>CM053157.1:41130314-42380314 GCA_028571685.1 Heterohyrax brucei | reverse complement strand
ACCTTTGCTTTTCAACACTTTAAAGAAGTCTTTTGTAACAGATTTTCCCAATGCAATTCAACTTTTCATTTCTTTCTCTTTTCTTATTATGATTAAATGAAAATGTACATTCCCATATAAATTTGCACGCTCACCTATATGCAGCTCCCACTGCTCTCCCTGCCCAGTGGCAAGCCCACCCCTCCTCTCTGCTCCATACATGTCCTATCCTCCCAACAGTCTCCTATCCCCTCCTCTCCACCCATTCCCCTTCCTTCAGCAAGAGGTCAGCAGGATAATATCCTATAGATGCATAGAACCATAAAATTCTCACAAGATAAGGTCACTCTGCGTTGCTGTCCAAAAAGTGGACCTTCATTATGATTTATGGACAGGGGCAGCATCAGGGCCAGGGGCCATGCTCCCAGGGGAACCCTGAAGCCCCTGGATCATCAACTGTGGTCTTTTATTGGAGATCTCAGCGTGCACCCCTATTTGTTCTCTTGTTGCCAGTGAGACTCAACTTTGTGAACTCCATCCTGGCTATCACTGGTGGTGGCCGGGCACCATCTGGTTCTTCTGGTCACAAGTTGATGTAGGGATCCACTCACATGGGTCTCTCTGTCTTCTGGGTTCTCTTTTCCACATGTCATTCTTGTCCTTGGTGATCATCCATTCCTGTTGAGTTGGGACCATTTGCTGTATCCTCAGATGGCAGCTTGGCAGCTTTTAAGACCCCTGACGCCACCCACTGATGAGAGTGCAGAAAGTCCTTATTAGCAAAATGCTAGCTGTGCCATTTGGCCTCGATTTCTCCTGAGAGCATGGTCCCCAGCCCCCTGCCCAGCTACTCTGTCCTTGCAATATTGGGTTAGGATGGCAGGAGTACTCAAATTGTGTTGAAGTCCAGTTATTACTGATCTTCTTTCTAATATGTGCTGTCACCGATTTCACCCAACCAAATTTCTATTAACTGTCTAATCTAAACCCTCCCCCCACCCTCCTTCCACACTCTTGCACCCATCAAAGAGTCTTTTCTTCTATGCGTGAATCTGTTTTTAAGTTCTTATCGTAGGGGTCTCATACAGTATTTGTCCTTTTATTGCTGACTACTTTCTCTCAGCATAATGTCCTCCAGTTGAAATCAGGTTAAGAGATGTTTCCTGAAATCATTGTTGTTCTTTATCATTGCATAGTGTTCCATCGAGTATACATACCATAGTTTACCTCTGTTGTTGGACATCTGGGTTGATTCCATCTTTTTGCAATTGTGGACGATGCTGTGATGAACATTCGTGTGCACGTATCAGTTGGCATGACTAACCTTCATTCTGTAGGATAGAGTACAAGTAGTGAAATTACTGGATCAAACAGTATACCTTGATCAAGCTTTCTAAGGAAGCACCAGATTGTTTTCCAAAAAAGTTGCACCATTTTGCAATCTCACCAACAGTGTAGGAGAGTTCCAATCTCCCCACAGCCTCTCCAGCATTTGTTGTTTTGTGTTTTTTGGGTCATGGCCAACCTTTTGGGGTGACATGGTATCTCATTGTATTTAAATTTGAATTTCTTTAATAGCTAATGATTGTGAACATATCCGCATGTGGTTTTTGGCTGCCTGGATCTCCTCTTTGGAGAAGTGTCTGACCATCTCCTTTGCCCATTGCTTAATTGGATGATTTATCTTTTCTTATTGGTATTTTGTAGTACCTTATAGATTATGGAGATCAGGCATTGATGTCACATAGTTGCCAGATACTTTTCCCCATTCTGTAGGTGGCCTTTTAATTCTATTAATAAAGTCTTTGGATGAGCAAAAGTGATTTATTCTTGCCAGCTAAGTGCCATCAAGTCATATCCGACTCATGGCGACCCTAGGGGCCAGGGTAGAAATGACCCTCAGTGTATTCAAGGAGTGCCTGGTGGATTTGAACTGCCGACCTTGTGGTTAGCAGTGGTAGCACATAACCCACTACACCACCAGGATTTCACTTTTATCTAGTTTCCATTTATCTGTTTTCTCTTCTGATGATTGTGGCTTGTTTGACAGATTTTGAAGTCTGTCTGCATTGTGTATTAAATCTTCCATTGTTGTTCCTACTTTTTCTTGGATGAGCTTTATCATTTTAGATTTGATATTTAGGTCTTTTATCCAGTTGGAGTTGGTTTTTGTATAAGGTGTAAGATATGGGCCTTGTTTGAATTTAGTGCAGATAGATATCCAATGTTGCCAGCAACATTTGTTGAACAGACTGTTTTTATCCCAGTTAAGTGTCTTAGGGCTTTTGTCAAATATCAGTTGTTCATAGGCAGATACCATCTCTGGGGTCTCGATTCTGTTCCATTGATCTATCTGTCTGTTTTTGTACCAGTAGCAGGCTGTTTTGACTACTGGGGCAGTGTAATAGGTTCTAAGGTCGGGTAATGAGAGGCCTCCCAGTGTGTTCTTCTTCTTTAGTAATGCTTTACTTATTCGAGGCTTCTTCCCTTTCCAGACAAAGTTGGTGTGGTGGTCAGGATTATGTCAACTTGGCTACTACCTATTTGGCTGCTGTATTAAGTGGCAGGGCGGGGTTTGTGGTGGCTCCCTGCCCCTCGGCTCTCATCTCGTGACACTGGACTATGCGGCTGCTGATCGCTCACGTGGCCAGGAGCTCCTGCTCTCTGGTTCCAGCATCTGGTTCTGGGACTTGAGCTAGCAGCTGTTGGGCTCATCAGTCCTTACAGTCGGCACGTGAGAGTCCTGCTCCCTGACCTGCCAATCCTGCGCTCGCCAGCCTCCGCCCAGTCCTGCTCCCTGACCTGCCGATCCTGGGTTCTCCAGCCTCTGTCATTTCGTCTCGCCACCAGCTTGGGATTCACCAACCTCCAGCCTCTGTCGCATCGTCTCGCCACCAGCTTGGGATCCACTGACCTACACAACCGGTGATCTGCAACTCTGGTCTCTGACTTGCTGACCTTGGGTTCCTCAGCTTCCGTGGACATGTGAGGCTTGTGCCAGAGCTTGGGACATTCAGCTTCTGTGATTACATGAGCTGTTTCCTATATTTGTATCTATCTATCTGTCTATATATATATATTATAAATCTTTCCTTGTACCTACACGTGTTACTGGTTTTGCTTCCCTAGAAAACCCAGCCTAAGACAATTTGGTACCAGGAGTGGGGTGCTGCTCTAGCAAATACCTAAAATGTGGAAGCCACTTTGAAACTGCGAATGGATAGAAGATTCAGAAGGAAGGAAGAAGGCGCAGATGGTGAGAAACAACGGAGGACTAGCAGCAGCAGCAGCGGCAGCAGCAGAACCAGAGACAGCGCTGGAGCCGACCCGTGGAGCGAGAGAGGTCAGTGCCTGCGCAGAGTTTTCCTCGCAGAACGGGGTGCCTCTGGGCACTTGAATCGGTGAGCTGGCCTTGCTGACCCACGGAGTGAGAGAGTTGAGTGCCTTTGGGCAGTACGCTTTCCAGCAAGAGTGGGGTGCCTCCGGACACTTAAACCAGTGGAGCTACAGAGCTTTGGAACACTTACCCGGCAGGGCAGATGTGGGCCTGAGGCCCGGGCCATGCGGCCATAGGAAGCTGAAGCTGGAGAGACAAATAGCTTGAGAAGCTGAGCTGCCTCAGTCTCAAGAGGTATGGCCATGACCTCAGGGGTTTGAAAGGGTGGAACCATGGCGTGCTGTGTTCGTAAGGGTGGAATTGCCACTCATTTGGGCTTAGGGTGCTCCTAAAGCCAATAGGACAGAGTTTCTGTCCAAGTGGGCCTTGAAGGCAGAGTTATAGCACGGGGCTGGAGGTCTCCACTCAGAAACCTGAGAGTGTGGCCGATACCTAGAGTCTGGAGAGCATTGCTGTTGTGTAGAATGTCTCAGGAAACGTAAGAGTATTTCCAAAGCTTTGAGGGCTAATGTAAT
Organism: Heterohyrax brucei; assembly: GCA_028571685.1. Lineage (NCBI taxonomy): Eukaryota > Metazoa > Chordata > Mammalia > Hyracoidea > Procaviidae > Heterohyrax > Heterohyrax brucei. Next base: position 42,376,423 of record CM053157.1, on the reverse strand, counting down.
GTGTTCTGTTGACTTGCCTGTTGCCTGTTAATGCCTTCTAAGTTTCACAGATGTAGAAGAGTTTTTGTATTTTGGACTTGGAACTGATTTAAGACTTCTGTTATATGGATGGACATAATTTTGCTATGGTGAGATGAATGTGTTAAATGTTTTGTGATGTGATTTTTGGGTTGTCAAAGGGTGGGATGTCATGGTTTGAATTGTGTCCCCCCAAAAATGTGTGCAGCCATGTGGCTGGGATACGGTTCCCAGTATCTTGGAAATGTCCTCCATTGTGTGGTTTTGCTAACCTGTATGTTAAAGGATTAGGGTGGGGCTGTGAATTCCTGCTATGGGGTAAGTTTCCCTGGAGTATGGCTTGCCCCACCCTTAATGCTTTTAGCTTGCAAGGAATAAAAGGAAAAAGAGACAAAGGACAATTTGAGAACCTCACTACCATCAAGCAAGCAGCAGCGGGAGCAGAGCGTGTCATTCAGACCAGAGGTTCTTGCGTTAGGACGCTCCCTGGACAAAGACTGATGCAATACTGGACTTTCCTCCAGAGCCGACAAAGGGAAAGTCTTTCCCTGGAGCGGACACCCTGAATATGGACTTGCAACCTACCGAACTGTGTAAGAATAAATCTTTCTTTGTTAAAGCCATCCACTCTGTGGTATTTCTGTTAGAGCAGCCCTAGCTGACTAAAACAGATTTGGTACCAGGAGTGGTTCTAGGGAAACAAAACTGTAAAAACGAATCCTTTCAAGTGGTTCTTGAGTCTGGCTAGTAGTAACACTGTTGCTAACTCTGCTCCTATTGGTAAAAATCCGTGGGCTGAGGTGGCGGTACACATCCGCAAAATAGCCCCACCAATAGATCAGATATTGGTGAAAGGTGACCCTCAGGGTGAAAACATGTGTGATGACTTTTCAAAATTATGTGTGGATGAGCAGTACAAGGAAGTTGGGTGGCTGGTCCTACTTGCATTAGATAAGCTGGTGAAGGAAAAAGATGAGCTCAGGGCCTTGGAATCAAAGCTCTCATGTCGTGTAAGAGACCTCAAAGCTGCTGCTTGTGCTTTAAAAGAAAACCTCATTACTTGTAGTAGCAGAGCCGATACTGCTGAAAGCCAAACCCAGATGCTTATCGTTAGAGTGGCGGAATTGCAACGCCAGCTCAATTGCCAGTCTCGAGAAGTATCTGAAATTAAAGTGAGGGCATTGATTGGGCAGAAATGGGACCCTGCAACTTGGAATGGAGACATATGGGAGGATGATATGGAAGCTGGGGACGCTGAGCCCCTCACTTCCAGTAAAGCACTCCTGTCAGCTGAACCACACCTATGTGAAGGGATTACTTCGCCTTTGTCTGCGAAACCGCCCCGCCCAGTAAAGCCATTATCCCCTGGGCTCCAACCTAATGAGATTAGCTGCAGCCTCCCTGCTGCTGAAGAGCGCCTGCCAGAGCCATTGCCCGGGGCGCGGCCTAAGGCAGAGGCTTTACAAGAGCCTGCTGAAGATTCTAAGAACACTTCAGCACTGCCGATTTTGGCTTCTAGGCCTGTAACTAGACTTAAATCCAAGCAAGCTCCAAAAGGTGAAGTACAAAGTGTGATCCAGGAGGAGATACGCTATACTCCAAAGGAACTACTTGACTTTTCTAACACATACAAACAGAAACCTGGGGAATATGCTTGGGAATGGCTGTTAAGGGTGTGGGATAATGGTGCAAGTGAAAGGTTCCCGAGGGGGCGGGGGACCCCTCCTCGAGTCACAGGCGACGATGTAAACCCCAATCAGTCATGAAGACCGCAGCTTGATGCAAACAGCAAGAGGCTTTATTGAAAGAACCAGCGCGCTGGGGCCCAGCTTCTGAGAGCTGGCACCCCGAGCAGCGTGTGGGGTTGGGTATTTAAGGGCTAAATTTGTAGGTGGGACCTTTGTTCAGTAGCCTGTAACATTGGTGGGACTTTCACTCAGTAGCCTGTAACATCTTTGAGAACTCAGGACGGTGGGGAGAAGGATTGTTCTCTGTGGCGGGAAAAGGTTGTTCTCTGGAACAAAGAACAACTCAGGAAGTTGGGGGGAAGGGTTGTTCTCTGGAACAAAGAACAACTCAGGAAGTTGGGGGGAAGGGTTGTTCTCTGAAACAAAGACTAGTTCGGGCTTGTTAGAATTTTCCATTACATTCCCCCCTTTTTCTTTTGGGGAATGTTTTGGGGTCCAATCTTGGAACCCTTAAGGTATGGCCGTTTCTTTTCTCTAGTTTCTATCTGTTGGTATTGAGTACCATAATCTGTACAGTACTTATTCTTTTTCTTATAAAGGCTACTAAATTGTAAGTGTCAGAATAGTGGGTGTGAGTACAAGGCTGTACGAATTTCATAGTGATTAAACCTGGGGATGGTTTAGTAGTCTATTTCTACTCCCCATCATTTGTTGTTATGTAAGTCCAACTTCTACAATATAAAACTTCTATTCCCTCCGCATTCATTTTCTCTCATTTTTGGGCCTAAACCCGGGATATGCATAGAATCTATTTCTATTTATAGAGACTTTCCGTTGTTTTTGTCTCTATATTTTCTGGATTCCCTCGAGATCTGCCACTTCCTCCAGGTTGAAATAGAGGTCCCCAGAGCGATGTCGCCTCACGTAGACGGTGTCTCTGACCTGGAACTGGTGTGGAGTCTTGATATCACCTGGCTGATTGACAGTTGTGAGGGGTTTCCACACCTCCTGTTGGATTAACTTAAGAGCTTGGAGTCTAGAGAGTAGAGAGGAATTAGTTACATTTTCGGGGGAAGCCTGTGATCTTAGAGTGGCTAAGGGTAGAGTTGTTCCATATAGGATTTCAAAAGGGGTCAGTTTCATCCAATTAGGGGTATTTGGAGCCCTGAATAGGGCCATAGGAAGGAGGGCTATTCAGTCTGTTAAGCCAGTCTCTATGGATAATTTAGCCATGGTCTCTTTTAGAGTTCTATTCATTCTTTCTACCTGACCTGAACTTTGGGGCCTGTAAGTACAATGTAATTTCCACGATACCCCAAGGATCTTGGCCAGACCCTGACTTACCTGGGCAATAAAGGCAGGACCATTGTCTGACCCCAACATCTTGGGGACTCTATACCTGGGTAAAATTTCTTCTAGGATCTTTCTGGTAACCACCAACGCCGTTTCAGTCTTTGTAGGGTATGTCTCAACCCATCCTGAAAAGGTATCTACAAACATTAGTAAATGTTTGTTTCCATATTTTGCAGGTTTTACTCCTGTGAAGTCAACTTCCCAATAGACTCCAGGGTGGTCCCCTCGGAATCTACTGCCTTGGGTTTTTGAGGAAGCATGAGCATTTACCAGTTGACAAGGCACACAGTTCTTTACTAGTTGTTTTATAATTTCTCTCAGTTTTTTTAATTTATGAGGACACTGGTAGTGGGGAGATTTTTGTGCTAACACTAGAAGGCGCCGTTCTCCTAGATGAGTCATTTTGTGAAGGTGTTCAATATATTTTTCAAGTCCTCATCTATGGGGGTCTGAGAAAGTAGCCCCAGAGACATAGTACTTGTAGTGGGAGTGTCCTGAATTGGGGGTATCTGGTAACCAGGATAGTGTCGTCATTAGCAGCCAATTTGGTTTCAGATGTATTTAGGGTGTCTGCTCCAGAGAAAGACTTCCCCCTTGTAAGCTCTGGAGGAAAGTCCAGTATTGTATCAGTCTTTGTCCAGGGAGCGTTCTAATGCAAGAACTTGTGGTCTGAACGATGCGCTCTGCTCTCAGTGCTGCTTGTTTGATGGTAGTGAGGTTCTCAAACTGTCCTTGTTTCTTTTTTTCCTTTTATGCCTTGTAAGCCTTTTTTTAAAAGTATTAAGGGTGGGGCAAGCTATACTCCAGGGAAATTCCCCTACAGCAGAGCAAGGAAGTAATCTTATATAGGAATTCACAGTTCCTTTAGCATACAGTTTAGTGAACCACAGAATGGAGGACAGTTCCAAGATACTGGGAATCATGTCCTAGCCACACAGCTGCACATATTTTTTTTGGGGGGGGGGGACACGATTCAACCCATGACATCCCACCCTTTGACAACTCAAAAATCACATCACAGAAACATTTAACATACTCATCTCACCATAGCAAAATTATGTCCATCCATATAACAGAAGTCTTAAATCAGTTCCAAGTCCAAAATACAAAAATTCTTCTACATCTGTGAAACTTAGAAGGCATTAACAGGCAACAGGCAAGTTAACAGAACACATTACATTAGCCCTCAAAGTTTTGGAAATACTCTTACATTTTCTGAGACATTCTACACAACAGCAATGTTCCCCAGACTCTAGGTATACGGCCACACTCTCTGGTTTCTGAGTGGAGACCTCCAGCCCCGTGCTATAACTCTGCCTTCAAGGCCCACTTGGACAGAAACTCTGTCCCATTGGCTTTAGGAGCACCCTAAGCTCAACTGAGTGGCAATTCCACCCTTACGAACACAGCACACCATGGTTCCACCCTTTCAAACCCCTGAGGTCATGGCCATACCTCTTGAGACTGAGGCAGCTCAGCTTCTCATGCTATCTGCCTCTTCAGTTTCAGTTTCTTATGGACACATGGCCTGGGCCTCAGGCCCACATCTGCCCTGCCAGGCAAGTGTTCTAAAGTTCTGTAGCTCCACTGGTTTAAGTGCCCGGAGGCACCCCACTCTTGCTGGAAAGCGTCCTGCCCAAAGGCACTCAACTCTCTCACTCCGTGGGTCAGCAAGGCCAGTTCCACCGATTCAAGTGCCCAGAGGCACCCCGTTCCGCGAGGAAAATTCTGTGCAGGCACTGACCTCTCTTGCTCTTGTTGGTGTACCAGGTAATCTCGGTGTCGGGAAGGGGCTGGTCGCTGAGGTCTCATCGAACTCCTGTTTCCTCTGCTACAATCTCCTGGCAGGTGTGGAGCACCTCAGTTCCTTTTTCGATTTCAGGTATCAGGGTGGCAGGGTTCAGGGTGGCTGGGGAAGCGTACTGGATCCATTCTTTATTTAGGGGGAGACTTTGATAATGAGTCATTCTGGCGTTAGACAGCCACCTCTGTCTAATCCTGTACTGGGCGGAAATCTTGAGTACCCGGTTTACGTACTGGGAGAAGAGGAGTATTCCATGGAGACTTACAAGGGATCAATAGCCCTTGTTTCATTAGTCTCTCGATATGTGGTTTTATTCCTTCCCTGGCTTCCTGGCTCATGGGACATTGGCAGACTATAATAGGGTCAGCCGAGGCTTTCAGTTCTATGACCACAGGAGGTCGCTGTTTAGCTAGTCCCATTCCAGCCATTTCAGCCTAGGCCTCAGGAAATTTTTTTATCCAGTCTTTTATCTCTACAGTCTCGGGGGCCGACTCAAAAAGTCGGTGTTCGTCTTCCAACCTCATGGTAAGGGCTGTAATTATTTGGCCTTCTTTAGTGTCTTTAAGCCCTTTGGGGGTAAAGGTAATTTGAGCCCCCAGCTTGGTTAATAGGTCTTGCCCCTGAGCCCCCGTATCTGCCAGGAACTCAACTGGCTTCTCCTCTACTTTAAGAGTTACCCTAGGCTCGGGGGGAGGGGGGTCTGAGCCCTGACTTCCCTAATCATCTTCTGTTAGGCTCAGGATTTTTTTTTCTTGGCCTTTTTCTCGGGGCAATCTTGGGCCCAATGTCCTTTTTCTTTACAGAAGGCACACTGATCCTTTTCAAGCTTCTGTTTTCTGGTCCCCTGATTGCCCAGGTTGTCCTTTCTCCCTGTCCGGCTTGTTCCCTCCCTATCAATAACTGCGGCCAAGATCCGTGTGAGATCTTTATTTCATCTGCGATCTCTTTGTCTTTCTATTTCCTCCTGTTCCTTTTTTATGCACTTTTTTTTTTTTTTAAAAAAAGACACATTTATTCAGCGTCATGATCAGACTATTATATTTAGCAATCAACAGTATGGGTGGGGAAAAAAATCTATATTAAAACCCTTTGTTGGAATGCTTTACACTTTCCACAAAACAGAAACTAAAACAACCTGTTATACAATTAGTCACAAATAGAGTCCTGGAGTTTTTTGCCCATACACATGAATATTGTCTAAAACATGTCTTCTTTGTAGCAGCTAGGCCCTGCCACCACTGTGCTTGGCTGAGTTCACAAATCTGTTGTAACCTGTAGCTTCCTGCTAATGTCTGGGGCGGCTTGTCCTATAAGAGCCATGGCTACTGAGCCCCTTCGTCCTTCAGAGGTTGGAGCAAAGGAGGTATACCTTTTAAAAGCTTCCACTATTCTTTCTAAAAAGACAGACGGAGCCTCTTTTGGCCCCTGCTGAATCTCCCTTACCTTAGCCAAACTGGTCGGGCGCCGTGCAGCCCCTCGGAGACCTGCCGCAAGAGCCTGGCGATAGACTGTTAGCCGCTCCTACCTTCAGGAGTGTTGAAGTTCCAAAGGGGTCTTGTCAGGGGAAACCCTCGGTCCATCTCGTTAGGGAGCTGTGTGGGTCGTCCATCGGTCCTTGGCCAGCCTCTCCTTTTGAGGGTGGGCGGGCCACCATGACACACATCTGTTCCCTGGAAAATAACTGATAAAGAAAGATTGAAAGAGCCTTCGGGGGGGCCATCCCACATTGAAAGTGGGCCATTCTGAGGCACAAAAAGTCCTCCAAGACTTCTTCCGGACCTCAACGGACAGATTACGAGCTCTTCCCTTCACCTCAGTCCAATGGTTAAGGGGGGGTAGTCACCGTCCGACCCATAGTCAGTCACACACTCAAAACAAAGACAAAACAAGACAAAGACAGAACAAGACTACGGCCGCATTGAGTTTCTGCCACCGACGTTTCTTTACCTGTGAGCCAGAGTCAGCAGCCAGGCTTAGTTTTTCACAAAAGGAAGAGGGAGTCAGACGGGCGGTAATCGGGAATTCCACATCCAAAAACCGAACCGTATCCTCGTCCTTCTCATAGGAGGCAACCAGGCGTCCCTGGTCCCTCTCTCTCTCTCTCCCTGGGGCGTCCCCCAGGGTGCAGTTTGAGACCCTTCAGGCACGTCTACCAGCCTCTGTTTGCTCACCCTCACGGTGACCTTAAACAACTGCAAAACCCAAACCGAAACCAGAAGTCTAAGCCGCGCTCCTTTGTTCACCCTCACGGTGAATTCAAACAACTGCAAACCTAAAACCGAAACCAGAAGTCTAAGTGGTCGTACTGAAACAAAAACAGACACGATGAACTGGACAAACAGACAAGGCTAGCCCGTTATTTTACCTCCAAGAGCGGCTTCGAAACTGAGGGGGTGGTCGCCCTGCTTCCCGGCCAACGCACCAAATGAAAGGTTCCCGAGAGGGGGGGGACCCCTCCTCGAGTCACAGGCGACGATGTAAACCCCAATCAGTCATGAAGTCCGCAGCTTGATGCAAACAGCAAGAGGCTTTATTGAAAGAACCAGCGCGCTGGGGCCCAGCTTCTGAGAGCTGGCACCCCGAGCAGCGGATGGGGTTGGGTATTTAAGGGCTAAATTTGTAGGTGGGACCTTTGTTCAGTAGCCTGTAACATTGGTGGGACTTTCACTCAGTAGCCTGTAACATCTTTGAGAACTCAGGACGGTGGGGGGAAGGATTGTTCTCTGTGGCGGGAAAAGGTTGTTCTCTGGAACAAAGAACAACTCAGGAAGTTGGGGGGAAGGGTTGTTCTCTGGAACAAAGAACAACTCAGGAAGTTGGGGGGAAGGGTTGTTCTCTGAAACAAAGACTAGTTCGGGCTTGTTAGAATTTTCCATTACACAAGGAACATAAAGCTGGATCAGTCTGAATTTCTTGACCTGGGTCCACTGAGCACAGACCCTTCATTCAATGTTTCAGCTCGAGAAGTTAGGAGAGGACCTAACAGTTTGTTTGACTGGATTGCTGAAGCATGGCTGATGCGGTGGCCTGCATTAAATCAAGTTGAATTGCCAGACTTGTCTTGGGGTACTGTAGAAGAGGGTATCCAAAAGCTTAGGGAAATTGGCATGCTAGAGTGGATTTATTCAGTTAGGCCTTCAAATCCACACGCAGCATGTCCAGAGGACACAACTTTCACCACAACCAGCTGAGGTACTTGCTGAGGGCAAAGGGAATACAGAATGGGTTGTAGAAGAAGGTAGTTCTAAATATCAGTTACGGCCACGCGACCAGCTGCAGAAACGAGGACTGTAATTGCTGAGTATTCCTGCTTTGTATGTGTGTATTGGATATTTTGTTTACTTATGAAACGTAAGATGTAAATGGGTTAATGCATTTTCAGTTGTACATGTGTTAGTTATATCATGTTGACTAAGTATGCTTTTGTAACTGTACCCCTTCAGAGACTGTGCATGGTAAGGTGAGATGTGTGCAGATGCCAAGTTGACAAGGGGTGGATTGTGGTGGTCAGGATTATGTCAACTTGGCTACTACCTATTTGGCTGCTGTATTAAGTGGCAGGGCGGGGTTTGTGGTGGCTCCCTGCCCCTTGGCTCTCATCTTGTGACACTGGACTATGCAGCTGCTGATCGCTCACGTGGCCAGGAGCTCCTGCTCTCTGGTTCCAGCATCTGGTTCCGGGACTTGAGCTAGCAGCTGTTGGGCTCATCAGTCCTTACAGTCGGCACGTGAGAGTCCTGCTCCCTGACCTGCCAATCCTGCGCTCGCCAGCCTCCGCCCAGTCCTGCTCCCTGACCTGCCGATCCTGGGTTCTCCAGCCTCTGTCACTTCGTCTCACCACCAGCTTGGGATCCACCGACCTCCAGCCTCTGTCACATCGTCTCGCCACCAGCTTGGGATCCACTGACCTACACAACTGGTGATCTGCAACTCTGGTCTCTGACTTGCTGACCTTGGGTTCCTCAGCTTCCATGGACACGTGAGGCTTGTGCCAGAGCTTGAGACATTCAGCTTCTGTGATTACGTGAGCTGTTGCCTATATTTGTATCTATCTATCTGTCTATATATATATTATAAATCTTTCCTTGTACCTACACGTGTTACTGGTTTTGCTTCCCTAGAAAACCCAGCCTAAGACAGTTGGTAATTTGTTCCTCCATCTCATTAAAAAATGTCACTGGAACTTGTATTGGGATTGTATTATATAAGTAGATTGCTTTGGGTAAAACAGACATTTTCACAATGTTAAGTCTTCCTATCCATGAGCAGAGTATGTTTCTCCATTTATGTAAGTCTCTCTTACTTTCTTGTAGTAAGGATTTGTAGTTCTCTTTGTAAAGGTCTGTTATTTCTCTGGTTAGACTTATTCCCAGGTACTTTATCTTCTTAGGGGCTATAGTAAATGGTATTGACTTGATGATTTCTTCCTTAATAATCTCATTATTGGTGTAAAGAAATCCTACTGATTTACTTATGTTTATCTTGTATCCTGAGACTTGCCAAACTCCTCTATCAGCTTAAGTAGATTCCTTATGGATTCTTTGGGGTTCTCTGTATATACAATCATATCATTTGCAAATAGAGAGATTTTTAGTTCTTTGCTGATGCAGATGCCCTTTATTCCTTGGTCTTGTCTAATTGCTCTGGCTAGAACTTCTAGTAAAATGTTGAATACGAGAGGTGAGAATGGGCATTCTTGTCTAATTCCTGTTCTCAAGGGAAACTGTTTCAGTCTCTCTCCATTCAGGATGATGTAGGCAGTTGGCTTTGTATAAATTTCCCTTATTGCACTGAGGAATTGGCCATCTATTCCTATTTTGATGAGAGTTTTTAGCATGAACGGGTGTTGGACTTTATCAAATGCCTTTTCTGCATCAAGGGACAAGATCAGGTGATTTTTGTCTTTTGTGGTATTTATGTGGTTAATCACATTAATTGTTTTTCTGATGTTGAACCAGCCTTGCATCCCTGGTGTGAATACAACTTGGTCATGATGAATTATTTTTTTGGTATGTTGTTGAATTCTTTTGGCTAAGATTTTGTTGAAGATTTTTACATCTAGATTCGTGAGTGATATTGGTCTGTAGTTCTCCTTTTTGGTTGGGTCTTTCCCTGGCTTAGGTATCAGGGTTATGCTGGCTTCAAAGAATGAATTTGGGAATACTCCATCCCTTTCTATACTGTGAAGTAATCTTAGTAATATTGGAGATAACTCTTCTCTAAAAGCTTGGTAGAATTCTGCAGTGAAGCCATCTGGGCCCAGGCTTTTTTTAGTTGGCAGTTTTTTTGATGACTTTTTCAGTCTCTTCCTTTGTGATGGGTTTATTATGTTGTTCTGCTTCACCTTGTGATAATTTTGGTAGGTGATATGAATCAAGGAATTTGTCAGTTTCCTCTAGGTTCTCAAATTTGTTAGGATACAGTCTTTCATAGTATTCAGCTATGATGTTTTTGATTTCTGTTGGATCTGTTGTAACAACTCCCCTCTCATTGCTTATTTGAGTTACTTGTTTCCTTTCTTGTTTTTCTTTAATAAGTTTAGCCAGTAGTTTGTCAATTTTGTTGATATTTTAAAAAAACCAGCTTCCAGTCTTTTCTATTTTTTTCAATTGTTCTTCTATTCTCTAATTCATTTAGTTCTGTGCTAATCTTTATGATCTGTTTTCTTCTGGTGCCTGAGGGGCTCCTCTGTTGTTCTCTCTCTACTTGTTCAAGCTGTAGGGTCAGTTTTTGGTTTCTTTCTTCCTTCGAGATGTGTGCATTTATGGAGATAAACTGACCTCTGAGCACTGCTTTGGCTGTATCCTGTAGGTTCTGGTGGGAAGTGTTTTCATTCTTGTTGGAGTTCATAAATTTCTTTATTTCATCCTTGATTTCTTCTATAACCCATGGTTTTTTTTGAGCAAGGTGTAGTTCAGCATCCATGAGTTCCACTTTCTATGTTTTTTCTGCTATTGATTTCAACTTTTATGGCTTTATGATCTGAGAAGATGCTTTGTGTTAATTCAATGGTGTGGATTTTGTTGAGAATTGCTTTATGTCCTAACACATGTTCTATTCTGGAGAATGTTTCCTGTGCACTGGATAAGAAGGTATAGTTGTCAACTGACGGATAGAAAGTTCTGTATATGTCGACGACGTTTAGTTGGTTAATTCTGGCAATAAAGTCCTCTGTGTCTTTATTGAGCTATTTTCTAGACCATCTGTCCAATACTGAGAGTGGAGTGTTGAAGTCTCCTACTGTTATTGTGGATTGATCTATCTCATTTTTTAGTGTGGTCAGTGTTTCTTTGATGTATTTAGGTGCTCTAATATTAAGTGCATAGATATTTAATATTGTTGTCTTGCTTGTGTATTGAACCTTTCAGCAATAAATACTGTCCATCCTTGTCCACAGTGGTGGATTTTACATTAAAATTCATTTTATCTGAGATTAGAATTGCAACACCTGCTCTTCTTTGTTCATTGTTAGCTTGATATATATTCTCCCATCCTTTAATTTTCAGTTTGTTCCTATCTTTAAGTCTGAGGTGAGTTTCTTATAGGCAACATATAGATGGGTCATGTCTTTTGATCCAAGATGTCAATCGATGTCTCTTTACTGGAGCATTCAGACCATTCACATTGAATGTAATTATTGATAGGTATGTGTTCAGTGCTGCCATTGAGATATGTTTATTTTTGTGTTCACGTTTTCTCTGTTGTTCTTGTTAATCTCTTAAGCAACCTTCTCCATTGTGAGCTGATTTTTCACCTTTTTCTGGGTTGGCTTTGTGTTTGTTGAGACTCCTGTATTACATTTCTTGATGTAGTATGTTGCATCTTTATTGTGCTTTATGACTGCCCTTATGATCCCACTTAATAAGCTATATATAAACCCAATTTTAATTGCCATCAGTCTTGTCAACTTCCTCTCCATCTGGAAGGACCATAGTGACTGTAGTCCATCCCTCTTTTTAATATGTTGATATCATAGTTTACATAATATAATCACTAAATTGTTTCTTTCACAATTATAGCTTTGATTGTGTTTGGAGCCTTCCCTAACTGAGTAGGATCCTGGATAATGCGTCCTTCTAAAATATAAAGTTAGCAGTTTTGTTCTTCCAAGCCAAAAGATTCTTTCAGTATTTCTTGTAGCTTTGGTTTGGATTTTACAAAGTCTGAGTTTCTGTTTATCTGCGAATGTCTTAATTTCATTTTCATATTTGAAAGACAATTTTGCAGGATATAGAATTCTTGGTTGCAAGTCTCCTTCAGGGCACTGAATCTGTTATGCCACTGTCTCTGTGCCAGCATCGCTTCTGCTGAGAAATCCGACAAAAGCGTACAGGGTTTCCCTCTGAATATTATCTTTGCTTTGAGTCTTGCTGCCTTTAAGAGTTTCTGCTTATGTTTCATTTTGTTGAGCTTGATTATAATATGTCTTGGAGTCTTTCTATTGAGATCTATATTGAGTGGTGTTCAATACGTATCTTGGATATCTATATTCTCTTCTTTCATAATTTCTGGGAAGTTTTCTGTCAGCAGCTTAGCAACAATACTCTCTGTGTTCTCAGGGGTCTCGCCCTGTTCAGGAACTCCAGTTAATCATAGATTATTCTTCTTAATAGAGTCCCACATGCTTCTTAATTCTTCTTCATTTTTCTTCTTTCATTTTTCTGATTTTTTCTCATAGACGCTGATGTCGGTAGCTTTATCTTCCAAATCAGAAATTCTCTTTTCCGTTTGTTCCATTCTGTTTTCTTGGCTTTGAATTGAAGTTTCTATGTCTTTGATTTTGTTCTTGGTCTGTTGGATTTCTGAGTATTGATGTTCCATCAGATCGAACAGCTTGCTTAATTTTCTGCTGCATTTTGTATAAGGTCTAGGAGGGCTCTCTATATAATCCTTTTGTATTTACCTTCTGATAGTTTCAGAAAAGCTTCTTTGGGAAGTTCTGAGGCTGTTTATTTTGGGGGGCCTTGTGATGTCATGGATGATTTCCAGGTTACTGTCTTCTCCAAAGTTTGTTACTTTTGGGGCTTCACGTGTGTCAATAGGGGCTGGGAGAGATACTATGAAGATGGACCACAGTTGTTTCTCTAGGCCATTTTAAATTGAGAAGTAAAAAGTATTTGACAACTTCCAAAGTCACTCAAGTTTTCAGGTGTATACATCGCTCTTCCCAGCTAGCAAAGTAAGCACCTCTATATTGAACTCCAGATGTTATAAACTAGCTCAGAATACAGAAAGGCTACTGGCCTGCTGGCCTCTGTTGTCAGGCCCCAGCTGTAGGTGATAGTGTGTAGAATTAATTCTGTTTTTCTGCTGGAAAAGAGATCTCTTCTGTGTAGGCACTTCCTCCCAGCCCAGGAATTAGGTCCAGCTGAGGCTTCTGTATGTTCTGCCTCCAAGCAAACAAGATGGCATCCTGCACAAGTTCACCAGCTGACTGGGACCAGGCTCTCAGTGGAAAAAGAAAGGCCAAGAGTGCCGAAATACCCAGAGTCCACTGCCTCTGCCACTGGGCCCCAGCCCCAGGTGACACTGTGCAAAACACCACGTCCCCGCTGGAAAAGCACTCTCCCCCATGGTAGGTGCCACCTCCCAGCATGAGAACCAAGTCTGGCCAGGGCCTCTGCCTGGGCTTCTCGGCTTCCCAGTGGATCAAGATGGCATCCTGCACAAGCGCATCTGTACAGCTACCACATAGTGGAGGCAGAAAGATAGGCCAGAGGAGCCAAGATGTATAGAGTCCAAAGCCAGGCTCTCAGAACATGGCAATTATGCTTGCCAGTCCCACCAGCAGTGCATCCAAGACCAGCAGCTAGTGAAGTCCCAGCTGTGTCCACTGGCCAAAACAGAGGGGAAAAAAATCAAAATGGTGGGTTACCTTCGGTCTGTGCAAGCCTATGCTCACTGAGAGTGGGGACAGTGAAAGAGAGAAGGTTTTGTGTTCAGTGATGTGAAGTCCAAATTCAGACCCCTATGCTGCATCCCAGGGCTCACTAAGTGTCCAGAAGACTCCGTTTAACTATCATTTCAGGTCTCGGTTTCCAGAGGGATTTAGAGAGATGTGGATTTAGTCCACCATCTTGACTCTACCGCCATCGTTTGATTTCTTGACTGCTGCTTCCATGGGTGTTGATGGTGGACCTCAGTAAAACAAAATCCTTGACGACTTCGATTTTTTTCTCTGTTTATCATGATGTTGCTTATTGGTAGAGTTGTGAGAAGTTTTGTTTTCCTGATGTTGAGGCACAATTCAAACTGAACACTGTGGTCTTTGATCTTCATCAGTAACTATTTCTAGTCTTCTTCAGTTTCAGCACCCAAAGTTGTGCCATCTGCATAACACAGGTTGTTAAAGTGTCTTCCTCCAATCCTGATGCTCCTTTCTTCTTCATGGACACTAACTTCTGGGATCATTTGCTCAGCATACAGCATGAACGAAACCCTGGTGACGTAATGGCTAAGTGTTACACCTGCTAACCACAAAGGTCAGGAGTCAAAAATGCACAGACACTCCTTAAAAACTCTATAGGGCAGTTCTACTCTGTTTTATAGGGTCACTATGAGTCGGAACCAACTCAACCGTGGTGGGTTACACAGATTGAAAAAGAATAAACTCTGACAAACACCTTTCCTGACTTTAAACAATACATTATCCCCTTGTTCTGTTCAAATGACTGCCTCTAGATTCATGTACAGATTCATCATGAGTACAACTAATTGTATTGGAATTGCCATTCTCCAGGTTATCCATAGTTGGTTGATCCACACAGTCAAATGCCTTTGTATAGTCAATAAGACACAACTAAACATCTTTCTGGTATTCTCTGCTTTCAGTCAAGATCCATCTAGCACCAGCAATGATATCTCTGGCTCCATGTCCTCTTCTGAATCTGGCCTGAATTTCTGGCAGTTATCTGTCAAAATATTGCTGCAGCTGCTTTTGAATAAACGAGCAAAATTTTACTTGCATGTGATATTAATGATACTGTTTGATAATTTCCACATTTGATAGGTATAAATATGAGGTCTGACAATTAAGTCCTCAAAATTAATTGTTCTAAGGGCTACCTACCTCATTGCTGAATATCACTGTGATCACCTTCAAAGTACTGCTCATGGGAAGCTATACACTGATGCCAGCCCGTAGTCCACCCTTCAAAGCAATTTTGGAAGTCTCTCTGGAGTAGTCATTGTGCACAGTAGCAAGGTGGCAAGTTCACAAACTTAATTGTATAGTTGTCTGCAAGGGAGTTTTCAGACCATAAACAGATAGCCGTATTGGAACACACTACCTACTCACCTGATCTGGCCCCAGTGACTTTATTCCTTACCTAAAGATAAAGGAAATACTGAAAGGAAGACACTTTGATGACATTCAGGACATTAAGGGTAATACAACGACAGCTCTAATGTCTATTCTAAAAAACTGTTCCAAAATTGCTTTGAAGGGTAGACTAGGCATTAGTATCAGTGTACAGCTTCCCAAGCGTAGTACTTTGGAGGTGACTGTGGTGATATTCAGCAACGGGGTATATAGCACTTTTTCTAGGATGAGTTCACAAAGTAGTCGGCAGTTCTTGTATGTATCTCTTCCAGTCAGCTGGTCAGGTAGCTATCCTCCAAATTTGTTGGCATAGATGAGTGAGCACTTCCAGGGCTGCATCTGTTTCTTGAACTATCTCAATTGATATTACATCAATTCTTGAAGACTTATTTTTTGCCAGTGCCTTCTACACAGCTTTGACTTCTTCCTTCAGTACCAGAAGTTCCTGGTCATATGCTAACTCTTGAAAAGGTTGAACATCAATGAATTCTTTTTGACATAATGACTCTGTGTATTTCTTCTGTCTTCTCTAGATGCTTACTATGTCATTTAAAATTTTCCCTGCAGAACCCTTCACTAATGCAACTTGAGGCTTGACTTTTTTCTTCAGTTCTTTAAGCTTGAGAAATACAGAGCATGTTCCTCCATTTTTGTTTTCTATCTCCAGCTCTTCGCATATGTCATTATAACACTTCACTTTGTCTTCTTGATCCACCCTTTGAAATCTTGTCTTCAGTTATTGTACTTCATTATTTCTTCCTTTTGCATTAGCTACTTGATCCAGAGCAAGTTTCACAATCTCTTATGACATCGAATTTCATCTTTCCTTTCTTTCGTTCCTGTGTTTTTTATGATCTCTTGCTTTCTTCATGTATCATATGTCTCATTTCATTCCACAACTCATCTGGTCTCTGGTTATTAGTGTTGAATGCATGATATCTGGTCTTGAGGTGGTCTCTAAACTCATGTGGGGTATACCAATGTTGTATTTTGGGTCTTGTAGACTTGTTCTAATTTTCATCAGTTTTAACTTGTATTTGCAAATGAGCAGTTGATGATTCATGCCACAGTCAGCACGCAGCCTTGTTCAGGCTGACCATACTGAGCTTTTCCTTCATCTTTCCCCAGATGTATTGCATCTGGTGAAGCCCATGTGTATACTTTCTATTTATGTTGGTGAAAAATGGTACTTGCGATGAAGTCATTGGTCTTGCAAAATTCTGTCATGCAATCTCCCCATCATTTCTATCACCAAGGCCATATTTTCCAACTACATATCTTTCTTATTTGTTTCCAAATTTTCAATTCCAATCACCAGTAATTATCAAGGCTTACTGAGTGCATGTGCAATCTATTTCAAACTGTAGAACCTGGGAAATATCTCCAGTTTCTTCTTTGTTAGCCTTAGTGATTGGTGCATTAATTTGAATAATGTTCTTATTAGCCGGTCTTCCTTGTAGGTTGTCATGGATTGCTACACTGCAGCAATGTGTAACAATGTGCCTGGGCCATGATTCCAAGTACTGCATGATTTTCCTTTATGTTGTAAACCTTGCTTCTACGGTGCTAATTTGAGAGGATGGGTGGCAGTTGTGTTATTGGGACAGAACCCAGTGTGTGGTTGTACTGTGCCTTTGGGCAGCCTCTTGAGATATAAAGGGAAGGGAGCCACGTAGAGATTTGGAAAGATCGTATCACCAAGAAAGCAGGGTCTGGAGCTGAGTGCGTCCTTTGGAAAGGACCAGGGAAAGACTGACAATGGAGCCAGCATAGAAAGCCTTGCCCTGGAGCTGACACCCTGAATTTGGACTTTTACCCTACTAAAACCCACCAAACCCACTGCCATTGAGTTGATTCCAACTCATATTGACATTTTGGACAGAGGATAACTGCTCCATAGAGTTTCCAAGAGCACCTGGTAGATTCAAACTGGTGACCTTTTGGTTAGCAGATGTAGCACTTAACCACGACATCACCAGGTTTTCCTTTAGCCTCCTAGACGGTGACAAAATAAAATTTCTCTTTTTAAAAGCCATCCTCTTGTGGTATCTCTTTTATAGCAGCACCAAATGACTAAAACATGGGGTATGGCTAGTATCCTGTCACTGACAGCATTGTGTTTCAGGATAGATCTTGAAACATCCTTTTTGAGGATGACTTCAATATCATTCTTCTTCAAGTTGTCATCCTCAACATGGTAAACCATATGACTGTTCGTTTCAAAACAGTATCAGTCCATTTCAGCTAACTGATGCCTAGGATATCAGTGTTTATGCATTCCATTTCAGTTTTCACTATTTCCAGTTTTTATGCATTCTTACTTCATACATTCCACATTGTGATAATCAATGGACATTTGAAGCCATTTCTTCTCGTTTTGAGTTGTGCCACATCAGCAGATGAAGGTCCTGAAAGCTTGACTCCATCCACATCCTTGAGATTGACTCTACTTTGAGGAGGCAGTTCTGCTGTCACCTTTTGAGTGCCTTCAACTTGGGGGCTCTTCTTCCTTCCCCACCTTAGACAATGTTCTGCTGCTGTTCATAAAGTTTTTACTGGTTAAATCTTTCCAGAAGAAAATTGCTGAGTCCTTCTTCCTAGTGTGCTACTCCAGATTATTTGTCAAGTGACTTGAATAGCTGCTAGTTTTGAGTGGGACACAGAACATAAGAAGGCTCTACAACAAGTTCAGGTTTCTGTGCAAGCTACTCTGCTAATTGGGCCCTGTGATCCAACTTATCCAATAGTGCTTGAAGCATCAGTGGCAGGAAGATACTGTTTGGAGTATTTGGCAGGCACCTGTTGACGAATAATAGTTCAGACCCCTAGGATTTTAAAGCAAAGCCCTGTCATCCTCTGCTGATAACTGCTGCTTTTGAGAAACAGCTTTTAGCTTGTTAATGGGCTGTGGTAGAGGCTGAATGCTTAACCATGGGACACTAAATCACCGTGTGTCCAGAGCTGCCTATCATGAGCTGAATGTTCTCTGATCCACATAGCCATAAAGCTGGAAATGCACAGCAGTACTCTAAATGGAAGTGGTACACATGAAATCAGGCCCATCTAGGACCTGTAGGCACAAGGAAGTGGCCCAAATGCCTATTGTCTCCACTCCTGTCACATTACCTTCAATCTCCCAGTTTGCACCTTTGGCCTCATGGGGAGTTCCTTATGACCACTTGGCTGAAGAGAGAAAAACTTGTGCCTGGTTTATAGATGGTTCTACATGATATGTTGGCACCACTTGAAAGCAGACAGCTCTGGCACTACTGTCCCTCTCTGAGACCTCCCTGAAGGACAGTGCTGAAGAGAAATCCATCAGCTGGGCAGAACATCAAGCAGTGCATCTCATTGCTCACTTGGTTTGGAAGAAAAATGGCCAGATTTGTGATGGTATGCTGATTCATGGGCAGTGGCCGGCAGTTTGGCTGGATGGAACATAATTAGAACATGATTGGAAAACTGGAGACATGGATTTATTATCTCTGAATGGAGCAAAGAAGTGAAGATATTTTTGTCTCATGTGAATGCTCAGGAAACGGTGGCCTTCCTATTGGTGGGGAGAATGGCACAAAACAGTGGTAGAGACACACCAGTTCGAGAGTCCAGTGAAGTTTATTCGAGGAGACGGTGGGGTCTGAGTGAGCCTTCTCCCTGGCAAGTAGAGCAAGTATTTATAGTTTAAAAGTGTAGATGAGGTAGTATAGGGTGGGGAGATTCATGGTTTGATAAGCAAGAACTGTTGATTAGAAAGGGGAGGGGTAAAGTTTGTTTATAGTCAAGATTGATAAGGGTAGGGCTTTCAATTAGGAGGGTGGGGAAGACAGGCCTAAAGTTATCTATGGTTTTATAGTTACACTGGGTGGGGCATACCCGGCTTTTTTGCATCATTCCTGTGGGGCATGCATACCAGGCTGCTTTTAGTTAATCATGAGGTCTGATAACTGGATAAGATGACCTTCCTGAATTTCTAGGACAGAGTTCCCTCACTCACCAGAGGATGTGTTTAACAAATAAGTCGATAGGATAATGCTTTCTGTGGAAACCAACCATCCTCTTTACCTAGTGTTACCGATGGAATGATGTTCCCTAGAAACTCGATAGCAATTTGTCAGGGTGTAATTCCTGATATTCTGTGATATTTCTGTGTGTTGGCATTGCTGCCTTTATGATGTTAATGAGGGTGGATGGGAAGCAGTTGTGTTGGTGGAATAAGATTAAATGTGTGTTTGTTTTGTGCCTTGAGGCCGTCTCTTGAGATATAGAGAAGAGGAGATAGCAGAGACATTTGGTGATGTCTGCTACCAAAAAGGAGTGTGGGAGCTGAACACATCCTTTACAAAGGACCAGGGTCCCTCCACATCAAAAGCTTCCATTCCAGGTGGAGATTAATGATGAGGACCTTCTTCCAGTGCTAGCAAAGAAAGCCTTCTCCTGGAGCTGACATTCTGGATTTGGATTTATAACTTACTGGACAGTGACAAATAAAATTTCTCTTTTTGAAGCCACCCAAGCTGCTTTAATCCTGTTAAAGCAGCACTAGATACCTAAAACACCTAACTACTCTCATCATTGCTCAATTGGCTCATGAACAAAGTACCCATGGTGGCAGAGATGGAGGTTATGTATGGGCCCAGCAACACAGACTTCAACCCACCAAGATGATTTGGCTACAGTCACTGCTGAGCGCCCATTCTGGCAGCAGTAGAGACCTACACTGAGTCTTTGATATGGCACCATCTCTCAAGGTGATCAGCCAGAATCCTGGTGGCAAGCTGATTACACTGGGCCACTTCCATCATGAAATGGGCAATGTTTGGTTCTTACTGGAATAGTCACTTCTTCTGGATATAGATTTGCCTTCCCTGCACATCATGCTTCTCCAAAACTACCATTCATCAACTTACAGAATCCCTTATCCACCATTATGGTATCCCACACAACATTGCATCCAATCAAGGGACTCACTTCACAGCAAATAAGTGTGGCAGTGGACCTATGGTCATGAATTCACTGCTTTTACCATGTTCTTCATCATCCTGAAGTAGCTGGCTTGATAGAATAGTGGGATGGCCTCTTAAAAACACAAGTGCAGCACAAGCCTAGTGACCTTGCAGGACTAGGGCGGTGTTCTCCAGGAGGATGTACATGTTCTAAACCAAGGTTCATTATATTGTGCTGTTTTTCCCATGGCCGGCATTCTTGGATCCAGAAATCAAGGGATGGAAATAGGAAGGGCACCACTCACTACTACTCCTAGTGACTCACTTGCAAGATTTTTGCTTCCTGTCCCTACAACCTTCTGTTTTGCAGGTCTAGAAGTCTTAGTTTCAAAGGGAGGAATGCTCCCACCTGGGGACATATCTAGTGATTCCACTGAACTGGATGTTAAGAATATCGCCAGGCTACTTTGGGCTCCTTGTACCTCTGGATCAACAGCCAAAGAATGGAGTTACCATACTGGCTGGTATAACTGATTCTGATTATCAAGAAGAAATCACACTGATGCTACATAATGGAGGTAAAGAAGAGTATGTCTGGTACGCAAGAAATCCCTTAGGGTACCTCTTAGTATTACCACATGCTGTGATTAAAGTCAATGGAAAACTACAGTAAGCCAATTCCAGTGTGACTACTGATAGTCCAGGCCCTTCAGGAGTGCAGGTTTGAGTCACCTCACCAGCCAAACAACCATGATCAGGTGAGGTGTTGGCTAACTCTAAATATCAGTTACAGCCATGTGACCGGTTGCAGCAATGAGGACTATAGTTGCTATGAATATTTCTGCTTTGTATGTGCACATTAGATATTTTGGTTTTTTTACTTGTAGAAAAGACAAGATGTAAATGGCGCTAGTACTTTTTGGTTATACGTGTATTAGTTATATCATGATAGGCACAAGTATGACTTTGTAATGGTGTTTATTCAGAGACTCTATGGTTTGCAGAGATGGGTACAGATGCCAAGTTCACAAGAGCTGGACTGCAATAGCTAAGATTGTGTGTCAGCTTAGCGAGGCCATGATTCTCAGTGTTTTGGTAGTTGCATAATGTTGTGATCACCTCTATGATGGAATCTGCTGAGTGGTGTCAGCAGAGGAGGATCCTGTGGTGACTGACTGCTCCCTCAGCCTTCACCTCTCCATCTTCTGCCACTTTCTTCCTTCCTACCCTCCTTACCAAGGTTCTTAGCTTGTTGTAGATTCAGCAGCTGCCTCTCTTCTGAGGTCCAATTTTTGGAACTTGAGGCAGCGATTTACTTGTCATTCTTGGGATTCATCGGTTTTCACAGACTGTAAGAGTTTGTTCCCTGACCTGTCATTCTTGGATTCCTCAGCCCCGGAAGCTATGTGATTCAAGGAAAAACCTTCAATCTTGTCTGCCATCTTGGAATTCTTTGAGCTTTACAGCCTGTCAGCAGGACTCCTGCTCTGTGACCTGCTGGCCTTGGGTTCAGCAGCTTCATGAGACCCATATCATGATCCAGGATTCCGCCTATACAATTGTGTGAGCAGTTTCTCCCGTGAAAGTCTCTCTCTCTAGATGTATGTTTTACTGGTTTTGCTTCTGTAGAGAATCCAGCCTAAGACACAAAGGTTGACAAACACTTTCACATCCAACTAAAAGATAATCATTCTAATAATCATCAGCTCTGTATCTAGCAGATGCCATGTGTCTTTCAGCTTGTGACTCCACATTAGCCAGACTGATGTTTTGAGCACTATACTGAGATCAAGGTCTTCCATTCCAAGAAATTCTAGAAATAAAACCAAGAGATAAAATCCAGGCCCACGGCTATACTCCTTTGTAAAGGACTCCTTCGGAGTGCTTGTCTTCCTTACACCCATAGTCACAGTCTCCAGTCCTGCAGTCAGCAGGCAGAGTGCATTGCATTCTACCCTAACCTAATATTCCCCCATAACCACCAGGCAAACACCATGGCCTTTGTTCACAGAGCCAGCCCCGTTTATCTCTTCATGGACTCCAAACAAGTTGTGTTTGTTCTGCAAGCCCTTTGTACTGTTGTCTTGGACTGCCAATAAAGTGATAATTGACTTTGCAATCTGACTACCCTAGAGGTTTACTATCCATCCACATCTTTGGTCCCATTATCAGTCTTTAGTACAGCCAGAATCATTTCCCATTGTATCTCCAATATCACAGGATGCTCAGTCCCCAGGGTTCTGTGAAGCAAACCTTCCCCCCTCTATCAATCAGCTTTAAAAGTTGAACAGATAGACTGCATCCTTCATAGACAGCCTGGCCTAACTGTGTGCCTTTAATATTAGTGATGTTTGATGTGTTCTCACCAGAGCTAGCCCAGAAGACCCAAGTCAGTCTCAGCGTACACTTTGCTGCCCTATCTGCTCTGACAGACTAAGAATTCTATTGTGCTTATTAGCTTACTTTTGTATGCAAGAGCTTTAAGATTTTTCTTACAAGTTCTTTGTAATAGACAACATGGAGCTATAAATAGAAGCACCACACCATCCCTTGTCTTAACCAGCTAGTGCTGCTTTAACAGAAATTTTGCTTTGTCATAATCTAGTAAGCTAAAAGTTCAAATCCAGGGTGTCGGCTCCAGGGGAAGGCTTTCTCTGCTAGCTCTGGAGGAAAGTCCTTCTATCAATCCTCTCCTACACTAGGAGCTTCTAGCACACAGGGACCCCAGGTCCTTTCTAAAGGAAATGATCTACTCTTGGCACTGCTTTCTTGGTAGTATGAGGTCCCGCAACATCTCTGCCAGCTTCTTTCCTTTATAGCTCCAGAGACTGCCTCAAGGCACAAAACAATCTGACACAGAGAGTCCTGACCCACCAAAACCGCTGCCACCTATCCTCCCTCCTTGACATCATAGGAACAGGGTTTACAACATAAAGGAACATCACACAATGCTGGGAATCATGGCCCAGACTTCCTGCTCAGACATGACCAAATAAAACAAAATCTGGACAAAACAAATAAAGAAAACAATTCTTGAATGTCCGAAGACAGCAGATAGCATCAAAACATATTTTAAAACAAACAACAAAAAAAGGGGGGGGGGACAGGATGCTTCCAGTAGGTGTCCAAAACATCAGATGACCTTCCAGTAGAAGGAAAGGCATGGGAACTTTCTGATAGACAATTCAAATCACTAATATTCAGAGCTATCTGAGAACTGAAGGAAAATGCAAATAAAAATGAAGAAAAAAACAGGAAAATCATGAAAAAGACACATAAAACAATGAAATAATTTAGGAAAATAATACAAGAACAAAATAAGTTCACAACTACAAATCATACAAAAACAGCAATTAGAATTTCAAAAAATAAGCAACAAGGTTTCAGAAGTAGATACTGCTGTAGACTGTTTGAGGAGCAGGTTTGAAACAATGGAAGACAGAGTCAGTGAAATTGAAGACAAATACTTAGATACCACTTTGAAGAAAAATCAGAGAAAAGATGGAAGAAAAATGAAGAAATCCTGAGAATGATAAGGGATACAACCAAAAACAAAAGTGTACAAGTGATCAGAGTTCTAGAATAGGTACAAAAATAGAAAGCACAGAGAGGATTATTGAACAACTGATGACAGAAAACTTCCCTGATATCATGAAAGATGAAAATCTGACCATCCAGGAAGCTCAATGAACTTCACATAGAATAGACCCCAGAAGAAAATCATCAAGGCATATCATAAGCACACTCAATAAGATCAAAGATAATGAAAGAATCTTGAAAACAGCACCAGTGAAAACAAAATCACATAGGAGAAACAATGAGACTCAGCTCTGGTTACCCAGCACAAACCTCACAGACAATGGAATGATATATATAAAACCTTGAAAGAAAACAATTGCCAGTCAAGAAAAATATATTCTGCAGAAGTCTTTCTCAAATATCATGGTGAAATTAGGACACTTTCAGGTAAAGAGAAGTTAAAGGGATATGTAAAAGCCAAACCAAATGTACAAGAATTATGAAAGGAAGTCCTTTGGTTAGAGAACAAACAACACCAGATGATAGCCTGAATCCAAGATGCAAGACCTCAGCAGCAAGGCACCAACCTCAGTGATGAAGTCAAAAGGATATATCAAAACTAAAAGGTTTACAACAGGGAATCAGAGAGGTTAATCTGTAAGGACAAAGGTCAGAACAGTAAAAGTGAATAAACAGTGCAGCAATAAAACTTTCAAGTGGAGAGAAGTCAAGCTGATAGTAAGTAGTAAAAGAGGAGTTCATACTTCAAAAGATAAGAGTAAATTTCAAAGCAACCACAAAGAAAATTAAGAAAACTACTCAACAAAATAAAGAAGAAAAACGCAAAGCTCAGTAAACACAAAAATCTACAAAAACAAAAGAGATTTTTTAAAATCTACCAAAAGAAAAAAAAGGAATTCAGCACAATAGCCTAAGAGGAACAAAGAAAACATCAGAGCAACAACAAAAAAAAAAAAACCACTACAAAATGACAGTTATAGACTCACATCTACCAATAACTACATGGAACATAAGTGGTTTCAATGCATCCATAAGTACAGAGTGACAGAAGGTGCTAAAAATCAGTATTCATCAATATGCTGTCTACAAGAGACACATCTTAAAAACAAAGATATAGCTCTACTAAAAATCAAGAATGGAAAAAAGGATATCAAAGAAGCAGCTACCAAAAAAAGATCAGGAGTTGCAATACTAATCTCAGATAAAATAAACTTCAAAACAAAATTCACCAAAATGACAAAGATCATTATATAATGAAAAAAAAAAGACAATGCATTATGAAGGCATAACTGCAATAAATATGTACAGGAAACAAACCTAATTAACACAAACTCCAGAAGACCAGCTAGATAACTGTGACCTTCTAAAAATTCAGCACTTGTCTTCATCTAAAAACCTCACCAAAAGAGTAAAAAGAGAACTTACAGACTCAGGGAAAAAAATTAGGTATGACAAATTTGACAAAGGTCTAATCTGTAAAATCTATAGGAAAATCCAATATGTCTATAACAAAAGACAAATATTCCAATTAAAAACTGGGCAAAGAAAGTACTTTGCCAAAGAAGACGTTAAGTGGGTAACAGACGTATGAGGAAATGTTTGCAATCACTAGCCATTAGAGGAATGCATATCAAAATTGTAATGAGATACCGTCTCACCCTGGCATTACTGACACAAATAAAAAAGCATAACATAACAAACATTGGAGAGGCTGCAGGGAGCCTGAAGCTCTTAGAGCACTGCTGCTGAGAATGCAGAAGGCTACAACCATTTTGGAAAACCATGTGGCACTTCCTCAGAAAGCTAGAATTAGAAATACTGTATAATCCAGCAATCCCACTCCTAGGAATATATCTTAGAAAAATAAGAGCCATTACATGAATAGATACACGCACGCCCATGTTAACTGTAGCATTGTTCACAACAGGAAAAATAGGGAAACAACCTAGATCCCATCAGTAGGTGAATAGATAAGCTACAGTGCGTATACACAATGGAGTACCATGCAGTGATGAAGAACAGTGATGAATCTGCGAAGCATCTCACAACATGAATGAATCTGGAGAGCATCGCGCTGAGTGAAATAAGTCAATCACAAAAGGATAAATATTATGAGATCACTACTATAAAAAAATCATGAAAAAGATTATACAAAAAAGAAACAATCTTTGACAATTATGAAAGAAAGGAGGGGTAGGAATGGAAAAAAAAAAGTAAGTGGTAACTTTGGTGTAAGGTAAGATGGTACCCAATACTGGGGAAGCCAGCACAACTTGTCTAAGGCAAGGTCAAGTAAGCTCCATAAAGAAACATCAACTGAATTACTGGGCTGAGGACCACGTGGACCATGGACTCAGGGAACACCTAGCTCAAACAGCATTATACAGTTTATAAAGAAAATGTTCTGCGTTCTACTTTGGTGAGTAGAATCTACGAACTTAAAACCTTGAGAGTGGTCATGTACGATAGTCCACTGATCTGATCCTATCTGGAGCAAGGGAGAGCAAAGAAAAAGATACAAGGGGATGATTAGTCGAAAGGATGAATGGACCACAACTCCTACAGCTTCCACAAGACTGAGTCCAGCACAACCAGATGGTGTCCAGCTATCACCACTGACTGCTCTGACGGAGATCACAACTGAGGGTCCTGGTCAGAGTTGCAGAAAAATACAGAACAAAATTCTGACTCACAGAAAAAGATTAGACTTACTGACCCGACAGAAAAGGGAGAAAACCCGAGAGTATGTCCCATGGACACCCTTCTAGCTCAGGAGTGAAGTCACTCCTGAGGTTCACCCTTTAGCCAAAAATTAGACAGGTCCGTAAAATAAGACTACGGACACACCAGCCCAGGGAAAAGGACAAGAAGGCAGGAGGGTACAGGAAAGCCAGTAATGGAGAACTCAAGGTCGAGATGGGAAGAGTATTGACATGTTGTGAGGTTGACAACCAATCTCACAGTACTGTATGTGTACTAATAGTTTAATGAGAAACTAGTACAATAAAGTATATCTAAAGTACAATTTTAAACAGTGTTAATCAGAAAGTAAAGAAGCTGGTAGCTTCTTTATGCAATGAGTAAGCAAGTAGGTTGTGAGGCCCAGCCAGAGTCCATAAGACGTGTTAAATATAGATAGTAAGAAAATCAATAATCTGTTAGATATGCTAATGGTAGATATGATTAATGGGATATATGGTAGAACAAATAAAGTTTAACTTAGACACTAGCTAAGTCAAAGCCATGATCATTCTACCTCTGGGTTGACAGCTATGCCATCCCTAAGTGATCTCCCACGGGTGACATCATTATGATCCCACTCTGACTCTACACGTCCTCTGACCAAGAAATATGGACAAAACCTATGTCTATTCATCAGGCTCAAGTATATAAACATGGCAAGCTGCAACTGTGGTCTAAGCATAGAGCAAGTGTGTGTAGGCTGCAGACACCCCATGTCTATGGAAGCACCTTGCACATTCTCAGCTCTGAATCTCACAACTTCAACATCAGCAAGGAGGGCTGATAGGACAGAATAAGAAAGAGAATATAAAATTCAGGATTCAGGTGATACAATCTTTGACGTGACTGTATGCTCCGCAGGAGTACTGGTAGCACTATGACTAATCACTTGGCTGCTAACCCCAAAGGTCAGTGGTTCAAACCCACCAGCCACTCCAAAAAGATTTACAGCCTTGTAAATAGTAAGGGGCAGTTCTACTCTGCATTACAGAGTTTTTGATGTGAGTTGGCATCAACTTGACAGCAATAGGTTCTCTTTCACTTTGGTGTGTGATCAATCCCAACTGGCTCCCTTTGATTCAGGCTGTGTATTTTAAACTGATTCAATAAATTTGTAATTATGGCCTCTTCAAAAAAAAAAATTCTTTGCCTCAGATCTGATCAGTGATTATCTGAGCTATCTGGATACACATAAATATCTTTCCTAGACCCCTAAAATCATTTCCTCCTCCATGCTTTGAGGACTTAAAAGCTGATGACACATGGCATTGAGGTTGATCTCAGAGAAAGGAGTGACTGCTGCAGTTCTGCTTTTCCCTGGTGAAGACTGTTTTCCTTACTCTGGCTGTTGCTCCTGCAAGGAATTAGAAGAGAACAAATGAGAATATCTGTCTTGAAGGGGCTCTTGTCCCACCCCGAGAGCCTCACAATTCTCTGTACCGATGAACAGCTCCTTTCTCAGCCTGTGATAACAGCTAAACAGCCACTTGAGCCTTAGGAATTTTTCCCTCTTTCAACCAACATAAACAGAGAAATTCAGTCTTTTTCTTTTGTCTTTTTGTTACTTACTAAGGCACATCTTAGAGCTTGACCTCAGCAGGCCCCTACTGCTACTGACCATGGCCAGGTTCCACCAAGCTTCCCTTCATTATGCACAGACATCATCTGGAGTTGTACCCAGGCAAGTGCCCTTGGTCTGAGGCAGGGTGTTTCCTTTATTCTTTTGAGAGGCCATCATGGTCTACTGTGAATGAATACAGTGTTATTTCTTACCCTTTCTATATAGTACCAAGCACCTCAGCAGCCATGAGCCTCATCCCGCCATGGCACGGGGAGGCTCCTTTTCCAGTCAGCTCACTAGGCTGCAAGACCCAGCAGTCAGCTTCCTAGGTGGCAGCAGACCTCAGCCTGCCTGTCCTGGTGCAGAATGAGGCCAACTTTTTCCCCCAAGAAAGGAATTTACCAAGCAGGCGTAAGGTAAAGAGCTTAGGAAAAAAGAAGAGACTAGACATGGCCCTCTCTTTGAGGCACTGGCCTAATTTCTAGAGCTGCCATAACAAAACACCCTGAAGTGAGTGGCTTAAAAATCAGAAACATGGCTTTGCAGTTTTGGAGTTTAGGAGTCCAAATTCAAGGAGTTAGCAGGCCCATGCCCTCTCTTGGTTCCAGGACAAGATTCTTTCTCTTCTCTTCCAGCATGGTTGCCCCAGGCAACTGTCTTAGTCATTTCACACTCCTATAACAGAATTACCACAAGTAGGTGGGTTTGAAAAGAGAAATTTTATTCTATCACAGTCCAGTAGGCTACACATCCAAATTCAGGACATCAGATCCAGAGGAAGGGTTTCTATGTCAGCTCTGGATGAAGATCCTTGTCAGTCTTTCCCCGGATCAGGAGCTTCTGAGGCTCAGAGACCCTAGGTCCCCCTCAGAGGATGCACTCTGCTCCTGGTACTGCTTCTTGGTAGCAGGAGGGCCCAAAATCTCTCTGCTAACTTCTGTCTTTTACATCTCAACAGATTGCCTCAAGGCACAACACAGGCTTACACTCCGAGTCCTTCCCCACCAACACGACTGCTGCCCATCATCCTTCACGAACGTCACAGAAGCAGGGTTTACAGCACACAGAGGCATCACATAAGACCAGGAATCATGGTCTAGGAAATTGCCACACCCAATTTTTGAGGGGACAGAATTCAGTCCATGACCGCATCTCTTGGTGTTCTCTGACTTGTCGGTGTATCTTTCCATGGTGCCTTCCCCACGGGAGCCTGACTCTAGCCATGTCTCTTCTGTCTTTTGTAGGACAGCACTCAGAAAGGACTAGGATCTGCTGTACTCTGCTACGATCTTGTTAATCTAACTGGTAACATCTTCAAAGAAAGATCTTAATTCCAAACAAGGTCACATTCATAGATATAGGGTATAGGACTTCAATGTATCTTTTGTGGGGACACGTTCCAATCCATAAAAATCTCTGAAACCTGCAGAGTATGGCTCCTCTGGAAGCTGAAAGTGCAGTGTAACTGGACATCACTCAGAGCTGGTAGCCCTCTGCTTGCTGCCCAGTCAGGCCACCTGCCACCCTCAGGAAGATCTGGTGCCCACCTGACCACCAGAATCGGTACAGATGGATGCCCTTTGGCAGGGTCCAGTTAAATTTCTGAAGAAAAAGAAATCCACCAAAATCCTCTGGGACGAAGCTGTTTAATTTTATTTTCTAATGCTGGAGAGAATCCATTGCCTTTAAGCTGATTCCAAGTCATGGTGACCCTGTTGTGTCAGAGTAGAACTCTAATCCAGTGAGTTTTCAATGGCTATGATCTTTCAGAAATAGATCACCAGGTCTTTCTTCCAAGGCATGTCTGGCTCAATTTGAACCTCTAGCCTTTTCATTAGCAGCTGAGTGCAACCCAGTACTGTCATACCCCCTTGGAGGACTGCAATAACATAATGGAAAATAACAATTGTTAGCTAGGATGTGGAGAAATCAGAACCCTCATACATTGCTAGTGAGAATGTGTAATAAATAGTTCAGCCCCTTTACAAATGCAGTTTGGTAGTCCTTAAAAGTTAAACAAATAGTTACCATATGATCCAGTAATTCTATTCCTCTGTTGATACCCAAGAGAAGTGAAAACTTGTTGACACAGAAACTTTTACACAAATGTTAATAACAGTGTTATCTGTGGTAGCCAAAAAGTAGAAATAACTTCAAATGTCAATCAACTGTTGAGTGGATAAACAAAATGTGATATATCCACACAGTAAAATGTTATTCAGCAATAAAAAGAAATGAAGTACTGAGAAATGCTGTAAAACCTTGATGCAGGTGACCTTTTCTTCTTTATCTTGTCTGATTGCTCTGGCTACAACCTCTGGAACAATGCTGAATAAAAGTGGTGACAATGGGCATCCTTGTCTGGTTCCTATTCTCGGGGTGAATTTGTTTGAACTCTCTCCATTCAGTATGATGTTGACTGTTGGTTTTGCATAGATGGCCTTTATCATGTTAAGAAATTTTACCTTCTATTCCTATTTTATGGAGAGTTTCTTGCATGCATGCATGCTGGACATTGAATATTAATAAAACTCCATAGGTAAACTATGTGAATCCCCATGTAAATCTGTGACCAAATTAGCTACCTAAAAATCTTGCTTTTACAGAAAAAAACTCACATAAAAGAAAAGCCACAATGACAGTGGACCCAAAATTGGGCGGGAGAAACATTTGACCCACAGAAAATTAGACACTTCTGTTAATATGTTGGAAACCCCGGTGATATAGTGGTTAAGTGTTCTGGCTGCTTGAAGTACATTAGGCTGTTATATTCTAGTCATCTGTCGTGTATTTAATTGTATCCTCCCAAAATATGGGTAGTAATTTGGCTGGGCCAGGATACTCTGTACTCTGTGATTGTCTTCCATTTTGTGATTTTCTTTTGCTGTATGTTAGAAGATTAGGGTCGGACTCTAAATTCCTTCATAAGATCTCTTCCCTGCTCGACTGTAAAGGGAGTTTCCTCAGAATATGGCTTGCACCACTCTTTATCCTTTCATCCTATGAGAGATAAAAGGGAAGGAAAGCAAGCAGAGATTTGGGACCCTCACACCATCAATAATGCAGCATTGGGAAAACAGCATTTCCTTCAGACCTGAGGCTCCTGCACCAGGATCCTCCCGGAACAAAGACTGATATATCTAAGGACTTTCCTCCATAGCCGACAAGGGGAAAAGCCTTCCCTTGGAGCAGACACCCTGAATTTGGACTTGGAGCCTTCTGGACTGTGTAAGAATGAACAGTTCTCTTTTAAAGCCATCCACTTTGTGGTATATCTGCTAACAGGAGACTAGCTTACTGAAATGTAATCTAAAAAGGATGGTATAGAGTCCAGGCATAGGACGTATATTTGGATTAGAATTGGAAAAGGTGAGGTATCTTGATCTTCCATGTAAAAACAAATCTTACTCATCTGGGGAACATATTATGCCAGCTTTTTTACCTGGGATAGGGATGGTTTGACTTCTTTGTTCACACTAGTTTTCTGTCTAGGAGTTATTACAAATAGGTGCCAGTCTTAATTTTAGCCAATTCCATATTTGAACATAGCAGCTTCAGTTTAGGCAAGCTGTTAAATTACCTGCCAAAAGTGTGTTCCAGAAGCTGGGAGGAGCATTATATTAAGTGTTCACGGGATAAGTTAGCCTTTCTTGAATGGGCCCTCTGTCAACAATAAGATTATATCAGGAGAAAAGAAAATACACCATCTCCTAATAAAGATTACACTTTTAAAGGGTAATCATTAAATTCAAACTTTTAAGAGATATTAATGAATTATTGTGTTTTAATTATTTATTCTACTATAGATCAAAGTTTACAGAGAAAACTAGCTTCTCAATAAAGAATTAATATACATATTATTCTGTAACATCGGTTGCCAACCTCCAAAACACGTCAATACTGTCCCCTTCAGTACCCGTTTTCCTCCCTTTCCTGCCTTCTAGTCCTTGTCCCTGGTTTGGTACATCCATTTAGTCTCACTTTGTTTCATGTGCCTGTCTAACTTTTGGCTGAAGGGTGAGCTTCAGGAGTGTGACTTCATTACTAAGCGAAAAGAGTGTCCAGGGGCCACACCCTCAAGGCTTTTCCGGATTCTGTCAGACCAGTAGTTCTGGTCTTTTTTGTGAGTTAGAGTTTTGTTCTCTCTTTTTTCCCAGCTGTGCCTGGGTCTTCCTATTGTACTTCCTGTCAGAGTAGTCAGTGGTAGTAGCTGGGCACCGTCTAGTTACACTGGACTCAGTCGGGTAGTCGTGGTCCATTAGTCCTTTGGACTAATCTTTTCATTATATCTTTGGTTTTCTTCATTCGCTCTTGCTCCAGATGGGTTGAGACCAGTGGAGTATCTTAGTTGTCTGTTCTGAAGCTTTTAAGACCCCACACACCGCTCACTGAGATGAAATGGACACACTACGTCCTGTAGATGTGTTTAGCTTTAAAACTGCTTATTTGGTGACAGTGGTGCTGTGCAGTATCTACTGAAGGCAGCTGGGCTCTCAGGGGTAGCAAGCTCTGTCCCCTGGCTAGTACAGATGGCACGCTACCTATGGAGTCACTGGGGACCATCAGCTGACACTGATGTGGATCAATGAAGGGTGGTGCAGATGCTACCACTCTGCTCAGTAGTCGGTGCTCCAGGTGTTCTTATTTTAAAAAGGAGCTTTACTGCCGAGTGAGGAGCTGTCCATCAGCTACCAAAATCAGTCAGGCCCTCAGGTGTGACAAGTCCTACCTTCCGGCTCACAATGAAAGCACCTTATAGACCATCCCCAGACACTATGACGTGGTTCAAAGAAGAGAGGAGGTAGTACTTTGTCACCTGCATCTTCCAGGCCCCACCAATAACTCTAGGCATGATTGTCTTAAACACAGCTTTTCTGCTGGAGAAGTACTATCCAGACAGCGACAGCTGCTCGGGGTGAGAATTAGCCCCAAGTGAGACCTCCTGGTGGCTGACTCCACCTCCCCACTGACCAAGACAGTGTCCTGCCTGAGCGGCCCTTCCTGCCGTGAGGTAGCAGAATCTACGGCGCAGCTCAGAAAAGAGAAGTTGGAGAGACGGTGGTGTCCTTGGTTGGCAGCTGGGATCTCCAGATGTGGCTATCCCAAGCATAGTCTCTCTGCTGCACTGTACACTGTTTACTTAAGCACTGCAGTTCAGAATATTTGGCGGCTCATGCCCAGCCTCCACTTGCCAGATAACAAAGAAAGTGTGTCGGTACCTTCAGACCTCCCAAATGATGCATCAGCAGAAACAGAACGTTGTGTGCTGTTGCCTCGCCTTGGAGAGAGGTAGTTTCCCTCGTACTGGCACCTAGTTCAATCTGTCAATCATACACCAGATCCTAGGGCTGCCATGATGTCCATACTGCTCTATTCAATTTTCAGTCCAGGCCTTAGTTCTCAGAGGGAATCAAGGAGACATGTATCTAGTCTGCCGTCTTGATCCCGCCCCCTCCTGTTATCCATCTTTTAACTTTATTTTTCAGAGTTCATATCTGGGTTGATATCTAACTAATGTTGTCATGTTTTAATATCTCGCTGGTGTCTGCTCTCATTAATTTTTTGTCCAAAGATTTCCCTGTACCATTTCTTGTGAAGTTGGTCTGGTTTGCAAAAATCACCTTAACTTCTGTTTATCTGGAAATGTCCTAATTTCTCCATATATTTGAGGAATAATCTTGCCAGATATATAATTCTTCATTGGCTTTTATTTTCTCTCAAGGCTTTATATGTGTCATTTCATTACCTCTGCCTGCATGACGTCTGCTGATTAATAAGAGCTTAGCCTTATTGATGCCTTTTTTTGTGGTTATGTTTCATTTCTCCCAGGCTGCTTTCAGGATTCTTTTTTTGTCTTTGATTTTGGAAAGGGTGGTTAAGTTACGTATTAGTGTTCTTGTTTGGGGATCTATTCTGTATGGTATCTGATGTGCTTCTTAGGTGGTTATCATCTCATCTTTCATGATATTAGGCAAGCTTCTTGACAGCAAATCTTCAGTTCCCTCTGCACTTTTTGTTGTCTTCTAGCTTTCTTAGTCATCTAGGGCTGCCATAACAGAATTACCACAAGTGGATGGCTTTAAAAAGAGAAATTTTATTCTGTCTCAGTCTGCTAGGCTATAAGTCCAAATTCAGGACATCAGCTCCAGGCGAAGATGTTTTCTGTTGGCTCTGGAGGAAGGTCCTTGTCAATCTTCCCCTAGACTGGGAGTTTCTGAAACATGGGGACCCTGGGTCCTTTCCAAAGGATATGCTCTGCTCCTAGCACTGCTTCTTTCTTGATGGCATAAGGTTCCCAAAATCTCTCTGCTAGCTTCTTTCTTCAATGTCTCAAGAGATTGTCTCAAGGTGCAATACAACCTTACACACTGAGTCCTGCCCCACCAATACAACTGCCACCCATCATCCCTCATTACATCACTAAGGCAGAGTTTCCAAGAATCACATGGCCAAGCCAAATGGCTGCATGCATTTTGGGAGGCACAAAATTCAATCCATGATACTTGCCATTTAGAGATTCTGATCACAGGTTTTTCTTTTTCATAGTGGCCCACATAACTCATAAGCTATCTGCATATTTCTTCATTCCCTTTCTCTCTCTCCTTTTTTTTCCAGTTCCTGAACAGATTAGCATTAAGAGTTTTGTCTTTTATTCTACTGATTCTGTCTTCCATTGTTTCAGTCTTGCACCTATGACCTTCCATTGCAATGCCTAATTCAGAAATTTTGTTAGTTAGACAACTTCCAATTCAGTGCTTATTTTGTCATTTTGTTTCTGTATTGTTACCCTGAATTCATCTAGTATTTTTTTCTGTGTTTTTCATGCTTCTATCTGTTTTCTCCGCGTTCTCTTTGAGGACTCTAAATGTACACGCGGCAGATACAGACGCAGTCATTTGTTCTGTGCCCCTCGCTGGATGGAGTGAGTGATAGAGGTGTACCAGGCAGATGTGCTTACATTTGCACCGCTCGTGTCTTGTACTGTGATGGGAGATGGAAAAAAACAACGCAGGGGGATGCATAGTCAGTTGTGCAGCTTCTGCGAGGTACCAGGTAGGGGGAGGGAGGAAGGGACCGTATGGCTGCGCACACACAACTGTGACACTTTCTCCCATCACCAGGCAGGTTAAGGGAGGGAGTCGCACCAGATAGAACTGTGCACAGTCGTACCACTTCTAACTCATGCTGGTTGGGTAGTGGGAGAATAGGGTAGAGAGGGAGGTATGTGCCTTTGTGTCTCCTACCCAGACTAGGTAGGGGGAAGGAAGCAAGAAAGGTGGGTGGAATCACTTGCTGTGTTCCTCCGTTTCCCCCTACCAGGCCCTTGAGGAGAATATATGTGCACACAGCGGCACCTGTAGGGGTGCACCCACAGGGGCACCTAGTCTTTCAGTGGGCACTGGTCAGGTGCACAAGGTCTTTCAGTAGGCACAGTGTGGTGGTCAGGATTATGTCCACTTGGCTACTACATATTTGGCTGCTGTATTAAGTGGCAGGATGGGGTTTGTGGTGGCTCCCTGCCCCTCGGCTCTCATCTCGCGACCTTTCACTACAGCAGCTGGTCGCTCAGGTGGCCAGGAGCTCCTGCTCTCTTCTTCCAGCGCCTCGTTCTGGGACTTGAGCTAGCAGCTGTTGGACTCATCAGTCCTTACAGTCGGCACTTGAGAATCCTGCTCCCTGACCTGCTGATCCTGGTTTTGCCAGCCTCTGTTGCTTCGTCTCGCCACCAGCTTGGGATCCACTGACCTACACAACCAGTGATCTAGAACTCTGGTCTCTGACTTGCTGACCTTGGGTTCCTCAGCTTCTGTGGCCACGTGAGACTTGTGCCAGAGCTTGGGACATTCAACTTCTGTGATTACGTGAGCTGTTTCCTATACTTGTATCTATCGATCTATCTATCTATATATTATAAATCTTTCCTTGTACCTACATGTGTTACTGGTTTTGCTTCCCGAGAAAACCCAGCCTAAGACACACAGTTAGGTGAGAAGGGAAAATAAGAGAGGCTCGTTTTGTTGTTCCCTGTTCAGGTCAGGTGATCAGAGTATGGGACCCTCTGCTGCCTCTAGTCAGGAGGATGGGGTGAGGGGAGAGCATCCTTCCAACTACAACACAGGGCTACCATGGCACCTTGTGCACACTGCAGGCTGCAAGTGGAAACTGTCACCACTCTAGTGCAAGAAGGGGGTGGGTCACCCAGGATTCAGTCAGATGGGGACTTTTCAGCAACACTCCGTGCGTCCAGCAACTCATGCATGCCACTCATCCCTGAGGTCAGGGGCCACTGATCTTGAGTATCTCTGGTTATAGATCTTAGCTCTTTTCCTGTTTCTGCTTCTCTCTACACGTGTCTATAGAGCTTCTTTGTCACTTTTGGGAAAATCATGAAGTTCCCTTCCTGTGTTCTTCACCTGGTGTTGCTGCTGGATTTGTCGTAAGAAGGCTGTGTCAGACAGGGACAGCTAGTTGAGCTCCTCCATTCTGTTATTCCTTGTTTCCTGCATTCACTCACTTTTTCCTATCGTTTGGTGTTTGGTTCAGCTCTCGGCCCATCTTTTTGGATGATCAGGGTCATTTGATTGTTATATGCTTCTATTTTGCTTAATTTTTTTTTTTTTTAATCTCTGGTGCAGGGGAATTATCTGGGGCATGAAACTAAGCTACCACCTTGGCTGTGCCCCCAAGATTTTTGTTGCCTTTATGTTGATGACCAATCCATACTGAAGGCTGTAGTCTTTTATCTTCATCAGCTAATGCTTCAAGTCCTCTTCACTTTCAGTAAGCAAGGTTGGGTCATCTGCATGTCACAGGTTGTTCATGACTCTTCCTCCAATCCTTATGCTTCCTTCCTCATTATGTTGTTGTTGTTTGGTGTCATTGAGTCACTTTCGACTCATAGCAACACTATGAACAACAGGACAAAACACTGCCCTGTCTTGTGCCATGTCCACAATCGCTTTTATGCTTAAACCCATTGTTATAGTCACTGTGTGAATCCATCTCGTCGAGGGTCTTTCTCTTTTTCACTGACTCTCTACTCTACTAAGCATGGTGTCCTTCTCCAGGAACCGGTTCTTTCTGACAACATACTGAAAGTATAGAAGACACAGTCTTGCCATCTTTCTTCCAAGGAGCAATCTGGTTGTATGTCTTCCAGAACGGACTGTTTGTCCTTTTGGCAGTCCATGGTACATTCAACATTCTTCTCCAATACCACAATTCAAAGACATCATTTCTTCTTTTGTCTTCTTTGTTCATAGCCCAGCTTTTGCATCATATGATACAATAGACAACAGCATGCCTTGAGTCAGACGCATTTTAGTCTTCAAGGTCACATCTTTACTTTTGAATACTTTAAAGAGATCCTTTGTAACAGATTTTCCCACTGCAATGTATCTTGATTTCTTGACTGCTGCTTCTATGGGTGTTGAATGTGGACCCAAGCCAAATGAAATCCTTGACAACCTCAATCCTTTCTCCATTTATGACAATGTTTCTTACTGTTCCATTTGTGGTGATTTTTGTTTTCTTGATGCTGAAGTGCAATCCTTGCTGAAGGCTGTGGTCCTTGATCTTCATAAGTAAGTGTCTCAAACCTTCCTCACTTCCAGCAAGTAAGATGGTGTCGTCTGTATGATGTAGGTTGTTAATGAGTTGTTTTCCAATCCTAATGCCTCATTCTTCTTTGTATAAGCTAGCTTCTTGGATTATTTGCTCATCATAGAGATTAAAAAGGTACAGCTAAAGGATACAACCCTGACACACCCCTGTCCTGACTTTCAACCACAGTGTCCTCTTGTTTTGCTCACACAACTGCCTCTTGACATGTATACAGATTCCTTAAGAGCACAACTGGGTGTCATAGAATTCCCATTCTCAACAATGTTACCCATAATTTATTATGATCCACATAGTTGAATGACTTTGCATAGTCATTGAAACACAAGAAAAGATCTTTCTCGTATTCTCTTCATTCAGCAAAGAGCCATATGACATCAACAATATCCCTGATATGACCATTCTGGAATGGCCCTTGTGCACGATGGCATGATGAGAAGTTCACAAATTTCATTGTATAGTTGTCTGTGACAGAGTTTTTAGCCAGCAAACAAAGAACTGTATTGGAACACCCTACCTACTCACCTGATCTAATCCCAAATGAGTTTTTCTTTACCCAAAGATAAACGAAATACTGAAAGGAAGACATCCTGATGACATTCAGGACACCAAGGATAATACAATGACAGCTCTGATGGCCATTCCAAAAAGAGTTCCAAAATGACTTCAAAGGGTAGACTAGGTGCTGGCAGCAGTGCCTAGCTTCCCAAGGAGACTACTTCAAAGGTACCGTAGTGATATTCAGCAATGAGGTATGTAGTACTTTCTCTAGGATGAGTTTGTGAACTTAACTGTCAGTCCTCATATAGTCCAGCTTTTCAGATAACTTCCTTACCATACAGACTGACAGAATGTAAAAAGATACAACCCTGAAGCACATTTCTGATTTTAAACCACATAGTATCTCCATGTTCTCTGCAAATGATTGCCTCTTTGTCTACATACAGGTTTCACAGGATCACAATTAAGTGTTCAGGAATTCCCATTCTTCTCAGTATTATCCATAATTTGTTATAATTTACACAGTGGAATGCCATTACAAAATCTACAAAACACATGCAAACATCTTTCTGGTATTTCTGCTTTCAGACAAGATCCATCTAACATCCCTCATTCTACATCTTCTAAAGATTAATCTAGGAAACACTACGGGGTGGTTCTGCTGTGTCCTATAGGGTCACTCTGAGCTAGAATCAACTTGAAGGCAAACAAGTAAAGTCCATTTAAATGTCCTGTGTGTGTGTGTATGTGTGTGTGTGTATACAAGCGTGCATGCATGCACACATACAGCTTACAGAATACTTGCTATTTCTATAATCTTCACACGTACAGTTTAGTGACATTAATTATGTTCATGTTGTTCAACCATCACCCGTAACTGTTCGCAAATTTTTCCATAATCCTTAACAGAAGCTCAGTGTCCCCTAAGGATTGTGTCTTCCTTTTCTCTACTCTCCAACCCATCCCTAGTAACCAGTAAGAAACATTAGTTTCCTTTGTTGTTATTGTTGCTAAGTGCCACCAAGTTGGTTCTTACTCATAGTAACCCAATGTACAAGAGAATGAAACACTGCCTGGTTCTGTACCATGCCCACAATTGTTTTTACTTTTAGGCCCATCATCGTTCCAGCTACTGTAGCACGAAAGTGTCCTGGAATTTCCATTCTCTGCAATGTTATACATAATTTGTTATGATCCACACAGTCAAATCCTTTGCATAGTCAATGAAACACAGGTAAACATCTTTCTGGTATTCTCTGCTTTCAGCCAAGATCCATCTGACATCAGCAATGATATCCCTGGTTCTATGTTCTCTTCTAGATTTAGCTTGAATTTCTGGCAGTTGCCTGATGATATACCTTGCAGTCACTTTTGAATGCTCTTTAGCAAATTTTTATTTCCCTATGGTATTAATGATGTTGTTTAGTAACTTCCACATTCAGTTGGATCACCTTTCTTGGGAATAGGCATGAATACGGATCTCTTGCAGTCAGTTGGCCAGGTAGCTGTCCTCCAAATTTTTTAGCATAGACAAGTGAGCATTTCCAGCACTGTAACCATCTGTTGACACATCTCAACTAATATTCCATCAATTCCAGGAGCCTTGTTTTTCACCAATGCAGCTTTGACTTCTTCCTTTACTACCACCAATTCCTGGTGACATGCTAACTGTCATGGTTTGAATTGTGTCCCCCCAAAAATGTGTGCAGCCACGTGGCTGGGATATGGTTCCCAGTATCTTGGGACTGTCCTCCATTGTGTGGCTTTGCTAACCTGTATGTTAAAGGATAAGGGTGGGGCTGTAAATTCCTGCTGTAAGGGGAGTTTCCCTGGAGTATGGCTTGCTCCACCCTTAATGCTTTTAGCTTGCAGGGAATAAAAGGAAAAAGAAACAAAGGACAATTTGAGAACCTCGCTACCATCAAGCAAGCACCACCGGGAGCAGAGAGTGTCCTTCAGACCAGAAGTTCTTGCGTCAGGACGCTCCCTGGACAAAAACTGATGCAATACCGGACTTTCCTCCAGAGCCAACAAGGGGAAAGCCTTCCTCTGGAGCGGACACCCTGAATACGGACTTGCAACCTACCAGACTGTGTAAGAATAAATCTTTCTTTGTTAAAGCCATCCACTCTGTGGTATTTCTGTTAGAGCAGCGCTAGCTGACTAAAACACTAACTCTTCAAATGGCTGAATGTCAACAAGTTCTTTCTGGTATAATGACTGTGTATTCTTTTCATCTTCTTTTGTTGCTCCCTGAGTAGTTTAATATTTTCCCTGTAGAATCTTTCACTATTGAAACTCGAGGCTTGAATTTCTTTCTTCAGTTCTTTCAGCTTGAGAAATACAGAGCATATTCTGTTTCAGTTTTCTCTTTCCAGCTCTTTGCACACGGCATCATAATACTTTGTCTTCCCAAGCCATACACTTACCTATCCCAGATCTTTCACATAAGTAGACTCATACAATATCTGTCCTTCTATGTTTGACTTATTTCATTCAGCAAAATGCTTTCAAGGTTCATTTCTTGAAGTGTTGCTGCGAGTAGCTGAATGTTGTTGTGTGTTGTTAGATGGGCTTTGACTGTGGAATCAAGTAAAAGGAAATCCTTGCCAACTCAATCCTTTCTCCATTTATCACAATGTTGCTTACTGATCCAGTTGGGAGGATTTTTGTTTTGTTGATGTTGACGTGCAATCCGTACTGAAGGCTGTGGTCTTTGATTTTCGTCAGTAAGTGCATCAGATCCTTATCACTCTGAATAAGCAGAGCAATTCAATAGCAGGGAGAATTTGAGGATAAACGTGGAAAATCAGGAATAAGAATTCGGTTCAGATCTAGTCACAGGGTCAGTGTGAGTAGGTTATTTACTGCAAGGAGGGCAGCTGCCATCACTGAAGCCTCAGAGTGGTTTTGCCAAGTCCTGTTAGGCGCCTCTCCTCGGCTTTCACTGCTAGTTGCCTAGGGAACAGCGGCGCCCCGGGGGGAGGGGCTGTCTCCCAGGGCCCTCCCCCGAGGGGGAGGGCCTTGCTTGTGTCTGCGCCTGCGCACGGCACCCTGAGAGCGGCTTTTGCATCCAGCCAATGCGCGTGCTGCTGCCACAGGGCGTCGTTCTGACGCACTGTACCCCTGAGTTTGCACCTTAGTCCGCTCTCCGAGCTGGTGTAGGACAGCACTTGTTGGAGTCTGTAGTCCTCGCTGCGTCTCCCCACCCGACCATGTCGTCCTCCAGCCGTGTGGCACTGGTGACCGGGGCCAACAAGGGCATCGGCTTTGCCATTGTGCGAGACCTATGCCGGCAGTTCTCAGGCGACGTGGTGCTGACCGCGCGGGACGAGGCGCGGGGCCGGGCAGCGGTGCGGCAGCTGCAAGCCGAGGGCCTAAACCCGCGATTCCACCAGCTGGACATCGACGACCTGCAGAGCATCCGCGCCCTGCGCGACTTCTTGCGCCGCGAGTACGGGGGACTCGATGTGCTGATCAACAACGCAGGCATCGCTTTCAAACGTAAGGCGCTGGAAGTGGGCGTCCCAGGGGCCCTACCTCCGAGGGGCGCCGCGCTGGGGCCCCTGGCACCTGTGGGGTTTGGGGAGGCCTCTTCTAAGTAAGAAGAAGGGGGACCCCAGGGAAGAGCCGAGGTTGTCTGGAGTTCGAGAACTTCCCAGGCCAAGGGACCCTTCTGTCCCCGTGCGGGACTCTTGGGTGTTTTTTCCAGACTCTTCCCCTCCCCCCACCCTCAGAGTTCCTCTCTGATTGGACTTTAGGCCAGTTGGCTTGGCTGGTATGAACTTTTCACTTTGTATTTTGAAATAATCAAGAAATTGGAAGGAATTTTTTTCTTGTGATTGAGTGCAAGTTTACAATCCAGTTTAAATTTGCATGCCCAGCTATCCGCAGCTCCTTCTGCTCTCCTTGCCCAGTGACAGCACACTCCTCTTTCCCGTTCTATACATGTCATGTTCTCTTAGTAATCTCCTGTTCCCTCTTTTCCACCCTTTCCACTCCCCTCTAGTAAGAGGCCAGTGGGACTACATACTATAGATGCATGGAAGGAAATTTTTTTTAAAGGTACACAAGATGTGTGCAGTCTGTACCCAACTTCCAACTGTTGTCCCATCCTACAAACTACTGAACCAGAAAATTGGCATTGGCATTGGTATAAAGTTCCGTTGACCAGTGCCAAGCTTGTGGGAATTCACCAGATTTCACATTAACTTGGTTTTGGGGGGAGGTAGGTTGGTGCTGGGGACTAATCTCTATGTGAGTTAACCACAATGTCACATTTTATACCTTTGTTCTTTTCTCCCTAAAAGATGTTGATCCTACACCCTTTCATATTCAAGCAGAAGTAACACTGAAAACAAACTTTTTTGGTACCCAAGATATCTGCACAGAGTTGCTGCCACTGATAAAACCCCAAGGTGAGTCTGATGAGGAACAGCATTGTAGTGTCTAGCTTGCTGGAGCTGACCGAGTCCCCCGGGGACACGTCTCCCAGATCCCGCTTACTCACAGAGCCCCAGCTACACGGCCCCCTCCCTGTGTCTCTCCCTTGCCGAGTGTGGTTCCACTTCAGGACTTTGCACTCCTCCAAGGGCCATTGTGAGTGCTCCGTCTTGCAGATCTATGAACAGTTGACCCTTTCTTATTCTTCAGGTCTTAGCTCAGGTACCCCGAATCCCCTTAGGCTTTATCCATCGTCCTCTCTTCTTCCTCTGTGTTCCCGTACCTGTATGGTACTCATTGCTGTTAAATAGATTCCAAGTCATCATGACCTTACTCAGTTCATGGGAGCTAGACTCCAGTGGTAATGGGAGCGCTATTACGAATTCATTAAAAACTTTTTTTTTAATAACATTTGATTGTGTTTTTAGTGAAGGTTTACATAGCAGTTTGGAAACCCTGGTGGTATGGTAGTTAAATGCTACTTAATCGAAAGCGCTGCAGTTCAAATCCACCAGACACACCTCTGAAACTCTATGGCACAGTTCCACTCTGTTCTATAGGATCATGCATCGGAATCGACTCAACTGCAGTGGGTGGATTTACAAA
Organism: Heterohyrax brucei; assembly: GCA_028571685.1. Taxonomy (NCBI): domain Eukaryota; kingdom Metazoa; phylum Chordata; class Mammalia; order Hyracoidea; family Procaviidae; genus Heterohyrax; species Heterohyrax brucei. The sequence continues at coordinate 42,333,282 of CM053157.1, read as the reverse complement.
GCAGTTTAGGTTCCTGGTCAACAGTTTCTACACACATATTTCAGTGACGTTGGTTACATTCGTCACAAAGCATAAACATTCTCATTTCTGTTCTGGTTGTTTTGTTCCATTAATCTATTTTCTCTGTCCCCTTAAATTCTCATCTTTGCTTTAGAAGAATTGCTGACCATTTTGATCTCCCATAGATGCTTTTTAAGGGAGCACAGTGTTCACAGGTGATAGGCTTTATTTTGTGAGCCAGTCTGCTATTTAGTTAAAAGTAACTATGGGGGCTAGCTTCAATTCAGGGTTTAAAGAGTAACTCAGGGCAGTATGGCTCCAGGAATCCTACAGTCTCAACTGATTAAGTCCAATTTTTTTTTTTATTTTATAATTTGAGGTTCTGTTCCACATTTTTCTCAAATACATGATGCCCAGCTACTACCACCAACTTTTCTGACAGGAATCACAGTAAAGAGTTCCAGACAGAGCTGGAGAAAAGGTGGAACAAGATTCTAACAAAAACAAAAAACTAGACTTATTGGCCTGACAAGGACTGGGAAAACACTGACAGAACGGCCCCCAAACATCCTTTCAGCTCAGTAATGCAGTCACTCCTGAGGTTGACCTTTCAGACAAAGATTAGTCTGGCCCATAAAACAGAGTGAGATGGAAGGAGTTCACTAATCCAAGGGGCAAGGACTAGAAGGCAGGAGAGTACAGGAAAGCTAGTATTGGGAAACCCAAGGTCAAGAAAGGGAGAGCATTGACATGGTACGAGGCTGGAGGCCAATGTCCAAAACAATGTACATACTAATTGTTTAACGAGAAGCTAGTTTGTTCTGTTAAACCATTGTGTAAACTACAATAATGAAATAAATACAAGGAGTAGCTGATAGCAGTATTCTCAGAGAGTCCTACAGTCTCTACTAACCCAGTAGTTTTAGATTTTTTTTTTATTAGGAATTTGAGGTTCTAGTCCACATTTCTCTTCCATTCTGTCAGGATCCATCTATTGTGGCCTGCCTCAGAATGGTTGGTAGTGGTAGCTGGGCACCATCTAGTTCTGGTCTCAGGGTAAATGAGTCCATGGTTCCTGTAGACTGTCAGCCCTGTAGACTAGTTTCTTCTTGAGTCTTTGATTTCCTCCTTTTTCTTTTGCTGCAGATGAGTAGAGACCAGATGTATGTGAGATGGCCACTCACCAGTTTTTAGACCAGTGTGTAAAAATTGGGAAACCCTGGTGCGGTTTAAGTGCTACAGCTGCTAACCAAAAGGTTGGCAGTTCAGATCCACCAGGCACTGTGGAAACTAGAGAGCAGTTCTGCTCTGTACTATAAAGTTACTGTGAGTCAGAATTGACTCAGTGGCAGGGGGTTTGGTTTGGATTTTAACATAAAATTTTTAAGAACAGCAACACCAGGTTTTTAGTTGCAGATGTTTCAGAAATAGATCCCCAGTTCTGAGCTTCTCTGGGTAGACTCAGCCTTCAGATTATCAGTGAAGTGTGATAACCGTTTGCACTTCCCCTACCAGTTGATTAAACCAGTTCTTGTCAAGTTGATCCTGATTCATGAAGACACCCCCTGTTTAACAAGAGAACTGTTCCCTGTGGTTTTGTGCATGTGATCTTTGAGCAGAAGACCACCAGGCCTTTGTTCTGAAGCAGTTTGGGTAGGTTTGAACCAAAAACCTTTTGGTTAGTAGCCCGGCACTTAACAGTGTGAGTCATAGATTCATTAGACCCTCCTAAATCTTACCTGCACATGACACTTCCTTAGCTCGAGACCCACTTTATCAGCCTTCCTGTCTTTCCATCGCCTCCTGACTGTGTCCCAGCCTCACCTCCACAGACATTTCCCAGAGGGTACTCCTCTTGTGTCTTCAGCCCTCTTGCTCAGTGACCCCACAGTCCGGCCAGCCAGGATGCTGGAGGTCACCATAGCCCGCCCACTTAAAATTAATTACCAGGTCTTACGAGTTGGCCTGCCAGTTTCTCCCCAGTGTGTCACCTCCATCCCAGCTCCAGCTTAGGCCCTCCACTGTCATTTTGTGACAAGGACAAGCCCACCAGAATGATGGCCCTTCTTGGTGTTTCCTTCCCTGCCCTGCCTGTACTGTCCCTGCAGACACCCCCCTTCTGAAAATCGCTCAGGAACAAAGTCCAAGCTGCTTATCAGGGTGTGGAGGCATATCTGTAATCTGACTCTGCCTAATTCCAGGCCCCTTTTTACTACCTTTCAGCATGATCAGTGTTCTTTTGGCCACAATCAGTTACCTTGGTTTTTTTTTTTTTGCTTTTAAACTACTACAATCCTTATCACAGGTCAAGGCATGGGAAGGATACTCCACCCTAATAATACACATCAATTAAGACAAACTGCCACTATTAGAAAGGTTAAGTGAGTAGCTTTGAGCTGGGTGAATGCAAGTACCATTGCTCTCCATTCTGCTTTTGCAGGCCTGGTTCTCTCCTTTTCCCACCCTCCCCCTTCTCCCTGTCTGATTGCCCTGGAAGGCTTCTCCTAAGATGAGCTCAGTAAGGCCTTGAAGGGTGGCTCTCTCACATGTCACCTGACTCCTTGATCACACCAGCACCTGATGGCAGGTCTAGAACTCCCTGGCTAGCCATGATTAAGCCCTACAACTTAGTGGCTTTAAGAAAAGAAACTTATTCTCTCGCAGTTCTGGAGACTAGGAGTCCAGGTTGTTGGTGTCTGCAGAGCCAGTCCTCTCCGAAGCCTCCGTGGGAGGATCCTTATTCCTCCCACCTTCTGGTAGGCCAGGGTTCCAGCTACAGCATGACAGCGTTGTCACATGGCTGTGTTCCCATCAGTACGTCTCTGTGTCTCTTTTCCAGGACACCACTCCCTGGATTAGACCCACCCTGCTCTACTGTAACCTCCTGGTGCCTCAGTAATGACTTCTTCAAAGATAAAAAGTCATGTTCACAGATCCCAGGGGTTAGGATGTTAGCATAAATTTTTAGGGGGACGCGACTCAGTACATAAGTAGCTCCCTTGCAGCCACCACACTTGCTACCCACAGTTGTCTGAGAACTCATGCTTCCGCCTGGTCCGTCCTGCTTGCCTAGATGGGCTTTATTAGTGCTTCCTGTACCAGGGCATTGTCCCAGCATGAGGAATGAAGGTGTTCATGGGTTTGTAAGGCCACTGGTTCAAATCCACCAACCACTCCATGGGAGAAAGATGTGGCAGTGGTGTTTCATAAACATTTATAGCCTCGGAAACTCTGTGGGGCAGTTCTGCTGTGCCCTACAGGGTCACCGTGAGTGGGAATCAATTCAAAAGAAACTGGTTTTGTATTTTTCTGGGTTTATTTTTTTGCTGTAACACAAACATCACAAGTGGGTGGCATTAAGGAACATAAATTTCTCTTCTCACAATCCTGGGCCCTGAAGTTCAGATCAAGCCAACAGTGGTTTCTGTGGGATCTAGACCTAGGTCCTGCGACTGTCCAAATATTTTTTTACCAAGGAACCCTTTCTTAAAGCCAGAATGGCAGATGATGAAAGGGGATTTCCCCTTGAATTTGAGGCCCTGTCTTTCTCACAGTGGCCTCCAGGACACCTGCAAAGAGCCCAAAGGGCTCCAGGAGACGAGATTTTAAAAGCCCTGCAATGAATAGTGAAAAGTGCTTAGCATTCCAGAGACAGTGGCAGCTGGTACACTTGGAAAAAGAAAAGAAAGAGGGAACGTGATGAGTATAAACTTCAAAAGTCTAAAGGAAACAAGTAGATTTAGTTCCTCTGCTTGAACTGTTAGAATCCAGAAACGTTTTTGATGTTTGTTATTCACGAGGTGAAACCGTCACAATATCACTTGCTATCCCAGGCAACTTGGCTCCTTGTTTCAGACACAGTTTGGAAAGAGATGCCCTGATACTGGAGCCTCATGGGTATTTACAGGTCTGCGAAGGGCCCGTCCTTCCACTGTGGTACAAATTCACAGTGTTGTGCACCTGTCCCTACTGTCTACTTCCAGATCTTTCTCATCCTTCTCATCACCAAAATGAAATGTTAAACGATTTTTTGCGTGTAATAGTTACGTGAAAAGTTCTTTTTGTACCATCAGGACCCTAATACAGACTCTGTAGCTTTCGGGTTTTGGTCTTGGTCTTCCTGTGCATGTCTTGCTGTGTAACAATGTGTGCTGTGTTTCAGGCAGAGTGGTGAACGTGTCAAGCATAGTTAGTCTCAGAGCACTTAAATCCTGCAGCCCGGAGCTGCAGCAGAAGTTCCGCAGTGAGACGATCACAGAGGAGGAGCTAGTAACACTCATGAAGAAGTTTGTGGAAGATACAAAGAATGGGGTGCACCAGAAGGAGGGCTGGCCCGACACTGCCTATGGTGTGTCAAAGATTGGTGTCACGGTCCTGTCCAGAATCTACGCCAGGAACCTGAGCTCACAGAGGGCAGGAGACAAGATCCTCCTGAATGCCTGCTGTCCAGGGTGGGTGAGAACTGACTTGGCGGGGCCCAAGGCAACCAAGAGCCCAGAAGAAGGAGCGGAGACGCCTGTGTACTTGGCGCTTCTGCCCTCAGATGCTCAGGGGCCTCATGGGCAGTTTGTTTCAGAGAAAAAAGTTGAAGAGTGGTGAGCTTGCCTCAGAGCACCATTCATGGGCTCCATTTAATTCCTGTCCTGATTAACCACACCCATTTGATAGTTTTTCAGTAAACCTCTATCAAGCAAGCATCTTCAACTACCTGCTAATTCTGTGTATTCTTTTGTAATATGCCTGATGGGAAAAAAATCTATAATCTGTAAAAATGACTGAGAATCAACAGATGAATAAAAACAGTTCATGATAAAGACCTCTTTTTGTGAGCTGTTTACATGCTGAACCTAATCCACCTTAAAAAAAAATCCCCCTCTGGCCATGGCAAACCCACGTCGTCAGAGCAGAGCTGTGCTCCGCAGGGTTTTCAGTGGAGGGTTCTCCCTCAGATCGTCAGGTGTCTCCGGATGTCCTGCAGCCGCCAGCCTCTGAGCAGCCCAGTGTGTTATTAGAAGTGTAATTAACCTGAAAAGAAGGTCAGAGGAAGGGACAGTATAACCAAGTCTGACAGTCTGTTTCTGTAGGGGGCCAGATAGTATTTTTAGCTTTGCAGGCCAGACAGTCCTGTCACGGCTACACAGATGTGCCATTACCAGGAGACCATGTGAACATGTGAACGTAGTTGGCTTGGATCCGTAGGCTGTCATTTCCCAACCTCTGGTGCAACAGGTTGGCAGTTGAAATCCACTAAGCACTCCTTGGAGACTCTGTGGGGTGATTCCATTCTTGTATAGAGGATCGTTAAGTCAGACTTGACTCGAGGGCAGCAGGTTGTTGCAGGAACACTGACAAGGACAGTGTACACAGATGTAACTCTGCCTGCAAACCACCTCTGTCATCAGAACCGCTGCAGCTGTGGTGGGAAGGGAAGGCTGGGCACATAACTTGAAGCTGGGCGTTAAGACAGATGACTGTCAAGACAATTCAATGCAACATGAAGTTCCTGTTGGCTTTTTTCTCCCATTTCCCTTAGTTCTTTGAAAAGTAGAAAGGAGCTCTTACAGATAGCTGTTCATTTAAGATTAAATGACAAAAATGGACCAGACTCGAGGACACAGTGTGACCATATGGTGGGGGTACTTTATGGTTCTGTGCATTTATAAGAGGGTGTCGTAGTGATCTGTTTCTAGATGGGAGAGAAGAGGGTGGAGAGGAGTGGGTACAAGCTTGTTAATGCTAAGGAGTGTGCTGTCATGGAGCAAGCAGAGCAGAGGGAGCTGCAGATAGGTGGGCGTTCAAAATTGATTTAAATTGTATACTTCCACTTACATTTTTTAAAAAAAGATTCAATGACAGAAAGATTGCTGTTGAGTGGATTCTGACTTTTGGCAACCCCACATTTGTTGAAGTAGAAGTGTGCCCCATAGGACTTTCAGTGGCTGATTTTTCCTAAGTAGATTACCAGTCCTGAAGTATCCCTAGGTGGGTTCAAACTAAACTTGTTAGCAGCTGACCGAGTAATCTGTTTGCACCACTTTAAGGCAGGTAAAATTCTTACAACAGTGCTCTGTAAATAGGTGCTGCTGTTGCTGCGGCCATCTTGAGGGTCAGCTTCTGAAATGCTCCTTCCCTAGGGTTGTTGCTCCCCTTCACCTAGGACCAGAAGCTGACCTCCTCTTGGTGAACTGAACTTGTCTTCCCTGATCCAACTGGCTTCTGCCTCGGAAGTAATACGAGCTTACTGTATACCAGGTAATATTCTACTTTTTGACTCTTTTTCCATTAGAAAGAAGGGAGAGAAAATAAACACCATGTGAGGCAAAGAGAAACAGGCTCAGCGGACATCAAAAAAAATTGGAGCACACTCAGACTTGATTAATTTTCTCCCCCAGCCCTTGGAGTTTTACCATTCCTCCCCATTCTAGGAGCTTCTACACTAGCTGGGCAGCTACTTTCAATTAGCTTCAGCCTTACTGTGCACTCTTAAGCCATGTTGTTCACCTAGTTCTCTGCCCTCTGCACTGGTCAAGGAGAAGAAAGCAGAATGCCAGGGGCCCAGTTTTACATTCCCTACCCATGTCTCGACGGCACTTGGCTTGGCGCACACGTCTCTAACATCAGCCTGTGGACAACTTGAGGCTTTGATGACAGTTGCCCCACTCAACAGGCACCCAGTGTGCCACCACTTGCACTGAACTCAGGATAGGCAGGACCATAGCTTCCCAACTTTCCAGCCCTTCACATGATCCAGCCTGGCCATAGCTTCTAGACTTGCACAGCCAGAGGGACACCATAAGATAAAGTCAAGAACTTGTAGAAATTCAGAAGAAGTGTGGTCCAGTGGGACAAGTGTTTCAGTAGAGAGTTTCCAATAAGTGTGGACTCTGAGAGCCCAGTAACAGTGATCCATGGGAGTGGCTGGGAGGATGGGGAGGTAAACACTCCTCTGAGTAGCAGGCATGAAACAAAGCTTACAAGTTACTCTCAATGCAGATGACATGTGGATAAGGAAGAGGAAGAGGAACAAAAGCTGGTTGGAACTGGTGGAAAGTCCTCAAAGCCAGACTGGTGAGCAGAAATGTGGCTCAAACTCAGTTACATTTCAGGATGATTTGGTTGGTAGGATGGGAGGGTGGTAGTTGTTGGCTGAAAGAAAGAAGATACAGAATGGGAGACACCAGTAAGAGATCCTTATGACAGCTCAACAGAATTTTGTGACTCCTGAGTACTAATCAGATACAGGAAAGAGGAAGAGCAGGTTTGTGGGAAAGCCAATGAGATGGTTAAGACTGAGATGTCAACTTGGCTAGGCCATGACTCTCAGTGTTTAAAAGGAATCACCCAATCCCGGTACCAAATGTCTTAGGTTGGGTTCTCCAGACAAGCAATAAAACCCATTGCCTTTGAATTGATTACAATTCGTAGTGACCCCAAAGGACAGAGTAGAGCTGCCCTGTAGGGTTTCCAAGGAGCACTTGGCATATTCAAACTGTCAAACTTGTAGTTACTGGTTACAGTTCTTAATCACTGCAGCACCAGGGTTTCCAAAATCTGTAAAATATACAGTAGAAAAAATCCCACTGCTGTTCAGTCAATTCTGAATAACAGACATAATAGAACTGCTCCATACAAGGAGCACCTGGTGGATATGAATGGCCAACCTTCTAATCAGCAGCCTTACCACTTAACCACTGCGCCAACAGGGTATCCATGCCACCAAATTTTTATCAAGGAAATAGCTCATGTGACTGCAGAGGATGGAGCATCCCATGTCCACGGATCGGGATAGAGGCTTCTCCTGACTTGTGTACTCATGTAGCTGCAGGGACTACTGGAAACCCAACATTAGCAGGTCAGAGAGCAGAGCTCCTGTTCACAAGCTATAAGGAAGACAAATTCCAAGATCAACAGGCAAGATCACAGGGATTCTCCTGATTCACACAGCTGCAGCCCGGCTTTGCTTCTCTAGAGAACGCAACCTAAGACAGCCGATTCCATCCTGGAAACACAGAGCTAGAATTCACAAGGCAGATAGGGATAGAATTAAAATAATTTTTTTAAAATTCTTTACAGGTAAGCCATACAGCATAAGCAAACCATAAGGGTAGACTGAGTGAAGGAGTTCAAAGAAAAAAAGGAAAAAGGCAGGTCTGTGGAGGTGCCCACAGTTGAACAGTGGGGTGGTAAAGTTATGGTGGCAGAGTAACAGAGAAGAGGCCAGAAAGGGTAAAAAGAATCCAGAAAAAAATGCAGCTTTGGGTGAAGCCAAAGTCAAAGTTTTCAAAGAATCCAGAAGGAAGGGATTTTGATGGTGTCAGTGTCTTAGAGTATTGCCCTGCTGACACGTTGATTTCAAACTTCTAGGCTCCAGACTGTTAGAAGATGACTTCCTATTGTTTTAAGCCACCCAGTTGGTGGCACTTTGTTATGGAGACCCTAGCAAATGAATGTACCATCTGTGGTGTTTGGCTCTTGCCACCAATGGCTCTGCACAAGGTGAACTCCCATCTAAGAACTGAGCAGAGTGGCTGAAGGTGATGGAGAAGGGGCTCCACCCAAATACATTGACAGGGGCAGGTCCCCTTCCTTGGTGGCAAGACAGAAGACTTGACTGGACTAAAGGGTTTTGTTGCAACAAGGAATGAGATGAGGAAACAAGAACAGATGTAACAGGACTTGTCCACTTTTACTTCCTGTGCTGCTGTATGATTTGTATCTTTTACAATGAGAATGTGGCATTAAAAGTAATAAAAGAAAGAAGAGAAAAACTAGGTCCTAGCCAGAAATAGAGTGTGCAATCAACGTGGACAATATCTTCCTTTTCAACAGCTGAACTGAGCGAGGACCTCATGGTGTGAAGGCTGTAGACTTGAGATCAGACCCCAAACTTGAGTTTGTCTCTTCTTGGACTTGGGTGGGCAACCACGGATGTTTAAGGCTTTTACTGACAGAGCCAGGCGAGAAATAGCCTGGAGGGTTAAAAAGAAATTTAAGTTGCTCTCTTCCCAAGGCTGTGATGGTTAGAGTTATGACCTCTGCCTTTGAGAAGCACACCCACAGGCCCTGATTCGTACTCCTAGAAGAGAGTTTATTAGCACTGAGCTGCTGTCTTAATTATCTAGTGCTGCTATAACAGAAATGCTGCAGTGGGTGTCTTTTAACAATCAAGTGTACTTTCTCACAATTTAGGAGGTTAGAAGTCTGAATCCAGGGTCCAGCTGAAGGTGAAGGCTTTCTTCTTGGTCAGCTCAGGAGGAAGGTTCTTGTTTCTTCTCCTCCTCAGAGATCTTCTTGTGCTGTGGCATTTATCTTTCATCCCTGTTTATTAGTTTATTTAATCTCTTTTGTTTATTGCTTGTTTAATCTCTTTTAGTATCTCAAAAGAGACTGACTTAAAACACACCCTACACTAATTAGTCCTTATTAACATAACAAAGAAGCTCCATTCCCAAATGGGATTATAACCACAGGTACAGCAGTTAGCACTGACAACATATATTTTTGGGAGACACAGTTCAATTCATAACAATGCACCCTTGCCCTCCCAAAAAGTTCATGTCCTTCTCATGTACAAAATATGTTTTGTACAAAATACTGAAAGTCATAGATCAACTCCAAATCCAAAATTTCATTATCTGAAACATTTAAATCAAATACGGGTGAGACTTGAGGCAAACAAATTCTGAAAATTAAGTTCACAAACTAACCCCAGAAAATGTGCTACATACTGCATTGCTGATTATCACTGTGGTCACCTTCAGAGTACTCCCCTTGGGAAGCTATGCACTGGTGCCAGCGCCTAGTCCACCTTCAAAACAATTATGGAACACTTTTTCTGGTGTGGTCATCAGAGCTGCCATGGTAATACTCTTGATGTCCCAAATGTCATCAAAACATCTTCTTTCCGATGTTTCCTTTATCTTCAGGTGAAGAAAAACGTCATTGGGGGTCAGATCAGGTGAGTAAGGAGTGTTTTCCAATATAGTTATTTGTTTACTGGCTAAAAACTCTGTTACAGATAACTATACAATTAAGTTCATGAAACTGTGTGCCACGTGCACAATGGCCATTCCAGAAAGAGTTCCAGAATGGATTTGAAGGGTGGACTTAATCACTGATACTCATATACCTGTGGCAAAGTTTCTCTTTATCTGCAAACCTATGAAATCTAGAAGTTATCTGCTTGCAAAGTTCAAAAGCAGAAAATGCACAAGGTAGAAATTTCTATTACAAGTGGGAGAAATTTGTGAGGGGAAATGGTAATGGGCACCAAGTAAGTACAAAACCCATCAGAACAAGTCACATTTGCTCTCAGTGCATGGAAATAATTTCCTGTTCTCTGAGACCATCTGAGCAGTGGACCTGCCCTCCAAAATTTGGATGTTGGCCATACCTTTTGAATTCTGGGTGGAAGCACCTGAGCTCTGGGCTTCGTCCCTGCCTACCAATCCCACTGGGATGAGAACTATGCTCCCTCAGTTTTGGGTGGCCCCATTTTCCTAATGTGAGTGGTAATTCCACCTCTAAGACAGTTTCCTTTCCTTTCGACTTTCTCTCTCCCCTTCAGTCTAAGCTGGATTTTCTGCTGTGGAAGTTGCTTAGATCCATCAGTCACAGGCTTAATCTCTTTTAACAAAAAATTATGAAGCCATATCATTCTTGGAAATTCAAGTATGCATGTCCTTAGTTTGTGCAACAGTTTTCCAGATTTTTAAGTTTTCTTTTCATTTTGTACAGTTTGATTTAAATCCATTCTCTTTCACATCTCAGTAAAAGCAGCAAGGACAAACCATGCAGCTCCTTTAACATCTTGTTTACACGTTTCCTCAGCCAAATACCCAAGTTCATCCCTTACACATTCTACCTTCCACCAAACATCTGAGCATGATTCAAATTCTTTGCTGCTACATAAAAAGTGTTGTCTTTCCTCTGTTGTTCAGTGGTAGGTTCATAATTTTCTTTTAACGCCTCACCAGAAGCACATTTAATGTCTATGTTTCTAGCAATACTGTGTTGCTGGTGCCCCATTGTGTTCTCTAACATGATGCTTTCTCTATAGTTCTCTTTATTTCCTTCAGAATGCTCACCAGACGTGGGTTTCATGTCCACAATTTGACTCACAGTCTTTTCAAAGCCGTCTAGGCTTTTACTATGAGACACCTTAATAGTGTTCCAGCCTCTACCCATTATTCAATCCCAAAACCACTTCCACATTTTAGGTATCTGTTACAGCAGCACTTCTACTTCTCAGTACCAACTTCTAGATTAGTTATCTAGTACTGCTATTAAAGAAATACTACAAGTGAATGGCTTTAATAAACAGAAATTTATTTTCTCACAGTTTAAGACACTAGTAGTCCAAATTCAGACCTCCATCTAGAAGGGATGGTTTTGTCTGTCTGTTGGCTGTACAGGAAAATCCTTCTCTTTTTAGCCTCTCTTCCCTCCCCTAGTTCCATGGAGATCGCCATGTGTCTTGGCACCTATTTCCCCCTTTCTCTCCTTCTGCTCTCTTTGTTTAATCTCCTTATATATCAGAAGAGATTGACTCAAGATGTATTCTACACTGACCCTGTGTGGGCATGTGCATGTTTGGAAAGAATGTAAAATCCGGCCTACCCTAATCTGGTCTTTGTCAAGATAGAGACTTGTCTTGAAAATGGCAAAAGCTGGCAAAATCCCTCAAGAAAAGGTTCTCTCATTGTACTGAAAACAGCATTCACTGAGAAGAGTTCAAGGACTTTCTCATCCTCCTTCCTGGGAATGCCACTTCTTTTAAATTAAGGAACACTGATAAGATACCTTTTCTTACTTTCCCAGCAGAAAACTTGTTTACTTTGCTCAGTAAAAACTGGCATCTTAAGCAAACTAAGGTCAGTCTCTACTTGCAGGAGACTGTCCCTTTTCTGCCCTACAGCAAACTAAAGTTGATTGTCAATGCAATTTCTTCAACCTCAGTGCCTCACAGAAATCACACCAGCAAATGGTGTCCCCTGTGAATTGCACCAATAACTCTGCTTTATTAACAGAACAGAGACAGCCCATTTCCAAATGGAATTATAATCACAGAAATAGAGGTTAGGATCTACAACACATCTTTTGGGGGGACACAATTCAGTCTGTAACAAGTGCCATCTTAACAAAAGGGGAGAACAGACAAAGAAACAGAGTGACACACGGGGGGAAGACACCAGGTGAAGAAGATACATCTACAAGCCAAAATATGACAAAAAATGTCTGGGGCTACCAGTAGCTACCAATAGAAAAGGACAAGGATGGCATCACCCCTAAAGCCTTTGAAGTGAACGTGACTGTGCAAGGGCCTTAAACTCAGACTTGTAGTATCGTGAAATGTGAGACAATAAACTTCTGTTCTTTAATGCTGTCATCTTTGTAGCATTTTGTTACAGCAACCCCTCTTCCCCTCAAATGAACACAGTCTCTTTTGAAGTAAAATCCCCCAGGGTGGAAGCTGGCATACCAACCCCCATATCCCATGTCCAAGCAAGTAACTGTCATTCTTGGACCTTTCAAAAAGACCTACCTTCTTCCTTTGTGATGTCACATATTCTACTTGAAGGCAGACACACCAGCTGTGTGCGTGGAATTGCAAGATAAAAAGTATTTCCAGAGATTTCTTGAAATTCCTAAAATATTCCTTATTCATAATCAGGTCAGGGTTAATTAGGTGTTAGCTTACCACTGTTCTTATATTTCAGTCAATCCCAAATTAAGGAACCCTGTGAAGTTCTGGGCTCTACAGAATTACTGGAGATGAATTTATTAAGTTTTGAATTGATCCATACAGCCACTACCCAGATTTTCACAGTACCATCGAAAACCAGAAACTGAAAGGGACAAAGGCCCTTAAAGCAAAACAGGATAGAAAGAAAATTGATCATACCTTGCAGGAACCTAGTTAAGAACTCCAATGGACAAGACTTTGATCTGCCCAGGACTTCGCAGCTGTAAAGAAAAACACTCTCTGTGATATGAAGTCCTAACACCAAACTATCCTTAATACAAATATAAAGGTAATATAATCTATAGACAAACTAGGAGCCCTAGTTTGGTTAAGAGCTACAGCTACTATCCAAAAGCTGAACAGTTTGAATCCACTATCTGCTCCTTGAAACCCTACAGGAAAGTTCTACTGTCTTCTAGTGTTGCTATGAATTGGAATTGAGTCAACGGCAATGGGTTTGTTTGTTTCCTTTTTCTCTGCTTACACAGTAAACACAAACTTAACACACAGAGTGACTGTTGAAGTTCAAACAGTATCAGAAACAATTTGGTTGGTGGACTTCTGTGTTTCAGAAAGATAAGTTCACAGATGAACTGTTGAGATGCAAAACACAACAGCAACTCTCCTGGTTTACAAATTCTGACCAACCCCAGTTCCGACTTTACTTACTAACTTCTGCCCTGAAACAATTTACAGTTAAACTTATAAGTAAATCTTATAAAACCCAAGAGCTAAAGACACTGACAGAGTCCATTGGATGGAATTATTTAAACTGGGCTCCCTGACTGCCAAGTTTCTGATAAACTTAGCTTTCTAAAAACATGAATATAATTTGCTGATCTCATAGGTATTTTTGAGAGATCATTGAGTATAACATTCAGGAAGCATTAAAGAAGGCATTTCCCCCCTTGAACTTGCTTTCCTCCATAGCCGGGGTCAGAAGTCTAACAATGGAGGATGGGGTTTTGCAAAATATGTGTTATTTATTCCCTTGCTTTCCTCAATCTCTAACAAGATCTTGCCATACAAGGACTGCCAGTTAAGTTCACAGACTTATCCTAGAAAAAGTGCTACTTACCTCATTGCTGAATATCACTACAGTCACCTTTGAAGTACCCCTCCCCTTGGGAAGTTATTTCCACTGACACCAGTACCTAGTCCACCCTTCAAAGCAATTCTGGAACTCTTTTTCTCGAATGGCCATCAGAGCTCTCGTTGTATTACACCACTTGATGTCCTGAATGTCATCGAAGTGTCTTCCTTTCAAAATTTCCTCAATCTTCGTGTAAACAAAAGAGTCGTTGGGGGCCAGAATAGGTGAGTAGGTTGGATGTTCCAATACAGTTATTTGTTTATTCGCTAAAAACTCCCTCACAGACAACTGTGCAATTAAGTCTGTAAACTTACCACTGGGCCACAGTGTGTAATGGCCATTCCAGAATGAGTTCCAAAATTGCTCTGAAGGGTGGATTAGGCACTGGCATCGGTGCATAGCTTCCCAAGGAGTTTACTTTGAAGGTGACTATAGCGATATTCATCAGTGAGGTGTGTAGCTCTTAGAACAGTTAAGTTTGTGAACTTAATTATCAGACCTCATATGACTTATAAATCTAGCAGCACAAATGAAATAACCTACAGCCAGTGGTGCAGCCGTCTGCACCCCTCAGGAATCCTGGGGAAAAAGTTCAGAAACCACTGGATTATAAATTACCAAGCCAAAGCCACATCAGTAGGAGATGTGGCTATAAGGTAATATAACAGACTTTAAGAAAAAAAAAAATCTTAACTATGGGTATGAGAAGTCTTTCTCCAGGTCACTTTCTCCACTCTTCCCTCCCATATGATGTCAGTTGGTGACTAGGTAAGAGAAGGCTTAAGGGCACAGTGGGAAGAAGCACCAGAGGCAGCTGAGTTACTAGAGGTAGTCCAGGCAAGGAGTATGGATATACAAGAAAGTATATTTCCGAGAAGGACCACCTCTGCTCATGTTAGTTCTGTTGGCTCAAGTCAGTGCCAAACTTCACCATCCCTAACACACTGTTTCATGCACATCCACTTGAAGCTGGAGAGCCTGGAGGGCAGCTACCACTGGAGACACTGGCAGAGTTGCTCCTGACTAGAGAATTGTGGAGGACACAGACGCTTCTAGGATTGCTGCAGGCACTGAGTATTTTCAAGTTCTTCGAATCTATGCATTAACCTGCATCTCAGAAACAGAGAAAGTAGCCAAGCATGAGGACACTGTCCTGATGTCTTGGAGGAAGATAAGAAGTTTCTGATGGAAGGCACAAATCCAATAGGCCATCTACAAGAAAGTATGTCTCCAGGATTCAGGTACTAACTCTGGCGAACATCTTTCTGAATCCGACTTATAAAGTCCACCTAATGTTGGGAGCACGGGAGGATTATCCAATTAGCAAGGTAAGCACAGTACTTACCCCAGTTAAGGTGCAGAAAATCTGACAAGAAAAACAATGGAATTCCCAAAGCTTTTGACCACCATGAACTTCAGCTTCAGAACAACTTTCTAGACCCCAAAGGAGTCCTGCACCAGACTGTTGCCATGTTAGTTCAAAAAATATTCATCATGTAGCGTTGCAGTTGGAACAGAACCTCATTCTCAGAATTCGGAGGATCTGCACCCAAAGTCTTCAAGATTACTCAACAGCAAAATTTGTGTGGTTGAATCTGAATACTTAACATTTAGAGTTTATCCTGGGGACAGATGGGTGCTCTAGACTGGCCACCTGTGTGGAATTAGCATCACAAAATACAATGAGGCCAGACATAAGATCTACCCGATAGGTAACAGCCAACTGGAAGCTAAGCTAACTTCAGCAATCCTCGAGATGCTTGTGTTCTCCCAGCATGGGTTGTGCCATCTGAAAAGAAGTCAGATGATGAGTCATGAAGCCCTCATCTTCATAGTGGACCAAGTGGGGGAGGTACAAATGTTGTCGGTGCCCATGTGGTGTCATCACGTGGTGGGAATTTACATCCCACCACCTTCTCTCCAGGTGTCTATGTTATTGCAATGGCTTTGCCTATTCTTATAAGGAGGCTGTTTCTTACCTAGGATGATTTGACACCCCTTAATCCCTTACCTACCTCTTCCCTAATGCCTCTGATACCTTTTTCAGAAGATAGTTGTTTTCTCTCCTTAATTGGGGGTGTCAGTTGTTTATCAGGTACCCTGAAGAATAAGCAACTCATCTCATGGTGGTGGATTGCCCACATCAGAGTGATAGGCTGACGTGGTGGAGACCTGAACATTCTATTGAGGCAGGAGGAACGCTTTACTGGAGGTGTTGGGGTATTGGACCGTATAGTTCGCCTCTAGTCCCTGAGTGGTGCACAGTTTGCTTGCTCATTTTCTAACCTCCTGGATGAGTTGCTTCAGAAGTCCTGACGATCTATTTCCAGATAGTTAGCCACCGAAAATCCTGTGGAGTACAGTTCAACTCTGACACATACAAGGCCCCGCTGAGTTGAAGCTGACTTGCTCTGAGCAAGGAGAAGGAAGGGCCATGTCTAGCAGCAGTGAGGCTCCTAGGGGTAGTGTCTTCTGCAGGTGCTTTACTCATAAAGGTGAGATGTGTTTCTGACTTTTGCTTTAATCCTGGGCACCAAGTACTCAAAGCCGCATTGGGTGGGAAGTTGCTCTAAACTGCCTTGCCTGTGTCTCCACCTCTTTTACTTCCTCAAATAAACAGTTGCAGTGAAATCTTTTTGGTTAAACGGAAGTTTCTGATAAAATAATCTTTACGTATTACTTTAAATGCACTGAGGCACTCTATCATTAGAAGCTTTACTATCTGTCCATTTAGCTAAGTTTTATGTGTTGAATGCCCAACCAGGACAAAGCCCTGTGAGGTCAGAGCTTTAAAGGTGTGCTCTTACGCTGTGCTTCGGGGATAATGGCACATGGGTGCGGCATGACTGTGAGTATGGTAAGCAGAAGAATGGCTCCTAAAGATGTCCTTGTACTAACCCTCACAATCTGTGAATACATTTTCTTTCATGGTCAAACAGAATTTGCAGGTATAATTAAATTAAAGGATCTTGTGATGTGGAATTTACCTGGGTTTATCCAAATGGGCCTGATTCAATAATGAATGTTCTTAGCTGTAAAAGAGGGAGGCAGGAGGGACAGAGAGAGAGATTAATTGGGAGATGCTATTCTGGCTTGGAAGATAGAGGAAGGGGCTACAGTCCCAGGAATGCAGACAGCCACTAGAAGTTAGAAAAGGCAAGGAGATAGAGTCCTCCCTAAAGCCTCCAAAAGGAAACTCAATCTATTGTAGACTTCTGAACTCTGGCACTGTGAGATAAGAAACTTTTTAAGATATAATATTGGTGGTAATTTTTTAAAACAGCTATAGCAGGGACTTGCAGCACCATGGAGTAGTACTTGTATTTAGCAAAATGGTATCTTCACAGTTAACCAAAGCAAAGGATCATCAAGTCCATCTACTACTTTGAAAGAGCATGGACCAATTTTCAGCATCCAACCTACAAGGTCTGACAATTAAATTCACCTAACAATCCTAGAAAAAGTGTTGCAGACCTGATTGCTAAATGTAACTATGGCCACCTTTGAATTACTCCCCTCGGGAAGCTAGTATTGACACCAGTGTCTAGTCTGCCCTTCAAAGCAATTTTGGAACTCTTTCTGGAATGGCCATCAGAGTTGTCATTGTATTATACTTGATGTCCTGAATGCCATCGAAAAGTCTTCCTTTTCCTTATCTTCAAGTAAAGAAGGAAGTCATTGGGGGGCAGATCAGATGATTAGGGAGGGTTCCAACATAGTTGTTTGTTTACTGGCTAAAAACTCCCACAAAGACACTATACAATTAAGTTTGCAAACTTGCCACCATGTGCAATGGCCATTCCACAAGAGTTCCAAAATTGTTTTGAAGGGTAGATAAGGTCCTAGTGTCAGTGCCTAGATTCCCAAGGGGAGTGAGTACTTAGAAGGTGACCATAGTGATAGTCAGCAATGAGGTATGTAGCACTTAGAACAATTAGGTTAGTAGACTTGTTGGACCTCGTATGTGATATCTTTCTACAGTTTGATCAGAATGAGTATAATAAAGCTGATTGGTTAGTCCTACTTTCTGCTAGACAAACTGATGAAAGAAAGATACACTCAGAAGTTCAGAGTCAAAGCTAAAATGCAACATAACTGGCCTCATATCTTCTACATGCACTTTGAAAGAAAGCCTTATTTTGTGTAGTATAGAATAGAGATGATATTGCTGAAAGCCAAACTCAGGCTCTTATTATGACATGTGCCAAATTACTAACCGAGCTCTATTGCCAGCCTAGAGAGGTGTCTGAAGTTAAAATGAGGGCTCTGATTGGGAAGAAATAGGATCCTGAAACTTGGAATGGGGACATATGGGCAGATAATCAGGAAGCTGGAGACACTGAACCCCTAAAATCTGGTGAATCACTCCTGCGAGCAGAACCACACCCAACTGAGATTACTTCAGGTTTGTTGGCTAAACCACCCTGCCCAGAAAAACCATTAGAATCACCACTTTCATTTAATGAGATTGGCTCCCGCCCAGGTGCCTCTAAAGAGCCCTTGCATGAGTGATTGCCTGCGCCATTGCCTGAAGCAGATGCTTTACAATACTGAAAGTTCTCAAAACAATTCCACACTGCCAGTGGAATCTAGAAACCCATAACTAAAGCCTCAGCACTTCCAAAAGATGATATATTAAGTGTGACCCTGGAGGAGGTACACTACACTCCAAAAGAACTGCTAGACTTTTCTACCAACAAAAAACTGAGGAATATGCATGGGAATTACTATTAAGGTGTAGGATAATAATGCAAGGAACATAAAGATGGATCATTCTGAGTTTATTGATGTGGGTACACTAAGCCCAGATTCTTCACTCAGTGTTTCAGCTCAAGAGATTAGGAAAGGATCTAATTGTTTGTGTGCATTGCTGAAGCATGGATTACCTGGTGGCCTACACTAAATCAAAACAAAGTACCAGAGTTACCTTGGTGTACTGTAGAAGAATGTAGTGAAAGACTTAAGGAAATTGTAATGCTAGAGTGCATTTATAAGTTTAGACACAGATCCACACACAAAATGCCCAGAGGACATGCCTTTTACCACAACCCTAAAGAACAAATTTGTGAAGGGAGCTCCAGTTTCCCTGAAGATCACTGTGATTGCTATTTTATGTATGTCACATTTGACAGCAGGAATTGCCCTCAGTTAAGACACCTAACAACAATGATTGGACACTGTGATAGCAGGGGCCAAGTGGCTGCACTCATTTGATAAAGACAATGTGGGCATGGTTAAAGTAATGGTCAGCAGAGTCAAAGCAGTAATCAGAATAGTCTGACTCTTACGGACTCACAGAGCTGGCTACTTAGTCATGGTGTTCCTACTAGTGAAATAGATAGAAAACCCACTAAATGTTTACTTGATTTGTGCAAATGAATGAATTTCGATCAAGTGGACAACATTCTGACTCAAATCAGCAGAACAGAGAGTCATGGTCTCTCAGTCAATTCCCAAACTAGAGTGAGACTAAAGGTCCACAACCAGCTGAATGAAGCGAAGACTGGGTCCTCTTGAGGAAGGATGCCAGTGGATGCCAAAAATTTATGCTATTAATTTTTCTCTCAACCTTCCCCAAACTGATATATAGCCTTTTACGAGAGTGACTGTTCACTGGGGAAAGGAAATAATCAGAATTTTCAGGATTACTGAATACTGGCACTGAACTGACACTAATTCCAGCAGATCCAAAACATTACTGTGGCCCACCAGACAGAGTGGGGGCATATGGAAGTCAGAATATTAATGGAATCTTGGCTCATGTTTGTCTCACAGTAGATCTGATGGGTACACAAAACTATTGTGTAGTGATTTCTGCAGTTTGGCAATGTGTGATTGGAACGCACGTGCTCAGCAGCTGACAGAACCCCCACACTGGATAACTGACAAACGGAGTAATGGCTATTATGGTAGGAAAACCCAAGTGGAAGCCATTAGAACTGTGATTGCCTAGGAAAACAGCAAACCCAAAACAATACCACATTCCTGGAGGGATTCCTGAAATCACTGACACTATCAAAGAAGTGAAAGATGCCGAGCTACCGATTCCTACAATATCCCCATTCAACTGACCTATGTGGCCTGGTATCTCATATACAGCTACTGATCGCACTAGTGCCTTTTTCTCCACACCTGTTTCAAAGGACTACCAGAAGCACTTTGACTTACCTGATAAAACCAAGAATAAGCTTTCAATTGCCTACCTCAGTTCTACATTAACTCTCCAGCCCTCTGTCGTAATTTAGTCTGCAGAAACCTTGATCACCTTTGTCTTCCACAAGATATCACACTAATCCATTATGTTGATGACATTATGCTGATGACATTCTTGTGCTAGAGGGTGGGAAATTAATCCCCCCCAAATTCAGGCACCTTTCACCTCAGTGAAATTTCTAAGCTTCCAGTGTGATGGGGCATGTTGTGATAGTCCTTCTAAAGTGAAGGATAAGTTATTGCACGTGGCTGCTCCCACAACTAAAAAGGAAGCACAGTCCCTAGTGGGCCTGTTTGGGTTTGGGAGGTAGCATATTCATCATTTGGGTGTCTGTTGTTGTTATTGTTGTTGTTAGCCAGCCAAGCCAAGTGCTGTTGAGTTGGATCTGACTCATGGCGTTCCTAGCCATGAATTGGATCCAACTCGAGGGCACTTGGCTTGTTAGATACTGTCAAATTCACTTTGAGTCATTGCGACCCCATGCACAACAGAACAAACCACTGCCCAGTCCTACACCATGCCCACAACCATTGTAGTGCTTGTGCCCGTTGGTTGCAGCCACTGTATCAACCCATCTTGTTGAGGGTCCTTCTCTTTTCTTGCCAGCCCTGTGTTTTACCAAGCATGATGTCCTTCTCCAGGGACTCATCCCTCGTGGCAAGATGTTCAAACTATCTAAGATGTAGTCTCGCCATCCTTGCTTCTAAGGAGCACTGTAACTGTACTTCTTCCAAGGCAGATCGGTTTGTTCATTTGGAAATCCACGGTATATTTCGTGGTCTTCTCCAACAAAACAATTCAAAGGTCTCAACTCTTCTTCTGTCTTCCGTATTTATTTTCCAGCTTTCATATGCGTAAGATGTGATTGAAAACACCGTGGCCCGGATGAGGCACACCTTAGTATTCAAGGTGACACCTTTGCTTTTCAACACTTTAAAGAAGTCTTTTGTAACAGATTTTCCCAATGCAATTCAACTTTTCATTTCTTTCTCTTTTCTCATTATGATTAAATGAAAATGTACATTCCCATATAAATTTGCACGCTCACCTATATGCAGCTCCCACTGCTCTCCCTGCCCAGTGGCAAGCCCACCCCTCCTCTCTGCTCCATACATGTCCTATCCTCCCAACAGTCTCCTATCCCCTCCTCTCCACCCATTCCCCTTCCTTCAGCAAGAGGTCAGCAGGATAATATCCTATAGATGCATAGAACCATAAAATTCTCACAAGATAAGGTCACTCTGCATTGCTGTCCAAAAAGTTGACCTTCATTATGATTTATGGACAGGGGCAGCATCAGGGCCAGGCGCCATGCTCCCAGGGGAACCCTGAAGCCCCTGGATCATCAACTGTGGTCTTTTATTGGAGATCTCAGCGTGCACCCCTATTTGTTCTCTTGTTGCCAGTGAGACTCAACTTTGTGAACTCCATCCTGGCTATCACTGGTGGTGGCCGGGCACCATCTGGTTCTTCTGGTCGCAAGTTGATGTAGGGATCCACTCACATGGGTCTCTCTGTCTTCTGGGTTCTCTTTTCCACATGTCATTCTTGTCCTTGGTGATCATCCATTCCTGTTGAGTTGGGACCATTTGCTGTATCCTCAGATGGCAGCTTGGCAGCTTTTAAGACCCCCGACGCCACCCACTGATGAGAGTGCAGAAAGTCCTTATTAGCAAAATGCTAGCTGTGCCATTTGGCCTCGATTTCTCCTGAGAGCATGGTCCCCAGCCCCCTGCCCAGCTACTCTGTCCTTGCAATATTGGGTTAGGATGGCAGGAGTACTCAAATTGTGCTGAAGTCCAGTTATTACTGATCTTCTTTCTAATATGTGCTGTCACCGATTTCACCCAACCAAATTTTTATTAACTATCTAATCTAAACCCTCCCCCCACCCTCCTTCCACACTCTTGCACCCGTCAAAGAGTCTTTTCTTCTATGCGTGAATCTGTTTTTAAGTTCTTATCATAGGGGTCTCATACAGTATTTGTCCTTTTATTGCTGACTACTTTCTCTCAGCATAATGTCCTCCAGTTGAAACCAGGTTAAGAGATGTTTCCTGAAATCATTGTTGTTCTTTATCATTGCATAGTGTTCCATTGAGTATACATACCATAGTTTACCTCTGTTGTTGGACATCTGGGTTGATTCCATCTTTTTGCAATTGTGGACGATGCTGTGATGAACATTCGTGTGCACGTATCAGTTGGCGTGACTAGCCTTCATTCTGTAGGATAGAGTCCAAGTAGTGGAATTACTGGATCAAACGGTATACCTTGATCAAGCTTTCTAAGGAAGCACCAGATTGTTTTCCAAAAAAGTTGCACCATTTTGCAATCTCACCAACAGTGTAGGAGAGTTCCAATCTCCCCACAGCCTCTCCAGCATTTGTTGGTTTGTGTTTTTTGGGTCATGGCCAACCTTTTGGGGTGACATGGTATCTCATTGTATTTAAATTTGAATTTCTTTAATAGCTAATGATTGTGAACATATCCACATGTGGTTTTTGGCTGCCTGGATCTCCTCTTTGGAGAAGTGTCTGACCATCTCCTTTGCCCATTGCTTAATTGGATGATTTATCTTTTCTTATTGGTATTTTGTAGTACCTTATAGATTATGGAGATCAGGCATTGATGTCACATAGTTGCCAGATACTTTTCCCCATTCTGTAGGTGGCCTTTTAATTCTATTAATAAAGTCTTTGGATGAGCAAAAGTGATTTATTCTTGCCAGCCAAGTGCCATCGAGTCATATCCGACTCATGGCGACCCTAGGGGCCAGGGTAGAAATGACCCTCAGTGTATTCAAGGAGTGCCTGGTGGATTTGAACTGCCGACCTTGTGGTTAGCAGTGGTAGCACACAACCCACTACACCACCAGGATTTCACTTTTATCTAGTTCCCATTTATCTGTTTTCTCTTCTGATGATTGTGGCTTGTTTGACAGATTTTGAAGTCTGTCTGCATTGTGTATTAAACCTTCCATTGTTGTTCTTACTTTTTCTTGGATGAGCTTTATCATTTTAGATTTGATATTTAGGTCTTTTATCCAGTTGGAGTTGGTTTTTGTATAAGGTGTAAGATATGGGCCTTGTTTGAATTTAGTGCAGATAGATACCCAATGTTGCCAGCAACATTTGTTGAACAGACTTTTTTTATCCCAGTTAAGTGTCTTAGGGCCTTTGTCAAATATCAGTTGTTCATAGGCAGATACCATCTCTGGGGTCTTGATTCTGTTCCATTGATCTATCTGTCTGTTTTTGTACCAGTAGCAGGCTGTTTTGACTACTGGGGCAGTGTGATAGGTTCTAAGGTCGGGTAATGAGAGGCCTCCCAGTGTGTTCTTCTTCTTTAGTAATGCTTTACTTATTCGGGGCTTCTTCCCTTTCCAGACAAAGTTGGTGTGGTGGTCAGGATTATGTCAACTTGGCTACTACCTATTTGGCTGCTGTATTAAGTGGCAGGGCGGGGTTTGTGGTGGCTCCCTGCCCCTCGGCTCTCATCTCGTGACACTGGACTACGCGGCTGCTGATCGCTCACGTGGCCAGGAGCTCCTGCTCTCTGGTTCCAGCATCTGGTTCCGGGACTTGAGCTAGCAGCTGTTGGGCTCATCAGTCCTTACAGTCGGCACGTGAGAGTCCTGCTCCCTGACCTGCCAATCCTGTGCTCGCCAGCCTCTGCCCGGTCCTGCTCCCTGACCTGCCGATCCTGGGTTCTCCAGCCTCTGTCACTTCGTCTCGCCACCAGCTTGGGATCCACCGACCTCCAGCCTCTGTCGCATCGTCTCGCCACCAGCTTGGGATCCACTGACCTACACAACCGGTGATCTGCAACTCTGGTCTCTGACTTGCTGACCTTGGGTTCCTCAGCTTCCGTGGACACGTGAGGCTTGTGCCAGAGCTTGAGACATTCAGCTTCTGTGATTACGTGAGCTGTTTCCTATATTTGTATCTATCTATCTGTCTATATATATATATTATAAATCTTTCCTTGTACCTACACGTGTTCCTGGTTTTGCTTCCCTAGAAAACCCAGCCTAAGACAGTTGGTAATTTGTTCCTCCATCTCATTAAAAAATGTGACAGGAACTTGTATTGGGATTGTATTATATAAGTAGATTGCTTTGGGTAAAACAGACATTTTCACAATGTTAGGTCTTCCTATCCATGAGCAGAGTATGTTTCTCCATTTATGTAAGTCTCTCTTAGTTTCTTGTAGTAAGGATTTGTAGTTCTCTTTGTAAAGGTCTGTTATTTCTCTGGTTAGACTTATTCCTAGGTACTTTATCTTCTTAGGGGCTATAGTAAATGGTATTGACTTGATGATTTCTTCCTTAATAATCTCATTATTGGTGTAAAGAAATCCTACTGATTTACTTATGTTTGTCTTGTATCCTGAGACTTGCCAAACTCCTCTATCAGCTTAAGTAGTTTCCTTCTGGATTCTTTGGGATTCTCTGTATATACAATCATATCATTTGCAAATAGGGAGATTTTTAGTTCTTTGCTGATGCAGATGCCCTTTATTCCTTGGTCTTGTCTAATTGCTCTGGCTAGAACTTCTAGTAAAATGTTGAATACGAGAGGTGAGAATGGGCATTCTTGTCTAATTCCTGTTCTCAAGGGAAACTGTTTCAGTCTCTCTCCATTCAGGATGATGTAGGCAGTTGGCTTTGTATAAATTTCCCTTATTGCATTGAGCGATTGGCCATCTATTCCTATTTTGATGAGAGTTTTTAGCACGAACGGGTGTTGGACTTTATCAAATGCTTTTTCTGCATCAAGGGACAAGATCAGGTGATTCTTGTCTTTTGTGGTATTTATGTGGTTAATCACATTAATTGTTTTTCTGATGTTGAACCAGCCTTGCATCCCTGGTGTGAATACAACTTGGTCATGATGAATTATTTTTTTGGTATGTTGTTGAATTCTTTTGGCTAAGATTTTGTTGAAGATTTTTACATCTAGATTCGTGAGTGATATTGGTCTGTAGTTCTCCTTTTTGGTTGGGTCTTTCCCTGGCTTAGGTATCAGGGTTATGCTGGCTTCAAAGAATGAATTTGGGAATACTCCATCCCTTTCTATACTGTGAAGTAATCTTAGTAATACTGGAGATAACTCTTCTCTAAAAGCTTGGTAGATTTCTGCGGTGAAACCATCTTGGCCCAGGCCTTTTTTAGTTGGCAGTTTTTTTGATGACCTTTTCAGTCTCTTCCTTTGTGATGGGTTTATTATGTTGTTCTGCTTCACCTTGTGATAATTTTGGTAGGTGATATGAATCAAGGAATTTGTCAGTTTCCTCTAGGTTCTCAAATTTGTTAGGATACAGTCTTTCATAGTATTCAGCTATGATGTTTTTGATTTCTGTTGGATCTGTTGTAACAACTCCCCTCTCATTGCTTATTTGAGTTATTTGTTTCCTTTCTTGTTTTTCTTTAATAAGTTTAGCCAGTAGTTTGTCAATTTTGTTGATATTTTAAAAAAAACCAGCTTCCAGTCTTTTCTATTTTTTTCAATTGTTCTTCTATTCTCTAATTCATTTAGTTCTGTGCTAATCTTTATGATCTGTTTTCTTCTGGTGCCTGAGGGGCTCCTCTGTTGTTCTCTCTCTACTTGTTCAAGCTGTAGGGTCAGTTTTTGGTTTCTTTCTTCCTTCGAGATGTGTGCATTTATGGAGATAAACTGACCTCTGAGCACTGCTTTGGCTGTATCCTGTAGGTTCTGGTGGGAAGTGTTTTCATTCTTGTTGGAGTTCATAAATTTCTTTATTTCATCCTTGATTTCTTCTATAACCCATGGTTTTTTTGAGCAAGGTGTAGTTCAGAGTCCATGAGTTCCACTTTCTATGTTTTTTCTGCTATTGATTTCAACTTTTATGGCTTTATGATCTGAGAAGATGCTTTGTGTTAATTCAATGGTGTGGATTTTGTTGAGAATTGCTTTATGTCCTAACACATGTTCTATTCTGGAGAATGTTTCCTGTGCACTGGATAAGAAGGTATAGTTGTCAACTGATGGATAGAAAGTTCTGTATATGTCGACGACGTCCAGTTGGTTAATTCTGGCAATAAAGTCCTCTGTGTCTTTATTGAGCTATTTTCTAGACCATCTGTCCAATACTGAGAGTGGAGTGTTGAAGTCTCCTACTGTTATTGTGGATTGATCTATCTCATTTTTGAGTGTGGTCAGTGTTTCTTTGATGTATTTAGGTGCTCTAATATTAAGTGCACAGATATTTAATATTGTTGTCTTGCTTGTGTATTGAACCTTTCAGCAATAAATACTGTCCATCCTTGTCCACAGTGGTGGATTTTACATTAAAATTCATTTTATCTGAGATTAGAATTGCAACACCTGCTCTTCTTTGTTCATTGTTAGCTTGATATATATTCTTCCATCCTTTAATTTTCAGTTTGTTCCTATCTTTAAGTCTGAGGTGAGTTTCTTATAGGCAACATATAGATGGGTCATGTCTTTTGATCCAAGATGTCAATCGATGTCTCTTTACTGGAGCATTCAGACCATTCACATTGAATGTAATTATTGATAGGTATGTGTTCAGTGCTGCCATTGAGATATGTTTATTTTTGTGTTCACATTTTCTCTGTTGTTCTTGTTACTCTGTTAAGCAACCTTCTCCATTGTGAGTTGATTTTTCACCTTTTTCTGGGTTGGCTTTGTGTTTGTTGAGACTCCTGTATTACATTTCTTGATGTAGTATGTTGCATCTTTATTGTGCTTTATGACTGCCCTTATGATCCCACTTAATAAGCTATATATAAACCCAATTTTGATTGCCACCAGTCTTATCAACTTCCTCTCCATCTGGAAGGACCATAGTGACTGTAGTCCATCCCTCTTTTTAATATGTTGATATCATAGTTTACATAATATAATCACTAAATTGTTTCTTTCACAATTATAGCTTTGATTGTGTTTGGAGCCTTCCCTAACTGAGTAGGATTCTGGATAATGTGTCCTTCTAAAATATAAAGTTAGCAGTTTTGTTCTTCTAAGCCAAAAGATTCTTTCAGTATTTCTTGTAGCTTTGGTTTGGATTTTACAAAGTCTGAGTTTCTGTTTATCTGCAAATGTCTTAATTTCATTTTCATATTTGAAAGACAATTTTGCAGGATATAGAATTCTTGGTTGCAAGTCTCCTTCAGGGCACTGAATCTGTTATGCCACTGTCTCTGTGCCAGCATCGCTTCTGCTGAGAAATCCGACAAAAGCGTACAGGGTTTCCCTCTGAATATTATCTTTGCTTTGAGTCTTGCTGCCTTTAAGAGTTTCTGCTTATGTTTCATTTTGTTGAGCTTGATTATGATATGTCTTGGAGTCTTTCTATTGAGATCTATATTGAGTGGTGTTCAATACGTATCTTGGATATCTATATTCTCTTCTTTCATAATTTCTGGGAAGTTTTCTGTCAGCAGCTTAGCAACAATACTCTCTGTGTTCTCAGGGGTCTCGCCCTGTTCAGGAACTCCAGTTAATCATAGATTATTCTTCTTAATAGAGTCCCACATGCTTCTTAATTCTTCTTCATTTTTCTTCTTTCATTTTTCTGATTTTTTCTCATAGATACTGATGTCGGCAGCTTTATCTTCCAAATCAGAAATTCTCTTTTCCGTTTGTTCCATTCTGTTTTCTTGGCTTTGAATTGAAGTTTCTATGTCTTTGATTTTGTTCTTGGTCTGTTGGATTTCTGAGTATTGATGTTCCATCAGATCGAACAGCTTGCTTAATTTTCTGCTGCATTTTGTATAAGGTCTAGGAGGGCTCTCTATATAATCCTTTTGTATTTACCTTCTGATAGTTTCAGAAAAGCTTCTTTGTCTGGGAAGTTCTGAGGCTGTTTATTTTGGGGGGCCTTCTGATGTCATGGGTGATTTCCAGGTTACTGTCTTCTCCAAAGTTTGTTACTTTTGGGGCTTCACGTGTGTCAATAGGGGCTGGCAGAGATACTATGAAGATGGACCACAGTTGTTTCTCTAGGCCATTTTAAATTGAGAAGTAAAAAGTATTTGACAACTTCCAAAGTCACTCAAGTTTTCAGGTGTATACATCCCTCTTCCCAGCTAGCAAAGTAAGCACCTCTATATTGAACTCCAGGTGTTATAAACTAGCTCAGAATACAGAAAGGCTACTGGCCTGCTGGCCTCTGTTGTCAGGCCCCAGCTGTAGGTGATAGTGTGTAGAATTCTGTTTTTCTGCTGGAAAAGAGATCTCTTCTGTGTAGGCACTTCCTCCCAGCCCAGGAATTAGGTCCAGCTGAGGCTTCTGTATGTTCTGCCTCCAAGCAAACAAGATGGCATCCTGCACAAGTTCACCAGCTGACTGGGACCAGGCTCTCAGTGGAAAAAGAAAGGCCAAGAGTGCCGAAATACCCAGAGTCCACTGCCTCTGCCACTGGGCCCCAGCCCCAGGTGACACTGTGCAAAACACCACATCCCTGTTGGAAAAGCACTCTCCCCCATGGTAGGTGCCACCTCCCAGCATGAGAACCAAGTCTGGCCAGGGCCTCTGCCTGGGCTTCTCGGCTTCCCAGTGGATCAAGATGGCATCCTGCACAAGCGCATCTGTACAGCTACCACATAGTGGAGGCAGAAAGATAGGCCAGAGGAGCCAAGATGTATAGAGTCCAAAGCCCGGCTCTCAGAACATGGCAATTATGCTTGCCGGTCCCACCAGCAGTGCATCCAAGACCAGCAGCTAGTGAAGTCCCAGCTGTGTCCACTGGCCAAAACAGAGGGGAAAAAAATCAAAATGGTGGGTTACCTTCGGTCTGTGCAAGCCTATGCTCACTGAGAGTGGGGACAGTGAAAGAGAGAAGGTTTTGCGTTCAGTGATGTGAAGTCCAAATTCAGACCCCTATGCTGCATCCCAGGGCTCACTAGGTGTCCAGAAGACTCCGTTTAACTATCATTTCAGGTCTTGGTTTCCAGAGGGATTTAGAGAGATGTGGATTTAGTCCACCATCTTGACTCTGCCCCCATCGTTTGATTTCTTGACTGCTGCTTCCGTGGGTGTTGATGGTGGACCTCAGTAAAACAAAATCCTTGACGACTTCAATTTTTTTCTCTGTTTATCATGATGTAGCTTATTGGTAGAGTTGTGAGAAGTTTTGTTTTCCTGATGTTGAGGCACAATTCAAACTGAACACTGTGGTCTTTGATCTTCATCAGTAACTATTTCTAGTCTTCTTCAGTTTCAGCACCCAAAGTTGTGCCATCTGCATAACACAGGTTGTTAAAGTGTCTTCCTCCAATCCTGATGCTCCTTTCTTCTTCATGGACACTAACTTCTGGGATCATTTGCTCAGCATACAGCATGAACGAAACCCTGGTGACATAATGGCTAAGTGTTACACCTGCTAACCACAAAGGTCAGGAGTCAAAAATGCACAGACACTCCTTAAAAACTCTATAGGGCAGTTCTACTCTGTTTTATAGGGTCACTATGAGTCGGAACCAACTCAACCGTGGTGGGTTACACAGATTGAAAAAGAATAAACTCTGACAAACACCTTTCCTGACTTTAAACAATACATTATCCCCTTGTTCTGTTCAAATGACTGCCTCTAGATTCATGTACAGATTCATCATGAGTACAACTAATTGTATTGGAATTGCCATTCTCCAGGTTATCCATAGTTGGTTGATCCACACAGTCAAATGCCTTTGTATAGTCAATAAGACACAACTAAACATCTTTCTGGTATTCTCTGCTTTCAGTCAAGATCCATCTAGCACCAGCAATGGTATCTCTGGCTCCATATCCTCTTCTGAATCTGGCCTGAATTTCTGGCAGTTATCTGTCAAAATATTGCTGCAGCTGCTTTTGAATAAATGAGCAAAATTTTACTTGCATGTGATATTAATGATACTGTTTGATAATTTCCACATTTGATAGGTATAAATATGAGGTCTGACAATTAAGTCCTCAAAATTAATTGTTCTAAGGGCTACCTACGTCATTGCTGAATGCTCATGGGAAGCTATACACTGATGCCAGCCCGTAGTCCACCCTTCAAAGCAATTTTGGAAGTCTCTCTGGAGTAGTCATTGTGCACAGTAGCAAGGTGGCAAGTTCACAAACTTAATTGTATAGTTGTCTGCAAGGAAGTTTTCAGACCATAAACAGATAGCCGTATTGGAACACACTACCTACTCACCTGATCTGGCCCCAGTGACTTTATTCCTTACCTAAAGATAAAGGAAATACTGAAAGGAAGACACTTTGATGACATTCAGGACATTAAGGGTAATACAACGACAGCTCTAATGTCTATTCTAAAAAACTGTTCCAAAATTGCTTTGAAGGGTAGACTAGGCATTAGTATCAGTGTACAGCTTCCCAAGCGTAGTACTTTGGAGGTGACTGTGGTGATATTCAGCAACGGGGTATATAGCACTTTTTCTAGGATGAGTTCACAAAGTAGTCGGCAGTTCTTGTATGTATCTCTTCCAGTCAGCTGGTCAGGTAGCTATCCTCCAAATTTGTTGGCATAGATGAGTGAGCACTTCCAGGGCTGCATCTGTTTCTTGAACTATCTCAATTGATATTACATCAATTCTTGAAGACTTATTTTTTGCCAATGCCTTCTACACAGCTTTGACTTCTTCCTTCAGTACCAGAAGTTCCCGGTCATATGCTAACTCTTGAAAAGGTTGAACATCAATGAATTCTTTTTGACATAATGACTCTGTGTATTTCTTCTGTCTTCTCTAGATGCTTACTATGTCATTTAAAATTTTCCCTGCAGAACCCTTCACTAATGCAACTTGAGGCTTGACTTTTTTCTTCAGTTCTTTAAGCTTGAGAAATACAGAGCATGTTCCTCCATTTTTGTTTTCTATCTCCAGCTCTTCGCATATGTCATTATAACACTTCACTTTGTCTTCTTGATCCACCCTTTGAAATCTTCTCTTCAGTTATTGTACTTCATTATTTCTTCCTTTTGCATTAGCTACTTGATCCAGAGCAAGTTTCACAATCTCTTATGACATCGAATTTCATCTTTCCTTTCTTTCGTTCCTGTGTTTTTTATGATCTCTTGCTTTCTTCATGTATCATATGTCTCATTTCATTCCACAACTCATCTGGTCTCTGGTTATTAGTGTTGAATGCGTGATATCTGGTCTTGAGGTGGTCTCTAAACTCATGTGGGGTATACCAATGTTGTACTTTGGGTCTTGTAGACTTGTTCTAATTTTCATCAGTTTTAACTTGTATTTGCAAATGAGCAGTTGATGATTCATGCCACAGTCAGCACGCAGCCTTGTTCAGGCTGACCATACTGAGCTTTTCCTTCATCTTTCCCCAGATGTATTGCATCTGGTGAAGCCCATGTGTATACTTTCTATTTATGTTGGTGAAAAATGGTACTTGCGATGAAGTCATTGGTCTTGCAAAATTCTGTCATGCAATCTCCCCATCATTTCTATCACCAAGGCCATATTTTCCAACTACATATCTTTCTTATTTGTTTCCAAATTTTCAATTCCAATCACCAGTAATTATCAAGGCTTACTGAGTGCATGTGCAATCTATTTCAAACTGCAGAACCTGGGAAATATCTCCAGTTTCTTCTTTGTTAGCCTTAGTGGTTGGTGCATTAATTTGAATAATGTTCTTATTAGCCGGTCTTCCTTGTAGGTTGTCATGGATTGCTACACTGCAGCAATGTGTAACAATGTGCCTGGGCCATGATTCCAAGTACTGCATGATTTTCCTTTATGTTGTAAACCTTGCTTCTACGGTGCTAATTTGAGAGGATGGGTGGCAGTTGTGTTATTGGGACAGAAGCCAGTGTGTGGTTGTACTGTGCCTTTGGGCAGCCTCTTGAGATATAAAGGGAAGGGAGCCACGTAGAGATTTGGAAAGATCGTATCACCAAGAAAGCAGGGTCTGGAGCTGAGTGCGTCCTTTGGAAAGGACCAGGGAAAGACTGACAATGGAGCCAGCATAGAAAGCCTTGCCCTGGAGCTGACACCCTGAATTTGGACTTTTACCCTACTAAAACCCACCAAACCCACTGCCATTGAGTTGATTCCAACTCATATTGACATTTTGGACAGAGGATAACTGCTCCATAGAGTTTCCAAGAGCACCTGGTAGATTCAAACTGGTGACCTTTTGGTTAGCAGATGTAGCACTTAACCACGACATCACCAGGTTTTCCTTTAGCCTCCTAGACGGTGACAAAATAAAATTTCTCTTTTTAAAAGCCATCCTCTTGTGGTATCTCTTTTATAGCAGCACCAAATGACTAAAATATGGGGTATGGATAGTATCCTGTCACTGACAGCATTGTGTTTCAGGATAGATCTTGAAACATCCTTTTTGAGGATGACTTCAATATCATTCTTCTTCAAGTTGTCATCCTCAACATGGTAAACCATATGACTGTTCGTTTCAAAACAGTATCAGTCCATTTCAGCTAACTGATGCCTAGGATATCAGTGTTTATGCATTCCATTTCAGTTTTCACTATTTCCAGTTTTTATGCATTCTTACTTCATACATTCCACATTGTGATAATCAATGGACATTTGAAGCCATTTCTTCTCGTTTTGAGTTGTGCCACATCAGCAGATGAAGGTCCTGAAAGCTTGACTCCATCCACATCCTTGAGATTGACTCTACTTTGAGGAGGCAGTTCTGCTGTCACCTTTTGAGTGCCTTCAACTTGGGGGCTCTTCTTCCCTCCCCACCTTAGGCAATGTTCTGCTGCTGTTCATAAAGTTTTTACTGGTTAAATCTTTCCAGAAGAAAATTGCTGAGTCCTTCTTCCTAGTGTGCTACTCCAGATTATTTGTCAAGTGACTTGAATAGCTGCTAGTTTTGAGTGGGACACAGAACATAAGAAGGCTCTACAACAAGTTCAGGTTTCTGTGCAAGCTACTCTGCTAATTGGGCCCTGTGATCCAACTTATCCAATAGTGCTTGAAGCATCAGTGGCAGGAAGATACTGTTTGGAGTATTTGGCAGGCACCTGTTGACGAATAATAGTTCAGACCCCTAGGATTTTAAAGCAAAGCCCTGTCATCCTCTGCTGATAACTGCTGCTTTTGAGAAACAGCTTTTAGCTTGTTAATGGGCTGTGGTAGAGGCTGAATGCTTAACCATGGGACACTAAATCACCGTGTGTCCAGAGCTGCCTATCATGAGCTGAATGTTCTCTGATCCACATAGCCATAAAGCTGGAAATGCACAGCAGTACTCTAAATGGAAGTGGTACACATGAAATCAGGCCCATCTAGGACCTGTAGGCACAAGGAAGTGGCCCAAATGCCTATTGTCTCCACTCCTGTCACATTACCTTCAATCTCCCAGTTTGCACCTATGGCCTCATGGGGAGTTCCTTATGACCACTTGGCTGAAGAGAGAAAAACTTGTGCCCGGTTTATAGATGGTTCTACATGATATGTTGGCACCACTTGAAAGCAGACAGCTCTGGCACTACTGTCCCTCTCTGAGACCTCCCTGAAGGACAGTGCTGAAGAGAAATCCATCAGCTGGGCAGAACATCAAGCAGTGCATCTCATTGCTCACTTGGTTTGGAAGAAAAATGGCCAGATTTGTGATGGTATGCTGATTCATGGGCAGTGGCTGGCAGTTTGGCTGGATGGAACATAATTAGAACATGATTGGAAAACTGGAGACATGGATTTATTATCTCTGAATGGAGCAAAGAAGTGAAGATATTTTTGTCTCATGTGAATGCTCAGGAAACGGTGGCCTTCCTATTGGTGGGGAGAATGGCATAAAACAGTGGTAGAGACACACCAGTTCGAGAGTCCAGTGAAGTTTATTCGAGGAGACGGTGGGGTCTGAGTGAGCCTTCTCCCTGGCAAGTAGAGCAAGTATTTATAGTTTAAAAGTGTAGATGAGGTAGTATAGGGTGGGGAGATTCATGGTTTGATAAGCAAGAACTGTTGATTAGAAAGGGGAGGGGTAAAGTTTGTTTATAGTCAAGATTGATAAGGGTAGGGCTTTCAATTAGGAGGGTGGGGAAGACAGGCCTAAAGTTATCTATGGTTTTATAGTTACACTGGGTGGGGCATACCCAGCTTTTTTGCATCATTCCTGTGGGGCATGCATACCAGGCTGCTTTTAGTTAATCATGAGGTCTGATAACTGGATAAGATGACCTTCCTGAATTTCTAGGACAGAGTTCCCTCACTCACCAGAGGATGTGTTTAACAAATAAGTCGATAGGATAATGCTTTCTGTGGAAACCAACCATCCTCTTTACCTAGTGTTACCGATGGAATGATGTTCCCTAGAAACTCAATAGCAATTTGTCAGGGTGTAATTCCTGATATTCTGTGATATTTCTGTGTGTTGGCATTGCTGCCTTTATGATGTTAATGAGGGTGGATGGGAAGCAGTTGTGTTGGTGGAATAAGATTAAATGTGTGTTTGTTTTGTGCCTTGAGGCCGTCTCTTGAGATATAGAGAAGA
This sequence comes from Heterohyrax brucei, assembly GCA_028571685.1. Taxonomy (NCBI): domain Eukaryota; kingdom Metazoa; phylum Chordata; class Mammalia; order Hyracoidea; family Procaviidae; genus Heterohyrax; species Heterohyrax brucei. Next base: position 42,298,763 of record CM053157.1, on the reverse strand, counting down.
GGAGATAGCAGAGACATTTGGTGATGTCTGCTACCAAAAAGGAGTGTGGGAGCTGAACACATCCTTTACAAAGGACCAGGGTCCCTCCACATCAAAAGCTTCCATTCCAGGTGGAGATTAATGATGAGGACCTTCTTCCAGTGCTAGCAAAGAAAGCCTTCTCCTGGAGCTGACATTCTGGATTTGGATTTATAACTTACTGGACAGTGACAAATAAAATTTCTCTTTTTGAAGCCACCCAAGCTGCTTTAATCCTGTTAAAGCAGCACTAGATACCTAAAACACCTAACTACTCTCATCATTGCTCGATGGGCTCATGAACAAAGTACCCATGGTGGCAGAGATGGAGGTTATGTATGGGCCCAGCAACACAGACTTCAACCCACCAAGATGATTTGGCTACAGTCACTGCTGAGCGCCCATTCTGGCAGCAGTAGAGACCTACACTGAGTCTTTGATATGGCACCATCTCTCAAGGTGATCAGCCAGAATCCTGGTGGCAAGCTGATTACACTGGGCCACTTCCATCATGAAATGGGCAATGTTTGGTTCTTACTGGAATAGTCACTTCTTCTGGATATAGATTTGCCTTCCCTGCACATCATGCTTCTCCAAAACTACCATTCATCAACTTACAGAATCCCTTATCCACCATTATGGTATCCCACACAACATTGCATCCAATCAAGGGACTCACTTCACAGCAAATAAGTGTGGCAGTGGACCTATGGTCATGAATTCACTGCTTTTACCATGTTCTTCATCATCCTGAAGTAGCTGGCTTGATAGAATAGTGGGATGGCCTCTTAAAAACACAAGTGCAGCACAAGCCTAGTGACCTTGCAGGACTAGGGCGGTGTTCTCCAGGAGGATGTACATGTTCTAAATCAAGGTTCATTATATTGTGCTGTTTTTCCCATGGCCGGCATTCTTGGATCCAGAAATCAAGGGATGGAAATAGGAAGGGCACCACTCACTACTACTCCTAGTGACTCACTTGCAAGATTTTTGCTTCCTGTCCCTGCAACCTTCTGTTTTGCAGGTCTAGAAGTCTTAGTTTCAAAGGGAGGAATGCTCCCACCTGGGGACATATCTAGTGATTCCACTGAACTGGATGTTAAGAATATCGCCAGGCTACTTTGGGCTCCTTGTACCTCTGGATCAACAGCCAAAGAATGGAGTTACCATACTGGCTGGTATAACTGATTCTGATTATCAAGAAGAAATCACACTGATGCTACATAATGGAGGTAAAGAAGAGTATGTCTGGTACGCAAGAAATCCCTTAGGGTACCTCTTAGTATTACCACGTGATGTGATTAAAGTCAATGGAAAACTACAGTAAGCCAATTCCAGTGTGACTACTGATAGTCCAGGCCCTTCAGGAGTGCAGGTTTGAGTCACCTCACCAGCCAAACAACCATGATCAGGTGAGGTGTTGGCTAACTCTAAATATCAGTTACAGCCATGTGACCGGTTGCAGCAATGAGGACTATAGTTGCTATGAATATTTCTGCTTTGTATGTGCACATCAGATATTTTGGTTTATTTACTTGTAGAAAAGACAAGATGTAAATGGCGCTAGTACTTTTTGGTTATACGTGTATTAGTTATATCATGATAGGCACAAGTATGACTTTGTAATGGTGTTTATTCAGAGACTCTATGGTTTGCAGAGATGGGTACAGATGCCAAGTTCACAAGAGCTGGACTGCAATAGCTAAGATTGTGTGTCAGCTTAGCGAGGCCATGATTCTCAGTGTTTTGGTAGTTGCATAATGTTGTGATCACCTCTATGATGGAATCTGCTGAGTGGTATCAGCAGGGGAGGATCCTGTGGTGACTGACTGCTCCCTCAGCCTTCACCTCTCCATCTTCTGCCACTTTCTTCCTTCCTACCCTCCTTACCAAGGTTCTTAGCTTGTTGTAGATTCAGCAGCTGCCTCTCTTCTGAGGTCCAATTTTTGGAACTTGAGGCAGCGATTTACTTGTCATTCTTGGGATTCATCGGTTTTCACAGACTGTAAGAGTTTGTTCCCTGACCTGTCATTCTTGGATTCCTCAGCCCCGGAAGCTATGTGATTCAAGGAAAAACCTTCAGTCTTGTCTGCCATCTTGGAATTCTTTGAGCTTTACAGCCTGTCAGCAGGACTCCTGCTCTGTGACCTGCTGGCCTTGGGTTCAGCAGCTTCATGAGACCCATATCGTGATCCAGGATTCCGCCTATACAATTGTGTGAGCAGTTTCTCCCGTGAAAGTCTCTCTCTCTAGATGTATGTTTTACTGGTTTTGCTTCTGTAGAGAATCCAGCCTAAGACACAAAGGTTGACAAACACTTTCACATCCAACTAAAAGATAATCATTCTAATAATCATCAGCTCTGTATCTAGCAGATGCCATGTGTCTTTCAGCTTGTGACTCCACATTAGCCAGACTGATGTTTTGAGCACTATACTGAGATCAAGGTCTTCCATTCCAAGAAATTCTAGAAATAAAACCAAGAGATAAAATCCAGGCCCACGGCTATACTCCTTTGTAAAGGAGTCCTTCGGAGTGCTTGTCTTCCTTACACCCATAGTCACAGTCTCCAGTCCTGCAGTCAGCAGGCAGAGCGCGTTGCATTCTACCCTAACCTAATATTCCCCCATAACCACCAGGCAAACACCATGGCCTTTGTTCACAGAGCCAGCCCCGTTTATCTCTTCATGGACTCCAAACAAGTTGTGTTTGTTCTGCAAGCCCTTTGTACTGTTGTCTTGGACTGCCAATAAAGTGATAATTGACTTTGCAATCTGACTACCCTAGAGGTTTACTATCCATCCACATCTTTGGTCCCATTATCAGTCTTTAGTACAGCCAGAATCATTTCCCATTGTATCTCCAATATCGCAGGATGCTCAGTCCCCAGGGTTCTGTGAAGCAAACCTTCCCCCCTCTATCAATCAGCTTTAAAAGTTGAACAGATAGACTGCATCCTTCATAGACAGCCTGGCCTAACTGTGTGCCTTTAATATTAGTGATGTTTGATGTGTTCTCACCAGAGCTAGCCCAGAAGACCCAAGTCAGTCTCAGCGTACACTTTGCTGCCCTATCTGCTCTGACAGACTAAGAATTCTATTGTGCTTATTAGCTTACTTTTGTATGCAGGAGCTTTAAGATTTTTCTTACAAGTTCTTTGTAATAGACAACATGGAGCTATAAATAGAAGCACCACACCATCCCTTGTCTTAACCAGCTAGTGCTGCTTTAACAGAAATTTTGCTTTGTCATAATCTAGTAAGCTAAAAGTTCAAATCCAGGGTGTCGGCTCCAGGGGAAGGCTTTCTCTGCTAGCTCTGGAGGAAAGTCCTTCTATCAATCCTCTCCTACACTAGGAGCTTCTAGCACACAGGGACCCCAGGTCCTTTCTAAAGGAAATGATCTACTCTTGGCACTGCTTTCTTGGTAGTATGAGGTCCCGCAACATCTCTGCCAGCTTCTTTCCTTTATAGCTCCAGAGACTGCCTCAAGGCACAAAACAATCTGACACAGAGAGTCCTGACCCACCAAAACCGCTGCCACCTATCCTCCCTCCTTGACATCATAGGAACAGGGTTTACAACATAAAGGAACATCACACAATGCTGGGAATCATGGCCCAGCCTTCCTGCTCAGACATGACCAAATAAAACAAAATCTGGACAAAACAAATAAAGAAAACAATTCTTGAATGTCCGAAGACAGCAGATAGCATCAAAACATATTTTAAAACAAACAACAAAAAAAGGGGGGGGGACAGGATGCTTCCAGTAGGTGTCCAAAACATCAGATGACCTTCCAGTAGAAGGAAAGGCATGGGAACTTTCTGATAGACAATTCAAATCACTAATATTCAGAGCTATCTGAGAACTGAAGGAAAATGCAAATAAAAATGAAGAAAAAAACAGGAAAATCATGAAAAAGACACATAAAACAATGAAATAATTTAGGAAAATAATACAAGAACAAAATAAGTTCACAACTACAAATCATACAAAAACAGCAATTAGAATTTCAAAAAATAAGCAACAAGGTTTCAGAAGTAGATACTGCTGTAGACTGTTTGAGGAGCAGGTTTGAAACAATGGAAGACAGAGTCAGTGAAATTGAAGACAAATACTTAGATACCACTTTGAAGAAAAATCAGAGAAAAGATGGAAGAAAAACGAAGAAATCCTGAGAATGATAAGGGATACAACCAAAAACAAAAGTGTACAAGTGATCAGAGTTCTAGAATAGGTACAAAAATAGAAAGCACAGAGAGGATTATTGAACAACTGATGACAGAAAACTTCCCTAATATCATGAAAGATGAAAATCTGACCATCCAGGAAGCTCAATGAACTTCACATAGAATAGACCCCAGAAGAAAATCATCAAGGCATATCATAAGCACACTCAATAAGATCAAAGATAATGAAAGAATCTTGAAAACAGCACCAGTGAAAACAAAATCACATAGGAGAAACAATGAGACTCAGCTCTGGTTACCCAGCAGAAACCTCACAGACAATGGAATGATATATATAAAACCTTGAGAGAAAACAATTGCCAGTCAAGAAAAATATATTCTGCAGAAGTCTTTCTCAAATATCATGGTGAAATTAGGACACTTTCAGGTAAAGAGAAGTTAAAGGGATATGTAAAAGCCAAACCAAATGTACAAGAATTATGAAAGGAAGTCCTTTGGTTAGAGAACAAACAACACCAGATGATAGCCTGAATCCAAGATGCAAGACCTCAGCAGCAAGGCACCAACCTCAGTGATGAAGTCAAAAGGATATATCAAAACTAAAAGGTTTACAACAGGGAATCAGAGAGGTTAATCTGTAAGGACAAAGGTCAGAACAGTAAAAGTGAATAAACAGTGCAGCAATAAAACTTTCAAGTGGAGAGAAGTCAAGCTGATAGTAAGTAGTAAAAGAGGAGTTCATACTTCAAAAGATAGGAGTAAATTTCAAAGCAACCACAAAGAAAATTAAGAAAACTACTCAACAAAATAAAGAAGAAAAACGCAAAGCTCAGTAAACACAAAAATCTACAAAAACAAAAGAGATTTTTTTAAATCTACCAAAAGAAAAAAAAGGAATTCAGCACAATAGCCTAAGAGGAATGAAGAAAACATCGGAGCAACAACAACAACAAAAAAAAACCACTACAAAATGACAGTTATAGACTCACATCTACCAATAACTACATGGAACATAAGTGGTTTCAATGCATCCATAAGTACAGAGTGACAGAAGGTGCTAAAAATCAGTATTCATCAATATGCTGTCTACAAGAGACACATCTTAAAAACAAAGATATACCTCTACTAAAAATCAAGAATGGAAAAAAGGATATCAAAGAAGCAGCTACCAAAAAAAGATCAGGAGTTGCAATACTAATCTCAGATAAAATAAACTTCAAAACAAAATTCACCAAAATGACAAAGATCATTATATAATGAAAAAAAAAAGACAATGCATTATGAAGGCATAACTGCAATAAATATGTACAGGAAACAAACCTAATTAATACAAACTCCAGAAGACCAGCTAGATAACTGTGACCTTCTAAAAATTCAGCACTTGTCTTCATCTAAAAACCTCACCAAAAGAGTAAAAAGAGAACTTACAGACTCAGGGAAAAAAATTAGGTATGACAAATTTGACAAAGGTCTAATCTGTAAAATCTATAGGAAAATCCAATATGTCTATAACAAAAGACAAATATTCCAATTAAAAACTGGGCAAAGGAAGTACTTTGCCAAAGAAGACGTTAGGTGGGTAACAGACGTATGAGGAAATGTTTGCAATCACTAGCCATTAGAGGAATGCATATCGAAATTGTAATGAGATACCGTCTCACCCTGGCATTACTGACACAAATAAAAAAGCATAACATAACAAACATTGGAGAGGCTGCAGGGAGCCTGAAGCTCTTAGAGCACTGCTGCTGAGAATGCAGAAGGCTACAACCATTTTGGAAAACCATGTGGCACTTTCTCAGAAAGCTAGAATTAGAAATACTGTATAATCCAGCAATCCCACTCCTAGGAATATATCTTAGAAAAATAAGAGCCATTACATGAATAGATACACGCACGCCCATGTTAACTGTAGCATTGTTCACAACAGGAAAAATAGGGAAACAACCTAGATCCCATCAGTAGGTGAATAGATAAACTACAGTGCGTATACACAATGGAGTACCATGCAGTGATGAAGAACAGTGATGAATCTGCGAAGCATCTCACAACATGAATGAATCTGGAGAGCATCGCGCTGAGTGAAATAAGTCAATCACAAAAGGATAAATATTATGAGATCACTACTATAAAAAAATCATGAAAAAGATTATACAAAAAAGAAACAATCTTTGACAATTATGAAAGAAAGGAGGGGTAGGAATGGAAAAAAAAAAGTAAGTGGTAACTTTGGTGTAGGGTAAGATGGTACCCAATACTGGGGAAGCCAGCACAACTTGTCTAAGGCAAGGTCAAGTAAGCTCCATAAAGAAACATCAACTGAATTACTGGGCTGAGGACCACGTGGACCATGGACTCAGGGAACACCTAGCTCAAACAGCATTATACAGTTTATAAAGAAAATGTTCTGCGTTCTACTTTGGTGAGTAGAATCTACGAACTTAAAACCTTGAGAGTGGTCATGTACGATAGTCCACTGATCTGATCCTATCTGGAGCAAGGGAGAGCAAAGAAAAAGATACAAGGGGATGATTAGTCGAAAGGATGAATGGACCACAACTCCTACAGCTTCCACAAGACTGAGTCCAGCACAACCAGATGGTGTCCAGCTATCACCACTGACTGCTCTGACGGAGATCACAACTGAGGGTCCTGGTCAGAGTTGCAGAAAAATACAGAACAAAATTCTGACTCACAGAAAAAGATTAGACTTACTGACCCGACAGAAAAGGGAGAAAACCCGAGAGTATGTCCCATGGACACCCTTCTAGCTCAGGAGTGAAGTCACTCCTGAGGTTCACCCTTTAGCCAAAAATTAGACAGGTCCGTAAAATAAGACTACGGACACACCAGCCCAGGGAAAAGGACAAGAAGGCAGGAGGGTACAGGAAAGCCAGTAATGGAGAACTCAAGGTCGAGATGGGAAGAGTATTGACATGTTGTGAGGTTGACAACCAATCTCACAGTACTGAATGTGTACTAGTAGTTTAATGAGAAACTAGTACAATAAAGTATATCTAAAGTACAATTTTAAACAGTGTTAATCAGAAAGTAAAGAAGCTGGTAGCTTCTTTATGCAATGAGTAAGCAAGTAGGTTGTGAGGCCCAGCCAGAGTCCATAAGATGTGTTAAATATAGATAGTAAGAAAATCAATAATCTGTTAGATATGCTAATGGTAGATATGATTAATGGGATATATGGTAGAACAAATAAAGTTTAACTTAGACACTAGCTAAGTCAAAGCCATGATCATTCTACCTCTGGGTTGACAGCTATGCCATCCCTAAGTGATCTCCCACGGGTGACATCATTATGATCCCACTCTGACTCTACACGTCCTCTGACCAAGAAATACGGACAAAACCTACGTCTATTCATCAGGCTCAAGTATATAAACATGGCAAGCTGCAACTGTGGTCTAAGCATAGAGCAAGTGTGTGTAGGCTGCAGACACCCTATGTCTATGGAAGCACCTTGCACATTCTCAGCTCTGAATCTCACAACTTCAACATCAGCAAGGAGGGCTGATAGGACAGAATAAGAAAGAGAATATAAAATTCAGGATTCAGGTGATACAATCTTTGACGTGACTGTATGCTCCGCAGGAGTACTGGTAGCACTGTGACTAATCACTTGGCTGCTAACCCCAAAGGTCAGTGGTTCAAACCCACCAGCCACTCCAAAAAGATTTACAGCCTTGTAAATAGTAAGGGGCAGTTCTACTCTGCATTACAGAGTTCTTGATGTGAGTTGGCATCAACTTGACAGCAATAGGTTCTCTTTCACTTTGGTGTGTGATCAATCCCAACTGGCTCCCTTTGATTCAGGCTGTGTATTTTAAACTGATTCAATAAATTTGTAATTATGGCCTCTTCAAAAAAAAAAAATTCTTTGCCTCAGATCTGATCAGTGATTATCTGAGCTATCTGGATACACATAAATATCTTTCCTAGACCCCTAAAATCATTTCCTCCTCCATGCTTTGAGGACTTAAAAGCTGATGACACATGGCATTGAGGTTGATCTCAGAGAAAGGAGTGACTGCTGCAGTTCTGCTTTTCCCTGGTGAAGACTGTTTTCCTTACTCTGGCTGTTGCTCCTGCAAGGAATTAGAAGAGAACAAATGAGAATATCTGTCTTGAAGGGGCTCTTGTCCCACCCCGAGAGCCTCACAATTCTCTGTACCGATGAACAGCTCCTTTCTCAGCCTGTGATGACAGCTAAACAGCCACTTGAGCCTTAGGAATTTTTCCCTCTTTCAACCAACATAAACAGAGAAATTCAGTCTTTTTCTTTTGTCTTTTTGTTATTTACTAAGGCACATCTTAGAGCTTGACCTCAGCAGGCCCCTACTGCTACTGACCATGGCCAGGTTCCACCAAGCTTCCCTTCATTATGCACAGACATCATCTGGAGTTGTACCCAGGCAAGTGCCCTTGGTCTGAGGCAGGGTGTTTCCTTTATTCTTTTGAGAGGCCATCATGGTCTACTGTGAATGAATACAGTGTTATTTCTTACCCTTTCTATATAGTACCAAGCACCTCAGCAGCCATGAGCCTCATCCTGCCATGGCACGGGGAGGCTCCTTTTCCAGTCAGCTCACTAGGCTGCAAGACCCAGCAGTCAGCTTCCTAGGTGGCAGCAGACCTCAGCCTGCCTGTCCTGGTGCAGAATGAGGCCAACATTTTCCCCCAAGAAAGGAATTTACCAAGCAGGCGTAAGGTAAAGAGCTTAGGAAAAAAGAAGAGACTAGACATGGCCCTCTCTTTGAGGCACTGGCCTAATTTCTAGAGCTGCCATAACAAAACACCCTGAAGTGAGTGGCTTAAAAATCAGAAACATGGCTTTGCAGTTTTGGAGTTTAGGAGTCCAAATTCAAGGAGTTAGCAGGCCCATGCCCTCTCTTGGTTCCAGGACAAGATTCTTTCTCTTCTCTTCCAGCATGGTTGCCCCAGGCAACTGTCTTAGTCATTTCACACTCCTATAACAGAATTACCACAAGTAGGTGGGTTTGAAAAGAGAAATTTTATTCTATCACAGTCCAGTAGGCTACACATCCAAATTCAGGACATCAGATCCAGAGGAAGGGTTTCTATGTCAGCTCTGGACGAAGATCCTTGTCAGTCTTTCCCCGGATCAGGAGCTTCTGAGGCTCAGAGACCCTAGGTCCCCCTCAGAGGATGCACTCTGCTCCTGGTACTGCTTCTTTGTAGCAGGAGGGCCCCAAATCTCTCTGCTAACTTCTGTCTTTTACATCTCAACAGATTGCCTCAAGGCACAACACAGGCTTACACTCCAAGTCCTTCCCCACTAACACGACTGCTGCCCATCATCCTTCACGAACGTCACAGAAGCAGGGTTTACAGCACACAGAGGCATCACATAAGACCAGGAATCATGGTCTAGGAAATTGCCACACCCAATTTTTGAGGGGACAGAATTCAGTCCATGACCGCATCTCTTGGTGTTCTCTGACTTGTCGGTGTATCTTTCCATGGTGCCTTCCCCACGGGAGCCTGACTCTAGCCATGTCTCTTCTGTCTTTTGTAGGACAGCACTCAGAAAGGACTAGGATCTGCTGTACTCTGCTATGATCTTGTTAATCTAACTGGTAACATCTTCAAAGAAAGATCTTAATTCCAAACAAGGTCACATTCATAGATATAGGGTATAGGACTTCAATGTATCTTTTGTGGGGACACGTTCCAATCCATAAAAATCTCTGAAACCTGCAGAGTATGGCTCCTCTGGAAGCTGAAAGTGCAGTGTAACTGGACATCACTCAGAGCTGGTAGCCCTCTGCTTGCTGCCCAGTCAGGCCACCTGCCACCCTCAGGAAGATCTGGTGCCCACCTGACCACCAGAATCGGTACAGATGGATGCCCTTTGGCAGGGTCCAGTTAAATTTCTGAAGAAAAAGAAATCCACCAAAATCCTCTGGGACGAAGCTGTTTAATTTTATTTTCTAATGCTGGAGAGAATCCATTGCCTTTAAGCTGATTCCAAGTCATGGTGACCCTGTTGTGTCAGAGTAGAACTCTAATCCAGTGAGTTTTCAATGGCTATGATCTTTCAGAAATAGATCACCAGGTCTTTCTTCCAAGGCATGTCTGGCTCAATTTGAACCTCTAGCCTTTTCATTAGCAGCTGAGTGCAACCCAGTACTGTCATACCCCCTTGGAGGACTGCAATAACATAATGGAAAATAACAATTGTTAGCTAGGATGTGGAGAAATCAGAACCCTCATACATTGCTAGTGAGAATGTGTAATAAATAGTTCAGCCCCTTTACAAATGCAGTTTGGTAGTCCTTAAAAGTTAAACAAATAGTTACCATATGATCCAGTAATTCTATTTCTCTGTTGATACCCAAGAGAAGTGAAAACTTGTTGACACAGAAACTTTTACACAAATGTTAATAACAGTGTTATCTGTGGTAGCCAAAAAGTAGAAATAACTTCAAATGTCAATCAACTGTTGAGTGGATAAACAAAATGTGATATATCCACACAGTAAAATGTTATTCAGCAATAAAAAGAAATGAAGTACTGAGAAATGCTGTAAAACCTTGATGCAGATGACCGTTTCTTCTTTATCTTGTCTGATTGCTCTGGCTACAACCTCTGGAACAATGCTGAATAAAAGTGGTGACAATGGGCATCCTTGTCTGGTTCCTATTCTCGGGGTGAATTTGTTTGAACTCTCTCCATTCAGTATGATGTTGGCTGTTGGTTTTGCATAGATGGCCTTTATCATGTTAAGAAATTTTACCTTCTATTCCTATTTTATGGAGAGTTTCTTGCATGCATGCATGCTGGACATTGAATATTAATAAAACTCCATAGGTAAACTATGTGAATCCCCATGTAAATCTGTGACCAAATTAGCTACCTAAAAATCTTGCTTTTACAGAAAAAAACTCACATAAAAGAAAAGCCACAATGACAGTGGACCCAAAATTGGGTGGGAGAAACATTTGACCCACAGAAAATTAGACACTTCTGTTAATATGTTGGAAACCCCGGTGATATAGTGGTTAAGTGTTCTGGCTGCTTGAAGTACATTAGGCTGTTATATTCTAGTCATCTGTCGTGTATTTAATTGTATCGTCCCAAAATATGGGTAGTAATTTGGCTGGGCCAGGATACTCTGTACTCTGTGATTGTCTTCCATTTTGTGATTTTCTTTTGCTGTATGTTAGAAGATTAGGGTCGGACTCTAAATTCCTTCATAAGATCTCTTCCCTGCTCGACTGTAAAGGGAGTTTCCTCAGAATATGGCTTGCACCACTCTTTATCCTTTCATCCTATGAGAGATAAAAGGGAAGGAAAGCAAGCAGAGATTTGGGACCCTCACACCATCAATAATGCAGCATTGGGAAAACAGCATTTCCTTCAGACCTGACGCTCCTGCACCAGGATCCTGCCGGAACAAAGACTGATATATCGTTAAGGACTTTCCTCCATAGCCGACAAGGGGAAAAGCCTTCCCTTGGAGCAGACACCCTGAATTTGGACTTGGAGCCTTCTGGACTGTGTAAGAATGAACAGTTCTCTTTTAAAGCCATCCACTTTGTGGTATATCTGCTAACAGGAGACTAGCTTACTGAAATGTAATCTAAAAAGGATGGTATAGAGTCCAGGCATAGGACGTATATTTGGATTAGAATTGGAAAAGGTGAGGTATCTTGATCTTCCATGTAAAAACAAATCTTACTCATCTGGGGAACATATTATGCCAGCTTTTTTACCTGGGATAGGGATGGTTTGACTTCTTTGTTCACACTAGTTTTCTGTCTAGGAGTTATTACAAATAGGTGCCAGTCTTAATTTTAGCCAATTCCATATTTGAACATAGCAGCTTCAGTTTAGGCAAGCTGTTAAATTACCTGCAAAAAGTGTGTTCCAGAAGCTGGGAGGAGCATTATATTAAGTGTTCACAGGATAAGTTAGCCTTTCTTGAATGGGCCCTCTGTCAACAATAAGATTATATCAGGAGAAAAGAAAATACACCATCTACTAATAAAGATTACACTTTTAAAGGGTAATCATTAAATTCAAACTTTTAAGAGATATTAATGAATTATTGTGTTTTAATTATTTATTCTACTATAGATCAAGGTTTACAGAGAAAACTAGCTTCTCAATAAAGAATTAATATACATATTATTCTGTAACATCGGTTGCCAACCTCCAAAACACGTCAATACTGTCCCCTTCAGTACCAGTTTTCCTCCCTTTCCTGCCTTCTAGTCCTTGTCCCTGGTTTGGTACATCCATTTAGTCTCACTTTGTTTCATGTGCCTGTCTAACTTTTGGCTGAAGGGTGAGCTTCAGGAGTGTGACTTCATTACTAAGCGAAAAGAGTGTCCAGGGGCCACACCCTCAAGGCTTTTCCGGATTCTGTCAGACCAGTAGTTCTGGTCTTTTTTGTGAGTTAGAGTTTTGTTCTCTCTTTTTTCCCAGCTGTGCCTGGGTCTTCCTATTGTACTTCCTGTCAGAGTAGTCAGTGGTAGTAGCTGGGCACCGTCTAGTTACGCTGGACTCAGTCGGGTAGTCGTGGTCCATTAGTCCTTTGGACTAATCTTTTCATTATATCTTTGGTTTTCTTCATTCGCTCTTGCTCCAGATGGGTTGAGACCAGTGGAGTATCTTAGTTGTCTGTTCTGAAGCTTTTAAGACCCCACACACCGCTCACTGAGATGAAATGGACACACTACGTCCTGTAGATGTGTTTAGCTTTAAAACTGCTTATTTGGTGACAGTGGTGCTGTGCAGTATCTACTGAAGGCAGCTGGGCTCTCAGGGGTAGCAAGCTCTGTCCCCTGGCTAGTACAGATGGCACGCTACCTATGGAGTCACTGGGGACCATCAGCTGACACTGATGTGGATCAATGAAGGGTGGTGCAGATGCTACCACCCTGCTCAGTAGTCGGTGCTCCAGGTGTTCTTATTTTAAAAAGGAGCTTTACTGCTGAGTGAGGAGCTGTCCATCAGCTACCAAAATCAGTCAGGCCCTCAGGTGTGACAAGTCCTACCTTCCGGCTCACAATGAAAGCACCTTATAGACCATCCCCAGACACTATGACGTGGTTCAAAGAAGAGAGGAGGTAGTACTTTGTCACCTGCATCTTCCAGGCCCCACCAATAACTCTAGGCATGATTGTCTTAAACACAGCTTTTCTGCTGGAGAAGTACTATCCAGACAGCGACAGCTGCTCGGGGTGAGAATTAGCCCCAAGTGAGACCTCCTGGTGGCTGACTCCACCTCCCCACTGACCAAGACAGTGTCCTGCCTGAGCGGCCCTTCCTGCCGTGAGGTAGCAGAATCTACGGCGCAGCTCAGAAAAGAGAAGTTGGAGAGACGGTGGTGTCCTTGGTTGGCAGCTGGGATCTCCAGATGTGGCTATCCCAAGCATAGTCTCTCTGCTGCACTGTACACTGTTTACTTAAGCACTGCAGTTCAGAATATTTGGCGGCTCATGCCCAGCCTCCACTTGCCAGATAACAAAGAAAGTGTGTCGGTACCTTCAGACCTCCCAAATGATGCATCAGCAGAAACAGAACGTTGTGTGCTGTTGCCTCGCCTTGGAGAGAGGTAGTTTCCCTCGTACTGGCACCTAGTTCAATCTGTCAATCATACACCAGATCCTAGGGCTGCCATGATGTCCATACTGCTCTATTCAATTTTCAGTCCAGGCCTTAGTTCTCAGAGGGAATCAAGGAGACATGTATCTAGTCTGCCGTCTTGATCCCGCCCCCTCCTGTTATCCATCTTTTAACTTTATTTTTCAGAGTTCATATCTGGGTTGATATCTAACTAATGTTGTCATGTTTTAATATCTCGCTGGTGTCTGCTCTCATTAATTTTTTGTCCAAAGATTTCCCTGTACCATTTCTTGTGAAGTTGGTCTGGTTTGCAAAAATCACCTTAACTTCTGTTTATCTGGAAATGTCCTAATTTCTCCATATATTTGAGGAATAATCTTGCCAGATATATAATTCTTCATTGGCTTTTATTTTCTCTCAAGGCTTTATATGTGTCATTTCATTACCTCTGCCTGCATGGCATCTGCTGATTAATAAGAGCTTAGCCTTATTGATGCCTTTTTTGTGGTTATGTTTCATTTCTCCCAGGCTGCTTTCAGGATTCTTTTTTTGTCTTTGATTTTGGAAAGGGTGGTTAAGTTACGTATTAGTGTTCTTGTTTGGGGATCTATTCTGTATGGTATCTGATGTGCTTCTTAGGTGGTTATCATCTCATCTTTCATGATATTAGGCAAGCTTCTTGACAGCAAATCTTCAGTTCCCTCTGCACTTTTTGTTGTCTTCTAGCTTTCTTAGTCATCTAGGGCTGCCATAACAGAATTACCACAAGTGGATGGCTTTAAAAAGAGAAATTTTATTCTGTCTCAGTCTGCTAGGCTATAAGTCCAAATTCAGGACATCAGCTCCAGGCGAAGATGTTTTCTGTTGGCTCTGGAGGAAGGTCCTTGTCAATCTTCCCCTAGACTGGGAGCTTCTGAAACATGGGGACCCTGGGTCCTTTCCAAAGGATATGCTCTGCTCCTAGCACTGCTTCTTTCTTGATGGCATAAGGTTCCCAAAATCTCTCTGCTAGCTTCTTTCTTCAATGTCTCAAGAGATTGTCTCAAGGTGCAATACAACCTTACACACTGAGTCCTGCCCCACCAATACAACTGCCACCCATCATCCCTCATTACATCACTAAGGCAGAGTTTCCAAGAATCACATGGCCAAGCCAAATGGCTGCATGCATTTTGGGAGGCACAAAATTCAATCCATGATACTTGCCATTTAGAGATTCTGATCACAGGTTTTTCTTTTTCATAGTGGCCCACATAACTCATAAGCTATCTGCATATTTCTTCATTCTCTTTCTCTCTCTCCTTTTTTTCCAGTTCCTGAACAGATTAGCATAAAGAGTTTTGTCTTTTATTCTACTGATTCTGTCTTCCATTGTTTCAGTCTTGCACCTATGACCTTCCATTGCAATGCCTAATTCAGAAATTTTGTTAGTTAGACAACTTCCAATTCAGTGCTTATTTTGTCATTTTGTTTCTGTATTGTTACCCTGAATTCATCTAGTATTTTTTTCTGTGTTTTTCATGCTTCTATCTGTTTTCTCCGTGTTCTCTTTGAGGACTCTAAATGTACACGCGGCAGATACAGACGCAGTCATTTGTTCTGTGCCCCTCGCTGGATGGAGTGAGTGATAGAGGTGTACCAGGCAGATGTGCTTACATTTGCACCACTCGTGTCTTGTACTGTGATGGGAGATGGAAAAAAACAACGCAGGGGGATGCATAGTCAGTTGTGCAGCTTCTGCGAGGTACCAGGTAGGGGGAGGGAGGAAGGGACCGTATGGCTGCGCACACACAACTGTGACACTTTCTCCCATCACCAGGCAGGTTAAGGGAGGGAGTCGCACCAGATAGAACTGTGCACAGTCGTACCACTTCTAACTCATGCTGGTTGGGTAGTGGGAGAATAGGGTAGAGAGGGAGGTATGTGCCTTTGTGTCTCCTACCCAGACTAGGTAGGGGGAAGGAAGCAAGAAAGGTGGGTGGAATCACTTGCTGTGTTCCTCCGTTTCCCCCTACCAGGCCCTTGAGGAGAATATATGTGCACATAGCGGCACCTGTAGGGGTGCACCCACAGGGGCACCTAGTCTTTCAGTGGGCACTGGTCAGGTGCACAAGGTCTTTCAGTAGGCACAGTGTGGTGGTCAGGATTATGTCCACTTGGCTACTACATATTTGGCTGCTGTATTAAGTGGCAGGATGGGGTTTGTGGTGGCTCCCTGCCCCTCGGCTCTCATCTCGCGACCTTTCACTACAGCAGCTGGTCGCTCAGGTGGCCAGGAGCTCCTGCTCTCTTCTTCCAGCGCCTCGTTCTGGGACTTGAGCTAGCAGCTGTTGGACTCATCAGTCCTTACAGTCGGCACTTGAGAATCCTGCTCCCTGACCTGCTGATCCTGGTTTTGCCAGCCTCTGTCGCTTCGTCTCGCCACCAGCTTGGGATCCACTGACCTACACAACCAGTGATCTAGAACTCTGGTCTCTGACTTGCTGACCTTGGGTTCCTTAGCTTCTGTGGCCACGTGAGACTTGTGCCAGAGCTTGGGACATTCAACTTCTGTGATTACGTGAGCTGTTTCCTATACTTGTATCTATCGATCTATCTATCTATATATTATAAATCTTTCCTTGTACCTACATGTGTTACTGGTTTTGCTTCCCTAGAAAACCCAGCCTAAGACACACAGTTAGGTGAGAAGGGAAAATAAGAGAGGCTCGTTTTGTTGTTCCCTGTTCAGGTCAGGTGATCAGAGTATGGGACCCTCTGCTGCCTCTAGTCAGGAGGATGGGGTGAGGGGAGAGCATCCTTCCAACTACAACACAGGGCTACCATGGCACCTTGTGCACACTGCAGGCTGCAAGTGGAAACTGTCACCACTCTAGTGCAAGAAGGGGGTGGGTCACCCAGGATTCAGTCAGATGGGGACTTTTCAGCAACACTCCGTGCGTCCAGCAACTCATGCATGCCACTCATCCCTGAGGTCAGGGGCCACTGATCTTGAGTATCTCTGGTTATAGATCTTAGCTCTTTTCCTGTTTCTGCTTCTCTCTACACGTGTCTATAGAGCTTCTTTGTCACTTTTGGGAAAATCATGAAGTTCCCTTCCTGTGTTCTTCACCTGGTGTTGCTGCTGGATTTGTCGTAAGAAGGCTGTGTCAGACAGGGACAGCTAGTTGAGCTCCTCCATTCTGTTATTCCTTGTTTCCTGCATTCACTCACTTTTTCCTATCGTTTGGTGTTTGGTTCAGCTCTCGGCCCATCTTTTTGGATGATCAGGGTCATTTGATTGTTATATGCTTCTATTTTGCTTAATTTTTTTTTTTTTTTAATCTCTGGTGCAGGGGAATTATCTGGGGCATGAAACTAAGCTACCACCTTGGCTGTGCCCCCAAGATTTTTGTTGCCTTTATGTTGATGTCCAATCCATACTGAAGGCTGTAGTCTTTTATCTTCATCAGCTAATGCTTCAAGTCCTCTTCACTTTCAGTAAGCAAGGTTGGGTCATCTGCATGTCACAGGTTGTTCATGACTCTTCCTCCAATCCTTATGCTTCCTTCCTCATTATGTTGTTGTTGTTTGGTGTCATTGAGTCACTTTCGACTCATAGCAACACTATGAACAACAGGACAAAACACTGCCCTGTCTTGTGCCATGTCCACAATCGCTTTTATGCTTAAACCCATTGTTATAGTCACTGTGTGAATCCATCTCGTCGAGGGTCTTTCTCTTTTTCACTGACTCTCTACTCTACTAAGCATGGTGTCCTTCTCCAGGAACCGGTTCTTTCTGACAACATACTGAAAGTATAGAAGACACAGTCTTGCCATCTTTCTTCCAAGGAGCAATCTGGTTGTATGTCTTCCAGAACGGACTGTTTGTCCTTTTGGCAGTCCATGGTACATTCAACATTCTTCTCCAATACCACAATTCAAAGACATCATTTCTTCTTTTGTCTTCTTTGTTCATAGCCCAGCTTTTGCATCATATGATACAATAGACAACAGCATGCCTTGAGTCAGACGCATTTTAGTCTTCAAGGTCACATCTTTACTTTTGAATACTTTAAAGAGATCCTTTGTAACAGATTTTCCCACTGCAATGTATCTTGATTTCTTGACTGCTGCTTCTATGGGTGTTGAATGTGGACCCAAGCAAAATGAAATCCTTGACAACCTCAATCCTTTCTCCATTTATGACAATGTTTCTTACTGTTCCATTTGTGATGATTTTTGTTTTCTTGATGCTGAAGTGCAATCCTTGCTGAAGGCTGTGGTCCTTGATCTTCATAAGTAAGTGTCTCAAACCTTCCTCACTTCCAGCAAGTAAGATGGTGTCGTCTGTATGATGTAGGTTGTTAATGAGTTGTTTTCCAATCCTAATGCCTCATTCTTCTCTGTATAAGCTAGCTTCTTGGATTATTTGCTCATCATAGAGATTAAAAAGGTACAGCTAAAGGATACAACCCTGACACACCCCTGTCCTGACTTTCAACCACAGTGTCCTCTTGTTTTGCTCACACAACTGCCTCTTGACATGTATACAGATTCCTTAAGAGCACAACTGGGTGTCATAGAATTCCCATTCTCAACAATGTTACCCATAATTTATTATGATCCACATAGTTGAATGACTTTGCATAGTCATTGAAACACAAGAAAAGATCTTTCTCGTATTCTCTTCATTCAGCAAAGAGCCATATGACATCAACAATATCCCTGATATGACCATTCTGGAATGGCCCTTGTGCACGATGGCATGATGGGAAGTTCACAAATTTCATTGTATAGTTGTCTGTGACAGAGTTTTTAGCCAGCAAACAAATAACTGTATTGGAACACCCTACCTACTCACCTGATCTAATCCCAAATGAGTTTTTCTTTACCCAAAGATAAATGAAATACTGAAAGGAAGACATCCTGATGACATTCAGGACACCAAGGATAATACAATGACAGCTCTGATGGCCATTCCAAAAAGAGTTCCAAAATGACTTCAAAGGGTAGACTAGGTGCTGGCAGCAGTGCCTAGCTTCCCAAGGAGACTACTTCAAAGGTACCGTAGTGATATTCAGCAATGAGGTATGTAGTACTTTCTCTAGGATGAGTTTGTGAACTTAACTGTCAGTCCTCATATAGTCCAGCTTTTCAGATAACTTCCTTACCATACAGACTGACAGAATGTAAAAAGATACAACCCTGAAGCACATTTCTGATTTTAAACCACATAGTATCTCCATGTTCTCTGCAAATGATTGCCTCTTTGTCTACATACAGGTTTCACAGGATCACAATTAAGTGTTCAGGAATTCCCATTCTTCTCAGTATTATCCATAATTTGTTATAATTTACACAGTGGAATGCCATTACAAAATCTACAAAACACATGCAAACATCTTTCTGGTATTTCTGCTTTCAGACAAGATCCATCTAACATCCCTCATTCTACATCTTCTAAAGATTAATCTAGGAAACACTACGGGGTGGTTCTGCTGTGTCCTATAGGGTCACTCTGAGCTAGAATCAACTTGAAGGCAAACAAGTAAAGTCCATTTAAATGTCCTGTGTGTGTGTGTATGTGTGTGTGTGTATGCAAGCGTGCATGCATGCACACATACAGCTTACAGAATACTTGCTATTTCTATAATCTTCACATGTACAGTTTAGTGACATTAATTATGTTCATGTTGTTCAACCATCACCCGTAACTGTTCGCAAATTTTTCCATAATCCTTAACAGAAGCTCAGTGTCCCCTAAGGATTGTGTCTTCCTTTTCTCTACTCTCCAACCCATCCCTAGTAACCAGTAAGAAACATTAGTTTCCTTTGTTGTTATTGTTGCTAAGTGCCACCAAGTTGGTTCTTACTCATAGTAACCCAATGTACAAGAGAATGAAACACTGCCTGGTTCTGTACCATGCCCACAATTGTTTTTACTTTTAGGCCCATCATCGTTCCAGCTACTGTAGCACGAAAGTGTCCTGGAATTTCCATTCTCTGCAATGTTATACATAATTTGTTATGATCCACACAGTCAAATCCCTTGCATAGTCAATGAAACACAGGTAAACATCTTTCTGGTATTCTCTGCTTTCAGCCAAGATCCATCTGACATCAGCAATGATATCCCTGGTTCTATGTTCTCTTCTAGATTTAGCTTGAATTTCTGGCAGTCGCCTGATGATATACCTTGCAGTCACTTTTGAATGCTCTTTAGCAAATTTTTATTTCCCTATGGTATTAATGATGTTGTTTAGTAACTTCCACATTCAGTTGGATCACCTTTCTTGGGAATAGGCATGAATACCGATCTCTTGCAGTCAGTTGGCCAGGTAGCTGTCCTCCAAATTTTTTAGCATAGACAAGTGAGCATTTCCAGCACTGTAACCATCTGTTGACACATCTCAACTAATATTCCATCAATTCCAGGAGCCTTGTTTTTCACCAATGCAGCTTTGACTTCTTCCTTTACTACCACCGATTCCTGGTGACATGCTAACTGTCATGGTTTGAATTGTGTCCCCCCAAAAATGTGTGCAGCCACGTGGCTGGGATATGGTTCCCAGTATCTTGGGACTGTCCTCCATTGTGTGGCTTTGCTAACCTGTATGTTAAAGGATAGGGGTGGGGCTGTAAATTCCTGCTGTAAGGGGAGTTTCCCTGGAGTATGGCTTGCTCCACCCTTAATGCTTTTAGCTTGCAAGGAATAAAAGGAAAAAGAAACAAAGGACAATTTGAGAACCTCGCTACCATCAAGCAAGCACCACCGGGAGCAGAGAGCGTCCTTCAGACCAGAAGTTCTTGCGTCAGGACGCTCCCTGGACAAAAACTGATGCAATACCGGACTTTCCTCCAGAGCCGACAAGGGGAAAGCCTTCCTCTGGAGCGGACACCCTGAATACGGACTTGCAACCTACCAGACTGTGTAAGAATAAATCTTTCTTTGTTAAAGCCATCCACTCTGTGGTATTTCTGTTAGAGCAGCCCTAGCTGACTAAAACACTAACTCTTCAAATGGCTGAATGTCAACAAGTTCTTTCTGGTATAATGACTGTGTATTCTTTTCATCTTCTTTTGTTGCTCCCTGAGTAGTTTAATATTTTCCCTGTAGAATCTTTCACTATTGAAACTCGAGGCTTGAATTTCTTTCTTCAGTTCTTTCAGCTTGAGAAATACAGAGCATATTCTGTTTCAGTTTTCTCTTTCCAGCTCTTTGCACACGGCATCATAATACTTTGTCTTCCCAATCCATACACTTACCTATCCCAGATCTTTCACATAAGTAGACTCATACAATATCTGTCCTTCTATGTTTGACTTATTTCATTCAGCAAAATGCTTTCAAGGTTCATTTCTTGAAGTGTTGCTGCGAGTAGCTGAATGTTGTTGTGTGTTGTTAGATGGGCTTTGACTGTGGAATCAAGTAAAAGGAAATCCTTGCCAACTCAATCCTTTCTCCATTTATCACAATGTTGCTTACTGATCCAGTTGGGAGGATTTTTGTTTTGTTGATGTTGACGTGCAATCCGTACTGAAGGCTGTGGTCTTTGATTTTCGTCAGTAAGTGCATCAGATCCTTATCACTCTGAATAAGCAGAGCAATTCAATAGCAGGGAGAATTTGAGGATAAACGTGGAAAATCAGGAATAAGAATTCGGTTCAGATCTAGTCACAGGGTCAGTGTGAGTAGGTTATTTACTGCAAGGAGGGCAGCTGCCATCACTGAAGCCTCAGAGTGGTTTTGCCAAGTCCTGTTAGGCGCCTCTCCTCGGCTTTCACTGCTAGTTGCCTAGGGAACAGCGGCGCCCCCGGGGGGAGGGGCTGTCTCCCAGGGCCCTCCCCCGAGGGGGAGGGCCTTGCTTGTGTCTGCGCCTGCGCACGGCACCCTGAGAGCGGCGTTTGCATCCAGCCAATGCGCGTGCTCCCGCCACGGGGAGACGGGGAGACCGGGAGTCGTTCTGACGCACTGTACCCCTCCGAGTTTGCAGCTCAGTCCACTCTCCCAGCTGGTGTAGGACAGCACTTGTTGGAGTCTGTAGTCCTCGCTGCGTCTCCCCACCCGACCATGTCGTCCTCCAGCCGTGTGGCACTGGTGACCGGGGCCAACAAGGGCATCGGCTTTGCCATTGTGCGAGACCTATGCCGGCAGTTCTCAGGCGACGTGGTGCTGACCGCGCGGGACGAGGCGCGGGGCCGGGCAGCGGTGCAGCAGCTGCAAGCCGAGGGCCTAAACCCGCGATTCCACCAGCTGGACATCGACGACCTGCAGAGCATCCGCGCCCTGCGCGACTTCTTGCGCCGCGAGTACGGGGGACTCGATGTGCTGATCAACAACGCAGGCATCGCTTTCAAACGTAAGGCGCTGGAAGTGGGCGTCCCAGGGGCCCTACCTCCGAGGGGCGCCGCGCTGGGGCCCCTGGCACCTGTAGGGTGTGGGGAGGCCTCTTCTAAGTAAGAAGAAGGGGGACCCCAGGGAAGAGCTGAGGTTGTCTGGAGTTCGAGAACTTCCCAGGCCAAGGGACCCTTCTGTCCCCGTGCGGGACTCTTGGGTGTTTTTTCCAGACTCTTCCCCTCCTCCCACCCTCAGAGTTCCTCTCTGATTGGACTTTAGGCCAGTTGGCTTGGCTGGTATGAACTTTTCACTTTGTATTTTGAAATAATCAAGAAATTGGAAGGAATTTTTTTCTTGTGATTGAGTGCAAGTTTACAATCCAGTTTAAATTTGCATGCCCAGCTATCCGCAGCTCCTTCTGCTCTCCTTGCCCAGTGACAGCACACTCCTCTTTCCCGTTCTATACATGTCATGTTCTCTTAGTAATCTCCTGTTCCCTCTTTTCCACCCTTTCCACTCCCCTCTAGTAAGAGGCCAGTGGGACTACATACTATAGATGCATGGAAGGAAATTTTTTTTAAAGGTACACAAGATGTGTGCAGTCTGTACCCAACTTCCAACTGTTGTCCCATCCTACAAACTAGTGAACCAGAAAATTGGCATTGGCATTGGTATAAAGTTCCGTTGACCAGTGCCAAGCTTGTGGGAATTCACCAGATTTCACATTAACTTGGTTTGGGGGGGAGGTAGGTTGGTGCTGGGGACTAATCTCTATGTGAGTTAACCACAATGTCACATTTTATACCTTTGTTCTTTTCTCCCTAAAAGATGTTGATCCTACACCCTTTCATATTCAAGCAGAAGTAACACTGAAAACAAACTTTTTTGGTACCCAAGATATCTGCACAGAGTTGCTGCCACTGATAAAACCCCAAGGTGAGTCTGATGAGGAACAGCATTGTAGTGTCTAGCTTGCTGGAGCTGACCAAGTCCCCCGGGGACACGTCTCCCAGATCCCGCTTACTCACAGAGCCCCAGCTACACGGCCCCCTCCCTGTGTCTCTCCCTTGCCAAGTGTGGTTCCACTTCAGGACTTTGCACTCCTCCAAGGGCCATTGTGAGTGCTCCATCTTGCAGATCTATGAACAGTTGACCCTTTCTTATTCTTCAGGTCTTAGCTCAGGTACCCCGAATCCCCTTAGGCTTTATCCATCGTCCTCTCTTCTTCCTCTGTGTTCCTGTACCTGTATGGTACTCATTGCTGTTAAATAGATTCCAAGTCATCATGACCTTACTCAGTTCATGGGAGCTAGACTCCAGTGGTAATGGGAGCGCTATTACGAATTCATTAAAAACTTTTTTTTTAATAACATTTGATTGTGTTTTTAGTGAAGGTTTACATAGCAGTTTGGAAACCCTGGTGGTATGGTAGTTAAATGCTACTTAATCGAAAGCGCTGCAGTTCAAATCCACCAGACACACCTCTGAAACTCTATGGCACAGTTCCACTCTGTTCTATAGGATCATGCATCGGAATCGACTCAACTGCAGTGGGTGGATTTACAAAGCAGTTTAGGTTCCTGGTCAACAGTTTCTACACACATATTTCAGTGACATTGGTTACATTCGTCACAAAGCGTAAACATTCTCATTTCTGTTCTGGTTGTTTTGTTCCATTAATCTATTTTCTCTGTCCCCTTAAATTCTCATCTTTGCTTTAGAAGAATTGCTGACCATTTTGATCTCCCATAGATGCTTTTTAAGGGAGCACAGTGTTCACAGGTGATAGGCTTTATTTTGTGAGCCAGTCTGTTATTTAGTTAAAAGTAACTATGGGGGCTAGCTTCAATTCAGGGTTTAAAGAGTAACTCAGGGCAGTATGGCTCCAGGAATCCTACAGTCTCAACTGATTAAGTCCAATTTTTTTTTTTATTTTATAATTTGAGGTTCTGTTCCACATTTTTCTCAAATACATGATGCCCAGCTACTACCACCAACTTTTCTGACAGGAATCACAGTAAAGAGTTCCAGACAGAGCTGGAGAAAAGGTGGAACAAGATTCTAACAAAAACAAAAAACTAGACTTATTGGCCTGACAAGGACTGGGAAAACACCGACAGAACGGCCCCCAAACATCCTTTCAGCTCAGTAATGCAGTCACTCCTGAGGTTGACCTTTCAGACAAAGATTAGTCTGGCCCATAAAACAGAGTGAGATGGAAGGAGGTTACTAGTCCGAGGGGCAAGGACTAGAAGGCAGGAGAGTACAGGAAAGCTAGTATTGGGAAACCCAAGGTCAAGAAAGGGAGAGCATTGACATGGTACGAGGCTGGAGGCCAATGTCCAAAACAATGTACATACTAATTGTTTAACTAGAAGCTAGTTTGTTCTGTTAAACCATTGTGTAAACTACAATAATGAAATAAATACAAGGAGTAGCTGATAGCAGTATTCTCAGAGAGTCCTACAGTCTCTACTAACCCAGTAGTTTTAGATTTTTTTTTTATTAGGAATTTGAGGTTCTAGTCCACATTTCTCTTCCATTCTGTCAGGATCCATCTATTGTGGCCTGCCTCAGAATGGTTGGTAGTGGTAGCTGGGCACCATCTAGTTCTGGTCTCAGGGTAAATGAGTCCATGGTTCCTGTAGACTGTCAGCCCTGTAGACTAGTTTCTTCTTGAGTCTTTGATTTCCTCCTTTTTCTTTTGCTCCAGATGAGTAGAGACCAGATGTATGTGAGATGGCCACTCACCAGTTTTTAGACCAGTGTGTAAAAATTGGGAAACCCTGGTGCGGTTTAAGTGCTACAGCTGCTAACCAAAAGGTTGGCAGTTCAGATCCACCAGGCACTCTGGAAACTAGAGAGCAGTTCTGCTCTGTACTATAAAGTTACTGTGAGTCAGAATTGACTCAGTGGCAGGGGGTTTGGTTTGGATTTTAACATAAAATTTTTAAGAACAGCAACACCAGGTTTTTAGTTGCAGATGTTTCAGAAATAGATCCCCAGTTCTGAGCTTCTCTGGGTAGACTCAGCCTTCAGATTATCAGTGAAGTGTGATAATCGTTTGCACTTCCCCTACCAGTTGATTAAACCAGTTCTTGTCAAGTTGATCCTGATTCATGAAGACACCCCATGTTTAACAAGAGAACTGTTCCCTGTGGTTTTGTGCATGTGATCTTTGAGCAGAAGACCACCAGGCCTTTGTTCTGAAGCAGTTTGGGTAGGTTTGAACCAAAAACCTTTTGGTTAGTAGCCCGGCACTTAACAGTGTGAGTCATAGATTCATTAGACCCTCCTAAATCTTACCTGCACATGACACTTCCTTAGCTCGAGACCCACTTTATCAGCCTTCCTGTCTTTCCATCGCCTCCTGACTGTGTCCCAGCCTCACCTCCACAGACATTTCCCAGAGGGTACTCCTCTTGTGTCTTCAGCCCTCTTGCTCAGTGACCCCACAGTCCAGCCAGCCAGGATGCTGGAGGTCACCATAGCCCGCCCACTTAAAATTAATTACCAGGTCTTACGAGTTGGCCTGCCAGTTTCTCCCCAGTGTGTCACCTCCATCCCAGCTCCAGCTTAGGCCCTCCACTGTCATTTTGTGACAAGGACAAGCCCACCAGAATGATGGCCCTTCTTGGTGTTTCCTTCCCTGCCCTGCCTGTGCTGTCCCTGCAGACACCCCCCTTCTGAAAATCGCTCAGGAACAAAGTCCAAGCTGCTTATCAGGGTGTGGAAACATATCTGTAATCTGACTCTGCCTAATTCCAGGCCCCTTTTTACTACCTTTCAGCATGACCAGTGTTCTTTTGGCCACAATCAGTTACCTTGGTTTTTTTTTTTTTTTGCTTTTAAACCACTACAATCCTTATCACAGGTCAAGGCATGGGAAGGATACTCCACCCTAATAATACACATCAATTAAGGCAAACTGCCACTATTAGAAAGGTTAAGTGAGTAGCTTTGAGCTGGGTGAATGCAAGTACCATTGCTCTCCATTCTGCTTTTGCGGGCCTGGTTCTCTCCTTTTCCCACCCTCCCCCTTCTCCCTGTCTGATTGCCCTGGAAGGCTTCTCCTAAGATGAGCTCAGTAAGGCCTTGAAGGGTGGCTCTCTCACATGTCACCTGACTCCTTGATCACACCAGCACCTGATGGCAGGTCTAGAATTCCCTGGCTAGCCTACAACTTAATGGCTTTAAGAAAAGAAACTTATTCTCTCGCAGTTCTGGAGACTAGGAGTCCAGGTTGTTGGTGTCTGCAGAGCCAGTCCTCTCCGAAGCCTCCGTGGGAGGATCCTTATTCCTCCCACCTTCTGGTAGGCCAGGGTTCCAGCTACAGCATGACAGCGTTGTCACATGGCTGTGTTCCCATCAGTACGTCTCTGTGTCTCTTTTCCAGGACACCACTCCCTGGATTAGACCCACCCTGCTCTACTGTAACCTCCTGGTGCCTCAGTAATGACTTCTTCAAAGACAGTATTTCCACAAAAAGTCATGTTCACAGATCCCAGGGGTTAGGATGTTAGCATAAATTTTTAGGGGGACGCGACTCAGTACATAAATAGCTTCCTTGCAGCCACCACACTTGCTACCCACAGTTGTCTGAGAACTCATGCTTCCGCCTGGTCCGTCCTGCTTGCTTAGATGGGCTTTATTAGTGCTTCCTGTACCAGGGCATTGTCCCAGCATGAGGAATGAGGGTATTCATGGGTTTGTAAGGCCACTGGTTCAAATCCACCAACCACTCCATGGGAGAAAGAGGTGGCAGTGGTGTTTCATAAACATTTATAGCCTCGGAAACTCTGTGGGGCAGTTCTGCTGTGCCCTACAGGGTCACCGTGAGTGGGAATCAATTCAAAAGCAACTGGTTTTGTATTTTTCTGGGTTTATTTTTTTGCTGTAACACAAACATCACAAGTGGGTGGCATTAAGGAACATAAATTTCTCTTCTCACAATCCTGGGCCCTGAAGTTCAGATCAAGCCAACAGTGGTTTCTGTGGGATCTAGACCTAGGTCCTGCGACTGTCCAAATATTTTTTTACCAAGGAACTCTTTCTTAAAGCCAGAATGGCAGATGATGAAAGGGGATTTCCCCTTGAATTTGAGGCCCTGTCTTTCTCACAGTGGCCTCCAGGACACCTGCAAAGAGCCCAAAGGGCTCCAGGAGACGAGATTTTAAAAGCCCTGCAATGAATGGTGAAAACTGCTTAGCATTCCAGAGACAGTGGCAGCTGGTACACTTGGAAAAAGAAAAGAAAGAGGGAACGTGATGAGTATAAACTTCAAAAGTCTAAAGGAAACAAGTAGATTTAGTTCCTCTGCTTGAACTGTTAGAATCCAGAAATGTTTTTGATGTTTGTTATTCACGAGGTGAAACCGTCACAATATCACTTGCTATCCCAGGCAACTTGGCTCCTTGTTTCAGACACAGTTTGGAAAGAGATGCCCTGATACTGGAGCCTCATGGGTATTTACAGGTCTGCGAAGGGCCCGTCCTTCCACTGTGGTACAAATTCACAGTGTTGTGCACCTGTCCCTACTGTCTACTTCCAGATCTTTCTCATCCTTCTCATCACCAAAATGAAATGTTAAACGATTTTTTGCATGTAATAGTTACGTGAAAAGTTCTTTTTGTACCATCAGGACCCTAATACAGACTCTGTAGCTTTAGGGTTTTGGTCTTGGTCTTCCTGTGCATGTCTTGCTGTGTAACAATGTGTGCTGTGTTTCAGGCAGAGTGGTGAACGTGTCAAGCATGGTTAGTCTCAGAGCACTTAAATCCTGCAGCCCGGAGCTGCAGCAGAAGTTCCGCAGTGAGACGATCACAGAGAAGGAGCTAGTAACACTCATGAAGAAGTTTGTGGAAGATACAAAGAATGGGGTGCACCAGAAGGAGGGCTGGCCCGACACTGCCTATGGTGTGTCAAAGATTGGTGTCACGGTCCTGTCCAGAATCTACGCCAGGAACCTGAGCTCACAGAGGGCAGGAGACAAGATCCTCCTGAATGCCTGCTGTCCAGGGTGGGTGAGAACTGACTTGGCGGGGCCCAAGGCAACCAAGAGCCCAGAAGAAGGAGCGGAGACGCCTGTGTACTTGGCGCTTCTGCCCTCAGATGCTCAGGGGCCTCATGGGCAGTTTGTTTCAGAGAAAAAAGTTGAAGAGTGGTGAGCTTGCCTCAGAGCACCATTCATGGGCTCCATTTAATTCCTGTCCTGATTAACCACACCCATTTGATAGTTTTTCAGTAAACCTCTATCAAGCAAGCATCTTCAACTACCTGCTAATTCTGTGTATTCTTTTGTAATATGCCTGATGGGAAAAAAATCTATAATCTGTAAAAATGACTGAGAATCAACAGATGAATAAAAACAGTTCATGATAAAGACCTCTTTTTGTGAGCTGTTTACATGCTGAACCAAATCCACCTTAGAAAAACAAAATCCCCCTCTGGCCATGGCAAACCCACGTCGTCAGAGCAGAGCTGTGCTCCGCAGGGTTTTCAGTGGAGGGTTCTCCCTCAGATCGTCAGGTGTCTCCGGATGTCCTGCAGCCGCCAGCCTCTGAGCAGCCCAGTGTGTTATTAGAAGTGTAATTAACCTGAAAAGAAGGTCAGAGGAAGGGACAGTATAAGCAAGTCTGACAGTCTGTTTCTGTAGGGGGCCAGATAGTATTTTTAGCTTTGCAGGCCAGACAGTCCTGTCACGGCTACACAGATGTGCCATTACCAGGAGACCATGTGAACATGTGAACGTAGTTGGCTTGGATCCATAGGCTGTCATTTCCCAACCTCTGGTGCAACAGGTTGGCAGTTGAAATCCACTAAGCACTCCTTGGAGACTCTGTGGGGTGATTCCATTCTTGTATAGAGGATCGTTAAGTCAGACTTGACTCGAGGGCAGCAGGTTGTTGCGGGAACACTGACAAGGACAGTGTACACAGATGTAACTCTGCCTGCAAACCACCTCTGTCATCAGAACCGCTGCAGCTGTGGTGGGAAGGGAAGGCTGGGCACATAACTTGAAGCTGGGCGTTAAGACAGATGACTGTCAAGACAATTCAATGCAACATGAAGTTCCTGTTGGCTTTTTTCTCCCATTTCCCTTAGTTCTTTGAAAAGTCGAAAGGAGCTCTTACAGATAGCTGTTCATTTAAGATTAAATGACAAAAATGGACCAGACTCGAGGACACAGTGTGACCATATGGTGGGGGTACTTTATGGTTCTGTGCATTTATAAGAGGCTGTCGTAGTGATCTGTTTCTAGATGGGAGAGAAGAGGGTGGAGAGGAGTGGGTACAAGCTTGTTAATGCTAAGGAGTGTGCTGTCATGGAGCAAGCAGAGCAGAGGGAGCTGCAGATAGGTGGGCATGCGAAATTGATTTAAATTGTATACTTCCACTTACATTTTTAAAAAAAAGATTCAATGACAGAAAGATTGCTGTTGAGTGGATGCTGACTTTTGGCAACCCCACATTTGTTGAAGTAGAAGTGTGCCCCATAGGACTTTCAGTGGCTGATTTTTCCTAAGTAGATTACCAGTCCTGAAGTATCCCTAGGTGGGTTCAAACTAAACTTGTTAGCAGCTGACCGAGTAATCTGTTTGCACCACTTTAAGGCAGGTAAAATTCTTACAACAGTGCTCTGTAAATAGGTGCTGCTGTTGCTGCGGCCGTCTTGAGGATCAGCTTCTGAAATGCTCCTTCCCTAGGGTTGTTGCTCCCCTTCACCTAGGACCAGAAGCTGACCTCCTCTTGGTGAACTGAACTTGTCTTCCCTGATCCAGCTGGCTTCTGCCTCGGAAGTAATACGAGCTTACTGTATACCAAATAATATTCTACTTTTTGACTCTTTTTCCATTAGAAAGAAGGGAGAGAAAATAAACACCATGTGAGGCAAAGAGAAACAGGCTCAGCGGACATCAAAAAAAATTGGACCACACTCAGACTTGATTAATTTTCTCCCCCAGCCCTTGGAGTTTTACCATTCCTCCCCATTCTAGGAGCTTCTACACTAGCTGGGCAGCTACTTTCAATTAGCTTCAGCCTTACTGTGCACTCTTAAGCCATGTTGTTCACCTAGTTCTCTGCCCTCTGCACTGGTCAAGGAGAAGAAAGCAGAATGCCAGGGGCTCAGTTTTACATTCCCTACCCATGTCTCGACGGCACTTGGCTTGGCACACACGTCTCTAACATCAGCCTGTGGACAACTTGAGGCTTTGATGACAGTTGCCCCACTCAACAGGCACCCAGTGTGCCACCACTTGCACTGAACTCAGGATAGGCAGGACCATAGCTTCCCAACTTTCCAGCCCTTCACATGATCCAGCCTGGCCATAGCTTCTGGACTTGCACAGCCAGAGGGACACCATAAGATAAAGTCAAGAACTTGTAGAAATTCAGAAGAAGTGTGGTCCAGTGGGACAAGTGTTTCAGTAGAGAGTTTCCAATAAGTGTGGACTCTGAGAGCCCAGTAACAGTGATCCATGGGAGTGGCTGGGAGGATGGGGAGGTAAACACTCCTCTGAGTAGCAGGCATGAAACAAAGCTTACAAGTTACTCTCAATGCAGATGACATGTGGATAAGGAAGAGGAAGAGGAACAAAAGCTGGTTGGAACTGGTGGAAAGTCCTCAAAGCCAGACTGGTGAGCAGAAATGTGGCTCAAACTCAGTTACATTTCAGGATGATTTGGTTGGTAGGATGGGAGGGTGGTAGTTGTTGGCTGGAAGAAAGAAGATACAGAATGGGAGACACCAGTAAGAGATCCTTATGACAGCTCAACAGAATTTTGTGACTCCTGAGTACTAATCAGATACAGGAAAGAGGAAGAGCAGGTTTGTGGGAAAGCCAATGAGATGGTTAAGACTGAGATTTCAACTTGGCTAGGCCATGACTCTCAGTGTTTAAAAGGAATCACCCAATCCCGGTACCAAATGTCTTAGGTTGGGTTCTCCAGACAAGCAATAAAACCCATTGCCTTTGAATTGATTACAATTCATAGTGACCCCAAAGGACAGAGTAGAGCTGCCCTGTAGGGTTTCCAAGGAGCACTTGGCATATTCAAACTGTCAAACTTGTAGTTACTGGTTACAGTTCTTAATCACTGCAGCACCAAGGTTTCCAAAATCTGTAAAATATACAGTAGAAAAAATCCCACTGCTGTTCAGTCAATTCTGAATAACAGACATGATAGAACTGCTCCATACAAGGAGCACCTGGTGGATATGAATGGCCAACCTTCTAATCAGCAGCCTTACCACTTAACCACTGCGCCAACAGGGTATCCATGCCACCAAATTTTTATCAAGGAAATAGCTCATGTGACTGTAGAGGATGGAGCATCCCATGTCCACGGATCAGGATAGAGGCTTCTCCTGACTTGTGTACTCACGTAGCTGCAGGGACTACTGGAAACCCAACATTAGCAGGTCAGAGAGCAGAGCTCCTGTTCACAAGCTATAAGGAAGACAAATTCCAAGATCAACAGGCAAGATCACAGGGATTCTCCTGATTCACACAGCTGCAGGCCGGCTTTGCTTCTCTAGAGAACGCAACCTAAGACAGCCAATTCCATCCTGGAAACACAGAGCTAGAATTCACAAGGCAGATAGGGATAGAATTAAAATAATTTTTTTAAAATTCTTTACAGGTAAGCCATACAGCATAAGCAAACCATAAGGGTAGACTGAGTGAAGGAGTTCAAAGAAAAAAAGGAAAAAGGCAGGTCTGTGGAGGTGCCCACAGTTGAACAGTGGGGTGGTAAAGTTATGGTGGCAGAGTAACAGAGAAGAGGCCAGAAAGGGTAAAAAGAATCCAGAAAAAAATGCAGCTTTGGGTGAAGCCAAAGTCAAAGTTTTCAAAGAATCCAGAAGGAAGGGATTTTGATGGTGTCAGTGTCTTAGAGTATTGCCCTGCTGACACGTTGATTTCAAACTTCTAGGCTCCAGACTGTTAGAAGATGACTTCCTATTGTTTTAAGCCACCCAGTTGGTGGCACTTTGTTATGGAGACCCTAGCAAATGAATGTACCATCTGTGGTGTTTGGCTCTTGCCACCAGTGGCTCTGCACAAGGTGAACTCCCATCTAAGAACTGAGCAGAGTGGCTGAAGGTGATGGAGAAGGGGCTCCACCCAAATACATTGACAGGGGCAGGTCCCCTTCCTTGGTGGCAAGACAGAAGACTTGCCTAGGCTAAAGGGTTTTGTTGCAACAAGGAATGAGATGAGGAAACAAGAACAGATGTAACAGGACTTGTCCACTTTTACTTCCTGTGCTGCTGTATGATTTGTATCTTTTACAATGAGAATGTGGCATTAAAAGTAATAAAAGAAAGAAGAGAAAAACTAGGTACTAGCCAGAAATAGAGTGTGTAATCAACGTGGACAATATCTTCCTTTTCAACAGCTGAACTGA
Organism: Heterohyrax brucei; assembly: GCA_028571685.1. Taxonomy (NCBI): domain Eukaryota; kingdom Metazoa; phylum Chordata; class Mammalia; order Hyracoidea; family Procaviidae; genus Heterohyrax; species Heterohyrax brucei. The sequence goes on along the minus strand of CM053157.1, from coordinate 42,266,213 downwards.
GCGAGGACCTCATGGTGTGAAGGCTGTAGACTTGAGATCAGACCCCAAACTTGAGTTTGTCTCTTCTTGGACTTGGGTGGGCAACCACGGATGTTTAAGGCTTTTACTGACAGAGCCAGGCGAGAAATAGCCTGGAGGGTTAAAAAGAAATTTAAGTTGCTCTCTTCCCAAGGCTGTGATGGTTAGAGTTATGACCTCTGCCTTTGAGAAGCACACCCACAGGCCCTGATTCGTACTCCTAGAAGAGGGTTTATTAGCACTGAGCTGCTGTCTTAGTTATCTAGTGCTGCTATAACAGAAATGCTGCAGTGGGTGTCTTTTAACAATCAAGTGTACTTTCTCACAATTTAGGAGGTTAGAAGTCTGAATCCAGGGTCCAGCTGAAGGTGAAGGCTTTCTTCTTGGTCAGCTGAGGAGGAAGGTTCTTGTTTCTTCTCCTCCTCAGAGATCTTCTTGTGCTGTGGCATTTATCTTTCATCCCTGTTTATTAGTTTATTTAATCTCTTTTGTTTATTGCTTGTTTAATCTCTTTTAGTATCTCAAAAGAGACTGACTTAAAACACACCCTACACTAATTAGTCCTTATTAACATAACAAAGAAGCTCCATTCCCAAATGGGATTATAACCACAGGTACAGCAGTTAGCACTGACAACATATATTTTTGGGAGACACAGTTCAATTCATAACAATGCACCCTTGCTCTCCCAAAAAGTTCATGTCCTTCTCATGTACAAAATATGTTTCATACAAAATACTGAAAGTCATAGATCAACTCCAAATCCAAAATTTCATTATCTGAAACATTTAAATCAAATACGGGTGAGACTTGAGGCAAACAAATTCTGAAAATTAAGTTCACAAACTAACCCCAGAAAATGTGCTACATACTGCATTGCTGATTATCACTGTGGTCACCTTCAGAGTACTCCCCTTGGGAAGCTATGCACTGGTGCCAGCGCCTAGTCCACCTTCAAAACAATTATGGAACACTTTTTCTGGTGTGGTCATCAGAGCTGCCATGGTAATACTCTTGATGTCCCAAATGTCATCAAAACATCTTCTTTCCAATGTTTCCTTTATCTTCAGGTGAAGAAAAACGTCATTGGGGGTCAGATCAGGTGAGTAAGGAGTGTTTTCCAATATAGTTATTTGTTTACTGGCTAAAAACTCTGTTACAGATAACTATACAATTAAGTTCATGAAACTGTGTGCCACGTGCACAATGGCCATTCCAGAAAGAGTTCCAGAATGGATTTGAAGGGTGGACTTAATCACTGATACTCATATACCTGTGGCAAAGTTTCTCTTTATCTGCAAACCTATGAAATCTAGAAGTTATCTGCTTGCAAAGTTCAAAAGCAGAAAATGCACAAGGTAGAAATTTCTATTACAAGTGGGAGAAATTTGTGAGGGGAAATGGTAATGGGCACCAAGTAAGTACAAAACCCATCAGAACAAGTCACATTTGCTCTCAGTGCATGGAAATAATTTCCTGTTCTCTGAGACCATCTGAGCAGTGGACCTGCCCTCCAAAATTTGGATGTTGGCCATACCTTTTGAATTCTGGGTGGAAGCACCTGAGCTCTGGGCTTCATCCCTGCCTACCAATCCCACTGGGATGAGAACTATGCTCCCTCAGTTTTGGGTGGCCCCATTTTCCTAATGTGAGTGGTAATTCCACCTCTAAGACAGTTTCCTTTCCTTTCGACTTTCTCTCTCCCCTTCAGTCTAAGCTGGATTTTCTGCTGTGGAAGTTGCTTAGATCCATCAGTCACAGGCTTAATCTCTTTTAACAAAAAATTATGAAGCCATATCATTCTTGGAAATTCAAGTATGCATGTCCTTAGTTTGTGCAACAGTTTTCCAGATTTTTAAGTTTTCTTTTCATTTTGTACAGTTTGCTTTTAAATCCATTCTCTTTCACATCTCAGTAAAAGCAGCAAGGACAAACCATGCAGCTCCTTTAACATCTTGTTTACACGTTTCCTCAGCCAAATACCCAAGTTCATCCCTTACACATTCTACCTTCCACCAAACATCTGAGCATGATTCAAATTCTTTGCTGCTACATAAAAAGTGTTGTCTTTCCTCTGTTGTTCAGTGGTAGGTTCATAATTTTCTTTTAACGCCTCACCAGAAGCACATTTAATGTCTATGTTTCTAGCAATACTGTGTTGCTGGTGCCCCATTGTGTTCTCTAACATGATGCTTTCTCTATAGTTCTCTTTATTTCCTTCAGAATGCTCACCAGACGTGGGTTTCATGTCCACAATTTGACTCACAGTCTTTTCAAAGCCGTCTAGGCTTTTACTATGAGACACCTTAATAGTGTTCCAGCCTCTACCCATTATTCAATCCCAAAACCACTTCCACATTTTAGGTATCTGTTACAGCAGCACTTCTACTTCTCAGTACCAACTTCTAGATTAGTTATCTAGTACTGCTATTAAAGAAATACTACAAGTAAATGGCTTTAATAAACAGAAATTTATTTTCTCACAGTTTAAGACACTAGTAGTCCAAATTCAGACCTCCATCTAGAAGGGATGGTTTTGTCTGTCTGTTGGCTATACAGGAAAATCCTTCTCTTTTTAGCCTCTCTTCCCTCCCCTAGTTCCATGGAGATCGCCATGTGTCTTGGCACCTATTTCCCCCTTTCTCTCCTTCTGCTCTCTTTGTTTAATCTCCTTATATATCAGAAGAGATTGACTCAAGATGTATTCTACACTGACCCTGTGTGGGCATGTGCATGTTTGGAAAGAATGTAAAATCCGGCCTACCCTAATCTGGTCTTTGTCAAGATAGAGACTTGTCTTGAAAATGGCAAAAGCTGGCAAAATCCCTCAAGAAAAGGTTCTCTCATTGTACTGAAAACAGCATTCACTGAGAAGAGTTCAAGGACTTTCTCATCCCCCTTCCTGGGAATGCCACTTCTTTTAAATTAAGGAACACTGATAAGATACCTTTTCTTACTTTCCCAGCAGAAAACTTGTTTACTTTGCTCAGTAAAAACTGGCATCTTAAGCAAACTGAGGTCAGTCTCTACTTGCAGGAGACTGTCCCTTTTCTGCCCTACAGCAAACTAAAGTTGGTTGTCAATGCAATTTCTTCAACCTCAGTGCCTCACAGAAATCACACCAGCAAATGGTGTCCCCTGTGAATTGCACCAATAACTCTGCTTTATTAACAGAACACAGACAGCCCATTTCCAAATGGAATTATAATCACAGAAATAGAGGTTAGGATCTACAACACATCTTTTGGGGGGACACAATTCAGTCTGTAACAAGTGCCATCTTAACAAAAGGGGAGAACAGACAAAGAAACAGAGTGACACACGGGGGGAAGACACCAGGTGAAGAAGATACATCTACAAGCCAAAATATGACAAAAAATGTCTGGGGCTACCAGTAGCTACCAATAGAAAAGGACAAGGATGGCATCACCCCTAAAGCCTTTGAAGTGAACGTGACTGTGCAAGGGCCTTAAACTCAGACTTGTAGTATCGTGAAATGTGAGACAATAAACTTCTGTTCTTTAATGCTGTCATCTTTGTAGCATTTTGTTACAGCAACCCCTCTTCCCCCCAAACGAACACAGTCTCTTTTGAAGTAAAATCCCCCAGGGTGGAAGCTGGCATACCAACCCCCATATCCCATGTCCAAGCAAGTAACTGTCATTCTTGGACCTTTCAAAAAGACCTACCTTCTTCCTTTGTGATGTCACATATTCTACTTGAAGGCAGACACACCAGCTGTGTGCGTGGAATTGCAAGATAAAAAGTATTTCCAGAGATTTCTTGAAATTCCTAAAATATTCCTTATTCATAATCAGGTCAGGGTTAATTAGGTATTAGCTTACCACTGTTCTTATATTTCAGTCAATCCCAAATTAAGGAACCCTGTGAAGTTCTGGGCTTTACAGAATTACTGGAGATGAATTTATTAAGTTTTGAATTGATCCATACAGCCACTACCCAGATTTTCACAGTACCATCGAAAACCGGAAACTGAAAGGGACAAAGGCCCTTAAAGCAAAACAGGATAGAAAGAAAATTGATCATACCTTGCAGGAACCTAGTTAAGAACTCCAATGGACAAGACTTTGATCTGCCCAGGACTTCGCAGCTATAAAGAAAAACACTCTCTGTGATATGAAGTCCTAACACCAAACTATCCTTAATACAAATATAAAGGTAATATAATCTATAGACAAACTAGGAGCCCTAGTTTGGTTAAGAGCTACAGCTACTATCCAAAAGTTGAACAGTTTGAATCCACTATCTGCTCCTTGAAACCCTACAGGAAAGTTCTACTGTCTTCTAGTGTTGCTGTGAATTGGAATTGAGTCAACGGCAATGGGTTTGTTTGTTTCCTTTTTCTCTGCTTACACAGTAAACACAAACTTAACACACAGAGTGACTGTTGAAGTTCAAACAGTATCAGAAACAATTTGGTTGGTGGACTTCTGTGTTTCAGAAAGATAAGTTCACAGATGAACTGTTGAGATGCAAAACACAACAGCAACTCTCCTGGTTTACAAATTCTGACCAACCCCAGTTCCGACTTTACTTACTAACTTCTGCCCTGAAACAATTTACAGTTAAACTTATAAGTAAATCTTATAAAACCCAAGAGCTAAAGACACTGACAGAGTCCATTGGATGGAATTATTTAAACTGGGCTCCCTGACTGCCAAGTTTCTGATAAACTTAGCTTTCTAAAAACATGAATATAATTTGCTGATCTCATAGGTATTTTTGAGAGATCATTGAGTATAACATTCAGGAAGCATTAAAGAAGGCATTTTCCCCCCTTGAACTTGCTTTCCTCCATAGCCAGGGTCAGAAGTCTAACAATGGAGGATGGGGTTTTGCAAAATATGTGTTATTTATTCCCTTGCTTTCCTCAATCTCTAACAAGATCTTGCCATACAAGGACTGCCAGTTAAGTTCACAGACTTATCCTAGAAAAAGTGCTACTTACCTCATTGCTGAATATCACTACAGTCACCTTTGAAGTACCCCTCCCCTTGGGAAGTTATTTCCACTGACACCAGTACCTAGTCCACCCTTCAAAGCAATTCTGGAACTCTTTCTCGAATGGCCATCAGAGCTCTCGTTGTATTACACCACTTGATGTCCTGAATGTCATCGAAGTGTCTTCCTTTCAAAATTTCCTCAATCTTCGTGTAAACAAAAGAGTCGTTGGGGGCCAGAATAGGTGAGTAGGTTGGATGTTCCAATACAGTTATTTGTTTATTCGCTAAAAACTCCCTCACAGACAACTGTGCAATTAAGTCTGTAAACTTACCACTGGGCCACAGTGTGTAATGGCCATTCCAGAATGAGTTCCAAAATTGCTCTGAAGGGTGGATTAGGCACTGGCATCGGTGCATAGCTTCCCAAGGAGTTTACTTTGAAGGTGACTATAGCGATATTCATCAGTGAGGTGTGTAGCACTTAGAACAGTTAAGTTTGTGAACTTAATTATCAGACCTCATATGACTTATAAATCTAGCAGCACAAATGAAATAACCTACAGCCAGTGGTGCAGCCGTTTGCACCCCTCAGGAATCCTGGGGAAAAAGTTCAGAAACCACTGGATTATAAATTACCAAGCCAAAGCCACATCAGTAGGAGATGTGGCTATAAGGTAATATAACAGACTTAAAAACAAAAAAAAGCCCTTAACTATGGGTGTGAGAAGATGCTCTCCAGGTCACTTTCTCCACTCCTCCCTCCCATATGATGTCAACTGGTGACTAGGTAAGAGAAGGTTTAAGGGCACAGTAGGAAGAAGCACCAGAGGTAGCTGAATTACTAGAGTTAGTCCAGGCAAGGAGTATGGATATACAAGAAAGTATATCTCCGGGAACGACCACTTCTGCTCACACTTGTTCTATTGGCTCAAGTCAGTGCCAAACTTCAGCATCCCTAACACACTGCTTCATGCACATCCACTTGAAGCTGGAGAGCCTGCAGGGCAGCTACCACTGGGAACACAATCAGGGCTCTGGCAGGTTGGTCCTGACTAGACAACTGTGGAAGACACAGAAGCTTCTAGGAGTGCTGCAGGCACTCAGAATTTTCAAGATGTTAGAATCTATGCATTAACCTACATCTCAGAAACAGAGAAAGTAGCCAAGCGTGAGAACACTGTCCTGATGTCTAGGAGGAAGATAAGAAGTTTCTGATGGAAGGCACAAATCCAACAGGCCATCTACAGGAAAGTATATCTCCAAGATTCAGGCAGTAACTCTGGAGAACATCTTTCTGAAACCAACTTATAAACTCCACCTAATGTTGGGAGCAGGGGAAGGTTGTCCAATTAGCAAGGTAAGCAAGTACTTACCCCAGTTAAGGTGCAGAAAATCTGACAAGAAAAACAACAGAATTCCCAGTGCTTTTTGACTACCATGAACTTCAGCTTCAGAACAACTTTCTAGACCCCAAGAGAGTCCTGCACTAGACTTGCCATGTTAGTTCAAAAAATATTCATCATGTAGCGTTGCAGTTGGAACAGAACCTCATTCTCAGAATTCAGAGGGTCTGCACCCAGTGTCTTCAAGGTTGCCCAACAGCAAAATTTGTGTGGTTGAATCTGAATACTTAACGTTTAGAGTTTATCCTGGGGACAGATGGGTGCTCTAGACTGGCCACCTGTGTGGAATTAGCATCACAACATACAGTGAGGCCAGACATAAGTCTACCTGTTAGTTAACATCCAACTGGAACCTAAGCTAACTTCAGCAACCTTAGAGATGCTTGTGTTCTCCCAGCATAAGTTGTACCATCTCAATAGATGTCAGATGATGAGTCATGGAGCCCTCATCTGCAAGGTAGACCAAGCACGGGAGGTACAAACGTTGTCGGTGCCTGTGTGTCATCATCAGGTGGTGGAAACTTACATCCCACCACCTTCTCTCCAGATATCCATGTTATTGCAATGGCTTTCCCTACTCTCATAAGGAGGCTGTTTCTTACCTAGGATGATTTGACATCCCCCAATCCCTCATCTATCTCTTCCCTGATGCCTCAGATACCTTTTTCAGAAGATAGTTCTTTTCTTTCCTTAATTGGGGGTGTCACTTGTTTATCAGGTACCCTGGAGAATAAGCAACTCATCTTATGGTGGTGAATTGCCCATGTCAGCATGATAGGCTGACATGGTAGAGACCAGAAGATTCTATTGAGGCAGGAGGAATGCTTTACTGGAGGTGTTTGGGTATGGGGCCGTATAGTTCGCCTCTAGCCCCTGAGTGATGCACAGTTTGTTTGCTCATTTTCTAACCTCCTGGATGAGTTGCTTCAGAAGGCCTGATGATCTATTTCCAAATAGTTAGCCACTGAAAATCCTGTGGAGTACACTTCAACTCTGGCACATCCAGAGCCCCGCTGCATTGAAGCTGACTCGCTCTGAGCAAGGAGAAGGAAGAGCCATGTCTAGCAGCAGTGAGGCTCCTAGGGGGTATTGATTTCTGCAGGTGCTTTCCTCAGGAAGGTGGGGTGTGTTTCTGACTTTTGCTTTAATCCTGGGCACCAAGTACTCAAAGCCGCATTGGTTAGGAAGTTGCTCTAAACTGCCTTGCCTATGTCTCCACCTCTTTTACCTCCTCAAATGAACAGCTGTAGTGAAATTTTTTGGTTAAACAGAAGTTTCTGATAAAATAATCTTTACATATTACTTTAAATGCACTGGGACACTCTCCAATTAGGAGCTTTACTATCTGTCCGTTTAGCTAAGCTTTATCTGTTGAATGCCCATCCAGGACAAAGCCCTGCGAGGTCAGAGCTTTAAAGGTATGCTTTTACCCTGTGGTTTGTGGGTAATGGCACACAAGAGCACTATGGGTGTGGGTATGGTAAGCAGCAGAATGGTTCCTAAAGATGTCCTTGTACTAACCCTCACAATCTGTGAATATGTTTTCTTTCATGGTCAAACAGAATTTGCAGGTATCATTAAATTAAAGGATCTTGTGATGCAGAGTTTACCTGGGGTTATCCAAATGGGCCTGATTCGATAATAAAAGTCCTTAGGAGTGAAAGAGGAAGACAGGAGGGACAGCGTGATAGATTAATTGGAAAATCCTGTTCTGGCTTTGAAGACAGAGGAAGGGGCTACAGTCCTAGGAATGCAGACAACCTCTAGAAGCTGGAAAAAGCAAGGAGACAAAGTCCTCCCTAGAGCCTCCAGAAGGAAACTGTCAACCTGTTACAGACTTCTGAACTCTGGAACTGTGAGATAAGAAATTTTTTAGGAAATAATATTTGTGATAATTTTTTTTATAACAGCAATAGAAATCTAATGCAGGTAGGGACTTGTAGCAGCATGGAGTAGTACTTGTGTTTAGCAAAGTGGTATCTTCACAATTAACCAAAGTGAAGATCATCAAGTCCATCTACTATTTTGAAAGAGCGTGGACCAATTTTTGGCATCCCACCTACAAGCTCTGACAATTAAGTTCACCTAACAGTCCTAGGAAAAGCGTTGCAGACCTCATGGCTAAATATAACTATGATCACCTTTAAATTACTCACCTTGGGAAGCTACGTATTGACACCAGTGCCTGGTCCACCCTTCAAATCAATTTTGGAACTCTTTCTGGAATGACCATCAGAGCAGTCATCATATTACCCTTGGTGTCCTGAATGTCATCAAAATGTCTTCCTTTCCCCTATCTTCAGGTAAAGAATGAAGTCATTGCATGTCAGATCAGATGATTAGAGATGGTTCCAACATAGTTGTTTACTGGCTAAAAACTCGCCCAAAGACAACTATGCAATTAAGTTTGCAAACTTGCCACTGTGTGCAATGGCCATTCCACAAAGAGTTCCAAAACTGTTTTGAAGGGTGAATTAGGTGCTAATATCAGTGCCTAGATTCCCAAGGGAAGTACTTTGAAGGTGACCATAGTGATAGTCAGCAATGAGGTATGTAGCACTTAGAACAATTAAGTTTGTAGATTTGTTGGACCTTGTATGTGATGTCTTTCTACAGTTTGGTCAGAATGAGAAGTATAATAAAGCTGGTTGGTTAGTCCTACTTTCTACTAGACAAACTGATGAAAGAAAGAGATACATTCAGAGCTTCAGAGTCAAAGCAAAAGTGCTGCATAATTCACCTGAAAGCTTCTACCTGCATTTCAAAAGAAAGCCCTAATTTTTGTAGTATAGAGTGCAGCTGATATTGCTGAAAGCCAAACCCAGACTCTTACTGGGTTTGATATGCTGAATTACTAAGCAAGCTCAATTGCCAGCCTAGAGAGGTGTCTGAAGTTAAAGAGAGGGCTTTGACTGGGAAGAAATCGGATCCTGAAACTTGGAGTGGGGACATAGGAGCAGATAAGCAGTAAGCTAGAGATACTGCGCCCCTAAAATCTGGCAAATCACTCCTGCAAGCAGAACCACACCCAAATCAGATTACTTCAGGTTTGTCAGCTAAACCACCTGCCCAGAAAAACCATTAGAATCACCACTTTTATTTAATGAGATTAGCTCTAGCCTGGGTGCCTCTAAAGAGCCCTTGTGTGAGTCACTGCCTGGGCCGTTGCCTGAAGCAGATGTTTGCAATACTGAAAGTTCTCAGAACAATTCCACACTACCAATTCTGGCGTCTAGACCTATAACTAAAGCCTCAGCACTTCCAAAAGGTGAAGTACTAAGTGTGACCCTGGAGGAGGTACACTACACTCCAAAGGAACTGCTTGACTTTTCTACCAACAAAAACCTGGGGAGTATGCATGGGAATTGCTATTAAAGGTGTGTGATAATAATGCAAGGAACATAAAGATGGATCACTCTGAGTTTATTGATATGGGTCCACTAAGCCCAGATTCCTCATTCAGTGTTTCAGCTCAAGAGGTTAGAAAAAGATATAATAGTTTGTTTGGGTGCATTGCTGAAGCATGGATTACCTGGTGGCCTACACTAAATCAAATCAAAGTACCAGACCTACCTTGGTATACTGTAGAAGAATGTAGTGAAACACTTACGGAAATTGTAATGCTAGAGTGCATTTCTCAGTTTAGACACACAGATCCACACACAGAATGCCCAGAGGACACACCTTTTACCACAGCTGTGAAGATCAAATTTGTGAAGGGAGCTCCAGCATTCTTGAAGACCACTGTGATTGCTATTTTATGTGTGTCAGATTTGACAGTGGGAATTGCCCTGAGTTAAGACACCTAACTACAATAGGGTTGATTGGACACTGTGATAGTAGGGGCCGAGTGGCTGCACTCATTTGACAAAGACAATGTGGGCATGTTTAAAGTAATGGTCAGCAGAGTCAAAGCAGTAATCAGAATAGTCTGACTCTTATGGACTCACAGAGCTGGCTACTTAGTCATGGTGTTCCTAGAAGTGAAACAGATAGGAAACCCACTGTTTACTTGATTTGTACAAATGAATGAATTTAGATCAAGTGGACAGCATTCTGACTCAAATCAGCAGAACAGAGAGTCATGGTCTCTCAGTCAATTCCCAAACTAGAGTGAGATTAAAGATCCACAACTACTTGAATAAAGGGGACCCTGGGTCCTCTTGAGGAAGGATGCCAGTGGATGGCCAAAAATTTATGCTATTAATTTTTCTCTCAACCTTCCCAAAACTGATCTATACTCTTTTACAAGAGTGACTGTTCATTGGGGAAAAGGAAATAATCAGAATTTTCAGGATTACTGGATACTGGCACTGAACTGACACTAATTCCAGGAGATCCAAAACATTACTGTAGCCCACGAGTCAGAGTAGGGACATATGGAAGTCAGATTATTAATGGAATCTTGGCTTACATTTGTCTCACAGTAGGTCTGATGGGTACACAAATCTATACTGTAGTGATTTCCTCAGTTCCGCACTGTGTAATTGGAACAGGTATACTCAGCAGCTGGCAGAACCCCCACACTGGATAACTGACACACGGAGTAATGGCTATTATGGTAGGAAAACCCAAGTGGAAGCCATTAGAACTTTGATTGCCGAGGAAAATAGCAAACCCCAAACAATACCACATTCCTGGAGGGGATTCCAGAGATTACTGACACTATCAGGGACTTGAAGGATGCAGGGCTACCAGTTCCTACAACACCCCCATTTAACTCACCAATTTGGCCTGGCATCTGATACACAGTTATTGATCCACACCTGTTTTTCTCAACACCTGTTTCAAAGGACTAGCAGAAGCACTTTGACTTTAGCTGGAAAGACCAGTAATACACTTTAATTTCCCTACCTCATTTCTACATTAACTCTCCAGCCCTCTGTCATAATTTAGTCTGCAGAAACCTTGATCACCTTTGTCTTCCACAAAATGTCGCACTAATCCATTATGTTGATGACATTATGCTGATGACATTCTCGTGATAGAGGGTGGGAAATTAATTCCCCCAAAATTCAGGCACCTTTCACCTCAGTGGAATTTCTAAGTTTCCAGTGTTGTAGGGCATGTTGTGATATTCCTTCTAAAGTGAAAGATAAATTATTGCACCTGGCTGCTCCCACAATTAAAAAAGAAGCACTGTCCCTAGTGGGCCTCTTTGGGTTTGGGAGGTAACATATTCATCATTTGGGTGTCTGTTGTTGTTACTGCTGTTGTTGTTAGGTGCCATCAAATTCACTTGGAGTCATTGTGACCCCATGCACAACAGAACAAACCACTGCCCAGTCCTACACCATGCCCACAACCATTGTAGTGCTTGTGCCCATTGGTTGCAGCCACTGTATCAACCCATCTTGTTGAGGGTCCTTCTCTTTTCTTGCCAGCCCTGTGTTTTACCGAGCATGATGTCCTTCTCCAGGGACTCATCCCTCCTGGCAAGATGTTCAAACTATCTAAGATGTAGTCTCGCCATCCTTGCTTCTAAGGAGCACTCTAACTGTACTTCTTCCAAGGCAGATCGGTTTGTTCATTTGGAAATACACGGTATATTTGGTGGTCTTCTCCAACAAAACAATTCAAAGGTCTCAATTCCTCTTCTGTCTTCCTTATTTACTGTCCAGCTTTCACATGCATAAGATGTGACTGAAAACACCGTGGCCTGGATCAGGCACACCTTAGTATTCAAGATGACATCTTTGCTTTTCAATACTTTGAAGAAGTCTCTTGCATCAGATTTTGCCAATGCAATTCATCTTTTGATTTCTTGACTGCTGCTTCCATGGGTGTTGATGGTGGATGGACCTCAGTAAAACAAAATCCTTGACAACTTCGATTTTTTTCTCTGTTTATCATAATGTTGCTTATTGGTACAGTTGTGAGAATTTTTGTTTTCTTGATATTGAGGCATAATCCAAACTGAAGGCTGTGGTCTTTGAACTTCTTCATTAACTGTTTCTAGTCTTGTTCAATTTCAGCACCCAAAGTTGTGACATCTGCATAACACAGGTTGTTAAAGTGTCTTCCTCCAATCCTGATGCTCCTTTCTTCTTCACGGACACTAACTTCTGGGATCATTTGCTCAGCATACAGAGTGAAGGAAACCCTGGTGATGTAGTGGCTAAGTGCTACACCTGCTAACCACAAAGGTCAGGAGTCAAAAATGCCCCAGGCACTTCTTAGAAACTCTATGGGGCAGTTTACTCTGTTCTATAGGGTCACTATGAGTTGGAATCAACTCAGCAGTGGGAGGTTACACAGATTGAAAAAGAATAAACCCTGACAAACACCATCCCTGACTTTAAACAATGCATAGTCCCCTTGTTGTGTTCAAATGACTGCCTCTAAATTCATGTCCTGATTCCTTGTAAATATAATTAATTGTATTGGAATTGCCACTTTCCATGTTATCCATAATTCGTTATAAATCCACACAGTCAAATGCCTTTGTATAGTCAATAAACACAAGTAAACATCTTTCTGGTATTCTCTGCTTTCAGTCAAGATCCATCTAGCATCAGCAATGATATCCCTGGCTCCATATCCTCTTCTGAATCTCGCCTGAATTTCTGGCAGTTATCTGTCAAAATATTGCTGCAGCTGCTTTTGAATAAACTTGAGCAAAATTTTACTTGCATGTGATATTAATGATACTGTTTGATAATTTCCACATTTGGTTAGATCACCTTTCTTGGGAATAGGTATAAATATGAGGTCTGACAATTAAGTCCTCAAATTTAATTGTTCTAAGGACTACCTACTTCACTGCTGAATATCACTGTGGTCACCTTCAAAGTACTCCCCATGGGAAGCTATACACTGATGCCAGCCTGTAGTCGACCCTTCAAAGCAATTTTGGAATTCTCTCTGGAGTGGTCATTGTGCACAGTAGCAAGGTGGCAAGTTCACAAACTTAATTGTATAGCTGTCTGCAAGGGAGTTTTCAGACCATAAACAAATAGCCATAGTGGAACACACTACCTACTCACCTGATCTGGCCCCAGTGACTTTATTCCTTACCTAAAGATAAAGGAAATACTGAAAGGAAGACACTTTGATGGCATTCAGGACATTAAGGGTAATACAACGACAGCTCTAATGTCTATTCTAGAAAAACAGTTCCAAAATTGCTTTGAAGGGCAGGCTAGGCATTGATGTCAGTGCAAGACTTCCCATGTGGAGTACTTTGGAGGTGACAGTGGTAATATTCAGCTATGGGGTATACAGCACTTTTTCTAGGATGAGTTCACAAACTTATTTGGCAGTCCTTGTATGTATCTCTTCCGGTCACTTGGCCAGGTAGCTATCCTCCAAATTTCTTTAGATGAGTGAGCACTTCCAGGGCTGCATCTGTTTCTTGAACCATCTCTATTGATATTATATCAATTCTTGAAGACTTATTTTTTGCCCATGGCTTCATTGCAGCTTTGACTTCTACCTTCAGTACCTGAAGTTCCTGGTCATATGCTAACTCTTGAAAAGGTTGAACATCAACCAATTCTTTTTGGTATAATGACTGTGTATTCCTTCCATCTTCTTTGGATGCTTAGTATGTCGTTTAATATTTTCTCTGCAGAACCCTTTACTATTGCAACTCGAGGCTTGATTTTTTTCTTCAGTTCTTTCATCTTGAGAAATGCAGAGCGTGTTCCTCCATTTTTGTTTTCTATCTCCAGCTCTTCACAGACGTCATTATAACACTTACTTTGCCTTCTTGATCCACTCTTTGAAATCTTTTGTTTAGTTATTGTACTTCGTTATTTCTTCCTGTTGCGTTAGCTACTTGATTCAGAGCAAGCTTCACAGTCTCTTATGACATCCAATTCAGTCTTTTCTTTCTTTCCCTCCTGTCTTTTTGATGATCTCTTGCTTTCTTCACGTATGATGTCTTTGATGTCATTCCACAACTGATCTTGTCCCTGGTCACTAGTGTTCAATGCATGAAATCTAGTCTTGAGATGGTCTCTAAACTCATGTGGGGTATACTAAGGTTGTACTTTCACTCTCGTGGACTTGTTCTCGTTTTCATCAGTTTTAACTTGTATTTGCAGATGAACAATTGACGGTTCATGCCACAGTCAGCACCCAGCCTTGTTCTGACTGACGATACTGAGCTTTTCCATAATCTTTCCACAGATGTATTGCATCTGGTGAGGCCCACGTGTATACTTTCTATTTATGTTGGTGAAAAATGGTACTTGTGATGAAGTCATTGGTCTTGCAAAATTCTGTCATGCAATCTCCACCATCATTTCTATCACCAAGGCCATATTTTCCAACCACATATCCTTCTTATTTGTTTCCAACGTTTCAATTCCAATCACCAGTAATTATCAAGGCATACTGGGTGCATGTGTGATCTATTTCAAACACAGAACCTGGGAAAAATCTTCAATTTCTCCATTGTTGGCCTTAGTAGTTGGTGCATTAATTTGAGTAATGTTCTTATTAGCCGGTCTTCCTTGTAGGCTATCATGGATTGCCACACTGTAGCAATGTGTAACAATGTGCCTGGGCCATGATTCCAAGTATTGCATGATGTTCCTTTATGTCATAAACTCTGCTTCTATAGTGCTGATTTGAAAGGATTGATGGCAGTTGTGTTGTTGGGACAGAACCCAGTGTGTGGTTGTACTGTGCTTTTGGGCAGCCTCTTGGGATATAAAGGGGAGGGAGGCAAGCAGAGATTTGGAGAGATCATATCACCAAGAAAGCACTGTTTGGAGCTGAGTGTGTCCTTTGAAAGGACCAGAGATCGCCGCACAACAGATGTTTCCAGTCCGGGGAATGACTGACAGTGGAGCCAGCATAGAAAGGCTTTCCCTGGAGCTGACGCCCTGAATTTGGACTTTTAGCCTACTAAAACCCACCCGACCCATTGCCATTGAGTTGATTAACTCATAGTGACATACTGGACAGAGAAGCACTGCTCCATAGAGTTTCCAAGGAGTACCTGGTAGATTCAAACTGGTGACCTTTTGGTTAGTAGATGTAGCACTTAACCGCTACACCACCAGGTTTTCCTTTAGCCTACTAGACAGTGACAAAATAAAATTCTCTTTTTAAAAGCCATACACTTGTGGTATCTCTTTTATAGGAGCACCAGATGACTAAGACATAGGGGTATGGATACTATCCTATCACTGACAGCATTGTGCTTCAGGATAGATCTTGAAACATTCTTTTTGAGGATGACTACAATGTCATTCTTCTCCAAGTTGTCATCCTCAGTATGGTAAACCATATGACTGTTCATTTCAAAACAGTATCAGTCCATTTCAGCTCACTGATGCCTAGGATATCAATGTTTATGCATTCCATTTCAGTTTTCACTATTTCCAGTTTTTATGCATTCTTACTTCATACATTCCATGTTCTGACAGTCAGCTGATATTTGAAGCCATTTCTTCTCTTTTTGTGTTGTGCCACAATAGCAGATGAAGGTCCTGAAAGCTTGACTCCATCCACATCACTGAGATTGACTCTGCTTTGAGGAGGCAGTTCGTCTGCTGTTGCCTTTGAGTGCCTTCCAACTTGTTCTGCTGCTATTCATAATGTTTTTACTGGGTAAATCTTTTCACAAGAAAATTGCTGAGTCCATCTTCCTAGTGTGCTGCTCCAGACTATTTGTCAAGTGACTTAAATAGCTGCTAGTGTTGAGTGGGGCACAGAACATAAGATGGCTCTACAAGAGGTTCAGGTTTCTGTGCAAGCTGCTCTGCTAATTCGGCCATATGATCCACTTATCCAACAGTGCTTGAAGCATCAGTGGCAGGAAGACACTGTTTGGAGTCTTTGGCAGGCCCTTATTGGTGAATCATAGTTCAGAGCCCTAGGATTTTTGAAGCAAAGCCCTGTCATACCCTGCAGATAGTGTCTGCTTTAGAGAAACAACTTTTAGCTTGTTACTGGTCTGTAGCAGAGACTGAACACTTAACCATGGCACATTAAGTCACGATGTGTCCTGAGCTGCCTATTATGAGCTGAGTGTTGTGTGATCCACATAGCCATAAAGTTGGAAATGCACAGCAGGACTCATCATTAAATGGAAGTGATATGGATGAGATCAGGCCCATCCAGGACCTGAAGGCAGAAGAAAATTGCCCAAGGTAGTGGCCCAAATGACTATCGTCTCCACTCCTGGCCATGTTACCTCCAATCTCCCAGTTTGTACCTATGGCCTCATGGGGAGTTCCTTACGACCAGTTGATCGACGAGGGAAAAACTTGTGCCAGGTTTATAGATGGTTCTACATGACATGTTGGCACCGCTTCAAAGTGGACAGCTGCAGCACTACTGCCCCTCTCTGAGACCTTCCCGAAGGACAGTGCTGAAGGGAAATTCATCCACTGGGCAGAACTTCAAGCAGTGCACGTTGTTGTTCACTTGGCTTGGAATTAAAAATGGCCAGATATGTGGCTGTATGCTGATTCATGGGCAGTGGTCAGCAGTTTGGCTGGATGGAACATAATTAGAACATGATTGGAAAATTGGAGACATGGATTTATGGAGAAGAGATGTGTGGATAGATATCTCTGGATGAGGCAAAGAAATGAAGATATTTTTGTCTCATATGAATGCTCAGCAAACAGTGACCTCACTGTTAGTGGGGAGAATGGCGCAAAACAGAGACACACCAGCTCGAGAGTCCAGTGAAGTTTATTCGAGGAGACAGTGGGGTCTAATTGGGTGCACCCTCTGGCCAGTAGCGTGTCTTTATAGTTTAAAAGTTTGGATGAGGTAGTATAGGGTGAGGAGAGTTTGATAAGGAAGAACTGTTGATTAGAAGGGGGAGGGGTAAAGTTTGTTTGTAGTCAAGATTGATAAGGGAAGGGCTTTCAGTTAGGAAGGTGGAGAAGACAGGCATAAAGTTATCTATGGTTTTATGGTTATACCTGGTGGGGTATACCAGGCTGTTCTTGGTCATCCCTGGGGAACACCCATAGCAGGCTGTTTTTAGCTAATGGTGAGGTCTGATAATTGGATAAGGTGACCTCCCTGAATTTCTGGGACAGAGTTCCCTTGCTCACCAGAGAATGTGTTTGACAATTAAGTGGATAGGATGACGCTTTCTGTGGAAACCAGCCATCCTCCTTCCCTAGTGTCATGGATCAAATGGCATTCCCTAAAAACTCAGTAGCAATTTGTCTAGGCTGTAATTCTTGATATTCTGTGATATTCCTCTGTGTTGAAATTCCTGCCCCTATGATGTTAATGAGGGTAGATGGATGGCAAATGTGTTGGTACAATAAGATTAAATGTGTATGTTTGTTTTGTGCTTTGAGGCCATCTCCTGAGATACAAGCGAGAGGAGCTAGCAGACACATTTGGTGACCTCCTACTACCAAAAAGCAGTGTGGGGGCTGAGCAGATCCTTTACAAAGGACCAGGGTCCCTGCACCTCAGAAGTTTCCGGTCCAGGGGAAGATTAATGATGAGGACCTTCTTCCAATACTAGCAAAGAGAGCCTTCTCCTGGAACTGACACCCTGGATTTAGACTTTTAACTTACTGGACAGTGACAAATAAAATTTCTCTTTTTGAAGCCACCCACCTGTGATGATCCTGTTAAAGCAGCACTAGATACCTAAAACACCTAACTACTCTCATCATTGCTCAATGGGCTCATGAACAAAGTGCCCATGGTGGCAGAGATGGAGGTTATGTATGGGCCCAGCAACATGGACTTCAAGTCACCAAGATGATTTGGCTACAGTCACTGCTGCGTATCCATTCTGGCAGCAGCAGAGACCTACACTGAGTCTTTGATATGGCACCATCTCTCAAGGTGATCAGCCAGAAACCTGGCAGCAAGTTGATTACACTGGACCACTTCCATCATGAAATGGGCAGTATTTGGTCCTCACTGGAATAGCCACACCTTCTTCTCCAAAACTACCGTTTGTGGACTTACAGAATCCCTTATCCACCATTATGGTATCCCACACAACACTGCATCCAACCAAGGGATTCACTTCACAGCAAATAAGTGTGCCAGTGGACCTATGGTCATGGAATTCACTGCTCTTACCATGTTCTTCATCATCCTGAAGAAGCTGGCTTGATAGAATAGTGGGATGGCCTCTTAAAAACACAAGTGCAGCACAAGCCTAGTGACAATACCTTGCAGGATTAGGGCGGTGTTCTCCAGGAGGCTGTACGTGCTCTAAACCAAGGTCCATTATATGGTTCTGTTTCTCCAATGGCCAGCATTCGTTGGTCCAGAAATCAAGGGATGGAAATAGAAAGGGCACCACTCACTACTACTCCTAGTGACTCACTTGCAAGATTTTTGCTTCCTGTCCCTGCAACCTTCTGTTCCGCAGGTCTAGGGGTCTTAATTTCAAAGGGAGAAATGCTCCCACCTGGAGATATCTAGTGATTCCACTGAGTTGGAAGTTAAGAACGTCGCCAGACTACTTTGGGCTCCTTGTGCCTCTGGATTAACAGCTAAAGAACTTAACCATACTGGCTGGTATGACTGATTCTGATTATCAAAAGGAAATCAGACTGATACTACACAACAGAAGTAAAGATGAGGATGTCTGGTATGCAAGGGATCCCTTAGGGTACCTCTTAGTAGAATTGCTGCTGTGATTAAAGTCAATGGAAAACTACAGTAACCCAATTCCAATGTGACTACTGATGGTCCAGACCCTTCAGGAATGCAGGTTTGAGTCACTTCACCAGCCAAAGAACCATGACCAGGTGAGGCGCTCGCTAATTCTAAGTATCATTTACAGTCATGTGACCAACTGCAAGAATGAGGACTATAATTGCTGTATTTCTGCTTTGTATGTGCACATCAGCTATTTTTGTTTTCTTTACTTGTAAAAAACACAAGATGTAAATGGGGCTAGTACATTTTTGGTTATACAGGTGTTAGTTAAATCATGTTAGGCACAAGTATGACTGTAATGGCGTTTATTCAGAGACTGTATGGTTGGAGAGATGGGTACAGATGCCAAGTTCACAAGAGGTGGACTACAGTGGCTAAGATTGTGTGTCAGCTTAGCGAGGCCATGATTCTCAGTGTTTTGGTAGTTGCATAATGTTGTGATCACCTCTATGATGGAATCTGCTGAGTGGTATCAGCAGGGGAGGATCCTGTGGTGACTGACTGCTCCCTCAGCCTTCACCTCTCCATCTTCTGCCACTTTCTCCCTTCCTACCCTCCTTACCAAGGTTCTTAGCTTGTTGTAGGTTCAGCAGCTGCCTCTCTTCTGAGGTCTAATTTTTGGAACTTGAGCCAGCAATTTACCTGTCATTCTTGGGATTCATCGGTTTTCACAGACTGTAAGAGTTTGTTCCCTGACCTGTCATTCTTGGGTTCCTCAGCCCCGGAAGCTATGTGATTCAAGGAAAAACCTTCAGTCTTGTCTGCCATCTTGGAATTCTTCGAGCTTTACAGCCTGTCAGCAGGACTCCTGCTCTGTGACCTGCTGGCCTTGGGTTCAGCAGCTTCATGAGACCCATATCGTGACCCAGGATTCAGCCGATACAATTGTGTGAGCCGTTTCTCTCCTAAAAGTCTCTCTTTCTAGATGTATGTTTTACTGGTTTTGCTTCTGTAGAGAATCCAGTCTAAGACACAAAGGTTGACAAACACCTTCACATCCAAGTAAAAGATAATCATTCTAATAACCATGAGCTCCGTAACTAGCAGGTGCCATGTGTCTTTCAGCTTGTGACTCCACACTAACCAGACTGATGTTTTGAGCGCTATACTGAGATCAGGGTCTTCCATGCCAAAAAATTCTAGAAATAAAACCAAGAGATAAAATCCAGGCCGACTGCTATGCTCCTTTGTAAAGGAGTCCTTCAGGATGCCTATCTTCCTTACACCCGTAGTCACAGTCTCCAGTCCTGCAGTCAGCAGGCAGAGCGCGTTGCATTCTACCCTAACCTAATATTCCCCCATAACCACCAGGCAAACACCATGGCCTTTGTTCACAGAGCCAGACCCGTTTATCTGTTCCTGAATTCCAAACAATTTGTGTTTGTTCTGCAAGCCCTCTGTACTGTTGTCTTGCACTGCCAATAAGATCATAATCTACTTTGCAATCTGACTACCCTAGAGGTTTACCACCTATCCACATCTTTGGTCCCATTGCCAGTCTTTAGTACAGATAGAATTATTTCCAATTATATCACCAAAACCACTGGATGTTCAGTCTGCAGGGTTCTGTGAAGCAAATCTTTCCCCCTCTACTAATCAGCTTTACAAATTGAACAGATAGACTGAGTCCTGCAAAGATAGCCTGGCCTAACTGTGTGCCTTTAATACTAGTGATGTCTGATGCATTCTCACCAGAGGTAGCCCGGAAGTCCCAAATCAGTCTCAGCGTACACTTGGCTGCCCTAGCTATTCTGACAGACTAAGAATTCTATTCTGCTTATTATCTTACTTTTGTATGCAGGAGCTTTAAGATTTTTCTTACAGATTTTCTGTCACAGACATCATGGAGTGATAAACAGAAGCACCACACCATCCATTGACTTAGTCAGCTAGGGCTGCTTTAACAGAAATATAAGTGTATGGTTTTAAAAAGAGAAACTTTATTTTGTCATAATCCAGTAAGCTAAAAGTCCCAATCCAAGATGTCAGCTCCAGGGGAAGGCTTTCTCTGCTAGCTCTGGAGGAAAGTCCTTGTCATCAATTGTTCCCTGCACTTGGGGCTTCTGAGGCACAGGGACCCCTAGGTCCTTTCCAAAGGAAATGCTCTACTCTTGGCACTGCTTTCTTGGTATGAGGTACCCCAACATCTCTGCCAGCTTCTTTCCTTTATATCTCCAGAGACTGCCTGAAGGCACAAAACAATCTGACACAGGAGTCCTGACCCGACAACACCACTGCCACCTATCCTCCCTCACTGACATCGTAGGAGCTGAGTTTACAACATAAAGGAACATCACACAATGCTGGGAATCATGGCCCAGCCTTCCTGCTCAGACATAAACAAATAAAACAAAATCCAGACAAAACAAATAAATCTACAATCAACAAATAAAGAAAATAATTCTTGAAATGTCCGAAGACAGCAGATAGTATCAAAACATATTTTAAAACAAACAAAGGGGGACAGGATGCTTTCAGTAGGTATTCAAAACATCTGATGACCTTCCAGTAGAAGGAAAGGTATGGGAATTTTCCAACAGACAATTCAAATTCTAATATTCAGAGCTCTCTGAGAGTTGAAGGAAAATGCAAATAAAAATGAAGAAAAAACAGATAAAATCATGAGAAAGTCACATACAACAATGGAATAATTTAGGAAAATAATACAAGAACAAAATAAATTCACAACTACAAATCATATAAAAACAGCAATTAGAATTTCAAAAAATAAGCAACAAGATTTCAGAAACAGATACTGTTGTAGACCTTTTGAGCAGCAGTTTTGAAACAATGGAAGACAGAGTAAGTGAAACTGAAGATAAATACTTGGATACTGCTTTGAAGAAAAATCAGAGAAAAGATGGAAGAAAAATGAAGAAATATTGAGAATGATGTAGGATACAACCAAAAACAAAAGTGCACAAGTGATCAGAGTTCTAAAACAGGGGCAAAAATAGAAAGCACAGAGAGGATTATTGAACAACTGATGACAGAAAACTTCCCTAATATCATGAAAGATGAAAATCTGACCATCCAGGAAGCTCAATGAACTCCACATAGAACAGACCCCAGAAGAAAATCATCAAGGCATATCATAACCACACTCAATAAAATCAAAGATAATGAAAGAATCTGGAAAGCAGAACCAGCAAAAACAAAGTCACAGAGGAGAAATGATGAGACTCAGCTCTGGTTACCCAGCAGGAACCTCACAGCAATGGAATGATATATATAAAACCTTGAAAGAAAACAACTGCCAGTCAAGAAAAATATATTCTGCAAAAGTCTTTCTCAAAGATCATGGTGAAATTAGGACACTTTCAGGTAAAGAGAAATTAACATGGTATGTAAAAGCCAAACCAAATATAGAAGAATTATGAAAGGAAGTCCTTTGGTTAGAGAACAAACAATACCAGATGACAGCCTGAATCCAAGATGCAAGACCTCAGCAGCAAGGCACCAACCCCAGTGATGAAGTCAAAAGGATAAATGAAAACTATAAGGTTTACAACAGGGAATCAGAGAGGTTAATCTGTAAGGACAAAGGTCAGAACAGTAAAAGAGCGAATAAACAGTGCAGCAATAAAACTTTCAAATGGAGAGAAGTCAAGCTGATACTAATAAAAGAAGTCAAGCTGATACTAATAAAAGGGGAGTTCAAACTTCAAAAGATAGGAGCAAATCTCAAGGCAGCTAGAGAGAAAGCTAAGAAACCTACTCAACAAAATAAAGAAGAAAAACACAAAGCTCAGTAAAGACAAAAATCTACAAAAACAAAAGAGATTTTTAAACATCTACCAAAAAAAAAAGGAATTCAATGCAAGAGACTAAGAGGAACAAAGGAAACATCAGAAACAAGGGGAAAAAAACCTTAGAAAATGACAGCAATAAACTCACATCTACCAATAATTACACGGAACATAAGTGGCTTCAATGCATTCCAAAGTACAGAGTGACAGAAGGTATTAAAAACCAATATTCATCAATATGCTGCCTACAAGAGACATATCTTAAAAACAAAGATGCAACTTCATTAAAAAATTACAGAATGGAAAAAAGTGTATCAAAGAAGCAGCTACCAAGAAAAGATTAGAAGTGGAAATACTAATCTCAGATAAAATAAACTTCAAAATTCACCAAAATGACAAAGATCATTGTATAATGAAAAAAAGGACAATGCATTATGAAGACGTAACTACAACAAATATGTACAGGAAACAAACCTAACACAAACTCTAGAAGACCAGCTAGATAACTGCAATCTTCTAAAAATTCAACACTTGTGTTCATCTAAAAACTTCACCAAAAGAGTAAGAAGAGAACCTACAAACTGGGGAAAGAAAATTAGGTATGACAAGTTTGACAAAGGCCTAATCTCTAAAATCTATAGGAAAATCCAATACATCTATAACAAAAAGACAAATAGTCCACTCAAAAACTGGGCAAAGGAAGTACTTTGCCAAAGAAGGCATTAAGTGAATAACACATATGAAGAAATGTTTGAGGATGAGATGGGGAGAGTATTGACATGTTGCGAGGTTGACAACATGTAAGAAAACACAGTAAGGCAACATGTAAAACAACATAGTAAGAAAATGAGTAATCTGTTAGATATACTAATGGCAGGTATGATTAATGGGATATATGATAGAACAAGTAAAGTTTAACCTAGAGACTAGCTAAGTCAAAAGATAGGATCATTCTGCCTCTGGGCTGATAACTATGCCACCTCTAAAGTGGCCTCCCACGGGTGACATCATTTATGGTCCCACTCTGACACTACACGTCCTTTGACCAAGAAATATGGACAAAACCTATGTCTATTCATCAGGCTCAACTATATAAACATGGCAAGCTGTCACTGTGGTCTAGGCATACAGCAAGTGTGTGTAGGCTGTAGACACCCCATGTCTATGGAAGCACCTTGCACATTTTCAGCTCTGAATCTCACAACTTCAACATCAGCAAGGAGGGCTGATGGGACAGAATAAGAAAGAGAACATAAAATTCAGGATTCAGGTGATACGATCTTTGATGTGACTGTATGCTCCGCAGGAGTACTGGTAGCACTGTGACTAATCACTTGGCTACTTACTCCAAAGGGTTGGCAGTTCGAACCCACCAGCCACTCCAAAAAGATTTACAGCCTTGTAAATAGTAAGGGGCAGTTCTACTCTGCACTACAGAGTTCTTGATGTGAGTTGGAATCAACTTAACAGTAATAGGTTCTGTTTTGCTTTGATGTGTGATCAATCCCAACTGGCTCCCTTTGATTGAGGCTGTGTGTTTTAAACTGACTCAATAAATTTGTGATTATGGCCTCTTTAAAAAAAAAAAAAAATTCTTTGCCTCAGATCTGATCAGTGATTATCTAAGCTATCTGGATACACATAAATATCTTTCCTAGACCCCTAAAATCATTCCCTCCTCCATGCTTTGAGGATTTAAAAGCTGATGACACATGGTATTGTGGTTGACCTCAGAGAAAGGAGTGACTGCTGCAGTTCTGTTTTTCCCCGGTGAAGACTATTTTCCTTACTCTGGCTGCTCCTGCAAGGAATTAGAAGAGAACAAATGAGAATATCTGTCTTGAAGGGGCTCCTGTCCCACCCTGAGAGCCTCACAGTTCTCTGTACTGATGAACAGCCCCCTTCTCAGCCTGTGACGACAGCTAAAAGCCACATGAGCCTTAGGAATTTTTCCCTCTTTCAACCAACATAAACAGAGAAATTCAGTCTTTTTCTTTTGTCTTTTTGTTACTTACTAAGGCACATCTTAGGGTTTGACCTCAGCAGGCCCCTACTGGTACTGACCATGTCCAGGTTCCACCAAGCTTCCCTTTATTATGCAAAGACATCATCCGGAGTTGTACCCAGGCAAGTGCCCTTGGTCTGAGGCAGAGTGTTTCCTTTATTCTTTCGATAGGCCATCATGGTCTACTGTGAATGAATACAGTGTTATTTCTTACCCTTTCTATATAGTACCAAGCACCTCAGCAGCCATGAGCCTCATCCTGCCATGGCATGGGAAGGCTCCTTTTCCAGTTAGCTCACTAGGCTGCAAGACACTGCAGTCAGCTTTCTAGGTGGCAGCAGACCTCAGCCTGCCTGCCCTGGTACACAATGAGGCCAACTTTTTTCCACCAAAAATGGGATTTACCAAGCAGGGGTAAGGTAAAGAGCTTAGGAAAAAAGAAGAGACTAGATATTGCCCTCTCCTTGAGTCATTGTCTTACTTTCTAGAGCTGCCGCAACAAAACACCCCAAAGTGGGTGGCTTTAAAACCAGAAACTAATGGTTTTGCAGTTTGGGAAGTTAGGAGTCCAAATTCAAGCAGTTAGCAGGCCTATGCTCTCTTTTGATTCCAGGAGAAGATTCTTTCTCCCCTTTTCCAGCACAGCTGCTCTAGGTATCTGTCTTAGTAATCTCATGCTGCTATAACAGAATTACCACAAGTGGGTGGGTTTGAAAAGTGTAGTTTTATTCTGTCACAGTCCAGTAGGCTACACGTCCAAATTCAGGACATCAGATCCAGAGGAAGGCTTTCTATGTCAGCTCTGGACGAAGATCCTTGTCAATCTTTCCCCGGACCAGGAGCTTCTGAGGCTCAGAGACCCTAGGTCCCCCTCAAAGGATGCACTCTGCTCCTGGTACTGCTTCTTTGTAGCAGGAGGGCCCAAAATCTCTCTGCTAACTTCTGTCTTTTACATCTCAACAGATTGCCTCAAGGCACAACACAGGCTTACACTCCGAGTCCTGCCCCACCAACACGACTGCTGCCCATCATCCTTCACTAACATCACAGAAGCAGGGTTTACGGCACACAGAAGCATCACACAAGACCAGGAATCATGGCCTAGACAAATGGCCACACCCAATTTTTGAGGGGACAGAATTCAGTCCATGACCGCATCTCTTGGTGTTCTCTGACTTGTCGGTGTATCTTTCCATGGTGCCTTCCCCACGGGAGCCTGACTCTAGCCATGTCTCTTCTGTCTTTTGTAGGACAGCACTCAGAAAGGACTAGGATCTGCTGTACTCTGCTATGATCTTGTTAATTTAACTGGTAGTATCTTCAAAGAAAGATCTTAATTCCAAACAAGGTCACATTCATAGATATAGGGAGTAGGACTTCAATGTATCTTTTGTGGGGACACATTCCACACCATAAAAAGCTGTGAAATCTACAGAGTATGGCTCCTCTGGAAGCTGAAAGTCCAATGTAACTGGACATCACTCAGAGCTGGTAGCCCTCTGCTTGCTGCCCAGTCAGGCCACCTGCTACCCTCAGGAAGATCTGGTGGCCCACCCAACCACCAGAATTGGTACAGACGGATGCCCCTTGGCATGGTCCAGTTAAATTCCTGAAGAAAAAGAAATCCACCAAAATCCTCTGGGACAAAGCTACTTGATTTTATTTTCTAATGCTGGAGATAACCTGTGGGAATTATACTAATACTCTTGACATTTTTAGCCACCATAAACTGTCTATCACAACTCTGCCTAATCTTTTGTACTAGGGGACACAATATTAACCTCTTGAGTCCTTTATCCTAGAAGTGACCTAAGAGTACATCCAGATCAAAGAGATAAATCACGGAAAACTGTGAGAGAAAAAAAAAAGGGCATGGAAAACCGCTCCCTTTCAGATAACAAATTAACGGATCTGGATGTCTTTAACTCTTTAACATGAAAGAGATTAACTTCCCCTAGTACAAGCTATAAATACTCTAATAAAGCTCAGTTCTGGGCTCTCGGCTGTGATGACCGTTAGCTTCCTGATCCCACTTTTTTGTGTCTGTCTTTTTCCTTAATCTCGACGGCGCCCCTATCTCTGACCCTGCTCTTCAGGGAACTCTCAGTATCCGACAAGTGCCGACTGAACAGGGACAGAGAGGGAAGAATCTCGGTGATGGGACCAGAAGTGAAGCAACGTCGCTGAGACCCCAAGAACGACCCCAAGCCAGGGGATCACATCCTAAAGAGAGGTTAGTGCATGCTCGGGAAGTAGGTACCACGGTAACAACGGGAAAGAATCAATCTCGCTTTGAAATTTATAAGCTTTTGCTTAAAAACCTCCGACAATCAGCAGGGGTAAAAGCTCTTCTTGTCTTCTGTCTTAATCTCATCCATCAACATTGTCCCCAGTTGCCAAAGGAAGGACACTGGATGTCCAAGTCTGGCATAGGGTTGTGTCTTGCCTTAAGCAGGCACATCAACAGGGAGAAACTATTTCGTTCTACATCTGGTCTTTGTGTAACCCCATTTCTGTAGCTTTAGCACCCCTGCAGTCAGCAGGGGAAGTAGAGGGCGAAGAGGGCAAAAAAGGCCAGCGGGGCTCAGAGGAGCCAAGTAGCCACTCTGTAGAAAAGGCTACTCTGTCCTTGGGGCCCCCTTCTGCCCCACCTGAGAAGGCATGGTTCCCGCTGCCGCCACCTTCTCCTACCCTTTCTAAAAACTTGAAGAAAAGTCCACGACTCTTTCCTGCAGTCGCAGAAGGCATTAGGAAGGCCAGAGCTGCAGAAGAGCCAGATACCTATTTATTCCCAGTGACGGTCACAGACATTACTCTACCTGGACAAGATGAAGACAATCCTGATGGAGTCTATCGCTTTGACCATCACCCTACTCCCTTCCCAGTTTTAAAAGAAATTACTCTGTCAACCAGTACGGCACTACTGCACGTTTCACAACGGGATTAATAAAGGGATTAGCAGAAGGGGAACGTCTCATTCCTCATCACTGGGACACGCTATGGACCTGCTTATCCTCTGCAGAGTTTTTGCAGTTCCGGACATAGTGGTCCGATGCCGCTCAACAACAGGCCCAGAGGAACGTCCCAGCTCAAATTAATATTTCTGCAGAACAGTTGCTAGGAGCAGGAACCTGGGTTGGCATCCAAACTCAGTTGACAATGAATGATCAAGCCATGTCCCAAGTGAGATTTATTTGTCTAAAGGCTTGGGAAAGAATTAATAGGACGGGACAAGAAACCCCTGCATTTAGATCTGTGAGGCAGGGAGCTAAGGAGTCTTATGTTGATTTCCTGGAGAGATTCAGGGATGCCTTGCAGAAGACTATTGAGAATCCAGGGGCCAGGGATATGATTCTACAAATTCTGGCATTTGATAACACCAACCCAGCTTGCAAAAAGGCCCTTCGCCCCATTAAAGGGCGGGGGACTTTGGAAGACTACATTAGAACTTGTCAAGGGGTTGGAACTGTGACTTTTAAGGCTGCCGCCCTGGCAGAGGCCATGGCAGCATTAAATATGAAGGCCAACCACTGCTTTGGCTGTGGCAAGCCAGGCCACATGAGAAAGGATTGCAAAAAAACTGGTACTGGGTTCAAATTTGGAACCAAGCAAAAGGCACCAGGGCTGTGTCCCAGATGTAGGAAAGGGGATCACTGGGGATCACCAATGCCAATCCAAATTTGACAAAGGTCAGCCTTTGCTGACGGGAAACTGGAAGGGGGGCCATCCTTGGGCCCCGTTCAATCAGGGGATCTATCCCGTCCAGTTCTCCAGCCCATCCTCTCCCTCACCCAGGCCACAGCTGGGAGTGCAGCTGTAGATCTTTGCTCCTGTGTTTCCATCTCTCTATACCCCAACCAACAACCTGTAAAGCTCCTACAGGGGTCTCCAGGCCCCTGCCTAAGAATACAGGTGGAACTGGTCCTAGGCAAAAACAGTCTTAATGCTCAAGGGGTGCTGTTAGGGTCCGTGATTTTCAAGATGCGACACTGATACTTTAAAGGTTAAATTTTATTAAAAAATATGCCCAATAGGAAAAATACTGGTGCACCAGGGACGCACCCCAAGCTACACAGAGCAGAGGGCGATGACGAGTTTCCTCAGCGCCCAGTATTTAAGTCATGAATTGCAAAGCAGGGAGGGTGAACTGACCTTTACATTGATTGGTTAACTCCTATTAGTTGTAAAAGGTGGTCAAGGTCTAGGGGTCACTTGCAGGCTGTCACTTGCAAGGTTGCCCCCAGGCTTGTCTTGTGACAGTGTTTTGTAAGACAAAGGTGAGATTATTCTATGGTATTTTCTGCTATTAAGTTGTTTCCTGGGGCTTTCTTTAATACCACGAATTTTTACGTTATCACGCCCTTCCTCATTTCAACAGTGCAAGTCCGTACAGGAGTCACTGACTGTGATTATACCGGAGAATTAATGGTTGTGATGACTTCATCAGTCCCTCTCCAAATTCAAGTGGGTCAGCAAATAGCACAGTTCCTCGTGCTTCCTTATATCATGATTGATCATCCCCATAAAAAGCACACGGGGGCGCAATTTGGAGGCACCTCACCTGCAGTGTTTCTACAACAGTCTATTTCTAGGGAACAGACCTCAAGGCACCATCAAAATTTCAGGAAAACGTTTTATCGGACTACTAGACACTGGAGCTGATATTTCTATTATAGTTGGACACCGCTGGCCCTCCAAAGCCGTGCCAATACAATTGCAAGGAATAGATCAGGCCCCTTACGTTCATCAGAGCCTTCACATTTTAATCACGTGAAGGACCAGAGGGCCAACCCAGGGCAATTCGTCCCTGCATAAAAAACATCCCGATTAACTTGTGGGGTAGAGATCTGTCAGAACAATAGAGAGCAACTCTTACTATTCCAGAAAGATCACCCCCTGTAGACTGTGACAAGGCTTATCAAATCACGCTGGCTATGGGTTACACTCCCAGTGAGGGCCTAGCAAAAAACGAACAAGGTGTTAAGCAGCCTGTAGAGTTGAGACCTAATAGAGGAAAACAAGGATTAGGTTACCCAAATTTATCATGAGGGCCCCTGCTGATCAAAATCTTACTTCACCCGTACTGCTAAAATGGCTGACAACAAGCCGGTGTAGGCAGAGCAGTGGCCTCTTACTAAGGAAAAACTGTCAGCCCTGCAGAACCTGGTGCTGGACAACTAAAACAAGGGCATATTGAGCCCTCCTTTAGCCCTTGGAATTCCCTTGTATTTGTGATAAAAAAAGAAATCTGGTAAATGGAGAACGTTGATGGACCTTAGAGGCATCAAAGCTGTTATTCAGCCTATGGGGGCTCTGCAGCCTGGAATGCCTACCTAGTCCTACCGTCTTACTGCCAAATTGGCTGTTACTCATGACAGATCTCCAGGACTGCTTTTTTTACTATTCCTCTCCATCCTTCTAACTACGAGAAATCTGCTTTTACTATTCCTTCAGTAAATAATCAGGAGCCTACATATCATTGGAAAGTTTTGCCTCAAGGAATGCTTAACAGCCCCACAATTTGCCAAACTCGACGGCACTTGGCTTGGCTTGGCTTGTTGATAGAGCTCTATCTCCTGTCAGAGAATCTTTTCCACAGTGTTGTATCTTCCATTATATGGATGATATTCTTTGTGCGGCTCCCAACCAGCAGGTACTACAGTCAGTTTACGCTCAGTTGTGAATGTTTATGCAAAAAGCTGGGTTAATCATTGCTCCAGATAAAGTACAATTGTTTACTCCCTATTCCTATCTTGGGCATAAGCTACTTGAGACTAAAGTACTCTCTCAGAAGGTAAAGATCTGGAGAGAATTTAAGAACCTTAAATGATTTTCAAAAATTACTAGCAGACATTAATTGGCTGCGCCCTACCTTGGGCGTTACAACTCATCAATTGACTCACCTCTTTCAAACACTCAGAGGAGATCCTCAGCTCCATAGCCCGAAAGTATTAACCAAAGAGGCTGAAAAGGAGCTTCAGTTTGTGGAACAAAGAATCCATGAAGCTCAATTAGACAGGAAACACCCTAGGCAACCCTATCAAATTTTAATCTTATCCCTTCCATATTCCCCTACTGGAGTTACAGTACAACAACATAAGATTGTAGAACAGGTCTTCTTTCCAGTACTGAAACCAAAAGATTAACTGTGTACCTAGATAAGATGGGGAAACTAATTTTTGCAGCCAGAAAAAGATTGCAAACCCTTGCTGCCTCAGATGCCTCTGAAATTATTTTACCCTTAAATAAGGATCAGATATGAAAGGTACACATTAATAACCTGGAATTGGACAGCTGCATAATGTCTTCCCCAAATATAAACTTTTTCAATTCCTAAAACAGACATCTTGGATACTTCCCAGGGTTACTCGCCCCAAACCTATTGCTAATGCTGCAGCTTATTTTACTGATGCAAGTAAAATGGGAAAGCTGGGTACCATGGTGAACTCGATAAAGTGCAGCAAACGCCTTATTCATCTGTACAGAAGGCTGAATTACATTGAATTGTGTCCCCCCCAAAATAAGGGTAGCCACGTGGCTGGGCCATGATTCCCAGTACCTTGTGACTGTCCTCTATTTTGTGGTTTTCCTATGCTGTACGTTAAAGGATTAGGGTGGGACTGTAAATCCCTTTATAAGATCACCTCCCTGCACCACTGTAAAGGGAGTTTCCCTGGAGTATGGCTTGCCCCACCCTTAATCCTTTCAGCCTGCAAGAGATAAAAGGAAAGAGAAGCAAGCAGAGAATTGGGAGCCTCGTACCATTAAGCAAGCAGCACCGGGAGAAGAGCAGGTCCTTCAGACATAAGGTTCCTGTGCCAAGATGCTCCCTGGACAAAAACTGATGCAAAAACCAGACTTTCCTCCCCAGCCAACAAGGGGTAAGCCTTCCCCTGGAGTGGGCATCCTGAATTGGACTGTGTAAGAATAAACCTTTCTTTGTTAAAGCCATCCGCTTTGTGGTATTTCTGTTAGAGCAGCCCTAGCTGACTAAAACAGCATCCAATATCGAAAAGGCTCTGAAAACACAACAGACTTCTTTAAACTCATTAGTCGAGTTTTGGACAAGAGAATGGCATTAGACTTCCTATTGGCCAAGAGGGGGGCATTTGCACAGTCACTAATAAAAGTTGTTGTACCTGGATTAATACCTCTGGGGAAGTAGAAGTGCGTTTAAATCAAATTCAACATATGGTTGATCAAACTCAACCCAACCTTCATTGGAAGCCCTGGGACAGTTGGCTTACCTCTTGGTTTCCTAATACTGAGTCATTTATTGCCCCAACATCATTACTAGTGGGGGTGGGGCTCCTTATTTGTTATTTAGTACCCATTTTAATGAAAATTTATATGGAAGTCACTGACTGTATTTTACACATTTAATACTATCTTTTCACTCTGAGGTGGCAACAGGAGAACCCTTGCAGAAGATTAATATTTATCAAATGAAAACAGGGGAGATGTAGGAATTATATTGACACTCATGACACAACTGTGGCCATTTTGAACCACCATAAGTTATCTATCACAACTCTGCCTAACTTTTTGTACTAGTGGACATAGTATTAACATCTGGAATCCTTTAACCCAGAAGTGAGCTAGGAGTATGTGCAGATCAGAGATAAATCATGGAAAACTGAGGGAAAAAAAAGGGAGTGGAAAACTACCCCCTTTCAGATAAGTAATTAAAAGGATCCAGGTGACTTTAACTCTTTAACGTTAAAAAGATTAACCTCCCCTAGTACAAGCTATAAATACTCTAATAAAGCTCGGTTCTGGGCTCTCAGCTGTGATGACCGTTAGCCCCCTGATCCCACTTTTTTGTGTCTGTCTTTTGCCTTAATCTCGACAGCACCCCTATCTCTGACCCTGCTCGTCGAACTTTCAGTACCTGACAATAACCCAGTGCCTTTAAGTTGATTCCAACTCATGGTGACCCTGTTGTGTCAGAGTAGGACTCTAACCCAGAAAGTTTTCAATGCTATGATCTTTCAGAAATAGATCACCAGGTCTTTCTTCCAAGGCACATCTGGCTAGATTTGAACCTCTAACCTTTTGATTAGCAGCTGAGTGCAACCCAATACTGTTATACCCCCAGGAGGGCTGTAATAACACAATGGAAAATAGCAATTGTTGGCTAGGATGTGGGGAAATCAGAACCCTCATGCATTGCTAGTGAGAATGTATAATAAATAGTTCAGCCTCTTTAGAAATACAGTTTGGTAGTCCTTAAAAGTTAAACAAATAGTTAACAAATGACCCAGCAATTCTAATCCTCTGTGGATACCCAAGAGAAGTGAAAACATGTTGACACAAGAACTTTTACACAAACGTTAATAGCAGTGATATCTGTGGTAGCCAGAAAGTAGAAATAACTTCAAATGTCCATCAACTGTTGAGTGGATAAACAAAATGTGACATATCCACCCAGTAAAATGTTATTCAGCAATAAAAAGAAATGAACTACTGAGACACATAAAATCTTGAAAACATTATGCTAAGTAAGAGCCAGTCAAAAACAGATCATATGTTGTATGATTTCATTGCTATGAAATGTCAGAACAGGCCACACTGGAGACAAAAAATAGATTAGTGGTCTTAGGAGACAGAAAAGTTGAGATGATGGTAAAGAGGCACAGAGTTTCTTTTGAGGGAGACAACAATGTTGTAAAGTTGATTGTGGTAATGGTTGCACAACTCTAGTACATCACTGTTATTAGGTGCTGTTTTAGTCATCTAGTGCTGCTGTAACAGAAATACCACAGAGCGGATGGCTTTAACAAAGGAAAGTTTATTCTCACACAGTTTGGTAGGCTACAAGTCCATATTCAGGGTATCTGCTCTAGGGGACGGCTTTCCCCTTGTCTGCTCTGGAGGAAAGTCCAGTACTGTACCAGTCTTTGTCCAGGGAGCATCTTGGCGCAGGAACCTCAGGTCTGAAGGATGCACACTTCTTCCAGTGCTGCTTTCCCGGTGCTGCAACCTTGATGGTACAAGGTTCTCAATTCTCTGCCCGCTTCTCTTTCCTTTAATCTCTTGCAGGATGTAAGGATTAACGATGGGGCAGGCCATACTTCAAGGAAACTCCCTTTACAGTGGTGCAGGGAGGTGATCTTATAAAGGGATTTACAATCTCACCCTAATCCTTTAACATAACAGAATAGGAAAACTACAAAATGGAAGACAGTCACAAGATACTGGGAATCATGGCCCAGTCACATGGCTACACACATTTTTGGGGGGACACAATTCCATCCATGACAGGTACCATCAAGATAGTTTTGACTCAGAGGGACTTTATGTCCAACAGAACTAAATATGCCCTCATGTTGCACCATCCTCACAATCACTGCTAAGTTTGAGCCTGTTGTTGCAGCAACTGTGTTATTCAGGGTCTTCTTCATTTTAGCTAACCCTCTACTTTACCAAGCATGATGTCCTTCTCCAAGTACTAATCCCCCCTGCTAATATGTCTGTTGTAGTCAGCTAGTGCTGCCCTAACAGAAAATACCACAGAGTGGATGGTTTTAACAAAGCAAAGTTTATTCTTACACAGTCTGGTAGGTTACAAGTCCAAATTCAAGATGTCCTCTCTAAGGGAAGGCTTTCCCCCTTGTCGGCTCTGCAGAGAAGGCCAGTATTGCATCAGTCATTGTCCAGGGAGCATCTTGGCACAGGAACCTCGGGTCTCAAGGACATGGTCTTCTCCCAGTGCTGCTTTCTTGATGGTGTGAGGTTCCCGGTTCTCTGCTTGCTTCTCTTTCATCTCTTACAGGATGAAAGGATTAAGGGTGGGGCAAGCCATACTCCAGGGAAACTGCCTTTAAGTGGAGCAGGGAGGTGATCTTCTGAAGGGATTTACAGTCCCACCCTACTCCTTTAACAGACAGCACAGTAAAATCACAAAATGGAGCACAATGGTAGAATACAGGGAATCATGTTCACATGGCTACACCTATTTTGTGGGGGACACAATTCAGTGCATGACATCCCACATTTGTCAGCCCAAAAATGACATCATTGAAACATGTAACACATTTATCCCATCATAGCAAAATCATGTCCATCTCATATGACAGAAGTCTTAAATCAGTTCCAAGTCTAAAATTCAGAAAACTTTTTTACATCTGTGAAACCTAGAATGTAAGCTGTTTCCAAAGCTACAATGGCAGAACAAGGCACAAGTTAGACATTCCATTACAAATGGGAGAAATTTCAGGGATAGGAGGCATTAACAAGCAACAGGCAAGTCAGCAGAACTCATTACATTAGCCCTCAAGCTTTGAAAATACTTACATTTTCTGAGACATTCTACAAAATGGCCAAGCCCTCCAGACTCTAGGTATTGGCCACACTCTCTGGATTCTGAGTGGAGACCCTCTGCCCTATATTAGAATTCTTTCTTCCAGGCCCACTTGGACAGAAACTCTACCCCATCAGCTTTAGGAGCACCCTAAGCCCAAATGAATGGCAATTCCACCCTTACAAACATAGGGTACCCTTTCAAATCCCTGAGCTCATGGCCATACCTTTTGAGACTGACGCAGCTCAGCTTCTCATGCTGGTTGTCTCTTCGGCTTCTGTTTCCTGGGGCCACATGGCCTGGGCCTCAAGCCCATATCTGCCCTGCTGGGGCAAGTGTTCCAAATCTCTGTAGCTCCACTGATTCAAGTGCCCAGATGCACCCCACTCTTGCTGGAAAGCGTCTTGCCCAAAGGCACTCAGCTCTCTCATTCTGTAGGTCAGCAAGACTAGCTCAACCAATTCAAGTGCCCAGTGGCACCCTATTCCACGTGGAAAACTCACAGGCACTTAGATCTCTTGTTCCATGGATCACTCCAGTGCTGCCTCTGGTTCAGTTCCAGCCCTTGCTGTTGCCACCAGTCCTCTGTTATTTTTAACCATCTGCGCCTTCTTTGTTCCTTCTGAATCTTCCATTCATTCACAGTTTCAAAATGGCTCCCACATTTTAGGTATGTGCTAGAGCACCACCCCACTCCTGGTACCAAATTCTGCTGCTCTAACAGAAATACCACAGAGTGGATGGCTTTAACAAAGGAAAGTTTATTCTTACATAGACCAGTAGGCTACAAGTCCAAATTCAGGATGTCCGCTCCAGGGAAAGGCTTTCCCCTTGTCAGTTATGGAGAGAAGTCTGGTATTGCACCAGTCTTTGTTCAGGGAACATCTTGGCGCAAGAACCTCAGGTCTGAAGGACGCACTCTTCTCCCGGTGCTGCTTTCTTGATGGTAGAGGTTCCCAATTCTCTGCTTGTTTCTCTTTCCTTTTATCTCTTCTAGGATGACAGACTTAAGGGTGGGGCAAGCCATACTTCAGCAAAATTCCCTTTACAGTGGAGCAGGGAGGTGATCTTATAAAGGGATTTACAGTCCCGCCCTAATCCTTTAACATACAGCACAGCAAAATCACAAAATGGAGGACAATTGTAGAATACAGGGAATCATGGTCACATGGCTATACCTGTTTTGGGGGGGACACAATTCAATCTGTGGGGAGCGGAGCATCCGGCCCAAGATGGTGCCCAAGGCCGGAGCCCCTCCTTATTCCACACCCTTGTTTACCAGACTTAGGGCTTTCTTAGCGCATGCTTGTGAGCAGTGGCTGCTGATCAGCCTATTGAGAGCCCCGCTTTGGGAGGACGTGGCCTTGGATGATTGGAGGAACCTTGGGGATAAAAGCATGTGGGGACTGGGTGTGGGAAGAAGAATAAGGAAGAAGAAGAATAAAGCAGGGAAGAAGAATACAGCAAGTAACTTGCAAAGCGGCTCGTATCCATGTGTCCTGTCTTCTTTCCACGGGCGGACAGTTAGGCAGTGACACAATCCATGACAATATCCAAAGTATACGAGATGAAGTTTCATCATCGTTGCTTCTAACGAGCATTTGAGCTGTACTTCTTCTAAAATAGATTTCTTCATTCTTCTGGAAATCTGTGGTGTATTTAATTTTCTTCACCACACCATCATTCAAATGCATCAATTCTTTGGTCTCCCTTATTCACAGTCCAACTTTTGAATCATAAGAAACCCATTGCTGCCGAGTCAATTCCAATTCATAACAACCCTATAGGCTAGAATAGAACTGCCTCATAGAGTTTCCAGGGAGCACCTGCCAGATCTGAACGTTGACCTTTTGGTTAGCAGATGTAGCATTTAACTACTGTGCTACCAGGGACTGAAATTCCATGACTTGGGTCAATGTATCTTAGTTCCCAAACTGACATCTTTGCTTTTTAACACTTTACAGAGGTTGCTGGCATCAGATTTGCCCAGTGCAATACAGTTTGATTTCCTGACGGCTGCTTCTATGGGCATTGATTGTGGTAACTACAATATTTTCTGTTTATTATGATGTGGCTTAATGATCCAGATATAGGAATTTTTTATTTCTTTATGTTGAGGAGTAATCCATACTGACGGGTATAGTCTTTGATCTTTATCAGTAAGTGCTTCAAATCATCTTTACTTTCAGTAAGCAAGGTTAGGTTACCTGCATATGGCAGGTAACAACTCTGATGCCTTGTTCTTCTTCATATAGTCCAGCTTCTCGGATTACTTGCTCAGCATACAGATTGAATAAGTAAGGTGAAAGGCTATAAACCTGATGCACACCTTTCCTGACCTTGAACCATGCAGTATCTACTTTTTTGTTCAAATACTGCCTCTTAGACTTTGTACACATTCCGTGTTAACACAATTAAGTGTTCTAGAATTCCCATTCTTTACTATGTTATCCAGAATTCATTATGATCCACACAGTTGTATGCCTTTACATAGTCAATAAAACACAGCTAAGCTTCTTTGTGGTATTCTTGGCTTTCAGCCAAAATCCATCAAACACCAGCAATGATACTACTCATACCACATCTTCTGAATCTGACTTGAATTTGTGGCAGTTCCCTGTTGATGTACTGCTAAAACTGTTTTTGAATTATATGCCACGAAATTTTACTTGTGTGTGGTATTAATGACATTGGTCAATAATTTCTGCATTCTATCAGATTACCTTTCTTTGGAATAGGCACAAATACAGGCCTCTTCCAGTTGGTTATCCAGGTAGCTGTCTTCCAAATGTCTTGGCATAAATGAATAAGCACCTCAGGTGCTGCATCTATTTGTTGAAATACCTCAGTTGCTATTCTGTCAATTCCTGGAGTCTCGTTTTTCACCAATGTCTTCAGTCACCTTGGACTTCTTCCTCCATCAGTTATTAATTATATGCTACCTTCTGAAGCAGTGGAACATCAAACTATTCTATTGAGGTACAATGACTCTGTATTCCTCCCATCTTCCTTGGATGCTTTGTGTGTTGCCCATAGAATCCTTCAATTCTTCAACTTGAGGCTGCGATTTTTTTCTTCAGTTCTTTATAGCTTGAGAAATGGTGTGTTCTTCCACTTTGGTTTTCTAAGGCCAGGTCTTTGTCCATTTCATTATAAAACTTTGTTTTCTCTCTCTCCTTTTTTTCATTGTGATCAAATAAAAGTTAGTAATCCAATTCAACTGGCCATATAAAACTGTGAACACACACCTGTATGTCACTATATGTTCTCCACATGCTATTGACAGCACACTCATCCTTTCCACTTTGTGTTTTTGGTATTCATTCAAACCAATACCCAAACCCTTTTCATTTTCCCTTCTTGCCTCTAGAGAGGAGAGGATCATAATGCCTCAGATACATATTAAAGCCAAGAAATATACACACCACCTGCATCACTCTATGTCTTACAGTCAAGTCCAAATTTTGTCTGAAGTACTGGTTTCAGCTTTGGGCTAGCAACAAGTACAGGTGTCATGTTCTCAGGGGACCCTCCAGGATGTTAGACCATCAAGTCTGGTCTTTTAAGACTTCTTGATCTGCACTCCCCTTTCTCTCATGCTACATCAAGGAGTCTTCATTCTCTTCCCTGTCAAGACAGTGTTTGGTAGTGGCCAGGCACCATCTGGTTCTTCTGGTCTCATGCTGATGTAACCTCCCAATCATACAAGCCTTTCTGTCTCCTAGGCTCATATTTTTCTCACGTCTTTGACATTCTTGATTTTCATGTGCTCGAGACGGGTTGGGAACAATTGATGTTCCTTAGATGGCAGCTTGCTGGTTTTTAAGACCCCAGGCACCACTCACCATCATAGAATGCAAAACAAACTCTCAGAGAAAATGAAGTATGCCATTCAATCTCCATGTCCACTGCAACCATGGTCCCCAGACTCCTGTCCCTGCTACTCTGTCCTTTAAAATGTTGAGTTATATTTAGAAAACGTTTTAGTTTATGGTGTAGTCCTGTTGTGCTGACCTCCCTTCGACTGTGTGCTGTCACTCGTGTCACTTAGCCTATATTCCTATAGACATCTAGTCTATAAATAATCCTTTCCCTCCCTCTGCAGTCTTGTAGCCATCAAACATTACTTTCTTCTGTGAATAAACCTTTTTTGTAAGCTTTTATAATAGTAGTCTCATACAGTATTTGTCCTTTTGCAGCTGACTTATTTCACTCAGCCTAATGATTCCAGGTTATGTCTCTTAAAATCATTGTTGTTCTTTATCACTGCATAGTGCTCCACTGTATAACTATACCATAGTTTGTTTATCCACTCATCTATTGATCAGAAGCTAGGCTGATTCCATCTTTTTGCTATTGTTGACAGTGCTGCAATAAATATTTGTCAGGTTGTATCCGTTCTTGTGACAGCCCTTAATTCTCTAGGATATAGTCCAAGCAGTGGGATTCCTGGATCATATGGTATTTCTATTTTTAGCTTTTTAAGAAAGCATCAAGTTGCTTTCCAAAGAGGTTGTACCATTTTACACTCCCACCAGCAGTGTAGAAGAGTTCCAATCTCGTCATAGCCTCTCCAACATTTGTTATTGTGTGTTTTCTGGATTAATGCAAACTTACTTGGGTGATTGTAGTTTTGATTTCCATTTCTCCAATGTCTAGTGATTGTGAGCATTTCCTCGTGTGTCTTTTGGATGCTTGCATGTCTTCTTTGGTGAAGTGTCTATCCATCTCCTTTGTTCATTGTTTAACTGGGTTATTTGGCTTTTTCTTGTTGATATGTTGAGTACCTTGTATGTTATGGAAGTTAGATGTCGATCAGATATGTGATTGCCAAATATTTTTTCCAATTCTGTAGACAAGCTTTTTATTCTCTTGATAAAGTCTTTGGATGAGTGTGTTTGACTTTTAGTAGTTCCCATTCATCTATTTTCTCTTCTGCCATTTGTGCATTGTTGGTAATATTTTGTAGTCTATTTATACCATGTATTAGGGCTCTCAGTATTGTCTCTATTTTTTCTTCCATGATCTTTATCATTTTAGATTTGATATTTAGGTGTTTTATCCATTTTGAGTTAATTTATCCATTTTGCATAAGGTATGAGATATGGGTCGTGTTTCAGTTTTTTGCAAATGCATATCCAGTTTTGCCCACACAATTTGTTAAAAAGACTCTTTTTTCCCTAGTTCAAGGCCTTCGGGCCTTTGTCAAATATCAGCTGTTCATAGGTTGTGGTATTATTTCTGGATTCTCTATTCTGTTCCATTGGTCTATATATCTGTTTTCGTACCAGTGCTTGGCTGTTTTAACCACCATGGCGGTGTAATCAGTTCTAAGGTCAGGTAGTGTGAGACCTCCCACTTTGTTCCCCTTCAGTAGTGCCTTACTTATCTGGGGCTTCTTTCCTTTCCAAATGAAGTAGATGATTTGTTTCTCCATATCAATAAAAACTGATGTTGGAATTTGTATTGGGATAGCATTGTACGTATAGATCACTTTGGGTAGAATAGACATTTTCATAATGTTAGGTCTTCCTATACATGAGCAAGGTATGTTTTTCCACTTATGTAAATTTCTTTGGTTTCTTGCAGTAAAGTCTTGTAATTTTCTTTGTATAAGTCTCTTATATCTCTGGTTAGATTTATTCCTTGGTATTTTATCTTCTTGGAGGCTACTGAAAATGGTATTGATTTGGTGATTTCCTCATTGATGGTCTCTTTGTTGGTGTAAAAGAATCCTACTGATTTATTTATGTTTATCTTATATCCTGATACTTTGCTGAACTTATCTGTGAGTTCCAGTAGTTTTTTGTTTTGTTTTGTATTGTTGGATTCTTTAGGGTTTTCTGTGTATAAGATCATACCGTCTGCAAATAAAGTACTTTTATTTCTCTACTTATGCAGATGTCCTTTATTTCTTTATTTTGTGTGATTGCTCTGGCCAGAACCTCCAGAACAATGTTTAATAACAGTGGTGAGAATGGTTGTCTTTCTCCAATTCCCTTGGGAATTCTATCAATCTCATTCTACTCAGGATGATGTTGGCTGTTGGCTTTGCAAAGATGTCCCTTATTATGTTAAGGAATTTCCCTTCTATTCCTATTTTGCTGAGAGCTTTTAACATGAATGGGTGTTGGACTTTGTCAAATGCCTTTTCTGCATGAATTGATAAAATCAAGTGATTCTTATCTTTTATTTATGTAGTTGACTACATTAATTGCTTTTCTAATGTTGAGCCATTCCTTCATCCCTAGTATGAATTCTACTTGGTCATGGTGAATTATTGTTTTTTTGATATATTGCTGAATTCTATTGTCTAAAATTTTGTTGAGGATTTTTGCATGTAAGTTCATGAGAGATATTTGTCTGTATTTTCCTTTTTTGTGCTATCTTTACACCATCAGGGCTATGCTGGTTTAACTGAATGTATTTAGGAGTGTTCCATGTTTTCTATGCTGTGAAATAATTTTAGTAGTAGTGGTATTAACTCCTCTCTAAAAGTTTGGTAGAATTCTCCCATGAAACCATCTGGACCAGAGCTTTCCTCTCCCTTGGATTTTTTTTTTAATTACCTTTTTCAATCTCTTCTTTCGTCATGGGTTTATTAAGTTGTTTTATTCTTGTTTGTGTTAGTTTCAGTAGGTAACACGATTCTAGAAATTTGGCCATTTCCTCTAGGTTTTCAAATCTATTAAAGTACAATTTTTCATAATATTCTGTTACGATTCTTTTAATTGTGATTGGGTCTATTGTAAAATCACCCATCCCATTTCTTTATTGTGTTATTTGCTTCCTCTCCTGTTTTTCTTTCATGAATTTGGCCAATGGTTTATCGATTTTGTTGATCTTTTCAAAATAACAGCTTTGGGTTTCGTTAATTCTTTCAATTGCTTTTCTATAATTCATTTAGTTCTGCTCTGATTTTTATTATCTATTTTCTTTTGGTGTCTGAGGGGTTCTTTTGTTGTTCTCTTTCTAGTTGTTCAAGTTGTAGGGTTAATTCTTTGATTTGGGCCCTGTCTTCATTTTGGATATGTGCAATTATTGAGATAAATTAACCTCTGAGCACTGCTTTTGCTGTGTCTCATAAGTTCTTGTGGACTAAGTGCTATGTGTGCTAATCAAAAGGTCAGCAGTTCAAATCCACCAGGTGCTCCTTGGAAACTCTATGGGGCAGTTCTAATCTATCTATAGGGTCACTATGAGTCAAAAATCAACTCGACTACAGTGGGTTTGGTTTTCTTTTTTTTTTTTTTTTTGGTTTATAGGTTCCTATAAGATGTCTTTTCATTCTTGTTTGATTCCATGAATTTCTTTAGTTCACCCTTGATTTCTTATATTGGCCAGAAGTCTTTGAGAAAGGTAGTGTTCGGTTTCCATGATTTTGAGTTTCTACCCATTCTTTCTCTGCTATTAATTTCAACTTTAATGGCTTTAAGATATTAGAAAATGCTTTGCAATATTTCAGCACTTTGGATTTTGTTAAGATTTACTTTATGGCCTAATACATGATCTATTCTGGAGAATGTTCCATGAGCACTGGAAATGAAGGTATACTTGTCTGTTGTTGGTAGAGAGTTCTGTATATATCTATGAATTTTAGTTGGTTGATTGTTGCATTAAGATCTTCCATATCTTTATTGAGCTTCTTTCTGGATGTTCTGTCCATTACCAAAAGTGGTGTGTTAAAGTCTCCTACTATTATCATGAAGCAATCTATCTCACTTTTCAATGCTGTTACTATTCATTTGATGTAGTTAGAAGCTCTATTTTTGGGTGTGCAAATATTTGATATTGTCACATCCTGTTTTATATATTGAGGCTTTAAACAATAAATAGTGACCATCCTTGTCCATTATGGCCGATTTTACTTTAAAGTCTACTTTAGCTAAGACTAGTATTACCATTCCTGCTCTTTGTATTTTGTTAGCTTGGCATGTTTTTCCATTCTTTGAGTTTCAATTTGTTCATATCTTTGAGTCTACACCATGTTTCTTGTAAACAGCATATAGACAGATCATGTTGTTTATCCATTCTGTTACTCTGTGTCTTTTTATTGGTGCTTTTAACCCATTTACATTCAGTATAATTATTGATAGGTATGTGTCTAGTGCTGTCATTTTGGTACCTTTTAGTGTGTGTTGTTGACAGTTTTTTTTATTTCACTTAATTTTCTCTTCTGAGTCATTTTCTTTATGGGCTTTCTTTTTGTCCTTTTTAATGT
Source organism: Heterohyrax brucei (assembly GCA_028571685.1). Lineage (NCBI taxonomy): Eukaryota > Metazoa > Chordata > Mammalia > Hyracoidea > Procaviidae > Heterohyrax > Heterohyrax brucei. The sequence goes on along the minus strand of CM053157.1, from coordinate 42,222,935 downwards.
TGGTCTTACAGCTGTTGAGACTTCTGGATTTTGTTTCTTGTTTTATTGAGTACTCTTGTTAGTTTGCTTTATGGCTACTCCCAAATTCCCCCTAATTATTTAAGTTTAAGCCAGTCTTTAACTTCTTTGTATCACCTTGTATCTTCTCCATCTGACAGGTCTGTGAAAACATTAATTTATCTCTCTTTTTAGTATAATGTCATAATTTACATACTGAGATCTGTTTCCCTACTTTTATTACTTTAAGCTTTGACTGAGCTTTGTGGATTCCCTGTACAAGCTGGACTCTGGAGGCTGTGTCCTGAATTGTATTCTTAGTATATATCTGATGCTACTGATTTTCAAATGGAAGAACTTCCTTCAGTATTTCTTATAATTTTGGTTTGATTTTTGCAAATTTTCTAAACTTCTTGTTTTAGTCAGCTAGTGCTGCTCTAAAAGAGATACCACATGTGGATGACTTTAGTGAAGAAAAGTTTATTCTTACACAGTCTGGTAGCCTACAAGTCCAAATTCAGGGTGTCAACTCCAGGGAAAAGCTTTCTCTCTTTATCAGTTCTGGAGGAAGGTCCTAGTGATGCATCAGTTTTGGGTCAGGGAGCATCTTGGCACAGGAACCTCATGTCTGAGGGGCACACTTTTCTCCTAGTGCTGCTTTCTCAGTGGTGTGAGATTCCCAACTCTCTTCTTGCTTCTCTTTCCTTTTCTCACATAGGATGGAAGGACAAAAGGTGATACAAGCCACACTCCAGGGAAATTCCCTTAGCAAGGCTGTTGCAGTCCCACCCTAATCCTGTTTTATCATAAACACACTATCTATGAGCCACAGGCAAAGATTAGGATTTGAAGCATCAGAAAATCACAAAATGGAGGACACTCACACAATCCGAGAAATCACCAGCCCTGCCAAATTACTACACACATTTTGGAGCACATTTGGGGTGGGGGGTGACACAATTCAATCCATGACACTTCTGTTTATCTGGGAATGTCCTAATTTCACCATTATATCTGAGAGACAATCTTGCAAGATACATAATTCTTGGTTGGAATTTTTTTCCTTCAAGGCTTTGTATATGTCATCCCATTGCCTTCTTGCCAACATAGTTTCTGCTCAGTAATCAGAGATAAGTCTTAATGAGTCTCCTTTTAAGTTAGCTTTGGTTTGAGCCTAAAAAAATCCCAAACAAAAGGAAAAAAGCCTGCACTGCTATCAAGTTAATTCTGACTCTTAGTGACCATACAGAACAGAGTAGAACTGCTCCATAGAGTACCCAAGGAGTGCCTGGTGGATTTGAACTGCTGACCTTTTGATTAGCAGTTGTAGTAGTTACCCACTACACCACCAGAGTTTCTGGTTTGAGCCTAGCTGCATTCAAAAGCATTTCTTTTTCTTCAGTTTTGTTAAGTTTGATTATAATGTGTCTTGGTGTCTTTCTTTTGGGACCTACCTTTTGTGGAATTCAATGAACATCTTGGGTAGATATCTTTTCATCTTTCATGATGTCAGAGAAATTTTCTGTCAGTGAATCTTCAACAATTGTCTCTGTATTTTCTGTTTTCCCTCCCTGTTCTGGTAACCCAGTCATTTAGAAGTTAGTCCTCTTGAGAGAGCCCCACATAACTCCTAGTGATTTTTTTTTCTTTAATTCTTTTATCTGATTTTTTTCCTCATAAATGCTGGTATCAGCTGCTTTATCATCAGGCTCACTAATTCAGCATTCCATTGCCTTGATCCTGGCCCTTTGACTTTCTATTGAATTGTATAACTGTGTGATTTTACTGTCAATCTGTTCAATTTCAGATTGTTTTTGTTCTAGCAGTTCTTGTAAATTGTCTAATTTTTCATTTTGGTCTGCTGCACTTTGTCCAGACTTCATCCTGATTTCTTGAAAAGTTCTGTATATAACTGTTTGGTATTTTACCTCCAGTAATTGCAGGAAGTCGTCTTCATCTGGGAAATATTTTAATTCTTTGTTTTGGGAATTTTCTAAAGCCATGGTTGTCATGGATTAAACTGTGTCCCCCAAAATAGGTGTAGCCATGTGACCATTATTCCCTGTATTCTACCATTGTCCTTCATTTTGTGATTTTACTGTGCTGTATGTTAAAGGATTAGTGTGGGACGGTAAATCTCTTCAGAAGATCACCTCCCTGCTCCACTATGATGGAAGTTTCCCTGGAGTGTGGCTTGCCCCCCCCTTAATCCTTGCATCCTGCTAGAGATAAAAGGAAAGAGAAGCAAGCAGAGAAATGGGAACTTCACACCATCAAGAAAGCAGCCCTGGGAGAAGAGCGTGCCCTTCAGACATGAGGTTCCCATGCCAAGATGCTCCCTGGAGAAAGACTGATGCAATACCAGGCTTTTCTCTAGATCCAACAAGGGGAAAGCCTTTCCCTGGAGTGGACATCCTGAATTTGGACTTGTAGCTTACTGGACTGTGTAAGAATAAACTTTCCTTTGTTAAAGCCATCCACTCTGTGGTATTTCTGTTAGAGCAGCCCTAGCTGATTAAAACTGAATTTGGTACCTTAAGTGGGGTGCTGCTCTAGTGAATACCTACAGTGTGGGAGCCATTTTCAAACTGTGAATGAATAGAAGATTCAGAAGGGACGAAGACACAGATGATGAGAAACAACAGAGGACTGGTGGCAGCAGCAGTGGCAGCAACAACACCAGAGGCAGCGCTGGAGCCAACCCATGGAACAAGAGAGCTAAGTGCCTATGCACAGAGTTTTCCTCACAGAACGAAGTGCCTCCAGGCAATTGAATCGGTGGAGCTAGACTTGCTGACCCACAGAGCAAGAAGCTGAGTGCCTTTGCACAGGACACTTTTCAGCAAGAGTGGGGTGCCCTCGGGCACTTGAATCAATGGAGCTACAGAGCTTTGGAACACTTGCCTCAGAAGGGTGGATTTGGACCTGACACCTGGGCCATGCAGCCATAGGAAGCAGAAGCTTAAGAGACAAATAGCATGAAAAGCTGAGCTGCCTCAGTCTTAAAAGGTATGGCTATGATCTCAGGGGTCTGAAAGGGTAGAGCTAGGGTTTTCTGTGTTTTGTCAGAGTGGAATTGCCATTCAGTTGGGCTTAGGGTGTGGCTAAAGCCAATGGGGAAGAATATCCGTCCAAATGGGCCTTGAAGGCAGAGTTACAGCACACGGCTTGGGTCTCCACTCAGAATCCAGAGAGTGTGGCCAATACGTAGTCTGGAGGGCAGGGACATTTTGTAGAATGTCTCAGAAAATGTAACAGTATTTTCAAAGCTTTGAGGGCTAATGTAATGAGTTCTGCTGACTTGTCTGTTGCTTGTTAATGCCTCCTATCCCTGTAATTTCTCCCATTTGTAATGGAATGTCTAAATCATGCCTGTCCTGTCATTGTACCTTTAAAAGCAGATAGCTTACCCTCTAGGTTTCACAGAGGTAGAAGAGTTTTTGTATTTTAGACTTGGAACTGATTTAAGACTTCTATCATATGGGATGAATGTTTTACATGTTTCATTGATGTAATTTTTGGGGTGCCAAAGGGTGGGATGTCATGGATTGAACTGTGCCCTCCTAAAAATAAGTGTAGCCATGTGACCATGATTCCCTGTATTCCACAATTGCCCTCAATTTTGTGATTTTACTGTGCTGCATGTTAAAGGATTATGGTGGGACTGTAAATCCCTTCGGAAGGTCACCTCCCTGCTCCACTGTAAAGGGAGTTTCCCTGGAGTATGGCTTGCCCTACCCTTAATCCTTGCTTCCTACAAGAGATAAAATGAAAGAGAAGCAAGGAGAATTGGGAACTTCACACCATCAAGAAAGCAGCCCCAGGAGAAGAACATGTCCTTCAGATGTGAGGTTCCTGTGCCAAGATGCTCCCTGGAGAAAGACTGATGCAATACCGGACTTTCCTCCAGAGCTGACAAGGGGGAAAGCCTTCCCCTGGAGTGGACAAACTGAATTTGGACTCTTAGCTACTGGACTGTGTAAGAATAATCTTTACTTTGTTAAAGTCATCCACTCTGTAGTATTTCCATTAGAGCAGCCCTAGCTGACTAAAACAATGGTGGTCTTCTTCTTTAAATGACTAGAAATTGTTTATTGTCTCCAAGCCTTCAGAAAGCTGTTGTAATTCATTTGTTAGGTTCTTACACTCTAATAAATATAATTTTAATTGAGTTTTCACTGTCTAAGCAGTCTGGTAATTTGACCTAGAGTGATTATTGGAGCCTTAATAATTCTGATTCCCTGTCACCAGATGGTTAGAACTGTGACTGCACTGAGAAAGGTATCAGGAATTTCTGGCTTAGGTGAGCTGACAGAACTCTTCTTCTATCCCTCCCTTTGTTTCTCTCTCCATGTCTTGGAAAAAAGCACAGAACACACATGTAAAATGTCCCACTTCTGACCCAGGTAGTGCACCAGAATTTAGCATTTGGTGTACATCAGAGAAAGGAGGGTGAAAAGGCTGTGGATAGGGAGAGAAGTCAGCATGCAGGAAAGTTTGATCCACGAGACTTTGTAGGCACTTAGCTTGTTACACTCTGGTGAAATTCTTCTGCGGCTCTGCATGTGCAGTTTTTTGCAGCTCAGGGGAGCTGGCAGAACTTTTTGTCTACCCTTCCCTTGTTTTCCTCTCTGAGTCTGGGAGAAAATCTCAGGTCACACACATAAAATGTGCCACTTCTGGCCCAGGCAGTGTGCCAGAATTTTGTATCCAGTGTAGAGCAGAGAAGATTGGGTGGGGGTGCTGGGGGTAGGGAGTGAAATCAGCATTTAGGACAGGTTTGATCCATGATTGTTTGCCAGCAGTTAGCTTGCGATGTTCTGATGAAAGTCTTATGGGCTCTGTATGTACAGCAATCTGTAGCTCAGGAAAGCCAATGGAACTTTTCTCCTACCCCTACCTTTGTTTTTCTCTCCAAGTCCAGAAGGAAAACTCAGGCCATGTGCACAAAATGTCCCTATCAGGCCCGGGTAGTGTATCAGAATGTAGTGACTAATGTAGTTCAGAAAAGAGCTTGGGGTAGGAAGAGAAATCAGCATTTATGAAAGGCTTGAGCCACAGGAGTTCACAAGCACATAGCTTGTGCTGCTCTGGTAAAAGTCCTTTGCAGCTCTGTAGGTGCAATGATTCCCAGCTCAGCTTCTCCACCAAGAAAAATGCACTCCCCTCTCATGAACCACTGCTGCACTGGGCTGCTAGCCACCATGCATTCTACAGGTGCAGCCATCCTAAGCTCAACTTCCTGGCTGAGAAAGACATGCTCCTCTCAGGCACCACTGCCCTGCATGCCTGCCAGTCCCAGCAGCACTCTCAGGCATAGCCATCCTGAGCTCAGCTTCCCTCTGAGAAAGATGATCACTGCTCCTGTGCTGCTGTTTTGTTCCCATGCCAGCAGAAATGGGCCCTTCTGTGGCTGCTGATCTGATTCTGATGAAGACAACTGAACCCCTTCCTGTAGCCCAGTCCGATTGTTTAATTTTCTGCCTGATACTGGGGCTTCTAGAATGTCCTTCTTATTCCATTCATTTGTTTTTCAAGGGCTTTGTTGTTAGAGTCGTCAGAGGAAATGTGTGACTAGTCTGCCTTCTTAGCCCCATCTTCTACTTTGTCTCCTTGAGCCAACCTTTGAGATCTTCTGTTCAGCTTCTTTACTTCATTTTTTTTTCTTTTGTTTTACCTACTCCATGTTTAAGGGCAAGTTATAGTTTCTTCTGTCATCCATTTGCTCTTTTCTTTTGATTTCTTCATGTACGATATCCTTGATGTCATCCAAAATCTCATCCAGTCTTCAGTCATTAGTGCTCAATGTGTCATATCTATTCTTGAGATGGTACCTAGATTCAGGTGGGATATACTCAAGTTCATACTTTGGCTCTTGTGGATTTATATTTTCTTCTGCTTCAGTTTAAATTTGCTTATAGAAACTGTGGTGGTGTAGTCGTTAAGTGCTACAGCTGTTAACCATACAGGTCACCAGTGCAAATCCACCAGATGCTCCTTGGAAACTTGATGGGGAAGTTCTACTCTGTCCTATAGGGTTACTGTGAGTTAGAATTGACTCAGTGGCAATGGTTTTATTTATTTACTTTTGGTTATGAGCAGTTGGTCTGTTGCACAGTCAGCCCCTGACTTTGTTCTGACTGATGATATTGAGTTTCTTCATCATTTCTTTCCACAGATATACCTGATTTGCTTCCTGTACAGTCCATCTGGCAAGGTCCATATGTGTAGTTACCTACCATTTGTATTGCTGAAGAAAGATATTTACAATGAATAATTCATTGGTCTTACAAAATCTATCATCCAATTTCTGGTATCATTTCTTTTACCAAGGCCATATCTTCCAACTATCAACCCTTTTTTGTTCCTGACTTTCACAATCCAATCACCAGTAATTATTTTTTTGCATCTTGATTGCATGTTTTATCAATTCAAGACTGTAGAAGTTAGTGAAAACCTTCAATTTATCATCTTTGGCCTTAGTGATTGGTGCACAAATTTGAATAAGAGTCGTTTTAACTGGTCTTTCCTCTAAGCATATAGATATTATCACTGATAGCCTTGCATTTTAGGACAGTTTTTGAAACATTTTTGGCCATGAACACAATGCCATTCACTTCAATTTATCATTCTGGGCATAGAAGATCATATGCTTGTCAGACTCAAAGTGGCTAATACCAATCTATTTCAGCTCATCAATGCTTAGGATATCATTCTTTATGCATCCTATTTTCATTGTTGACAACCTCCTATTTTCCTAGATTCATATTTTGTACATTATTAATGGATGTTTGTAGCTGTTTCTTTTCATTTTGGGTCATGCCTCATCAGCAAATGAAGGTCCCCAAAACTTCACTCCATCTACGTCATTAAGGTTCAATTTAAGGAGGCAGCTCTTCCTCAGTTATATTTTGAGTGCCTTCCAACCTTAGGGGCTGATCTGGCACTATACCAGGCAATGCCTTGCTGCTATTCATAAGGTTTTCACTGGCCAATTTTTTTAGAAGTAGAATGCCAAGTCTTTCTTCCTAGTCAGTCCTAGTCTGGAAGCTCTACTAAAACTTGTCTACCAAGGACTCTGCTGGTATTTGAAATACTGGCAGTGTAGCTTCCACCATCACAACACACAAGCCACCACAGTAAAACAAACTGACATGTGACTGGTGACTAAATACACAAAAAGCCATTAAATTTTATACGTGAAATGGATGAGGCATGTACTTACTAAGTGCCAATGAGTCAGTTTCAAATCATAGCAATCTCATGTATAATACAGCAAAATATTGCTCAATCTTGTGCCATCCTCATAATAGCAGTTATGTTTGAGACTACTGTTGCAATCATTGTGTCAATCCATCTCATTGAGGGTCGTCTTCTTTTTCCACTGACCCTCTAATTTTACTAAGCATGCTCTCCTTCTTCAGATACTTGTCCCTCCTGATATGTCCAAAGTAAGCAAGACAAAGTGTCTCCATCCTTACTTCTAGGGAGCATTCTGCCTGCACTTCTTCCAGTATTATTTTTTATTCTTCTCACAGTTCATGTTATATTCTTTACCAACACTATAGCTCAAATCTAGTTTTCTTTGGTCTTCTTTCATGAAGTACATGGTTTGCAAATTATACTTCACTAAAACTATATTTGGAAACCCTGGTATCATACTAGCTAAGTGCTTTGGCTGCTAACTAAAAGGTCAGCAGTTTGAATCCAACAGGCACTCCTTGGAAATTCTATGGGACAGTTCTACTTTGTCCTATAGGGTAGCTAAGGGTTGGAATCAACTCAGTGACAGTGGGTTTGGTTTTTTGTTTTAAAGGTATTTTTTTTAAAAAGGTGGAAAGGAAAAATAGTGGATGAGGTGACAGATTTTTAAAAATGGTAATGCAACCAAGAAGATAGAAAGACACACATGAGTGGGTGCCTACATAGACTTGGGACCAGAAGAACCAGATGGTGCCCAGCCACCACCAGTGATAGCTGCAATGGAGCTCACTAAGTTGAGTCTCACTGGCAACACAAGAATAAAAATGGGTGCACCCTGAGATCTCCACTAAAGGACCTCAACTGATGGTCCAGTGGCTTCAGGGTTCCCCTGGGAGCATGGCCTCTGGCCCTGATGCTGCCCTTGACCATAAATCATAACGAAGGTCCACTCTTCTGACATGAATGGATTGGACTTGACGATGCAGAGTGATCATATATTGGATGCACTTTATGGTTCTAAGCATCTATAGGATATCACCATGCTGACCTCTGACTGGAGGAAGGAGAGTGGGTGGAGAGGTGGGGAAAGGAGACTGTTGGGAGGATGAGACATGTATGCAGCAGAGAGGAATAGTGTGCTGTCATCGGTCAGGAGAGCAGTGGAAGCTGCATATAGGTGGGCATGTAAATTTATACCGGAACGTAAATTTTTGCTCAGTCATAATAAAAAAAAAAGGTCATGAGTTGATAATTTGTGAAAGCAGTTGATTGTGGGTTTATACATGTTTCAAAATCTCTATGATAAAGAATTAAAAAACAAATCAGTTTCCATTAAGAAGAGGAGCTTATTAGGAGAAAGTTAGCAAGTTACTACAATAACAGAACTTTCAAATAAATTTTTTCTTGAAAGTAGTTACTTCAGCAAGCTGTATACTTATTGCAGGGGAGCTTCTCCTTAGTCAACAGCGTTGGAATTCTTCTCTGAACTTTTTTCTAGGCTTATATTTACATTTTTAATATGTTTTATCTTTTCAGGATGCATTTGATTTTAAAATACATTCCTTTTTTTTTTCAAATATTTAAAGCAGTTATTCCAGGGAATAAGATGACTAATCAAGTCAGAAAGTACTATTTAGATGTAAAAAAAAAAAAAAAAAAATCGATATGTGCCTCATGCTGGAAGTATCTATAGCTCTATCTTTGAAACGTTCATGCTAAATAATTGAATCTGAATCTAATCATGCCTCAAGATATATATAACTCTCAGTTTTTAAGAAAATAAAGGAAGCTGGAGAACACTAAGAGCTTACAGTCAGCAAATCCTAGATTATAGGAAATTGCCCAGGACAAATGACCCGGGATTTCTTACCAAAACAGGAGGAGAAGACAGGAAAGCCAAGAGTTACAAGACATTTGAGACATATCAATCAAACGTAATACGTGGACTTAGACAGAACCTTGTTATGAACAACCCAACTTTAAAATGTATGAGATAATACTCAACTTAAGCACTGACTGAATAATCAGTACAAAGAAATAATTTTAGTTGTAATTACTGTAGTTTTAATGAGTCCTTATCTTTTAGAAGCATATCCCACCCAGTGCCTTCGAGTTGAATCTGACTCATGGCAACCCTAGAGGCCAGAGCAGAACTGGCCCATAGAGTATTCAAGGAGTGCCTGGTGGATTTGAACTGCCGACCTAAGACTTAAAGGTACATATAAGGTCTGACAATTAAGTCTGTGAACTTAACTGTTCTAAGGGTTGCATACCTCATTGTTGAATATCACTATGGCCTTTGAAGTACTCCCCTTGGGAAACTATGCAGCAATGCTAGCATCCAGTCCACCCTTCAAAGCAATTCTGGAAGTCTCTGGAATGGCCATTGTTCATGGTGGCATGGTGGCAAGTTCATGAACTTAATTTTATAGTTGTCTGTGAGGGATTTTTTAGCCAATAAACAAATAACTGTACTGAAACACTCTCCCTACTCATGTAACCCCCAATGACTTTTTTTCTTTACCCAAAGATAAAGAATATTGAAAGGAAGACACTTTGACGACATTCCAGACATCAAGGGTAATATGACAACAGCTCTCATGGCCATTCCAGAAAAAGAGTTCCAAAATTGCTTTGAAGGGTGGACTAGACACTGGTATCGGTACTTAGCTCCCCAGTGGCAGTAATTCAAAGGTGACCATAGTGATATTCAGCAATGAGGTGTGTGGCAATCTTTCTACGATGAGTTTATGAACTTAATTGACAGTCCTTGTATTTGTAACTTATAACTGGGTCACAAAAAGATAGGACAGTAAAAGTTTAAAACTGTGGCCTTTACCTCACACTACCCAACCTTAGAACCTATGACACAGCCACATTAGTCAAAACAGCCTGGTAATGGTACAAAAAGAGACATACAGACCAATGGAACAGAGTTGAGGCCCTGGAAATATCACCATCCTCTTATGAATAGTTGATATTCGACAAAGGCCCAGTGGTCACAAAGTAGGGTAAAAACAATCTCTTTAACAAACAGTGTTGGCACAACTGGATATCCATCCACAAAAAACTGAAACAAGACCCATATCTCACACCTTACACAAAAACTAACTCACAGTGGATCAAAGAACTAAAGATCAAGCCTAAAAGGGTAAAGATCATGGAAGAAGAAAACAAAGTCAACAATGGAAGTTTTAATACATAGCTTAGACAGACTACAAAATCTGACCCACAATACACAAACAGAAAATAGATAAATGGCAACTGCTAAAAAGAAACACTTTTGCTCATCCAAAGACTTTACCAAGAGAGTTAAAAGACCACTTATGGAATGGAAAAAAATATTTAGCAACTGCTTGTCAGATCGACCTCTGATTTCTATAATCTACAAGGTATTGCAAAATATCAACAAGAAAAAAGTAAATAACCCCAAAGCAATGGACAAAGGAGATGGACAGACACTTCACCAAAGAAGACATCCAGGCAGCCAAAAGACACATGAGGAAATGCTCACAATCCTTAGCTGTCAGATAAATCCAAACCAAAACTACAATGAGATAACATCTCACCCCAATAAGGTTGGCAATAATCCAGAAAATGCAAAACAACAAATACTGGAGAGGCTGCAGAGAGATTGGAACTCTCCAGTGCTGGTGGGAATGCAAAATGGTACAACCTCTTTGGAAAGCAATTTGGCACTTCCTTAAAAAGCTAGAAATAGAAAAACCATTTGATCCTGCAATTTCACTGCCTGGAATATACCCTACAGAAATACAGGCAGTCACACAAACACATACATGCACACAAACGTTTATTGTAGCACTGTCCACAATAGCAAAAAGATAAAATCAACCAAGGTGTCCATCAACAAATGAATAGATGAAAAAACAATGGTGCACATACTCCATGGAATGCTGTGGAATGTTATAGAACAGTGCTGATTTTATGAAGCATCTCGTAACTTGGTTTCAACTAGAAGACATGATGGTGAGTGAAATCAGTCAGCAGCAAAATGACAAGTATTGTATGAGACTCCTGCTACAAGGACTTAAAAATAGACTTGTGTACAGAAGGAAAGACTCCTTGATGGCTACAAGAGTCAGGAGGGAAGGAGAGGGTTGGTCATAGACTAGATGGTCAATAGGAATTTGGTTAGGTGAAAGCAGTGACAGCACACAGTAAAGAGCAGATCAACATAGCTGGACTACACCATAAACTAAAAAGTTTTCTAAACTCAACCCAGTATTTCAAAGGATTGAGTAGCAGAAATGAGGATCTGGGGACCATGTTTTCAGGAGACATCGAGGTCAATTGGTGTAACTAACTTTTTGCTCAGATAGTCTTCCACCCCATAGTGGTGAGTGGTGTCTGGGGTCTTAAAAGCTAGCAAGCTGCCATCTGAGGTACACCAAATGGTCCCAACCCATCTGGAACAGATGATGACTGAGAACAACAAAGACACAAGGGAAAAAGAGTCCAGGAGACAGAAGAACCTATATGAATGTGAGACTATAGCAACATGAGGCCAGAGTAACCAGATGCCGCCCAGCCACCACCAAAGGCAGACGTGAAGGGGGACACAATGTAGAGTCCCTGAGGCAACATGAGAAAAAGAAGTGTGCAGGTCAATAACTCAACTAAAAGACCAGAAATGATGGTCCGATTAATCATTGTTCTTTATTATAGCACAGGATTCCACGGTGTATACGTACCATAGTTGGTTTATCCGTTCATCTGTTGACAGGACTCTAGGTAGTTTCTGTCTTGTGATTGTGAATAATGCTGCAGTGAACATGGGTGTGCATATGTCTACTTGTGTGGCAGTTCTTATTTCTCTAGAATATAGTCCTAAGAGTGAGATCTCTAGATTGTACAGTATTTCTATTTCTAGTGCCATATCATTTTCGAAAATAGTTGTGCCATTTTACATTTCCTGATTTTGAATATAGTTCTGAAGAATTTTGTGAGCAGCCCTAGCAGTCTGAGGTTTTATTTTTATTGCCCACACAGCCAATTTTGACCATTAATTTCACTTCTAGGGAAATAAGCAGCTGCGCACAATGTTTCATAGATACAATGATCCCCAAGAAATAACTAAACAGGGTGAAAAAAAACTAAACACACCCTAAATGCCAACAGAGGAATGATTATATTATCGTATATCAAACAAATGCATATTATGAAGTATTGCGCCACTATGAGAAATCATGTTGTTGAAGAAATTTGTAAGTTACAGATACATTTTATTTCCTTTTTACTTTGTTTCTAAATTTTTCTTGAGTACCTTTTTTCTGGTTACAAAAATATTTAAATGGGTATCATTTATAAACACCAATTTTTAAATGGAGGTTATCTAGGTTGGATATCAAATATCTCTGATTATATGCATCTTAAGGCTATAAAACCCTGTTTCTCAGGTTCAGTAACCTAATTTCTTCAATAAATAAACAGCTTGGGAAAAAAGGGTGAAAGCACACACACAGATTAAAATAGAGTTAAGGAACTGCAATATCCAGTAGATTTGACTCATGGCATCATGGATGTGTTACAGAATAGAATTGCACTCCACAAAGTTTTCTTGGCTGTAATTTTTACAGGAATAGATCACCAGGTCTTTCTTCCATGGCACTGCTGGATGGGTTCAAACTGCCACCTTCTCATTAATGGTTGAGCAAAAACTGTGCAACCATGGGACCTCATTGAGATCTTAATTCAAACAGCCAGCCAGCCAAGTGCCATTGAGTTGGATCTGACTCATGTTTTAAAGAAAGAAAAAAAATGAGACTGGAGAAATTTAAATGGTAGTTAAATATCTGACTAAAGTCTGTGGCTGGTGTAAATCATAATGGGCTCAGCTGCTAAATGAAAGGTTGGAAGTTCAAGTCCACCAAGAGGTACATCAGAGGCAAGGCCTGGCAATTACTTCCCAAAAATCAGCCATGGAAAACCCTATGGAGCACAGTCCTATTCTGACATGGGTGGGGACAGCATGAGTTGGAACTGGACAGCAAGTGGTTTGGTTTTAAAAATTTTGAGACAGAGACATTAGAGGATCCACACCTTGGGGCCAGCCCTTGGTGTAAGCAATGAGCCCTGTCTTCTCCTCCCCTTGTACTTCTTCAGCTCTGATAACACCAATAGCTACAAGAAGGATTCTCCAACCCTAGATCTTCCTGTCCTGTGTTACATTCTATTTTTGGAGCCTTGGTGGCACAGTGGTAAGAGCTGGGCTGCAGTTTGAATTCACCAGCCATTCCTTGCTTGGACACCCTACAGGGCAGGGTTGTTGTTGTTTGTTTTTAACATTTCATTGTGCTTTAAGTGAAAGTTTACAACCCAATTCAGTTTGTCATACAAAACCTTGCATACACACTGCTATGTAACTCTATCTGCTCTCCCCAACCTATGACAACACACTCCTCCTTTCCATCCTGTCCATTTCCCTTGTCCATTCAACCAGATCCTGCCCCCTCCACCCTCGCCTCTCACCTCTGTACAGGAGCTGCCCAGTTAGCTTCCTGTATCTGTTTCAGCCAAGAAGCTGTATCATTTTATGCATTATGGTCCAGTCCAATCTTTGTCTGAAGAGTTTGCTTGGGGAATGGTTTCAGTTCTGGATTAATAGAGAGTCTGGGGGCCATGTCTTCTGCAGATCCTCTAGTCTATCAGACCATCAAGTCTAGCCTTTTTAATAAAGCTAAAGTTCGACACTCCCATTTTTCTCCCTTTTTGTCAGGGACTCCACGTTATACTTCCTGTCAGGGTCGTCACTGGTGATAGCCAGGCACCATCTAGTTCTGGTCTCCTGCTGATGCAGTCTTTGGACTTGTGGTCCTTTATGTCTCTTGGGCTCATATTCTCCTTAGATCTTTGATGTCTTTCATTCTCCTCTGCTCCAGGTGGACTGTGACGTATTGATGCTACTTAGATGGTCATTTTTAAGACCCGAGACGCCACTCACTGAAGTGGGGTGAAAAACATTTTCTTAAAAAACTTTCTTAGGAGGCAGAGTCAAGATGGCGGACTAAGCACACATCTCCTTATATCCCTCTGGAAACCAAGATCTGAACTGATAATCAAACGGAGCCTTCTGGTCACATAATCAGCCCCCGGACACAGCACAGGGCTGTTACTTTGGACTTCATTGTACTGAGCGAGAAACCTCCTCTCTTTCGCTGACTCCTGTGCCTCGCTATCCCTGGCTCTCAGGGACGAAAGGTAAACGCACCATTTTGACTTTTTTTTCCCTCTGTCTTGCCTGGCGGGCGAAGCTGGGTCTTGCCTAGCAGCTAGACTCAGACACGCTGCCGGGGGGACAGGCAGGCGAAATTCCCATATTTTGAGAGCCAGGCTTGGACTCTGTTAATCCAGCCACTTTGAGCCTCTCGTTTTATATTTGCCTCAGTGACGTTTGTACGGAGTTTCGTAGTCAGTGTGGGGGACACCATGTTGCATATGCAGATTCTAGCGGGACCTCATTCTTAGCCTGGGAGCCAGTGCCTGCAAACATGACAGCACTTCTCTGACAGAAAAGAAGTAATTTACCTAGTGCCACCTGCTTTGGGTGTCCTGCAACAGAATCAGAGGAATCACTGCCTCTCAGCACCTGTAGCCCTTCCGTCAGCTGCCTGTGCGGAGGGTGCCATTTTGGATACAGTGGCCGCAGTTGGACCTAATTCTTAGCTTGGGAGCCAGAGCCTGCCCACAGGAGAGCGCTTTTCTATCAGAAAAGCAGTACTCTACGCAGTGTCCTCTAAGGCTAGGCCCTGTCAGCAGAGGCCACCAGGGCAGTAGCATTGCTGTATTCTGAACTAGTTTGTATCATCTGGGGTTGGATATAGTGGCGCTTACTTTGCCAGTTGAGAAGAGGGACCTCTATACCTGAAAACCTAACTGACTTGAGAAGTGGTCAGATATCTATTGCTTTACATTTTAAGACAGCCTACAGAAACATCTGCAGTCCATCCTCACAGTACCTCTTCCAGCCTCTACATACTCACATGGGTCCCAAAAAGCAACAGACACTTGTGGCATGCAAGAAATCAGCCATGGCTTCAGAAGGTTCCCAAACAAAGCAACCAAGGAGTTTTCCAGATGAAGAAACTTTTATGAAAGCATCAGAAAGTGAATACAAAACGATTATATACAGAGCCCTTCTAGACCTTATACAAAATGCAGGAGAACAAAATGAAAAATTAAGTAAGATGTTCGATCTGATGGAACACCAGTACTCTGAAATCCAGCAGATCAAGAACAAAATCAAAGACATAGAAACTTCCATGCAAAGCCAAGAAAACAGAATGCAACAAATAGAAAAAAGAATTTCTGACTTGGAAGACAGAGCTACTGAGGCCAGCATCTATGAGCAGAAATCAGAAAAAAGAAACAAGAAAAATGAAGAAACATTAAGAAGCATGTGGGACTCTATTAACAGGAACAAACCTTTGATTAATTGGAGTCTCTGAACAGGGTGAGACATCTGAGAACACAGAAAGTATCGTTGCTGACCTGCTGACAGAAAATTTCCCAGAAATCATGAAGGAAGAGAATATAGACATCTCAGATGCATATCATACACCATCAAATACAGATCTCAAAAGAAAGACTCCAAGACATACTATAATCAAGCTCAACAAAATGAAACATAAGCAGCAACTCTTAAAGACAGCAAGACTCAAAGCAAAGCTAACATTCAGAGGGAAACCCTGTAGGTTCTCCTCAGATTTCTCAGCAGAAACCATGCTGGCACGGAGTCAGTGGCATGACACATTGAAAGCCTTGAAGGAAAAGAACTTCCAATCAAGAACTATATATCCTGCAAAACTATCTTTCAAATATGAAAATGAAATTAAGACATTCTCAGATAAACAGAAACTCAGAGACTTTGTAAAAACCAAATCAAAACTATAAGAAATATTGAAAGAAGTTCTTGGCTCTGGCTTAGAAGAACAAAACCACTAACTTTAATATTTTAGAACGACTTTACTACTCAAAACTCTACTCAGTTAGGGAAGGCTCCAAAGCCAATCACAGCTTTGATAAGGAAAGAAGCAATCCAGTGATCATCATGGAAACTATGGTTTCATCATATTAAAAAGAGAGATGTACTACAGTTGTTATAGTCCTTCCAGATGGAGAGGAAGATGACAAGACTGGTAGTAATTAAAATTCTGTTTATATATACTTTATTAAGGGGGATCATAGGGGCAGCTGTAAAGCACAACAAAGATGTATCATATCATTTCAAGAAATGTAACACAGGAGTCTCAACAACCACAAAACCAGCTCTGAAAAAGGTGAAAAATCAACTCACAAAAAAGAACGTCCCAGAAAAGACTAATAAGAACAACAGAGAAAACATCAACATAAAAATAAACACATCACAATGGCAGCAGTGAACACATACCTATCAATAATTACATTGAATGTGAATGGACTGAATGCTCCAGTAAAGAGACATCGAGTGACATCTTGGATCAAAAGACATGACCCATCCATATGTTGTCTACAAGAAACTCACTTGAGACCTAAAGATAGGAACAAACTGAAAATTAAAGGTTGGAAGAATCTATATAAAGCTAACAATGAACAAAGAAGAGCAGGGGTGGCAATTCTAATCTCAGACAAAATCAATTTTAATGTCCAATCCACCATCATGGACAAAGATGGACACTATTTATTGCTGAAAGGTTCAGTACACAAGCAAGACTTAACTATATTAAATATTTATGCACCTAATATCAGAGCACCTAAATACATCGAAGAAACACTGACTACACTCAAAAGAGAGTTAGATGACTCCACCATAATAGTGGGAGACTTCAACACTCCACTCTCAATACTAGACAGATCATCTAGAAAAAAACTCAGTAAAGATACAGAAGACCTCATTGCCACAATTAACAACCTAAACTTCATTGATATATACACAACTTCCCACCCATCAGCAGACAACTACACCTTCTTCTCCAGTGCACATGGAACATTCTCCAGAATTGACCATGCGATAGGCCATAATGCAATGCTCAACAAAATCCATACCACTGAATTACTGCAAAGCATCTTCTCAGATCATAAAGCCATCAAAGTTGAAATCAATAGCAGAAAAAACAGATAGAAAGTGGAACTCTTGGAAACTGAACAACCTCTTGCTCAAAAAAACACGGGTTATAGAGGAAATCAAGGATGAATTAAAGAAATTCATGGATTCCAATGAGAATGAAAACACTTCCTACCAGAACCTACGGGATACAGCCAAAGCAGTGCTCAGAGGTCCGTTTATCTCCATAAATGCACACATCTGGAAAGAAGAAAGAAACCAAATCAAGGAACTACAGCTTGAACAAGTAGAAAGAAAACAGTAGAGGAACCCCTCAGGTACCAGAAGAAATGAGATCATAAAGATTAGAGCAGAGCTAAATGAATTAGAAAATAGAAAAACAATTGAAAAGACCAAAAGCTAGTTTTTTGAGAAGATCAACAAAATTGACAAACCACTGGCTAAACTTACTAAAGAAAAACAGGAAAGGAAACAAATAACCCAAATTAGAAAAGAGAGGGGTGTTGTCACCACAGATGCAACAGAAATCAAAAATATCATAACAGAATACTATGAAAGACTGTACACTAACAAATTTGAAAACTTAGGGGAAATGGACCAATTCCTTGACTCATACCACCTACCCAAATTATCACAACGTGAAGCAGAACAACTTAATAAATCCATTACAAAGGAAGAGATTGAAAAGGTCATCAAAACACTGCCAACCAAAAAAAGTCCGGGCCCAGATGGCTTCACTGCAGAATTCTACCAAGCATTTAGAGAAGAGTTATCTCCAATTACTGAAACTATTTCACAGTATAGAAAGGGATGGAGTACTCCCAAACTCATTCTATCAAGCCAGCATAACACTGATACCCAAGCCAGGGAAAGACCCAACAAAGAAAGAGAACTACAGACCGATATCACTCATGAATCTAGATGTAAAAATCTTCAACAAAACTCTTGCCAATAGAATACAACAACATATCAAGAAAATAATCCATCAGGACCAAGTGGGATTCAGACCAGGGATGCAAGGCTGGTTCAACATCAGGAAAACAATTCATGTGATTAACCACATAAATAACACAAAAGACAAGGATCACCTGATTTTGTCCATTGATGCAGAAACGGCATTTGATAAAGTCTAACACCCATTCATGCTAAAAACTCTTATCAAAATGGGCATAGATTGCAAATTCCTCAACACAATAAGGGCCATTTATACAAAGCCAATTGCCCACATCATCCTGAATGGAGAGAGACTGAAAGACTTTCCCTTGAGATCAGGAACTAGACAAGGATGCCCACTCTCACCTCTCCTATTCAACATTGTGCTAGAAGTTTTAGCCAGAGCAATTAGACAAGACCAAGAAATAAAGGGCATCTGCACTGGCAAAGAGAAAGTTAAAATCTCCCTGTTTGCAGATGATACGATTGTATATGCAGAGAATCCCAAGGAATCTATACATAAACTACTCAAACTGATAGAAGAGTTCAGCAAAGTCTCAGGATACAAGATAAACATGAGTAAATCAGTAGGATTCCTTTATACCAACAACAAGACTGTTAAGGAGGAAATTATCAAATCAATACCATTTATGATAGCCCCTAAGAAGGTATAGTACCTAGGAATTAATCTAACCAGAGAAATAACAGACCTTTACAAAGAGAACTACAAGCCCTTACTACAAGAAACTAAGAGAGACTTAGATAAATGGAAAAACCTACCCTGCTCATGGATAGGAAGACTTTACATTGTGAAAATGTCTATTTTACCCAAAGCAATCTATTTATATAATGCAATCCCAATACAAGTTCCAGTGACATTTTTTAATGAGATGGAGAAACAAATCACCAATTTTGTTTGGAAAGGGAAGAAGCCCCAGTTAAGCAAGGTACTACTAAAGAAAAAGAGCACACTGGGAGGCCTCTCATTACCTGACTTTAGAACATATTACACTGCCACAGTGGTCAAAACAGCCTGGTACTGGTATAAGAACAGAGAGATCGATCAGTGGAACAGAACTGAGATCCCAGAGATGACATCATCTACCTATGAACAATTGAAATTTGACAAAGGCCCTAAGACATTAAACTGGGGTAAAAACAGTATCTTCAACAAATGGTGCTGGCAAAACTGGATATCCATCTGCAAGAAACTGAAACAAGATCCCATATCTTACACCTTATACAAAAACCAACTCCAAATGGATAAAAGACCTAAATATCAAACCTAAAACAATAAAGCTCATCCAAGAAAAGGTAGGAATAACAATGGAAGTTTTAATACACAGTATGGACAGACTCCAATATCTGTCAAACAAACCACAATCATCAGAAGAGAAAATAGATAAATGGGATCTATTAAGAATTAAACACTTTTACTCATCTGAAGACTTTATTAATAGAATTAAAAGAACACCTACAGAATGGGAAAAAATATTTGGAAACTGTATGTCAGACCGACATCTGATTTCCATAATCTATAAGATACTACAAAATATCAACAAGAAGAAGATAAACCATCCAATTAAGCGATGGGCAAAGGAGATGGACAGACATTTCACTAAAGAAGAGATCCAGGCAGCCAAAAAACATATCCAGACATGTTCACAATCTTTAGTTATTAAAGAAATTCAAATCAAGACGACAGTGAGATACCATCTCACCCCAACAAGGTTGGCCATGATCCAAAAAACACAAAACAACAAATGCTGGAGAGGCTGTGGAGAAAGTGGAACCCTCCTACACTGTTGGTGGGGTTGCAAAATGGTCCAGCCTCTTTGGAAAGCAATCTGGCGCTTCCTTAAAAAAATGGATATTGATATACCATTTGACCCAGTCATTCCACTACTTGGAATACATACTACAGAATCAAGGCCTTTCACACCAACGGAAACATGCACCAGAATGTTTACCGCAGCACAGTCCACGACAGCAAAAAGATGGAATCAACCCAGATGCCCAACAACAGAAGAATGGATAGGTAAACTATGGTATATATACTCAATGGAGCACTACGCAATGATAAAGAACAACGATGACTTCAGGAAACATCTCATGACCTGGTTTCAACTGGAAGACATCATGTTGAGTGAAAGTAGTCAGCAACAGAAGGACAAATATTGTATGAGACCTCTACGATAAGATCTGAAAAACAGACTTGTGTATAGAAGAAAGGACTCTTTGACAGCTGCAAGGGAGGTGAGGGAGGGAGTAGGGGGAGGGTTTAGATTAGATAGTTGCTAGGTATCTGGTTGGGTGAAATCGGTGATAGCACACATTAGAAACAAGAACAATATTAAGTGGACTTAAACATGAGTACTCCTCCACCACCAGTGATAGCCACGATGGAGCTCACTAAGTTGAGTCTCACTGGCAACACAAGAATAAAAATTGGTGCACCCTGAGATCCCCACTAAAAGACCTCAATTGATGGTCCAGTGGTTTTGGGGTTCCCTTGGGAGCATGGCCCCTCGCCCTGATTTTGACCTTGACCGTAAATCATAACGAAGGTCCACGCTTCGGACAGGAATGGATTGGACTTGGTGATGCAGTGATCATATATTGGATGCACTTTATGGTTCTATACATCTATAGGATGTCATCCTGCTGACCTCTGGCTGGAGGATGGAGAGTGGGTGGAGAGGAGGGAAAAAAGAGACTGTTGGGAGAATGAGACATGTATGGAGCAGAGAGGAATAGTGTGCTCTCACTGGGCAGGGAGAGCAGTGGAAGCTGCATATAGGTGGGTATGTTAATTTATACGGGAATGTACATTTTCACTCAGTTATATTAAATAAAAAATTTTAAAAAAAAATTTTATTATGCCAAATGACCTGGACATCCCCTAAAACCATGGTACCTATGGGGCAGGTCTACTCTGTCCTATATGGTCACTAGGAGTTGGTGTCAACACAACAGCAGTGGGTTTGGATTTTTGCTTTTTGTTCCTTGACAACCTTCACATCAACTTTGTGTTGACGGTGACTTCTACAAGCTAGAGGTCAGAAATGCCACCAGTCTCCAAATGTTTACCAATTCTGACAGCAGTCATCTGTTTATAGCACTATTACTTGTCTTTAGTTTTTGATCACTCATTGCAATGGCCACACAGAACTCACAGACCAGTGTATGGTTAAGAGGTGTATTAAGAAAGTAACAGGGTACAACTTTAGATGAGCATCAAGAGGCTATAACCAGGCACTAGAAACCATGTAGGCAAAGTCTCCCTTCAGTGCAAGACAGCTCTGACAGGCCTCCTCAGGAACTCAGTTTCCCACAGCTCCTTCTCCAGCTTCCGTTCCAGTGATCCCCTGCATTTACAGTTGTCTCTTTCATCAGTCCCACAGTTTTTCTCCGTTATAATATGCAGCCCCCTCATGCCCCTTCATCCTATTCCTAGAGACTTTTGCTCAGCACTAACCATGCAAATACCCTGTTAATGAATTAACATGCATCCCCTTAACGTAGGTGTTATAATCCTAACCCTTATACCCATGGATATAAACTGGTTTGGAAACAGGTTTTGATCACACCAGAATAGGGTGCGGCTCTAAATCTAGCCACTTCAAAGTTATAGAAAGATCAGATTAGACATTCTCGTGCACACACACAGTGTTGATGATGGTCTGCAAGCCAAGGAACTAGGAACTCCCAAGACTACCTTCAAGGAAGGAAGCTGAGATCCTGATTTGAACTGTCATCCTCAAGAACTGTGAGAAAATAAATTTTTTAAAGCCACCCACTTGTATTTCTATTATAGCATCATTAGGAAACCAAGGCACACCCGTAAGGCTGTTGTACTACCCTGGCAAGCACTAATGCTTAGACTTGACCACACCTTCCTCTCAGCCTGTGTGAGGAGCTGAACAACACGGGGGAGACTGCACTTTTGACATTTATGACTTCAGATCCCAAATGGACCCCAAAGCTGCTAGTCAATTCTGCCTCATTCCCTAATAAATTCACATTCTCATTATTCAAAATGGCTCTTTCCTCATATCTCAGAAGCTAAACCCTCACAGCTGAGGACCTCACGCCTCTAACCTTTCAAAGAAAAAAAGATACCCTTGAAAAAAGCCACCTCAGCTTCCCCCAACACACTTGTAACTGGAGCCATACACTCTGTCTTCCCTTCTCATTTCAAGAGAAGATGACTTTGCTGCCAATGTGAAGGCCCAGCCTGAGCCCTGGATCCCATTCACTCTCTCCTTCTCATGGATTTTGTTATTAAATTATTCCCTTTCTCTCCTTTATGAGTTGTTACCTTTCTCTGAAATTACTGCCATTAGCAGAAAAACATGCTTTAATACTTCTCCCTTCTTTTCAAAAATCCTTTAAAAAGACTCTTCTAATCTTAACTCAACAATTCAAAGATACAGTAGTAGGGGCAGGGGTCTGGGGATCATGCTCTCAAGGAACATCAAGGTCAAATGGCTTAACTAGCCTATTGCTAAGAGGGTCTTCTGCACTCCATATTGGTGAGTGGCATCTGCAGTCTTAAAAGCTAGCAAGCTGTCAGCTGAGGTACATCAAGTGGTCCCAACTCATCTGGAACAGAAATCACCGAGAACAACAAAGACATCAGGGAAAAAGAGCCCAGGAGACAGAGGACCCATGTGAATGGGTGACTGTGTCAACGTTCGACCAGAAGAACCAGATGGTGCCTGGCCACCACCAAAGACAGCTGTGATGGGGCACATAGTGTTGAGTCTCAGTGGCAACATGAGAAAAAGAGGAGTACACCTCAAGAACTTCACTAAGACCACAGTTGACAGTCTGGAGGCCTGAGAGCATGTCCCCTAGACTTGCTGCTGCCCCTGACCAGAAAACATTACTGGGGTCAACTCTTCAGACAGGAATGGACTGGACTTGGGGACGCTATATTTTGTGTGTACGATACGGTTCTATGCATCTATGGGATGCGTTCTACTGAGCTCTTACCAGAACAGAGAGGAGAGGGCAGAGAGAAGGGTACAGAAGATTGTTAAAACAACATGACATACACAGAATGAAAAGGAGGAGTGTGTTGTCACAGGACAAGGAGAGCAGAAGGAGATGCACACAGGTGGGCATGCAAATTTAATTTGGATTGTATGCCTTCACTTAATCACACACACAAAATCCTTTAAAAAGGATTCAAGTCATAAAAAGTACATTCCCTGACCACAATGGAATTAAGTCAATAACAGATATCTGGGAACTAAATTTAGAAACTGTATTTGAAAACTAAAAAACTCACTTCTTAATAACCTTCAGTCAAAAAAGAGATATAAAAAGAGAAATTAGAAAGTAATTTGAACTGAAGGAAGTTCAGAACACAACATATCAATGTTTGTGAAATGATACTGAAACAGTACTCAATGCTTGTATTGGAAAAGCAGGATTCAAATTAATGACCTCAGCTTTGACAGTAAGAAAATAGGAAAAGAGCAAATGAAACCAAAATAAGTAGGAGGAAGGAAATGAAGTTCAGAATAAAAATCAGTAACATTGGAAAGACAACAGAGAAAAACAACCAATGAAATCAAAAGCTGGTTCATAAAGATGTTAGAAAATGTGTTGTCAGCAGTCATAGAGTCAGCCTCCAACTCATGGAGACTCCATACACAAAAGCAAAAGGCTGCCTGCTCATCTGGTTGTCCATCTAGCCATTATGATCCATAGGGATTTTCCTGATTGATTTTCAGAACACTTCCAGGCTTTTCTTCCTAGTCCGTTTTAGACTAAAAGCTCCACTAAAAGCTATTTAGCATCATACCACCATTCAAGCTGCCACTGAGAGATAGAGGGTAGCTGCATTTGAGGTGCATTGGCTGGGAAATGAACCCAAGTCTTTCACATGGAAAGCGGTAATTTCAACAAGGAGGAAATATTATTAACAGCTTCATTCCAATGGAATGGACAACTTAGACGAAATGTGCAAATTCTCTGAAAAATGCAAACTACAGGCACTCTAGAAGAAATAAACAGCCTGAATAGTCCTATATCTTCAAAATAAATTTCCAATAATCTTTACCGGAGTGGGGGAAGGGGCGGAGAAAGAAGTACTGATTAAGGCACAATAGAGGACTACAGAAGCCCTAACCCACCCTCCTGACCTCAGCAATTGTCTTGACTTGATGAAAAACGTGAAGTCAGAGAGAGATGGAGACACAAGAAGCTCAACCAGTTCTACGTGGGAAAAACAGAGTCATGATGGGATTGTAGCTCTCTGCAAATCCCTAAACCACTAATTAAACACAGATTACACTGAATGACAAAGTAGGTGGGGAGTTCTATTTTGCACCCACACCTCAGTATACCTTTGGGACTTCATTTTTGGTTGAGCTTTGTTTGTGGTTACACAGCCCCCCCTGCTGGGGAGAAGCCATGTGGGAGCAGGTTCACTTTGTAACAATGACCTTGGACAAACCTAAAATGTAGACCTTTCGCATGCATAGGGTTGTGGTTGTTAGGTGCCACTGAGTCGGCCCCAACTCACAGTGACCCTATGTGCATGAGAACAAAACACTGTCCAGTCCTGCACATCCTCACAGTTATTGCTATGCTTGAGCCCACTGTCACAGCCACTATGTTAAGTCATCTCATTGAGGGTCTTCCTCTTTTTTACAGACCCTCCTACTTTACCAAGGATGATGTCCTTCTCCAGGAACTGATCTCTCCTGACAAAATGTCCAAAGTACTTAAGAAGAAATCTCATCATCCTTGCTTCCAAAGGATTACAGAGGTATTAAAGCATTCCTGCACAGGGATTGGCATAAAGTCAGGGACATGTAAACATTCACTCCCATTTGGAAGCATATTGGGCATCATACAGTGCGACTTACCCAACCCACACCTGCAAGTCTAATTACAAGACACCTTTTTGCTCTTATTCTTTCTCATTTTGAGCTTCTGTTAAGCAAGAAAGGGACCTATGTCCAGAGAAACAGTTACCATGTCTAAGTTTCACTGGATCTGAAGAAAAAGCAGACATTAGCATTTTGCAGCGTACAATGGGCTCACACCCAACAAAATTACTCAGCACTTGTTTTCCTGCTTTTGGGGTTCTCCCAAAACAGTTTCTTCAGCCTAACTACTCTGAATTTCTAACCTCTACTGACCCAGCGCTGATCGGTTTTGCTTTGGGGAAGACATACGACCACGCAGACCAGTGCTCACTTCAGAGGGCTGGAGCTACAAAGCGGTGACTGTTTAGGGGCGTCCCAGGTCACAGTGCAGGGAGAGCAGGAGCAGACCCGGAGGGGGTGTTATGAAATCCTTGGGAACAGACGGCCCCTCCTTCGAGGGGAGGGATCAAGGCCCTGGGACCTGCTTCTTCTGAAGAAGCTTCTTGGGATCCCAGAACTTAGTTCTGGGCTGTTTCGCGGACTCTTGCTGGCTCTCCGTGCAGGTGCCTGGCGGGACCGGTGGGCCTGGCATCTGGCCATGTCATCTTGCAGCCGTGTTGCGCTGGTGACCGGGGCAAACAAGGGCATTGGATTCGCCATTACTAGAGAGCTGTGCCGACAGTTCTCGGGCGATGTGGTGCTCACGGCGAGGGACGAGGCGCGGGGCCGGGCGGCCGTGCAGCAGCTTCAGGCTGAGGGCCTAAGTCCGCGCTTTCACCAGCTGGACATCGACAACCTGCAGAGTATCCGCGCCCTGCGCGACTTCTTGCGCCGCGAGTACGGGGGACTAAACGTGCTGGTCAACAACGCAGGCATCGCCTTCAAGTGTAGGTGCTGGGAGGCAGGGGTCCCTGGGGTGCTCCGAGGGCTCCGGGCAGGCGCCCGCACCTCTTGAGTGATCGAAAGGGCTGCTCGGGACGCACTCAGTTCTTGCCTCCCCAAAGCGGTCTCACTCTGTGTGGAGCCGCCCGGGTGGCTCACTGGGCACAAGGCAGCCACTCGCCAGACAGAGTACCCAGCCTGTTCCTGGCCTGTGTGGGCCTGTGCGCAGCCCCGAGCCTCCCGGAACTGTCAGCGGCTGCTGTTAGCCAGAAAATCCGACTCCGGGGAGGGGGCCACGCCCTGCTAAACTCACCAGCTTTGCACAACGCCAGAATCAACTTCTCTGGGAAACTTCTCTAAAATCACTTTGGACTTTCGCTTTCCACCAAAGGCCCGTTCACAGATGCCAGAGGCATCTACTGAGGACAGGAAATGCAGCTTTAAGACTGGACCCGTGAGTCCTGGCACATTCAAGTGGACATCTTACTTTTTTTTATGGAGAGAGTTGATAGGCTCTGGGAAACAGGGAAACTCGACTTCCTTCTTGAGGGAACTTTTGTTTGTCATCCAACATATAAGTGAGGTTTAAGTAGTGTATTCGGGGGAAAGGGGGTACAAAATTACTTATCCTATCTAGGGCTTAATTAAGAAAACTGTTGAACTACCACGTGCTGGAGGGTACAAAGAAATAAACAGGCCAGCATCACATATAATCTAATGACCCGTGCCAGCTCTAAGGCAGAGCAAAGTGAAATGAACCAGACTGGAGCAGAAGCCTCCGTTCCCTGGGCGGACACCAGCTCCCAGCACTGGCCACCTGTTCCTTTAGTTGTGGGCTTCCCGCGATCCCACCCTGGAGCTGGGCGTAGATGAGGGATTGGCAGTTAAATACTCTGCATCCTAGACATCAGGTGAGACAACTGATGTGAGCTCAGAGCCCTTGCTTCAGCATGAATGGGCATAGAATAGCAGTATCTGGATCACCTGGAGCCCGCCCCACACCTGCTGAATCAAGGTGACTCCTGTGCACATCAGGTCTCAGAAGGAGCTGTCAAAGCCAGAAGTTCTCAAAGTGCAATTCATAGATAAGTAGCTGCAGCATCACCCGGGGACTGATAGAAATTCTCAAGCTCCAGCCTAAACCTACTAGTTGCGATGGAGTCAATTTCGACTCACAGTGGCCCCAAAGGTGTCAGAATACAATGTGTTCCACAGGGTTTTCAGTGGTTAATTTCTGGATAGCAGATTATCAAGCCTTTCTTCTAAGGCACACCTGGGTACACTCAAACCTCCAACTTACTCTATTTGCAACTGAACACATTAACTATTTGCACTGTTCGGGGACTCCCACCACTTCCAGACCTGCTGAATCAGAAACTCTAGGTAGGGCTCAGGAATCCGTGTTTTTAACGGGCTCTTTGGGTGATTCTGATACTAAAGTTTGAGAGCCACTGACCAGGTGATTTAAACATTTTTGTAAAGTTGACTTGTTTTTCTGTAACTTTTATACAGTAGGATCCACTTCATATGAATTTCAGGGTGAATATATGACTTCCTCTTTGTTTCCTTCTGTTTGCAAAAGATGATGATCCAACACCCTTTGACATTCAAGCTGAGCTGACACTGAAGACAAACTTTTTTGCTACAAGAAATGTCTGCGCCGAATTACTGCCGATAATAAAACCTCATGGTAAGTTCAGTGAGCATGTGGGTTTGTCCAGCTGCATTAGCAAGGAACGAACCACAGGCTCCCAGAAGGGGCTGCCTGCAGGAATCACCCTGAGGTGCCATTTCTCCTTAGGGGAAAAACTACACTTTCCTTAGTTTTAAAAGATGCACTATTTGGGGATCTATGTCATGAACTCAGGGCTAGCATGATGGGGAGTTGTTAGTTGCCGTGGAGTCGGCTCTACTCAGTACATCCCCGTGCACAACAGAAGAAATCGTTGCCTGGTCCTGTGTCATCTTCACAGTCACATGTCTGAGTCTATGGGTGCAGTCACTTTCTATTTTGAGTGCCTCCCAACGTATGGGGCTCATCATCCAGGACTCTGCTGGATGGTATTCTGCTGTGCTCCATAGGGTTTTCACTGGCTAATTTTCAGAAGTAGATTTCCAAGCCTTTCTTCCTAGTCTTTCTTAGTCTGAAAGCTCTACTGAAATCTGTCGACAGTGGGTGACCTTGCTGGTATTTAGAATACTGGTGGCATAGTATCCAGCACTACAGCAACATGCACAACCCCACACACAGTATAGCAAACTGACAGGTTGTAGGGCAGGGAATTACAGGTTTCAAAAGGCCTCTTGCTTTTGCTTAGTCTCAGCAAGTCCTTCTCCAAGGTGATGAGGCCAGAGGCTGGCTCTCCCAGTGGTCCTGTGATAGTATCTGTTCTAACATTATTGCTTTCTTCTTGCACTAAATTTTGTGAACTGATTCAGAATATCTGAGAGAACCTGGCTACACTCCCTGTACCCAGAAGTTCTCAAAGTGGGATTCACAATACCCATTGACATTGAGGCGATTTTGACTCCCAGGGACCCTATAGGACAGAGTAGAACTGCTACATAGTTTCCAGGGGGCAGCTGGTAGATTTGAACCATTGATTTTTTTGGTTATCAGCCGAGCTCTCAAGCCCTGTGCCACCAGGGCTCTAATTATTCAATACATTTTTTTTTTTTTTAATTTTCCAACAATTATTTCTTGAGTCCCTGTCAGAGACCAGGCATTATGCTGGGTGCTGGGGATACAATGTTGAACAGCAGTGGTCAGGGGCAGTCCCACCCATGGGCACAGAGCCTATGGGGAGTGGGTCATTCGTTACACTCATATATGTCAAATTACCACTCTGCTGGAAAGGGGAGAAGGGTGACTTTCCTGAAGAGTGTCTTTCCCAAGAAGTCAACAGTGGTTCTTAGGAAGAAGTTTGTGGTTCTCACTGGAAATGCTACCAGTGTTCCATCTGGCAGCCATGGTCACCCATGGTAGACAGATTTCAGTGGTACTTCCAAACAAAGATGTTTTCAATGTTCTTGTTAGTTGCCACTGACTCGATTTTGACTCGTGGTGACCTCATGTGTACAGAGTAGAACAGTGCACCACAGAGTTTTCAAGATTGACATTTCAGAAGCAGGTCAACAGGCCTATCTTCTGAGTTGCATCTGGGTGGGTTCAAACTGCCAACCTTTCAACTAGTAGTTGAGTACTGCACTAATTATACCACCCAGGACCTCACTTTTGAAATATCAATTAATATTCTGAATGAGGATCATCCCTCCATTCAAAAATCTCAAAATCCAAAAAAAGCATATGGTAAAAGTCGTACCCTTACTCCTGCTCCCTACCTGCCTGGTTCCCACCCAGCCTCCACAGAGAACTGCCATTCATTTCTTAGTGAGAAAGGAGCAGAGGAAGCTTCAGGCAGAGTTGCAGATGCTGGTTGTAGAACACCTTGAGCCAGATGTATAGAGTTGGTGAATGCTCCCAGCCAAGGCAATGGAATTTTTAAATGCAAATCTAAATATGAATGCATATTCTTTTTTACTATTTTTTTCTTACTCAAAAGGTGGCAATAACTATAAGGCTCACCATCTTGGTTTTTTTTTCATTTAATGTACCTAGGACTCTTTCCAGATCAGAACAGATAACCTGTTCATTCTGTTTTACAACTGCATTATATTCATTGTAGGCATATCTTATACCAGCTATCAAGGAGTCTTCTCCCTGACACATTTTAGAATTATTTTCGATCATCGAATTTGAGATCTTCAAGGTGTTGAAGAAATCTTGACTTTACAGAGAGGCAAACTGAGGCCCAGAGACATGAACACAAACCCCAAACCAAACAGGTTGCTATAGAGTGGCTTCCAACTCATAGCAACCCTATAGGACACAGCAGAACTGCCTCATAGGGTTTCCAAGACTATAATCTTTATGGAAGGAACCCTGGTTTCCCAGTGCTTAAAGCAACTGCTGACCAAAAAAGTTCAGCAGTTCAAAACTACCAGCAGTTCCATGGGAGAAAGATGTGGCAGTCTGCTTCTGTAGACATTTACAGCTTATGGGGTTGCTATGAGTCAGAACTGACTGAAAAGCAGTGGGTTTCAGTAATCTTTTTGAAAGCAGATTTCCACATCTTTCTTCTGCAAACCATTGGCCTTTCAGTTAGCAGCAGAGGGATTAACCACTGAGCACCAGGGCTCCTTATGTGAACACCCAACCTACTGCCATCAAGTTCATTCCAGCTCATAGTGACACCATAAGGCAGTGTAGAACTGCCCTCATAGGGTTTCCAAGCCTGTAAATATTTACAGAAGCAGACTGCCACATCTTTCTCCTGAGAAGAGGCTGCTGGCCTTTTGGCTGGCAGTTGAGTGTTTTGACCACTGTGCCACCAGGGCTCCCTAACATGAACAAAGCCAGATAGTAATACAGCTGGAAATAGTATCCATGTTTCCTGACATTGCTACTCAATCAAATCAGGGTAGTTCTACTGAAGTAAAAATGACAGCACCAAATGAAAACAAAGCTATTTTAAAAATAACAGAAACTTCCGGGGAAGGGTAGGGGGCCTAGGAATCAACCCAGAGGAGATGAATCACTGTATTTAATCAGCTTCTATAGCTGGCTCTTTATCAAGTGGTGACTAGGAGGAACCTAATAGAATTTGGGGAGTTACCACTTTTAGAATGTAGTGGTCCAATTTGGAGAAATTCTGACTCAAAGGCAATGTGGCAGTGTCTTGGGACTCTGTTTGGCAACTTCAGCATATATGAATAAGGACAACAGGGGTCTGAAGCACACAAAATGCTCCTCATAGCTTTCAGTTGACATTATGATAGTCCCACGCACAAGAGGAGGTCATTGTGATCCATGGGGTTTTCACTGTCTGGTTTTCAGAAGTAGGTTGCCAGGCATTTCTTCCTAATGCATCTTAGTCTGGAAACTCAGCTGAAACCTGTTCAGCCTCATAGCAACACACCAGCCTCCACGCACAGGTGGTGGTTGTCTAGGAGGTGAGCTGACTGAGAATCAAACCTGGGTGTCCCACATGGGAGGTGATAATTCTGTGACAAAACCACCAGGGCTCCCAGCTGCTTGTCTAAACAACAAAAAAAACCCAAACTCATTATCATTGAGTCAATTCAAACTCACAGTGACCCTATAGAACAACAAAAGTGCCCCACAGAAATATCCAAGGTGCACATTGGGTATTGAAACAACCGATCTTGTGGTTAGCAACCATGGCACTTAACCACCATAACACCACCATAACCAGGGTTTCCACTGCATGCCTATTCCTCTGCTTCAACTCTTCCTAGGATCCTTCTAAGTAGGGATGTCACTCAAGTGAGCAACAAAGTGGCCAGTCATTGGCAAGCCTCCCATTTGCGGAATATTGGAGTGGGGTCACAATTTCATACACTCAGCTATGGGTGATAGTTATCAGCAATGCTGATAGTTCCAGACATCAATTTTATTTACCGAATCAGGAATCTGACATACAACCCATTAAGAACGTTTGTAACTTTCCAATAAACCTCAAATTTACGGAGCATCATTGCCTCTTGATTTGCAGGGAATCATTCCCTCCCATACAAAACTGACTGGAAAGTTACTCTTCAGTTTTATAACCATCACTTTAAAGAAAGTTGTTCATTTACTTGCTTATTTATTCACAATTGAGTAAATGGGTTAATCTGCTTTCAAGCTAGTGGAGAAGTAATTTGCCTACTATTTTTAGAATGACTGCTATAGGGTTGCTGTGAAATTGGCATCATCTCAATGGTAGGAGTTTGGTGTTTTTTGTTTGTTTGCAGTGCAAGGTGTTTCAGAATAGGTGGGGCCACCTGGACCTCAGCAGAAGGTGGTATCTCAGGGCTGACTAGATGCATCTGGCTGTTGAAGCCAAGCATTCATAAAAAACCAGCCTCATTACTACTGAGTTAATTCTGACTCACAGCAACCCTATAGTGTTTCATAAAATTGATTCCTGTCAAGTTGGTTCTGACTCACAGCTACCCTACAGGACAGAGTAGAACTGCCGTAGAGTTTCCAAGGAACATGTGATGGATTTGAAGATAGCACTTAACCACTGTGCCACCACAGCTTCTTTGTAGTGATTCATAGGCTCCCTAAAAACTGTTCCCAGTGGCATAACCTTAGGTCAAAGAGGACATCTTCTTCCCTTGTTGTTGGTTGCTGCGGAGTTGACTCTGACACATGGCAACCCCATGTATACAGAGCAAAACTGCTCCACAGGCTTTTCAATACCATTACAAAGACCACCAGACCTATCTTCCAAGGTGTTTTGATTAGGTTTGTGCTACTGACCTTTCTGCTAGTAGTGGAGCACTTAACCATTTATGATACTCAGGGACTAGTAGGAATTTTATTTCCATGGAAGGTGTAGAGTAGCTCCTGTAATCTATTTTTCTTTTATTTCTTCCAAATTTAATTCCTTGGAACAGCCAAATGATTGAGAGTAAAGTTTTTTAGAAAATAATGAAGAATGCAGCACCACATATGTAGTGTTCTTGGCCAAATTATTAAATGGAATCTAATCATGAGAAAATCAGACAAATCCATATTGGGAGAAAAGCTACAAAATACTGTGCTAGAATCTTCACAAAGGACTTTGTTATCGTCAACTGCTGTTGATTGAGGTTGACTAAAGAAATAGGGCAACTAAATTTAATGCATGATCCAACATTGGAGTCTGGATTGAAACAAAAAACTGTAAAGGGACATTATTGGGACAACTGAGAAGATCTGGATATGGACTACACATCAGATAATGGTTCTGCACAATGATAAATGTCTTGAGTGAGACCACTGTTGTGATTACACAAGGAAACACCTTTGTGACCATAAATATGCTAGTTTGAGTGAAAGCTCATGATGTCTGCAACTTGCAAAGAGTGAGAGAATGAGCAAAAATGTGTCAAAATGTAAACAAGTGGTACAATTAGGTGAGGGATATATGAGGTACATCAAACTATTCTTGCAACTGTTCTGTAGGTTGCAAATTTTTCAAAATTAACATTTGGAAAGGAAATATGTATTACCATTAATAAAGGTCTAGAAGGGCTCTGTATGTAATCCTTTTGTACTCACCTTCTGATAATTTCAGAAAAGTTTCTTTGTCCGGTAAGCTCCTTGGTTATTTCATTTGTGACCTTTCTGAAGCCATGGGTGATTTCCTGTTTACCATTTTCTCAAGGGTCTGCTGCTTTTTGGGCTTCATGTGAATCGATAAAGGCTGGGAGGGATACTGTGATGATGGACCACAGATGTTTCTCTAGGCCATCTTAAAATGAAAAATAAAAGGTATCTGACCACTTCCCAAGTCAGTCAGGTTTTCAGGTGCAGAGGTCCCTCTTCCCAACTGGCAAAGTAAGCACCTCTATATCCAACCCCAGATGATATGAACTAGTTCAAAATACAGCAATGCTACTCCCCTCTTGGTCTCTGCTGGCAGGTCCCAGCCATAGGCGTCACTCTGTAAACTACTGCTTTTCTGACAGAAAAGTGCTCTCCTGTGGGAAGGTGCTGGCTCCCAGACTAAGAATTAGGTCCAGCTGTCACCACCATATCTAATATGGTGCCCTGCACAAGGTCACCACCACTACCATACACACTACCCTGTAGCAGAGGCGGGAAGAGGGGCCAAAGGTGCCAGGAAGCAGTGAGTCCTCAGCCTCTGTTGCTGGGCCACAGCTGTAGGTGACACTGTGTAAACTACTGCCTTTCTGTCAGAAAAATGCTCTCCTGTGGGCAGGCACTGGCTCCCAGGCTAAGAATTAGGTCCAGCTAAAATCTCTGTATTCAAGATGGGGTCCTGCAAAAGGGCACTGCCATTTCCATACAAACTATACTGTGGTGGAGGCAGAAAGACAGGTCAAAAGTGGCGAGATGCACAGAGTCCTAAGCCTGGCTCCCAAAAGATGGCAATTTCACCTGCCTATCCCACCAGCAGTGCATCTGAGACTTCCCTCTAGGCAAGACTCAGCTCCACCCACCAGCCAAGACAGAGGAAAAAAAAGTCAAAATGGTGAGTTACCTTCAGTCCACGAGAGCCAGGACTAGCCAGGAGCGGAGTCAACTAGAGAGGAGGTTTGAAGTCCAAATTAACAGCCCTGTGCCATGTCTTGGGCCTCACTAGGTGATCAGAAAGCTCCATTGGATTATCATTTCAGGTCTTGGTTTCCAGAGGGATTTAGGGAGACATGTCTTAGTCTGCCATCTTCACTCCGCCCCTCACCATTAATAAAGGAAAGAAAACATTGACAAGTCGTGGGTACCCGGGAGATAAGTAAGGTGCTACTTTTCAAGATATAGAAGGTGAGTGTCTTCATATGGGGTTGAAGCCCAGACGAATTCCCAGTAGAATGTGAAGCACTCCTTGCTTCCCTGAGCATGCATCTGTGGAGAATGCCATGCACAAGATAAAATTAAATCCAGAGAGAGCAGTTTGAAGACAGAAAATACAGATTCAGAGTAAAATGTAAAAAAAGAACTCCAAGATACTGGGCTTCTGTTAAGGTGACGGAAAAATTCTGGAATGGCTAATGGTAGTGGTTTTTCCACATGATGAATTTAATTAATATCACTGAACTTTACAAGTCAAGATTGTAATGGCAAACATTCTGTTACCTATAGACTTTTCAAAAAAAAGGAAAGACAGAAAAGAACTAAAAAATTAGTGTATTTTGATGCTGAGTGAAATGTGTAAACTCTACATGTTTACTGGTTTTGGATGTCCATAAATGCTTCAAATTGTGGTATAGGTTTTGGCTTGTGTAGTTGTTTTTATAGACCCACCAAGTTTTTTAAACAGTTGCCATTGAGTCATCTCTTTTCTCATGATGATTCCATCTGTGTCAGCACAGAACTGTGTTCCACAAGGTTTTCCACAGCTGATTCTTCAGAAATAGACTGTCAAGGCCTTTCTCCCAAGGCATCTATGGATAGACTTGAACCTCCAAACTTATGGTTGGCAGCAGAGTCCATTAACTGCTTGCACCACCCAGGGTCTTCAACTGTCTCTCTGTTTAAACAAAATTTAGTGAACTATGTTGTATTACAACTTCAGATTCACCAAAAAATCATACATAAAGTACAAAGCCCATCTTCTCCCCTACTGTCTTAGTCATCTAGTGCTGTTATAATAGAAATAACACCAGTGGATGGCTTTAAAAAGAGAAATTGATGTTACTACAGTCCAGTAGGCTACAAGTCCAAATTCAAGGCATTAACTCCGGGGGAAGTCTTTCTCTGTTGGCTCTGGAGGAAGGTCTTTGTCATCAATCTTCCCCTGAACTGGGAGCTTCTAAGGTATGGGGACCCCAGGTCTAAAGGACACACTCTGCTCCTGGTACTTCCTTCCTGGTGGTATGAGATCCCTCACTCTCTTCTTGCTTCCCTTTCCTTTATATCCTGAGAGACTGCCTCCAGACATAGTACAATCTTATAGACTGAGTCCTTCCTCACTAACACAACCACTTCCCATCTTTCCTCATTAACATCATAAAGGTGGGATTTACAACATTAGGAACATCACAGAACACCCAGAATGACCTAACCAAATGGCTACACATATTTTTAGGGAGACACACATCAATCCATGACAGCCTCTGACTAAACAGTAACTCTAGAAACAGCAGTTTCCTCCCTCTGTTATTAGCATCTTGCACTCCTATGGTATATGTGTTACAAGTGAAAAACTAATTCTGATACTTTGTGTTGTACAGTCCTACTGGTTTTCTTTCTGTTGTTCTTAAAATATAGATAACACACTTGCCATTGTTCTACAGGTTTTCTTTGTATTGCTGTAAAATTATAGACAACACACTTGCCATTTCAACATTTTTCTCATGTCCAATTTTATGAGACCAATAACATCAATCATGTTGTGCATCCATCACCAAAATCCACTGCCTAATTGTCTCTGTGTTTTTTTTTTTTTTTGTCATTAGGTGCCCTCAAGTTGATTCCAACTCATAGAGACCCTATAGGTCAGGGTAGAACTGCTCCATGGAGTTTCCAAGGAGCATCTGATGGAGTTGAACTGCCAATCACTTGGTTAAAAGCCATGGTACTTCACCACCAGGGTTTCCAGCTGTCTCTTTAGTAGCTGTGAATTATTAGTGGTTTATTAACTATGCTAAAAAAAAAAAAAAAAAATCAGTGCGAATCAAAACCAGGACGGAGAATCACCCTATTCCAACATGCAATTATCCATCACTAAGAGTAGCTTCCACCACCCATCTATCAGTTTGTTGTACTGTGGTAGCTTGCATGTTGCTGTGATACAGAAGCTGTGCCACTGGTACTACAAATACCAGCAGGGTCACCTGTGGTGGACGGGTTTCAATGAGCTCCCAGTCTGGGGAAAAAGGCCAGGTGATCTACTTCTGAAAATTAGCCCATGAAAATAGGGGTGAAAAAAATGGTAAAATTTACTGGTGTACAGATTTTATACCTTCTGGAATAATTTTTATGTCAGCAATTAAACCTGAGCCATGACTCAGTTGTACATTTGGTATATTCTGCCAGTGCCAGTTTGTCTGGAACACATCTCTGTACTTTTACTTTTCTGTTTCAGGCCGTGTAGTGAATATCAGTAGTTTACTGGGTTCTAAAGCTCTAGAGGACTGCAGTGAAGACCTGCAGGAGAAGTTCCGATGTGAGACACTCATGGAGGAGGACCTGGTAGATCTCATGAAGAAGTTTGTAGAGGATACAAAAAATGAAGTGCATGAGAGGGAAGGCTGGCCCAGCTCAGCATATGGGGTCTCCAAGCTGGGAGTCACTGTCTTATCGAGAATCCAGGCCAGAAATCTGGATGAGAAGAGAAAAGGTGACAGGATTCTGCTAAACGCCTGCTGCCCTGGTTGGTTGGAGACTGACACTGGTGAATATGGCTCCAAAACTGTGGAGGAGGGGGCTGAGACTCCTGTATACTTGGCCCTCCTGCCTCCAGATGCTACTGAACCTCACGGCCAGCTGGTCCAGGACAAAGTTGTCCAAAACTGGTCAATGTCTGCTTTGGAGCCTTAATGCTTAATAAATGGAAGCACCATCTCTGAATGAATGAACGAATTCTGATTCCATTTCTGTCTCCTGAGAAGGTGTGTCATTTAGAATCTCTCTGTCAGAAAGGTCGCTAATTCTAGAATTTGGAGCTGAATGATTTGGTATGCCAAAACTATTTAGCCCAAGAGAGAAAAGAGAGGCATGGCCAAGATGGTGGACTAAACACATGTCTCCTCAATTCCCTCTGAGAAATAAGGCCTAGAAAAATAATTGAATGGAGCAGTGTGGATGTTTGGGGGAGAACCAAGATCTAGCATAGGGTTGTGAGATTGGACTGGGTGACAGTAACAGGGAAACTACCTCTATCGAAGGTGAGGCAGCGGTGGATTGAGTCCTTCTGTTGCACACCGTTTCAGAGGATTACAGGTACGGATGCCTTCTTTGTTGACTGGGAGGCTGGGACTGGGACTGCTGAGTCTGTGAGCCTGGCACAAGCCATCTATTATGCTGAACTGCAGTGCTTAAGTAAACAGCGTATCCTGTAGCAGAGAAACTATGCTTGTGACAGCCACATCTAGAGAACCCAGTGGCAGCTGCTGACTGAGGGTGCCACTGTCCCTCCTCCCTTCTCTTCTCTGAGGTACACCATAGATATTGCTGACTCACTGCAGGAAAGGAGGCTCAGGTGGGATGCCATCTTGGTCAGCTGAGAGGTGGAGCTAGTCATGCCTGAAGCCAAACCTGGGACTAATTCCCACATTAAGCAACAGTGCCTGTCTGGATAGTGCTCTTCCCAGCAAAAAGCTGTTTTTAAAATGATTGTACCTAGGGATCATAGCAGGGGCTGGTGGCCAAGTGCACGAGTGCCCTAACTCCTCCCCTCCTTGAACCATGTCATAACTGTCTGGGGACAGCCTAGGAAGCACCATCTCTGTCAACCAGGAGGCAGAGCCTGCCACCCCTGAGAACTCAGCTCCTTTCAGCTGTTGCTGGTCAATGCCAGTCTCAGGGGAAAGGCAGCTTTTATGTTAAGAGCAGATAGACAACACAGTGGTGACTGGTCCCTGAGTGTGGTGGTGCTATTTGCACCACCCTTCATGAGCCACATCATAGGACTGTGTGACAGCCCCCCAGAGACTCCATAAGTAGGGTGCCATCTTTGCTAGTCAGGAGGTGGGGAATGCCATGTTGGAGGGCCCAGCTGCTTTTGGTGGCTGCTGGACACATCCTTCTCAGTATACAAAGCAGTTTTTAAGACAAACGCATTTAGAGAAAGCGGTGGTCCCTGGCAGCCGAGTGTGGTGGAATCCTTCTCTCCTCCCTTCCCTGAGCTACACCATAGTCTTGACTGACATGACAATGGAGAGTCAGCACAAGTAGGTCACCACCTTTAGCAGCCAAACGGTGGGGTCTGCCACCCCTGAGGGCCCAGCTGGGGCCAGCCACTAAGCTAAGCAGCATCGCAGGGCTTGACAGTATCAACATCGCCAGAGAAGCTATACATAAGTCAGCTGCACCCAGAGAACACAGTGGAAGCTGGTGACTAAATCTAGCAGTGTCCTTACCTACTCCCTTCTTAGAACTACTCCATAGCTCCTGTTGGTGTCGCACCAGAGAAACTAAACAGCTTTTTGAGGGCACAAAGACAACAATCAATATCTAACCACTTAAAGAAGCAGACCACTATGGCTCCAGAAAACTCCCAAAAACAAAGAATGAGAAAACTTGCAAGATGAAGAAGGCTTTCTGAAATTATTGGAGGTAGAATACAAAAGAATTATGTATAGGGCCCCTCTAGAGATTAAATAAAGTGCAGAAGAACAAAATGAAAAATTAAGTCAGCTATATGAACTGTTAGAACATCAACAGTCTGAAATCCAGCAGATCAATAATAAAATTACAGAATTAGACAACTACAAGCAAAGCCAAAAGAACAGGATTGAGGAAATGAAATACGGAATTAGTGAGCTTGAAGGTAAAGCAACCGACACTAGCATTTATGAAGAAAAATCAATAAAAGGAACAGAAAAATGAAGAAGCATTAAGAAGCATATGGGACTCTATCAAGAGGAATAATCTACAAGTAATTGGAGTTCCTGCACAGGGAGGGACAGTAGAAAATACAGACAGAATTGTTGAAGAGTTGCTGACAGAAAACTTTCCTGATCATAAAAAAACAAAGACATTCAAGATGCTTATCAAACACCACAAAAACCAGACTCCAAAAGAAAAACACAAAGCCATATTAAAGTCAGGCTAAATAAAGTGAAACATAAAGAAAGGCTCTTAATGACAGTGAGGCTTAAAGAAAACCTAATGTACAAAGGGAAGCCTTGTAGACTTTCATCTGACTTCTCAGCAGAAACCAAGTTGGCCAGAAGACAGTGGGATAGCACATATAAAGCCTTGAAGGAGAAAAATTTTCAACCAAGAATTATAAATCCTGCAAAACTGTCTCTCAAATATGACAGTGAAATTAACACATCTCAGACAAACAGAAGCTTAGAGACTTTGCAAAAACCAAACCAAAACTACAAGAAATACTGAAAGAAGCTCTACATTTAGAAAAACAATAAGCTCAAAGGTATACTTAAGGATGCAATGCAGAACACAGCATCCAGAGTCCTACACAGTTAGGGAAGTCACTAAGCTTAACCAAAGCTAAAATATTAAAAATATAGTACCAGTGATCTCAATATGAAAACTATGACATCATCACACTATAAAGAGGAATATATTACAATAGCTATAAATCCTTTCAGATGGAAAAGAAGTTAAGAAGATACACAGAAGTTAAAGATTGGTTTAAACATAACATTAAGGGGGATTAAAGGGGTAGCTGCAAAGCAAACTAACAATGTGACATATCAAAACAAGAAACAACACAGGAGTCTAAACACACACAAAATCAATGCTGTAAAAGATGAAAAGTAAACCCACAAAGAAAAATGACCCAGAACAGAATATTAAGGACAAAGAAAACATCAACGACACAAAAATAAAGGCACCAAAATGACATCACTGAACACATACCTATCAGTAATTACACTGAATGTAAATGGATTAAATGCTCCATTACAGAAGCAGAGGGTAACAGCTTGGATCAAAAAAAAACACACTCTGTCTCTATGTTGCTTACACAGACTCAAAGATATGAACTGAAAAAGGATGGAAAATATATAACCAAGCTAGCAACACTAATGTCACGTAAAACAGATCTTAATGTAAAATCCACCACTGTGGACAATGATGGTAACTGTTTATTGATGAAAGGTTCAATACATAAGCAGGATATAACAATGTTAAATATTTATGCACCCAATACTAGAGCATCTAAATACATTGAACAAATGCTGACAACACCGAAAAATGAGACAGATCACTCCACAGTAACACAGGAGACTTCAACACTCCACTTTCTGTAATGGACAGATCATCATCCAAAAGGGAAAAGAACATAGGTTCACTGGTTCTCAGATTTTAGAATGCTTTAAAATCACCTGAAAGGCTTGTTAAAACAAGCTATTGGATCTCACCCCCAGTCCCTGGGTGAGGCAAATGGTTAAGTGTTCAACTGCTAGAGGTTTGAGTCCACCCAGAAGCACCTCAGATGAAAGGCCGAAATATCAGCCACTGATGGGGGGACCATGATGGCGGACTAGTCACTCATCTCCTTGATTCCTTCTGAGATCTAAGACCTAGAAAAACAACTGAATCTAGCAGAGTGGACATTCTGGGAGCCCCAAGATCAGGCATAGAGTTGTGAGGTTGGACTGGGCAACAGGAAGGGGGAAACTACTTTGTTGGAGGTGAGATGACAGCACAGAGTCCTGCTTCTGCTGGCACAGCGGCTGACAGGTTTACAGGCATGTACACCTTTGTTAACCAGGAGACTGGGACTGGGACTGCTGTGCTTGAGATCCCAACAGGGGCCAGCTGCCATGCTGAGCTGCAGTGTCTAAGTAAACAGCATCTTTCACAGCAGAGACACTGTGCTTAAGACAGTCACATCTAGAGAACACAGAAGCAGCTGGCAACCGAGGGTACCAGTGCCCCTCTCTCCTCTCTGAGCTGTGCCATAGATACTGCTGGCTCAGTGTAGGAGATCAGGCTCAGGCAGGATGCCATCTTAGCTGAGAAGCAGGATCAGCCATGCCACAGGATCTGGCTGGGGCTGACTGCCACACTAAGCAACAGTACCTGACTGCACAGTGCTTCTCACAGCAGAAAAGCTAACTTAAGACAGTCGTACTTAGCGAACACAGTGGTGGCTGCTGCCAAGTGTGGTAGCTTCCTTACCTTTCCCTTCTTTCAGCCATGTCACAGTGTCTGTGAAGCAGCCCCTGAGAAACTCCACAAGTAGGTCACAATCTTTGTCAGGAGGTAGGACCTGTCACCCCTGAGGGCGTGGCTGGTACTGGCTGCTGCTGGACAGTGCTTCTCTAAGCACAAGAACAATGATCAAGAATATCACTTCTAGAGGAGGCAGTGGTGGCTGGTGGCGGAGTGTGTCGGTCCCATTTCTCCCTCCCTTCATTTAGCCACACCATAGCATCTGCTGACAGGCCCCTGAGAAACTCCATAAGTATGGTGCCATCTTTCTCAGCCAGGAAGAGTGTCCTGCCACCCTTGAAGGCCTGGCAGTTACTTGCTGTTGCTGGACAGCACCTCTCTCAGCAGAAAAGTAGTTTTTAAGATGAGTGTACCTACAGAATGTGAGGTAGCTTGTGGCCGAGTGTGGTGGCACTCTTCTCTCCTCCCTTCTCTGAGCTACGCCATAGTGTCTGCTGGTGTGACTCTGGAGAGTTGGCACAGTAGGTCTCCATCTTTACCACTCAGCAAACAGGACTTGCCACCCCTAAGGGCCCAAATGGGGCCAGCTGACAAGCAAAGCAGCACCGTGGGGCTGGAAAGCATCTTTCTCACTGGAGAAGCTGTACATAAGTCAGCTGTACCCAGACAACACAGCAGCAGCTGGCGGTCAAGTCTAGCAGTCCCCTCACTCACTGCCTTCTTAGAGCTACACCACAGCTCCTGTTAGTATAACACCAGAGAAGCTGAACAGCTTTTTCATAAGACAAAGACAACAATCAATATGTAACCATTTAAAGAAGCGGGCCACCATGGCTCCAGAAAACTCCCAAAATAAAGAATGAAAATATTTCCAAGATGAAGAAGGCTTCTGAAATTATTAGAGGTAGAATACAAAAGCATTATGTATAGAGCCCTTCTAGAGATTAAACAAAGTTCAGAAGAACAAAATGAAAAATTAAGCAAGCTACGTGAACTGCTAGACCATTAACGATCTGAAATTCAGCAGGTCAATAACAAAATTACAGAGTTAGACAATTCAATGCTAAGCCAAAAAAGCAGGATTGTGGAAATGGAATGCAGAATTGGTGAGACTGAAGATAAAGCAACTGACACCAGCATTTATGAGGAGAAATCAGATTAAAGAATCAAGAAAAATGAAGAAGCACTCAGAAGCATGTGGGACTCTATCAAGAGGAATAATCTACAAATAATTGGAGTTCCTGAAGAGAGAGGGATAGCAGAAAACACAGAGAGAATTGTTGAAGAGTTGCTGACAGTAAACTTGCCTGACATCATTAAAGAAGAGAACATAGCTATTCAAGACGCTTAGCAAACTCCACAAAAGGTAGACCTCAAAAGAAAGACATCAATACATATTATAATCAAGCTTAATAAAATGAAGCATAGAGGCTCTTAAAGGCAGCGAGTCTTAAAGCAAAACTAACATACAAAGGGAAGCCTTGTAGGCTGTCCTCTGACTCCTCAGAATATACCATGTTGGTGAGAAGGCAGTGGGATAGCACACACAAAGCCTTGAAGGAGACAAATTTCCAATGGAGAATCATATATCCTGCAAAATTGTCTCTGAAATATGATGCTGAAATTAAGACACTTGCAAATAAACAGAAGCTTACAGACTTTGTAAAAGCCAAACCAAAACTACAAGAAATACTGAAAGAAGCTCTTTGATTAGTAAATCAATAACAACAGAGGTATATACTCCAGGATGCAATGCAGGACACAGCATCCAGTTAGGAAAGTCACAAAGCTCAATAAAGTCTAAAATACTAAAAGCAGGAAAAGAGAGATCTTAACATGTAAATCATCACACTATAAAGTGGGATGTATCATGGTATTTATAGCCCTTTCAGATGGGAAGGAAGTTAATGAGATACACAGGAGTTAAAGATTCTAAGTTTAAACTTAGAACATTAAGAGGAATACAGGGGTAGCCACAAAGCAAACTAACAATACTACATATCAAACCAAGAAACATGATACGGGAGACTCAGCAGACACAAAACCAACACTAAAAAGGATGAAAACAAAATCCACAAAGAAAACAACCCAGGACAGACTATTAAGTGGAACAAAGAAAACGTCAACACAAAAATAAAGACACCAAAATGACAGCACTAAATACTTATCTATCAATAATTACACTGAATGTAAATGGATTGAATGCTCCAACAAAGAGACAGACAGTAACAGGCTGGATCAGAAAACATGATCCATTTATATGCTGCTTACAAGAAGCACACCTCAGACTCAAAGATACGAGCAAACTGAAAATCAAAGGATGAAAAAATATATACCAAGCTAACAACTTGCGAAAGAAAGCAGGAATAGCTATACTAATCTTAGACAAAATAGACTTCAAAATCCACCATCACAGACAAGGATGGTCACTATTTATTGCTTAAAGATTCAATATGTAGGGAAGATATGACAATATTAAATATTTTTGCACCCCAAACCATAACATCTAAACACATCAAAAAAAAAAAAAAACACTAACAAAATTGAAAAGTGAGATAGATCACTACACAATTATCTTAAGAGACTTCAACACTCCACTTTCAGTAATGGACAATTCATATAGAAAAAAGTTCAATAAATATATGGAAGATCTTATTGCAACAATCAACCAACTAAACCTTACTAACACATACAGAACTTTTTACTCAACAACAGATAAGTACATCTTCTTTTCTAATGTACATAGAACATCCTACAGAATAAACCATGCATTAGCCATAAAGCAAGTTTCTACAAAATCAAAATCACTGAACTATTGCAAAGTATCCTCTCAGAAGATGCTAAAATGTACCAGACCCAAACCATGGTATTTTCAGTTGTATCACATCCATGAACAAAGAAGACAGAAGAATTGATGCCTTTGAGTTGCAGTGTTGGAGAAGAATGTTCAGTGTACCATGGACCGCCAAAAAGAACCAACAGATCTCTTCTGGAAGAAGTACAACCAGAGTGCTCTTTGGAAGCAAAGATGGCAAGACTGTGTCTTACATACCGTGGACATGTTGTAAGGAAAGATCAGTCCCTGGAGAAAGACATCATGCTTGGTATAGTGGAGGATCAACGAAAAAAAGGAAGACCCTCGACATGAGGGATTGACACAGTGGCCACAACAATGGGCTTAAGCATAAAAATAATTGTGGATATGGCGCACCACCAGGCAGAGTTTCGTTCCGTTGTTCATAGGGTTGCTATGAATCAGAACTGACTCGACAGCACCTAACAACAACAACGTCTGCTCAGACCATAAAGCCATAAAAGTTAAAATCAATAGCAGAAAAAACATAGTTAGAAAATTGAACTCCTGGAAACTGAGCAACATCTTGC
Source organism: Heterohyrax brucei (assembly GCA_028571685.1). Classification (NCBI taxonomy): domain Eukaryota; kingdom Metazoa; phylum Chordata; class Mammalia; order Hyracoidea; family Procaviidae; genus Heterohyrax; species Heterohyrax brucei. Next base: position 42,178,261 of record CM053157.1, on the reverse strand, counting down.
TCAAAAATTCTTGTGTTATAGAAGAAATCAAAGATGCAATAAAGAAATTCATGGACTCAAATGAGAATGAAAACACATCCTACCAGAATCTGTGGGATAGAGCAAAAAGAGTGCTCAGAGGTCAATTTATAAATGCACACATCTGGAATGAAGAAAGGGCCTAAACCAAGAGTTAACTCTAAAAGTTGAACAAGTAGAAAAAGAACAGCAACAACAAAAAAACCCCAGGCACCAAAATAAAAGCCACTGAAAACCCTCTGGAGCACAATTCTACCCTGACACGTATGTGGTTTCCATGAGTTGGAGTTGATTCAAGAGCAACCAGTTTGGGTTTTTTGGTGTGTCTCATTCCCAGAACTTCTGATTCAATAGGTTTGGGGCTGAAACTCTGCATTTCTAACAAGTTCCTAATGTGGCATAAATGTTTTTAGTTGGCTAATAACTTAAAGATTAGAAACATGAGTCCACCCAGTGGTGCCACAGAAGAGCCTGGCAATCTCTATCTGTAGAGATTAAAACCAAAGCTCAAACCCCTTGCCCTGTAAAAAGATATCGGCATAGTGATGCTTATGTAAATACCTTAGTGGGAGGGCATGGCTGGCAAACAAATGCAGAAGGTGTGCATTATTTGCGTAAAAATATGGTAATGATGTTGATTATATTTCTGAGTCGTGTAACCATTCTCACTCATGGTGATGGCACTTGGCTTTGGCAACCATTCTCACCCTCCTTTTCTGAGTGGTTCCTCCCTCCACTAACATAAATTTACTGCACCCTAAGGTTTCTATCTAATATTTCAAGTTGCTGTAGTCAGTTTGATCCCATATAGTTACTAAAAAGTACAATGCTCAAGACAGGCATTTCTTCCTAATTAAGCTACACTATGGAAATGCTGGTGGCATAGTGGTTAAGTACTACAGCTACTAACCAGAAGGTCAGCAGTTCAAATCCACCAGGTGTTCCTTGGAAACTCTGTGGGGCAGTTCTACTCTGTCTATGGGGTCACAAATTGTAATTGACTCGATGGCAGCAGATTTGGTTTTGGATTATTTGGTTTTAATTCAGAGGAAATTTTTAGTTTAAGGTTTAAAGGTTGTCTGCAACAAGAAAATAGTTCAAGGGATTTACGCAAGCTTCATGGGTTCAGGAAGTCTAGAGCCCATGAGAATTTGAAATTCTGTATTTTTCTCCTTTCGACCAGGATTCTTCTATGGAACCTTTTGTCAGAATATTCAGTGATGGTACCTGGGCACCATTCAGTTCTTCTGGTCTCATGGCAAAGCAGGCAATTATTCATGGACACAATTAGCCACATTTTCATATCCTTCTCCTCCAAAACTATAATCTTTATGTAAGCAGACTGCCACATTTTTCTCCCACAGAGAAACTGGGTTCAAACTGACAAACTTTTAATTAGCAGCTGAGCACTTAAGCACTGTACCACCAGAGCTCCTGTCTTAGGCTGTGTTCTCTAGAAAAGCAAAACCAGCATGGTTGTACAGGCTGAAACGCTCCAAGTCCATGGGTCTGGCTTGAGGCATCTCCTGACTCATTTAGCTGCAGGGGCTGGCAAACTCAAGATCAGTGGGTCAGACAGGAGGGCACTTGCTCAAGGCTGTGGAGGCTGACAAATCTCAAGACTGGCATGTAAACTGCCAGCTCAAGTTCCAACAACTGGAAATTAGATGAACAAGAGCAAGCTGCTGGATCCATAGAGCAAAAGCCTAGCAGCTTTGCCGGAAAGTCTACATGTATTGGATGCACACCATATCCCCAAAGAAACTCCATTTCAGCTGATTGGCTGCTCATAGCAGATCTCATCAAGGAGGTGATTACAATATATCACATATCAAATGGAGATGATCATATCATTACATAACTCCAAACTACATCATAGTTGCTAAACCACTAATACCATGGTCCAGCCAAGTTGACACACAAGCTTAACCATTATAGCTCATTTCCATTAAGATTGCATCTAAGAATGCCTTATAGAGCAATTCTACTCTGACACATTGGGTCATCATGAGTCAGAATTGACTTGACAGCAATGGACAACAAGCTCCCAGGTGATGTGGATACTGCTGGTCCAGCATTTTGAGAACCACTGTAAGTCAGCCTTACGGCTCTCAGGTTGGGACTCTGTCACTTTCCAGCTGCTTCTAGTTTATTCTAGTTCTTTAGACCAAAAAACCTGCTGCTGTTGAGTCAAGTCCAAAGCATAGTGACCAGTTGGACTCGACCTGATGGCAGTGGGTTTTTTACAGAACAATATTATTAATATCACACACCAGTAAAATTTTGCTCAAGATCATTCAAAAGCCACTGCAACAGTACATGGACAAGGAACTGCCAGAAATTGATGTTGGATTCAGAAGAGGGCATGGAACCAGGGATATCATCACTGATGTCAGATGGATCTGGGCTGGAAGCACAGAATACTATAAAGATGTTTACCTCTGTTTCATTGACTATGCAAAGGCATTCAACCGTGTGGATCACAGTAAATTATGGCTAACATTTTGGAGAATGGTACTTCCAGAACACCTAATTGTGATCTTAAGGAATCTGTATATGGATCAAGAGGCAGTTATGTGAACAGAACGAGAGGACAATGCATGGTTTAAAGTCAAGAAAGGTGTATCCTTTCACCATATCTTTTCAATTTGTATGCTGAGCAAATAATCCGAGAAGACGGATTGCATGAAGAAGAACGAGACATCAGGCTTGGAGGAAGACTCATAAACAACCTCTGTTATGCAGATAACACTGCCTTACTTGCTGGAAGTGAAGAAGATTTGAAGTACTTACTGATGACGATCAAGGACCACAGGTTTCAGTATGGACTGCACCTCAACATCAAGAAAACAAAAATCCTCATAACTGGACCAGTAAATAACATCATCATAAATGGAGAAAGGACTGAGGTTGTCAGGGATTTCATTTTACTTGGGTCCATAATCAATGCCTATGGAAGCAGCAATCAATAAATCAGATGATGCACTGTATTGGGAAAATCTGCTGCTAAGGATCTCTTTAAAGTACTCAAAAGTAAAGACGCCACCTTGAAGACTAAAGTGTACCTGACCCAAGCCATGGTATGTTCAGTCGCATCATATGCATTCAAAAGCTAGATGATGAACAAAGAAGACAGAAGAAGAATGGATGCCTTTGAATTGTGGTATTGGAGAAGAATGTTGAAGGTACCATGGACTATCAAACGAACAGATACGATCTGGAAGAAGTACAACCAGAGAGCTCCTTGGAAGCAAAGATGGCACGACTGTGTCTTACATACTTTTGACATGTTGTTATGAAGGATCAGTCCCTGGAGACGGACATCATGCTTGGTAGAGTGGAGGGTCAGCAGAAAAGAGACAGACCCTCAACGAGATGAACTGACTCAGTGGCCACAACAATGGGCTTAAACGTAAAAATGATCGCACACATGGGGCAAGACCATGCAGTGTTTTGTTCTATTGTGCACAGGGTCACTACGAGTCAGAACCGACTCGATGGCACCTAACAACAACATGGTGGAGACCTGGATTTAATTCCCAGTCAATGCACTTCATGCTCAGCCACCATCTATCGGTAAAAGCTATAGGTCAGTGACCCAGGCTAGGCCAAGGAGATGCTTCTTCTAGAAAGCAGGACCAGCTGGATGAAGACAAGTAAAGCTCAGAGTTGCTACTTTTAGGGACCATGTCCCACCCCATGGTTGAAAGAGCAACGTGTCACACTGTAGCCAGATAAAAATGAAGCTGATCTTCCAGAGAAAGTTACTAAGTGGCCCAAGAAGGGATTACTCTTAACCCTCCCCAGTGGCACTCATTGCCTCATTCCAGACCATCAGTGAAATCTTGGGTTCTAAGAGATGCTCAAGGTACTTTTGTATTCTTAAATTTCCCCTTAAGCTATTTCGAATTGAGTTGTTGATTACAACAAAGAGGATATATATTAAAGCCAATTGCTAGAAAGGGACAGCATGTCTGGTTAAGCAGACAGGGTGAGAACAAGGGAAACCTTTAATAAGGAGGACTGACACAACAGCCAAAATAATGGACTGAAACACACCAATGATCATGAAGATGGCACACGACTAAGCAATGTTTAGTTCTGAGTTTCCATGAGCTGGAGGGTACTCAGTAGCAACTATCAACACCACTACATTAAAATATAAGTACATTCAAATGTTTCATGGTACGTGATAGAGAAAAAACTAATATGACTTGGAATCAGAAGGAAAAAAGAAAAAAAATTTTGAGAACTACATATTACGCTGTTTGTCCTACCTAATACTCCCAGAACTTTTTTAATTTTTTTAATTTTGATTAAGTGAAAGTATACAATCCAAATCAATTTTGCATGCCCGCCTATCTACAGTTCTTCTGCTTTCCTTGCCCCATGATAACACACTCCTCCTTTTCATTTCATACTTGTCATATCCTCTTAACAAGCTCCTGCCCCTTCCTCTTCACCCCCTTCTTTCCCATGTAGAAAGTGACCAGTAGGACAGCCTCCTATAAATGCACAGAAAAATACAGTACACCTACCACATGGTCACAGTGTGTCCCCGAGTCCAGTCCATTTTTGTCTGAAGAGTTGACCTTAGTAGTTTTCTAGGCAGGGGCAGCAGCAGGTCTAGAGGCCACGCTCCCAGGGGATCCCCCAGGCTGTCAGACCATCAACTGTGGTCTTTCAGTAGGGTTCATGAGCTGCACCCCTCTTTTTCTCATGTTGCCACAGGGACCCAACATTGTGTGCCCCATCATGGCTGTCTTTGGTGGTGGCCAGGCACCACTTGGTTCTTCTGGTCACATGTCGATACAGTCTCCCATTTACATGGTACATGGGTCCTTCCGTCTCCCAGGCTGTTTTTTCATGTCCTTGATGGGGGCCATTTCAAAACTTCTTTTTACATAATGCTCAAAACAGTTCTTTGAGTTCATGTCCTTTTTCTAATGAAGAACTAAAGTCTTGGTGAGGTGAATTTCTTTTCCCAAGACCACCAGCTTAAAGAGCCAGAATCATATTCAGGAACTTCTGATCACAAAGTTCCTGACCTAGTGCCTGAAACCACTGTTTACATGCCACAGACAACTCTCCTGTAAACAATTAAGGGACTGTACACATTTAAACTAAGAGATTTCTAAGCCATATGGTTATTAGATTCCCAAATTATCCTGTGTGAACTTTACCATACAGCAGGGAAACATGGTTTAAATGAGGCATGTTTAAATGGATTATCCCATCCTACATATGTGTCTTTAGATAGAAGATGGAGCCAGTGGTCCCTTCTCTAGGCTTAGAAGCTTGCTGGTGCTCAGCTACCAACCAAAAGATCAGCAGCATAGTGTTGTTTTGAGTCAGAAATGACTTAAGGACAATAAGTTTGGGTTTTTTGGTTGGCTTCTAGGCTTAAGCATGTATGGGTAAGTGGACTTATGGTGCCAGCTTTGGACCTGGCCCTCTGCTTTTCCATTCATCTATGGAACTGCAGTGAGGATTGTAACAGATCAAGGACAACCATATCCTATGGAAGGGAAACAGAGGATAACAATAGTCATGACAAAATGAGACTGGTTTTGACACAATAGACTGATTTTTCAAATATAGGCAATTCTTTAATGCATAAGGGTGTGGTTGGAATTTAAAGAACCAAAAAAAAAAACCTCACCTGTTTGCTGCCTTTGCTTTTTTTTTTTTTTTTTAAAGAGAGAGATGTATCACATCTTCATTCAAACAAAAACAAACCCACTGTCGATTTTGACTCATAGCAACCCTACAGGACAGAACAGAATTGCTCCATTGAGTTTCAAAGGAGCAACTGGTGGATTTTAATTGTCAATCTTTTGGTTAGTAGCTGTAGCACCTAACCACTACACCATCTTCATTAGGAAATAAATTTTCTGAAATTTATTTCTGCCTGCTAATCATGGCTTGAGCTTTTACTTTTTCTCTGCTTCAAGTTTACAACCATTCTTAAAATTGGGCACTATAGGATTTACTTACATCAGGGGCCTTGGAATATGACAAGTGGGGAAGGAATCAGCAGCTTGGCTAGGCCAGGGGTCCAGCATCCCATACACTAAAACTTAGTTGCCCTTGAGAAAGTACGAGAAACTACATACCTTTTTTCTGGAAAAATGCATTCACAGAGAATATTCTATACAATTTCTAACAGACTCTATCCCCGCCCTCAAAGCTCATCCATGGACTGCTAGCCTTTGTGAATCCAGACTAGATCTGAAAATTCCTAATGGACCACCAAACCAAACCTGTTCCCATCAAGTTGATTCCAACTCACAGCGACCCTAAAGCACAGAGTAGAACTACTCCATAGGTTTTCCAGGGACTGGCTGGTGAATTCAAACTGCCAATCTTCTGGTTAGGAGCCACAGCTCTTAAACGCTGTACCACCAGGACTTCTCTTAACGGACCAGTCTTGAGTTCAACAGGCAGAAAATACAATCCCATGTAGCAGGTGGCGCTGCTTTGATTGGCTGGAAATCCCAGTTGGGTCAGTCAAGAAGGGCTGATGCTCAGCTGAACTCGGTGTCGGATCCGAAGGTCTAAAAGTGCCTCTCGCCCTGCTGTTGCCGGGCCAGGTTGGCGGGTCTAGACTGTCCAAGTCTGAAGATTCGTGTAGGGGTTACGGTTTCTCTGAAACGTAACGAAGGGGTTACGGTTTCTCTGAAAATACCGACAGCCTTTAGTCAGGTACCCCATTCTAAGCCAGACCCCACATAACTAGCTCATTCCTGGAAGAAATAACCGCATCTTCGCCGCTGCTAAGGGTTGGAAAGGTACGAGTCAGACCCGTGGGGGCAGGGGCTCTTTACAAGGGGCCTGAGCTCTCCGCGTCCCGAGCGAGCATGAAAGGGTTTGGCTGTCGCCTGATGGAGACGATGGAGTTGAGCGCGGTGCTATGTCTTTTTCTCGGGTCAGTTCTTGTCTGTAACTCCAAACTCCATCCAAAGTGCTACGCGCAGTGGACGATCTTTGGCTAGCTGATGGGACTGACCGAAGTGGCCCCACATTCGGGTAAATCAGAGGAGCCCTGGTGAAAGGCTGGCTCAGCCCCGCCCACCAGCGCGAAGCCCTCCCAGGAACACCCTCACGAGAGCGGAAGGGAGTGTTCGGCCTGAAACTACGCCTAAGGCCCGGAACCCGCAGGAAGCGAACTCTCCCTATCCAGCTTTTACGAGTTGCCGGCGGCGCTGACGACCCGCCCCGCGCCCCAAGGACCCGCCTCCGCGCACCGAGGACCCGCCCCCGCGCGTCGAGACCTTGCCTCTGAGTTGTACCCGGCACTCCGAAGTCACGCCTCCACTAGTCTAGGAACCACTACCCAGCGCTCCGAAAATCGACCACCAAACCCGGTACTTTTGTGCTAAGGACCCACCTCCCACTCTCAGCTCACGCCCTTAAATTCGGTGCAACCCCGCCCCTCTCACCAAGGCTCTGCAACCGCACCCGAACCCCCCGAGGGCACGCCCCTTGACTGAGCCCCACCCTTCCCGGAGCCGCGGCCGGTCAGCTCCAATTGGGCGCAGTGCTTCCTGCGAGGTCCCAGCTGCTGGTAGTGTCGCTACAATTAGTCTGTACGCCCATCTTTCGGCTCCCGGGCGAGTTCCTCTGTGCCGCACGTGGGCGCGCCGGCCAAGAAGGCCACCGCCGCGGGTAAGTCAGGCCGACGCCTTGCCCAGCGTCTGCGCGCTCGGCCGCCGGGGAAGTCGGGGCGTCTGCTTCTCGCGGGCCCGCGAGCGGAGAGCGGCGTGGCGTCTCACCGGGTATGGGCCCCGGACGGGGCCGTGGGAGGTGGCACCGAGGTATAGGTGGCTCCTAGGCCCGCGACTCGAGTTCCTGCAGTGCAGCGACTGCTGCAGAGACGTTCGAGGGGCGCTCGGGAGGCTGGGTGGGTAACGCGCAGGGGACTGGAGCTCTTTGCGGCCCGGAGATCGCAGGAGAGGATGTACAGCCGTGCCCTCGCCCGGCCAGCGCGCCTTTGTGCTCTGGCAGGTGGAGGTCAGGTCCGTCATGGCCGGTCGACCCAGCGCCTCGGCAGGCGGACGGACGAACGGGAGGCTGCGCCTTTGTTTGCCTGTGCGGCCAGGATACGGAGGGAGGTCTGAGAATGGAGACCTGTTAAGGGGAGAACGCATGCCTCCCAAGTTGTCCCCAGAAGGAGGTCTGCGAGCCGCAGTGCGCACGCTTTGGCCTGGCATCTGCAGGATTTTCCCTCGGCCAGCACCGCCCGGTAGCTCTTAAGTGCGGCTGTTTACAGAGGCTTACCCGAGATGTTTCCCTAACCTTGAGGAAACCTTTGTAGGATTTTTCTAGTAAAGTAATGGATGACGCCCTCCACCACCGTTCCCTCTTCCTCACCCCGCCTACAAAAGCTTGCCTCCATCGGCTATCTTAAAATTTGTTTTCCACTTAAGTTACCACTTTAGGAAACCCTGGTGACATAGTGGGTTAAATGCTACGTATGCTAACGAAAAGATCGGCAGTTCAAATCTGCCAGGCGCTCCTTGGAAGTTCTATGGGGCAGTTCTACTCTGACCTCTACGGTCGCTGTGAGTAGGACCAGACTCGACAGCAGTGGGTTTTTTTTAGTTAACCACTCTAGAAGACCAGATTCAAAATAATGTTATGCTTTAGAGTTGGCTAAATCAGTTAGTGTTGTTTCTGTGCTGTAAACTAAGAATCGTAAAAACCAAGCCTGAGTGGTAACCCAAAAGTCAGCAGTTTGAACCCAGCAGCCTCTCTAAAGGAGAAAGATGTGGCAGCCTGCTTCCATAAAGATCGTAGCCTTGGAAACTCTAAAGGGTAGTTCAACTGTGTCCTATTATAGAGTCACTATGAATCGGAAGGGTCATTATCTATTGGTAAATATTCTTGCTTATGGAGACGTGCCTATTTGTTATTTTTCTCTCGGTCATTGTTTCCATCTAACTCAGAAATACACCTTCACATAAACATATTTACAGTTAACTTTTTTCAGATCTATCAATTGCTTTTTCACTTGAACTTGTATTACTAAAAATTGATAATGGATAAGGTGGGAGATGTCATACTATCATTTTTTATATTAAAGTGGGTACATACAGTCGAATACAGCTTTGCTTATCTGATTGTTGGTAGGCTGTCTACTATCAGTTTTACTGAGCAATTGAATCCACAGAAAAAATATCCCGGATAGATTACACGATCATTGTCAAAAGATCTTTTTAAAGGCCGAACTGTTACTATTACCAGTAGCACAAAGTGGTAGAGACCCGGTGGCATCTAGCTGCCCTGAACTGAAATCCTGGCTCTGCCAGCCTCTGGCTGTGACCTGGGCAGTTTTCTGAACAGCCTGATCGTCAGTATCTTTGTCTTGAGCTTGATAATACTCACTTCACAGGTAACATGTGTCTAGCATGAGATTTACTATCCCTAACCCAGAAGAGTTAAGTAGCATAATGTTGTTGTTGTTAGTTGCTGGCCAGTTTATTCTGACTCATGATCACTTACTGTGCAGAGGAGAAATGCTTTATGGGATTTTCAAAGCTGTGACCTTTCAAAAGCGGGTCACCTGGCCTGTCTTCCCAGGTACCTCTTGTAGCTAGTAGTCAAAAGCTTAACCCTCTGTGTCACCCAACAATTTCCTAGCGTAATTGTAAGTGCCCTGAATATTATGGCAGGGAGATTTGCTTGAATGACTATTTCTGAATTTCTCACCTGGGCCATTGATTACACCAAATAGTGTTTTCTTAATATAGCCAGCTATAACATTGAATTGTTCCATTTATCTGCTCTTACCTGGCTGTTCTCTCTCCTTGCCATGAGTAGTGATGTCCCTTTGTCACTCCACCTCTTAAGCACACACATGATCTCCAGGAGACTCTCTTCCTGGTAGCTCCGGCTACTCACACCTGTGGACCTGGAGGACCTCGCTACCAGCAGCTGCGTTTCCTCTGCCAGCATCAGACCCTGTTATTTCAGCTCTCCCTCAGTCACTGGGGTGGCATATTAAATGGAAATAACGTATTGAGTGTATTTTCCCCCTTATTAGGGGGGAACCCCTAGAGGTTAGGAACTGTCTTACTCATGTCTCTTTCCCAGTGTTTAGGCTCTTCATGAGGTAAACAGACTATTCACGGAGTATTGAACTTGCTCAGAAACCCCCATAAGTCTTCTGCAAAAAGAAGACAGAAACTGTTTTGTTTGGATATAGCAACTTTTTCTTATGTCTTTACTTGGTAAACAAACTACTGTCTCTCATTACCGTTATCACCCTTTTTCTGAAATATTTTCACAGAGTGTGACGGGTATTATTTCAGGAAAAGGGACAGACTTTTCTAAGAATGAGTTGTCAGTCTTATTTTGCTGATGTGTATGTATAAGAAGGAGTCTTGGTGACACAGGGGTTAAGCGCTCAGCTGCTAACTGAGATGTCAGCAGTTGAACCCACTGGCCACTCCAGAGGAGAAAGATGTGGCAGTCTACTTCTGTAACAGTTATACTTGCTAACCCCATGGGGCAGTTCTAGTCTGTGCTAAAAGAGCAATGAGTTGACTTTGGGGGGCAGGGGTTCATGGTTTTTATAAATCAGTATATTTTGGAGAGAGGCACAACATGTGCAAAAACTCTGAAGAAGATGAGTCTGATGTCTTAGAACATGTTGAGGGCAGTGAGGACAGGGGTCGTTGGGCCTTGTGGGCCAGAAGCTGAGTTTGGATTCCTTGCAAGCTTAATGGGCAGAGTTTTAAACGTGGTGGTGGTGCAGTGAGTTAACCCCAGCTCATGGCAATGCATGCATAGTGGAATGAAATGGGAGACACAAAGTGGCACTGTAGCAGAAAAGAGGAAAAGGATTGTCTCTTTAAGAGTCTAATTCAGAGGACTTTTTTTTTCTTTTGAAGACCTCATTTGCTTTTCTTTTATACTATGATTCAATTAAAAGGGAAACTCTGGTGGCATAGTGGTTAAGAGCTCTGTCTGCCAACCAAAAAGTTGGCAGTTCAAGTCCAACAGACACTCCTTGGAAACCCTATAGTGCAGTTCTACCTTTTAAGGTCACTATGAGTCAGAATCAATTCATTGGCAATGGGTTTGTTTTGTTGGTTTGTTTGTTTTCATTAAAAGAACTACATGTACAACTCTCTAGGAAGGAGCGTACTGGAACATGAATATTTACAAATGTTTTCAGAATTCTGCTAGTAATTTTATAAAGGCACAACTGAGATCAGAATGGCATAGAGCAATAAACAGTGAGGTAAAAAAGAAGATTTGTCTCTGTTTTGTAAACCTGTTTTCTTCCATTGAGGATAACATTTGCATGTGTGGCTTCTTCCTTTAAACATAGCATTTTCCAAGTCCATTCTACTACTCTCCTTAGGGAAGAAAGCATGTGGTCGTGGTGGTGGTTTTCAGGTGCTTGTGGAATTGGTTGTGACTCATAGTAACCCTATATACAAAAGGAAGAAACACTGACTTACACCATCCTCAAAAACATTGTTATCACTGTTGTATCCACTGTGTATTTCCATCTCGTTGAGGGTCGTCCTCTTTGCAGACTCAACCAAGCTTGATGTCCTTCTCCAGGGACTGGTCCCTCCTAACAACATGTCCAAAGTATGTGAGATAAAGTCTCACAATCCTTGCTTCTAAGGAGTATTCTGATAATATGTCTTCCAAGACAGATTTGTTTGTTTTTCTGGCAGGTCAGGGTATATTTGATATTCTTCACCAGCACCTTAATTCAGAGGTACCACTTCTGTGATCTACCTTACTCATCGTCAGCTTTCGCAGGCACATGAAGCACTTGAAAACACTGTGGCTTGGGTCAGGCATACCATAGTACCAAAGTGATGACTTTGCTTTTTGTTTAAAGTGGTCTTTTGCAACAGATTCACCCAATACAATGTGTTTGATTTCTTGACTGCTGCTTCTGTGGGCATTGATTATGAATCACAGTAAAATGAAACCCTTTACAACTTCAGTGTTTTCTCAGTTTATCATGATGTTGCTTAATTAGTCCAGTTGTGAAGACTTGTTTCGTTTGTGTTCAGGTACAATTCATAGTGAAGGCTGTGGTCTTTGATACTCGTCATTCACTGGTAAGTGCTTCAAGTCCTCTTCACTTTCAGCCAGCAAGGTTGTGTCATCTGCATATTGCAGATTGTTAATGAGTTTTCCTCCAGTCCCGATGTTGCATTCTTCATATAGTCCAGCTTCACAGATGTTTTTGCTCAGCATATAGAGTGAATTAATTATGGTGAAAAGATGCAACCATAATGCACATCTTTTCTGATTTTAAACCACACAGTATCCTCTTGTTCTTTTTGAATGACTGCCTCTTGGTCTAAGTACAAGTTACTCGTGAGTACAATTAAGTGTTCTAGAATTCCTATTCTTTGCAGTGTTACCCGTAATTTGTTGTGATCTACACAGTTCAGTGCCTTTGCATAGTCAGTAAAACACAGGTAAAATCTTTCAAAAACACAGATAAAAATATTTCGAGTATTCTCTGTTTCAGCCGTGATCTATCTGACATGAGCAGTTACATGCCTTCTTCTGAGTCCCACTTGAATTTCTGGCAGGTCTCTGTTAATGTGCTGATGTAGCTGCTTTTGAATGATCTCCAGCAAAATTTTACTTGTGAGTGGTGTTAATTATAGTGTTTGGTAATTTCTGCATTCTGTTGGATCACATTTCTTTGGAGTGGTTGCAAATATGGATCTGTTCCAGTCAATTGGCCACACAGCTGTCTTCTAAATTTCTTGGCATAGCCAAGTAAGTACTTTGAGCACCGTATCTGTTTGTTAAAATATCTCGATTGGTCTTCTGTCAATTCCTGGAGCCTTGTTTTTCTCCAGTGCTTTCAGTGCAACTTGGACTTCTTGCTTCAGTACCATTAGTTGTTAATCATATGCTACCTCTTTGGATGGTTAGATGTCAAACAATTCTTTTTGATGCAGTAACTCTGTGTGTTCCTTCCTTCCTTTGATGTTTCCTGTGTTGTTCAGTATTTTTCTGGTATAATAGTTCATTATTACAAATTGAGGCTTGAATTTTTTCTTCAGTTATTGAACTTGAGAAATACTGTGTTCTTCCCCTTTAGTTTTCTATTCCCAGGTCTTTGCATGTTTCATTATAACACTTGATCTTCTCAAGCAGCCCTTGGAAATGTTGTTTTCCGCTCTTGGTATCATTTCTTCCTTTTCACTGTAAACTACATGCGGGAACAACTTTCTTGATACCCATTTTGGTTCTTTCCTTTTTTTCCTGTCTTTTTAACGGCCGTTTGCTTTCTTCACATAGGATGTCCTTATGTCATTCCGCAACTTACCCGATTTTGGGTCATTGGGGTTCAGTGTGTCACATCTCCTTGCGATGGTCTGTAAATTCAGGTGGAATATGCTAAAGTTTATACTTTGGCTCTTGTGGACTTGTTCTAATTTTCTTGCTCTTGAACTTGAACTTACATATGAGTGATTGATTGTCTCTTTCTCAGTTGACCCCGCAGCCTTGTTACTGATGATATTGAGCTTTTCCGTCATCTCTTCCCACACATGTTGTCAATTTGCTCACTATGTATTCCATGCAATTAAAGCTTCAAGACTGCTTGTGACATCTTCATTACTAGTCTAAAAATCTGGATGGAATAAAACATTTTTGAAGGTTTTTTCCAAGAAGAGAAAATATAATAATCTAAGAGAGTTTCAAATACTTGTCTTTTTCCCCCACCGTTCTATGCCATCTCCGTGATCAGCTGTGAATCGGACCGTTATGATTCATGGAATTTTCATTGGCTGATTTTCAGAAGTAGATTGCTAGGCTTTTCTTCTTAATCCATTTTAGTCTGGACCTCCACTGAAACCTCTTCAGCATCATAGCCACACACATGCCTCCACTGACAAATAGGTGATGGCTCCGCATGAGGTGATAGGAATCAAACCTTGGTCTCAAATATGGAAGAAAATTCCACCACTGCTGATATGTTTTAGTGTAGATTTTAAGAGGATTTCTTGGAGTGCTATGAAAAGAGATGCAGAGATTTAAGAGTGAAAAGAGAACTGTTGGGAAACGCCTGCAAACTTGCATGTTAAAGTTGACTTGCACAAAGCAGTGGCAGTAGAGGTGGAGAGCAATAAAGAAGACAGGTGTTTTGGAAGAAGATCCATCTGGACTTGAATAGAATGTGGCAGGTGATGAGAAGAGTGCACCATGACAGCAAAAGTGTCATGGATGGTGGGGCCATTCTTGAGGTGGTAAAGACTGGATAGGGAGCACATTGAGCAGATGGACTTGTTTAGGGTTTTTTTTTAAAAGCTTTATTGAGGTATAATTTACATACCATAACATTAATTCTTTTAGGTATGAAACACAAAGATTTCTAGTAAATTTACAGAGTTGTTTAACTATTGTCGCAGTCCAATTTGGGCATATTTCCGTTACCTCTAAAAAGACCTCTTGTGCTGCCTATTTCCAGTTACTCCCTGTTTCCATTCCAAATCTGTCTCATCAAGTCAGTCTCAGCCCATAGCAACTCTAGGACAGAGGAGAACTGCCCTGTAGGGTCTCCAAGGAGCACCTGGTGGATTTGAACCTCCGACTTTGCTTAGCAGTTGTAGCTGTCAACCACTGTGCCACCAGGGTTTCTCCCCAGTCCTTAGGCAACCACTAATCTACTTGGTATCTCTGTAAATTGCCCTATTCTGGTCATTTCATATAAATGGCTTCAGTATATGGCCTCTTATGCCTGGCTTCTTACTACTGAGCATGATATTTTCAAGGTCCATTCACATTGTAACATGTGTGAGTATTTTATTCTTTTTTTATTGCTGAATGGTACTGTTTGTATGGACACTTGAGAGTCTAGTTTTAGGTACAGTAGGCTTGAGATACTTGTGCCACATTCAGGTGGATAGATCAAGTAGATATTTGGATGAGTCTGGACTTCAACATGAGACTTTTGGGACAGCAATATAAATCTGCAAATCATTATCAGGAAGAAAGTATTTTTAAGTTATAGGAAAGGAGACATCACTGAGATTAGAGAAGAGAAGAGATCCCAAGGCTCGATGCCACAGAATACCAGCATTTGGCAGTTGGGTTGAGGAGGATGAGCCTTAATAGGAGAAGAGCTGAAGAGAGGTAGATGGGAGCTCCAGGGCTGAGGCCAATGAAATTTGTGGCCTGAGAGGAGGCCGTTTTGAAAAGGAGAAAAGGGCTGCCGTGTCCACTACATGATGAAGTGAGGAAATGCAAGAGACTGCTGGAGATGAATGTTGTGGTGGTCCTGACGAGAATTTGGGAGTAGGTCAGGAGAGGTTATAAATTGAAGTAGAAGACTCCACAGAATTCTTATACCTTCACCATGACCAGTAAATGAAAGATTCCAGGTCAAACAACATGCTCGGTTTCTTCCATCTACCATTTTGTTGTTGTTGACTGCCATTGAGTCATTTTTTTTTTAATTGTGATTAAGTGAAAGTTTACAAGTTAGTTTTCTATATAAAACCCAAAGTCCTCACCTCTCTGCAACCCTGTCTGCTCTCCTTACCCTGTGACTGCACATTCTTCTTTTTCACTCTTTACTTCCAGTATCCACTCAACCAACGTTTGCCCTCCTTGCCACCCTCTCGTCTCCCCTCTAAAAAGAAACCAGTAGGACAGCCTCATAGACACATTAAACTATAAAGTACACACATCATATGCATCACTCTGCATACTCAAGTCTAGTCTATTCTTTGTCTGAAGTGTTCAGTACTGGTTTCACCTCTGGACTAGCAGCTGCAAGTCCAGGAACTATGTTCTCAGGGGACCTTCCAGGTTGTCAGACCATCAGATTTGGTCTTGTAATAGAATTCTAGGTCTGCACACCCCTTTTTCTTGTGCTGCATCAGGGACTCTACACTGTGTCTTGGGTGGTGGCCAGGCACCATGTGGTTCTTCAGGTCTCATGTTGAGGTAGTCTCCCAATCATATAGATCCTTCTGTCTCCTGGGCTCATTTTTTTCTCATGTCTTTGATGTTCTGTATTGTCATCTGTTACAGGTGGGTTGACACCATTTGATGTTCCTCAGATGGTAGCGTGCTAGCTTGTAAGACCTCAGAAGCTACTCACCAGTATGGGGTACATAGTGACCCCATGTGACAGAGTAGAACTATCCTATAGGGTTTTCTGTGCTTAATCTTTACAGGAGCAGATCAACAGGTCTTTCTACTGTAGAGCTGCTGGGTGTCTTCAGACAGGCAGTCTTTCAGTTAGCAGCCAAGCGCTTAACCACTGCACCACCAAGGCTGCTTGTAGTCCGCCAGTTGTCTTTTCATTTGTTTGCTTGTATGCAACATGATTAACAAGGCAACTACAACATGCTCAGCTATATATAATCGTTGTTTTTTATTTCTTTCTGCTTTGAGACTAAAATGGTTTCAGTAAACAACATGAAGCACTTACTGATGCAGACCAAAGACTGCATCTCAAGATAAAGAAACAAAAATCCTCACAAGTGGACCAATAAGCAACATCATGAGAAACAGAAAAGGTTGACGTTGTCAAGGATTTCATTGTGCTTGGATCCACCATCAATGCTCATGGAAGTAACAGTCAGGAAATCAGATGATACGTTGCACTGGGCACATCTGCTACAAAAGACCTCTTTAAGATGTCAAAAAGCAAAGATGTCACTTTAAGGGCTGATATGCACCTGATCTGAACCATAGTGTTTTCATTTGCCTCATGTGTTTCGAAAGCTGAACAGTGAATAGGAAAGACCGTAGAAGAATTGATGCCTTTGAATTATGATGTAGACAGAGAATATTAGCTAACCATTGACTTCTGGAAGAACAAACAAATCTGTCTTGGAAGAAATACAACCAGAATGCTCCTTTGAAACAAGGGTGGTGAGCCTTTATCTCAGGTGCTTTGAACATGTTAAAAAAAAAGGGATCAGTCCCTGGAGAACATCATGTGTGGTAAAGTAGAAGGTCAGTGAAAAAGAGAAAGAGCCTCAGTGAGATGAACTGACAGTGTCTGCAACAGCGGGCTCAAGCATAACAATGATCGTGAGAACAGTTTGGAACCAGGCAGTGTTTGTTCTGTTGTACGTAGGGTCGCTGTGAGTTGAAATCGGCTTGGCACCACCTAACAATACACATCATTTAGCCTTATATCAATCAAAGGTTGTGCTTGTTAAGTAACAGAAAATCAGATCGAATGGTGAGGAATTAGCTCTGGTGTAAGGAAAGTATATTCATTTCAAAGGTAGTGTGTCCAGGGTTGGCGTGGCACCTTCATAATGCCATCTGGGACCTCAGCAGCTTCTCTTTCTAGTCAGCTGTCCTTTATGTGTGATGTCTGGCCTCATATGTAATTACTGGTGGTTGCAAGGTGAAACTTCACCCTTGTTCCAGGCAGAAAGGAGAAGGTGAAGAGCAAAAGGTCCATGCCTTCTTTCAGACAGCTTTTCTGCAGTGACCACCGACAAGCTTCCATTTGCATCTCATTGTCTGGAACCATCACATGGTGACAAAGTTACAGAGGGTGCTGGGAACTGTAGTTTCAACTGTGTACCTTTAATATTATTAAACCCACAGCCACGTCAGTTCCCATAGTGCCTCTGTAGGATTGAGTAGAACTGCCCCATAGAGTTTCCAATGCTGTAATCCTCATGTAAACAGACCGTCACATCTTTCTCCCCACAGAACTGCTGATGGGTTCAAACAGCTGCCTTTTCAGTTCACAGTCAGGCTCCTAACTGCTGTGCCACCAGGACTCCTTAAGACAACATTAGGGCCATGATATCATTATTATTACCCGGATTTCTGAGGAATGGGAACAGTGAAACAAAAGATGGGCAGTTCATGTGGGGTGCCTCAGAAGAAAGGCCTGGCAATTTACTTCTGAAAGATCACCACCATTGAAAACTCTGTGGATCAATTCTGTTGTGACACACATGGGATCACCATGAGTTGGGATTAACTTGATAACACCTTGTTTGGTTTATTGTTATTAGATGGACAAGGAACTTTGGTAGGGTGACTACTACACTTTATATAGAACTTAATCAGATAAAGACTAAGGAAGGAAAGCAAATGCCAAAGCATTAGTTGTGAGAAGATGCTAAAATACGGGATTTGGTGACGGATCAAGGAAACGTGTCAACATTTCTGCAGCGTGTATTTTTCGAGTTGTAACTTGTTTGAGTAGACTAATGGGTTGACCTTCACATTTTCTGATGTTGTTTGGAAAAATTGTGCAGAAAGGACATAGCAGATTTTTTGCATGGAGGACCGAAAAACCAAACCAGGCTTGAAATAAGCATGTGTATGCATTTGTAATATACAAATGATGAGTATTTTTAAAAAGTCAGATCAGTCCAACATTTCATGTTCTCTGTTTCCTTCTGTCATGTGGAAGATAATAATAATAATAATAATTTAAAAAACAAATAGTTGCTGTCAGAGTTGGGATTAGGTGGTCTACATCTCTGTCTTTGTAAAGGCTGCAGTGGTTCATGTATACTGAATGCATCTTGCTACCAGAAAAAATAAAAAATATGCAAAGACAAGGAGGATTGACTCTAGTAATCACAGCCAATGTCTAGACTGGGGCACATGGTGGTTCAGTGGTAGAATCTCTCCTTCCATGTGGGAGATCAGGTTCGATCTTGGGCTAACGCACCTCCAGCACAACCGCCACCTGTCTGTTATTGGAGTTTTCTGTATTTCTGTGGACTCTGAACAGATTTCAGTGGAGCTTCCAGAGTAACATAGTCTAGGAAGAAAGGCCTGGGACGCTACTTCAAAAATCAGCCCAAGTCAAGGGCCAAGTCCACAGCAGTCTGCAACAACAAATCTCCAAACTGTGTGCACTGGGCAAAACATAAAAGATGAAGGCCTAGCATAATGGGGGGGTCTGAAGGGCAGTTAGAGCTTAGTGGCTGAATAGGGAGAGGATGGGTTCTGACAACACTACTGTCAGGCAGTTTTACCCTCCGGCCTTTATTTTTATTATGCTGCTTATCTTCCCCCCCCCCCCCATCCAGTTTTCTTGTAAAATATTTCCCATCCTTTCTCATGCTCTAGTTATAGAGGATTGAATTGCTAATAGACTCATCAAATTAGGAATCTGCTGTTGTGTGCCACTGAGTTGATTCAGACTCAGCTACGCTAGAGGACAGAGTAGAACTGCCTCACAAGAGTTTTCTAGGCTGTAATCTTTACTGGAGCGAATTGCAGGGTCTTTCTCTGCAGAGCCCGTGGTGGTTCCAACATCTAACCTTGCAGTTAGCAGCCAGGTGCTTAACTAATCGTGTGTCATCAGGGCTCCTTGTTAAGAGAAAATCTGTTGTGGTTGAGTGGATTCCGACTCATAGCCAGTTGAACTGCCCAGTAGGCTTTCCAAGGAATGCCTGGTCGATTTGAACTGCCTGCCTTTTGGTTAGCAGCTGTAGCTCTTAAACCACCGTGCTAGGACGAACATAGAGATCTCCTTTTCCTGGAGTTTTATAAATGCCCACAGGTGGGAGGAGCCATCTACATTTGAATTGCTAAGTCATAACAGTATATAGCTAGCACCTCTGGGATTTTGCTCTTATAGTTAATTTTGTCAGTTCCCTGTGACCTCAGCCTTGTTACTTCCTTCTGCCCTGCCCTTCTGTCTTTCTCAGATCCAGTGAAGATGGAAACTGTCTTTTATCTGCCACCGTACCTGGCCCAGAGGTCTTGATAAATATTTGGATTGGATTGTCAAGCGGGCTTATGGACAGGAGTGTTTGTGGAAGAAGCCTGTCATCTGTGACTCAGGGTTGGGAACACTTTATCTCCTTGAATAATTCACTCATTTGTTTTTTGATTAGCTTTCAGATCCTTTCTCTACTGTGAGAATGTAAGATGGATCCAGAAGAGCAGAAACTATTGAGGGATGACAAATACAGAAATTACTCTTCCGTGATTGAAAAGGCTTTAAGAAACTTTGAATCGTCGAGTGAATGGGCAGATCTCATCTCTTCCCTTGGCAAGCTGAACAAGGTATGTGGGGCAAACGTTGCTGGGATTGGACAAAGAGAGGAACACAGTTGTCTTTCTGTTAATACAGATAATTCATGCTGATTGTAACAACTGGAAAACACAGATAAGAAAAATTACCTGTAGCTCTGTCACCCAGAGTTACCTGCTGTTAACTTTTCCATGTACATACATCCTTCTAGTTTTTTTAATTCCTGAGCTTAGACTTGTAGTGGAGTTGATAGACCATCTGAGAGTTTTTTTCTCACTAATATTTATGGCTAACAGATAAAATTGTCGCATGAATTATTTATGGATCAAACTATTTTTTATGTAAAAAAGAAAAATAGTTGCTATCAAGTTGATGCCAAGTCACAGCAACTCCATATGTGTCAAAGTAGAATTGTGCTCCATATGGTTTTTTCTTTTCTTTTTTTTTGCAAGTAGGTTGCCAGGCTTTTCTTCTGAGTTACCTCTGGGTAGAATCAAGCCTCTAACCTTTTGTTGGTCAGTTGAGTGCATTAACCATTTATACCACCCAGGGGTTTGGTTTTTTTTGAATGTACTGCCTAGGATTTTGACTGCCTTTTCTCCATTGACCTACTTTTTGGTCATTTTGCCACTGATTGTTAGCATTCTATAAGAATAAAGGTGGAGATAATATTGAAATTGCTGAAGTTGTTGGGGGAGGGTAGGTGAGTGGGTATGTGTGCTTGTGCCTGCAGTTGGACAAGGGAAAAAGGGTCAGATCTGGGAAGACTGAAATGCTAGTTGAATGTGGGTTTGATCTTGTGTACTTTTTCTTTTGGTTCAGAACTCTGGTTATGGAGAGTCCCTTCTCAATGGGATCATTGTATTTCCTATCCTGCCTAGAAGGGGAATGACAGAGTTAATTCTTAAGTACTCAGGTGACCAGTATGGCGTGTGGGTAGAAGATACCCTGTACTTCGTGGGGCTCTTTGTGGCTGTGTTGTTAGCTGGCCAGTATTTCTGGCTGTAATACTTGGCTTTGGAGCCAGAACACCAAGTCGGAGTTAGGAAGTGGCCAGTTCTTCTCTGCAGAGCTCAAGTCCAGGTGAGAGACACAAAGGGGCTCTAAATAACCTTGTGGATGGAAAAGCGTTTCTCCATTCATGTGTTCAAGGAACGTGGGTAAGTGAGGGATGTCAGCAGCCTGACCTGGTACAGAGCCCAGCAACAGCGCAGCGATGACCACCAGAAAGCAATTGTCAGCACTGACAGATGGTTGTCAGGCCCAGCAGAGGGAGGTGGCTATTACAGATAGTGGCTAGAAAGCTACTCAGTCCACTGCAAGGTGTCTTTACCATATACAAATGCCATTGCTGGCTGGGAGGCATAAATGTATGCTTCCAAGGTCTTCTTTAAAACTGAAAATGGATGAGTCTGAAATTTTTTTGGTTATGCAACTCAAATGAAGGAATTCTCAAGCTGCATGTAATATTCTCCAACTTGACTGAAAGCAGGTTATTTTTTCAGGGACAAGGGTGTGTAGAATGAGAGTGAGATATGTTCAGGTTCTTCTGAATGTTTTAGTACGTGGCTTTTCTGGAATATAAAAACAACGTAACATTTTTGTTGGGGAGATGTGATCTATTCTTTTTTAGCTAAGGTGAAATTTACATAAATTGTTGTTAGGTGTGCTTGTGTCAGTTGAGACACATGGTGGTCATACGAGTAACAATGAAGTGTTGCCTGGTCCTGCACCACCCTCACAGCCCTTGCTGTGTTTGAACCACTGTGTCAGTCCTCCTCCTTAAAGGTCTTCCCCTTTTTTTGCTGATCTCCACTTTACCAGGCATGATGTCTTTCTCCAGGAGCTGGTACCTCCTGATAAGATGTCCAGAGTGAGTGACAGTAATATAAAGTCAACGTTTTAGTTATTTTCAGTTGTGCAATTCAGTGGGTTTTGGTACATTCACAGTGTTACATTCACATCACTATCTGTTTCCAGAACATTTTCATCCTCTCCGAAGGAAACCCCACATCCATTAAACAGTTACTCTCTGTTTCCCAGTCTGCCTGGCTCCTAGCAACCACTAACCTGTTTGCTATCTCTGTAGATTTTCCTGTCCTTGATATTTCATGTAAATGGAGTCTTTGTGTGTGTTTGTGTGTGTGTGTATACGTACATACATATAGCCAAAGCCAGACACTGCTGTTGAGTTGATTCTGACTCACAGTGACCCTATAGATCAGAGTAGAACTTGTCATAGAGTTTCTAAGGAGTGCCTGTTGAATTTGAACTGCTGACTTTTTGGTTAGCAGACGTAGTGCTTAACCACTCCACCACCAGGGTTTCCTATATACATATACATGTATACATACACCCCAAACCCCACTGCTGTGGCAGCCTATAGGGTTTCCAAGGTTACAAGCCTCTAGGAAGCAGACCACCACATTTTTCTCCTCTGGAGTCACTAGTGGTTTCCAGCCTCCTACTTTTCGGTTAGCAGTTGATTGGTTTAACCATTGCAACAACTAGGGCTCTGTCTGAGTCATTTAGTGCTGCTGTAACAGATATACCACTAGTGGATGGGTTTAATAAAAATAAATTTTACTCTGTCACAGTCCAGTAGGCTACAAGGCCAGATTGAAGGCATCAGCTCCAAGGAAGGTTTTATCTGTGAGCTCTGGATGAAGGTCCTTGTCAGTCTTCCACTAGACTGGGGAGCTTCTGAGAGGCAACAACCCCGGGTCTTTCCAAAGGATGTGCTGTGCTCTTGGCACTGCTTTTTGGTGATCTAAGTTTCCCCACTCTGTGTTTTCCTTTATTTCACAAGACATAGTACATTCTTAGAGGCTGAGTTCTACCTCACCAATACAACCAGTACAGTTAAGGTGGTCCTTAGTTAACATCCTATAGAGGCAGGATCTACAATGTATAGGAACATCACACAATACTGAGAATCAAGGTCTAGCCAAACTGCTACATACATTTTGGGGGGCGGACACAATTCAATCCATGACACGCTCCTTATGTACGTGTGTGTGTGTGTGTGTGTGTGTATGTGTGTATGTGTGTGAACATATATGTATATGTGTTTGTATACATAAATATTGAGAGAGAGAGTTACTATTAGGTACTGTCGAGTTGATTCTAATAACAATCTTATGTACAACAGATTGAAACACTGCCTGCCTCAATATTCATGGGAGGATGCGTTCCAGGAGCCCTGTGGATACCAAAATCTGGGGGTACTCAAGTCCCTTATATAAAATGGCATAGTATTTGCGTGTAAACTACAGATTTAAATTGTTATCTCTGGATTATGTGTAATACTTAATACAGTGTAAATGCTATGTAAATAGTTGTTTTACAGTACCGTATTGTTTAGTGAGTAATGACAAGCCGAGAGGTGAACAGTGCTCAAACCCTGAGGCTGGAGAGAGACCCAGGATCTATGAGAGGGTGGGAGGCTGCAGCAGGGTCTGCCTGCGCATCGCTTCATTCACAGAGCAGTGCTCAGTACACAGCACATTCAAGTTTTCCTTTTTGGAACTTCCTTTTATTTTTCCAAATATATTCTGTCTGTGGTTTGTTGAATCTGAGGATGCATGACCCAAGGATGTGAAGGGCCAACTGTATGTATATACAGCATGTTTTGTGTTAAATGTGCATAACATGTATAAATGTGTGTATGTATACATAAATGTACATGTTATGTGCATACATACTTAACACAGAACATTCTATTTAACATTTTTACGTAAACGGTTCAGTCAGGTTGATTATGTGACCTTTTGTGTCTGACTTATTTCACTCAATATGATGTTTACAATATTTGCCCACGTTGTGCCGTATATCAGGGCTGCATTTCTCTTTACATCTGCATAATATGAGGTCTCACAATTAAGTTTGCAAATTTGCCACCATGTGCTTGCACTGGCAGCACTGTACAGACAGCTGATTAGGTTTCCTATCCTTGATGTATCAGTGTCTCACAGATGTGTTCATGTCGACATGTCGCAGTGTCTTGCTGAGTGGTGTTTGTTATTGTTCTTGTGTGTTTTTGTGTGCCATCATGAGAATGTTGGAACTTAAATTAGAGCAGCGAACAAACTTGTTAAACTTGGCAAAGTGGAAGTGAAAGTGAAATCAGGGGCATGTTAGTCCAAGTTTATGGGAATAACGCCATAAAGAAAATGGCAGTGTATGAATGGATTAAACATTTTTCTGAGGGGAGAGAGCATCACTGATGAAGAGATGTCAGGGCAGCCAGTAACGAGCAGAACTCATGAAAACATGCGAAAATTCATCAAAAGGTACATCAGAATTGTTGATTGTGAGACGCATACAAATCAAGTAAACACTGATAAAGAAAACAGGAAAATCTTAACTGAAAATCTTGGCCTGAGAAAGGTGTGTGCAAAAATGGTCCTGAAGGAGCTCACCAATTAGCAAAAGCAAAGGAAGATCAAAGTTTGCCAAGACCTTTTGGAGAGGCATGACAATGTTTGGGGCAGTGTTACCGCTGGTGATGAAACGTGGGTATACCAGTACAACCCTGAAACAAAATGTCAGCGTGCATAATGAAAGTCAGCCAGTTCTCCACAGCCAAAAGAGTTCCATTAGTCCAAATCAAGAGTCAAAAACGATGTTCTTAACGTTTTTTGATACCAGAGGAATTGTTCATTATGAATTTATACCAGCTGAACACTTAGCCAAGTTTACTATTTGAAAGTGCTGAAAAGGCTGCATGAAAAAGATAGGCAGAAACGACTTTTCACCAAGTCAAGGCTCTTGCATCAAGACAGTGTACCAGCTTACACAGCACTGTCTGTGAGGGAGTTTTTAGCCAATAAACAAGTAACTGTATTAGAACACCCTCCATACTCACCTGATCTGGCCCCCATTGACTTTTATCTTTACCCAAAGATAAAAGTTTGAAAGGAAGACATTTTGGTGGTATTCAGGACATCAAGGGTAATATGACAGCAGCTCTGATGGCCATTCCAGAAAAAGAGTTCCAAAATTGCCTTGAAGGGTGAACTAGACACTGGTGTTGGTGCATGGCTTCCCGAAGGGAATCCTTCGAAAGTGACCATAATGATATTCATCAGTGAGGTATGTAGCACTTTTTCTAGGATGAGTTCACAAACTTAGTTGTACCAGACCTTGTATTCCACTGTATGCGTATGTCCCATTTTGTTTAGTCTTCTGTTGATGGTAGATGTTAAATTATCTCCACAGTTTGGTTATTGTGAATAGTGTTACTGTGAAAGTAAGTTTTTGGTTCTTTTGGGTATATACCTAAGAGTGAAATTGGTAGCCTGTGGTGGTTCTGTTTTACTTTTTGAGGAATCAGCAGATGGGTTTTTCACCATTTTATGTTTCCACCAGCACTGTATGAGGGTTTTGATTTATCCATATCCTCACCAACACTTGTTTTCCTTTTTTTTTTTCAATAATTGCCATCCTGATGGATGAAAAGTAGCCTTTCATTGTGGTTTGATTTGCATTTTTCCAGTGGTTAATGGTGTTAAGTATCTTTTCATGTTCTTTTTACCCACTTGTGTATTTTTTTTTGGAGAAATGTCTGTTCAGATCCTTTGTTGATTTTTTAAAGATTGTTTTATTATGGTAGCAATACGTATTAACAAACTTTTGCTCAGTCGGTGTTTTTTACATGTGCAGCCTAGTAAAATTGATGCTTTTCATCGTGTTGTACAGCCTTGCCAGCTTTCTTTTCCAAATTATTTCACCACCGTGAATGGAAACTCAGGCTCCCTAAGTAAAGACTTTTGCTTCTCCTCTTCGTCTCACTACTGACAACCACTAATAAATTTTAGTGTCTCGGTTGTTGTTTGGTGACATCTAGTACGTTCAGACTCATAGCAACAGTGTATCTGACAGAACAAAACAGCCCTGTGCCATCCTCATAGTGATTGTTATGTTTTGGTCCATCATTGCAGCCCCTGTGTCATTCCACCTCACTGAAGGTCTTCCTTTTTTATCTGACCCTTTTGGTTTACTGAGCGTGATGGCCTTCTACGGGAATGAATCCCTCCTGGTAACATGTCCAAAGTACACAAGAAGTCATCTCACTATCCTGTCTTCTAAGGGGCAGTCTCATTCTGGCTGTACTTCTTCCAAAACAGATTTGTTTGTTCTTCTATTAGTCTGTGATATATATTCAGTATTCCTTGCCAGCACTGTAATTCAAATGTATCAGTTCTTCCAGTGTGCTGGTTAAGAGCTTGACTGCTGAGCAAAGTATTGGCAGTTCAAATCCACCAGCCACTCCTTCGAAACCCTATAGGCCAGTTCTGTTCTGCTCTGTGGGATAGCTGTGAGTCTGAGCTGAGTGGATGGCAATGGGTTTGATTTGGTTTTTAATTGTTCTTTAGTTGTAAGTCTTCATACTCCAACTTTTGTGTGCGTATGAGGCAACCGAAAATATCATGGCTTGGGTCAGACTCACTTTAGTCTTTGAGGTGACACCTTTGTTTTTCAACATTTTTAAAACAATTTAAAGAGGTCTTTTGCAGTAGAGTTGCCCAGTGCAATCTGTTGTTTGAGTTCTTGACTCCTGCTTCCAGGGGTGTTGCTTGTGGATCCAAGTATAATAAAACCCTTGACCATGTCAGTATTTTTCATTTATCATGATATTGCTTATGGGTCCAGTTGTAAGGAGTTTCTTTTTTTTATGTTCAGGTATAATCCTTATAGCTATAGTCTCTGTATATTTGTCTGTTTCATATAAGTGGGAGTATATACTTTTTGCCTTTTTGTAACTCACTTATTGAGTATAGTATTTTCAAAGTTTACCGTGTTCTAGCATGTATCAAGAATTAAGTTATCTTTGTGGCTGACTGATATTCTGTGTTGCAAAGTAAAAGACCAAAATGGAAGATTTCAAAGAGCAGCTCGAGAAGACAAAATAAAGTATTATACTGACATGTACAAAGAGCTGGAAATGGAAAGCCAGAATGGAAGAACACATTCTGCGTTTCTCAAGCTGAAAGAACTGAAGAAAAAATTAAAACCTTGAGTTACAATAGTGCAGGATTCTGTAGGGAAAATATGAAATGACTCAGCGAGCATCGAAAGAAGACAAAAGGGATACACACAGTCATTGTACCAGAAAGAACTGGTCAGTGTTCAGCCATTTGAAGAGGTAGCATATAATCAGGAACCAGTAGTGCTGCAGGGAGAAGTTGAAACTGCACTGAAGGCATTGGCAGAAAACAAGGTTCAAGGAATTGATGGAATATCCATTGACATATTTCAACACAGATGCAGTGCTGGAAGTGCTCACTCATCTGTGCCAAGAAATCTGGAGGACAGCTACCTGGCCAACTGACCAGAAGAGATCCACATTTATGCCCATTCCAAAGAAAGGTAATCTAACCAAATGTGGAGATTATGAAACGCTATCATTAGTACTACACACCAGTAAAATTTTGCTCAAGATCATTCAAAAGCTACTGCAACAGTACGTGGACAAGGAACTGCCAGAAATTGATGCTGGATTCAGAAGAAGACATGGAACCAGGGATATCATCACTGATGTCAGATGGATCTGGGCTGGAAGCAGAGAATACTGGAAAGATGTTTACCTGTGTTTCATTGACTATGTAGAGGCATTCGACTGTGTGGATCATAATAAATTATAGCTAACATTTTGGAGAATGGCAATTCCAGAACACCTAATTGTGCTCTTAAGGAATCTATATATGGATCAAGAGGCAGTCATGTGGACAGAACAAGAGGACGCTGCATGGTTTAAAGTCAGGAAAGGTGTATGTCAGGGTTGTATCCTTTCACCATATCTTTTCAGTTTGTATGCTGAGCAAATAATCCGAGAAGCTGGATTGTATGAAGAAGAACAAGGCATCAGGCTTGGAAGGAAACTCATTAACAACCTCTGTTATGCAGATAACACTACCTTACTTGCTGGAAGTGAAGAAGATTTGAAGTACTTACTGATGAAGATCAAGGACCACCAGTTTCAGTATGGATTACACCTCAACATTAAGAAAACAAAAATCCTCACAACTGGACCAGTAAATAACATTGTCATAAATGGAGAAAGGTTGAGATTGTCATGGATTTCATTTTACTTGGGTCCGTAATCAGTGCCCAGCAGTCAATAAATCAGATGATGCATTGCATTGGGAAAATCTGCTGCTAAGGATCTCTTTAAAGTACTCAAAAGTAAAGATGTCACCTTGAAGACTAAAGTGTGCCTGAACCAAGGCATGGTATGTTCAGTCACGTCATATGCATTCAAAACTGGACAGTGAACAAAGAAGACAGAAGAATTGATGCCTTTGAATTGTGGTATTCGAGAAGAGTGTTGAATGTACCATGGACTGCCAAAAGAACAAACAGATATGTTCTAGAAGAAGTCCAACCAGAGTGCTCCTTGGAAGCAAAGGTGGCAAGACTGTGTCTTACGTACTTTGAACATGTTGTCAGGAAGGATCAGTCTCTGGAGAAGGACATCATGCTTGGTAAAGTGGAGGGTCAGCAAAAAAGAGGAAGACCTTCGACAGGATGGATTAACACAGTGGCCACAACAACAGACTTAAGCATAAAAACAATTGTAGACATGATGCAAGAACAGGCAGTGTTTCATTCTGTTGTTCATAGGGTCACTACAAGTCAGAAGTGATTCGATGGCACGAACAACAACAACAATATGTATGTATATACCCCCCAAAAAACCCATTGCCACTGATTTGATTCTGACTCATAGTAACCCTATGGACAGAGTAGAACTGCCCTATAGAGTTTCCAAGGAGTACCTGGTGGATTTGAACTGCCAAACTTTTGGTTAGCAGCTGTTGCACTTAATGACTATGCCACTAGGGTTACCTGTATGTACGTACTGTGTTTTGTTTATCCATTCATCTATAGAAGGATATTTAAATTGTTCCCATCATTTGGCTACTATAAACAGTGCTTCGCTGAGTGTTGGTATACAAGTCTCCACTTGTATTCCTGCTTTCAGTTCTTTTGGGTACATGTGTAGGATTGGAATTGCTGGATGATAGGCTGTAGTCAACTTTGTGAGGAACCACATGTGATGGTTAACTTTGTGTGCCAACTTGGCTGGCCATGATTCTCAGTGGTTTGGTGGTTATAATGTAGTCTAGCAATTATGTAGTAATGAAATCACCTTCATCGTAAGACCAGATATAAGGTAATAACCTTCATGATGAGATCCTCTGTAAGCAGCCAATAAGTGGAAAGAGTTTCCTTGGGAGTGTGGCCTGCATCCAGTGTATATGTACTTTCTGGCAAAGCTTACTGAGTTTTGCTCACTTTGGATCCTGCATCTGGCTTGTCATCGACTGACCTTTTGGAACTTGAGCTAGCAGTGTACCTTTTGAGCATGTAATTTGTTGGCCTCTGAGCTTGTGGCCTGACAACTCACCTGCCAATCTTGGATTCATCAGCCCCTGCAGCTGCATGAATTATGAAAAGCATCCAGCCTGACACCTGACCAGAGGACTTGAGAGTCTCTGTGACTGCATCAGCCATTTCCTTGAGATAAATCACACTGCATATATAGATGTGTGTTGCTCTGTGTGTGTGTGTGTGTGTGTCTGTGTGTGTGAGAGTGAGTATCACTATGGTCACCTTCAGAGTACTCCCTTTAGGAAGCTGTGCACTGACACCAGTGCTGAGTCCACCCTTTAAAGCAATTTTGGAACACCTTTTCTAGAATGTCCATCAGACCTGTCGTCATACTACCTTCGATGTCCTGAATGTCATCAAAATGTCTTCCTTTCAATATTTCCTTCCTCTTCAGGTAAAGAAGAAAGTCACTGGGGACTAGATCAGGTAAGTAGGGAAGGTGTTCCAATACAGTAATACAGTAATGGAAAGTGTTGCAATACAGTAATTTATTTACTGGCTAAAAATTCCTACACAGACAACTATGTGGTTAAGTTTGTGAAGCTGCCACCTTGCCTTTGTGCACAATGGCCATTACAGAAAGAGTTCCGGTATTGCTTTGAAGGGTGGATTAGGTACTGGCATCAGTGCATAGCTTCCCAAGAGGAGTACTTCAAAGGTGACCATAGTGATATTCAGCAGTGAGGTATGTAGCACATGCATACAGACTCACGTATGTGTATATATGCTTCACTGGTTCCGCTTCTGTAGAGGACCCAGCATAAAACATTTGGTACCAAGTTCTAGGGGAACAAAATCCTAGGGATGACTTCTCAAGTTCTCAGGTGTAGTTGGTCTTAAGACATGTTGGTGACTCTCGACCGGTAATAAAGAGGACATTGCATGGGATGAGGTGGTAATAGAAATACACAAGATATCACTAGCAGTAGATCATGTATTGGTGAGAGGCTAGGCTCTGAACTATCACATATTTGATACTTTTCTACAGTGTTGTCAGAATGAAAAATACAAGAAGGTTAGTTGATTGGTCTTATTTTTGTTTAACAAAGGGATGATAGAAAGAAATGAGCTCAGGGCTTGAGAGTCACAGCTCAGTGCCACATGAATGACTTCAAAGTTACCGTTTGTGCCGTGAAGAAAAACCTTATTTCTTGTAGTAAAAGAGCTGATAGAACCAAAAACCAAACCCGGGGTCTTAGCCTTAGAGTGGCTGAATTATGACACCAATTGAATTCTCAGTCTTGAATGGTATCTGAAGTTAGCGTATTGATTGTAAAGAAATGAGTTCCTGAAACTTGGAATGGGGACATTTGGGTAGATAATCAGGGAGTTGGGAACACGGAGCCCTTGAGTTCTGTTGAATCACTCCTGGCAACAGAACCAACCCTCTTCCTCCCATCTGAAGAGATTACTCCATCTTTGTCTGCTGAGTCACCCTACCCAGTAAAACCATCAGCCTTTTCCACCTCCATCTAATGAGCGTAACCCTACTATCTGGAGTATCTTCTTTAGAGTTGCCTCCTGAAGAGACATGTGAGTCATTACCTACGACTAGACTTAAGTTCCCAGCAAATCCAAATAAGTGAAGTACAATCTGTGACCCAGAAGAAATACTCTGTAGTTGAAAAGAACTGCTTGATTTTTATAATATGTGCAAACAGAAACTTGGAAAATATGTGTGGGAATGATTACTAAAGGTGCAGGTTGTAGTACAAGAAACACAAAATTGGATTAGTCTGAATTATTGATATGGACCCACTAAGCCACTAAGCACAGATTCTTCTTTCAGTACTTCAGCTCATGAGGTTAGGAAAGGATCTGATAGTTTATTTGGTTGGTTCAGTGAAGTATAAATTACATAGAAGCCTGTGGGAAATGAAATTGAAGTACCAGTACTACCTTGGGATGCCACAGAAGAAGGTAGCCAGAGGCTTAGGAAAATTAGTATGTTGTTCTTGTTGTTAGGTGCTGTTGAGTCTGTTCCAACTCAGAGTGACTCTGTGCACAACAGAATGAAACACAGCCCAGTCCTGTGCAGTGCTCCCGAGTGTTTTTATGCTTAAGTCCATCATTGCAGCTGTCATGTCAACCCATCTTGTTGATGGCCTTCCTGTTTTTCGCTGACCCTCCACTCTGCCAAGCATGATGTTCTTCTCCAGTGACTTATCCAACCTGACAGCATGTCCATAGTATGTAATATGTAGTCTCGCCATGCTTGTTTCCAAGAAGCACCCTGGTTGTACTTCTGGAGAGATGTGTTTGTTCTTTTGGCATTCCATAGCACATTCAGTATTCTTGTCCAGTGCCACAATTCAAAGGCATTAATTCTTCTCCTGTCTTCCTTATTCATTGTCCAGCTTTCACATGCGTGTGATGCAGTTGAAAACCATGACTTGGATCAGATGCACTTCAGTCTTCAAAATAACATCTTTATGTTTTAGCACTTCAGAGAGGTCCTTTGCAGCAGATTTTTCTCAGTGCAGTGCGTCTTTTGATTTCTTGATTGCTGCTTCCACAGGGGTTGATCGTGGATCCAAGTAAAATGAAATCCTTGACAACCTCCATCCTTTCTCCATTTATCATGATGTTGCTTACTGGTCCAGTTGTGAGGATTTTTGTTTTCCTGATGTTGAGGTACAATGCAGGCTGAAGACTGTGGTCTTTGATCTTCATCAGTAACTGTTTCAAATCCTATTCACTTTGAGCAAGTAGGTGAAAGGATACAACCCTGACACACACGTTTCCTGACTTTAAACCATGCACTGTCTCCTTGTTTTGTTCATATTACTGTGTCTTGACCCATGTACGGATTTCTCATGATCACAATTTTAAGTGTTCTGGAATTCCCATTCTTTGCGGTGTTACCCATAATTTGTTGTGATCCAGAATGTTGAATTCCTTTGCATGGTCAGTAAAATACAGGTAAACATCTTTGTGGTATTCTCTGCTGTCAGCCAAGATCCATCTGATATCTGCAATGATATCCCAGATTTCACGTCCTCTTCTGAATCTGTCTTCAGTTTCTGTCAATATACTATTACAGTCTCTTTGAATGATTTAATTGACATGTTAGAAGGAATTTATCAAGTTAGGCCCACAGATGCACACATGGAGTACCCAGAGGACATACTTTTTACCACAGCAGTCAGGAATGCATTTGTGTTCCTCAATATCCTTGAAGACTGCCATGATTGCTATTTTATGTAAGTCAGATTTAATAGGAATTGCCCTAACTGAATTAAGACACTTAACTGCAGTGAAGCTAACTGGACCCCTGGCAGTGGGGGCCAGGTGGCGGCAGTGAATTGACAAAGACAAACTGAGCACAGTTACGATGATAAGGCAGTAGAGACAAAGCAATAATCAGAATTGTCTGACTCATATGGACTTACTGGTGTTAGAATTGACTGCTTAGTTATGGTGATCCTAGGAGTGAAAAAGATAGGAAATCTACTAAATATTTATTTGACCTGTGCAAACAGAAAAATTCTAAGTTAAGTGAATGGTAGTCTAACTTGAATCACCAAAATAGACAGTCACAGTGTCTCAGTCACTCACTCCCAGGTTTGAGTGAGTTTACAGACCCACAACCTTTTGAACAAAGGTGCAGGCAGGTCCCTTTGAGGAAGGACTCCATTGTACTAGCAAAAATTTATACTGTTAATTTTTCTCTAAAGTTTCCCCAAGGGATCTGCAGCCTTTTATTAGAGTAACTCTGCACTGGGAAATAGGAAATAATTACACTTTTCAGGGATTACTGAATACTGGATCTGAAGTGACACTAATTACAGGACTCCCAAAATGTCACAGTGGCAAACCGGAGTGGTAGCAAATGGAGGTCATGGTTATTAATGAAACCTTAGGTTCGGTTCATCTCATAGTGGCTCCAGTGGGTCCTTCAACCCACACTGCAGTGGTTTCTCCGGTTCCAGAATGCATAATTGGCATAGATGTGCTCAGTAACTGACAGAATCCCTACACTGAATTTCTGTCATATGAAGGAAGGGCTATTATTGTAGAAAAGGCTAAGTGGATACCACTAAAGCTGCCCCAACCTAGGAAAATAGTAAACCAAAAACAATTCTGCA
This sequence comes from Heterohyrax brucei, assembly GCA_028571685.1. NCBI lineage: Eukaryota > Metazoa > Chordata > Mammalia > Hyracoidea > Procaviidae > Heterohyrax > Heterohyrax brucei. The sequence continues at coordinate 42,144,778 of CM053157.1, read as the reverse complement.
TTCTTGGAGAGATTGCAAAGGTTAACTGCCACCATCAAGGAAGTGAAGCATGCAGAGATGGTGTTCCCACCACATCTGCGTTCAACTTGCTATTTGGCCAGTGCAGATAAATAGATGGATCTTGGAAAATGACAGGGCATTATCAAAAACTTAACCAGGTTATGACTCCAGTTGCAGCTGCTGTTCCAGATGTGTTTTTATTCCTTGAACGAATTAATACATCTGATGCCTAGTGAATAGCTATTGACCTAGGTAATGCCTTTTTCTTCAGAGTTGTTTTGAAGGACAACCAAAAGCAGTTTGCCTTTAGCCAGCAAGGCTGGCAGTATATCTTCACTCTCCTAACTTGGGAGTATATCACCTCTTCAGCCCTGTGTTATCATTAAGTCTGTAAGGACCATGATCACTTTCCCTTTTTACAAGATGTTACATTGGCCATTAAATTGATTACATTATGGTGATCGGATCTAGTAAAGAAGAATTATCAATGACTCTAGATCTATTGGTAATACATTTGTGTGCTGGAAAGTCTGAATTTAATCTGACAGAAATGCAGATGCCTTCTGTCTCAGTGAAATTTCTAGGGGTCCACTGTGGAACATGTTGGGATATTCCATCTCAACATGTATTGCATGTGACCGTACCCACAACTAAAAAGGAAGCATAACACCTGGTGCATTGCTCTGGATTTTGAAGGCAATCTGTCCCTCATTTGAGTTGTTAGTCTAACCTACTTATTAGGAGACTGTAAACACTGCTATTTTTGAGTAGGGTATGGAACAAGAGAAAACTACAACAGGTTCAAGCTGCCACGCAAGTGGTTGTACCACTGGGGCCAAATGATCTGGCTGCTCTGGTGATGTTTGAGGTGTCAGTGACAAATAGAGATGCTCTTTGGAGTCTTTGGGAGGCCCCTATTGGTGAACCACAGTGCCTCCCCTTACGATTTTGGAGCACAGCCTTGCCATGATCTGCAGAATAACTACTCTTATTTTGAGAAACAGCATCTGGCTGCCCAACATGAACTGAGTGTTGTCTGACTCATAAAGTTGGGTATGCACGGTAGCACTTCATCATTAAATGCAAGTGGTACAATCAAGTTCAGGCCATAACAGGACCTTGAAGGCACAAGTATTACACAAGGCAGTGACCCAACTGTTTGTCGTCTCTGCTCCTGTCACATTACCTTGCCTTCTCCCTGTCTGCACACACAGCTTCATAAGGAGTTCCTCATGTTCAGTTGACTGAGGAAGAGCCCCTTTCTGGGACCTCCCTGAAGGACAGTGGTGAACAGAAATCCCTCCCATGGACAGAACTTCAAACAGTGCATCTAGTTGTTCACTTTGCTTGGAAGAAGAAATGGCCAGTTGTGCAGTTGTATATTATGTCATGGACTGACCAATGGCTTGACTAAGTGGTCTAGAATTTGGAACGTGGTTGGAAAATTGAAGGCAAAGAGGGAAGAAGTATGTGGATAGATCTCTCTCAACAGGCTGAAGAAGTGAAGATATTTGTGTCTCATGTGAATGCTTGCCAAAGGGTGACCTAGGTAGAGGAGGGTTTTAACAGTCAAATATATAGGATGATACATTCTGTGGAAGCCAGTCTTCCTCTTTTCCCAGCCACTCCCTTCATTCCCCAATGGGCTTATGGACAAAGTAGCTGTGATGGCAGGGATAGAGGTTATGCATGGGCTCAGCAATGTGAGCTTTCACTCACCAGCGCCATCGTGGCTGTGGCCACTGCTGAGTGCCCAGTTTGCCAGCAGCAGAGACCAACCAACATTGAGACCCTGATATGGCACCATTTCTCAAGGTGATCAACGAGCAGTGTGGTGATGAGTTGGTTACATTAGAGTGCTTCTATCATGAAAAGGGAAGCAGTTTGTTCTTACTAAAATAGACCCTTACTCTGGATTTGTATTTGTCTACCCTGCACACCATGCACCTGTGAAAACTACCATCTGTGGACTTACAGAATACCTTGTCCACCATTTCCGCCTTATCTATGGTATCCTACACCGTATTCACTTAGCTCAAGGAACCCACTTCACAGCAAATGAAATATAGCAAGAAATTCACGGAAATATTCATGAAAATAATACAAGAATAAGATGCCAGAATAAATTCACAACTAGAAATCAGACAAAAATAATAGTTAAAAATCCAAAAGTTAAACAAGATTTCAAAAGTGGACAGTGTCATAAAAGGGCTGAGGAGAAAGTTTGAAATGATGAGACACAGGATCAACAAAATTGAACATAAACACTTGGATACATCACTATTGAGGAAAATTGGAAGAAAAAACAAAAAAAAGAAGAAGAGAAAGAAGACCTGAGAATGATGTGGGATACAATCAAAAGCAAAAGTTTTTGAGTTATCAGAGTTCCAGAACAGGGGGCAGAAAACACAGAGAGGATCACTGGATAATTGCTGAGAGAAAAGGTTACTAATATCATGAAAGAGGAAAAGCTAACCACCCAAGATGCTCAACGAATCCCATATAGGATAGACTCTAAAAGAAAATCACCAGGGCATATTGTAATTGGATTGACTAAAACCAAAACCAGAAAAAATTCTGAGAGCAGCTCAAAAAAAATAAAGAGTCACATACAGAGGAGAAACAATAAGACCTAAAACCAGAAGAAAAAAAACAAATCCTATGCCATAAAGTCGATTCCAACTCATAGTGATCCTATAGGTCTGAGTAGAACTGCCCCATAGAGTTTCCAAGAAGCACCTGGCAGATTTGAACATCGACCTTTTGATTAGCAGATGTAGCACTTAACCACTGCTCAATCATGGTTCCCACAATAAGACCTAAGCCCTGATTATTTGGCAGAAACCGTGAAGGCAAGAAGGCACTTGGATGATACATATATAAAACTTTGAAAGGAAAAAAAAACTGCCAACCAAGAATAACACGTCCTGCAAAACTGTCCCTCAGTTATGATGGTGAAATTGGGACATTTCCAGATAAACAGAAATTAAGGGAGTATGTAAAACCCAATCCATACTTAAAAAGAGTTATTCTGCCTGTGATCAAACAATATCAGACCACAAAACCTGAATGTAGGATGCAAGATTGTACCAACAATATGCCAACCTAGTAAATGAACTCTTGAAGGCTATCCAAAACTAGAAGAATTACAACAGGGAACCAGAAAGATTAATCTGTAAACTACAGCAACAATAGAAGAGGGGGGAAAAAAAATGGTATGCTAGCAGAGTTGAAGGCAATGTGCTTCCAAGCAACAGTGGACTGGTTCATACCCAGGAAGACAGGGTCGATGTCAAGGTAACCATAAAGGTAGTTTAAAAATTTGCTCATCAGAATAAAGAAGGAAAGCATAAGGTCTCAGTAAAACAAAATCTAAAAGACAAATCCACAAACCAAAGGAATTCAGCACAGTAGTATCCAACCAACAGAAAAAATGTCAGCACTACAAAAGGCCAGCAATAATGTGTTGCTTATGAGAGACACACCTTAGAAACAAAGACACGTGGTACTAGTACAGCAAAAGATACATTGACCCATGGAACAGAATTGAGAACCTAGGTGTAAACCCATGGTCACCTGATCTTTGGCAAGGGCCCAAAGTCCTTCAAATGGGAAAAGGACAGTTTTTTTTAGCAGATGGTGCTGGCAGGACTTCATGTCATGTTGTAACATGGAGCAAAGCAGAGGGAATTATGCTGAATGAAATGAGTCAGTCACAGAGGGACAGGTGTTGTGTGAAACCACTGCTGTGAAAACTCAAGAAAAGGTTTATACATCGTGAGAAACAGTCTTTGATAGTTACCAGGGAGGGGTGGAGAGGGAGGAAAGGATGGGTGAGCAGACTGGTAGACTGATGGGTGGATGGATGGACAAATGCCAAAAAAAAAAAGATTGAGGTTTTGATAGAGGTTGAATTGAATCTGTTGATTGCTTTGAGAGGTGTTGCCATCTTAATAATACTAAATCTTACAATCCAGGAACATTGACAATTTTTCTTTTGTTTAGGAACAGATACATTTTCAAAATGGTAAACACAGTAAGCCTAAGACTCCAGCAACCAGGTATTCTGTTAAACAGGCTTTATTTCAGCTTAGCTGAAAAACATTCTGAAATTTTTAATCATTTTAACGTACCTTTTAACATGCAGATTATTGAATAGAGTAGAACATTTCTTTGAAGAGCTTTTAAAGCTTTTGCCATTCATTCATTCATAACTACATTTGAGTGTCTACAATGTGTGTTCTGGAAGTCAGGGATAAAGCAGAGAACAAAACAGATAAGACTTTTCTCACATGGTGATGAGGGTTGGGGGAGATGTGCGATAAACGTGTACAGAATGTTAGTTGGAGATAAGTGCGGTGGAGTGGATTCTGAGTGTTGGAGAGCATTGCCATGTAATGGGGTCATCATGGAGGACCTTGCTGATAAGATGCATTTGAATAAGTACAAAGGTGCTGGTGTATCGCCCAGAGGGGGTAGTGAGCACGAACAAGCAAGGGAGACCATAGGTTGTGAGGTGGAATTTGAAAAAGGAGTAGATCAGATCTTGTGGGGTCTTTAAAACTGAGATTCTAATACTACTGCTGAGTCAGGTGGGAGCCATAGGAGAATGTTGAACTGAGGAGTGGCATGACTTGGCTTTCTTCTTGACATGTTAGAACTAGTCTCACTCCTCTGCTCAGTGTAGAAATGAGGGAAGGGGAAGGCAGGGCAGAAGTGGAGAAACCAGTTAGGAGGCTTTGTAATAATCTAGAGGGACCAGTGGAGGGGGTGGGAAATGGTTGGATTCTGAATATATTTTGAAGGTGTAACTCACAGGGTTTTCTGGTGGGTTGAATGTGGAATATCAGAAAAAGAGTATTCAATATGACTCTCAGGTTTTTAAGTGAAAATGGAAAGGATGAGATGGGGAGATCACAGAGGAGTCCGCCCTGTGTGATGATGGGGAGACCATGGGTTCACTTTGGGACATGTGAGGTGTGGTATCTGATAGATGTCCCAGTGTAACCTGTAAGGCAGTTGGATATGTGGGTTTAGGCTAGAGCTAGACATTGTGTGTCAGGGATAGCACTGGAATCTCTGAGACACAGTGAGTGTAGACAGAGGAGAGAAGGGGCTCAGGGACAGTGGTGGGGACAGCGGGGAGGAGACCAGCACAAGGGACCGAGAAGGGTGCTGGTGAGGTGAGGAAAAATTGGGAGAGAATGGAGTCCTGGAAACTCACCTTTCAGGGAGAAGTGTGTGTTGGTCCATGTGACATATAGCAAAAAGCCAGTGTGATGATAAGATGGATGCTGAGGTCCAGGGAGGAATAGGGAGATTTGGAGTGGGTGGAGACACTGCAGGCCATGAGGATAGGTGACTGTTCTGCACGAGTCTTCCTTGCATAGAATGGAACTGGGAAGAGGGATAGATCAGGGTGCGTGTCAACTGACTGTGTTATGTACTCAGGAAGCTGTGTTTTGAGCAGTAAATCCCTTACGTGTCATTGTTCTCTGCTGAAGAGGAAGACTGAGTAGTTAATTTGAAGGTTCGGGGGTAGGATTCATGTAGTAAAGAAGGTAGAATATAAGAAAACTTGGAGATGACTTAGTGTGGGGCTCTAGAGTGTCTGGGTGTGAACTCTAAATCTGCTAGTTTTATGACCTTGAAGATGTTACTTGCTGTCTCTGTGCCGTATACATACAAAATGAGACAAGAATGCAACTTGACCTGTTCAGCCTACCAGTGTTTTATTTTTTTGTTACTGGTTAATCAACCTAATTCTGATTCACAGCAACCCTATGTGGGCAGAGTAGAATTTTTCCATAAGGTGTTCAGGGCTGTGACCTTTCTGAAACAGACGGCTGGGCCAGTCTTACAAGGTTCTTCTGGGTAAGTTCAAATCATGAGACTTTTGGCCAGCAGTTGTGAGTGTTAAACCGTTTGCCATACCCAGAGACTCCATGTTTATTTTAGCTTAAGTAGTGGCATAGTTTTAAGCATTTTTGTGTACAAGGACTGCCAGTTAAGTTCACAAATTCATCCTAAAGAAAGGGCTGCATACCTCAGTGCTGAATATCACTACAGTCATCTTCAAAGTGCTCCCCTTGGGAAGCTGTGTGCCGATACCAGAGCCTAGTCCATGCTTCAAAGCAATTTTGGAACTCTTTTTTTTGGAATGGCCATCAGACCTGTCGTCACATTACCCTTGATGCCTGAATATCTCAGAATGGCTTCCTTTCAACATTTCCTCTATCTTTGGGTAAAGAAAAGTTATTGGGGGCCAGATCAGGTGAGTAGGGAGGGTCCAGTACACTGATTTGTTTACTGGCTAAAAATCCCTCACAGACAACCATACAGTTAAGTTCGCAAACTTGCCACTGTGCCACCATGCACAGCGGCCATTCCAGAAAGAGTTCCAAAATTGGTTTGAAGGGCGGACTAGGCACTGGCGTTGGTGCATAGCTTCCCACGGTGAGGACTTCAAAGGTCGCCAGTCAGGTCAGCAGTGAGGTATGTGGCGCTTAGAACAATTAAGTTAACAGACTTAATTGTTGTACTTTGTGTATCAGTTATCTTCATCATCAAAATAGCTCTGTAGTTGCTGCTTACATCCTTGTTTTTCAGATGAGAAACCTGAAATACAAAAAGTTCATTTGTTAATTCATGGCACAGCTGATACACTCGGCAAGGGCAGACTATGGGTCCTGCTTCCTGGTGTGCCTGGGTGCCTGGAACTCAGCCTGTACATGTGAGTGATGTAAAAAAGTGCCAGTCCTGCGTGGATTATGTCTCAGTCAGTTCCCAGATGGGCATTTTGAAGAACATGAACCTTAAGTGCGACCTACAGTGTTGGCATAATGTTTGCTTTTTATCCTAATGACGGGAAACACAGAGTGTGAGCAAAGCTTACAGTTCTGCCGCTGTACAAAACAATTTGGCAGTTCCCCAGAAAGTTACAGCACTGTCATATGACACAGCTTTCCCAGTCCTAGGATTGTACTGACGAGGCTTATAAACAAGAGCTCAGACAGATAAATGTACACTGTCCTAGGCTAGGTTCTCTAGGGAAGCAAAACTGGTAACACATACAAACAGAAAGAGATTTGTATAAAGGAAGCAGCTCACACAGTTAGAGGCTGAAACGTCCAAGTCCTGGATCAGAACACAAGCCTCATGCAGCCATGAAAGTTGGTGAAGCCAAGGTTGACAAGTCAGAGAGCAAGATTCCTGCTCACGTCTGTGAAGGTTGGCAGATCCGAAGATGGTGAGCAAGACTGCAAGGTTTCTCCTGATTGACACAGCTGCAGGGGCTGGCAAACCCGGGATCAGCAGTCAGGGAACCGGATTCTTTCTTGCAAGCTGTGAAGATCAATGAATCCCAAGAGCTGCTAGTTCAGGTTCTAAGAACTAGACCTAATAAGACAGAAAAGTGGCAGCTGTTGAATCTGTAACAAGCCAAAACCTTGGCAAGGTGAGCTGTGGGAAGTAGGCAGTGGAAGATGGAGAGAAGAAGGCTGAGGGGTGGTGAGCCACCACGCGCCCCGCGCCTGCCAGTATCACAGCACGTTCTGTCACAGCAGTAACTACGTTATACAGCTGCCAAAACACAGAGAATTATGGCCCAGCCAAGCTGACGCATAATCTTAACCATCACATATACCGGTGTTCACTGCAGTACTGTACACAGTAGCCAAAAGGTGGAAACAGTGCAAGTTCCACCCACAGATGAGTGGTCTGTCTTTGCAGTGCAATACTACCTCCGCCTTAAAGAGGAATGGAGTCCTGACACGTACCACAACGTGGATGAGCCTTGAAAACACATGCTGAGCGAAATAAGTCAATCCAGAAAGGCTCTATATTGTGTAATCATCCCACTTACGTAAAATATGTAGACAAAGATACAGAGACCAAAGCTTATTAGTGATACCGAGGGTGAGAGAGAGAGGAAGAGAGAAGTTACTGCTTAGCAGGCACTTGGTTTCTGTTAATGATGGTGAAATAATCTGTAAAAGGATAGTGGCGATGTTTCCACCACGTGGTAGATGTAATCAGTGTCACTGAATTGTACATGTAGAAAGTGCTGAAGTTGAACAAGTTTTGTTACATATATTTTTGCCACAATGAAATAAAAGGAAAGGAAAAGGAGATAAGGATAAGAGAGAGAAAAAATAAAGCTGCTAGTTGGATCTTAAAAAGCCCCAGCAGTTTTGCACAACTGCCTGTCCCGTTTATACGTGTCTGTGCGTGGTTCTTTCAGGGGTGTCTTTCAGGGTATCAGTGCTTTCAGCACTCAGGAAGTATCAAAGTTCAGCTCTAAACACTCTTTTTCTGAAAAGATTTGTCCTGCCCTTTAAATCTCTTGTGCAGTATTGTATTGGATGTTGACAGGGGCCATCAGGTTGGCCCTGACTCACAGGAACCTCTTGTACAACAGAACAAAATGCTGTCCAGTCCTGCACCGTCCCCATCATCAGGTGCAACTCAGACCTTTGTGCTCTGTAGGGTTTTCACTGACTGATTTTCATAGGTCGATCACCAGATGTTTCTTCCTAGTCCACCTTAGTCTGGAAGCTCCACTGAAACCTATTCAGCGTCACAGTAACACACAGGCCTCCACTGACAGGTATGTGGTGCCTGTGCAGAAGGCGGATGTGGGTGCTATTTTAGACAGAAACCGCTCTGATGCGGTGATGTTTGAGCAGAGACCTGGTGAAGCGAGCCAGCTGACCACCAGGCCCCTTGGGGTACAGGCTGAGCAGGCCTCTACCCAGGGCGCTGTAAGGAGGCCGGTGTGGCTGGAGTGGAGGAAGCATGACACAGAGGGGTGGAAGCCTGCGGTGAGTAGCCGGGGGCAGATCACAGCATTTATTCTGAGGAGAGGAGAAGCCACCACAGAGCTTTGCACAAGACCACCTCTGCCTTCCTGTTGAAAGAATCCCTCCTGCTTCCTAGTCAGGAATAAGCCCTTTAGTATTGACACTGGAGTTATATAACATGAGAGCCCCGGATGGCACCAGGAGGGAGGGAATCTTAATGTCAGCAGTTACTTATTTCTGTGAGGCAGGTTCGTTCCTGGTCAGGGTACCGCCTGCACAGCCGCCATCCATCTGTGAGAATGAACAGGGTCGTTTTTGCTTAAAAGTCTGTCTGAGACCTTGAGCCCATATGAATCCAGCCACTGTGCCAGTGTGGCTTACAACTCTGGTTATGGAAATGAAGGATGGTAGAAATGATTAAAGGAGCCCTTGAGGCCCAGTGGGTAAGGTTGATTGGCTACTAACCTAAAAGTTGGTGGTTCAGACCTACCTCACACTTCCTGTAAGACAAAGACCTGGCAATCTGTTTTCATAAAGGTTTCAGCCAAGAAAACTGTGTAGATCAGTTCTGCTTTGTCACAGGGGGTCACTATGAGTCAGAACTGACTCAGTAGCACCTGACAACAACAAATTATTTTAAAATGTTGTCACTAAAGCATCTCTCTCTGTCTCTTTTTTTCTTATCATTGTGGTAAAATGCACTTAACATAGAAGTCACCCATGGTGACATTTAGAACATTCACAATGTTGTGCAGCTACCACCTCAATCTAGTTCAAGAACATCTTCATTACCCCAAAATAAAGCTCTTTGTCCTTCATTCGTCACCAAGAGACCAAATTGAAATGACACTGTTGGCAGTTAGTGACGCTTTTTGCTTTACATGTGGCAGATCTTGTGCCTTTGCAGTAGAGTGTTCAGAACGAGACCCAATTGTCTCAAGACATTTATGGTTTTTCTTGGCACCAAAACTGAAAAGATACAGCTAATAGAAGGTCAGATAGAAATCCTCCTTGTAATGTCTAGTAGAGATTGTGACTGAATCCTTTGTCACAGTTCTGTCATCATTCTTTATGTTAGTGACTTACTGGAGGTCAGATAACATCATTGCTTCCTGTCCCCCTCTAATTATCCAGAAGGTGTTGAGAATCCACAAGGGCTTTGCTGAGTCAGCAGTGTTGGAGGAGCCCTAGTGTGAGCCCTGTAACGTTGAGATGGCCTTTTATTTTAAAGAAGATTTGTGTAACAAAACACACTTCCTAACGACAGTTTCTACACGTATATTTCAGTGATATTGACATTGACTTCATTCTTCAGATTGTATAACCATCCTCACTATCTCTTTCCAAATTATTTTTTTATCACCATTAATACAAACTCAATGCTCCCTTTTTTCCTCCTTCCAACGTCTGGTAACTGCTAAAAAGCTTGCACTTTCTTCATATAGCAGAGATCATACAGTGTTTGTCTGCCTGTGAGTTACTTCACTCAGCATGATGTTTTTAAGGTTCATCCATGTGGTGGTGTGCATCTGCACATCATTTTTCTTTATGGCTTTCTCTTTAAGAGTATTCCGTTTTGCAGGGGACCATGCTCTTAGGAGAAATCGAGGCCAATTGGCACAACTAGCGTTTTGCTAAGAGAGCTCTCTGTACCCCACATCGGTGAGTGGCATCTAGGGTCTTAAAAGCTGCCAAGCTGCCATCCGAGGATACAGCAAATGGTCCCAACTCATCAGGAATGGATGCTCACCGAGGACTGAAATGACATGGGGTAAAGACAACCTAGAAGACAGAGAGACCCGCAAGAGTAGGTGCCTTCATCGACTTGGGACCGGAAGAACCGGATGGTGCCCAGCCACCACCAGTGATAGCCACGATGGAGCTCACTAGGTTGAGTCCCACTGGCAAAATAAGAATAAAAAGGGGTGCATCCTGAGATCTCCACTAAAAGACGTCAATTGATGGTCCAGCAGTTTCGGGGTTCCCCTGAAGCATGGCCCCCCGGCCCTGATGCTACCCTTACCCATAAATTATAACAAAGGTCCACTCTTTGGACGGGAATGGATTGGACTTGGCAATGCAGACTGACCATATATTGGTTGCACTTTATGGTTCTGTACATCTCTAGGATATCATCCTGTTGACCTCTGGCTGGAGGAAGGAGAGTGGGTGGAGAGGAAGGGAAAGGAGACTGTTGGGAGGATGAGACATGTATGGAGCAGAGAGGACTAGTGTGCTGTCCTCGGACAGGGAGAGCAGTGGAAGCTGCATATAGGTGGGCATGTAAATTTATACGAGAATGTACATTTTCACTCAGTCATGTTAAAAAAAAAAAAGAAAGAAAAAAAGTTTTCCATTTTGTGTATATACATTTTGTTTATTCTTCTGTTGGTAGACTTTTCGGTTGTATCCAACTTTTGGCTCTTGTAAAAAGGCTATAATGACCATTGGTGTACAGGTTTCTGTTTGCATTCTTGTCTTCACATCTTCTGGGCATATGCCTCAGCTTGGTATTTCTGGGTCATGTGGTAGTTCAGTGTTCATCATTTTGAGGAGCGTTCAGGCTCTTTCCTGCAGTGACTGTACCATTTTATATTCCCACTAGCAATGGATGAGGGTACCAGTTTCTTCAATACCTGTTTTCCTTTTTTTAAAATCATTGTCATTCTGTTAGGGGAAGGTGGTATCTCATTGTGGTTTCACTTTGCTGATAAAGTTTTGGATGAACACAGTATTTGATCATTAAGGCCCTATTTATCATTTTTCTCTTTTGCTGCTCTTGCTTGTGTTGTCTTGTCTGAGAGCGTATCATTGAAAAGCAGGTCCCATGACAAGATGATCGTTTTGAAAAGCGCTTTTCTATTTGGTCTGATACATTTTTCAATAATTTGTAGCTAGGATAGTCTCTTTATTTTGTGTTTGGGTAAAAAGACATTTTTACAGTCCTTTCTGTCTGGTGTTCATTGCAGGAATGGAAATAGTCCAGACTTGGACAGATGAATTATTCCCCAGGTAATCTAGTGACAGAAGGCTTAGCTAGCAGAATTGAGTTACGGGTAAGGGAGAGGGCTTGTGGTTCCACTTACGTTTTATAAATTCTGTCCAGAAAGTTATGAAGTGAGAAACTTTGTGTCAGGCCTTCAGAAGGAAGGAAATAAACTTAAACTAGGCTGTCTTTCAAAAAAGACGACCAATCATGAATACCAACATTCAAGCTTCTGCTCGAGCCACTATAGGCATTCGTTCTTTCTTACCTTTTTCGAATAATCTTTTTCTTCTTTTTTTATAGCTTTATTAGCATACAGTAAATGCATACATTTAAAGTGCTTAATTTATTCAGTTTTGATATATGTGTATACCTGCGAAGGCATCACGACAGTCAAGATAGTGGTCATATATCCATCTTCCTCGTGCTCTTTTGTAATCCCTCCTGTTCTTCCTTCTGCCTCTATCCACAGGTACCTCTTGATCTGCTTTTTATTACTACAGATTAGTTTGCATTTTCTGAAATTTAATATAAGTAGAATTGGGCAGTATATACTTTTTTTTCTTTTTTATTTTTGGTGGGGAGTGGTGTGGCATCTTTTACTCTGGAAAGTGATTTTGAGAACCGTCCAAGTGGTTGAGTGTATTGATAGCTAATTCCATTTTGCTGCTCCGTAAGGCTCTATTGTAGAGCTTGACCACGTTTGTTTATCCATTTCCCTTTTGATGAACTTCTGAGTTCCTTCTAGTAAGTATGCATTTAACTTTTAAGACACTGTGGAATTGTTTGCTAAGGTAGTGTATGGGTCTACATTCCTGCTTGCAGTGTATGGGAGTTCCACTTCCTACTACATCTGCTTACCAGCTCTTAGTATGATTAATTTTTTTTTTAATTTCTGTGGTTGTGTAGCGGTATCTTATTGTGACTTTAATTTGCAGTTTCCAAATGACTCACAGTTGAGGTACATGATCACTGTAAGCTTGTTATAATCTTGTAGAGATGCAACACAAAGGTAACTGTAGGAATCTCCCTTGCTTTATTGTATGCAGTGGCAGGAAACGGATAGTTGGCCTCTGTCATTAGAAGACTGATGGAGCAAGTCACAGAAAAATAGAAAAATGGCACGTGCAGCCTTCAAAATGGAGTAGATCTATATCGCTTCTAATGTGAAAAAAAGTGCTTATGATAAAATAAGCAAAACTGAGGAAGCCAAAAAGGCAAGTGGAACAGTTTGTATATAGCCCTCTGTGTGTGTGTAAGAGAAAGAAGGTAGAGAAGTGGGAGGATTGTGTATGAATGGGAAAGACCTGGAAGCCTTTTAATGTCAGACTATGCTTGAGCTAATCCATTTCTGGTTTTCCTTAATTCTAAATAAAGCTGTAATGAACATCTTTGTGCACATGCCTTTTTGTCAAGACACATTGAAAGAAGTGGAATTGCTCTGTCAGTTGGAGTGAAGATACACTGCTTGACAGTAATCCTTCCGTGCTGGTGCCAGAGTCCCCGTCGTTTAGCTACTATGCTTCATAATGTGTTTACCTGGCAGGACCGGATCCACTGCCATAAGGTAAACATGTTCTCTCCTCTGCTTTTCTGCTTCAGAATTTTTCAGCCATTTCCAGGTTGTTTTCTTGCAGATGAGCTTTAGAATCACTTTTAAAATCAAGAAAATCCTTTGGGGTTTTGATTGGTATTAGGTAATAATTATAAGGCGCTCTGGTAGTTTTGCAGTTACGTTTTTGACTCCTAACTGAAAGGTCAGTAGTTTGAACCCACCCAGCAACTTGGTGGGGAAAGAGCCTGTCAATACGCTTCTATAAAAGAAGATTACAGCCCAGGAAACTAGAGACTGTTCTGCTCAGGATTGCTGTGAGTCAAAGTGGACTCCATGGCACACAACAGGTAACACTTACAGGTAATTTTGGAAAGAAGTGGCTAATTGAGCTTTCACATGCAGAAATACGGTAGTTCTCTTGCATTAAAAAGCATTCATTTATGTTCCTTGAAGTTTCATTGTTGTTCTTAAATAAGTGCTCCCTATTTCTCCCTATGTTAGATATTTTATACTTGTGGTTGGTTGGCTTTTGCTGTTATGAATGAGGTTAATTTTTTTTGTTATATGTTTTAGTTGGTTGTTGATATGTAGGAAGGTGTCAACTTGTGGAATTTGGAAACAAGCTGTCTTAATGGATTTATTTCTGAATTTTTTCAAGTAATTGTTTTTTAGTTCCTCAAGTAGACAGGCATACACTATCAGCTAGTGTTGAATTTATTGTTTTTTCTAATGTTTTGCCGTGAGTCAAATCTGACTCGACAGCACTTGGCTTTGGATGGCTAATGTTTTGCTACCATTTTTGGTGTTAGAAAATAGTAATACTGTGAATATATTAGTTGTGGTAACATAAGTGATTGGTGAACTTCCTTCCACATGGTCATCTCTGAGGCTTACAGGAATGCAGAACATATAAGAACATGCATGGCAAAATTTTTGCAGGCAGGGCTTAAGGGTACATGTTACACACTACCCACTAAAAAAACCCACTGCTGTTGAGTTGGATCTGACTCGTAACAACCCTAGAGGTCGGAGAAGAACTGCCTCATAGTTTCCAAGGAGCACCTGGGCAGATTTGAACTGCCGACCTTTCTATTAGCAAACTTAGCACATAACCTACTATGCCACCAGGGTTTCCAGTACTCAACACCAGTTGCCATTAATGTAATTCCTGTTCACAGTGACCTGACATGTATCAGAATACAGTGGTGCTCCATAGGATTTTCAATGGCTGACTTTGTGGAAGTAGGTCACCAGACCTTTCTTGTAAGATACCACTGGGTAGACTCACATGGCCACCTTTTGGTGAATAGCCAAGCATATTAACCACTTGTACCAACCAGGGACTCCAGCATCGCTTGCTGCTTCCACGCATATCTTTAAAGGAAACTGGGAAAAAGGGAGGCTGGGCAACCATGGCCCAGCTATAACCCTTAACTGCAGGAGAAGGCAAGCATGATTTGGGTGGAGAAGTGCCAGTCCCTCTCCCATCTGGGATGCGCTCATTTTAATGGGAATGCACCAGTGTTTCTCAACTGTGCAATCTCCATTATATTGCTTGTCTTGTTAAGACTTCATCTATTTACTTTTTGCTAACATTGTCTAGTAATGACTTGTCTTTATGTGGCAAGAAATGCATATCATTTCATTACCTTATCAGTATGTAAAGGTGATGAGTTACTTCCTACCCAGGAATACTGTCGTGCCTTGCATTTTCCCAGTGTGTTTTCAGTGATTATTGCGTGTAAGTCCAATTCTTCTAGTGCCTGAGATCTGCCTTTGAAATGTGTGCATGTGCACATGTGTACACATGTATGCATATAGGTTATATTTGAAATCCTCAGACAGTCATAAAACTGTTAGGATGAGGACTCTCCTATCCAGTCCAATTGGATGGTACACACAAGACACACAGTGTTGCCAGTTGAAAGCCATGATTATTTACAGATAGTCAACAGTAAACCATAAGAACAGATTTACAGAAACCAAACAATAAATGACAGGAACAGATTTGAGGTGAACTGGTCCCCTGAGCCCCTATGAGAACTCCATGTAGCATTGTAAGAGATAGCCAAGCCAAGTGCCGTCAAGTTGGATCCAACTCATGGCGACCCCAGGGGCCAGGGTAGAACTAACCCCCAGAGTATTCAAGGAGCGCCTGGTGGATTAGAACTACTGTCCTTGTAAGAGATAGACCACTTATATTTTAAAGGGGGACTCCTTCAACCTTCCCGCATTACCCATGTCCATTTCTGCATCACTGGGCAGGCACACTGTGGTTTAGGTTTAAGCAGGTATCTCTCTCTCAGCAGGTGTGCTATCAGCTCGGGTCAGGTGTGGCTTGGCTGTTCTCTCTTTCCCTTTTTTCTCTCCCCCCTCTTTCTCTCTTCTTCATTTTCCCTCCTTCCTTCTCCGTCTGCCTCCCTCCCTCTAGCTCTTGAGGCAAAACTTTTATGAACAGCCCCTGTATGGTGTATGCCCAAGCCTCTGCTCTGTTGGTGGCCACGTAGCTCCATTGATGACCTGCAGCCTGGAGGTGCCTAGCTCTGCTCTGTGGGCCTACTCTGCTCACCTTTGCCTTCTGCCAGCCTCATGGTTGCCACTGCTCAGAGCTCTGCTGCTGCCCAGCTCTGCTATGCTTCATCTCTTTTGGTCTTCAGTGTTACCAACTCATTGTTATAGGTCAGCTTTTCTGGAAGGTTCTCAGCACAGGGCCCCATGCCCAAAGGATGGCTTTATTCCTGACTTTCCTCCATCAGGAAACTCCACCTGAGCCTCTACATTCTGTTGGATAAAGGTCAGTCCTGGTAACTGCTGGGCAGGAACTCCAACCAATATGTATGAAGATGGACAGCAAAACAGCCAATCTCTTGCAAGCCATATTTACAGATAGGAAACCAACCAATCCCTTGCAAGGCACTGAGGAAGATAGGAGACCAACCAGTCATTGTGGGAAGGATTGTGGCCCAACCAGTCATTGTGGGACAATTACAAACCCAGGGCCCAGAGAGCCATATAAAAAAAAAAAAAAAACATGCTGCCACAACCTTGTAAGTAAACATGCTGGAAGGCATGCAGACCCCAATGTTGTGAAATGAAGAAGCATTGAATTTGTAGTACCTGGGTTCATGTATGGAAACCCTGGTGGCTAATGGTGAAAAGCTATGCCTGCGAACCGAAGGTCAACAGTTCAGATTCACCAGGTTTCCTTGAAAATCTTGTGGAGCAGTTCTGCTCTGTCCTGTAGGGTCACTGTGAGTCAGAAATAACTGGACGGCAGTGGGTTTGTTTGGGGTTCCTGTTCAGGTTTATTACTTTTGAGAGTGGGGTAGACATGTTGGTTGACCGCCTGTATTAGTTACCTAGTACTACCCTAACAAAATATACCACAGCTTTTAAAGAACAGAAACTTGTTCTCTCACAGTTTGGGAGGCTAGAAGTTCAAATCAGGGCATCAGCTCTCGGGGAGGTTCCTTTGTTCATATCCTCAGAAGTTTCTTGGTGTTTGGTCCCTCGCCTCTGTATCTGTGTGTCCATTCTGCTCTTTCTGTAACTTAGTGATTTGGTTTACTAGTAATGACATTTGTTATGTCACTAACATAATAAATGAAAACCATGTATCCAAACAGGGTAACACCCACAGGTACAGGGGCCAGGACTTCAGAATGTATTTGTAGGGGGAGAGGGGGAACAGTGCAATCCATAATACCACCTTCTTTCTTGCCAAAAGAATGCAGTTATGTTGAAGGGTACAGATAGCATTGTGCTCTGGGATGGTACCCTCCCCTTCTGGCCCAACCTCAGGAGTAAATGGTGCTTACTGCTCTAGGACTTAATGTAATAATCCCATTTACCCTGCAGAGGTTAATTTAAATGTGACACATGACCAGCTGTGTCCAGTGAGATATGCTGGGAGAGCTACTGGCCAACTCGGGCGAGGGTTTCCTCCTACACAGAGAAATGTGAAAGGAACAAATGCTGACTTTTTTTTTTCTCCTCCATGTGGTTGTTGAGGATTTATTGCCTGAGTTTGGGGTAACTGCTTGAGTCCACAGCAGGAAAAGGCTTAGGCTAAAAGGCAACTCCCTATTGGCAGCAGATCAGCTGCCTTTTCAGAGTCACTGAGCTTTGCATTAACTAGACTTGAGAATGTGCTTCTGTAGTCTAGGTTTCTCTGCCACAGCACTATTGACAGTTTGTGTCATGGGGGCTGCCCTGTGCATTGCAGGATGTTTGGCAACATCCCTGGCTTCTGTGTGGTAGAATGCCAGTTTAAAAAAAGTTTCCTCTGAGTTCTGACTCACGGTGGCCCATTGTGTGTCCAGGGTTTCCCATGGCTGATGTTTCTGTTGTAGATCACCAGGCCTTTCTTCCATGGCACTTCTGGGTAGAGTTGACCTTTGGGTGAGCAGCAAAGTGCAGTCATGACAATCAGAAATGTGCCCTCACATTCCCCAGTTGAGAACCACTGTTCTAGGCTTGCAGTTTGGGGAGGTAATCCATTTTCTTCATTTAAACCCATGTGGTTGGATATTCTGTTCTTTACAGCCAGATGCATCCTAACTAAACTGAGACCTTTTACCACTATTGACCTTTGGGGCCACTTTCATCTGGTTATGTAAGCACACTCATTGTTGACAGGTACCTGTTAGTCCTTAATGCAGATTGTCCTATGCCAGCCCATGCCCTGGCTGTCTGTACTGAAGTAGGGTTTGGCTGGTATCGAGACTTTTACAGAGTGACTGCAGAGAATTTGCTGTCTCCCCATCTGCTAAGGTTTCATTCTATGTACAGAGCTCTGGCTGTGCTTTGAAGAGGTCCTGTTCTTCCAGGCCACTGCCTCTTTGTTCTGGGTGTGTCAGGAAAGAGTTTTATGGCTGCTGGCCATTTGGAGAGAGGAGCCAACTTTGAGGTTGAATGTGTCTGTAGATACCCAGGCCTTCATGCATCTGGTATACTCCTTGTAAGCACTGTTAGCCAGCCCCTTCCCAGCCAGTCATCCAGAGTGTGTTTTTTGTTCCCACTCCTTCTAAGCAGGTAACTAGTTTCTGGGAGAGGAAGTGCAAGGAGAACTTAGAGGAAGAGAGAACATGAATCAGATTCAGATCAGACTGAACAGGCCATGGAACTGTGGTGAGCTGTGTTCTCTGCCCCCCGCTTGAGAATCTGAATTGCATCCCTTGGTGGTGTTGCCCCACGTGCTGGCCCGGCCTGTGTCCTCCTGACCCAGCGGATGGCCTAGGTATGCTCTAGATGCAGCAGGATCTTAGGGGCTGGTGAGACCCTGAGCACTTTCTGGAGGACATGTCCTGAGCTCTGGGAACCTGTCTGAAGCCAGTCCACTGCACCCTTGAGGATGGGAAGGCTACTCCAGAGACCCTGAAAAGGAGGCTCTGTGGAGGAAGAAAGAACATTTGCTAATGTCCATCGAGTCATGTCCAACTCATGGCAATCCCAGGTACATCAGAATGAAATGTTGCCCATCCCTGAGCCGTCTTCAGTCGTTGGTATGCTTCAATCCATTCTTTCAACTACTGTGTATTCTGAGTGTCTTTCAGCGCTGGGGGGTTCATCTTCCAGCACTATGTCAGAAAATATTCTGTCATGCTTCATAGGATTTTCACTGATTAATATTCAAAAGTAGATCTCTAAAACTTCCTAGTCTGTCTTAGTCTAGAAGCTCTGCTGAAACCTGTCCACAATGGGTGACCCTGCTGGAACTTGAAATAAAAGTGGAATAGCTTCCAGCATCACAGCAACATGAAAGTCACCAAAGTATGACAGACTGGCAGATGAGTCTCACTTAAACATGCCAGCTCTGTTGTTCTGGGTGTAATTTTTTTTAATTATAATTGAATGAAAATGTACATTCACCTATAAATTACATGCCCACCTGTATGCAGCTCCCACTGCTCTCCCTGCCCAGTGACAGCACACTCTTCCTGTCTACTCCATACATGTCTTATCCTCCCAACAGTCTCCTATCCCCTCCTCTCCACCCACTCCCTTTCCTCCAGTAAGAGGTGAGCAGGGCGATATCCTATAAATGCACAGAACCACAGAGTGCACACATGATATCGTCACTCTGTGTTGCCAAGTCCAATCCATTCCTGTCTTGAGAGTTGACCTCCATTCAGGGCCAGGGACCATTCTCCAAGGGGAACCCCGAGGCCCGTGGACCATCAGTTGCAGTCTTTTAATGGAGCTCTCAGAGTGCACACCTTTTTATTCTTGTGTTGCCAGTGAGACTCAACTTTGTGATCTCCATCGCGGCTATCACTGGTGGTGGCCAGGCACCATCCTGTTCCTCTGGTCACAAGTCGATGTAGTCACCCACTCACGTGGGTCTCTCTGTCTTCTGGGTTCTCTTTCCCCCATGTCGTTTTGGTCCTTAGTGATCATCCATTAGTGCTAATTTGGGACCATTTGCTGTACCCTCAGATGGCAGCTTGGCAGCATTTAAGACTCTGGGTGTAATTTTGAAGAAGGTTGACTGCTACCAGTGAAACTTTGGGGACTAAAAACTATTTGAAATATGCATTGAGGCTGTCCCCTCCACTCTTGTAGCTCCAGGTTTATCAAGTTGACTCTCACGTAGATTTGTCTGTCCTATATGCCATTTATATGTCGATTAAAGTATTTTTAAAAGGAGAAAAACAGCTCATTTCCAGGTATTGCATCATTTAGTTGTTGGTTTTCAAAATTTTTTTATTGTGGTAAAATACGTCAACACATTTTCTGATTTCATGTGTACAGTTCAGTGACATTAATTATGTTCACCGTGTTTTACAGCTGTCATCATTATCCATTTCCAGAATTTTTTTTATCACCCTTAGCAGAAAATCAGTGCCCCTGAAGCAGTACCTTCCTATTTCCCCCCTCACAACACTCTGGTAACCACTAATAAACTTGACCTCTGTGTGTTTGCCTTTTCTGGCTGTCTCATGTAGGTAGAATCATATATTTGTCCTTCTGTGTCTGACATCTGTCAGCATAATGTTTTCAGCCTTCATCCATGTCACGGTGTGTATCTATAAGTTCTTAAGGACTTTAGCACTCTATTACATATGTTTCAGGACTTAAAATTTGTTCTGAAGCATGTGTTTTTTTCCACTTTTCCAAAGGAAAAATCTTCATTTTCTTTTCATGTGATGTACTATAGAACCCAGCCCTCCATCCATGTGATTTTTTTTTTTATTGCTTCTGAACCTATCAACATCTGTTGTTGTCATCAAGTCAGCTCTGTCTCATGGCAGTTCCCAATATAACAGAATGAAACGCTGCGTGGTCCCACACCATCTTCACGATCATTGATGTGCTCAAGTCCACTGTTGTAGCAGCTGTGTGTTTTGAGCATCTTCCAGCCTCAGGGACTCATCTTCCAGTGCCATATCAGACAGTATTCTGTTTTGATCCATGAGGTTTTCGTTGGTTAATTTTCAGAAGCAGAAACTAGTGTTTCTTCCTAGTCTGTGTTAGTGTGGAAGCTCTTCTGAAACCACCCACCATGGGTGACCCATCTGGAATGTGAAATACCAGTAGCATAGTTTCCAGTGTCATAGCAGTGTGCCAGCTGCCACACTAATACAGACTGACCGACAAGTAGTGATATCCCCTTGTAGCCCCCCAAAATAGAGTGAGCCTTTCTCCATGCTTCTCAGCTATTTTTCAAACCTGTGATGTAGCAAAATTGGTACTGCCCAGCTCCTTTTAAGCTAGGGGACCTGAAGCTCAGAGACTTTCTTGAGGCCCCAGCTCTGAACATAGTAACCTTAGCCTGTGTTGCAAAGCCCACACATTCTCCTCCTCCTCCAGTTGACCTTTGGAATTGGGAGCCCCCCATAAGCTGTATGTTCCCTATATATTTTCTCTTGCAGATGCTCTAGACCACGCTTTGCATACCGTATAAAGGGGTTGTAGATTGATGACCATGTGCAGCGGTATGACTTTGGGCATGTCATTTATGCATAGGGTCTTCTTGATTTCCTGTCTGTCAAAGTACCAGGTTGGTACATTTCTCGTGATACCTAATTTTCTTTTTGTTTGAGTGAAAGTGAAGGTATCCTTGGTTTCCATCTCACTGATAGAAATTCCACAGTTACAGGTTCAGCAAATATTGTCTTACATTTGAGTGTGGATCAAACAAAGGACAGAGATGGCTCTGAGCATCTGATGAAGCTGCAAGACACCACAGGAGCAAGGCAGGGGCAAAAGGCTCAGGGTGTCCTAATACTTCTTGCTGCCTGGGAGCAAAAGGGACACATGAACTTTCTTGTCACTCTCTGTTCTTAAACAGACACTGACAGTGGTCTTCTAGCAGCAGTCTGCCTCTCCTAATGTAACTGCTATCGAGTTGATTCTGACTCATGATGACCCCATGTGTGTCAAGAGTGGAATGCTGCTCCATAGGGTTGCCATTGGCTCATTTTTCAGAAGTAGATCTCTAGGCCTTTCTTCCAAGGTGCCTGTGGTGAACTCAAACTTCCAACTTTCGGTTCTTAAGAGAGCATGTTAACCTTTGCACTACCCAGGGACCCAGAACATTTAACTTTGTCTTGGATCTTTTTCTCAACAAGGTATACTGATAGATTTCTCTTTTAATTCCTTGGCTTCAGTGGCTCTCTCTTTCAAGTACACAGCTATAGCCAGCCAAATGCCGTTGAGTTGGATCTGACTCAAGGTGACCCTAGGGGCCAGGGTAGAACTGACCCCCAGGAGGCATTATCATCAGTGGACTTGAGCAAGAGAAGACCAAGCATGCCCATAGACTTTTGGTTTAGAGAGCTCTGCACTGGCCCCCATAGTTTAGAGGGCTCTTTGCTGGCCAGCACAGTTGCCTTCATCCAAGGTGAGGAGTCCACAGACTTACCTGTCACCTGACCCTCTCTTCTAGATTATTTTCCAGGTAACTAGGACCCCAGAGTTTCATGCCTGAGCATCATATCTGACCTCTATCCTGGGCTTGCTCAGGCGTCTCTGCGCCCGCTCCTAGACCTCTCAGATAGAGGGCCATAAAAGTCTGTACGTATGTTTTCCCTGATGTTTACAAAACAGAGCACCCAGAGTAAAACAGCCAAACTTAGTCTATCTAGATCATCCTTTGACCTAAGTGGCTTTAGGAACTAGTTTTCTTAAAGCTCACAGTTCAAAAGGATATTAATTGAATACCATCACGTTTTTAAAATCTCAAGCATCGTACAGTAAGCTATGAAGTGGAGTAGAAACACCAACAGTACCAGGCCAATTATCTGAAAGAACCATTGAAATTATGACCCTAGAGTCTCTGAACAAGGCATGAGGTGTTTATACACAAGTAGCATCAGTAGTCATTTTTCATGTGTCTCTGCAGCAGTTGCATTTTATGAAACTTCAGAGTTCATGGGGAAACCAAGGGTTATACTTGATGTGGAAGGTAAGCAGAGTAAATGTGTCTCAGACACTAAAAGCCACTTTCTCTATCTTAAATAGGCCCTCTCTCCAAGAGGGACTGTGTAATTACTGGCTTAGACTAAAAATCCAAAGTAAAGAGTTTTCTTTTGTGTCTGATGGAGTCACAATTAGTAAGACATTCCTTTCTATCTGTCTCTTAATGCCCTCTTTTATTGCTGGGAGAAATATCTTTAAAAACGTGACTAAATATAAAAAAATAGAGACTAAGAATTACTTATGTTGTTGGTTAATGTGTTAAAAATTAAAGAACCAGAAGGGCATATGCCAAAAGAAATTCTCAGTCAGGTTACAGAAAAAGTTTGAGAGTTGAGTCAGGCAAAATACTCTGTGGGGAAACACACAATGGAAACCTGTAGTGGAAAAATGGAATGGAAAAAATGTAATGGAAAAATGTAGTGCTTCTTTTGAGTTAACAGTCAGAAGTAAGACAGGGAGCCTGAGGTCCTCTGTGGTGTGACTAAAACTAGCGACAAACAATATTAACTGTGTTCTGCGACACTGAGATGAGTCCTCCAGCAATTGTGTAAACTTCCTCAAAGTTATTTTTCAGATGCAACCAATTCTGGGGACATGTGCAGGAAGTCCCACTGTTACAATGTCTTTCCAACTGGGGAACCAGAGAGCTACAATTGCCGGGAGCCAGCCCTGGCAGGGTCTGTGATCACAGAGGGACTGGTGGCTTCGGCGAAGGAGGAAAGAAATGAGACTGAGACAACCAGGAATCTGGGGAACCGCAGCCCTTTAGGACCTGCCTTTCTTTATTTTTTATAATCAATGAGGTGACGTAATTTCACTCTGGTCTTTGGCCCCATAAGCTGTTGACTGGTAAGAAACTGACACCTCGTGGTCTCTTTTCATATTACTTTTCAAGGCCTTCTAGATAATAGTCCAAGGCAAGTATATTATGGTGATAATTAACAGTGAAAACAAAGTTATGTTTTGAGCTCAGTCAGCTCTATTCATGTCTCGAGGTCAAGGGTACAGAAAGAAGGGTAGACTCATCCAAAGCCAGCTGTCTCTATGTGTTCCTCCTTTGTTCTTATTCTGTCTTTTTCTGTGAGGATAGTAAGCATCCACCATCCCCCCCCTTAAGCTGTTCTAAGAAGGATATTTCTTTAGTATTTACTCATTTGCCATACCAATTATAATAAACTTGGATGTCTATATCTAAGGGCTGTGTGGAGGGTTGTCCTTGGGAAGCTTCCCAGGGCCTTCCTGTAATCTTGTGTTTTCACATGTGGAGGGGGAAGTGCAGTTGGCGGAAGCCAGCGGAGTCCAGCTGGCCTCAGTATTCCCGGGCTGGGCGTGCTGTGTCAGAATTCATTAAGCCGAGGGGGTTGTAAAACCCTTCTTTGATCCTTGAGGAAAGTTTAATTATGATGCAAAATAGCATCAGGGAGAGCGCAGCCAAAAAAATATGCCAAGGGTGAGATGCCTCTGCCTGCCATCACATAGGCGTGAGCCTTTGCTTACAGAGGCTTCTGTGGGTGACAGGCCTCAGCGTACAATCAGTACTGGGGAATTGAACTAAGGGACAAGCAACTGTCTTCAAAAAAGGAAATACTTACGATCTCCATCCCTAATTTGTCCCCAGCTTATACCCTGGACATAGATGGGCCATAAAAATGCAACTGGCTAATGTCACTATTATTGCAACTGGTGGTAGTGGTAGTTGTTAGGTGTTATCAGGTTGGTTCCAACTCATAGTGACCCTATGAACAACAGAATGCTGGTCTTGTACCATGTCCACAATTGTTTTTGTGCTTGGTTGCCACTGGTGGTTCCCTTATTAATCTTTTTGGTTGTCCTTACCTTTGGGCCTCTAATTCTTAATGCCTTAATTTGCTTTATCTCCTCCGGACTACAATTCCTAGTTCAACTCGTGGTCCTATAAAAAAAAAAATGCCAGCCTATACCCACCGACAAATGAATCAGCTTCTGCTCCCCTGAGAGACTCGACAAGATCTATACCGAAGCCTGCCTAAAAAAAACCAGTGGACCTCCCTCTTTACAAAATGCCAGGAGCCCAGAGGTTTCCCCCCTCAACTCTCTATATGCCCTAGGACAAGTCAGTGACCCTTGTCAGCAGGAAGTAGCTAAAAAGATAACAGTGCCCCTTTGTCCTTAAACCAAAAATGTGGAGTTGAGGGAACTCTGTCCCTGAAATGCAGGGAAGTCATTGAGAGGACTCTGACCCTAAAATTCAAGGGGGTCATTGAGAGGACTTTGTCCCTGAAATTCAGGGAGATTGTCTTATCCAATGATCAGATGTGGCTGCTGAAAACAGCCTGGTATGCATGCCCCACAGGGATGACCAAAAACAGCGTGATATTCCCACCTGCTATGGCCATAAAACCATAAATAACTTTATGCCTGTCTTTCCCACCATCCTGATTGAAAACTCTTCTCTTATCAAAATCTTGACCATAAACAAACCCCAGCCCATCACCTTCTAATCAACACTTCTTCCTTATTGAGGCCATAAATCCCCTAACCAGAGTTTCTTGTTACCTCTCTTCTCTTTCTTTCCTTATCAAATCATAAAACCCCTTACCCCATACTATCTCACTGAAACTTTAAAAGTGTAAAAAACTTGCCCTGCTAGGGAGAGGCGGGCTGAGCCACTCTTAGCTCAGACCCCACTCGCTTCCTCTTCAGATAAACTTCACTGGACTCTTGGGGGAAAAAATAGAACCCTATGGATCACAATGGTCCATCTGCAACCTTTCATGGAGATGGCACAGGATTTCGTGGCATTTATTCCATTATATCAGGGGTGGAGTCTCAAACTCGTTTGTTTGAATCCCTGCCGAAAATTTGCATTTCCACCCCCAGATATACTGAGTTAGACTCTACATTTTAATAAAATCCCCAGGTGATTCTTAGAACTAAAACCAAACCCATTGCCATCAAGTCAGTTCTGACTCATAGTGTTAGGGTCCGCGATTTTCAAGATGCAACACTGTTACTTTAAAGGTTAAATTTTATTAAAAAAATATGCCCAATAGGAAAAATACTGGTGCACCAGGGAGGCACCCCAAGCTACACAGAGCAGGGGGCGACGATGAGTTTCCTCAGTGCCCAGTATTTAAGTCGTGAGATTGCAAAGCAGGGAGGGTGAACTGACCTTTACATTGATTGGTTAACTCCTATTAGTTGTAAAATGTGGTCAAGGTCTAGGGGTCACTTGCAAGGTTGCCCCCAGGCTTGTCTTGTGACAGTGTTTTGTTATTCTATGGTATTTTCTGCTATTAAGTTGTTTCCTGGGGCTTTCTTTAATACCTCCAATTTTTACGGCGCCCTTCCTCATTTCAACAATAGTGACCCTATCAGACAAGGTAGAACTGCCCATAGAGTTTCCTAGAAGTGCCTGGTGGATTTGAAATGCCAGCCTTTTGGATAGCAGCTGTAGCGCTTAACCACTACACCACCAGGTGATTGTGATATGTAATAAATTTTGAGAAGCCTGGGACAGGGCTTGGCTGGCTCTAGTGGTAGTTCTCAGGACTGATCCCTAACCAGCAGTATTAGCATCGCTGGGAAACTGTTAGAAATGCAAGTTCTCAGCAGGAATTTGAATCAGAACAACTTTGAAACAGTCACCATGGGTCACCACTGCAAACCAGAACACCTGGCAGATGCCTGTGTCCATTGCAGGCCCTAGCAGAGGGGAATGTAAGATAGGATAACAGGAGTCCCTCACGAAGCAGGGCATGTGCAGATGTCACAGAAGACTGAGGAAGTGCAGGTGGTCAGAAAGGAATGTGGAAAATAGGCGTTCACAGTGAGATTGAATGGCTTCTGTAATCTAAATGTTGTAATAAATTCAGAAGGGGAGAGTTAAAAGTACTGCATTCACCTATGTGTGCTGTTGCATGCCTGCTTAGAGGTAGTGATATTTGTTCTGTTGTGTTTTAAGATGTAGCTTTCTAATCTAAGTCTTCTTAACTAAGAGATCAGGAGCACCCTATGCAGTTGATGGGCCTTGGGCTCATGTCAGTATGTGTGTGTGTCTGTACATCTGTGTGCATACATGCACATTCACACACATGTGTGCCCATGCATGCATGTGAGTGTGCAGGCACACATGCTTGTGTGTGCACGTTTGCATGCATGTATGTGTGCACGTACATTCAGTGTTTAAGCCTGATCCATTGGAGAAATGGAAATGGAGTTACTACCCTGTATGTTTCAGCTCCTTTTTGAGTTTCATCACATGACCAGGTGGCTGACGTGATAGCACATGTTAGGTATGAGAAGAGAAGGCTTCTGTGGTCAGGTACCTTGTGCAAGTCTGGACAGCTGATTTAAGATGGGATCCAGATTCAAGACTTACATTTGACTAATTCAGAGCCTATGTTCATCCGTACTGTACTTCCCCTTGACATTCCAATCTCCTGCTTTATGGGTTAGACCAGCAGCGCCTTCTGACCAAGCAGAACTAACTCTGGGTGAGCCAGTAAAAGTTAGTCTCTGAAACTGCCCAGCTAAGGTGCAGGCCCTGAGCTCTGTGGTGACATTGTGCCCACAGACCAGACCATCGCTGAGACTGCAAGCCAGGTATACCTCTATGCCTGTTTTGGAGGCCTGATCTACAGGAGCTTGCCAGCTTCCCCTTGCTGACAGTGTTTTGAAAAATGTACAATAATTTTTGCGTAGGCGGCACTGAGTTTATGTTAGTGGTGGTGGGATAAATTGGGAAAGGGTGGCGAGAATGGTTGGACAGCATGAAGAATATAATCAGCGTCACTGGATTAGCCACACAGAAATTATTGAATTAGCAAATGTGTATATTTTCACCACAATTTTGAAAATTTATAGTAGTTTATGTACTCAACCTTTAGTTGTATTCCTACCCAAGTGTTACAGATTGAATTGTTTTCTACAAAAAGATAGATTGAAGTCCTAACCATGGGTACCTGAGAGTGTGACCTCGTTTAGAAACTGCGTCTTTGAAGATGTTATCATTAAGTCAACATGATGTCATACAAGGGTATGGTCCTAATCCAGTCTGAGTGGTGTCCTTATTACGGAGGAGAAGAGACATGGATGGAAGACAGCCGTGTGAAGAAAGAGGCAGAGATCGGAGTGGTGCATCTCCAAGCCAAGGAATGGCTAGGACCGGCAGCAGCTGTAAGAGACAAATAAGGATTTCTCCCCTCAAGGGTTCAGAGAGAATGTGTCCCTACTGATGCCTAAATTTGAGCTTCCAGCCCCAGAATTATCAGATAATAAGCATCTGAAATTTTAAGCCACTGAATCTGTGGTAGTTTGTTTTGGCAGCCCTGGAAAACTCATACACCCAGCATGTGGTATTTGCTCAGAAGTTAATAGTTAACTACAAAAAAAATACAAAAAGCATAAAGCTGATTCAAGGAAATAAAATACCGAAAACCACACCTCACTGCATTTTCACTTGTTGCCTTGCACCGGTTTTCCTGTCTCTCTAATGAATGTGGAGGGTCGCATGCGTCATGAGGGTTGCAAGCTAGGAGCCTGGTGGGTGGATGTAACCCACATCAAGAGTTGATCTATTTGGCACTTTGCCCTGTGGGTTTGTATTAGGGTCATCTGATTCATCTGAGTGTAATAGAGATATTTCACTTGGTGACCTTTTCAAAACGGAAGCTCCTTTGTTTACAGAGTTCTAACAATGGGGACACTGGTTAAACAGAAGCTGCCATTGCTGCTAAGGAGGAAACTCGTTCACTGACAAAGAAGTTCTAACCGCGAGACACTGATGCCACAGAAGCGGCTGTTCCTGGCTGCCTGTGAAACTGCAGCCCTCTGACCTGACTTCAAGTACCTTGATTAAGTGTTAACTCCCAGTTCCCTTTTTGCCATTGCTCACCTTCCTCCTTCATGCTCTTGTGAGCTCACAGGCAGGTGACCAGCCTCTACCTTTCAGGTGAGGGGTGACTCTCCTCCACTGCTGCTTGGCCTGCTTTAGTGTGTGGAGCTTCTGGCCAGTTTGTTTTCGCTCAGTGCCTGTTGTGTGTTCATCCTGTCTACAGGGCAGGTGGTTAAATGAGTGCTGACATTGGTGCCACCTGGGCAGTCTGACTGTGCTATTTTACAGCTCCAATTCTGGGGGGCTTTAAGCAGATAGCTTTATAAAGATGACTAGGTTTCCAGAAGGAAGGCATGCTGGTATTTTTTTACTGGTGTAAACACAGTTCTTTGTTGACTTGAGGAGAGACACTTTGAAATTAGCTTGCTTAGTTTTTTTTTTTGGTTATCATTGAATGAAAATGTACATTCCCATATGGATTTGCGTGCTTCCACTGCTCTACCTGCACGGTGACAGCACACTCTTCCTCTTTGTTCCATACATGTCCTATCCCAACAGTCTCTTATCTCCTCCTCTCCACTCACTCCTCTTCCTCCAGTATGAGGTCATCAGGACGACATCCTGTAGATGCATAGAACCATAAAGTGCCCACAGATTATGGTCACTCTGCGTCACCAAGTCCAATCCGTTGCTGTCCGAAGAGTGGACCTTCATTATGATTTATGGACAGGGGCAGCCTCAGGACTTGATGAGCAGTGTCTGGTATTCTGGAGTTGGTCCTGTCACTCTGTGCAAGAGTACCTGAGAACTATCTTCTAGAAACTTTTTCAAAGGAAACAAATTTAAGAAAAATGTTTGCAGGCTAAATAAAGCCTTTTTTCTCATTATTAAATGTGAAACTCATTGCTGTAGAATCAGTCTCAGCTTAAGGACGACCACATATGTGTCATCGTAGAATTGTACTCCGCAGGGTTCTCAATGGACTTCTTGTCGTCTTCCTTCCACTGTGCCACTGAGTAGATTTGAACTGCCTTCCTTTCTTTTAGTAGGTGAGTGCAAACTGTACCATTCAGAGACTTTTTTGAATGTAATTTTGTTGATGTTAAGGCTATATACAACAGAGCATATGTCATGAACGGTTTCTGCTTATACCGTTCAGTGACGTTGATAACATTCTTCGAGCGGTGGAACCATCTCGCCCTCCTCTTCTGAGTTGTTCCTCCCCTATTAACATAAACTCACTGCCCCCTAAAGTTTTACCCTAATCTTTTGAGTTGCTATTGTTAGTTCGGTCCCATATAGATGGTTCTTAAAAGAAAATAATGCTCAAGGCAAACTGGTTTAACTATTTAACTTAAACACCCAGGGAAGCTTTTATCAAACATAAGACTTCTGTACTTTTAGATTACCTTTTGAATTCATGTCTGAGACTTTTAGAATTTTTAATCTTGTTTCCTACATAGAACCATGCTACATCATGCTGAGAATCCTGGCCAGTATCATACCGTTGGAGTGTGTTATGTCAAAGAGAAACATAGATGTTTTCTTGGGTGTAGCAAAGTGAGACACTTCCTTCTTGGTCTCTGTTAGTGAAGCTTGGATATGGTTCAGACTTTTTTTTCCCAAACTTATTATTTTATACCTGTATTTAATTACTGTGTTTTAATGTCAACCTGCAAGTCCTATGAATGCAAGAATGTTAAAAAAAATAACTAATTAAATCTGAGGAATCTTTTGAAGATTTAGTTTTATTGAATTTGAGTCTTTATTCAGACTATATAGACTTTCATGAAAATATGTTATTTTCCTTTTCTTGATTTCACTGAACTACAAACTTGGTGTTTTAGAGGCTTCATCATTTTCTTTGTAAAAACAAAGTTGTCATGGCCCTAAGGGGTACCATCCTTTTTTGTCCCCTGTGGGAATGCTGCCCCATCATTTTTAATTTTAATTTTTATAAAGTGATACATGTACATAGTTTTTACAGCAAAATAGTTCTATAAAGTTGGTAATGTAAAAAAAAAAACTTTTATGCTCACCCCTGAGTCGTCTTTTTTAAATAAAATTTTTATTATGTATTAGGTGAAAAGTTGCAGAGCAGATTAGTTTCCCACTCTATCAGTTGTTGATAAAGTGTTCCATGACATTGGTTTCACTCCTTGTAAAGTATCAACAGTCTCCCCATTTCCATCCTAGGTTCCCCATTTCCTTTCATCCTGATACTCTGTCCCTTCCTGCCTGCTCATCTTTGGGGCAAATGTTGCCCTTTTGATTTCATGTAATTGATTATTCTAAGGAGCCTGTCCCTGTTGGGTGTTATTGTTTATTTTATGGGCTTGTCTGTGGTTTGGAAGATGGCTTCCAGGAATAGCCAGAGTTCCAGGTGAGAAAGGTGTCTAAGGGGCCATAGTCTCAGGGGTTCCTCTAGTCTCTGACAATTAAAACTGGACTTTTTTGTGAACTTGATTTTTTGTCTTACAGTTTTTCTCATTCTGTCTGGGACTCTCTTTTGTGATCCCAGTCAGAGTAGCCAGTAGTCGTATCCAGGCACCGTCTAGTTCTTCTGGTTTCTGGACTGTGTAGGCTATGGTTCATTTGGTCCATTAGTCCTTTGGACTGATTGCTCCCTTGAGTCTTTGGTTTTCTTCACTTTCTTTTGCTCCAAATGCTAACGGGACAGCATTCTCACACTTGGAAGGAATACAGCTGGCATTGCAAAACCCTTCTGACAGACCCCAGTCTGCCTGTTTTGTTTTAGGCTCTGTGCGAACTGCTTAAAATAGCGAGGATGAATCGGGCTGACTCTGCCCTTAAGTCGGAGTACCTGGGGTGCAAAATGTTAATGTGCTCACCTGAGGACTAGAGGTGGTAGTGTCCCCGAGGTCCCGAAAGGCCTGGCAGTCTACCTCTGAAAAAATCAGCTATTGAAAACCCTGTGGAGCATAGTTCTTCCCTGACACACATGGGGTCACTGTGGATTATAGTCAACTGGGTAGAAGCTCTGTGTGTGTGTGTGTTTGCCCTTCGAGGTGTTCCCCATCTAAGTCAGACCTCTAATGACAATCATTAGGATGGTTTTGTGTGCACATGATAGGGATGTGCTCATAGAACCCAGTGGAGGAGAGGCCCTGTGCTGGGCGTGTGGAGAGGTCAGCAAGGGAGAAGGAAAGGGTGCTGGGGTCGAGGACAGTGCAGGGCTGCAAACACAGAGGTAGCTAAGCTGACTGGAGTCACATGGTGAAGACCTTTAATGGCATTTTGAGAGGTGTGGATTTACCTTGTAGGCTTTCCGTAAATACTTGTGTGTGTTGATAGCTAGCTCAGCAGTTGGTGCCACTGTCATGACACACACTTGTATTATACCCCATTAGGAGCCACCCGTTCCGCCTTCCTGTGATGCTGCACAGGACTGCAGTGGCCGCCTCGTCCTACTGAGTGTCTTCCTCAGTACAGGGTACAGCAAACATGGTGATGCTTCCTCTCACAGGAGCCATACGGCCTGCTGGAGGAAAGCTGTCTGCAAAGTGCTCTTGCTGTGTCCCTACAAGGCTGGGATGCATGGCCCCAGCATGACCTCCGCGATGGAGTTGTCAGAAGTCACTACCAATGTCTCTGAGCCCATCTTCTATGGGACGAGACCCCCTCAGTGCACCTGGCTACGAAGCAGAGTGAGGAGAGTGTGGGAAAGTCGTTTCTGTTTCTGTCCCTGAGCTAGAGCCCAGGGCTGTGAGGTCCCCAAGTAGGGTCTGTTTTGGGAACAAGTGGCTTCCTGCCTGTTGTACAGCCAGTGTATTGGTGGCTGCTAGCAGAGGTAGCGGTACCCTCACCTGTGCACAGGTCCATCATGCTGCTAAGAAGCCAGCCTCGTGGTGATAACAGAGTTGCTTCTAAAGAAGATGGTCTCTCCCTTGCTCTCCACTTTGGCATTGGCTCTGTACCAGTGTGGCTGGCCGGAGGATTCCTTGAGGGCCAGGCACACTGGTACGTGTCCTGGGCCCCACTACGAGGTCCTTTGTCTTCCTGTCCTGTTAGATCACTTTATTGGAACCACACCTGGCGACCGTCTGTCTTTCTGGCTTCATCAGAGTTACATCCAGCTGTAAGCCACTGTCTTCTTTCTTACGTATTGTTTCCTCTTGTCTCACAGGCTCTGCAGAGTAACCTGAAGTATTCCTTGTTGCCAAGACGGCTCATTATCAGCAAGCGATTAGCTCAGTGCTTGCACCCGGCTTTGCCCAGTGGTGTGCACCTAAAAGCCCTAGAAACCTATGAGATTGTCTTCAAAATTATTGGGACCAAATGGCTGGCCAAGGATTTGTTTCTGTACAGGTATGATTGTTTATCTGCCTTGTTGCTTTTCATTACCCAAGTAATACACCCTTATTCCATTTCACAAGATTGAGAAATGACAAAGAAGCAAAATAACCATAAAGCCATCACCAGGAGATAACCAGAACTCACCTGAGATATGTCTTTACATATCTCATTTTTCAAGGAGGAGCTTAATGTGCATGCCATTTAGGTGCCTGCTCTTTATATAACAGTGTATTGTGACCATCTCATGTCACGCATTCCTCTACTGCATCGTTTTAATGGCTGTCCGTTGCTTTTTTGAAACTCCCTTTGGCTAATCATCTGGAACTTCTGGTTCAGTGTATGTCTTAGTTTCCTTGTGCTCCTGTAACAAAACACAACTAAGTTGTTTTAGTCAGGTAGGGCTTCTGTAACAGAAATACCACAGAGTGGATGGCTTTAACAAAGGAAAGTTTATTCTTACATAGTCTGGTAGGCTGCACGTCCATATTCAGGGTGTCGGAAGACTGTCACCTTGTCGGCTCAGGAGGAAAGTCCGGTATTGCATCAGTCTTTGTCCAGGGAGCATCTTGGCCCAGGAACCTCAGGTCTGAAGGATGTGCTCTTCTCCTGGTGCTGCTCTCTTGGTGGTACGAGGTTCCCAATTCTCTGCCTGCTTCTCTGTCCTTTTATCTCTCGCAGGATGAAAGGATTAAGGGTGGGGCAAGCCATACTCCAGGGAAACTCCCATTACAGTGGAACAGGGAGATTATTTTATAAAGTGATGTACAGTCCCACCGTAATCCTTTGACATACAGCATAGGAAAACCACGAAATAGAGGACAGTCACAAGATACTGGGACTCATGGCCCAGCCACATGGCTACATGTATTTCAGGGGGGACACAAGTCAATCCATGACTTAAGTCCTGACTTTAAAGACCAGAAATTTATAGCCTCACGGTTCTGGAAGCTAGTAGTCCAAATCAGGCTATGGCTGATTTCATATAAGTGAGTAATATTTTGTTGTCGGACTCCCCTAAGAGAGGGGCTGCTCCATCCCTCCCTCCCAGCTTCAAGTGACTGGCAGAGTCCTTAGTGTCCTTTGCATGCCAGATGTATCTTCCTGTGTTTCTGCCTCATGAGAGCCTCTGGCTCCATGTCTGTCTCCCTTCTAAGACGCCAATCTACAGGGATAAGTGTTAGGACCCACCCTACTCATATGTGACCTCCTTTAACTTGCAGTATCATCAAAGAAGGACCTCATGTCCCCAAACAAGGTCACATTCACAGGCACCAGGGATAGGACTCTGGCACATCTATCCGGGGGACACAGATCAATCCTTAACAGCATGTTATTTTTCCCTCTCTCTCCAAGCTGTGGACTGTTTCCACTCCTGGCAAACGCAGCAATGTCCGTGAGGCCCGTGCTCCTTGGCTTGTATGAGAAGTACTTTCTTCCACTGCAGAAGCTGCTCCTGCCCAGCCTCCAGGCCTTCATCATCGGCCTGCTGCCAGGCCTCGAGGAGGGCTCAGAGATCTATGACAGGTGAACTCATGTCTCACCCCAGCTTGTGCCCATGTCCCCATGAGTGCCGGCGGGTAGATGAGGCTCTTCTTTCTTATTCCAATACTAGTCACCTCTGGCCTATGTGGCACTGTGTGTCAGAGCAGAACTGTGCCACATAGGATTTTCTTTTCTTCTTTAATTTAAATTTTTATGTATTACTGCAGAGAAAATATACACAGCAGAAAACACACTACGTGTACAATGCAGTGATGTTGAGTGCATCTTTCAGCCTGTTCCACGAGTGTTGCTTTTCTTTTCCAAATTAGTCTACCATCATTAACATAAATTTAGTGTCCCATAACAAAAAATGTCCCTTTCTGTCTTCTTCCACGCATGGTAACCACTGGTAATTTTTGGTTTCTGTATGTATGTTTATTTCGTATAAGTGAGTAATATTTTGTTGTGCATATATACCGCATTTTGTTTATGTGTTCATCTAATGATGGCCTTTTTGGTAGTTTCCATCTTTTGGCTATTGTGGAAAGTGCTACAAATGAACATTGGTATGCAGGCATAGGTGTTTTTAGTGACTGATTTTTTAAAAGCACATTACTAGGCCTTTCTTCCAAGGTACCTCTGGGTGGACTCGAACTGCCAACCTTTCTGTTAGTAGCCAAGTGCATTAACCATTTGCACCACCCAAGGACTCCATTATGTCATAAGAAATTGGAAAAGAAGTACAGAGACTCATGAGATGTTGGAAGGTAGAGAGATACGGTATTGGTTAAAAGATGGTGTTGTCACCTTGGCAAAACACTTTTGTTCTCTTAGGAACCTCACTGAATCTTCTTTACTTTGGAGTAAAGGGTAGACTCCTTTACTTCAGGGGAAACTCTTATGTCCAGAGAGCGTAAGTAATTTACCCAGAGATATGTGACTAGTTACGGAGAGAGGTGGTGAGGTGCAGTTCTCCGGGTGAGCGACTTTCCCAGGGTCAGATGGTCAGCAAGAACTGGTATTCTGACTCACCACAGGTCGAATCTTGAGATCCTATTCTTTCTGTTTGATTCTCAATTAAAAAAAAACAAAACAAAGGTAGATTTCACTGATGGGCAGAGCTTGAAAGTGTGATTCATTACGATTCTAAATAAAACATCCCAACAAATTCCAGCTGTACCTTGGAGAAATGCGTAAAGCTCAGAGGCCCCAGGGTTCACACTATTTTTTGGTAAACTCCTTAAGGATAGAAGAAAACATGTATCTCTTTAGGTTGTCATAATGAGCGTACATAATATCCAGGTTTTTTTTTTTTTTTAAGAATTCACTTCCAGTGTATTTGACTGTTCTGAGAGGTGCTGCAGAGATTAACCTCTGATACAAGAAGCTGTTTTAAGAGACGGTATACAACCTGCCTGACAGGTTTAGAAATTCATGTACTTGCAGAAGCGTCCACTTGGTTTCGCATCACAGTGCCTGCATTTCCCCATGCCAGACGACCAGCCCTCCACCCCTGTCTGCCATGTCTGCTGTAACTGAGGAGCGTGGGGCATGGAGGGGTCATATACCCAGAGGGCTATTTGGAGCACCCTCATCAGTTCAGGGAAGTCAGGTGACCAGAATGAATTGAAGGATTGGGGCTCGTGACCAAGTGTGCATTTCATCAGCATTTATGCTGATATTTCACAAACCAAACCCAAAATTTGCAGTTTGGCCATTTCAGACTTTCACCTAAATCTGGTGATGGTTTCGATTTCTCAATAGAGTCCACCTCTCCCATTTTTTCTTCATGAGGTGAGCCTGTCTTTCTGCCACTTGGACCCTAGCACCAGGCCTTGTGACTGATAATTTTGTGAAACTCAGTAAGTGGGTGTTGGGTTAATGAATGGACAAGGTCACAGAGAGGTCATTTCAGTCCTACAAACCCCTGGTCTTGGGCCCTTTCTAAACCTTCAGCTACATTCATGGTTTGATAATAGATGTGAGCATGTGGGTGGGGGCAGGGAATGGGTATATGGTATGTGAAAAAGAGTGTATGTGTAGAGGATTTTTTTGTGGGGTGGGTGTTTGCATGTGTGTGTGAATTTTTTTCCGTCATGTGACAGATAACCACATGTGTTCCCATAATTCACTGTAGTTTTTTTAATTTGTAAGAGTGAATCACACTAGGAACATGTGAATAGTTTCGGTGTTTCTGTTTGTTGTCTTAGTTGATAAGTGAGGATTCTTTTGTACAGTTGCCTTAGTTGCTTAGCATGCATTTTTACATCACTGATGTTGTGACTTCTTGACATAGAACCAAGAGTTGCATGAATCGATAAAGGGATTCTACTGTGACAGTAAAACAAGAGCTGTGTCTGCAGCACCAGAAATTCTCAGTTATTAGCTTTCCAAGTGGAAACTGGCCGAAGCTAACATCTCTGAGTGGGTGTGTATGCTCAGTAATTGTGATTGCTGCACACGCCTTTTTGTTGTTGTATCCATGTTAGTGTATCGTAAGTGCTTAGTAATTAAGTAAAATGTCCCCAGCAAATAAAGTATAGAAACTAAAGAGTTTGTCTGTCTGCGGGGGAGGGTACATGGGGGTTCACCATGCCCATATTGGTAGGAATTACAAAGAGTGAATTAGGTTAGTGCTAATGATGGCTGGGTGACTCACCAAGCTCTGTGCAGGTAGAGACAGCTCCAGGTTTATGCTTTTTGGTGACCCATAGGAATGGCCATTTGGCTAATGACAGGACTTGTTATTTACTCTCTAACCACTTGAGACCTACAAATTACTTTTGACCAGAGTTCCTTTCTGGAAGGGCCCATGAAATAGCTGTATAGCTCTGTTTTGTTGCATTAAGGCAAAAAGATTCAGCAGGCTGGGGGAGGAACATGCTTTTAAATGGTTGATGAGAAAAGAAACACCAGCCCACAAGAGATTCTTGCTTAACTCAGGTCTTCTTATCTGGGGGTGATTTTGCCCCCAGAGACCTTTGGAGACACTTTGGAGTTGTCAGCTAGGGAATGGTGCATCTGGTGGGTGGAGACAGGGGATAGTGCCAGCATCCTAGAATGCACGCGAGAGCCCTACCACAAAGAAGTATTTGGTCCCATATACCAGTAGTGCCAGTGGTTGAAATAGCTCAGAAATCCACAGCAGCAGTTGGTTTGGACAACCCCAGGGACCGTGGTGATGAGCTCTGCTGGTTCTAGACCATTCTGGTCCCTTCTTTGGACCAGAATCTGACTACTTTATGGTGAATGCCCTTCTCTGCTTACTCAGTGATTATACCAGAAGCTGTTATGTCTGGTGACAGACAGCTCAGCTTACAGTGACTGTCTATTTGGTGAGTGGCTACAGAGCCAGGCTTATGAAATGCTGCAGATTTACAGCTCCTGTTGCTCACTCAAAGCCCTGGTGGCACAGTGGTTAAGAGCTCAGCTGCCCCTTAGGAACCCTCTGGGACTGTTCTCCTCTATCCTGTAGTCACTGTGGGCTGGAATTGACTCAGCAGGCACGAGTTTGGGTTTTTCTGGTCGCTTACTTGCTTTCCATTAAGTATCCATTTGATGGCAGGAAGCAGAGAAAACCACAGCCAGGGTAAATGAGGAAGTGGGGAAGTAGGGATTGGGAATTTATTGTTGTTTTAGTTTTGAGTAAAAAACTTGAGAGATCTAGACTCTAAACTCGGCTCACTAACATTGGAATTTAACTATGAGATGAGTAGTTTTTGAGTAATTCTTACTCAGTAGAACGTTACTTAAGTTTGTTATTGTTTTGACTTTCGAGTTTTTGGCTTTAGACATAGAAATTGGTTTTCTCGTGGTGCGGTAAAATAGAAGTCTGAAATTACAGTATTGGCAGGACTGTGCTCACTTCAGAAACTCAAGGGGAAGATCCTTCATTGCCTCTTCCAGCTTCTGGTGGCCCTGTGTGTCCCTTGGCTTGTGACAGCTTTGCTCCAGTCTCTGCCCCATCTTCACATGGCCTTCTCATGTCTGTGTGTCAGTTACTGAATTTCTCCTGTTGCATAACAAAGGGCAGTTGTCGTTGCCCTTTTCTCCGCTGTTGCTGTCATTAGCTGCCGTCTAGTTGGTGTCTGACTCGTGGTGATCCATGGACAACGGAACAGAACGATGCCCAGCCCTGAGCCCTCCCGTCTGTTACAGATCGGAATGTGTGATCCTCGAGGTCTGCGATGGCTCGTTTTGGGAAGCAGACCACCAGCCCTTCCCTCCTTATCTGTCTTAATCTGGAAGCTCTGCTGGAATCTGTTTAGCGTCGTAGCAACATGCCAACCTCCACTGACACGTGGTGGATTTGAACTGCCAGCCTTTTGGTTAGCAGCCTTAGGGTTTAACCACTATATGACCAGGTTTGCCTTCCACATCTTAGAGTCCAGTCTAATCCTTGTCTGAAGAGCTGGCTTCAGGAATGGTTTGAGTTTGGGGCTAACAGAGAGTCCAAGAGCCACGTCTTCTGGGGTCCCTCCAGGCCCCGACCATTAAGTCTAGTCTTTTTACTAGAACTTAATTCTGTGCTCTATTTTTCTCCTTGTTCCCTGTCAAGGTACTCGTTGGAGGTACCCAGGTACCCTCTAATTCTCATGGTACCAGGCTCATGGAGTCTCTGGTTTAGGTGGCCCTTTCTGTCTCTTGGGCTAGTATTTTCCTTATCTCTCTGGTGTTCTTCATTCTCCTTTGCTCCAAGTGGGCTAGGACCAATTGATGCATCTTTGATGGCTAGTTGTTAGGTTTTAAGACCTTAAATGCCATTCACTGTCCTTTGATTTTTCTTGTGAGTGGGATCCTTGGAGAGAAAAGAGAGTTCCAGGGGCTTCCTTAGTCAGTCTGTTGCTGTAGGAATTTTCCTAGCTTGGGACCATCCTGTCTGCTCAGTGCAGTGCTGCTTGTGCCCTGGGGACACAGGTAGGTCCTACCCTGTCTTACTGTAACAGTAGCTGCTTAGTGATGCTTCCTCCTAAAGTTAGGGTTCTTGCCAAAAGTATGAACAGGCACTTCACCAAAGAAGACATTCAGACAGCTAACAGGTACATGTGAAAGTACTCGTGGTCGTTAGCAGTTAGAGAAATGCAATTCAGAACTGTAATGAGATACCGTCTTACCCTCAACAAAGCTAGCTTGCTGTGTGGTTTCCAGAGCTGGACTAAGCTTAGCGGTATTTGTTTGCTCAGGCTTAACAGAAGAACAGTCAGTCAATATCTTCAGCCACTAAATGCTTGCCTCTCATTTTTGTCTTTTCACAAAAGGAAGACACTATTCATCATTTACTACTGATATTTTCTGAGCTAGAAAAGCTGAAATTAGTTTTAAGGGGAACAAAATACATTTTTAATACAAAAAGATAGTAGATGATTTAGTATGAAGTGGTTCAGTGTAGATCAAACTGACTGTTGAAGAATAAACTACAGACAGTTTTGACTAAAATAGAACAGAAAGCATGGTGTTCCTCTGATGGTTTCTCATTATTGATGTCTTTCTCTAAGGATTAATCCCTCCTGACAGCATGTCCATCTTTGCTTCCGAGGAGCACTCTGGTTGTACTTCTCCCATAACAGATCTGTTTGTTCTTTTGGTAGTCCGTGGTACATTCAGGATTCTTCTCCAACACCATAATTGAAAGGCATCAATTCTTCTGTCTTCTTTATTCATTGTCCAGCTTTTGCATGCATATGATGCAATTGAAAGTACCATGGCTTGAATCAGACTCATGTTAGTCTTTAAGATGACATCTTTTCTTTTCAATGCTTTAAAAGAGGTCTCTTGCAGCAGATTTTCCCAATGCAGCATGTCTGTTGATTTCTTGACTGCTGCTTCCAGGGGTGTTTATTGTGAATCCAAGTAAAATTAAATCCTTGATGACTTCAGTCTTTTCTGTTATTCATGATGTTATTTATTGTTCCAGTCATGAGTATTTTTGTTTTCTTGATGTCGAGGTGCAACCCTTACTGAAGGCTGTGGTCTTTGATCTTCATCAGTAAGTGTTTCAAATCCTCTTCACTTCCAGCAAGCAGGGTTGTGTCAACTGCGTAACACAGGTTGTTCATGAGTCTTCCTCTGGCTTTGATGCCTTGTTCTTCTTATAGTCCAGCTTCTCAGACGGTTTGCTTGGCATACAGATTAAAAAGGTTTGGTGAAAGGATACAACCCTGTTGCACAGTTTTCCTGACTTTAAACCATGCAGCGTTCACGTGTTCTGTTTGCACAGCTGCCTCTTGATCCATGTACATATCCCTCATGAGTACAGTGTATGTATACAGAGAGAAAGTTGTGTGTTAAGGAAGTGCTCCACGTAATTATAAAGGCTAGAAAGGCTCGTGTCCATTGGTTAGGCATCAGGCTGGAGGCTTCTCCTGACTGAATAAAGTTTCAAGGGCTGAAATACCCAAGATCAACAGGTAAGGTAAAAGTCCACTGGCTCAGAGCCTGTGGAGGCTGATGAACACAGGATCAGCAGATAAGACAGCAGTCTTCTGGTTGAACTCCACAAACCAGAGGTCAGATGATAAAATCCAGGTGCAGGATCCAGAGTAAGCAAAAGCTGGCCAACTTTGCTAGAAAGTCCACATACAGTTGTAGGTCACCCCTGTAAGGAAACTGCCTTCCAACTGATTGGCTGCTTGTAGAGATGATGACTTTATATCAGATGTCATCAAGGAGTCGATTACATT
Source organism: Heterohyrax brucei (assembly GCA_028571685.1). NCBI lineage: Eukaryota > Metazoa > Chordata > Mammalia > Hyracoidea > Procaviidae > Heterohyrax > Heterohyrax brucei. Next base: position 42,103,719 of record CM053157.1, on the reverse strand, counting down.
GTTATGTAATTGCCAAACTACTTAAACACTGAGAATCACAGCCCAGCCAAGTTAACACATAACCTTAACCACACTACACCGACCTATTGGGAATTACAGGCAGGTGGTTTCCTGCACTGTCACATAGATGTTCTCACTTTAGCTCTCACAGCATCTCTGCAAGGTGGGGACTCTTTTTCCTGCCTCTGAACTGAGCACTGGCTTGCATGGACTTTAAGCGTGTCATGGCTTCTATAGCCAGGAAGCACCAGAACCAGGATTTGGACCAAGGAGGGTGGACTCCAGAAACCTGGTGATAAGGATTTAATTGTGTCCCCTAAAAAGATCTCTGAAAGTCCTAATCCCAGCACCTGTGAATGTGGCCTTCTTTGGAAATAGTGTCAGTTAGGCTGACATGAGGGCACAGTGGGGTGGAGTCCTAATCCCATCTCAGTGATGTCCCATTGTAGAAGAGAACAGAGGTGGAGAATTAGAAGATGTCACTATGCAGGCTGATATAAGCCAAAGATGCCGAGAGTCACCTGAAGCTGGGAGAGATACATGACACAGTTGCTCCCTAAGAGCCCTCAGAAGGTATCAATGAGGCTGACACCCCGGTTTGAACTGTCATCTGCAGAACTGGGAGACAGTACATTTCTGTTCTTATAAGCCACCTATTTTGTGGAGTTTTGTTTTGGCAGCCCAAGGAGACTAAGACATTGGCTAACAACCACATTACACTCAGCTCGGCTACCACCTGAAAGGCTAGAGTTTCAACTGTGTGGACAAATGTCTCAAAAGAAAGGCCTGGTGATCTACCTCCAAAAAATCACCCATTGAAAATCCTATGGAGCACAGTTCTAGTCTGACACATGTGGTCACTGGGAGTCAGAATCACAGCTCAACAGCAACTAGTTTTTAGTCCTTCTGTAACTTTTGTCTCTCTTCTTTGAAAATAATAGGAAACCTATGGGAAATGGGGTGCTTTCAGATTTTGAGTCAGATCGGTCATTAAGTGAATCCCTCTGGGGTAACTTGTCTTTGCTGTCTCCTTAGCAGATGCTAGTACCCAGCTAGTGTTGAAGTTCACTGAGTTAATATTCCATGAATATAATACAGTTTATCTGTTTACCCACTGAAGGACATGTTGATTGCTTCCAGTTCTTGAAATAGGCACCTCAGTCAGCTGTAGGTAGACTCCAGGCAGAGTCCCAAGCCAATGAAAGTGGAAAAACAAGCCCTGATTTCATAGTGAAGCCTCTTGTAATGCACAAGAGTGAAGATGCTGACACAGTATCATGGTGGACCCAGATCATCAGCATGAGAGTATCACCGTGAGGATGTCAGTGAATAGCACTGCTGTGGGAAGATGGAAGGTGTCTCTGCTTTACAGAATTTATGTGGGTGTTGGGTGCCGTTGAGCTGATTCCAACTCCCAGTGACCCCATGTGACAGAGTAGAACTGCCACCTAGGATTTTCTAGGCTGTAATCTTTATAGGAGCAGATTGCCAGGACTTTGTCCTGCAGAGACATCAACTGCCAGTCTTTCAGTTAGCAGTCAAGCGCTTAAGTGTCATGCCACTGGGGCTCCTTGTGGAGTGTATATGATAGGGAAAAGTGTCTCCAGAGTTTGCGAAGTCAAATATCACTTGGCATGTTTCTGACTGGGCGTGAGCTGGAACTATCCTTATAATTACTGATATGTTTTTCATGAGTACGATTCAGTAACATCAGTTATGAACCTCACGTCGTTCACCTGTCACCACCATCCTTTTCCAGATTTTCTGATCACCTTTAACAGAAGCTAAGTGTCCCCAAAGTGTCCTCTTTTCCCTTCCCTCCCAACCATCCCTGATAGCCACTGATAAACGGACTCATGCCTATCCTAGACAGTTTATTTAAATGACACATACAGTATGTGTCCTTTGTGACCAAATTACTTCTCTCAGCTGTTTTCAAGGTTCATTCATGCTGTAGCTTGTGTAACTTTTTTTAACAAGTTAATGACTTCTCTTGCTTTGGTCTAGCATGGATGACTGCTTGTCCCCTTTGTGGGATGGAAGTACCCTCGTATGAGGACATCGGTGTCCGTGGTGGGGCTGTGCATGACTCTGGGCCAGCTGCTCAGATTCTTCCCTCCTGCTAGTATTTGTTTCGGCAACAGGTGATACTTGTTTTAGCAGCAGTTTCAGTGTGACAGCTGGCAGGTGGAAAAGAGCATAAGGCAAGAGATGGCAGCAGCTCAGAGCACAGTGGAGGTGGTGTTCGCCACGGCCAGGAAGAGTGAGCTGTGAAAGCTGCTGAGTGTTCACAGAGCAGCATTCAGGTGAGACTGGGCCACAGGGCTAAGCCCTCATATCTCTTCCTGTCTCATGAACAGAACAGATGCTTTGCTGCTGAGGCTGTCTGTGGTGGTCGGCAAGGAGGTATTCTACACTGCCCTCTGGGGGAGTGTCCTGGTGAGCCCAGCCGTGCGCCTCCCAGCCTCACTCTTTATTGTGGGCCACATCAACCACCACGCATCTGGCAAGGAGCAGAGGTTCATGCTGGGGACGGATTACCAGCTTACGGTAGGTGCTGCATGCCTTGCTGGGTTGCAGGCTTGACTCCCTGTAGACATTGTCACAAAAGCCACAGGGTTAGGAGCAGGAGGGCAAATAAGGCACTCAGGGCTGAGAGTGTGTCCCAGTGAGCTGGGCAGGACCAGGAGGAAACTCACTGTTAAAACAATAGCTTGAGATTTTTCTTATTTAAAATACTTCATGTTTTAGATCAGTTTTCAAGTTTCCAGAAAGCTGTGCGAGTACCAAAAACCAAACCAAACCCACTGCTGTTGAGTCAGTTCTGACTCCTAGCTGCCTTTTAGCACAGAGTAAAGTTGCCCCACAGAGTTTCCAAGGAGTGCCTGGCAGATTTCAACTGCCAGCCTTTTTGGTTAGCGGCCATACCACTTAACCACTTCATCACTAAGATTTCCACATCAAGTGTAGAGTTCCCACATTACCCCCGTTTTATGTGCACACAGTGTCTGCTATTATTAACATCCTGTGTTGGTCAAGTACGTTTGTTACAAATGAAGAACCAATACTGGCACATTATTGACTAAAGCCCAGAATTTGCGTTAGAGTTCACCCGGTGTGCTGCACAGTGCTGTGGGTTTCAGTAAGTGCACGTAGTCTTGCCCCAACCATTCCAGTGTCCCGAGGACTCGTTCACTGCCCTAAAAATGTCTTGTGTGCCACCTGTGAATCCCTCTCCCTCCCACACAGGCACGGCAGCTACTGATCTTTAGTTTTGCCTTTTACAGAATGTCATGTAATTGAAGTCGTACAGTAGGTAGTCTTTTTAGGATGGCATCTTTTACTTAGCAACATACATACAAGGTTTCTCCATATCTTTTTGTGACTTGATAACATCTCTTCATTTTATCACTGAAATAATATTCCGCTGTATGACTGCACCAGAGTTGTTTATCTGTTCACCTACCAAAGGACATCTTGGCTGCTTCCAGTTCTTAGGAGTTATAAATAAAGCTGCTAAAAAAATTCATCTGCAGGTTTTATGTGCTTTTGTGTGTTTGTTTGTTTGTCTGTCTGTGGACAAATACTTCAGAAGAACTTTTTAACACCTATGTTAGAATTGATATATTCAGGTAAGTCCTGTTTTCATCTAAGCCCTCTTCTGCAGCTTGGTTCGCTGTACACAGTACTCAGGAGGCCTGCAGAGTCTTTCCTTTTACCTAAAACCCTTTTTTCAGACTCTCTGTTTTCATCTTCCTTGTTTCACACAGACCTCACCTTGCACACTGAAGCTCTTTCCCCCAGCCTCTGGCTCACAAACAGCTCTTGGTCGTATTCCTGCCATCACCTCTCCTTTGGCTCGTCTCAAACCCAAACCAGTAGGTCTCTGCAGGAGTCTGTGCCCAGGCTGTCAGGGATGCTTTTCCCCAGTGATGTTCCTTGCCTATTTTCTGCAGAATGACATGTTCTGTTCTGAATAGCCTGCTGAATGTCACCACCTAGTGGTAAACCCACATTTCCACCATAAGTGTATAAAGTGCTCAGAATTGAACACCTCCATGGGAAAGTCCTGATTTTGAATTCCAGCTTTGCAACTCAGTGTAAATTACTCACTCCACTGAGTCCCCTTCTCTCTGTAAAGTGAAAGTAGTTGGTCTGCCCTGCCATAGACTCTCTGAGGGTTAAATGAAAACATGGTGTGAAAACCAGTCACAGTGCTTGGGGTATAAGAAAACCAGAAAAATCAGACCCGTTACCATTGAGTCAGTTGTAACTCCCAGCGACCCTATAGGGACAGAATAGGACTGTCCCACAGCGTTTCCAAGAAGTGCTTGGGGGATTCAAACTGCTGACCTTTGGGTTGGTAGTAGCCGTGGCACTGAATCCCTACACTGCCAGGGTTTCCAGGGGTATGAGGGACCCTCATAAATACATTCCTTGTCTCCTGTCCTCAGCTTCCCTTCAGACCCCATTTTCACTACCTGTGTCAGCTTCCCTTGTCTTACTCCTCAATCAGAACATAATTTTATGACTTCTTTTACCATCCCATTCTTCGCTTACCTAAAAAAAAGCATTATTGTCAATTCAGTTCTGGCTCATGACAGCCCTATAAGACAGAGTAGAACTGCCCCATAGAGTTTCCAAGGGGCTCCTGGTAGATTTGAACACTGACCTCTTGGTTCACAGCCGTAGCACTTAAACACAACACCACCAGGGTTTTCTCTGTCCCTTATCAGTTGCTAAAAGATACACCTTCCTGAGGAAACCTTGGTGGCATTGTGGTTAAGTGCCTCGCATAACTTTGGTCATATTTGTCCTGGGCCGTAAAAGTTATCTGGCTTCCTGCTGCCTAGAGATTTAAAGCCAAATTCCCAAGTATTCCAACAGCCTGCTCCCAACCCACCCAGTTCCTTACCCTTCTCTTTCAGGCCCTCTCTGGTTGCCATCAAGCCAATTCTGACTCACAGTGACTGCATGTGTGTCAGAGTAGAAGTGCGTTCTACAGTTTTCAGTGGCTGATTTTTCAGAAGCAGATCGCCAGGCTTTTCTTCCAAGACATCTCTGGTTGGACTTAAACCTCCAAACTTCTGGTTAGAATCTGAGCGTGTTAACAGTTTGCACTAGCCAGGGACTCCCAGGCCCTCCCTGCACGCTCCAGTGGGCTGACAGGACTGGCCTTGCAGATCGGAAATGATGCACTGTTGTGTTGTTCCTCTTGCACCTGCTACCCATCCCTTCTCCAATGTCTCAGTGTAGATCCACCCTACCCTTTGACCTTACTTATCCTCCCCAGCTGAGATGTCTTTCCCTCTGCTGAATCTTCAAAGCTCTTCTGAAATACCTCTTTGTTTGTATTTATTTTATGGATCTTACTATCTGATATGCATCTGTAGTATACCTGTTTGTATTCAGAAAACACACTTGAAATACATGTTGAATTCATTTGAAACCCAATTGCCCAAGAATCTTCAGGGTTTTAGTCTAACCTTAGATTTCTTTTGGAAACTAAGGATGTTCCTTTTGGGGATCATAGAAGTTGACCTCTTGTGACCTGACCCTGTAGTCCAAATCGTTCTGACTCTTGGGTGAACACATGGGGTCTGTGGCTGAGCATCCTCCTGTGGCCACACAGCTTCAGAGCATCTAGAGCCAGGACCCACCTTTGTGCCTCATGTCTTATCTCACCTTGTTCTTTTGTTCCTGGTGATTTGACACAGGGATTTTGAGATTCCCAGGAAAAACATTTGTACTTTTATTACTGTAAAGAGTAACATGCATATGATGATAAATATCTTTGTAATCAGGAGCCTTGGTAGCACAGTGGTTAAGGTGCTCAGCTGCTAACGGCAACGGTAGTGGTTCAAACCCACAAGCAACTCTATGGGAGAACGATGTATCAGTCTGCTTCTGTAAAGATTATGGCCTTGGAAACCCTGCTCTACCCTGCAGGGTTGCTGTGAGTCAGAATAAACTTGATGGCGGCAAGTTTGTCTTTCTAATCAAATATGTAATGCTGTTTTATCACTTACAGGTAAAATCTATGTGTGCATCACTGTTGGACTCAAATGTTCTGGTGCAAAGAAATAATCTGGAAATTGTCCTATTCTTCTTCCCATTTTATACTTGTCTGGTAAGTCATTGCTGTTCTTCTGGGTAAGTCCTATTGTTTCCTGAGGATGTGACGTAATGGTAATAAAATCTCAAGTAGTTTTGTCTGGAATGGAGAGCTCAGCCACCTAGTGGTCGCTGTTTGCTCTTGACAAATTAAAGTCCTTGTTCCTTATTGTGAACATGGTATTTCCCTAGCAAATAGTGAATAGCTTCTATTCATTTCCAGTATATGAAGGGCCAACTCCTTTTGAGAACTGCCTTTTTGAGACACAGCTTTGTAGACACTGTCTGGTCCCTGGGTGACACAGACGATTTGCTCTCAGCTGCTACCTAGAAGGTTGGTGGTTTGAACCTGCACTGCAGTGCCATGTGAGAAAGGTGTAGTGATCTGCTCTCTAAAAATTTGTTATTGTTGTTGTGTACTGTCAAGTTGATCCTAAGTTATAGGGTCCGATGAGAGCTCTCCCTTAGAGTTTTACAAGATGTCATCTTTATAGATGCATATTATCACACATTTCTGCCTTGGAGCAGTGGGTTCCAGGTGCTCATGTCTTGGTTAGCAGCTGAGTGCTTAACCACTGTGCCACTAGGACTTGTTCTGTAAAGATTACAGCCAGGAAAACCCCATGGAGCAGCTATACCCTGTAACACATGAGGTTGCCATGAGTCAGAATCACCGCAACAGCAGTGGGTTATATTTTTGTTTTTAAGGAAGGGTTGGCTGTGTGGCAAAAAGTCAGTACTATACATTCCTTTTTAGTAAAACTGTGTCCTTTCAATAGGATCCTGATGAGAGAGCCATTCCTTTGCTTCGATCGAACATTGTACATATTCTCGCAGCGGCCACCCAGACCCTCCTAAGAAGAGAAATGTCTCTCAACAGAAGACTGTATGCCTGGTTACTAGGTACTGAGGAGTCCGCAGTGATTTAAAGTCCGTGTTAGTGAAACCTTTTAGGACTGACTGTTGGAATAAGTACACATCTTGAGGGTAGATTTCTGAATGATCAGTGCAGTAAGATGCCGTGCTGAGCAACCACAGCATCCAACTGTTGGATCCTGTAGCCTGTACTTTAGTTTTGCTTATTTTGTAGTTGTTATAAAAATAAGGGACATAAGAAATGGAATTTTTAAAACACCAATTGCATGTCATTTTAAGAAGCTTGAACTACCACAAAAATTATAGCTAAACCTTATTCAAGTAGAAACATGTTGCTATGGAGAAGTTTCATGGGATAAGGGTGCATGTCAGCGAAAACCCACAAACATTGTAGAATATATGTAAGCAAAGGAGGAGGTTTTGGATAAAGGTTATGACATATTTTGAGGAGATGGAAGGATAACTTTGGACAAGTGTGAAAATCCTGGACTTGTATTTCTGTGTGTGAGCCTGTGTGTTTGTGAAAAGCCTGTCACTGTGTAGGAAACCAGCTATGACTGTTGAGCAAGAGGCTTCTCAGGAGGGTCCTGGAAGTAGTGAGGCTTAAGGGGACCAAGGTCCTGCTAACTAAAAAGTCAGTGGTTTAAGTCCACCCTCAGGTAATGTAGAAGAACGGCCTGGCCATCTACTTCCCCAAAACTAGCCACTGAAAACACTACAGAGCACAGGAGTCACCATGAGTTGGAGTGTTTCAGTGGCAGCTGGTTCGCTGGTTAACCCAAAACAAACCATTGCCATGGAGTTGATTCTGACTCATAGTGACCCCAAGGGGCAGAGTCAAACTTCCCTGTGAAGTTTCCAAGGTGGATTCAAACTGCCTGTATTTTGGTTAGCAACCATAGCACTTAACCATTATGCCACCAGGGTTTCCATTAACTAATTAAAAGGTAGCAAGAGGCACGTGTAAGCATTTCATAAATTCCCGTATTCATGTGCCTAAGAAAAGTTGGTTTGAAAAGAGTTTAAAGGATTTCACCGCTTTCTTAAACCTCAACACATAAATATTATCACAGTGACATCAGGAAGCCCTCTTCAGCTTTTCTTCCCTTCTCTCTCCCCTTACAAAACTTAGAGAAGTGATTACATGGAAGCTTATTACGGATTTTGATAATATTCATAGGCTCTTTAAGCACTTCTATCCAAAGAATGGATTTGTTAACAGGCATAGTTCTGTTGCTGGTGGAATTCAGCGTGCTATGTATAGAAAGTACAAGGGCGTGAGTTCGGCTCTGCCTGACTCACTCAGCTGTCCCTAGGAGCCCCAGATTCTGTACCTATACCGTGCAGGCGTTGTTTCTTGTCTGGAGGACCTCACAGTTACTGACTTGGGGCTGAAAATGAGAGCTCATCTGTGGGAATGCCTTGATATCACATATGAATCAGGTGCCATTGAGTCTGCACAAACTCATGGTGCCCCCGTGTGTCAGGGTAGAGCTGTGCTCTGTAGAACTGTCAATGGCTGATTTTTTGGAAGTAGGACACCGGGGTACCTCTGTGTGGCCTCACACCTCCAGCCTTTTGGTCAGCAGCCAAGCACGTTAACTGGTGGCGCCACCAGGAGACTCCTGATTTTGCGTAGTACTATGTAAACAAATACTGTTTGCTTGTTGGTTTGTTTAAGATTGTCTTCATTCAGTTGTAGAGCTGTAATCATAATTGTGACCTGTGTGGCACAAATGGTTAAATGCTCTTCTGCTAGCTGAAGGGTTGGCAGCTGAAACTCATCCAGAGTTGCTTCAGAAGACAGGCCTGATAATCTGCCTCTGAAAGGTTGAAAGCCACATGGAGCAGTTCTACCCTGCACGCATGGGCTCACCATGAGTCAGAATCAACTTGATGACAATTAGCAACAATAACCTATGATTGTAAAAGACAATTAGGGAAGACTGTTGGCAGCAGACTAACTCGATGCCTACTGAGAAGGAATTTGGCCTGTATCACCCTCGCGTATCACTGTCAGAATTTGTCTTGATGAAGAAGAAAGATGTTACTTGATCTTTGTGAATCTGATTTTGGTTTCCTGTTGAAAGAATTATATTTTGATAAATATCAGAACATGAGACTGTACCACAGTATGATGTACTTTAATATTATAGCTCTCTTTACCACTTTCTTATAGGTTCAGACATTAAAGGAAACACTGTTGTGCCAGAATCGGAAATCTCCAATTCTTGTGAAGACCAATACTCTTATTTTTTTGAAAAGTACTCCAAGGATCTTTTAGTTGAGGTAAAGGAATACTTCTGGACAGTCAGCCCCATCCAGTGCTTTTCTTTTTTCTTTTTTTGTGGTACAGATGTCCAGCAGTTCAAACTTACCACGTATAAAACGGCGGCATTGATTCCATCCTTCGTGTTGGACACCCATTGTCACCCCCTTTTCCAAACTATCCCACCACCATTAACTCATTGCCCCCCAAACAAAAACTTCCTCTTCCCTCCTTCACACCTCTGCTCACCAATAGTAATCTTTGTTCTCTCTGTATTTGCTCGTCTCGTGTAAGTGAGATCATACAGCATTTGTCCTTTCACGATGGACTTAAACTTCACTCAGCATGTTTTCAGGGGTCATCCGTGTTGTAGCATGCATCAGACCTTCATTTCTCTTTATGGCTGTGTCATATTCCATTTTCTAGATATACTGTGTTTTATGTATCCATTCAGCTGCTGATGGACATTTCTGTTGTTTCCACCTTTGGCTGTTCCAAACAACGCTGCAGGGAACACTGGCACACAGGTGTCGGTTTGCATTCCTGCCGTCAGTTCTTTTGGTCGTATACCTAGCACTGAAATTGCTGATTCATATGGTAGTTTTGTGGTCAACTTTTTGAGGAAGCAACAAACTGTTTTCCACAGTGGCTGCATCGTGTTACATCCCCACACTTAATGGATAATAATTCTCCAGGGTGTTCTTGATCGTATCTCAGCAGTCTCTTTACTGGACCTCACAGCAGACATGCATGTTCCACAGTTCACGGCTTAGAGAAATGCGGAGTATTGGTTGCCTGCTGTTGCCGGGTTTTCTTTTTATTCCTGAGTATTTAACACTTCGAACAACCAGTAGTGTCATGCTTCACTGTCATCCAAATATCCTAATGTATCACTTTTTAAATAATAGGGCCTGATTGAAATACTACACCAGAACTTGTCCGGTACTGATGGAGAGGACTGTCATCACGCATACCTGAAACCTTTCCGCATCCTCACCAGCCTGCTTGAAAAGCCAGAAATAGGTAATGTTAGGGATGGTTTTGAGTCCCAGATGGGCAGGGGGAAGGGAGGGATGTGTGCAAACTGATACACGCCTGGCTGGTAACCAAAAGGATGGCGGTTCATGTCCACCCAGAAGCATCTTGGAAAAAAGACCTGGTGATCTACTCCTGAAAAATCAGTCATTGAAAACTCTATGGCATACAGTTCTACTCTGGGGTGCCAAGAGTTAAATCAATCTGACGGCTCCTAGTTTTCAGCAATGCGTCAGTGCTATCCTTTGGTACCGTAAGTGGCAAGGTTAAAAGTTACCGTCATATTCCAAATATAGGTTGTTGGTTTTCAGAGAACACAATAGCACAGTGAATCATTTTTAGTATAATTTAATCTTCAGAATTTTAGAATCTTGAAATACCTTAGTCTTTTTTTCTGTGTGGTTCAGTATTGTGTCAGGGGCCCCAGTGCTTTTGTGCCAATAATTGGAATATTTTGGTTGGTGAAATACCTTTGAGCCTCTATTGTGTGTGACTGACTGTGTGCCATCAGGGCACACATGATATTTACTTTTAAGAGTGTTTCTTCAATCCTTAACTTAAAATTTATTTTCAGTACATAGGCCACCCTCCTCCATCCTTTGCATGTATCTTTGGGTAAGCCCCTTCTGTCATTTGGGCCCCACTGCTTTCCCCTGTAAAATGAAGGGGTTGAACGAGACTCTGGGCCCCACTTGGAATTATGGTCCTCTATGTCAAGCTTTCCCTGAAAACATGATGCTGAGTATAATAGGTTAGACACAAGGACATATATTGCATGGTCCAACTTACATGAAATAGGCAAATGTGTAGAGACCTTTTTAAAAAAAAAAAAACCCAGGTTCAGGAGATCAGGCTAGCAAGTCTGGTGTTCTTTTTAAAAAGCCTTTAAAAAAAAAAGTCCTGTGTTGTGCCATCCAGCACCTGTTACACCCTAACACGTAGTTCCTTGAGCATCACATTATAGGCCAAGGTATGCCCACTGACAGATGTGTGATTGCTGTTTTCCAAGAACCAGACAGTTGAGGGCATTAATGTGATGTTGTCTGTAGCCTCAAGGCAAGACCTTTAACGTATTAATTCAGGGACAAATGGGAATGTCTGCTGTGCTACATGAGGCTCTGGGGATATGGAGGACAGTCAAGTTGGTGGAAGGAAGACTTAGATCCTGGTGTGGTTTCACTGTCGTTAATGGTTCACTTTTTTTTTAGTAACTGTTTTGTGCCAGTGAGCTATGTCATATAACGACATCCTCTGACTGATTCTCTTATGATGCCCCTTTAAAGCAGAGAGGGACTAAGGCTGAGCAAGGCTGAGACGTTGCACGAGGTCACCAAGAGCTGGCTTGAAGCTTGATTTGTCTGACTCAGAGCCTGATGAGCTCTCATCATCTTGACACTCAGAGTACATCACAGCCTCTTACTCCTGTAGCCAAGATGAGCTTTTTTTAAATAATTTTCATTATGGTAAAAATATGTACAGTGAAACCTGAGAGCCAGAACTCAACAGCACTGCCTTGTTTTTACAAGTTTTACAAGTTCTGCAACTTTGATGGGGTGCAGTTTTAGCACTTTTTCTGTCACTGCTTATTAGTGGAGAATGTTTGGATTTTCGTTTTCTGACAGAGGTCTACCTTACACAGGTTCGGGCTTTCACAACTTTTACTGGATAGCAAAACATTTCAATAATTTTTCAGGTGTAATCCAGTGACATTGGTCACATGATACTGTGCGACCATTATTACTGTCCTTTTCCAAACTGTTGCACCACCATTAACAGAGGCTCAGTGTATCCTTAGCAGTGAGTCCACTCCTCTCTCCTCCCATCCCTTCAGTAGCTACCAGTAAACATTGGTCTCTACACATGTGGCTATTTCGTGTAAGTGGGATCATGCAATATTTATCCTTGTATCAAACTTATTTCACTCAGCATCATGTTTTCAGGGTTCATCCAAGCCATAGCATGTGTAGTAGGATTTCATTTCTCTTTATGGCTGAGTAGTACTTCATTGCATGGATAGACCACATTGGGTTTATCCAGTCACGTGTTTGTGGACTCTTGGATTATTTCCACTTTGGGGCTATTGTGAATAGTGCTGCAGCGAACATGTCAGGATCCTATAACTGTTTAGATCCCAAGCAACCTGGTTCAGATTCAGGAGATCTGGCTAGCAGCAAGTCTGGTGTTCTGACAGGTGGCAAACCGGGCTCCCCTACCCTCAAGGCATGAGGACTCAACCTTTTTGGTGGCAAATGGTGGAAAAGTTTTATTAAGCAAAAGTACATTCCAGAAGGGAAACAGGTCAGTCTGCACAAGTGGAGAAAGACCCTGTGTGGATTTGGGGAGTCCTTTTATATTGGTAAGGGAAAAGGGTGGTAGTGTTGCTCCTGGTTCCAAGTTTTGGGCCATACATCAGCAAATGCTTGTTGGGTCCCCTCCCCAGAGAGTATGTAATGCTATGGAAAAAAAAACAAAAACTGTTGCCATCAAGTTGGGTCCCAACTTGGGACCCAGTGACCATAGAGATCAGAGTAGAAATGATCCATAGAGTTTACAAGGAGCGCCTGGTGGACTTGAACTGCTGGCCGTTTTGGTTAGCAGACATAGCACTTAAGCCACGGTGCTACCAGGGTTTCCAGTGGTATGAAGATGGAATGGAAATAAGGGCTAGGTCACTTCTAGGTTGTTCTTCTAGGTGGTATGCACATGTGACCACACCCCAGATACCAGAATTATTGTATCTGTGTAACAACTGACAGGAAAGAACTGTTAAATCTGCATCATGGACTTGCTGGGAAAGAAGTATTATATCTGTAACTACCCTTCTCTAGCAGCAGTGATCAGGTTCCCTAACTAACCTTGTCAAACACTGGTGTAAGAAAGATGAACGTTTATTCCGTAACATGTTTAGTTCTAGCTTCTCTTAACCAAGGTCCAAGTATTAAGCACTTGTTCCTCCCAGCTGTGCAGTTAAACACTATCTGAGGCTGTTTTGCATTGTGAAAGCTTTCCATCTCCCCTTCTGTCCTTCCTGCCTCAGCCAGTCTTGGCTCACGTGGCTTTTTTCTTGGTGTGCAGTGAGTGACTGCAGCTCTGAGGAGCCCTGGTGTAGTCTGAAAGGGAAACCAGTTAGCTACACAAATATATTGGGACCTTCCTGTGTGACTTGGAGAAGTATTCAAAAAGGAAAACAAGACTCAGCATTTTGGGGATGCGTGTTTCATGCCAAGGCCACGTCGCTGTGAGAAAACCAGGTGGAATGCCACTGCTAATGTAGGCTCAGGTGGGATTTTCCAGGAGGGTTGGGCTTCTACCCAGTCATATTGTTATTGGCTGCCCTCAGGTCAGCCCGTGACTTACAGTGACCCCATTCATCGTGGAACAATACACTGCTTGGTCCTGTGCCATCCCATGGTTAGTACAGATCAGACCACTGTGATCCACAGGGTGTTTTTACTGGCTGCATTTTGGAAGGAGAGCTCCAGGCTTTTCTTTGTAGTCTATCTTAGTCTGCAAGTGCTACTAAAGCCTGCTGAGTGTCAGACAAGCACACAAACTTTTTGTGTGTGTGTACTTTAAGTGAAAGCTTACAATTCAAGTCAGTTTCTCATACAAAAACTTACACTGCTATGCTTTGTTATATGACCCCAGCTGCTCTCCCACACTGACTCACACTCCTCCTCTCGACACTGTTTTCCGTGTCCATTCAACCAGCTCCTGTCCCCCTCTGCCCTTGTAACTGGAAACTCAGTCGCTGCTTCACACTACACATTACCACAAAGCCAGGCATAGAGACAGGGAGGAATTGTACTGTATTCAGATGCCAGCAATCTGAGAACATTGTGGGTTAGCACCTTAAAAGCCATCTTAACAACTCTTCTCAAACTGGACGGTTTTCTAGGAAGAAGGAGGAAGGGTTAGAGGGAAAAAAAGGCCCAAGGAGGGAAGTCATTCAGGTCCCTGGGCAGGGTCTGGAGTCACAGGGTGGGTGATGTCATAAGGATCTGGGCAGTGGTTAATAGCTTTTCAGTCAGTGGTTGAGAAGAATAGTCTCGGGCCACTGGGCAAGGTCTGAAATAAACCTCACAGTCTCCAGGTTAGTTGTTATAATTTTTCTAGTCACTGTGAGAGATCAGACACTTTTATAATTATTGACCATTTCATCCTCTCATCTTACCTCTGGACAAGAGCTGTCCAGTTAGTCTGATGTGTCTGTTTCAGCCAAGAAGCACACTCTTCACCTGATCATTTTTTATCTTGTAGACCAGTTCTGTCTTTGTCTGAGGAGTTGATTTCTTGAATGGTTTCAGTTCTGGGCCAGCAGAGTCTCGGGGTCATATCTTCCAGAGAACCTTCCATTCTATCAGACCGTCAAATCTGGTCTTTTTATGGAGTTCAAGTTCTGCACCCCAGATTTTTTCCACTCCATCAGGGACTCTTTGTTGTGTTCTGTGTGAGGGATCATTGTTGATAACTCGGTACCATCTGGCTCTTTCAATCTCCTGATGTAATCTCATGGTTTATGTGGCCTTTTCTGTCTCACAGGCTCTTGTTTCCCTTATGCCTTTGATATTCTTCATTCTCTTTTGCTCCAGGAGGGTTGAGACCAACTGATGCTTCTTAGATGGCTGCTTGCTAGCTTTTAATCCCCCAGATGCCACTCATCAGAGTAGAATGCAGAACATTTTAATAAACTTTGTTATGCTGGTTGACCTAGATGTTCCCTGAAACCATGGTCCGTAGACCATTGTCCTGCTTGTCTGTCCCTCAAAGTGGTTGCATTAGAAAACTTGTTAGCTTTTGGTTTAGTCCAGTTGAGAGCAGGACACAAACTTCTGACGAGTGGTGACTATGTTCCCCTGATGGGTGGAAACCTCAGGTTCTTGCTCGGCATGACTCATTGGCCAATAAGTGAGAGAGCAAGGTGGGAGAACAGGAAAGGCATCTTCATTTCATTGTACAAGGAAAGGACTCATTCAGAGTTGCTGCTGCCAAGACTGCTCCACAAGCACATACAGGCCAGTTACTTTTAAAGGGGTTTACAAGATACCTCAGCAACATTCTTAATCATACTGTGCAGGCACAGTAGGGTTTTCATATAACCTGCAAGCAAAAACAGGAGTCAGATGCAAAGCTGGGGGATGAGAGGAAAGCTGGCAAAGGAAACAGCTTTTCAGTGTTATGCTATGAGGGAGGAAGCCAGGTAAAGCAAACATGGTATTAGTACAGCACTGTAGGGGCTCTGTCAGCTGCAGGTGAGGTGCATTGACTTGGAATCTATCCTGGGTTTGCTGCATCAAAGGTGAGAATTCTGCCACTGAAACACTGCTGCCTCTTTGCTCTGTCTCATAATTTAGTTACCTAGGAGAAGATACACTGTATTTTTACACAGATAAGTGCTTCCTATATATTTTTGCCAACCATGTATTGTCAAACCAAATCAACTTCTTCCTTCTTGTCACTGTAGTGGGAATTCAGAAATGGAGGGGGAAAAGTTAAGATATACTTTAGTAACAGATAAGCCAGCAGACCTGGGAGACAGGGGGAATAGCTTCTCCAAAAAACTCTCCCTTGGGTTACATTTCCAGCAGTTTTTATAGCCGGATTTCAAGGGGGTTGGTATCTGAAGATTGCCACAGAACAGTCAGTAACAGGGAGTCACGGGATTCCAACACATCTCATCATACACTGTAAATTTCCCAGAATATCACTGTCTCCATGAGGTCTTTGGAATAATTGACTTTCAGCCCCAGAGACAAGGAGGAGAATGCAGGCCTGCTAATCCAGTTTGGGGGTGATAATTGGGGCAGGGATGCAATGTAGTTTAGCAATCTAAGCGATTTTACTAGATTCCTATATTCACTGACACATGCAGTCCCCTCCCCGTGCTGTTTTCGTAAGTATGCTGTTCTGCAAGTTATACATTTGAACACATTATTTACACGGGTATATTGTTTGTGGAAAATGTGGTACTTAAGAGGAAGGGTATAGATTATAGAGAGCACTGAGAAGGCCCAGAGTGTCACTTGGTCTTTCCCATTCTTTTGCTTCAGGGCTTTGCAACTTCCTCATTTTCTCCCATGATTCTGGTGACAGAATTGTTTTTATCTGTAGAAAGTGTTCATCATTCTTAGGCTGTGGAGACACTATACATCAAAATCACTTTCTTGGAGGGGGCACATCTTTTGTTTTTGTGAAAGGGAAGTATAAAAGATTAATCTGCTGACCACTCTGGCCATTTGTTCTGTGTGCAATGGGTGAAACAGCACTTCCTGGGTGCTGTTTTGAGACAGAAATGCCCAGCCGGCTCCCACCTGCCTAGTGGGCTGTGATGATGGGTATCCAGCATGCATCTGGTCCAGTTCTTTTGTGCCTCTTAGTGATCTTCCCAGGGTTAGTGCTATTTCTTTTGTTCTACCTTTTGATTATAAGAATTCAAAATAAGGAAGTTACCCTCCTAAAGAGCATTTGTATTGAGTAACGTACCTGGCCAAGCAGTTTTTGCACATGTGAAACACCTATTGGAGTTCTTGGATGGGACAAACAGTTAAGAACTTGGCTGCTAACCCAAGAGAGAGTTTTGAATCCACCCAGAGGCTCCTTGAAGAAAAGCCTGGCGATCTAGTTCTGAAAACCTAACCATTGAAAACTCTGGAGCACAGTTCACCTCTGAAATACACAGGGTTGCCATGAGTCAGAGTCAACTTGATGGCACCTGGTTAAAATACTTGGTACCCTGCCCAAGTGGCTCAGAGGATGGCCTGAAACCGAGGCACCTTGGGCAAGTGACTTGCCTTCTCTGGGCAGATCATCCTATCTGTGAACAGAGACCTCTTCATATGGCTGTTGCGAGGATTAAATCTGTTCATATCTGTAAAATGTGTAGAACAGTGTGCAGCATGTAATGAATGTCTGAGTCATCTAGTGCTGCTGTAACAGAAATATCACAAGTGGGTGGCTTTAATGAACAGAAATGTATTTTTCAGTTTGGAATGGTAGAATGCTGAATTCAGGTTGTTGACTCTAGGGAAAAGCTACCTCTGTCAGTCCTGGGGGATATCTGTATCTTTAAGCTTCTGTAGTCCCAGTGCTCCTTTGTTCATTGATCTTCACATGGCATCTTCTGGCCCCTCATCTGTGCTCTCTGATGTCTCTAATCTGCCGTTTCTGTTTTAGAAGTTAGGTTTAAGACACACTCTATGCGGATACAGCATCATTAACAGAGAAAAGAAAAAAACCCTATTCCCAAATGAGATTACCACAGCTATAACCAAAACCCACTGCTTTAAGTCCACTGCGACTTAGAACAACCCTGTAGCTCAGAGCAGAACTGTCCAGTAGAGTTTCCAAGGAGTGCCTGGTGGATTTGAACTGCTGACTTTTTGGTTAGCAGCCGTA
The DNA here is from genome assembly GCA_028571685.1 of Heterohyrax brucei. Classification (NCBI taxonomy): domain Eukaryota; kingdom Metazoa; phylum Chordata; class Mammalia; order Hyracoidea; family Procaviidae; genus Heterohyrax; species Heterohyrax brucei. Next base: position 42,086,030 of record CM053157.1, on the reverse strand, counting down.
GCACTTAACCACTACACCACTAGGGTTTCTATCACAGCTATAAATGTTGACAAAGAATACGGAATCTACCATGGACTGCGAGAAGAACAAACAAATCTGTCTTGGAAGAAGTACGGCCAGAATGTTCCTTAGATGCCAGGATGGCAAGCTTCAGCTCTTGTACATTGGACATTGTTACAGGAGGGACCAGTTCCTGGAAAGAACATCATGCTTAGTAGAGTAGAAGTTCATTAAAGAACACAACCCTCAATGAGATGGATTAGCACAGTGGTTGCCCAATGGACTCAAGCATAGCAAAGATTGTGAGGATGGCACAGGACTAGTACACAGTGTTGCTGTACCATGTAGACATCAGGAGAATCTGGAGTAGGATGATGGCAAGACATCTCAGAGGTGAGCCAGCAGGGACAGCACATGAGGCTCAGGCACCAACGGGAAACAGCCACTCAAACCAGCCTGTGAGGGTAAAGTGGATGAGACCTCAGGATCAGGTCACAGCACAGCAGCAGGCCAACGTCTTAGAATCAGGTCATGTCACAGCAACAGACCCCCAGAGGGGACTGCACACCCCAGGCCTTCAAGGATGAGGCACACAGCAGCAGACCAGTGGACACAGACTCAAAGAGAGAGACTGCGTACTGCAAATCTAGAGTGCTGGATATTTATACAAGTTGTTCACTTCGTTCTGGTTGTTATCAGCCAGTCCATAAGTCTTATCTTCTGGTGCCTTGAGTTGTTAACTTCATGCTGATTGTCTATCTTCTTTATCATTTCTTTGACCGTCTGCTGTCATGTCCATCTGGCAGGTGTTTTCCTCACTTTTACTTTTTCACCATGACCTTGCGTTTTCTCAGTGTCTTAGCTTAAGCACAACCATTTTGTGTTTTAATAGTTTAGCCAATTTAAACTTATGTTTATGACAAGACTCCACTTTAGTATATATTCTGCTTCAATGCACACACGTGGGCGCGCGCACACACACGTATAAAACCGAAACCAAACCCAGTGCGTCGAGTTGATTCTGACTCATAGCAACCCTGTAGGACAGGGTAGAACTGCCCCATGGGAAGTTGCCAGGGAGCTCCTGGCAGTTTTGAAGTGTTGCAGGAAAAACAGGAATTTACAAATAACTGTTAAACAAAGCTCCAGGGAGCAAGGATCACTGTGAACACCGTTAGTTGCGAGAAGAAGGGCCTTTAATTCGAGCTGCGGAATGCAGTGGACTGAGTCTGAAAATGGCTGACTTCCTTATCCTGCTAAATTCCAGAGTTCATGTATGTTTTACAGAAAGTTCAAACAAAGAAATTTTCATACAGCATTCCTATTGGTATTGGTAGTTTTACAAATTATCATTGTATCTTTTAGCTGGTATTTACATGGTTACAGAGATAAAGATAAGCAAACTCTTAAGTTGGAGGAGGGGGCTTTCTTTTCTCTGGGGTTGAACTGCTCACAGGAAGCACTTGCGTGGCGTTTTTTCTTGTGCTAGGCTTCCAGGCTCTTGGTGCTTTTAACAGGACTCTAACTCTTCAGGTTTGAAACCTTCAGGATCCTGGTCTTTTAGGAAAGGCTGTAACTCTTCAGGCTTTCCTCTCTCAGAATTACTGACCTTTAGGTTAGCAGCAGTAGCACTTAACTGCTGCACCACCAGGGTTTCCACATATACATGTATATATTATGTGTGTGTATGTATGTGTGCATATATATATGTGCATACATACACTCACACACACATGCACACGTGTACATATCCTCATTTCATGTGGGTCAAAATCGACTTGATGGCACCTAGGAAGAACAGCAATATAAGGGTTGGGATTCCAACAAGTTTTGAAGAACACGGTTTAACCTCTAGTGGTGAGATCTACCAAAATGCTGACTATTTTCCTTAACGTTACTCCCCTAGCTGAAGCTGTCATTGACACAGCTAAGGTTCTTATGCTTCTGCTTTCTTTATACTATATGAATTGTGTGTAGAGAGAGGTAATATATGCATTTTATGTGTATGTTATTTATTTGACTTTAAAATAGTCATTGCATCCTAGAGTAAACTCAAAAAACCTGTTAAAGTGAAAACCAAGATTTATTGAAAGGATATGAAACATTGAGATGCGTAGAGGTAATCCCACACAGAGTGAAGACCAGTGGCTCCGAGAATCAGCTGCTTTGCAGGGGTCAAGAAGCTCCCCGCAATACTCTGATTGGTTACTTGCCTAGGCATAGCCATATTCTAGCAGAAACTGTTTTCTTCAGCCTTCGCTAGGCTGGCCCGGACTTGTCTAAACTTAGCCTGGGCTTGCCCTGGCCGCCCAGGGGAGCCTCGTTGGTTCCTCCCGGCCAGAGGCCCGTGTCTCTGTGCGTATGAATGGGAAGTTACATTCTCTAGAATGGGGAAGCTGCAACAAAGTACAGTGAGGCCTCCTCCTAGGCCAACCACCCTAGATATGCCAGTCATCAGCAATCTAAAGCTCGCATTCGGTTGTTGGTCTTTCTGTGACCATTTTCTTTTTCATTGCAGGGCCTCAGGTGATTGGCAGTTTATTTCTGGAAGTGATCAGAGCCTTTTATTCTTACTGCAGAGACGCTCTTGGCTCTGATCTTCAACTGAGCTACACTCAGAGTGGAAACTCACTGATAAGGTATGAAAGTCTTCCTCCTCCCTCTCTGGTGCCATGATTGTTTTTTCTCTGTGGCTTTCTGTAAACTGTGAGGCACCAGAGAAAGTGGAAATACAGCAGGTTTGTGCTGCCAGGGTTCTGTCTCGCTAACCGTGTTCACAGCACCGGCTGCGCATGACCAGTCCAGGGAGGCTGATCCAAAACGCGGCTTCCCTTCTCTGGTCAGTCCAGACCCCAGCTGCTCCACGTAGCCCTCTCTCTCATCTCCATTCACCCTGGACTGGGTCAGCAGTTACCAGCCCCTTCTCTTTTTTTAGGTCCAGTAATCTCTTGAAATAATTTGCTGTAGAAAGGGGGCTTTTTAAAAATTTTCTTTCAAGAAAATTTTGTATTGGTCAATTATGTAACAGAGTTGCCATTTTAACCATTTTTAAGTGTACAGTTCAGTGACATGGATTACATTCACCTGCTATGATATCTCTACCTATAAGATGATTTTTTTGTTTGTTTGCCTAATTTTTTTTTAATGAAAAAATACACAACAAAACGTATACCACTTCATCAGTTTCTTACTGCAGAGATGTATAGTTAGTGACATAAGTTACATTCTGCGTATTGTGCTACTTTTATGGACGATGTTTTCCAAACCATTGTACCATCATGGACACACATGCACTACCCAAGTATGCTTCTCATCTGTCAAATTGCTGTTGTCAGTTTGATCACAGACAGATAATTCTTTTAAAAAGTACTTAAAGCAAAAAGAAAAAAGAAAAAAAAGTACTTAATGCAGACAATCTTTTCTAATTATTCTAAACTTACTTGGTTCAAAGGTGCCTTCAGGGGATAGATTTGGTTCAGGATTTTAAAATTTCCTCAGGGTGGAGAGCAGATGGAGCTGCAGATAGGCAGGCATGCAATATTGATTTGGATTATATACTTCCACTTCATCACAATAAAAAATAAAATGTTTAAACAAAAATTTCCTCAGAATAATACTCTGGGGTGAAAACCCTAGTGGCATAATGGGTTAAATGCTACATCTGCTAACCAAAAGATCAGCAGTTCACATCCACTGGGCACTCCTTGGAAACCCTACACAGCAATTCTGCTCTGACTAATAGGATCACTATGAGTCAGATATGACTCGATAGCAGTGGGGTTTTTTAATAGTTTGGGGTAGGAGGAGGAAGCATTATCTGACCTCAGGCTCCAGGAAGTCTGGATTTCATAAGAGTGTGGAATCCTGTTCTTCACTGCATTCCCCCCTGCCCACCTCAAGAGACTATCACTAATCTTGCAGAATAAAAGGATGCAAGCACACAGGGCAGGGCCGGGAGGCATTTAGACCCAGAGTTTCTGTGTCCCTCTCTCCAGCCAGGAAGCTACACTGAGCCCCCATCTTCCAAGGCCTTTCCTGGCCTTACCGTGTGGCCATGATCATTGACATCATGCCTCTGGGGGCTTAGTCACCTGCAGCCCCCAGGTGCTCCCTTTTAGTCTGGTCAGTGCCAGCTCACTGGCGTGGTCCTGCTCCCAGGAAACAGGGCAAAAGGCCACGTTGAATACTGCAGGAGGGTTCCACACCTCGTAATACCAAAACCAACCGTTACTGTTGAGTCAAGTTTGACTCATAGTAACCTTAGAGGTCAGAGGAGAACTGCCCCACTGAGTTTCCAGGGAGCACCTGATGGATTTGAACTACCAACCTTTTCATTAACAAACATAACACTTAACCCACTACACCACCAGAGTTTCCCCATACCTCATAGACACTCATTAAAATACTCAATGCTAATAAGTTAATCAACTTGAATTAACTCTTCCCTACTGAGTACTGTGAAGCATTTATAAGAAATTTTATCTAGTTTCTGTTCTAACCTGAGATGTACAAGCAGTATTATTGATCAACTGTGAATATTGTTCAACCAAAGTAACTGGACTGAGTATACCCTAGGGGTAAGTTACAGGAAAAAGGGAAGGTGGGGTGGAGTAGTTCAGGAAGTAGAGGCAGGGGTGAGCTAGGGGCATAGTCAAAGGGAAGGAAGGGAAAGATGAAGAAAAGGGTATCTCAGGGACCCTAGAGGCAGAAAGTTGGGGACACAGAGACAGTAGGCACATAGTTTATTAAGGTGTGTGAAAAACTTGAAGTTGTCAAGTCAGTTTTGACTCATAGTGACCCTACAGGACAGAGTAGATCTTCCCCATAGGGTTTCCAGGGAGCACCTGCTGGATTCAAACTGTTGACCTTTTAATCAGCTGCCATAGCACTTAACTGCTACACCACTAGGGTATGTGGATACCTATAAATCTTGTTTTGTTGACCTTTTTAAGATAATACAGCCAGCTGAATGTATTGTGTTGTTTGACCAATTGTTGTATGCCATCGAGTTGACTGTAGCTCATAGCAAGCCTATGGCACAAAGTAGAATTGCCCTGTAGGGCTTCCTGTGGCCTCCTGTGGAGCCACTGGTGGGTTTGTACTGTCAGCCTTTCGGTTAGCAGCCAAGAACTTCAGCTGTTATACTACCAGTATCTAATTATATACTCTTGGAATAGAACTTGTTTTCTAAACCAAATTGTTTGTAAAACTTGTGAAATAATTTCTAAGGTAATATATTAATACATTATTTAGAATGCCATTATGCAAGCTCTTTCCTTTGTAAAAATAGTAATCTTTTTATCTTTGTCAGGGTTTGTCAATCTCTGTAGAAATAAGTTGTAAATGATAAAATGGGTTACGATTTTTCAGATGCAGTTTCTCATTGTACAGGCTTTTTTATGGATTTATTTATTTCAACCCCCTTTTACAGTTCAATAAAAGAAAATAAAAATGCCTCTGAGATTGTTAAGACAGTGAATTTGCTGATCACTTCCCTCAACACTGACTTTCTCTGGGATTATATGATGAAGTGTTTTGAGGATTGCTTTAGGTAAGTACACAACTCAGTAGTACGGAATGTTTAGGAAGGATGAGAGGGTTTCAAGATTGTGACTTGGTTTCCTAGTGCGGCTGTAACAGAAATACTACAAATGGGTGGCTTTAAAAAGCATATATTTTCTCATAGCCTTAAACAAACAAACAAAAACAGTTACCATCAAGTCAGTTACAGCTTAGGCAACCTCATGTATGTAGAGCGAAACTGTGCTACTAGGGTTTTCGAGGGTGTGACCTTCTGGAAGCAGATTGCCAGGCCTTTCTTTTGTGGCATCTCTTGGTGGGTTTGAACCAGCAACCTGTTGGCTGGTGGTTCATATCTACCCAGAGGAACTTCAGAAGAAAGGATTGGCAGTTCACTTCTGAAAATCAGCCGTGTAGAGCACACATCTACCCATACACATAGGCCACCTTGAGTTGGAACTGACTTGACAGTGATAGGTTTGGTTTTATTTTTTTAATTTACAGTGAAGAAAATTAACCCAGGTTGAGGTGTATCATGTTAGCAAGATGAATCCCAAGTAACTCTGAGAACCAATATATACTTTTTTTTAACTTAACCTGTTTATCTTACTGCCTCCTTAAAAATTCTTCTTGCTTTTCCACATAAAATGAAAAGCTAACAGTAGAGTTGATTGGTGGAGTAACACGGTCTGGGGAAGCTGAAGAATTCAGAGATGTTGATAAACTCATGGCTGTTACCTGAGGAAGGAGTTGTGGAGGGTTGCACGCCTCTGAGTTGCACAGCTATGGGGCCTGCTGCATTCCAAAGCCCAGGCTGGTTCCCTTGGAACATACCTTTGGTTTGGGGCCAGGGAGGCTGGCCAGGTCCTCTAGGCATGGAATTCCTCTTGGGCATGGGACCTCCCTCATGTGAATGCACAAAGGTCAGTTCACAGTGGACCCTTTCTGGAGAGGAGCAGATTCAAAAGACTCGCCATACTTCCTCTGTGTTACCTAATTTTCCTCACCAAAGCTGCTGTTACTGGAACTAGTTTCATTATGTTTGAAATACATTACAAAACCAAGTTACAACAACAAGTAGCTTTGCTGAAACCATAACAAATGGTTGGAATTATTGTAGGAGAGAGCATTAATTTGTTTTTCACCCCTATGATTTATTTAGGCCAAACAATACAGAGAAGCAGAATTACTCTGGCGGGAAAAGCATCAGCACCCCCCCCACCGTGTCAGAACTCTGCACCCTCCTTGTGTTCCTGCTGGACGTTATTCCCTTGGTGAGGTGTTTGCCATGAAGAGACAGCCTTGTGCTTGCTGTGGTTGCATCTTTATTAATGTTGTGGGCCTCCTTTATAAGCTTTAGCTTACTGAAAACTAGTTGTTGGTTGCCACTGAGTTGATTCCATCTCAACAGCAATCTGTGTGTTACAGAGTAGAACTATGCTCCATAGGGTTTTCTTGGCTATGAGCTTAACTGAAGCAGATCGACAGGCCTTTCTTCCATGGCACTGGGTGTGTTCGAACCACTTACCTTTAGGTCAGCAGTTGAGGGAAGACCATGTGTCCCATGTGTACGACACAGTTTTAATGTTTATTTCAGCATGGGAATGTCACTGGGTATAATCTACTGTAATATTTCTTCTGTCTGATTTAAAAGGCCTTCTTTTCAGCTAGCTGTATATAGGCTGAGCTGAAGTTACTTAACCCAGATGATGAACTAGGTATCATTTACCTAGGGGAAACGGTAACTATATTTCCTGGATAAAACTATATAGTTAGCTAATTTTTCCTGAGGAAACTAATTCTCTGAAGATAGAAATACATGTGGAAATTTTACTATTTTCTATTAGAAAAGCCACTTGAAAGGAGGGGAAGAATGTCCGTTGATTTCTTTGGATTAAAAGGAAATGTGATTATATTTTCCTGTTTGGAAATTAGCACAAAGCGTACTTGTGGTCTCAAAAATTACGTTTTCAGAGACACCATTTTGAGGTGCATTTTCTTTTTCGAATTATAATCTAAAAGCATATTATCTAAACCTGTGTTTCTGTTCGTAGGAGCTCTACTCCGAGGTGCAAACACAGTACCTCCCACAGGTGCTGCACTGCATGGTACAACCCCTGGCTGAGGACATGGAGTCTCTGCGCTTGCCCGAGCTCACCCAGGCCTTAAAGACGTGCTTCAAAGTGCTCAGCAGGGTGCAGATGCCCCCCTCCTACCTGGACACAGAGCCAGCAAGTGAGAGCACGGTGGGTGCACTGAAAAACTGAGATGGTTTTCTGTATTAAGAAAAGTGGACACTTTCATAGGTGTTACAAGTGTTTAGAGTAGTTAGGATAAGAATAAAAATTAGAAGATACACGGTAATACCTAAATTATGCTTCCAGAGCCCCTAAGCGTAGTAAAAGGTTTTATTGTAAAAGTGAGCCCGCTTCTCTTCACCAGCTCCCTCCCAGAAATTTTAACAGCAATTAGTGATTCAGTACATCTAGCTGCTAGACTCTTTTATGGGTGTGTTTATGTGCATGTCATTTTGGTTATTTAAAATGTAATTGAATATACCGTTCCAGAAAAGGCAAAACTATAGAGACTGCGAAGTGCTCTGTGGCTGCCATGGTTCAGGAGAAGGGGAGATGGATGACTAGATGAGGCACAGGGCATTTCTAGGGCAGTGAAACTATTCACCAAGGCACTGTAATGGTGGACACACAACATTGTGCATCTGTCAAAACACATAGAACGTGCGGTGCTGGGCCCCACTAAAGAGTGAACCTCATTTAAACTATGAAATTTGCTTAGTAGTAATGTATCAGTATTGGTTCATCAGTTGTAACAAGTTAACACGTGAATCTAAGATGTTAGTAATAGAGGGACAGCATGGGAGAAGGGCTGTGCTTCAAACCCCAAACTGTTGAAATTTTAACTATATATATACATACACATACCTATGTGTATGTGTATACATGTGTGTATATATCTATATATACATATACGTATGTGTGTGTATACAGCATCTGACAGTTAAGTTCACAAACTGATCCTAGAAAAAGTGTTGGATCCCTCATTGCTGAGTATCACTGCAGTCACCCATGAAGTACTCTCCTTGGGAAGCTACACCTTGACACCAGCACCTAGTCCACTGTTCTAGTCATCTGACGCTGCTCTTAACAGAAATACCACAGAGTGGATGGCTTTAACAAAGGAAAGTTTATTCTTACACAGTCCAGTAGGCTACAAGTCCAAATTCAGGATGTCTGCTCCAGGGGACTCTGAAAGTCCCTGTGTTGCATAAGTCTTTGGCTGTGGTTGGTGCAGGAACCTCCGGTCTGAAGGACACACGCTACTCACTGTGCTGCTTTGTTGGTGGTGTGAGGTTCCCAGCTCCCTGCTTGCTTCCTTTCCTTTTATCTCTTGTAGGATAAAAGGTGGTGCAAACCACACTCCAGGGAAACTCCTTTTACAATGGAGCAGGGAAGTGACCTTATGAAGGGATTTACGGTCCCACGCTAATCCTGTAACATACAGCACAGAAAAATCACAAAATGGATAACGATCATAAAATAATTGGGAATAATGGCCCAGACAAATGCTTATACACATTTTTGGGAGGATGCAGTTCAATCCATGACATCCACCCGTCAAAGCAGTTGTGGAACTCTTTTTCTGGAATGACTATCAGAGATGTTGTCATATTACCGTTAATGTCCTGAATGTCATCAAAATGTCTTCCTTTCAATATTTCTTTTTATCTTTGGGTAAAGAAAAAAGGCACTTGAGGCCAGATCAGGTGAGTAGGGCAGGTGTTCCAATGCACTGATTTGTTTACTGGCTCAAAACTCCGTCACAGACAAATTAAGTTTGTGAACTTGCTGCCATGCCACCATATGCAATGGCCATTCCAAAAAGAGTTCCAGAATTGCTTTAAAGGGTGAACTAGGCTCTGGCATAGGTGCATAGCTTCCCAGGAAGAGCACTTCAGAGGTGACTATAGTGATATTCAGCAGTGAGGTATGTAGCATTTGAAGCAATTAACTTCACAGCCTTAATTGTCGGACCTTGTATGTATGTATATACTAAAGAAGTCTGTTTAGCGTGTACATACATACATATATATATACACACATAACAAATGCTTGTGTGTGTGTATTTATATAGAGATTTAGAGAGAGAGAGATACATAGATTGTATATAGATACACACACTAAACAAATCTGTTGCCATTGAGTCAATTCCAACTCATAGCAACCCTACAGGACACAGTAGAACAGCCCCATAAGCTTTCCAAGGGTATATTCATTCTGGAAGCTGACTGCCAGATCGTTCTCCCGTGAAGCCGTTGGTAGCTTTGAGCCACCAGGCTTTCTCAGCAACCAAGCACTTTAACCACTACACCACTAAGGTTCCTAAGTGTGTGTATGTGCGTGTGTGTATATCTGTATATGAACAGATACACACATACATAGATGCATACACATAGATAAATTGAGATTGTCTATTATTATTGACTTTTATGGATTTTCATTTAAACAATACTTGCGACATCTGTCCGTATCAGTCTACACAGAAGTTTTTACTCATTTAACTTTTGTGTGATAGTCTGTTCTGGATTTACGGTTTCTTCAACTCTCCTCCCTGCTGATGTTACTTTGCTTGATTCCGTCTCCTCACTGTGATAAACAGTGCTGGCTTCAGCATCCCTGTACATTTTGTGCAAGTGCTTCTGCAGGATTGTTGCCCGATTCAAGTCCATAACGTGGAGCAGCTGAGCCAATGAAATGCACTCCAAGTCAGAAAAAGGTTTGTTAGAAGGTATTATACTAACAGAGACTTGACATTAATGCAGGCTGTTCTCTGTAGAGTCTCAAAAGACAGTTTTTACATCAGAGCTTATGTATCATTTTCGCAAGGATTACGTCATGTTTTTAAGCACATAGCCCACAGATCCTACACATCACAAAATAATCTACGAGCAACTCTTTATTAAAGGTATGCGTACTAGACACCTGGACTCTATTGCATGTATGCTTCTAACAAGGTGGGAAAAATATCTTAGTAAAAATTCTTTATGTAATGACCCCTTGGAGGTCTACCAGGTCCACTCTGACTGAGATGAAGAGCCAGAAAGTAAGTTGTAGATCCAAAGCACTAGGCAGCCTTTCTAGCTGCTGTCTTACTGGCTGAAGACTGTCAAGAGAATAAAGAAGAGGAGGGAGACCAAGGCCGCAGGAGCACAGAGGAGTCTACACCCCTTTGGAAAGAGACCAGTGTAGTTATTACAATAAAAAAAAAACCCACAGATTAGAGTGTCGTTATGGTGTTAGTTAGGTCAAGATCTCAATCACCCATTTTGAAAAGGAAAAAAGTTGCAGTAAGGATGGGTTTCTCCACATAGATTGCAACCAGAGCACATGGCCTCCTTTTAAACATGGGGAGCTGTGCCTGAATTGTCCTCCAAAACATCTATAACTATCATGGTCCTCCAGGCCGTTTGAGGCCCATGTTTTGGAATTATTTTTACTGCCTGCCTGGTCTTTTTTGAGGAAGTGGAGAATTTTTCCCTTGATTCTTTTGAGTATGATGACAGGTGTGAAGACAAAGTGTGGCATTGGTGAGAGAGCTGGCTGTGTGCACTGTTACACGTTTGGAGGCAAAAGGGCTTCCTAATAGGACTGGAACCTCAAAGTCTTAAGTGCTGATTTGCTACCTCATGGTAGAAATTCCTTTATTTTCTAGCTGTATTAGCCGTTGGGGAAAAAATCCTGATATAGATTTAAGGTAAATAACAACATGCTTCAAAAACTGTGTGATACCATTTTATCCATCCATAGACAGCAGTGTAAGTGATAAGGAGTGTTAAACTTTACATGACATTATTTAAGTAGCAGTATAAATAAGGGGAGAAATGACTATTTGAAGGTTAAGCTATTATTACTCCAGAAGAGTCCCTAAATTAAGACTTAAGTGTATGTGCAGAGAAATACATAAATTTTTGAATAAACATTTTTAGCTTTCTTGTCTTATTTGTGTCTTTATTTTACCCTCAGTTTCCTAGTTCATATTTAAAAAATATATGTAACTTTTTCGAATGCTAGAGTCTTAAGTAAGTAATACTAAGTGGCCTCCAAAGCCAGCTTCCACAGAGTACATGGGTCCAGTGACCTATTTTTTAGGCTCTCCTTCTCTCTCCTTTGCCTTATTTGTGTACCTTCCTAACTTTATTATATACTTTTACCCAGGAATTATCTTGGTAGAGAATTATTTTCAAAAATAGGTAATACACACTCATGGTTTGCCTGACGGAATCGACCTTGAATCCCTTGGTCTTAAGAGAGGCACAATACAAATTTTTCTTTCTTGCAGAGTCCAGTGAAAGATGACAACAGGGATATCATTGTAGAAACAAAGGCAGTGATTCCAGGCAATGAAGACACTCCATTTCCTCCCCTGAAATCTGAAGACAGTGGGATTGGGCTGAGTGCTTCATCACCTGAGCTCTCTGAGCATTTGAGGATCCCCAGGGTCTGCCCAGAAAGAGATGACGTTTGGAAGAAGGATGGGAGCATGCAGCAGACCTTCCATTGCATCCAAGAGCTCATTGCAAACTTTGCCAACAAGAACATTTTAGGGGTCCCACTAACCACATCAGGAGAAGAAAGCAAGTCAGAAGAAGCCACAGGCAAGAAAGACAAGAGTGGAACACAGGATGCCACCGTGGAGGATGTTAGTAAGAAGAACCCCTGGGACACGAGAGCCATCACTGTGCCCCAGTTCAAGCAGATGCTTTCAGACTTGTTTACAGTTCGAGGGTCTCCATTTAAGGTGAAAAGCTTGATATCACCATCATCTTTGCCTGGTAGCCCAAGCAGAAAAAATGAGGGAGACTGGGATGTTTCCCAGGTGATCATTGACTTGGGGGACTCACAGGAGGACTGCAGAGAGGCCTTTGCTGCCGCCTGCCACCTGCTGCTAGACTGTGCCACCTTCCCCATCTACCTGTCCAAGGAGGAGATGGAGCAACTCTGCCGGACACTGTTCCAGCCTCTTGGTGAGAGGGCACCCCTGCCTCAGGACCATTTTTGGAATAATATTACTTGTTAACTGCCATAGAGTCAGTCCCCACTCAGGATGATCCCGTACACAACAGACAAAATCCTACCTGGTCCTGCGTCATCCCCGTGATCAGTTGTGGATCAGACCTTGTGATCCATGAAGTTTTTGCTGGCTGGTTTTCTGAAGTAGTTTACCAGGGCTTTGTTCTTGATATTACTTATACAAGTGATATTTACCAACCAGCTAAAGTTGTGTTCCCCAAGAAGGAACTATTTGTGGCATTCATTTCATTCTTTTTTTTTTAATTGTGATTAAATGAAAGTATACAGTCCAAATCAATTTTGCATGCCCACCTATCTTCAGCTCTATCTGCTTTCCTTACCCAGTGACAGCACATTCTTCCTTTTCACTGTTTCTAGTATCCTCTTAATGAGCACCTGTCCCCTTCTCTTCACCTTCTTCTCTCCCATATAGAAAGAAACCAGTAGGACAGCCTTCTATAAGTATATAAAACCACATCATATGGTCACACAGTCCCCAAGTCCAGTCCATTCTTTCATTTCATTCTTTATTATAATTAGTTGTGTACATTTTTAATTCATGTCTCCTAAATTGCAGACGGGCTAGGCCTGTATTTTTAAATCCTGAGTAACCAGCCTGGGCTGTCATAATGCCAGAATGTGAAAACCCACTGCTATAAAGTCAATTCCAGTGACCCTGCAGGACAGACTAGAAGTGCCCCATGGGGTTTCTAAAGAGTGCCTCGTGGATTCACACTGCTGGCCTTTTGGTTAGCAGCCATGGGTCTTAGCCACTACACCACCAGGGTTTTCAGAATGTGAAAAATTGCTTAAAAATAATCAGTAAACAGTCTGTTTCTTGGTACTTATTGCTAAAGGTTTGTATAAAGCAGTGAACACTTTATAGAAAAGAAAAGAGAACAAGGGGAAGGAGGAAAACAAGGACTGCTCAGATGGGCAGGCTCTTCACGTGAAGATCTCCTGCTGTCATTACTTTCAATTTCACATGGAGTTTGTTTCTTAGCTCTCATTAGCTGCAGGTGATAGTACTGAGAACAACACTTAGAATTAACACAGTATTGTTAGCCTCTGATAAAGGTAATTGAAGGGCGGTGGTAGGTCAGTAGTAGAATCTGTCCATCTGGAGACCTGCCAAGGTATTCCCAGCCAAGATATCTCATGGGCAGCCACCATCCGTCCATCACTGGAGACTTTTATGTTGCTGTGATGCTGAGCAGCCTTTAGTGGAGCCTCCAGACTAAGATGCACTAGGAGGAAATGCCTGATAATCTTGCAAGAAATCAACCAATGAAAACCCAGTAGAGCACAATGACCTGATCCACAGCTGATCATGGGGATGGTGCAGGACGGCATTGTGCGTGATGTTGCCATAAGTCAGGGGCCAGTTTCATGGCTGCTAAAAATGACAACAAGGCTAATGGCATGTTCCCCCACTGCAAAGAGAACCTCCAGAAAACATTTTAAACTCTTCCCCCAAAATGTGAATTTTAGTGTGTGTAGATAGTAGAACATTAAAGCAGCAAAACCAACCAAAAAGCACTTTAAATAATCTAAAAGCCTTTAGATTGACATTTGTGGCTTTGAATATTCTGGCAAACCTGTGAAACCAACCTGAATCTCAGTTTTCCGTGTAGCCTGAGTGATGACAGCTCCTCTGCACCACCACCAGGAGGTAAGCCCGTTGCTGACCAGGTGACTTCCAGGCTCTGAGAGTGCTATTGAGTCTGAAAACCAGGAAGCCATTTACACGTGGTCCTGTTTGTTTCATACATGATTTCTCTGACCGGCTTCCTTCTAGGAGAGTGTGACTCCAGCTTCCCATCTTGGCTAAAATCCCTTATGACCATTGGCTGCTGTGTGACCGACTGCTACCTCAAGAATGTGGCCATCTCCACACTGCTCGAGGTGATCAACCATTCCCAGTCCCTGGCACTTGTGATCCAAGACAAAATGAAACGCTATAAAAGCTCTGGACACAACCCATTTTTTGGCAAGCTGCAGATGGTTACAGTTCCTCCGATTGCTCCAGGAATATTAAAAATCATCGCAGAGAAGACAGACTTCTACCAGGTATTTCCGACATCTTGCCCAGACCATTTATTCCAAGTTGTCCCTAAGGTGGTGGTTGTTGACAGTGATAAGGAAAATAGCGGTTCTGGTGGGAACCAGAACCAGTCTCATACCTGAGACTGCTTGGTATCTCAGGATCTTGGCCCAGTTCTGGTCCCCAAGGTAGTACTCAAAATATTCACATTCAGTTACAGACTGACCAGACTTCACATGTGAGGATTTTAAAATTATCTTAAGAAATGGTAAGAAGAAAGTGTGCACTCATTTGTAAGATTAAAAGCTTTGAGGTGATCTAGCTAGCCTAATGTCCAGCTTGGTGCTCTTAGGGAGCTACCAGCCTCCTCATAAGGGCTTACAAACCACCCAAATCTCCGATGGTTTCTAGAGCATTGTAAGGCTTGGACTACTATGCTTTGTTCCAAAGAAAGTCTTTTCCCCTGGGGATTGCTGCAGAGCTCTCTGTTCAGTAGCATGTCTTTCCCCTGGGCAAAATCTCTGAGCCCCTTCTCTGGATCTGGGAACCATGATGGTGTCCCCTGTCTTGGACTGGCATCCGTCAGGGTGCTGGGTGGAGGCCATAGCCTCTGGTCTTCTGGCCCACAAAGGACTGTCCATAAAACTCTAAGCCCATTGCCATCAAGTCATTTCCAACTCACAGGGACATTAGAGCCCCAGTGTTCCAGGGTAGAGCCTCCACCTAAGAATAGGGGCAGGGTGGAGGGTGGTAGCCCTCTTGGCCACACTCATCAAGAATTTAACTTCTGCAACATGGAGCAGGGAGGGCAGGGAGTGAGAATTGCTGGCATCTGTCCCTCCTGGGGAGATACAGAAGCTTTGACTGGAAGCCCTGGGGAGAAGGAGCCTATCTTGGTCACACCCACCTGGAGCAGAGTTTCTGTTGAGAGAAGTTAGGGGTGGCAAAGGGAGCAGGTCGTGGGTCAAGTGCTGCAGACTTCTGATCTTGGCAAGACTTAGTCCATTTTCTTGAATCAGTGTGCCTTCATCTGCTGTATACCATGAGAACAATTTCCAGAGACTTTAAGTAGTTTGGTTTTTAAAATGCTTTACACTAGTTGTGGGTGTTCTGCTGGGGGAAGGTCTGCAGAGGTCCTCACTCGGATCCTGGCTGGTTTTAACACTTTCTCACTCACTTTGACTCTTGCAAGGTGAAGTCATCAGTAGCATCAAGTCACCTGGAATCACGTTGCTCTCAACTTCTCCCCACTTTGCCACTCAGTCCTCTGTTCCTGTTTCTACCAAAGTTGGCTTAGAGGGTAGATCTTGAATCCATAGGACTTGAAGCCAGAAACAGCTCCACTGTGTTGTTAGCTGCCGTCAAGTTGGTTCCAACTCATAGCTGCTCTGCGTACAGCAGAATGAAAGCACTGCTCAGTCCTGCCTCAGTCCAACAATAATTTTTATGCTTAAGCCAATTGTTGTATCCACTGTGTCAGTTCATCTTGTTGAAGGTCTTCCTCTTTTTTATTGATCCTCTACTTTACCAAGCATGGTGTCCTTCTCCAGGAATTGATCCCTCCTGACAATATGGCCAGAGTATGTGAGATGTAGGCTCACCACCCTTGCCTCTGAGGAGCAGGTTGTACTTCTTCCAGGACAGATCTGTTTGGTCTTCTGGCAGTCCATGGCATGTTCGGTATTCTCCAGCACTGCAATTCAGAAGCATCAATTCTTTTTTTGTGTTAGTGTTCATTGTCCGTCTTTCAGATGCATATGATGCAATTGAAAATACCGTGGCTTAGGTCAGGCACAGCTTAGTCTTCATGGTGACATCTTTACTTTTCTACAGAGATGTTTCACGGCCGACTTTCCCAGTGCTGTGTGTCTTTTGATTCCTTGACTCCCTTCTTCCGTGGACATTGATTGTGGCTCCAAGTAAAATGAAATCCATCCTCAATCTTTTCTCCATTTATGATGATGTTGCTTACCAGTCCATCAGTGAGGATTTTTGTTGTCTTGATGTTGAGATACAATCCATAGTGAAAGCTGTGATCTTTGACCTTTATCAGTAAGCACTGCAAATCCTCTTCACTTTACACAAGCAAGGTTGTGTCGTCTGTATAATCAAGTTGTTAATGAGTCTTCCTCCAATCCTGACACCTTGTTTTTCTTCGTATACTTCGGATCATTTGCATGGTATAGAGATTGAAAAGGTGTGGTGAAACAATACAACCCTGACACACACCTGTCCTGACTGTAAACCATGCAGTGTCCCCTTGACTATCTCTTGATCCGTGTACAGATTCCTCATGAGCACAATGAAGTGTTTTGGAATTCCCATTCTCTGCAGTGTTATCCATAGTTTGTTATGATCCACATAGTTGAATATCTTTGCATAGTCAATAAAACATAGATAAACAGCTTTCTGTATTTTCTGCTTTCAGCCAAGATCCACCTGATGTCAGCAATGATATCCCCTGGGTCCACGTCCTCTTCTGAATCCAAATTGAATTTCTGGCAGTTCCCTGTCAATATGCTGCTGTAGTTGCTTTTGAATGATCTTTAGCAGAATTTTACTTGCATGTGATATTGTTTGATAATTTCAGCAGTCAGTTGGATCGCCTTTCTTGGGAATAGGCATATACGTGGATCTCTTCTGGTTGGTTGGCCAGGTAGCTGTCTTCCAAATTTCTTGGTTGTATATAAATGAGCACTTAAGCATTGCATCCTTTTTTTTGAAACATCTCCGTAGATATTCTATCAGTTCCTGGATCCTTGATTTTCACAAATGCCTTCAATGCAGCTTCACCTTCTTTCTTCAGTACCATCAATTCCTGATCATATGCTACCTATTGAAATGGTTGAACATCAACCAGTTCTTTTTGGTATACTGACCTTGTGTATTCCTTCCATCGTCTTTCAGTACTTTCTGAGTCATTTAATGTTTTCCCTGTAGAATCTTTTACTGTTGCAGCTCCGGGCTTGAATTTTTTCTTCACTTCTTTCAGCCCGAGAAATGTGGCCCTGATTCTTCTCTTTTGGTTTTCTATCTCCAGCTCTCTGCACATGTCATTATAATACTCTACTTTGTCTTCTCTAGTTGCCCTTGGAAGTCTTCAGTTCTGTTACTTCGTCATTTCTTCCTTTTGCTGTAGCTACTGAACATTCAAGAGAAGTTTCGGAGTCTCTTTTGATAAGCAGTTTGTGTCTTTTCTTTTTTCTATATAATGATCTCTTGCTTTCTTCATGTGTCATGCCTTTGATATCATTCTGCAACTGGTCTGGTCTTCAGTCATTAGTGTTTAATGCGTCAAATCTGTTCTTGAGATGGTCTCTAAACTCTGGTGAGATATATTTCAGGTTCCACTTTTATGTTCGTGAACTTTCTCTAATTTTCTTCAGTTTCACTTTCAACCTGCATATGAGCATTTGGTGGTCGGTGCCACAGTCAGCACCTGGTCTTATACTGACTGATGTTATTGAGCTTTTGCATCTTCTCCATCTACAGATATAGGCGATTTGTTTCCTGTGTATTCTGTCTGGTAAGGTCCGTGTGTACAGTTGCCATTTATGTTGGTGAGGAAAGGTATTTGTAATGAAGAAGTCACTGGTCTTACAAAATTCTGTCACGTGCTGTCCAGCATCATTTCTGTCACCCAAGGCTGTGTTTTCCAACTACTGATAGTACTTCGTTGTTTTCAACTTTTGCATTTCAATCACCAGTAATTAGTACATTCTGACTGCACATTCAGTCAATTTTGGACTGCAGAAACTGGTAAAAATCTTCTATTTCTTTCCTTTAGCCTTAGCAGTTGGTGCACAAATGTGAATAACAGTCATTGTATTAACTGGCTTTCCTAGTAGGTGTATGAATATTGTCATATCACTGACAGTGTCGAACTTCAGAATAGATCTTGAAATATTTTTTACTGATGAATGCAACACCATTCCACTTCAAATTTTCATTCTTGGCATAGTAGACTATATGATTGTCTGATTCAGAATGACCAGTACCAACCTATTTCAGCTCACTAATGCCTAGGATAGCTATGTTTATGCCTTCCATTTCATTTGTGACAATTTCCAAGTTTCCTAGATTCATACTTTGTGCATTCCATGTTCCCGTTATTAATGGATGTTTACAGGTATTTCTTGTTATTTTCAGTTATGCCACATCAGCACATCAAGGTCCCAAAAGCTTGACTCCATTCACATCATTAAGGTCGACTCTTCTTTGAGGAGGCAGCTCTTCCCCAGGCATCTTCTGAAGCCTTCCAACCTGGACAGGCTCATTTTCTGGCACTGTGTCTGACAGTGCTCCTCTGCTATTCATAAGGTTTTCACTGGCTAATGCTTTTCAGAAGTAGATTGCCAGATCCTTCTTCCTGGTCCACCTTAGTTTGGAAGCTCAGCTGAAACTTGTCTGCCATGGGTGACCCTGCTGGTATCTGAGTACTGGTGACATCTTCCAGCATCACGGCAAAAACTCACGCCCGCATAGTGTGACAAAGTGACGGACAAGTAGGGGACTCCATTATAGGCAGCAAGAATTGGGTAGTTCTTTCCTTGGTGTCTGTCGCTCAGAAAGTTAAGTAGGACTGCCCTATAGGCACAAGGAGGAAAAGAGAAGAAAGAATTTAGTCCATGAATCTTTGGAAAAGAGTATTGTCAATGACTTTGATTGCTGTCATTGGGACTGTATGTGCAGAGGAGAGCTTTGCTCCACAGGATTTTCAAGGCTTTGGAAGCAGACCACGAGGTCTTCTTCCAGGGTACCCCTGGGTAGGATGCAGCTGGTAGCTGAGAGCTTAACTCTGTACCACCCAGGAGCTTCTTAAAAGAATAAAAGTAACAGCATTACTGTTTACTTGCCTTGGTGATATGGAGCAGCCTTCCCAAGTTCTCTCTGAAGTCTTCTTTTCATTCTTATTCAGATTTCATAAACTCCTTGTCCAGTCCTGAGGTCTGCTTCTGTGTATTACACAGTACTTGAACACTGTGGACAGTGTAGCGTGGCTTTTTCTTGTCCAGTCCTGCAGTCTACTTCTGTGTAGTACAGTACTTGAGTGCTGGGGACAGCGTAGCTGTGCTTGCTGATGTGGAAACTAGGAAAGATGAGGCTCCTGGCCCAAAAGCCAGGGTATGACCCAGTGCAAGGCTGTTTCTCGATCCCCACGTGGGCCCTGTCCTTTTTATCATTCCACCAGAGCAGCTGACACCCCAGTGGTCCTGCTGCCCAAAGTGCAGAAGAGAATAAAGCTGAGTATCCCAAGAGTGTTGTTATTAGCTGTGAAGTTGGCTCCAATACATAGCAGTTCTATGTGTAACAAGATGTTACGTGTCCTGCATCATCTTTTTGTTATTACTGTGCAGTAGGTGAGAGTGTACAGAGCAATTTAGATTCCCATTGCATAGTTTGCAAAGCCACGTGACCTTGGCTTTGCTCCTCATAATGTGTCAGCACTCTCCTCATTTTCACCCTGGATTCCCCGTTCTGTATCATCTTCGTGACTGTTGGTGATCACATAGTGTTCTTTGATCCAGAATGTACCTAAAATAATAAAATGTATGAGACGTAAGTGTCTTCTATAACACAGAAGATGCCCCCAGATACACCTCTCTGGAAGTGAGAATCCATGTTCTCTGTGCCTCACCTTATTGGACTTTCTGTGAACTGCCCCCCTACCTCTGCCAACACCTGCCTCATGACTTAGAGAGGTGCCACCACAGATCAGAGATCCCAGAGGTTTGAAGGGATGGTCAGACTGGAGAGAGGACAAGTTCAGAAATACAGGATGTGTGCTTAAAGTGATGTCACCATATAACAAGTGTTATGAATTGAATTATGCCCCCTGAAACTGTGTGTTCACTTGACTAGGCCATGATTCCCAGTACTGTGTGACTATCAGCCATTCTGTTATCTGATGAGATTTTCCTGTGTCTTGTAAATCCTTTCTCTGTGATGCTATTGAGGTGGGATCAGTGGCAGTTATGTTAATGAGGCAGGATTTAATCTACACGATTAGGTTGTGTTTTGAGTCAATCTCTTTTGAGCTGTAAAAGGAGAGACAGAGACAGAAACCTCATACCACACACACACAGAAAATGCCAACAGGGTGCATGTCCTTTGGACCCAGGGTCCCTGTGCTGGGAAGCTTCTAGACCAGGAAAAAATTGATGACAAAGACCTTCTTCTAGAGACAAAGCCTTCCTCTGGAGCTGGCACCTTGAATTTGGACTTGTAGCTTACGAGACTATAGGAGAATGGACTTCTGTTGGTTAAAACCATCCACTTGTAGTATTTCTGCTATGGCAGCACTAGATAACTTAGACAACCAAGGTGAGCAACCAATTGTCGTCCATTCAGTTCTAACTCATGGAGACACCGTGTGTGTCATAGCAACGCTGTGCTTCCTGAGGATTTCAGTGTCAGGTTTCTTAGAAGCAGAACAGGCCTTTCCTCCAAGGCCCCTCTGGGTGGATGTGAACCTCAGCTCTCCATTGGCAGCCAAGTGTGCTAACGCTGGGCACCACCCTGGGTGAGGGAATCAATGTACAGTCTTGAGCTTGGGACTGGGTGCTCCTTGGGACCATTGCAGACCTACTGGGCCCACTAGCAGGTGCCTCTCTGGAACCCTTGTGCTGACACAGAGTGAGGCTCGGCACTTGCTTGTTGAAGGACATTTCAACCACCAGATTCTGGGTTCTATTTCACACCCTTTCTGAAAATGATGCTAAGGCCTGGGCCAGGGCCTCAGTGCTTTGAAGTGGTCAGTAAGCACCAAGTTGAAGCCTATAAAGCTGCCTATTATCTACAATGCCCAGAGATTAAAGGTTATTAGTGGTTGCTGTGGGATGGGAGGAAGACAGTTAGGGAGTTATGCTTAAGGGGTACAGAGTTTCCATTTGAGATAATAGATTTGGAAATAGATAGTGGCGATGGTTTCACAACATGGTGAATGTAATTAATGCCACTGTATTGTACACTTAAAAATGGTTAACATGGACAACCAAACTGCCCATCAACAGGTAAATGAATAAACCAGTTACTATAATGATGATATTTGATCAAATACTGATGAGCAATAAAAATGAACTAACTCCAGATAACACTCAACATGACTGAGTCTCAGTGATTACGTAGAGCGAAAGAAGCCAGATGCAAATGGTTATATATTGTATAGTCAATTTATGTAAGCTCAGAACATACTAAACTCATCTGTAGTAGTAGAAATCATGTCGGTTGTCTGGTATAGATGGAGAGGGTAGAACTGACTTCAGAGGGAACTTTCTGTGGTTCTAGTTCTCCACTGGGGTATTGGTTACGTGAGTGTATACATTTGCCACAACTTGTCGAAATGTAGAACTAATACAATTGAAAACCAGAAGAATGGGTAACATGGAAAACTTTTTGTTGTATGTATTTTGACAAAGAAATTTTTAAAAACAAAGTTGCCTGCTGCTGGGATGATCCCTGGTGGAATGCACTTTGGCTTATTTTCATGGTCCTCGCTGGAGGACCCTCACAAAGCCAGTAGAGATGGAAGCCCGACCACTGGGGCTGAACCAATGTAAGAAGGATGTGGCGGTTGTGCCCAGGCTGACCTGCTCTCCCATCTGCCTCCTTGCCCCAGAGGGTGGCCCGGGTGCTTTGGGATCAGCTGACTAAGGATACCCAGGAACACCATGTCACCTGTGTGGAGCTGTTCTACCGGCTACACTGCCTGGCTCCGACAGCCAGTGTCTGTGAGGACATCATCTGCCATGCCCTCCTAGACCCTGACAAGGTGAGTGATAGTGATCCAACATCCCCTTCTGCAGTGGCATCATGCTGGGCCAGTTGGTGGCTCTCCATGCCCAGGGGTGACTTTGGACATCCTTTTGGGGTTCAGCAGTTGTCTTGATGAACACCCAGAGATGCTGCAGAATTTCACCACTGACAGGCCCCTGGGAGCACGAGCCTCTAGAGTCTGAAACTTGAAGTGTGTGTCCATGTAAAGGCTCATAGGGAAACCTGCTTCAGTCTGCACGATGTTCCTGGGCCTGGTGAGTGCCTGCAGGGCTTAGGGAGCCATTGGCAAAATAGTGAGTAGTTAACATGACAGGCTGTTGACCAAACGGGTTAGAGGTCCAAGGTGCCGCAGAAGAAGGACCTGGCAATCTACTCTTAGAAAATTAGCCATTGAAAACCTATGGACAGGACCAGAACTAGATGGTGCCCAGCCACCACCAGTGACAGCCTGGAATGGGGTAGGTGGAATAGAACCCTGGACATAGTAGGAGAAAAAGTAGAGGGCAGAGCTAGAACTCTACGAGAAGACCATAGTTGATGATTCTTCTGAGTGGAGGGCCCCATGGGAGCATGGTACTTGGGCTTTCTAACTCCAGGCTGCATCCAGCACCAGGGCCAACTCCCCAGACAAAGACAGAACTAGACTGTACCAAACATACAGCGAGGCTGGTGACAGACAAACCTTTAAACGTGTACACAGAGTTGTCTGAGAGGCTCTTTCCTGGAGCCAAGATGATTGGGTGAGGGGGGCCAGTCATTGGTCAGAAGATCACGGGAAGTTCCGCACAAAAGGGGAAGCATACTGTCACAGGTAGGGGTGCAGCTAGAGTAGAAGAGCAGTGAAAGTTCTGGGTGTTCCATGGCAAAATGATGTAGATTATAAAATTGTTCTTAAATCACAATAAAAATGTGTTTTTTTAAAAAAAAAGAAAGAAAACCTGTGAAGTGCAGTTCTATTCTGATGCACCCAAGTCATCAGGAGTTGCAGTTGACTCCACAGCAGCTCGTTTAGAGAGTTGTTCTTTCCAGCCAGTTCTCTTTCGTAGTCAAGTGTGTGTCCTACTCTTGCAGAGGGCATGAGGGCATGAGAATACTGTGTTCTGTGTGTGTCTTCCGTAGACTGCAGGGTGCAGGGTAACCTGAGTCTGGTGTGCACTTCACTCAAAGCACATCTTATTAATGTGAACACAAAAAGAGAGAGGCTGTGAGCTTTCCTCTTCTTCCAGGCCAAGTGAGGTGCCTTCTACAAATGAAGATGCAGCATCTTTGCTGTGCCTTCTGTTGAGACTATTATTAAAATGGGGTTCAGTATGACTTAAAAACAGCTGTTCAGTTGCTAAAGCAGGGTCCTCACTCTCTTTTATTTCTGGATCAAGGGGACACGGTTGGAAGCACTCTTTAGATTTTCTGTGATCTGGCACCTGACGAGGGAGATCCAAGGCAGCCGGGTCACCTCTCACAATCGCTCTTTCGACAGGTGAGGCGTCTTTGTCTTCATTATCCTTGGTGTGAAGAAAACCGTGCAGGGGCTGGAGGTCAGTGTGTTGGGCTAGGGGTGGAGGAAAGGTGTGAGATCTTGACTTGCTTTCTTGGTGCATATCATGAAGCCTAAACATGTGACCACACAGTAGAGATTTTCTTAAATTTGGCCAGGGAGGGAGGAGGACAGGCCCACATCAGAACAAAATGCCCCTTCGTGAGAGGACTTTGTGAGGAGATGGAATATTCTAGAGCTTGACTGAAGTGGTGTTACTCTGAGTAAAGACACTTTTCAGGTGTGGATTTCATTGCAGAGACACTCCTCCAAACTCTTTTAAAAAGTGCACTGGACAGTCTCTGAAATTCCAGGTGTGGGGCCAGACATGCAATGTTAGATGCCCAGATGGTTTGGGTGCCCCACCTCCACCCCAACAAGTCAGATTTATCCAGTTTGGAGTGCAGCCTGAGCATTAGGATCTTAAGAGCTTCTTGGTGATTCAGGTGTGTAACCAAGGTTGGGCTGACTTTGTGAGGAGCTCCCTGAAGGCTGTCCTTGTTCAGTGCCACTTGTCCACTTTCTGTCCTATGCCTAGTACAGGGGCAGCTTAGTGGGCTGATAAAGTGACGTGGCTGTGTGGTTCCCACCCACAGGTCCCTGTTTGTTGTGCTGGACAGCCTGGCCTGCTCAGATGGTGCCATCGGCGCAGCAGCTCAGTGCTGGCTGGTGCGGGCACTGTCTCTTGGAGATGTGGCACGCATCCTTGAGCCTGTGCTCCTGCTGCTGCTCCAGCCCAAGACTCAGAGGACCAGTATCCACTGCCTCAAGCAGGAGAACTTGACAGGTAAGGACCCTGGCAGGGCTGCAGGTCTGGGGCCTGTCCCAGAGGGCATCCTAATACGGAAGGGGGAAATGGTGAACTGGGTGGCCTCAAGAACCTCAGATTGACTGGACTCAGCTGCCCTTGGGTCAGAGTTAAGAAACTTATACACACTATGGTGCTGCTAGCTTCAGATGGTGTGAAAGCACAGCGGATTCTCATTATTCATACTAGTCATCTTCTGTAAGAGGTACTGATGGCTGGTGGTAGAATTTCCACCTTCCTTGTGGGGAACTTGGGTTCAGTTCCCAGGCAGTACACCTGAGGCACAGTCACTACCCATCTGTCACTGGAGGCCTGCAAGTTGCTGTGATGGTGAACAGGATTCAGGGGAGCTTCTAAAATAAGACAAACTAGGAAGGAAGGCCTAGTGGTGTGCTTCTCACAACACCACTTTGCTGCTTCCTCTAGTGGATGTTTTCCATTGACCCCAGGAGTGGTCTGCTACTTCCTAATACAAGACAACTTCATTTGCTTGAAAGAAGATAGAAATGCTGTGCTTGCCCCAACTCTACCTCTGTGTAATCCTGTTTTTAAAAAATTGCTGTGCCCTTCAGGCAGCATGTCCACTTCTAATCTCTTATTCTCCTATCCTAATATAGCTTAATGTTCATAAAATAGATGTATTGAAAGTTTCTTATTAAAAATGTTCTTCTGGCTTTCTCTTCTTTTTTTAAAGAGATCTGAATGTTTAAAAGTCTTGTGTATTTTCTGATTACAGAAGTTGTAGTTAGGTGCTGTTGAGTCAGTTGCAACTCAAAGCAACCCTGTGCACAACAGAACAGAACACTGCCCAGCCTGCACCATGCCCACAGTCATTTTTATGCTTAAGCTCATTGTTGCAACCACTGTGTCAGTCCATCTTGTTGAAGGTCTTCCTCTTTTTCGTGAATCCTCTGCTTTACCAAGCATGATGTCCTTCTCCAGGGATTGATGCCTCCTGATAACATGTCCAAAGTATGTAAGACACAGTCTCACCATCCTTGCTTTCAGGGAATGCTCTGGTTGTGCTTCTTCCAAAACTGCCGGGAGCCAGCCCCTGCATCTTTTTGGGGTCCCGCACGGAGGAAGGGAGAGGCGTCAGCGCGAAAAGAATTGAGAGAGACAGGAAAGAGTTTTGGAGAATGGCGACCCGAAAAGGACTGTCTTTCTTTATTTTTATAGTCAAAGTGACGTGAGTTTCACCGTGCCCACTGACCACACAATCTATTGGCTAATTTGAAACCAAAACCTCGTGATCTTGAGGTGATGTGATTTTTACCCTGCCCCCCAACCGCATGGGCTATTAGCTAACTTGAAACTGAAACCTCGTGATCTTGTTAATTGTCAAGGCTTTCTAGATAATGGCCCGAGGCAGGTGTGTTGTGGTGATAATTGACAGTGAAAACAAAGTTATGCCCCGAGCTCAATCAGCCCTACCTATACCTCAAGGTTAAAAGGTACAGGAGGAAGGGTCTAAAGGTTATAATCTCTATTTGTTCCTACTTTGCTCTTTATTTTATCTCTTCCTGTGGGGACAGTAAACACCTACCGTCTCCCACCCTATGCCTTTCTTAAACTGTTCTAAAAAGGATAATTTTTTCACATGTGTGGGGATGTGCAGCTGGGGGAAGTCAGCGGGGCTGGGCAGGCCTCAGTGCTTTCAGGCATGCTGTATTGAAATCCATTCCTCCAAGCTCTTTTCCCTAGAAGTTGATGGCCAGATTTTCCCAATATAATTTCATAAGCCGAGGGGGTTGTAAAGCCCCTCTTAGAAGGCATCTTCCTTGATCCTCATGTCGGGAGAGGATGGGATCCGCCCTCCTCTTCTCCCCCTTTTTTATTATAAAGTCAGCTGGCTCCCAGCTGTCCCGTCTGTGTGCCTGTCTTAGGTCGCACTTACTGACTCTATCTCTTACCCGTCACTGGAGTCCAATCTCTATGATTGGGTCCTGTCTTAGTTTGAGATAGTTCAGCTAAATGTCTTACCCGTCACTGACTACCGCAGAGGGTTAGAAGGTGAAGGTGGAGGGCTTTCTCCCAGTCTGCACTTTAAGATGGTACATATCTATTTATAGCTGTTGCAGACTTCTGCAAACTAGTTTAAGCAGACAAGGTGTGCAGAGTACTATCAAGAGGACAACTCCCCCGATTGTGATCATGGGGATCAATAAGTGCCAGATTTGGTCAAGAGGCCCGAAAAACATGTTTTTAAGGTTATTAAGAAGATTTTCAGCTCTCGCAGCAGCATTAAAGGGTAAATGGGCAGTCCATGGTACATTGAATGTTCTTTTCCAACACTGCAATTCATACTGACATGCTTTTTTAAAAAAGTTGAAATAAGGAAGTAGAAAAAGTAAGTGAAAGTCCCTCATAATGCCAGCTGATTATGATCAGTGATTTGGCATATTCTCCCAGACTGTTTCTGTATATATATATGCATGTTACAGGTGCTGGTAGAATGTTAGCTGCCGTGAAGTCAGCCCCTGAGCCATCGCAACCCTTTTGTACAATGCAACTAAATGCTGCCCAGTCCTGTGCCATCTCCCTCGTGGGTTGCAGAGGCTATTGTTGTGACCCACAGGGGTTTTATTGGCTGATTTTCAAAAGTAGATCACCAAGCCTTCTAGTCTGCCTTAATCTGGAAGCTCCACTGAAACCTGTTCAACATCATAGCAGTGTGCAGATCTTCACTCTGACAGGTGGGTGGTAACTGCACATGGGATGCTTTGGCCAGGAATTGAACCCTGCATGGAAGGTGAGAATTCTACTACTGTGCTGTCACTGCCATTATATGACATATAGTCTCTCTTAAATGAAATGTGTCCTTTGCATACTGTTCCGCAGCTTGATTCCTGTTTTCGTTTTTATTTCCTTCACATAATATATCCTGCACAGCTGTATAATAGTACGTGTATCTTTTTAAAACCCACACAGTAGTCATTGCCCACTTGAACTGTGATTTTTTTAATTAGTCTCTGACTGGATATTTTGTTTGCCTTCCAATTTATCCTTCATATGCATTGTTTCAGTGAATATTCCTATCCTTATTGTAACCTGGAGGCCCTTCTGCTGGTGTGTCTTGGAGATAAATTTCTCACAAGAGATTCACTGGCCAAGATAATACTTATTTTTCATATTGCCTCCAAAAAATGTTGTGATATTTATATTTCTTATGACAGTGTAACTAAATCAACTGATGACCTTCACCATTTTAAAAGATCTGGGTGCTTTGCTTGCCTACCTTCTGTTGACAGTGACTCCAGTGCCGCAGTTTCTTATAGAAACTTAAGTTTTAAAATCAACCCTTCTGTCGGACTTTAAGACAAAGCTGACTCTGAAGTTTGTTTATCGTCACTGACCATCCAGTTCTAAAGTCTGTGGTTGCTTTAATTTTCAGAAGACTTGCATCGGTGGTTCCACAGGAAGAAAACATCCTTCAAGGAGTCATACGGGGTGACTGAGCTTCCAGAAGGCGGCTCCGAGGAAAACCTGCCTGTGAGTCAGTTCACCACCATGGACCGAGAAGCCATATGGGCTGAGGTAGAGAAGGAGCCAGAGAAGTGCCTGTCCTGCAGTGACCTGAGTGAGGAGGACCACCCCCGTGACATGGACCTGCCAGACTGGCCCACTCATGGTGCCCCTGAGAGCAGCGAGCACACTGAGTCGGCAGACACAAACTCCGGGCACACAGACAGCCAGAACACCTCTTCCTTCTCATCCCCGTCCTGCAACCCACGGGAACTGAGCAGTGATGAGAACTGCTGCACTCCCATCCCTGCTGTCGGCAAGGCCTATGTCAAGCGGCCAACCCTGCCGGCTGCCTTCCAGGCAGAAAGCTTCAAGGCCAGTGCCAAGTTAAGCCTAGTGCGCATGGACTCAGACAAGACCCAGGCCTCCGAGTCACTGTCCAGTGATGAGGAGGCTGACCTAGAGTTGCAGGCTCTCACCACGTCTCAGCTGCTGAAGCAGCAGCGGGAGCAGCAGGCAACCCTCGAGGCCTTGTTCAAGCACATTCTGCTCTACCTGCAGCCCTACGACTCTCGGCGGGTTCTCTATGCCTTCTCAGTGTTGGAAGCTGTGCTCAAGACCAACCCCAAGGAGTTCATTGAGGCTGTGTCCAAAACCAGCATGGATACCAGTTCCACTGCACACCTGAACCTCATCTCCAACCTCCTTGCACGCCACCAGGAGGCCCTCGTGGGCCAAAGTTTCTATGGAAAACTGCAGGCCCAGTCCCCCAACATGTGCCCACACTCCCTGCTGATTGAGCTCCTCACTTATCTGTGCTTGAGCTTCCTGCGCTCCTACTACCCTTGCTACCTAAAGGTCTCGCACCGGGACATCGTTGGCAACCGGGATGTACAGGTCAAAAGTGTCGAGGTTCTTATCAGGGTGATGACACAGCTGGTCTCAATGGCCAAGTCTTCAGAGGGGAAGAATGTGGAGTTCATCCACAGTTTGCTGCAGAGGTGCAAAGTACAGGAGTTTGTCCTGCTCTCCCTGTCTGCCTCCATGTACACAAGCCAGAAGCGCTATGGCCTGGCCACCTCTGAGCACAGCAAGGCACTGCAGGATGACAGCCTCTTTGAGGAGAGCCTCATCAACTTGGGCCAGGACCAGATCTGGAGCGAACACCCACTGCAGATTGAGCTGCTCAAACTTCTGCAGGTGCTGATCGTCTTAGAGCACCACTTGGGCCAGGCCCAAGAGGAAGCCGAGAGCCAGCCCGAACTTTCCCGTGAGTGGCAGCGGGCCCTCAGCTTCCAGCAGTCCATCAGTGCCCTGCAGTACATGCAGCCACACCCCCTGACCTCCCAGGGTCTGCTGGTCTCCGCCGTGGTGCGTGGCTTGCAGCCCACCTATGGCTATGGCATGCACCCTGCCTGGGTCAGCTTGGTCACGCACTCTCTGCCATACTTTGGGAGGTCCCTGGGATGGACAGTGGCACCCTTCGTGGTACAGATTTGCAAGAATTTGGATGAGCTAGTCAAGCAGTACGAAAGTGAATCTGTGAAGCTCTCTGTCAGGTACACTGTCCCCTTTGTTGTTGTTGTTAGTTGACACTGAGTTGATTTTGACTCACGGAAACCCTTTGTGTTACAGACTAGAGCTGCTCCATAGGGTTCTCTTAGCTGTGAGCCTTACAGAAGCAGATCACCAGACCTTTCTTCTGTGGCATCACTGAATGGGTTCAAATCACCCACCTTCAGTTCCCAACCAAGCTCAAACTGTGCCACCCAGGGACCTAGGCCGACCCCTGTGGTGCTTCATTGTTTTTAATTACAGCTTTTGTATTGAATAGGTTCCAGTTGGAGGGTCATTTTGCACTAAGCAGAAACCTACCGAGTGTTTCTAGAAGAGGTGACAAGGAACTAAGTACTGAGATCCTTTGTCTTTTAATTCCACACAACTGTCCGGGCTAGGTCAGTGTTGAAGGGCACTCATTCTCCATTACTTTGCAAAACAAAGCCAGAAATGGAAATCCCCTTTACAGAAATTCTAAAATATTTTACCAACTTCACTCTGTGTGTATAAAATAGCACGAAAGATGCTCATCATTATCACTGCATTTCCCTTTGAGAGCTCCAGGTTGTTTAAGATAGTGTTCCTTCCCTACTTCATCCCACTGCATATAGGGTCAAAAACTTTCATGGCCTAGGGAAAGTAGTTGCATAAAATGATGACTGTACTAAGTGTCATTGTTCATTTTAAAATGGCTAATGGTAGATTTTATGTGAATTTTGCCTTGATTTTTATAAAAAGACAAGAAAGATAGCAACCAACATTTTTAAAAATTCTCAAAACAAGTTTCTCATTTTTTTCACCAAAGTGTAACATCCAAGAGGGAAAACATTTCTCCGGATTATCCGCTCACGCTATTGGAAGGGCTGACAACCATTAGTCACTTTTGCCTTTTGGAACAACCCAACCAAAGCAAAAAGGTAATTTCATTTTCCTGGCTTGAGGCAACTTTGCTGTGTTACTTACCGTACACTGAGTTACAACTTTTCAGACCAGAGCCAATGACATAACGTCTGAGTTGGAAGACATTTTAGCTGTTGGTTGTTCTGCCCTATCTGGGATTAAATTTCAGAATACAACTATGTTTAAACCGAGTTGTAACTTCTACATATGAACTTCCTTTCAATGTGGAAGTACTATAACTACTGTAGGATGGTATCATAGTTTTTATGATAATGATCACTGGATCATTTCTTTTAATAGTATAGCTTTGGTTGAGTTTTGTGCCTTCCCTAACTGAATAGGTTTCTCGATGATGTGTCCTGTATTGTCTCCTAAAATATAGAGTTAATGGTTTTGTTCCTGTAAGCCAAGAGCTTCTTTCAGTATTTCTTTACCTTTGGTTTGATTTTTACAAAGTGTCTGAGTTTCTGTTTATCTGTGAATGTCTTGATTTCATTTTCATATTTGAAAGACAGTTTTGTAGGATATATAATTCTTGGTTGGCAGTTTTTCTCCTGCAAGTCTTTGAATGTGTCATCCCATTGTGTCTGTGCCAACGTGGTTTCTGCCAAGAAGTCAAACGAAAGCCTGCAGGGCTTCCCCCTGAATGTTAGCTTTGCTTTGAGTCTCACTGCCTTTAAGGGTTTCTGCTGATGTTTTATTTTGTTAAGCTTGATTACAACATGTCTTGGAGTCTTTCTTTTGGGGGGTGTGTTGTGTGGCATTCAGTATGCAGCTTGGATATCTATGTTCTCTTCTTTCATAATTTCAGGGAGGTTTTCCGTCAGCAAGTCAACAACAGTACTTTCTGTGTTTTCAGGTGTCCTTCCCTGTTCAGGAACTCTGGTTAGTTGTAGATTGCTCCTCTTGATAGAGTCCCATATGTTTCTTAATGTTTCTTCATTTTTTTTGTTTCTTTTCTCTGATTTCTCTTCATAAATGCTGGTGTCAGTAGTTCTGTCTTCTAAGTCAGAAAGTTTATTTTCCATTTATTCAATTCTGTTTTCTTGGCTTTGAGTTTTCTAATTTTTTAATTTTGTTACTGGTCTGTCAGATTTCAGAATGCTGGTGTTTTATCAATTTGAACAGCTTGCTCTTAATTTTGTATAATGTCTAGGAGGACTCTATATATAATTCTTTTGTAGTTGATCTCTGAAAATTTCAGAAAGGCTTCTTCATCTGGCAAGTTCTTTGGTTTTTTCTTTTGGAAACTTTCTGGAGCCATGGGTGGATTTTTCTTTAAGTGTCTGGCAAAAGTCTGTTGGCTTTTGGACATCTAGAGGTTGTTTAGTTTCTCTGATGTTGCCTTAACAGGAGCTGAAGCAGAAGTTGATCCCCAGTCACCTCTGTGTACTCCAGTGACTGGGCCCAGTGGAATCTCTGGGATAGGAGGCTCCACCTCCGGGCTGGCAAAGACAGGGCCTTACTTATGGAGTCACTGGGGGACTATCAGCTTACCCATTGTGGGTCAGTCAAGGCTGGAAGAGATGCCATCAGGATGCACCATAGTTATTTCTCTAGGTAGTCTTATTTTGAAAGGTAAAAGCTGTTTAACAGCTTCTAAAATCAGTTAGGTGTTCAAGCCCCTCTTTCCAACTGGCAGTGGAGACACCTTTATATCCATCCCCAGATGCTGTGATGTAGTCACAATACAGAAAGGCTACTGTCCTGCTGTCATCTGTTGCCGGGCCCCACCCATAAGGCTACACTGTGGTAAACACACCTTTTCTGCTGGGAAAGCACGCACTGGGCTGGCATAGCCTCTCAGCCTGGGAATTATCCCCTGCTGAGGCCTCTGTTTGAGGAAATCCACCTCCCAGTCAATCAATATGGCATCCTGCAAGCTCTCCTGCTGCCTCTGTAACAGCTGAATCAATAGCAGAGGTTCAGAAAGAGGGTGGAGTGGCCGTGGTGCTCTAAGTCCAGAGCTGGGCAGTCAAAGTGTGGCTATTCTGTCCACTGATCACGTCAGCAGTGCGGCTGAACTTTGTTGCCGGTTAAGCACAGTCGCCACTGCTGGCTAATAGAAAGAAAAACAGTTAAAATCACCAGTACCTTCAGTCCACAAGAGCTGGCTATTCATCAAGGGCGGGGGTCAGTGAAAGAAGAAGTTTCCTGTTCAGTGACGTGTAGTCCAAATTGACAGCCCTGTGCCATGCCCTAGGGCTCACTGGATCCAGAAGGCTCTGTTTAATTATCAGTCCAGGCCTTAGTTTTTAGAGGGAATTAAGGAGACATGTGTCTAGCCTGCCATCTTGACTCTGCTCCCTCAGCATATAACTAATCTATCTTTGTGTAATTGAAAATTTTTATAATTTGGAGCCCTGTACTCAACAGTTTTTATATGTATCTCTTGGAAAGAAAACCATGAATTTAAATGCACAGGGAAACATATTTCCTCCTGGATCTGCATGTGTATGGCATGCTTCAAAGAGAGTTCAACTTCCCAGACTTGATCCCAGCACTGTCCTGTCTTCACAGTGAGGAAAACTGTCCCATAGCTCCAAGTGTGTGTCATGGGCTCATTTTAATTTTCTAGACTACTGCTTTAAGTGATACAGCCAACATGAGAAATGCCAAGAATGCCATCCTGGAAGAGCTGCCACGAATTGTGAACACCATGGCACTCCTCTGGAACGTGCTCGGGAAAGAAGAGACTCAGAAAAGACCTGTCGATCTCCTTGGAGTCACAAAGGGGTCCTCTTCGGTTTACTTTAAAACCACCAAAGTAAGAGACTTACCTCTGTGGTTTTGGTTTTTTCTCTGCCTTGTATTGTTCTACCCAAAACAAACATATGTATGAGTCTGTACACCAATAACCAAACAAAATGTGCTCAGTGAAACCCACATTAGAAGGAGCTGGAAGTAGAAATCTACATGTGGAATGAAAAAAGGACATGGATTTTAGCAGCCAGACAGCAAACTGACGTGGGTTGATTTTTGTCTCCCTCACAAATATGTTCAGCTTTGTGAGTGGATAGTGGCCTATTTTCTTATTTTTTTTCCTCTTGATTTATTTTTTTAAATAACTGAAAATTAGATTTCTGTAGTATGACCATGAGAGCACCTGATGTCCTTACTGTTCCCTTAACACTCCTTTAACAGCACAGCTAATGTTGATATTCTATTTTTAATGGTGTTTTTGGAATACGAGCATGTTAGAGTGGGATACTGGGCCCCTTTGAGGTTTTTTATTAAACCTGAAACACAGCCATGGTTTCCTCTCCCTTGATTTTAACTGTCTCAGCCTCAGAAAGCTCCTAATTGTCCGGCACACAGCTCAGTCTACCTGTCACTATGCTCAGAATTATCAAACAGCATTTGCATCTTAGGCAGGGTTGCCAGGCTTATGCAGTGTTTGATGGCCCTGGTTGAACAGCGTGGCTCAGATCCCTGCTGAGCCTTCAGTTGGAAGTGTGATGCCTGGCGTCATCCAAAGTGTTCTCTGTTTTTCAGAGTATTTAATCCTCCTGCTGTAGGGTTGCTATGATTTGGAATCAACTCAATAGCAGTAGATTTGGTTTTTCAGTTTAACTAACCTACAAGACAGGTATTATCATTGTCCCTAAATTACAGATGAGGAAACTAGGATGCAGAGAGGAGTGCTTTGACCATGCTTGTACATCTAATAATGGGGAAGCTAGGAATAGACCCAGGCAGTCTGGTGCCCAGTGCTGCATGCTTTTAGGTTCTGTGGTGCACAGCCTCCAGAATGCTCTGTAGGCTAACAGGCACCCTAGACAGGAAATCAGCTGCATTTCAGGCTACTTTAAGAACCAGTTTAACAACCAGATTTGCTCTAAAAAAAGGTACAGGAAACCCTTAGGCACCCAACTTCCCCGAAATTCAGCTTCGTCACCTGTAAAATAAGTCTGATTGGTATTCCACCTTATGAGCTAGTGTTTCTTGAGCACTTAGCTTTAAGCCTTCCAAGGAGGACCCAAAGACACCTCTGCCCCAAGCACAGCAGTACCTAACATGACACTATGCATAGCACACAGTAAATTCATTCATTTGACAGATATTTGCTTCCTGCCTTGTACAAAGCACTGTGTGGTGGACTCTTGTCCATTTCTGGTAGACTCTTATCTGTAGTGAACTCCTGTACGTTGTTGGTAGACTCTTGTCTTGCATAGACTGTGTACACTGCTGGTGGCATCTTGTCTGTGGTGGGCTCCTAGACGCTGCCAGGGGACTCGAGTCTGTGGTGGACTCCTGAGTTTACACTGCTAGTGGACGCTCGTCTCTGGTAGACTCTCTCTGCTGCTAGTGGGGTCTTGTCTGCTGATAGGCTCTTGTGTGTAGTGGATACTAGTCTGCTGGCAGACTTCTGTGCACTTCTGGTGGACTTGTATTCACTACTGGTGGAAAAGACTGATGAAGCCCCTGCCATCATGGGAGAAAGACATATTAAGCAGCAACTAATAATGATGATGAGAAGTCCTGCTTACCAGTCCTGGGTGCTCTGACAGGATATAGGCCTGGGAGCTAGCCAGGTGCTCCTGAGGCAAGGGGCTGAGCTAAGACCCCAGATTGGGAGGATTTGGGCAAGGGAAGAGTGTTTCAAGCCAGGAGACCCACAGAGCCTACACAGGAAGGAGCCTTGGAGGTTTCAGGAACTGAGGAGAGCCCATACTGAATGAGAATGAGTAAGCAGTGTCCAGGGCCATGTTAAATCAATTTAGTTTAAATTGATTTAGTTAAAAAGAAAAAAATAAATTAACAAGTCAGAGCTAACAAGTTGTGTAGAGCTCACACAACAGGGGCTCATACAAGCCCTGCGATACAGGCTCCCTAAAGGCGGGAAGGGAAGTCCAGTTGAGCAGTTCTGTGACTGGGTCTTAGGTATGTCCTTAATTGAAGGCTATGGTGGTGGTGTGTGCCTTCATGTCAGCTGTGACTGAGAACAGCCCCACCGGACAAGAGAAGAACTGTCCCATAGGGTTTTCTAGGCTGTAATTTCTGCAGAAACAGATGGTCAGGCCTTTCTCCTCTGAGATGCTGGGTGAGCGTGCACTGCTGGCCTTGCAGTCAGCAGCTGAGGGCTTGCTGTCGTACCACTAGGGCTCCATCACTGAAGCGAGGGTTCAACAAAGCAGGGTCTTTCTGTCACTTTTTTGTAGTCCTACATGTCTTCTGGGAATTGGCTGTGTCTGGTGTAGCAAATCAGAAAATCCTTCAGTGCCAAGTTGTCTCTTTGGGAAAGGCCAACCATTAAGAGCTCTTTGTAAATTCTCTGTTGTTGTTTCAGGGTTAGCACCTGATAAAAATGGCCATTTTGATTTATTTTTCTCAGAAAAGGTTTGCGTCTGGCACAAACAGGCATTACTGTTTAGTTAATATTTAACAAAGTAAAGAATAATATTAGTCAGGTGTTTTATTTTTTCAAAAGTTAAAACCAACTTTCCTAACGAACACATGCCTTTCCTTGGCTGATGAAGACAAGCTTAGGCAGTGGGTTGTCAGGACGGGACTCAGGCCAGCTCAAGCTATTTGGCCCGCTCCCCACGAATGTCTGCCGAGTGTTACCTGGCTTGCCTCAAGCCCCTGCCCTGCTCACAGCTGCTCTAGAACACTCTCTAGAACTCTTCGCCTGCTGAGCAGACCTTTCCTCGGGCATTCAGGCCACCATTCCAGGTCCACCTCTTTCAGGGAGGTGCTCACATGCCTTCCCGTCCGGGGTTCCACGCAAGGGTGTTGAGAACACAGTGTGGTCTGCACTCAGGCTGTGGTAAGAAAAATAAACCTGTTCCTGTCAGTGGGTTCCAGCTCATGACAGCCCCGTGTGTTAGAGTAACTCTATGCCCCGTAGGATTTCTTCATTGTAGTCCTTATGGAGACAGATCACCAGCCCTTTCTTCCAAAGTCCTGCTGAATGGGTTATAACGGCCAGCCTTTACGGTGATGATAAGTTGTCATAAAGTCAGTTCCAACTCAGACTGAAAGGTTGGCAGTTCTAATCTACCCGGAGGTGCCTCAGAAGACAGGCCTGGTGTTTTGCTTCCAGAAGTCACAGCTTTGAAAACCCCGTGAAACACAGTTCTACTCAGCACACACGTTCACAGTGATCTTAGGTTCATAGCTGAACTGTAAACTGTTTGTGCCACCTAGGGACCTGGGAGTGTGGTAGGTAGTGGTTAAATACATATTGTGTGATAGCCCTGACACTACTGTGCAATAACACTTCTTCTTCCAATTTTCTAGACCATAAGACAAAAAGTTTTAGACTTCATGAATCCCTTGGCAGCCCACCTTGGGGTTCAGCTAATAGCAGCTGTTGCAGCAGTATGGAGCAGGAAGAAAGTGAAACGTCCAAATAAAATGAAGGTAAAGCGAGGAGATGAAGGTAGTAGCTAATGTTTACCAAAGAGTTCCATGTAGTCAAAGTTGATGTGACAGGTGGACATGGGAAACTATTGAAGTAGCTTCACCATTTAAAATGCATGGTAGCAATGTGTTGTGAGACTTCCTTGTAAAAAGGGAATAAGCAAAACCAACCCATAGACCTAACACTGGATTAAGACCTGGTTTGCTGTCAGACTGTGTAGGTCCCTGTGTGGCGGCCTGCTTGTAGTGTTGTCTTATAGCTTTTTTAGCTTGTAAAAACAATCTTTGTCTATTACAGGAAAGGAAATTAAAATAATCTTATTCCTATACGCAGAACTAACTTCAGTTTGCTTTTATCCATTTGGGGATTTGATTTACGAACTTCTGCAAGCTCAGCACGTTGTTCTCCCTCATCCACTGTCTGGCCTCCATCCTGGTTCCTGCCTCAAACCGCCCCCCTCCATTCTTAGAGCACCTCCCCACCCCACTGCCTCTGTGCTCAGTATAGTTACCTGAGGAGTACTGAGGCCTGGATCCCCAGGCCACCCTGTGGATCACCTGCAGACCCTTCCTTAGTGATAATTTGAATCAGATGCTTACCATGTTGATTGGAATTAAATGCTTAGCTAACTGTATTCTTGCCAATAGAAGCCTTTACTGAATTCAGTGGGAAATATTTACTGAAAAGATTGAAACAAATATCTTTTTCCAGGTACAACTGTGATAGAGTATTTTTTGTGTATCATTCCTATTTTCATTTTCTGTCTGCAAGCTTAAAGTGGTGGTTTTTTCCCCATGGCAGATTGTTCCTGTGGCCACTGCATCCCAGCTCACTCTTGTTGACTTGGTTTGCGCACTCAGCACTCTGAAGACTGATACAGTATTGCATCTGGTGAAGGAAGTGGTCAAGAAGCCACCGCAAATTAAGGGGGATGAGGTAATAAGCCTTGTGAAGCCTGCAGCCCTGGTATAGGGCATCTCAGGAATGTGGCACTCTCCCTAACTCTCCTTGTTATGTATTGTTGAGGAGGTGGCAAGTATAAGAATCAAGAGCATTTAGAAATTCTTTGTGTTGTGTCCGGAGATGGTATTAGTGTGCTTTTGGGGAGATTATGTGAAACACAGCTGCTGTGGTTTGGTACACCTGTTTCAAGTGAGGAGCTACTGAAGTCGGGGATTGACTTTTCGTCCTTATATCACTCTAGCAGAACTCACCACTCAGTACGTGGTTTCTCAGCAAGAACCTACCAGTACCAGTTGTCATGAAGTTGATTCTGATTCCCTGTGACCCCATGTGTGTCTGAGTAGAACTGTGCTCCGTAGGGTTTTCAGTGGCTGATTTTTTGGCAGTAGATCAGGCCTTTCTTATGATGTGCCTCTGGGTGGTCTTCACGCGACAACCTTATGGTTGGCAGCCAAACATGTTAACCATTTGCCATCACCAAAGAACTCCATTAATGAACCACTGTGTACCAAATCAAGTAGAATCTTTAGAAGAAATTGGTACTTTCTTTTGTGGAACTTGTAACCTAAAGGGACAAGTTAAAGCTTTGCATAATTTTTATCAAAGTATAACATAAATACCAAAGGACATAACAAGTGCTGAGAAAGAAGAGATTTCATCTGAATGCAGTGAAGATGGAAGCGTCAAGTTCAAGGTTGACGTCATTGAACCAGTAAGCTCCTCTTAGTTTTTCTGCACAATTTCTACACTAGCAGGGCAGCATGTCACATATTTGTAATAGACATATTAAGGTTGTAATGCTTAGAAAGGTTAACAAAATCTGATCCTTGGGGTTGGAGATTTCTTTTTCAGTCAGAGTGGTTTTGGTTTTTGTTTTTTTAACCCAAAGCAATGCACCTAAATACACAGTAACTTTAGC
Source organism: Heterohyrax brucei (assembly GCA_028571685.1). NCBI lineage: Eukaryota > Metazoa > Chordata > Mammalia > Hyracoidea > Procaviidae > Heterohyrax > Heterohyrax brucei. The sequence continues at coordinate 42,047,089 of CM053157.1, read as the reverse complement.
AATTTTTACTGCTAATCTGATTGTATTGGAGTAGGAACTTTTCGGTTGGTGGCCCTGCGCTGTTTTTCCTCTGGTCAGAAAAGGCCTCTTGCACATGGAACACGGTATCACTGTACAGAAAACCACACCTGGAGGTCCTGCTCTTTGCAGGCCCCTGAATGTTCTGCTGAGACGCTGTTCCCTCCCTTCATTCCAGTGTTGACACAAAATTGACTGTGTACCACACAGGACCAGTTGTCACCAGGTCACCTCTGATTCATGATGACCCCGTGTGTATCAGAGTAGAATACCTCCAAGTCTTTCTTCTGAGACGTCTGTGGACAGACTCAAATTGGCAACCTTTTGTTTAGCTACTGAGCATACTGACCTTTGTACCACCCAGGGACCCCCACATTGTGTGATAGGAAGGTCCTTCATGTAGAACGTTCCTCTCTGAGCCTGTATTCTAACTGGGACGAGAAGATAATGCCATCTCAAAAATTAGCACCTTGAGGGCAGATGTTTGGAACAGGTTAAGTGTTTAGGAATTAAATTTAAATAGATTCCAGTGACATCTGCAGCATTCCTCAGAGGACGACCTCCATGGGTCTCCCACAAATGTCACTCACATACATAAGCAGTGGAAGTAGTTCAGCTCTATGAGACGTAGCTCCAGAAGACAGCAACGGGAATAGAGGAGCAATGTGATGTCGCCAGATCTTCAGTAGATCTGGGTTCATGACTCCGAGCCAGTCTAGGGTATCAAGAAATCGCCCCGTCATACTGGTAATTAACCCTTTGTTAGCTGCTCTCGGGTCAGCTCCAACTTATGGTGGCCCTGTGCACAGCAGAGCAAAACACTCCCAGAAGTGCAGCATCCTGACCATTAGGTGGAATCAAGCTACTGCGATCCATATGGTTTTCTCTGGTTGGTTTTTGGAAGTAGATCGCCAGGCCTTTCTTCATACCCTGTGTTTGTTAGTCTGGAAGCTCCCCTAGAACTTGGTCAGTGCCGTAGCAGCACATAGGTCTCTGCTGACATACAGATGGTGGTTGTGCATGAGGTGCACTGGCTAGGAATTGAACCTGGATCTCCCTCATCTAGGGTGAGATTTTTACTGCGGAGTTAATCCCCATGAAGGACATTACTGCTCTGGGATCACAGGGCAATCTGTCCTAAGGCAGCTACCACAGTAACTTTTCTGGACACACTGAGAATGTACTCCAGGTTTTGTGACATCACATTGTTTGAATTTCTGCAGGTAGTTGCAGCTTACAGTCTTTTCTCATGGCCTAAACAGAAACTAAAGTCTTGTGTAGCTTCCTGGGTTTTGGCTCTTCTAAGAATGTTTTGTGGTTAGTCTGCAGCTTCTTCACATAGCTGTTAAACAGCAGGAGGGGAGAAAGTGTGTGTTTTGGAGCCAGTTTCTGTGTAGTCCAGAGGAATTGTCTGGGCTGGGCTGTGGGGGTTCTGAATTAGAAATTTTTTATTGTCTCTTGTCTGTAACTAATCATATGCTTTCATAAATATCAGCATCAACCCCAACTTTTTGTTTTGGGAAATTCAGTTATAATTCCAAGTTTCCCCAGAATACATGTTGATAGTCTGGAATGGAAAATAGGTAAATATAGTGGGAAATCACTGTTGACATCTGCTAAGAGGGGTAGATACTAAGGATTTGCGGGCCTTAGAGAATATGTTTGTTTGTGTTATACTTTGGGACATTTTGTCTACAGGAGTCTTTGATAACTGGTCTTTGCTTGGTTAGGATATAGACTTCTGTTCTGTTTTGCATTGGAATTCCTTTTTAATCTTATTTCCTACCAACGTGGAGTCACTGGTTTTGCTTTAATTTTCAGAAATCACCCCTAGTGGATATTCCTGTGCTACAGTTTAGCTACGCTTTCATCCAAAGGTAATGCAATCCCCCCAAAACATTTCAGAAATATAGATGCTATTGCCTTGACTGCAAGCATTAGCTGATTTTATTTCGTGACAACTATAAAGCCTCAGCTCAGAAAATCCTTGAATGATATCTTAGTGAGCATGTCCTCATGGTTGTCATTTGCCTTCTCCAAAGATGTAACTTGACATTGTAAAATTCATGTGTGTCTGTTGAGCACTTTAGGTTAGCAAAGATTTATTTAAGACCTATTAAACATTAAAAAAAAATCAGGTTTGAATTAAATTGGTAGAAAAACAAAAAAAAAGATGGAAAGGGTTAATGGCCTTTTGGAAAAAGGAGAAATGGTTAATTTGGTGCTGATCTCAGTGTCTTCACATGTTTTATGATAGGTAGCTCTGACTTCTGCTTTGGTTTCCTGAAATTAATACCTGTTTTAAGTAGTCTGAGCTCAAGGAGGCGTTGGAAGTAGCTTCTACAGGCTTTTCTCTGTGAAGGAAAGAGGAGATTTCCTGGACCTCCTTTTTAGCCCTTGTAATGGCAACATCCCAGATATAGCTTCCAGACTCACTCTGCCTCCAGCCTACCATTCTCTATCACCAGAAGTGAGAGCAAGACTTAATATCAAGATGTCAGTACTACCTAAATAATCTGTAGATTTGGTATAGTACCCATCAAAATTCCACTAGCTATCTCTGCAGAAATGGAAAGGCCAGTTCTCAACTTGATGTGGAATGGGAATGGACCTGGGATAACCAGAGCAGTCTTGAAAGAGAACAACATGGGAGAAGTCACACTTTTTGCTCACAGAACATAGTCCAAAGCTACAGTAATCAGAACAGTCTGATACTGGTATAACAACAGACACAGACCAGTGGAATAGAACTGAGAGCCACAAATAAAAATACACATCTGTGGTCACTGATTTTCATTCAGCAAGGTTGCTAAGTCCATCAATGGAGAAAGAACAATCTCCTTAATAAATGGTACAAAAATAAAAAAAAGAAAGAAATTAGAATGCATGGGGTTAAGGCCTCAACTCAAGAAAGCCATACCCTGTTATCTTTCCATGTGTGTCAGGAGTTTCACAATCCACAGGGAGGTACAGTCTTGTTGGTTAACACAGTTGACATTCCATAGTTATCCAACGCAGCACTTTTGGAGATGAGAGTTGCAAGGCGAATCAAGGGTTGTATTTTCAGGTGTCCCAGGGCCTAGGGTACAGTCAGTCGAGCTGTTAACCCTTCACCTGCCGACATCATGGTGGTTCCTTTCTGGGGGGATTAAAGACGAGCCAGTCAGTTCTCATCTTATGACAGCTAGTATGCATTGTCACAGTAGCTAATGGTTATTATGATGACCCAAGTTACATATGAGCATCACAGCAACTTCAACTTAGGTTTCTGTCACCCTCCTTTTTCAGAGGAGGCACTTTCAAGATGGCAAAGGAGATGCAAGGTTGGTGAACTAGGACTTGAACTTGAGACCCTCTTGACTGTATAGTTGATTCACTGGGCTGCTTCACATTCTAGCAGTCACTGCAAAATCTTCCTCTTTCTCTTCAAGGCTTGACTTGAAAGCTACTGAAGGTCATTTTCCTGGTGACTGACCCCTGACCTTCTGATGGGTGTTACCATGTTACCAGCATTGTCAGGGAATACTACAACAGATGTCAGTCAGGCTATTAGAGCTCGAAAACCCAGGAGATCAAAGACAGTCATCTAGTTTAAGGCATTTATTTTATAAACAAGGAAACCAGAGGACCTGATCTTTCAGCAGCAGAAACCCGGGTCTGCCAACTCCCAGTTCTTACCAGAAGACAAGAATTTAGCTTGTGAATGTTTTAGTACTAAAAGTGCAAACAGGTCAGTTAGTTATACCGTTCTCCTTCTGCTTTTCAACTGCCTGGTGCCAGAATATTTCATTTTGACTTATTCATAGTTGGGATGTTTATTCTTTCTTTATTTTGAAAAACAGACTCCCCATACCAGCCCTCCAGGAGAACTTTCCTTCATTGTTAGGAGTATTAAAGGACTCTGTGCAGCTGAATCTAGCTCCACCTGGATATTTCCTGCTCCTCAGGTATCATGTCACAGCTTTCACATGGTCAGAGTGTTTCCTGTTGTGACATTTTATTTCTGCAGAATTTTTTTTACCTAGAGCTGATTATCTCTCAACAGCATGCTGAATGACTTTGTCACAAGAACTCCAAGTCTGGAAAGCAAGAAGTATCAAAAAGACTTGCAGGTGTGTATGTGAGAAAGTTTAGCAAATTGTTATCCCACGGTGTTATACCTCTTTTGCTGTTAGTTACTGTCCCAGTCACTTCTGACTCAGTGGTCTTATGCGTGCAGGGTAGAACTGCTCCACAGTTTTCAAGCTGTCACCTTGTTACACCCTACTGAACCAGTGGCAGAAATGGCTCCAAGGGACACATGTCAAATTGCAAAAAAGAGGAAGAGCCAAGTTGATCAGATCTAGATTTTATTAGGAAACTTACGTACAGAAGTTGATGTCAGTATTCTTGCAGTGGACACCAAAATGTCAAGTGTCACCTGGGTAGAGGCCTGCACGTGGCAGTGTAGAGGGAAACTTGTGTACGTGGCGCTTGCATGCCAGAATACATGCAGGAAACTCAGGAAAAAACATGTCTAATCTATGATGAATGGGGTTGTTTTTATACTAGTTAATGAGCTTCAGTTAACATTACTATGAAGTTACATATGTGATGTGTGTTTTTCTGGACAGATCACTGGTCTGTTGGGTATTCTGGTTCTTTCCCAGAGTCGTTTGTGGGCAGAACCCATCTTATATTGGTCAGGGCCCTCTCAGACCTTTCAGAAGCAGATCATCAGGGTTTTCTTCCGAGATGTCTCTGGGTAGGTTTGAACCACTAACCAGCACTTAACCATGTGTACTAGCCAGGAAGGACTTTGTTACAGATCATAGAGATTGGGCCAAATTTGATTTTAAAGATCAGCATCTGTTCTCAACTCTTAACTTATTTACTGTTTGTAGAGGGTTCAGGTAGATTTCGGGTCCAGGTCTGCTGATGAAGGTTCTTTTGTTAAGTCTGAACAATATATTTAAATAGGATTTAAAGTATGTTTAACTAGAATTTGAAAGATGGTGCCCCTCACTGCCACTGTACTGGGATACGTTTGCAGCTTACTCTTACGCGTAACTGGCATAAACCTATCTCTGTACACAAATTTATTTCCTTAAACCTTTTATTTCCTTCTCCCATAAAAACACTGTGTGCTCAGAAAATTTTGAAAACACTGAAAAACGAAAGCAAAAATCACTCATAAGAAAGCACCTCCTAATAGTAGAATGCCAGTTAATAAATTTAGGTACAGTGATGGAATTAGAAAAACATTATTTTGCAAGAAGTATATTCATTGTTTACAATAATTAAATGCTTGTTAATAGCCTAGAATGGAAAGTAAGGAAACATAATGGGTTTGATGAACAACAGAATGTTTACATGGTCTTCAAGGATCTCCCTATGAATTGCTGTATTTTTTAACAAATAACATGCACAGTATACGTTTCTGTCAACTATGCAACTCCCTCCCCCACCAGACACTATTTTCAGAAGTTCACTATGCCAGTTTGTTTTTTTTAACATGTTGGTGACTTCAACTGATGCTAAGAAGATGTAATTAAACTATGAAATAAGAAGACCTAACATAATTAATGGTTTTACTTAAGATGTTCTGATAAAGTTTTGGTATTGAACTGTTCAACTAATGTGCTGTAATTATCAACTGAAGTTAATAGAAACGAATCCAGTCTCAGTTGCTTATTTCCTATTACTGGGGAACTGCCAAACTTGACCCATGACTTCTCAACTATGGTTTATACCTTTATTACCCAATTATGATCAGAAGTAACATTTTCAGACTACTTTTGTAGACACGGGTGGGAGATTAAACAGAACCAAAGAAAGTGAACAGAGCAATATGATGTACCTATAATATGGGAGGACTGGTGAATGAGACTGAAATTCACTTCTGAAGATATCACAAGACATGCACAGTATACACGTGAACACGTTATGCCAGAAGTGTTTGACTTAATTTTAGCATTTCTGTACATTGTATGTGTGAGCATGTTATTCATGGGGGCATATTATTTGTGAAAAATACAGTACATACAAGTCACAGTGGGGAGAACAGTAACTCGGTGATGTGGGAGCTTAGTAGACGCCACCTTTACATAGAACATGGCTTCCCTGATGATACGACAACCTGCGTCATGTCACCCTGGTGTGGCTACCGGAAAGGATAATGGTACCTGCAGTGCCCCTGCAAAAACATCATGGGCTGAATTGCATGGCATTCTGCAAAGGAGAGGGCGTATACGTTAAATATCTATGTCATGTCATGAGAGACGAAAAAGAGGCTATTCCAAGTTAAAGGAAATTACAGCATTGGTATCAGCTGGATGCAATGTGTGGTCCTGGATTGGATCCTGGAATGCTCTAACAGGCCCTATTGGAACCACTGGCAAAACTGATACAGACTGTTCATTAGCGTGCGTTATTTTATCAACGTCACATGTCCTGATTTTGAAAATTGTGTTGTGGTCTTTGTTCTTGGGAAACATACAGTCAGGTATTAAGATACCAAAGGTGTTTAATGTCTGCAGCTTACTCTCAACTGGATCACAGAAAGCATGTGACCATATAGAGAGAGAGTGACAAAGCAAATGATGCAGCATGATAGCTGTTGCTAAATCTGGCCAAAAGGTCCCTAAGATTTTTGTGACAATTTCTGAAAGTTGAAACTATCTCAAAATAGAAAGTTTAAAATCATTCATATTTCCCAAGCCCAAAGCCAACCACTGTTAAGGCTTTTCCTATTATGTACAAAAGATAATGGAGTCAGCCCTTGGGTGGTGCCAGCAGTCCAGCACTCCACTGCTGACCAGAGGATTGGTGGTTCCTGGGCTGCAAGTGTAAGACACACGCCAGATTTCAGAGATTTAGTGTGAAAAAACAACTGGAGAACCACAGTCATAATTTTCATATTGATTACATGTTGGTAATATTTTGGGGTGTATTGGGTTAAATAAAATGTTTATTAAAGTTAATTTCACCTACTTTTACCTTTTATTGTGGCCCCTAGAAAATTTTAATTTTGTACATATGGCTCCCGTGGCTAGCGTTGTGTTTCTGCTGGACAGTGTGGTTTTAGATGCTAGCTTCTTTTCCTTAACTAACTGTCTTTCCTTTTTCTCCTGGTTGCTTCCAGGAAGTCACTCAAAAAATTCTGGAAGCTGTGGGGAACATTGCTGGCTCTTCCCTGGAACAAACTAGCTGGCTAACCAGGAACCTGGAGGTGAAGGCCCAGCCTCAGATCTCTCTAGATGAGTCAGATGCTGAAGAAGATTTGTGTGGTACGTGTGCAGGGGCCAGCAAATAATGCCAGCCACTAATGGTTCTAATTTTTTCTTGTTTTTTAAATGTCTGTTTTTACTTCCCACAGTGTAAATTGTTTATAAATATTGTGTCTGTAGATGATGCAGTTTGCACTGAACCACTTACTGCTAAAAGACTGGTTCATGTCTACCCAGCAGTGTCACAGAAGAAAGGCTTGACGTCTACTTCTGTAATACCGCAGCCACTGAGAACCCCGGGGAGTGCAGTTTGCCCTGCAGCATGTAGGGTCGCCATGAGTTGGAATCGATTTTTCAGCAGATTTTTTTAGTTATACAGTAGAATCTGCAAAAGCAAGAACCTATGTAAAGCAGAAACCTGTCAAAGAAGGAAACTCAGATATTTCCCACTAAAACCAGTGATGGATAAGTGGTATCTTAGTCATCTAGTGCTGCTACACCAGAAATATCACAAGTGGATAGGTTTAAAAAGAGAAATTTTATTCTGTCACAGTCCAGTAGGCTACAAATCCAAATTTAGGGCACTGGCTACAGGGGAAGGCTTTGTCTGATGGCGCTGAAGGAAGATCCTTGTTGTCAATTTTTCCTTGGACTGGGAGCTTTTGAGGCACAGGAACCTTGAGTCCTTTTCAAAGGTCTTTTCCAAAGCAGTACTCTGTTCCTGACACTGCTTCTTGCAGTATGAAGTCCTCAGCTCTCTGCTTGCTTCCCTTTCCTTTATGTCCCAATAGATTGCCTCAAGGCACAATACAGTCTTAACACTGAGTTCTGTCCCGCCGACAAACTGTGCACATCTTCTCTCAGTAGCATCGTAGAGGCAGGATTTACAACATATAGAAACATCACACCAAGACTCGTGGCCTACCCAAATTGCTACACACGTTTTTGGGGTGCACATTTCAATCCAGGACGAGTGATAAGACTGCACCTTCTCAAAGGCAGAAAGCTTGCGAGACCCAGAAAAACAAGTCCCACTGAGTTCCAGCTCTCACAGATTTCACAGTAGTAAACACTAGAATTTCACTGGAACACATACTGAGTAACATAAGCTACCGTGTTAAACTTCGCCGAGCCTAGGAGAGGATCCACGTAAGTAAGTTCCCAAGAGACTTAGTGATAGAATATAAATATGGGATAGAGAAGATGAAAACATGTGTTTTACTTTTCATGGAACCTTGGAGGAAACCCTGGTGGTGCAGTGGTTAAGTGCTACAGCTGCTAACCAGAAGGTTCTGTGGTTCAAATCTACCAGGCACTCCTTGGAAACTCTGTGGGACAGTTCTGTTCTGTCTACAGGATCGCTATGAGGTAGAATCGACTTCATGGCAGTGGGTTTTTTTGGTTTGTGGAGGAAAAGCTTAGTAATGCAACATTTTACCTTGAGCATTTCATTTCTGACTATACCTTCTCCTCACTTACTGACTTGTTATCTGACTTTTCGTATGTACTACGACAGTAACAAGATCTAATATCCAGCTATGGACGTGGTAACACCGTGTGTCCAGCAGTAGTGCATGCTGAGGTGTGAGGCGGGGCAACACTGGCAGCGACGGCAAGCAGTTGGGCATGAGCTTGGCTGGGTGTGATTCCGAGTGGCGTGGGGGCTATGTCATGCTATAATTAGGTAGTTATGTGCTGAGGTTGTCATCTTCTGTTTTGTGATCTGATGTGGTCATCTTCCAATTTCTCAGAACACTGATTTTTGCACAATGACCTGATCTTTGGAAGCTAACCATGTTTGTAAGTGTGGATTAGGTTTTACACACCTTTGCCTTTCCGTGATCCTTTGTGTTTAACTCATTATTTGGATTGTGCAGTTAGTTGGAATTTATAGTGGAGGTGACATAGACTGAGCACACTCCGGCCTTCTTCTTAGTTAATAGCTTCCTTGAAAAATTGTTGGGAGACTGTCAAGGAAAACTCCTCAGTGATCATCAAGGTGCTCTTCAGGCATCTGTATTAAATATGATGGTGTAGCTTGTCAATTTTCAATGCCCCAGAAGAGCACCAAGCAAACCTGTCAGGCCAAGCTAAGTTTACTGGCCCTAGTACAGTAAGGGAGAAAATTGCCCTCTAAAAGAGGATAGCCAGGTGAGGATATGTACACAGTTTTAGGGCCTTGGCTGAGTAATTTTTTTGGCAGATCTTTCAAGGTAGCAAGCTGGTTGGGGTTGAGCCAAGTTAGGGATGAAATAGCTTTGGATTAGGGGGCACAGTGAGGGTCTGAAAGTGAATCTTGATAAGCAAGATTAGTGAGCCGTTTTGTTGGTTTATAATTTTTTGTTTCAAAATTTTGCACATCTTGAGGTAAGGCATTATTTTTTGCTAGTTTTCAATTTTATTTAACACAAGGACAGGAAAGTATTTCCAGTTCCAGTATTGCAAAACAGAGAGAAGACAGTATGTTTGGTGCCATTTTTTTTTAACACTGGAGCAGGAAATCATACTACTTTCGGGTCTCGGTATGAACGACGGAGCACAGTGCCAGCGACAAAGGAAGTGTTCAGTAGGTGCTAGCTTTTATTACTGCTGTCATGATCATTAGCAATCACTACATCAGCAGAAGCACTGGTAAGTTGACTGTCTTTGATACACGAAGAAGGAGCCCTGGTGACACAATGGCCAAGTGCTCGGCTACTGATCAGAAGGTGGGTAGTTGGAATCCACTCAACAACTCTGCAGGAAGAAGACCTGGCTGTCCGCTTCCTAAAAGACAATACCCAAGAAAACCCTATGGGCCAGTTCTGCTCTGTCACATGGGGTCACAGTGAAATGGAATTGACTCTGTGGTGCACAGTGACAACAGAAGTACACAAGGAAAGAAGAGTCAGTCAGTCAGGGCTCTTTTGGTTGCAAGTAACAAATCATATTAGACTAATTGAAACAAAGACAAGAAAATATAATCTTTTGGGGTCATGTAAGTGAAAAGCCTTGGGTCAGCACCTGTTTTAAGGTATAGCAGAAACTAGGTGTTCAAAAGAGGTTAACCAGGTCTCATGCAAAGATTGGCTCTGCTTGGGTCATATACTTGACCCAGAGTTGGGGAGGAGGACTGATTCACTAAGCCCCATGAAGTGAACTGACCCCCTGAGAGGGGGTACTAAACCCAGAAGAAAGGGAATTGCCCTGGACAGACAGACAGTAACACTGTGCTCCAGTCTTTCTGCAGTATTTGTTTGGAAGCTATTTGTGTAGGATTTGTATAAGAAATAGTTGTACTTATTTCTGTAAGAAGGATGCTGTAACTAGTATATGATCATTTGCTGATGTTGCCCAACAGTTATGCTTCCTTGGGCTGTGGATATGCGGTTCTAGGAAAAAGGAGGTCTGCTCTACTTTGCTAACTTGCCCTTGATTGTGTCTGTCGTACATACTGATTAAACTGCTTCTTCACCACAGATGCAGCTCTGTGGACACCATAGAGTCCAGTGTTACCACATCTGGTTTTTGTGCAATAATTAAATGTAACTTTAAGCCAATAGTATGCTAAGATGACTGCCTAAATTTCTTTATTGCTGCTATTTAGAAATCATAGAAATACAAACTAGGGCTTAATTTTTTAGCATCTTAGTAAGACTGAATCAGCAAATTGTAGAGCACCAAAAAACTATGTATTTGAATCATAACTATTTTATTTCAGTCTTGCTTAACAAATTGTGTATATGTATGTTGACTTTATAAACGATCATGCAGAATGTTTCTTTTTTTCTTCATCTCTGCTTAAAACTTTGATATGTGCAGTGGATGTAGAGGTTCTTGAGTGCAAGCCCATGAGAAAGGAAGTCTTATTGCATGCCTGACATGAGCTACTCATTGTGTTCTTGCTCCTGCTGCTAGAACAGCAAATAAGTTTAGGAGGGCCTCTGCTCTCGTGGATCATGCCCAATATCATATGTCATTAAAAAAAACAACAACACTGCCACCAAGTCAATTCTGACTCATAGTAATCCTCTAGGACAGAGTAGAACTGTGCATAGGGTTCCAAGGTTGTAATCTTTATAGAAACAGGCTGCCACATCTTTCTTCTGCAGCGGCTGATGGCTTTAAACTGCTGACCTTTCAATTGGCAACCAAGCACTTATCTTCTGTGCCACCACATTGGGGAAGTAAAAGTTAAAACACCAATTTGGTATCAGTACACTCCAAGTAACCATGGTTAAAATTCAGAACACTGATAACATGAAAAGCTGGTGAAGGTATGGAGCATCAGAGACTCCCATTCATTGCTGGTGGGAATGCAGAAAGATACAGTCACTTCGCAAGACGTTCTGGCGGTTTTTTGCAAAGCTATACATAGGCTTACCATATGACCCAGCAGTCATGCTCCTAAGTGTGTTGTACCCAAGTGAACTGAAAATGTTTGTCTGGATAAAAACCTATGCATGGATGTTTACAGCAGCTTTTTACCCCAAATCAGAAGCAACCAAGATGTCCTTCAATAGGTGAATGAGTCAGCAAACTGTGGTACATACCAAAAAACCAAAGGTGACAAGTGTCAAGTCAACTCCAACTCATAGTGACCCTGTAAGACAGAGTAAAACTGCCCCATGGGGTTTCCAAGTCTGCAGATCTTTATAGAAGCAGACTGCCACATCTTTCTCCTGTGGAGTGACTGATGGGTTTGAACTGCCACCAGCCTTTTGGTTAGCAGTTAAGTGCTGTAACGACTGCACTGCCAGGGCTCCTGTGCATTCACATGATGGAATATTATTGAGCAATAGAAGAAATCAGCTGTCAAGCCACAAAACAACATGAAGGAACCATAAATGCGTATGCTGAGTAAAAACACATTCTGAAAAGGCTACATACTGTATGACTCCAGCTAAGTGACATTCTGGAAAAAGGTGGAAAAAAAAAAAAAACTATAGAGAAAGTGGAAAGGAATTCAGGTTAGGGAGTGAACAGGTGAAGCACAGGCGTTTTTAGGGCAATGAAAACTTCTGATAATACTGTACTTGTGGACATGTGACATTATGTGTTCATCAAACCACAGGACAGTACCATACAAAGAGCGAGCCGTCGTATAAACTGTGGACTTTAGTTACAAGGTGTCAGTGCTGGTGTATCAGCTGTAGCTGGTGAACTACATGAGGTGAGATGTTAACAGGAGAAAATGCCTACAGGGACAGGGGAGGTATGGGAACTGTGTGTACTTTCTGTGCAGTTTTTCTGTAACCCTAAAGATGCTGTAAAAAGGAAAGTCTATTAAAATCAATATCCAAGAGCAGTTTAGGCGGTATATAGCATAATGAAGAAAGTAAGTGCTGTCATACAAAGCGACTGACAGTCGGGGGAGCCACTTTAGATGTGACAGTGGAGGAAAATAGACAAGATCCTTTAATGAAGTAGAAGATCACACAGGCACTCAGACACGAGGCAGCATGTGTTCCGGCTTACACTGATGGCAGTGAGGTATTTATTAGGCAAAGCAAACAAAGGCCAAGTGGGTTCACATCAAAAGGGAGACAGGGGAAGGAAGGAAGGTTTGCTAGGAGTTACCTCACTACAGACTTCCCTGACGTCAATTCCTGGCCCAACATCAGTCTCGAATTCCCCAGTACAGATTGACTGAAGCAAGCCATGCAGATATTCCTGATGTAGGGATTTTAGTGACAGATGGTAGGCTAGTTCTTCCCTAGTGGGAATCCTTGAAATGTAAACGTTCCACCATTTGGTTAAGAAGGAGATTAAATCAGCTCCAGCTTGAAGCCTTGAGGAATATGAACACTGCCCATCTGGCCAAGAGGGTGGGAGCTAGGGCCTAGACATTCACCTGATGAACTGCTGGAGAGCAGTTAAGGTGGCAAGATTATTTACAGGTGCTAAGACCCTGAGTAGTGCACTCTTTATGTCATAGCAGTTCAAACTTCCACAGGAAGCCAACATGATTTTTGTGGAAGGCAGAGGCAGACTTCAAATCTCGTTGCTGTTTAAAGCAGAATTTTACTTTAGGTCTGAGATTAAACGTTTTAGCATTTAAGCAATCAGCCCTAGTTTTATGGTTTATTTATTCACAACACTGCTGAGAAATAAAAGATGAGGCAGCCATGTAGAGATCTAAGAACAGCACTGAGCAGAGGCAATGGCAAGTCCTTGAGGCAAGAATGTGCTGAATGGAACTTAATAACAGTGACAGGACCTACACAGAGAAAGGGACCCTGAAGGTTCCTTGACTTGATAAAACATAGTAAAGAGCTTGAGTTCCCGTTGTTATGGAAAGCCATTCAAGTGTGTAGGGCAGTGGCGTGATCGTACTCAGTTATTAGAGAACATCCCTTTGGCTGTCATGAGTAGTGTGGACTGGAAGTCCAGTTAAAATGGTACTGTAATAGCTTTAGTTATGTAGTGCCAGTACAACAGAAATACCCCAGATGGATAGCTTTAATAAGTGGAAATTTAGTGTCTCACATTCGAGAAGACTAGAAGTCTGAATTCAGGGCATGAGTTCCAGGGCAAGGCCTGCTTTCTCTCTGGTCCTTGTCATTAGTCTTGCCTTGGTTTAGGAGCTTTTCAGCACATGGATTCTGAGTCCAAGGGACTTGCACTGACCCCAACACTTCTTTCTCGCTGGTATGAGGTCCCCTCGCAGAAGGACTCCACTACACTGCCAAAAACTTACACTGTTAATCTTTCCCCAGTCCTCCTCAAAGGAATTTACTGTTCGTTGGGGGAAAGGAAATAGTCAGACTTCCCAGAGATTACTGGATAGTGGCTCTGAAATAGCACTAACTCTAGTGGTCACTGTGACCTACCAGTCAGTGTAAGGGCACATGGAAGTCAGGGTATTAATGAAGTCTTATCTCATGTCCATTTTACAGTAAGTCCAGTAGGTCCCCAAAATCATTTCTCTGATTCAGGAGTACATAATTAGAATAGATACGTTCACTATTATGGATTGAATTGTGTCCCCCAAAATGTGTGTCAGCTAGGCTAGGCTGTTTTTCCCATTATTATGTGATTGGTCAGCATTTTGTCATCTGATGTGATTTTCCTGTGGATAGGTTAAGCATAACAATTGTGGGCATGGTGCAGGACCAGGCATATTTCGTTCTATTGTACATAGAGTCACTATGAGTCAGAACTGTCTCAACAGCACCTAACAACAACAGGCTAACACATTCTGTGGAGACCAGTCATCCTCTTTCCCCACCCACTCCCATCATTGCTCAATGGGCTCATAAACCTGGGCTCAGCAAAATGCTCTTCTGGTCACCAAGGCTGACTTGGCTATAGCCCCTGCTGAGTGCCCACACAGCCAACAGTGGAAGCAACACTTAGTGCCCAATATGACACCATTTCTCAAGGTGAGCTGCCAGCAACCTACTGACAGGTTGATTACGTTAAATCATCTCTTTCATGGAAAGGTCGGTGTTTTGTTCTTAACTGGAATAGATGCTTACTCTGGAAATAAATTTGCCTCCTCTGTCCTAAACACTTCTGCTGAAACTACTGTCTGTGGACTTACTTACAGAATGTCATGCCCATCATCATGGTATCTCAGACAACATTGCCTCAGATCGAGGGACTTACTTCACAGCAAATGAAGTATGACGGTAGCCCCTGCTCACAGAATTCATTGGTCTGACCATGTTCCCTGTCATCCTGAAGCAGCAGGCTTGATAAAACAATGGAATGGCCTTACGAAGACACAATTATGGTGCCAGCTAGGCAGCAAGCAATACTTTGCAGAATTGGAGCAGTGTTCTCCAGGAGGCTGTATGTGCTCTAAACTAGCATCTAGTATATGGTACTGTTTCTGGCATAGCCAGAAATCACAGATCCAGGAATCAAGAGGCAGTTGTGGCATAGACTTTGTGCTTCTTATCCCTGCAACCCTATGCTCTGCAGGTCTAGAGGTCTTTGTTCCAAAGAAAGGAATACTCCTATCATGAAACAAATCACTAATTCAGTTTAATTGGAAGCTAAGAATGCCAGCTGGCCACTTTGGGCTCTTTATGCCTCTGGATTGATAGGCAGAGAAGAAAAGAATTACCGTGTTGGCTGGTGTAATTAATCCCAATTAGCAAGAGGAAACTGGATTGACTTGACATAATGGAGGTAAAAAAGAGTATGTCTGGGATGCACTAGCCCCTTTAGGGCATCTCTTAGTACTGCCATATCCAGCATCTAAAGTCAGTAGAAAACTGCAGCAACTCGGTTAATTACACATGGCCCAAACCATTTAGGATGAAAGTTTGAGTCATCTAAATACCAGTTACAACCATGTGAGCCATTTCCTTGATATCTCTCTCTCTTTTTTCATATATTACATATATATATGTGTATATGTATGTATACACAGAGAGAGAGAGAGAGAGATGGAAACCCTGGTGATGTAGTGGTTAAGTGCTGTGGCTTCTAATCAAAAGTTCAGCAGTTTCAATCTGCCAGGTGCTCCTTGGAAACTCTGCGGAGCAGTTCTGTTCTTTAGGGTTGCTATGAGTCGTAATTGACTCAGTGGCAGTGAATTTGGGGGTATATGCACACACGTATATGTAGACACTTCTCTGGTTATGCTTCTTTACAGAGCCTAACCCAAGGCATAGGTACCATTGGCTTGGAGGCAGGGACCATAGAGAGAGGCAGACTGGTTTAAGTGCAGAGTCAGCAAGACTTGCTGATAGACTAGAAGTGTGATTAATAAAAAAGAGCACAATCAAAGCTGACTTTAGGTTTTTACTTAAGTAATCTATTAAAATGAAGAAGGCTAAAGGAACAAGATTTTAGAGAAGGGAATTGAGTTTAGTTTCATGCATATTAAATGTGAAATGTCTGGGAAGGAGAAGGAACCACTGAAGATTGTAAGCAGTCACAGGGTAGGAGAAAAACAAGCAGAGCAGAGAGTTGTTGAAACTACCAGAAGAAAGCATTTCAAGGAAAAGAGCATAAGCATAACTAAGTTTCAAGTTGCCAAGAAATAGAATAAGGTAAGGACAGAGACTCAGCGGATTGTGCAATGTGGAAGTCAAGTTAGTAGACAGTGTGGATGAGAAAGAGGGAAAGCCTGATTATAGGAGGTGAAGAAGTTGACACAGAGTAGAAAAAATCTTTGATGCTTAATTGTAAAGAAGGCACTAACCAAGTGGAACTGAGAATCAAAGAATGGTTTGAATTTTTGATACAGTTTTAAATTGAGATATATCAAAGCCTCTTTATGTGCTGATGGAAACAGTGAAGCAGAGAGAAATAAATTAATACCACAGAGAGAAAGAAAACAGTTACAAAGCAAAGCCCTTCCTTGAAGGCCGTAGGGCCTAGATTAATATAAATGGAGTGACTGTGACTTGATAGGAGGCAGGGACATGCTTATTAAAGCAGAAGAAGGGTAGAGAATGAGGATATAAATGTTCTGGGCAGTAACTCCCACTGGCAAAGTAGAGGGGATTCCTGTTTGATAGCATTTTCTCCACAAATAGGAGGTACAGGGATCAGCTGAGGAGGAGAGTGAGGGATCACACCACTCAGGAACACGTGGTGGGAGTCCCTGGCAGGTCCCTTTCCAGGTTGACAGTTGTGAATTGTGTGAGATGAACTGCACAGTCATGCTATTTTCTCCAGGAATCTTCGGTTAAGTCAGGGCTGCACAGACCCATGGCATGTAGCATTTTTCTAGGTGAGCACTTAAGAAAGTGAGACAAGCAAAGGAGCTGAGAGTATCTGCAAGGTAGATGATAGACCATGGGAGGGAGAGAAGTGACAGCCCGCAGCTGCCGACAGGTAGTCCAGGTGATGGGCTCAGGGGAACTGCGGGCATTCAGGAAATTGCTGGAACAGGGTTCTGGAAGTAAGTGAACAGGAAAGAGAAGATGTGGTGGTCAGCATAGGGTACTTGGGATGGGGATTTTGGACATAGTGCTCCTGGCAATGGATGAAGTGAAGGTTAGCACAGTGGTAGCAGATGGTTGACCTGGAACGGAGTAAAAGATTGTTGGAAGAGAAAAGATTAAGGTATTTGCAGACCCAAATTTTAGATGAATCCTCCGGGTGGATGCTGACATTCCAAGAATAACTACAAGAATAGAGATGGAGGAAAGACTGAATCACTGCAAATGCGTTTGATCAAAACATCCAGATTGAGCTCCCGAAATTGCACATTAGCGGAGAGGAATAACCTAAGTTACATTTACACACACAGTCTGTATGAGAGGTGGGAGCTCATGACTCAAGTTCAACTAAAACACAAATGCCTCTGTTTCAGCGGAAGCTGCCGCAGCTTCTTCAGTGGTGTCTGCATCTGCTCCTTCGGTGTACAGCGTGCAAGCCCTCTCTCTCCTGGCGGAGGTAAATACAGGCCTGACTTGTCATCCCTGTGGAAATGATTGCTGGTGGGACACAGGCCTTCCATGCTCCGAGTCCAGGTTGTAGGCAGTCCCTCCTAGACCTGAGTCCACCTTGGCCTAAACCTGCACCATGGCATTTCTTTGCATTGTGATTTGAGGGCTGTGTTTTTGTTGTCATTTCAAGAGGTTTCAGGCTTTTTACTGGCTCATTCTTTTAGGTACTGGCATCTCTCCTGGACATGGTTTATCGAAGTGATGAGAAGGAGAAGGCAGTGCCCTTAATCTCACGCTTGCTCTATTACGTTTTTCCTTACTTGCGCAACCACAGGTAATACAAGGAATGCTGTCTTCTCCATTTGACTATTCCCCTAGGTACAGAATGAGAATATGTAAATATGTAAAGAATCAAGTGGCTTTCCTTGGACTTTTCTTTGACTGTAACCCTTTTCTTTTTGCATCCCATGTAGTGCCTACAACACTCCCAGCTTCCGCGCCGGAGCTCAGCTGCTGAGTGATCTGAGCAGCTACTCCTATACGAAACGGGCCTGGAAGAAGGAAGTCCTTGAATTGTTTTTGGACCCAGCCTTCTTTCAGATGGACACTTCTTGTGTACAGTAAGAAATGCTGTCAGTATAAAAATGTGCTCGGAACCCTCCAGCGGACACTGTTTCGTTTTACATAATGTATTCTCATCCCTGAAACAACATCAACCCAGAGAACAGTCTATCACTGCCTCAGCTCACATGTACACGGAAAGGGAATTCAGTCTTTTAAAATACAAAAGTTGCATATAAAAGGTGCCTAATTTGTCAAAAGAGAAGTTTCACATAATTGAAAGAGCATGTGGAGTCTCTAAGTGACATGAACAGTTAACCAGTTTGGCAATTAACTGAAAGGTTGAGAGGTCAAGTTCAGGGCTGCCCAGAGGCAGCTCAGAAGAAAGCCCTGGTGATCTCCTCCAAAAAAAATCAGTCATGGAAACTGTATGGAGCCAAATTGTACTCTGAGAAACATGAGGTCACCATGAATCAGAGTTGACTCCATAGCAACTGGTTTGGTGTTTTTATTATGCTTAAAGAACATAATATGGAGTTCCACTGATACTTGGTCTAGTATTGCATTATCTTGTAACCACAAAATATGTGAGCAGCATTAAAATGATGTACCCTACTAGTGGTATAGACAGTATCTCTGTCCCCACCTGCCCAGCTTCTACACCACAAGCTCCTCCTGAGAACTGGCCACAAGCCAGGCCTCTTCCTGAAAGATCAATAAAGCCACTCAGTAATCGTCCCCACTGGCTTGTTAGCAGGTTTTTATCAGTGTTAGGGAAGCTCCAGGGCTGGAGGGGAAGATCTGCTCCACCTTTTCCTGACACTGCCAAAAGGCTGCTTGGACCCTGTGGCCTTCATCCTTGTCAGCCTGCTTCTGTGCCAGGGGAGCCCCTGTGAAAACCAGCCCTGCTGAGAGGAAGTGAGGAGTGTGGGCTTTTGTCTTCATTGCTCCTTCTTCTCTCTGTCAACACAGACAGAGAACACCATCAGGTGTGGACATCTTCAAGGGCAACCCTGGAAAAACCGAAAACCTTGCCAATTTTATTTTCTTTTACAGTAATGTAGGAAACTGTCATTTTTCATTTGCTGTATTGTGGCTATAAATGAAAATTTTTTGCATAGTTTTCCTTTATACGAAAGTGATCTATTTGTTTCATTCACCTCTTTTCAGAAAGCAGACTTTAATAGCTTTTAAAGATTAATGTTATTTTCTTGATGCTCTTAGACTACCATCCGTTATGTATTTCATTAACTGTGCTATGTTTAATATTCAGTTGGCGATCCATTATTGACCATCTTCTGGCTCATGAGAGAACCATGTTTGAAGATTTAATGAGTAAGTTCTGCATTATTTGCACTAAGTCACAATTTAACTAGTGCCATGGTAGTCAGGCATTAGTATGCATTTTAGAACTCACAACTTCTGTGGTACTGTTTATGCCTCAAATTGTAATGTGATGTGTGTATGTCAGGACTAAATGAATGAGGCTCTCATATATAATTTGTTGACAAGAATAATCACCTTCTCTACCATTTTGTAATGGAGAGAGATGACAGAAAGCCACTGCTTCAGGTCCTGGCTTTTGTGGTGAAGTGATAATAAGTTCCTCATAATTTACTAGGAGTGCTTTTGTATGCTTCACGCCATCTTCTAATACTGTCACTAAGTATCATTGGAGAAAGAAACACTTTAAAAAATACATATGAGAATAGTGATCACGTGACCCCATTTCAACAAGATCATGATTTTTACAAAGGAGGGTAGGAATTGCAGCAATAGGGATTTCCTGTGACTTACCTCTCATTGTACTTTGCTCCCTAAATGTGGTTCATTTGCTATATTCTTTCTAGATAGGCAGAGCAGTTCTTTAAAGCAGTTTCCAAGTTTTGAACAGAAAGCCATGCTATTGAAACGCCAGGCTTTTGCCATCTTCAGTGGAGAATTTGATCAGTATCACCCTTACCTTCCACTAATACAAGGTAAGATGGGCAGCCCGTGCACACACATGTGTGGCTGAGATGACTAGTAGAGGGACCCATAGCACATTTTGGCTGAATACTTGATTGTTAAAACTGAGACCAGAAGCTCTCAGTATTGTAGAAGAACTTTGGAAATGTAGCAATAAACGTGTAAGACTTTATTTTAAAAACAAATTACTGTGATGTTCATTTTTATTAGCTAGTGTACTAAATTGAAGAGCCCTAGTGGTGCAGTGGTTAAGAGCTTGGCTATTAACCGAAAGGTTGGCGGTTTGAATCTACCATCGGCTCCTTGGAAACCCTGTGGGGCAATTGTCTGCTGTCCCACAGGGTCACTGTGAGTTGGAATGGACTCCAGGTCACCCAGCAACAACAACAGCTCTCTTTTGCCTTTTACTGAAATTAGCACAGCCTCTCTGCATCTCCTCACACACACTTAGCAAAGCAGCTGTTTATATCAGGTGTATATTAAATGTATGTTGAATGGAATTATGTAGTTCCTCTCTACCCAGCCATGAAGATCTTCACAGGATCACAATCTGTTCCCTTCAGTAACCCTAGAGTATAGTGCACAGGTGTCTTCCAAAGTCAGATTCTGCCTCTTCTCCCATTTTCCTGGTGTAGGAAACACAAGTCTTTATCGTTTTTCCATGCTCAGCGCCAGTATAGCCCAGTGCCTTATACATAGCAAATGGTCAATAAATGTTGCCTCATCTTGCCATAGTTCACCTTGTTTCTTCAGGAGTCCGAGGATTGGGCCATAATGGGAGCCCTGGTGGTACAGTAGTTAAGAGTTACAGCCACTAGCCAGAAGGTCAGCAGTTCTACCAGTTTTTTCTTGGAAACTGTATGAGGCAGTTCTTCTCTGTCGTGTAGGGTTGCTGGGAGTTGAAACTGACTTGATAGTGACAGGTTTGGTTTCATTTGTGTATGTTAGATTCTTAGGGCTGCCATAAGAAAGTATGACACACAAGGTAGCTTGAAAGAACAGAAACTGATTCTTTCACAGTTCTGGAAGTGCAAAATCAGGGTGTTGACAGGGCCATGTTCTGTTTGAAAGCTCTAGGAAAAAGCCTGTTCCATGCCTTCAAAATATCTTTCTGGGGAACACAGTTCAGTCCAGAGTGGTAGTTTTTTTAAAGTCTGACACAGTACAGGCAGTGAATACTACTTTCTCAGTATTGTCACATGTGGCCTGTGGAAAAGTAAGATTTTGGAAAGTGCCTAATTTTTCCTTAACAGTTTTTTTTTAATTATGATTAAGTGATATTAGGGGACATGTTCCCAGGGGACCCTCCAGGTTGTCAAACTATCAGTCGTGGTCTTTTAGTAGAGTTCTTGATCTGCACACCTCTTTTTGTCATGTTACACCAGGGACTCTACATTGTGTCCCCCATTAAGGCTGCTGGGCACCATCTGGTTCTTCTGGTCTCGTGCCAATGCAGTCTCCCGGTCATATGAGTCCTTCTGTCTCCTGGGCTCATTTTTCTCTCATGTCTTTGATGTTCTGAATTGTCATCTCTTCCAGGTAGATTGGGACCAATTGATGTTTCTCAGATGGCAGCTTGCTGGCTTTTAAGACTCTAGACACCACTCATCAATATGGGGTGCAGAGAACTCACTTATCAAAAGACTAGTTATGCAATCTGACCTCAGTGTCCCCTGGAAATATGGTCTCCAGACCCCCAACACTGCTACTGTATCCTTTGAAATGTTGGGTTGAGTTTAGAAAACCTTTTACTTAACAGTTTTATTTTCTTCATATCTATGATGTGTTTTGTCTGCATCAAAAATGAATTATTAGGGGGCCAATATGGCAGAGTAAATGAATGCTTCTTGCAGCCCCTCTAACAACAAAGACCCAGAAGGCGCAGTCAACCAACTTGACCTCATAGACCTATACAGAACATTCTGCCCAACAGCAGCCAAGTGTGCTTTTCCATAGCACATGGAATATTCTCCAGAATTGACCATTTATTAGGCCAGAGCAATCCTTAACAAAGTGCAATGTGTTGAAATTATACAAAGCATCTTTTCAGACCATAAAGCCATAAATGTAGAAATCGATGACAGAAAAAAAAAAATTAAAACATGGAAAGTGAACAATGTTTTGTTCAAAAACAACTAGGTAATAGTAGAAATCAAGGATGGAATAAAGAAATTCATAGAGTCAAATGAGAATGAAAACACATCCTACTGGTCTCCGTAAACCCACTGCCATCAAGTTGGGTCCAACTCATAGCAACCCTGGAGGTCAGAGTATAACTGCTCCATAGAGTTTCCAAGGAGCGCCTGGTGGATTTGAACTGCTGAACTTTTAGTTAGCAGACATAGCGCTTAACCCACTATGCCACCAGGGTTACCACAGAATATATGGGACACAGCAAAAGTAGTGCTCAGAGATCAATTTATGTGAATAAATCCACACATCCAAAATGAAGAAAAGGGCCCAAATCAAAGAACTAAGTCTACAACTTGGACAAGTAGACAGAGAACAGCAAAAGAAGCCGTCAAGCACCAGAAGAAAGCGAATAATAAAAGAACACAACTAAATGAAATAGAGAATAGAAAACAATCAAAAGAGTTAAGACCAAAAGCTTTTTTTAAAAAAAAGATCAACAAAATTGATAAAACATTGGTCAAACTGAGAAATGAAAAACAAGAAGAAGCTGATAACTCCACCAAGAAATGGGATGGGCAGTACCACAACAGATCCAACTGAAATGAAAAGAATCACAACAGAACACTATGAAAAATTATACTCTATTAATTTGAAAACTAGAGAAAATGGACAAAAGAGAAGAGTTAACACCACTATTACTACAGGTATTCAAAGCATAGAAAAGAATGGAATACTCCCAGATTCTTTGTGCGAAGCTAGTATAACCCTGATACCAAAACCAGGTAAAGACTATACAAAAAAGGAAAATTAAAGACCGGTAGTCTAGTCAATAGAATTCAACAACATATCAAAAAAATAACTCACCATGACCAATTAGGGATGCAGGGATGGTTCAACATTAGAAAGACCGTTATGCGATCAACCATATAAACAAAACAAAAGACAAGAACCACTTAGTTTTATCAACTGATGCAGAAAATATATTTGGCAAAGTCCAGTACACATTCATGTTAAAAACTACCAGCGAAATAAGGAATAAAAGGAACATTCCTCAACATAATAAGGGGCATCTATGTGAAGCCAACAATCAACATCATTCTAGGTGGAGACAGTCTGAAAGCATTCTCCTTGAAAACAGGTACCAGGCAAGGATACCCACTGTCACTCAGTATTTGCTGGAAGTTGTAGCCACAGCAGTCAGGCAAAATACAGAAAGAAAGGGCATCCAGATTGGTAAGGAAGAAGTAAAAGTATCTCTATTTGCACATGATGTGATCTTATATACAGAAAACCCTAAAGAGTCCACAAAAAGCTGCTGGAATAGAATAGTTCAGCAAAGTATCAGGATACAAAATAAATCAGTTGGATACCTTTACATCAACAAAGAGACCAAGAAAGAGGAAATCACCAAATCATTACCATTTATAATAGTCCCCAGGAAGATAAAATACCTAGGAATAAATCTAACCAGAGATGTAAAAGCCTATACAAAGACTGTTAAAAGGCTGTACTGCAAGAAGCCAAAAGAGACCTACATAGGTGGAGAAACTTCTCTTGCTTGTGGATAGGAAGACTTAACATCATGAAAATGTATACTGTACCCAAAGCAGTCTATATATACATTGCCGTCACAATTCAGATTTCAATGGCATTTTTTAATGAGAGATGGAGAAACAAATCACCAACTTCATATGGAAAGGGAGGAAGCCTTAGGTAAGTGCAGCATTATGGAAAAAGAGGAACAAAGTAGGAGGCCTCACTCTGCCTGAGTTTAAAACCTGTTGCATAGGCCAGGTAGTCAGAACAGTCGAGTTCTGTTACGAAAACAGATAACATAGATAAAATGGAGCAGAACTGAGAATTCAGATAGAATGTCATCCACCTATAAGCAGCTGATATTTGACAAAGGTTCAGAATCCATAAGCGGGAAAGGACAGCCTCTTTAACAAATGGTATTGACATAACTGGATACTCATCTTCCAAAAAATGAACAAGACCTGTGTCTCACATCGTGCACAACAGCTAACTCAAAATGGATCAGAGACCTGTTTCAGATCATGGAATTAAAAAAAAAATAGGGACAGCCCTGTAAGCCCTAACTCATGGTATAAACAGACTGCAGAAAACTACTAGCAATGCACCAGTAACAGAAGAGAAAGTAGATAACTAGGAACTCCTAGAAATCACGCTCTTCCATTCACTTCACCAAAAGCGTAGAAGACTACCCAGAGTAGGAAAGAATTTTTGGCTGCTGCAGATCTGTTCGGCTTCTAATCTGCCTAATCTCCAAGGTACTGCAAAGCCTCATCAAGAAAAAGACAAATAATATCATTAAAAAATGAACAAAGGATATGAACAGGCACTTCACCAAAAAAGACATCCAAGCAGCTAACCAGTGTATTAGGAAGTACTCATGATCATTAGCCATCACAGAAATCTAAATCAAAACTAGAAGATGCATTAATCCAAAACACAGAAAACAAGAGGTTGTGTAGAGATTGAAACTCTTCAGCACTGTTGGTGGGAATGTAAAATGGTATAACCACTTTGGGAATCGATTTGGCACCTTATTAAAAAGCTGGAAATAGAAATAGCATAGATCCAGGAGTCCTACTTGCGGGAATATATTCTAGAGAAATAAGGGCTGTCATATGAACAGATACATACACACCAGTGTTTATTGCAGTGCTGTTCATGATAGCAAGAAGATGAAATTAACCTGGGTGTCCATTAACATATGAATGGATAAACAAACTATGATATAGTCACATTATGGAATTCCATGCAATGATAAAGAACAATGGTGATTTTAGGAAATACAACATGCAGTCATCTGGAAGACATGCTGAGTGAAATTAGTCAAGTGCAAAAGGAGATAAATATGTGAGACCTTTATTATTATAAGGACTTAAGAAAAAATTTAAGCACAGAAGACATCTTTGATGGTAACAAGCATGGGAAGGGATAGGAATTGAGAGTGAAGTGTGTGACGTCACACAGTAGAAGGGAAGTTAGCACAGCTAAAAGGTTTACCAAATACAACCCAACATTTTTAAGGACAGAGTAGCAGGACCAGGGGATGATGGCTTCAGGGAACATCTAGGGTAATTGGCATAACTAAGTATTTTTTTAAAAAATGTTCTGCATACCACCTTGGTGAGTAGCATCTAGGATCTCAAAAGATAGCAAGCTGCCATCTAAGTAGCATCAGTTGGTTCCAATCCACCTGGAACAGAGAAGGACATTAAAGACAAGGGGAAAATATGAGCTCAGCAGACAGAAGGTGCCATATGATTCATTGACTACTTCAGTCACAGACCAGAAAACCCAGATAGTACCTGCCTGCCACCAGTGACTGCCCTGACAGGGAACACAGCCTACAGTCCCTGATGTAGCAGGAGAAGAATAGGTGTGCGGAACTAGAACTCTATTAAATAAAGACCACAGTTGATGGTCCGTGAGACTGGAGGGTCCCCTAAGGACATGGCCCCTGCATGCTTTTAGCCCAGAGCAAGCAGTACTGAAGCCAACTCTTCAGACACAGACTGGACTGGTCTATAAGACATAGAGTGATACTGGCGAGGAATATGCTTCTTGGCTAAAATATATGAGCCTGTCTCAGCAGCTCCTGTTTAGAGGCAAGATGAAAGGGTGGAGGCGGGCAGGAGCTGGTTGGATGGATACAGGAAGTTCAGGGTGGAAAGGAGGAGTACGCTGTCACTGAGTGGGTTGGAAGCAGAGTAACATAGTGGTGTGTGTTCAGGTGTTTATATGGCAAATTGATTGGATTGCAAACTTTGACTTAAAGCACAATAAAAAAGATTTAAGGAATTATTATTGATAATGTATAACATTTCTGAAGTTTTTTTTCTTCCATATAAAATGTTTGGGTGGCAAAGTTAACATTTGGTTTTCAGTTCATCTTCCTCTAAGATATGAAAAAACTCTCAAGTAGGAATTTTTTTCCCTTAAGATTCGCAGCCCAAGTGGTTTTAAATAAAATTAAACTTAAGTTTTGGAGAATATTTTGCTTAGTATGATGTAGCCTAGCATAGCAAGTAATTCTGCTCATACTGGAATTATGGTATAAATCTTTGTTTTAGTCAGGTTTAATTAATGAGGCATAATTTACAGACAATAAAAGTCTCCCTTTTTAGTATACAGTTCTATAAACTGATAAACACATATAATCATGCAATCGCCCCCACAATCAAAATGTAGAATCTTTCTGTTACCCCTAGAAGTTCCCTCCTGCCTCACTGTAGCCAACACTTTTTCTTACATCCAGCCCCTGGCAACTGGTTACCTGCTTTCTTTTACTCTAGTTTTGCCTTTTCCAAAATGTCACATTCATGGAGTCCTGCAACATGTAGCCTTTTAAGTCTGCCTTCTTTCACGTAGCATCATGTATTTGAGACTCGTCCCTTCTGCTGCCTTTATCACTAGCATATACATTTTCATTGCTCAACAGTGTTCTATCCCAGACTTGGTTTAACCACTCAGCTAAGGAATATTTTGTTTGTTTCCAGGTACAACTGTAATGTAAATCTCTTTCTCAGCCCTTTAAAAAAAAAAAAAAAAACCTTTATAAACATTTGTTAGCTTACAGAGCATGTGCTTTTCGTAAAGTCCTGTTGCTAATGTGCTCTTACTATTTGTACTGATTGTCAACTCTTCTCTCTAATTGGTTAACTTTATAAAAGGTCCAGATTGTCTAAATTCAGAACATTAACAACTTTCAGAAGTATTAATTATGGCAGTGCTTTATATTGACTGTAATGAAATACCTCTATACTTCAACTAACATAATTTCAAAACATAAAACATGTAATAGGGAGAAGTCTTAATATCTTTAATTCTTAGCTATTTAAAGCAAATACTCAGATACTGATAAATTCAAGTGGCATTCCTTGCTTGAATTAGATAGGAGGCTGATCCAATCAGACAGTGACCTGGGATGCTGGTAATCGAGACAGCAACTTCCAAAGTCATTAGCTGAGTCAGGGTCAAAGCTGAACTTGGTTGCATCCTTACAAAATGTAGAGGGAAATATTGTATTTAGTTTGTAGGCAGTGTCTGTGAAAGTGGTTTATGCACCTGGCCAGTTGACCTTCTGATAATAACTTCAGAAGGTCTTAAACATTAAGTCTACTTTCTCCATGAAGGAAAGAGAATGCTAAAGGACAGTGAGTTGGACAGTGTCCCTTGCAGTTCTTTTAGTGCCTTCTCTATCTGAGAGCAGATACCTGCTCCTTTTCAGGAGAAAGTCCTCCTCTTTCCCCCATCTCCCATCACACACTTCCCTAAAATTTGGCTGCTGCTGTGTTTTTAGCTACGATTAAGTCAGCTCCAACTCATGGTAATCCCATGCGCATCAGAAGGAAGCGCTCCTGATCCTGCGCCGTCCCCGTGATTGGTTACAGTTCAGCCAGTTTTGATCTGTAGGATTTTCTCTGGCTGATTGGCAGAAGTAGATCACCAGGCCTTTTTTCCTAGCCCATCTTAGTCTGGAACCACCACTGAATTGTGTTCAGCATCGTAGCAACACACAAACGTCCTATGACAGATGGGTAGGTCTGTGCATGGGGCGCACTGGCTGGCAGTGAAGCCCAAGTCTCCTGCCTGGAAGCTGAGAAAGAGTCACTGAATCAGCACTGCCCACCATGGGGCTAGATAGTCACTGTTAGGTCTATAGAAACTAGAACTAGAAAAAGACAACAAATAGTAGTGTAGAAAACTAGACCATGTTTATATCTGAACATCCAAGAAGTCTCAGAAATCATGTTTCTGAGGGAAAGAGAAGCCAGGCAGCTCTGCTGACTATAGTCAGAGATGCTTTTTGCACTCTGAAGGAAAACAGAGTTTAAGTAGCACCCTCCACTCTGGGTAGCCCAAGTGCTGTATGTATTTCTAGTTACCACATTTAAAAGTTTAAGAATTTATTCCTGTCATTTTTTATTACCTGACCATTTACAAAGCACTTCCCATCTGTTGCCACTGCCCCAGAACTGCCTCTTGGTAGACCCAGCCTTCATGAGGTCCTACAGTGAAAAAATGCAGTGTCCTGTGGTAGAGTCTTGGGAAACCCTGGTGGCATGGTAGGTTAAGTGCTACGTCTGCTAACCGAAATGTCAACAGTTCAAATCCACCAGGCGCTCCTTCGAAACTCTAAAGAGCAGTTCTACTCTGGCTTCTAGGGTCAGTATGAGTGGATTTGGTTTTTTATTTTTTTTCTGGTAGAGTCTGGGGACAGTAACTGGCCTTGCGATGCCTGTAGAACAGTGGTACCCAGGTTTCCCTTAGTGGAGTGGGCATATCCGGGAGCTTGTGTCATCCTCCAGAGTAACTTGGTTAGGCTTAATAAAAGTTAATGCTCTCACTTAACTCGCTTGGCTACTAACCGAAAAGTTGGTGCTTTGAATCTACCTAGAGGCACCTCAGAGCGAAGACCTGCTGATCAAAAACATCAACCATTAGCAGAGAGGAATAGTGTGCTGTCACCGGACAGGGAGAGCAGTGGAACCTGCATATAGGTGGGCATGTAAATTTATACGTGAATGTACATTTTCACTCAGTCATGTTAAATGAAAAAATAAAAAAAATAAAAAAAATAAAAATCAACCATTGAAAAGCCCACGAAGCATAATTCTGTTCCGACACACATGGGGTTGCTGTGAGTCAGATTTGGCTCTGTTATCAACTGTAACTGAATTAAAAGAAGCAGGAGGAGGTTTTTTCCATTGTTTCTCTTCTAGGACACCTTTTGGGGTCCTTTGCTCATTATAATGCCATCAAATAGCACTGGGCAAGGATGGTATGGGGCTAGAGTCTGGGCAGCTCATACACCTCTGCTTAGAGTTTTCTTACACTGACCGCAAAAGAAGCTGTTACTAAGATAAGAAGGAGAGCATATCTTGCTTATAAACGCGAGGAGAACAGGCTCCACCCAACACCAAAGCTTCCGATATGGGTCTGAGAGCTCTGGAGGAAATTCGCTGCTGCCTGTAAGCGGGGTGCGTGCAGCTCCTGCCTGGCCCATTGCAGCCCTTCCCATATTTCAAGCTTTCTTCACTGTACCTAGTATCTCTATTTTTTTTTTTTTTTTCCATTTTGGTTTCTGGTTTTCATGGCTAGTCCATGTAGAAATCTGGTTGATTTTTGTGTGCTAACTTTGTGTCCTACAGCTTTCTGAAACTGACTCGTTAGTTCTGCAAGTATTTTGGTAGACTCTTGGAGATTTTCTGAATAGCCCAGCATGTCATCTGCCAGTAGGGACAGTTGTGACTGTCTTCCTTTCCCATCTGTAGGCCTTCTGGTACCCTTCACTTGCCTGACCGCACTGGCAAGACCTTCCGTACTGTTGTCCCCGCACTGCTACCTGTTGGTTGCCTTCTCTCGTTCAGGTGGGGGTTTGACTTCCCACATCACGAGTATCTGAAATGCCCAGGCCAGGATAACAAATCCCTAGGGAACTCACCACCGGGTCATTCTGTAAGTCCTGAGTTCCCCAGGCATTTGTGCCTTTTCTTCAACTTTTCACAGTTTGTTGGTAGTTAATTTATGCATATTGGTCGTGGTTTTCTGTTGTTGTAATTAGAATAGGACAAAATCTGCTTAACTCCATCTTGCCCAGAACCAGAAATGCAAGCTATTTTTTCAGAAGGACAAATTATTTGTCAAGTGTCTGAGCTACAGATGATCCTTCTTTTGGATAGACTGTTTTTTAAAGATAAGAAATTAAAAATCCACTTACACAAATGTAACCAGTATCACCGAGCAATGTATATAAAAACATCCCAAACCAAACTTAATGCCATCGAGTTAGTTCTGACTCATAGGAGCACTATAGGGCAAAGCAGAACTACCCCATAGCACTTCCAGGGAGCAGCAGGTAGATTCAAATGGCCAGCCTTTGCGTTAGCAGCCACACTCTTAAATACTGCACCACTAGGGCTATGGACGTTGTTAAATGGGAACCTAACTTACTGTGTAAACTTGCACCAGAAACTCAGTCTGTTGTTTAAAAATCCCCTTAAGCTAAAATTAAGAAAAATTTTTATTAATGTACTATAGTAAACCTTAGCATGACCATTGCTCAGCCGTTTGCTCTAATAATTTGTTATGTTCCTATAAAATCTTAAGTTATGAGAAAAACTGCATTCTTTAAACAATCATCTCCATGGAGAAGCGAGGAAAAGTATTTGGGACTAGAGAATTTAACTTGCTCCCTTTTTTTCCCCGGCAGTAATTAAAATTTCTGTCTTGACCATCAAACATAAACTTCACAGGAGAAATGTTTTATTTACACTCTCAGCTTCTAGTCCCTCCTCTGAAAATATGTTATTGTCTGTCATCTATCTAGTCAGTATAACCCTATAGGTTCATCACCCACCGAGGGCTGTTTTTAGTTTCTGAGTCTCATAATCATATCTTCAGAAGAAAACTTGAGTGGTCACTGGCCGCCTACTGGGTTTCTGGCCATGAGTCAGGTATACATTTCACCCCACTCAACTGTGGCCCACAGCAGAGGCTGTGATTTTCTGCCTTTTGAAAGGGCCAATTAATAGCTCTAGTTCCCGAAGAAGGCTGGCTGAAGACTAAACAAAAAAAAAAACCCAAATGTACTGCTGTGGGTCAGCTCTGACTCACAGCAGCCCTATGGGACATAGGGTTTCCAAGGAACGCCTGGGATTTGAACTACTAACCTTTTAGTTAGTAGATGTAGCACTTAACCACTCTGCCACCAGGGTTTCCAAGTGCAGGCTAGGTTCACAAAAATATTTCCTGAAACCCATCTCACACTGGGACATTGTCAAGATATCAAAACAATTGCAATTTTAGTTTTCTTCTTGGTCTAGTAAGGAACCCAGAACTGCATATTTGTGTGACATCTTTGAAATCTTCTTTCCTTAGAACGCCTGACAGACAATCTCAGAGTTGGACAGACACCCGTAGTAGCTGCTCAGATGTTTCTTTTTTTCAGAGTTTTGCTGCTAAGAATATCTCCTCAACATTTGACTTCATTGTGGCCAATAATGGTCTCTGAATTGGTGAGTAAAGCATTTTGTTCTTGAAAGTTTTTTTTTTTTAATCCAGGAGCAAAATGCTGTTTCGGATGTATCAAATTTCACCTACAGAGGTCTTTTCAGTCAAGTTGGTAAATAGCTCTTGGTTAAGAAGGAAATGTTCTGTCACATTTTACAATTGTACTTAATCCCTCCGTCCGTTATTCCAACTGATTTGTACTGTTTGATACTATTAATGGTTTCTTTTGTAGACATGTACATTGTTTACCTTTTTTATTGTTGAGATTGTGAGGACAGCACATAACCATGCAGGGTTCCTTTCTTTTGTACACTGGGTCACTGTGAGAACTGACTCTGTGGCACGTGACAACAACTTTGTTATTGAGCATATACACAAGAAAACATGTACCAGTTCAGTAATTTCTATGTGTGTAATACGGTGACAGTGATTATAGTCTTCAGGTTGTGTGGCCAGCCTCGTCTCCTTTTCCAGTTTGTTTCTCCCCTTTTGATGTAAACTCATTTCTGCCTTAACCTAGCTAACCTTTTGAGGTGCTGTTAACAATTTGATCCTTTGTAGTATATTTTTTATATGAGCATATAGTTCATGACAGACGTTCTTTAGTAGTTAAGCTAGACTGCTTTTGATATAAAGAAGACTTCAAGGGATGTGTTTGATTTATGGTTTAGGGTTAAAGATTATCTCAGTGCAGTACTGTAGGGGCCCCAAGAAAGTCTAGATTCTTTGAGAATTGAAATTCTGTTCTGCATTTTTCCTCCTATTAATCTGGATTCTTCTATAGAATCTTTGGTGAAAACATTAAGTGATGGTAACCAGGTACCATCCTGTTCTTGTGGTGTAGTGACAAGGAGGGCAGTTGTATGTGGATCCACCCAGCACCACCCACTGCCACTGAGTTGATTTTGACTCAAGAAGCCCTGTAGGACAGAGGAGAAGGAAACTACCCCATCTTTCTCCTGTGGAGCAGCCAGTGGGTTCAGACCACCAACCTTTCAGTTATCAGCCACGTGCTGAACCACTGCGCTGCCAGGGCTCCTTTGTTTATGTTAGATATGTACATTTTAAATAATAAATTAGGGTTAATCTCTCCCAATAGTGACTTGGATGCATGGTCGCTTGCCTTACAGATTCAGACATTCACACAGCTTGAAGAATTTCTGGAAGAGGACATTCAGTGGCTGACGTAAGTAGTACAAGCATCTGTGCACACACATGAAAAGTGGTCAAGATTAATGGACAGTATTTTAAGATGTAGTGCTATATAGTGCTGAATACTACTTCCTTCAGTTACTCATGATCAGACCAGCTGTTTTTAAAAAACATATAGATGTTTCACAAGCAAATACACTAAGGCAGGTATGAATGAATTTATAACAAGAGTTCTTTTCAAATTTACAGAAAGAGCAGAAAACACAGAACAAAAGAGTACATCCCTGGTGAAACTGAGGAGATACCCCCAAGTGGGCTCATCTTGTATTTTTCAGCTTGCAAATTCTTGGATACAGCACTTTCTTTTCCACCTGATAAAATGCCATTATTTCAAACGTAAGTTAAGTGAAACCAAACATCATTTTGGAGAAGGTGATTTCAGTTTCACTTGTACTTTCCTGTAAAGTGATCAGAAGCTGCAGTGAGGATGACTACTGGCCAGTAAGCATGCTTCGAATGCCAAGTCTCAGATTACTGAGAACATCTGTGGTTTCATAAATTTGGCTCACACTTTCTGGGGTGTGTGTTTGTATAGGTGGTTTTTGCTACTGAATGCTTATAAAACAAGGTCACCCACTGGTGCTTCTAGCTGCTGATGCTCCTTACTGGGTTTGTATAGGCTTTTTTTGTCTGTTAGTTTTTAATTAAGTATGAAAGCCTTCAAATGAAGCATGTTGTTCTCTAATTCACTTTGACTCAGAGGCTCACATCTCTTCCAGGCTTAGCACAGCTGCACATACAGTTAGTGTCATGTCTGGCCCAGATACTATTTCTCTCTCTCTCTCTCTCATTGTCGGTTTCTCACTCACTGTCTTCCCCTCTCCCCCTCCCTTACCCTCCAAAGCCTAATCATGTAGAAATATTTGTGATTAAAAGTGAGTTCTGATAAACACCAATATTCATAGGAGTGTTATTCCTAAGAGCCAAAAAGCAGAAAAAATCAATCACCTAAAGAATGGATAAATAAAATTTTGTAACAGCATTATTCATAAGAGTCAAAAAAGAAAGAAACAATCCATCACCTAAAGAATGGATAAATAAAATGTGACATATTCGTACACTGGAATAATGTTTGGCTATAAAAAGGAATGAAAGAAAGAACAATTTTGGGGGAATAATCAGGGGGGATTTTGGGGGGATAGTGACAGTATGGTAAAATTCATTGTGGTGATGAGTATACAATTCTGAATACACTGAAAGCTATTGAATGGTACATTTTAAGTAGGCTAATTGTATGGTATGTGGATTATATCTCAATAGAGCTGTTAGGAAATTTAAAGAAAAGTTAGCTTTCAGCCATCTTTCCTGACTTCATGTTTTTTCTCTGCAGTTACAAGTGGGCATTTGTTCCAGAAGTGGACACAGAGGGTCCAGCCTTCCTGTCGGATCTAGAGGAGAATCACCAAGAATGCAGACCCCACACTGTTAGGATTCTAGAACTTCTAAAATTAAAATATGGGGTAAATGTTTTCTTTTTAAAAAATTGTGTCCATAGTGAGAGGTGATGGGGACAATAAGGGCTAAATTTCTACATGTACAGTTTAGTGACACTGATGACATTATTCAAGTAGTGCAGCTATTCTGGCCCTCCTTTTCCAGTTGTTCGTCCCCTGTTAGTATAAACTCATTGCCCCTTAAGCTTCCTGTCTGACCTGTTGAGTTACTATTGTAACTTTGATCCTATGTAGACATAGCACTTGATTTTAATGATATGGAATAATTTTCAAAAATTCTTTTGAGTTTGAAAATGTATCCTTTCTGTGGGGTTTTTATTTACAGGAAGTTAGCAGCTCTGATGAGATAACTGTGAAGAGTGAATTTCCTCTCCTGCGCCAACATTCTATTTCCAGCATTAGACAACTGATGCCATTCTTCAAGACTTTAAACTGGGCTTTTAAAACCCAAAGTAAACTTCCTACTGACCCCTCAAGACCTCCATTCGTAGAGAATCTTGTCACAGATAGCCCAAGGATCTTGCAACAACTGGAAGAAAGTGTCGAACATGATTTTTTGGAGCATCTGGAATGCTAACCTTCTAAGACAGAATTTGCTTAATTCATTAATTGATACTTCAGTGAAAACCAGGATCTGTTCCAAAAAAGAAGAGTCAGGATGCTGCTTTTAACCTGGGTCTATTTCAGTTTGGAAGTGAATTTCAGATAATTTTTCTGTTTGACAACTAAGCACATCTCCCTAAATGCTTTGTAATATGTGTAGATCTGATTATATGTTTCTTTGCCAATTTATGTAATAAAAATAAAATTAATGTATCATCTATCTGTGGCACAAAATTTGTAATGTGAACTAAAATGTGGAGAGAATGAAAAGGTCATCTTTGCTGAAGTAGATCGTATATGGGCCTTAGTGTATTTCCCTAAAAATTTTAAATTGTTAAAAGAATTTTTTTTACCTTTCACACATATATCCATTAAAGCATTTATTTTGGTATGCATTTTAAAATCAGAATATGTTATTTTCTGAAAATGATAATTTGCGTTAACACTGTGACTGTTGCACAGAGGTGAGCTTTTGAAAATATTACAGAGTATTTAAATCTTGCCGATTAAAATCACATTTATACTCTTCAGCTGTGTGAGATGTACATAGTTTTAAAAACTTCTGACAGCTGGAACCTTAGTTATGCTCCGCAATGGACTTTGCATGCTGTTTTCACTGAGTACCGATCAATCCACCTAAGCATGGAAACTTGAATCCCTGAAGCTGCTTTCAGGGAAATTTACCATTTGGCTTATCGCTTTTCCTGTCTCCTTTTTTTTTTTTTTTTTAATTTTATTTATTTATTTTTTTTATTTAACATAAGTGAGTGAAAATGTACATTCACGTATAAATTTACATGCCCCCCTATATGCAGCTTCCACTGCTCTCCCTGTCCGGTGACTGCACACTATTCCTCTCTGCTCCATACATGTCTCATCCTCCCAACAGTCTCCTTTCCCCTTCTCTCCATCCACTCCCCTTCCTCCAGCCAGAGGTCAGCAAGGTGATATCCTGTAGATGTTTATAACCACAAAGTGCTTCCAATATGTGGTCACTCTGCATTGCCAAGTCCAATCCATTCCTGTCCAAAGAGTGGACCTTTGTTATAATTTATGGGAAAGGGCAGCATCAGGGCCGGGGTTTCCTGTCTCCTTTTTAAGATGTTGTTACCACCCTATCAGGATCATTGTACATTACAATGATCTGTTCCCAGGCACAGGACTGTAGCAGGGTGGCATCTCATTCCACTTGTTCTCACTCTTCGTTGTCTTGTGCCAACCACCCTGTATAGAATCCCAGCTGAGGGCTACTTCCCAGTGGCAATTTCCACTCTCAGCCAATGAGCACAGTCCACCTTCGAGACCTGTTCATCTCTTGTCCACTTTTCAGCCACCGGAGCACTATGTATGTCACTTTCCAGGCCGGATGAAGCACACTATCCTGATGAGCACTTTCGCATGCAACCTTTCTGTACAAGGGCTTCTTGAATTTGAGTGATACTATCAGAGTTCTACTCATTTAGAGTTTGGGGTGGTGCAAAAGCATATGTGTGTTGTTAGCCCCAACATGGGATTTAGGGGTCACAAAACCACTTGGTTCCTGAAGTCAGGGCTAAAACTAACAATCAGAAGAACACATTGTGGTGGGGAAAAACATCCCATGGAAATTAGATCATGTTTTTGTGTTTACTCATTTGGTCACTAAAATTTTAAGACTGAAGTATAGAATTCTAAGTACTGTAAATCGTAACTGTTTATACTTAGTTTACCTGTATTTCAAGATGTGAAGAGATAACCACACTCTTGATTAATCCTTAATGCAAGGTAGATGTGCACATTTGTGGATAAAAATTTGTAGCAAATTTAATAACTGATTTGTATCGTCAGTAGCTATTATGCCATAAAGGTAGTTCTTGTAGTTCAACTTAGATTTACAAACTTAGTTTTGTATTTTCTTTCTCTCCAGTATCTAAAACAGCGACTTAACTGGTTTCTACTGATATTGTATGACTTAGTTACCTAGTGCTGCTGTAACAGAAATAACACAAGTGGATGGCTTTAACAAACAGAAATGTATTCTCTCGCACAATGAAAAAAAACAAACCTGCTGCCGTCAAGTCAGGTACAACTCACAGGGACCCTAGAGCTCAGGGTAGAACTACCCAATAGAGTTTCCAGGGAGCACCTGGCAGATTTGAACTGCTCACCTTCTGGTTAGCAGACATAGCATTTAAACAACTACGCCACCAGGATTTCCTTTCACAGAAGAGCAGACTGAAAGTCCAAATTCAGGACAGGATACCAGCTCCGGAGGAAGGCTTTCTCTCTGTTGGCTCTGCAGGATAGTCTTTGTCATCTGTCTTCCATGATCTAGGAGCTTTTCTGTGCCAGAACCCCAGATCCAAAGGATGTACTGTTCTCCTGGCTCATTTCTTTGCGGTATGAGGCCCCGTTTCATGTATCTCGAAAGAGACTGACTTAAAATACAACCTGATCTTGTAGATTGAGCCCTGTATCATTAATATAACTGCCTGTAACCCTGCCTCATTAACATCATAGAGATAGGATTTACAGTGCATAGGAAAATCACATCAGTTGACAGAGGTACACAATCACAGAGTACTGGGAATCATGGACTGTCCATGTTGACACATATTTTGGGTGGACATAGTTCATTCCATAGCCAAGCCAGCCAAGTGCCATCGAGTCAGAACACCATGCCAACTGCCATCGAGTTGGATCCGACCACACATAATTCATTTCTTATTTAAAAATTTATTTTAAAGACAGATTCTATAACGTTCAGGTCTTCACTCAGTGATCAACAGTTACAATGAGATGTTCATCTAAATCTTGTGAAGGTGAATACTATAGTGGTTGATGGTATAAGTCCTGTCTAGGTTTGAATCACAGCTTTCCTAGGTACTAGCACGGGTGAGTACTTCATGCTTCAGTTTTTATCATCTATAAAATGGGAATGACAGTAGTAACTATTGGAGTTGTAGTAGCTAACTAGCTCTGCACCATCTCTGTGATCTCTTAAATGTTGATGTTGTACCCCTCAGTAAAAAGTAGACATGTACCCACTGATGTATAATGTGTTACACTTACATGCTTATGTGCCAACATGTATTGTGTATGCTATAACACAGAAAATGGAAATTTTAAATTTATAAGCAAAAACAAAATTAGCATTTACTTTGGTATTGCATTTTAAGTAAGTTGCAGTACTTTGAATTACCCAAAATTTTGTTGTCTCTCTGAGATCTTAATTTTACTTCCTCAGAGATAGGGAGAGGAATCCAGACCTGCTGATCCATTTGAGGGTGATAATTGAGACAGACAATGGATTGCAGCTTAATAACTTAAGTGACCTTTGTTAGATTCTTACATTTACCACCAGAGATAGCTATTCAGTTTAATCATGAAGGAGTGGCACCATGTGTCCAGCCCAGGAACCAAAGAATTACCACACTGAGGGCAGTGTGTTAGGAGAAGGGGGTTCAAGGTGTCGTGAGCACCCAAAGAATGTTGGTGGTCAGAAGAGGAAAATAAGTAACAAGGTTTGGGGTCAGTAATAAACTTTATTTAATGAAACCACACATTTACTATTAAGCAGGGGGGAAGGAAGGTGCTAGAACCAGGACATAAAGCACTGCTTACATTTTTTAAGAACTTTTATCTCATTCACATTAGTTGGGAAGTCTCATTTACATGAGTTAACTCATTTACCTGAGGTTCCACCGGGTCCCACAGGGACTGTAGCACTCAAGTCTTAACATTAGTAGGTCGACACACTTCCCTAAAAGCAGGGTTCCTGCTAAGGGATTTGAGGGTTGGCTGTGCTCTCACAGTTCTGATGTCAGGAGAATTGGAAGTAGAATTTTATGCTGACAGGCCATCTCTGAAGTGAAGCAAACAGGAACACAACACCAGGCTCAGATTCTAACAGAAGATTTGTCACAGTCACTGGAAGCAGGCCGTTTAAACATCACAAGAATAATAAGGCGCCTCAAAGGTAGATCCACCAAGAGGGACAGCACAGGAGACTCAGGCAGCAATGGGAAAACAGTCACAGCCAGTCGAACCAACCTTTGATGGCAAGCGGATGAGGTCCCAGGATCAGGTCACAGCACAGCAAACCAGCAGACAGACTCTCAGGAGGAGGCTGGGCCCTACACCCTTGAAGACAAGGCACAGTCACAGAACGTGGGCACAGACTGCCAGAGGGAGACGGCGCCCCCAGGCCTTCAAAGATGAATCCAACAAGGTCAGGGCAGCAGACCGTGGGCACAGATCCCCAAAGGGTGCTGCTCTGCCCCAAGTCCGGAGTGCTGGGTTTTTAATACAAGTTGTGTGCCTGGTTCTGGTTACCAGTCAGTCCGTAAGTCCTCTGGTACCTTAAGTTGCTGACTTCTTTTTGATCCGTTATTGTCTTTATTGTCTCGCTGACCATCTGTGGTCATGTCCGTCTGGCACTTGTTTTTCTCACTTTTACTTCTTCACCATGACTTTGTTGTTTTCTCACCGTCTTAGTTAGCTGGAGCACAGCCCCTTTGTGTTTAATGGTTTAGTCAATTCACAGTTTAGCCAGTTTTAACCTATGTTTATGACAAGACTTCACTTTACTATATGTTCTATTTAATATATATACACACAGACATGTATATACATATATACATGTATATGTATATACATATATATACATGTGTGTATATGTATATACATATCCTCATTTCACAAAGGTGGCCATAGCAGATGACAGCAGACTGTGAGGTCCTAGCAGAGCAGAGACCTGGGAGCACAGAACATCAGGGAGCAGTGGTGGGACTGTAGCCCGTGTCTGTGGATATGCAATGACTCAGTGCCACTCCACCTTGGCCAAGTGCCAGGCATGATATGTAAATTCCTTTGGAGCCAGTGGAAATGAGACTCAGAGGCAGCACCAGGAATTGAAACTTAGCACTATGTGCAATGCTAGAACTGAGAAAATAAATCAAGAAAGTCTTTAGAAGGCCACTGTTGATTGCTAAGGTGTAGGAGACAGTTTCTGATACTGCCCCACCCATATAGGACTTCTGAAAAAAAAAACCCACAGGGAAAGTGAGCCGAGAAAAGTGGTTCCTAGCTCTCAAGCTGTGATGAACTGTTTCAAAGAAAGCAAGCTTTATTTCCAATATGTTTGTACTATGCACAGTACAAAACCAGTGATTTAGTTATCTAGTGCTGCTTTAACAGAATTACCACAAGTGGATGGCTTTAACAAGAGAAATTTTGTCTCAGTCCAGTAGACTAAAAATCCAAATTCATGGTGTCAGCTCCAGGGGAAGGCTTTCTCTGCTGGAACTGGAGGAAGGTCCTTGTCATCAATCTTCCCCTGGACTGGTGGCGTTGTCTGCATAACGCAGGTTGTTAATGAGTTGTCCTCCAATACTGATGCCTCGTTCTTCTTCATATAATCAGCTCCTCAGATACGGATTGAAAAAGTGTGGTGAAAGGATACAACCCTGACACACATCTTTCCTAACTTTAAACCATGAAGTGTACCCTTGTGCTGTTCACCAGATTGCCTCTTGATCCATGTACAGATTCCCTAAGAAGCACAATTCAGTGTTCTGAAATGCCCATTTTACACAATGTTAGCCATAATTTATTATGATGCACACAGTCAAATGCCTTTGCACAGTCAATGAAACACAGGCAAACATCTTTCCGGTATTCTCTGCTTCCAGCCAAGAG
Organism: Heterohyrax brucei; assembly: GCA_028571685.1. Taxonomy (NCBI): domain Eukaryota; kingdom Metazoa; phylum Chordata; class Mammalia; order Hyracoidea; family Procaviidae; genus Heterohyrax; species Heterohyrax brucei. Next base: position 42,006,874 of record CM053157.1, on the reverse strand, counting down.
CCATCTGACATCAGTGATGACATCCCTGGTTCCAAATCCTCTTCTGAATCCAGATTGAATTTCCGACAGTTCCTTGTCAATATACTGTTGCAGTGGCTTTTGAGTGATCTTGAGCAAAATTTTACTTGCATGTGGCATTAATGATATTGTTCAGTAATTTCCACATTCAGTTGCAAAATCAATAGGGAGACAAAAATGGTTTATTCAATGAATGGTGTTGGGGTAAATGAGTAACCAACAGGGAAAAATCAGTTGGATTCACATCTTACACCTGTCACCAGAATTAATCCCAAATGATCAAAGATTTAGGCATAAAAGAAATTGAAACATGAAAACACTAGAAGTAATCACAGGAAAATATTTTACATGAGCCCAGACTAAGAAAAATCTATCTTAGATGAACATAAATTCCAGAAGCCACAAAGTTAAATTCCCTAATTCAAATATATAAATGTTCTGTTAAACTGCATGAAAAAATCTTAAGCAAGGCAAAAGACAAATGACAAGCTGAGAAACTAAGATTCATACCACAATAGGATAATTTCCTCAGTATTTAATGAATTCCTACCAAAAAAAGAAAAACAAAATTCATTAAAAACTCACAGAAAACAACACACAATTGGCTCATGTAAAAAGATGCTCATCTTTACAATATGAGGAAAAAAATTATTATTAGTCTGACATTATTCACTACTGCAACAGAGGTCAGTGTTGTTCTATTAGGATCTGTGCCAATGAAACATACTCCAAGTTACAAAGAGAAAGAAAGTGTTACTAGGTGGTATGATACCAACAGAGATTTGACAGCAGTACAGACTGTCTCTATGGTGTCTCAAAAGACAATTTTTACATCAGAGTTTGTATATCATTTCAGCAAGGATTACCTAATGTTTTCAAGCACATAGCCTGTAGGTGGGTTGTATACATCACAAAACAGCCACAAGAAACTCTTTACTAAAGATGTGCATGTCGGATTACATGTTTGTAACAGGCTGTTTAATAAATTACATAAAAATCTCTTGGCTAGTAGGGGAGCTGGCCTGCCAAGTCCCCTATGACTAAGGTAAAGAACACGAAAGTTGTAGATCAAAAGTGCCAGACAGCTTTCCTAGCTGTTGTATTGCAGGCTGAAAGCAATTTCTCAAGAGGAAAAAAAAAAAGAGACTAGGGCCACAGGAGACGAGAGGAGTTCACAACTCTTTGGAGAGACACCAGTGTGACTGTGCAATAAAAAACACATATAGATTATTTAGAGTATCATTATGACATTAGTTATCTCAAGCTCTCAGTCATCCACTTTGATGTTTGCAGCTGTTTCTTCTCATTTTGAAAAGGAAAAAAAAAGCATGTGTCACAGTAAGAGTAGAAAACAAGATCCTTCATACATTACTGGTGGGAATATGAAATGATACAAGCTCTGTGGAGGAATTCTGGCAATTTCTATCAAAATTGCAAATGCATTAATCCTTCGACCTAGCAATTTCACTGCTAGGAATTTCTCTGGGCTGATTGCATTGCTTGGGTATTTTAGCTGGTAGGAGACTCTTCTGCCCTGCAGAGTTCCGGGCTGATTGCGTAGATTAGGTATTTTAGCTGATAGAAGGACTTAGATGGTCTTGTCAGTGGAGGCTTCCTTGTTGCTGTGGTGCTGGAAGCTATGCCACTGGTATTTAGGTACCAGCAGGGTCACCCATGGTAGACAGGTTTCAGCTGAGCTTCCAGACTAAAACAGACTGGGAAGAAGGACCCTGCAATCTACTTCTGAAAAGAATTAGCGAGGGAAAACCTTACGAATAGCAGGAGAACATTGTCAGACATAGTGCCAGAGAACGAGTCCCCCCAGGACGAAAGCACTCAGAAGATGAGTGGGGAAGAGCTGCCTCCTCAACATAAAGTCGACCTTAATGATGTGGATGGAGTGAAGCCTTCAGGATCTTCATTTGCTGATATGGCACAACGTAAAATGAGAAGAAACAGCTGCAAACTTCCATTAGTAATCAGAAAATGGAAGGCATGAAGTATGAATCTAGGAAAACCGGAAATGATCAAAAGTGAAATGACATACATAACATCAGTATCGTAGGCATTAGGGACCTGAAATGGACTGGTACCGGCCATTTTCAATCTGATAATCATATTATTTACTATGCAGGCAACAACAGCTTGAAGAGGAATGGTGTTGCTCCCATCATCAGAAAGAACATTTCAAGATCCGTGCTGAAGTACAATGCTATCAGCAATAGGATAATATCCATGAGCCTACAAGGAAGGCCAGTTAATATGACTCTTATTCAGAGTTACACACCAATCACTAAGGCCAAAGATGAAGAGACTGAAGATTTTCACCAACTTATGCAGTCTGAAATCGGTCAAACATGCAATCAGGATGCATTGATAATTACTGATGACTAGAGTGCAAAAGTTGGAAACAAAGAAGGATTGGTAGTTGGAAAACACAGCCTTGACAGAAATAATGCCAAAGATCATATGGTAGAATTTTGTAAGACTAACAACTTCTTCATTGCAAAAAAAAAGTTTTTGCAACACAAACAGTGACTGTACACATGGACCTCTGCAGATAGAATACACAGGAACCAAGTCAACTACGTCTGTGGAAAAACACGATGGAAAAGCTCCATATCAGCAGTCAGAACAAGACCAGTTGCTGACTGTGGCACAGATTATCAATTCCTCATATGAAAATTCAAATTGAAACTGAAAAAATTGAAACAGGTCCACAAGAGCGGAAGTATGACCTTGAATATATCCCTCCTGAGCTTAAAAACCATCTCAAGAACAGATTTGATGTGTTGACCACTAATGACCGAATACCAGGTGAATTGCGGAGTGACATGAAAGACATCATTTGTGAAGAGAGCAAGAGGTCATTGAAAGGACAAGAAAGAAAGAAAAAAGCCAAAATGGATGTCAGAAGAAACTCTGAAACTTGCTTTCAAACATCAACAAGCAAGAGCAAAAGGAAGGAATGGTGAAGTAAAAGACCTAAACAGATTTCAGAGAGCAGCTCTAGAGGACAAAATGAAGTATTATAATAACATGTGCAAAGAGCTGGAAATGGAAAACCAGAAGGGAAGAATATGTTCTGCATTTCTCAAGCTGAAAGAACTGAAGAAAATATTCAAGCCTCCAATTGCAACAGTGAAGGACTCTACAGTAAAACTATTAAACAACTCAAAGAGTGTCAAAAGAAGATGGATGGAATACACAGAGTCATTATACCAGAAAGAGCTGGTTGATGTTCAGCCATTTGAAGAGGTAGCATATGATTAGGATCCCGTAGTAGTGAAGGAGGAAATTGAAGCTGCATTGAGGACATTGGCAAAAACAAGGCTCCAGGAATTGATGGAATGTCAACTGAGATAGTTCAACAAACATATGCAGCACTGGAAGTGCTCACTCATCTATGCCAAGAAAGTTGGAGGACAGCTACCTGGGCAACTGACTGGAAGAGATCCATATTTATGTCCATTCCAAAGAAAGGTGATTCAACCACATGCATAACTTACTAAATAATATCATTAATACCATACGAAAGTAAAATTTTGCTCAGGATCATTCATATGCCATTGCGACAGTAAGTCGACAAGGAAATGCCAGAAATTCAAGCTGGATTCAGAAGAGAATGGGGAATCAGGGATGTCATCAGTGATGTCAGATAGATCTTGGCTAGAAGCAGAGAATACCAGAAAGATGTTTGCCTGTGTTTCGTTGACTATGCAAAGGCATTTGACTGTGTGCATCATAACAAATTATGGCTAACATTGTGTAAAATGGGCATTTCAGAACACTGAATTGTGCTTCTTAGGGAATCTGTACATGGATCAAGGGGCAATCCGGTGAACAGAACAAGGGTACACTACATGGTCTAAAGTCAGGGAAGATGGGTGTCAGGGTTATATCCTTTCACCATACCTTTTCAGTCTGTATGCCAAGGAAATAATCTGAGAAGCTGGATTATACAAAGAGGAAGGAGGCATCAAGATTGGAGGATGACTCATTAACAACTTCTGTTATGCAGATAACACCACCTTACTTGCTCAAAGTGAAAAAGACTTAAATGATAAAGATCAGGGACCACATCCTTCAGTGTGGATTGCACCTCAACATCAAGAAAACCAAAATCCTTACAACTGGACCAGTCAGCAACATCATCGTAAATAGAGAAAGGACTGAGTTTCTCAAGGATTTCATTTTACTTGGGTCCATAATTAACACCCAAGGAAGCAGCAGTCAAGTAATCAAAAGACATTGCACTGGGAAAATCTACTGCAAAGGGTCTCTTTAAATATTGCAAAGTAAAGATGTCACCCTGAAGAGTTAGGTGAGCCTGACCCAAGCCATGATATTTTCAACCACATCATATGAATGGGAAACCTGGATAATGAAAAAATAAGACAGAAGAAGAATTGAAGCCTTTGAATTGTTGGTGTTGGAGAGGAATGCTGAATGTACCATAGACTAGCAAAAGAACAAATAGATCTGTTCTGGAAGAAGTACCAGAGTTCTTCTTGGAAAGAAAGATGGCAAGACTGTGTCTTACATACTTTGGACATGTCATCAGAAGGGAGCAGTCTCTGGAGAAGGACATTGTGCTCAGTAGCATGGAGGGTCAGTGATAAAGAAGAAGACCCTCGATGAAATGGACTGACACAGTGGTTGCAACAATGAGCTCATGCATAAAAGCGATTGTGAACATGGCACAGGACTGGTCAGTGTTTCGTTCTGTTGTGCATTGGGTCGATATGAGTCGGAACCAACTCGACGGCACCTAACAACAACAACAAAGTGCATATGTGTGAAATGACTTATGTACAAGTTATTCACTGTAGTTTAAACGATAACAGCACAAAGTTTGGAGGCACATTCAATGTCCAACAGTAGGAGACTGGCTAAATAAATTACATTTCTTTAATAAAACGGCATATTATCGAGCAGCAAAAAAGTCTTACACTCTGTAGTCTTTTTATAGCACAGAAGTCAAAAGGTTTAGGACTCACTCGATCCTAGTAGCAGCCCTGGTAGTACAGCAGCTAAGTGTTAGTGTGGGAAACAATGGACTGGTAGTTCAAATCCACCAGCCATTCCTTAGAAACACTATAAACCCAAAAACCTGCTACTGTGAAGTTGATTCTGATTCATATCAACTCTATTGACAGAGTAGGATTGCCCCATAGGGTTTCCAAGGAGCACCTGGCTGATTTGAATTGCTTGACCACCTTTTGGTTAACAGCTTTAGCTCTTAACTACTGCGGCAACAGAATTTCCTGAGTATCCTATGAGACAGTTTTATTCTGTCCTTTAGAGTCAGTACAGGTCAGAATCAACTCAGTAGCAACAAGTGTGGGGTTTTTTTTGGTTCTACATTAGCACAGCCTCACTACCGTAACAAAGAGCCCCCTATTGCCAAGCAGGATCGCATCCTCAGGTATAAGGGCCAGGAATTCAACACATTTTGAGAGGACACAATTTAATCCATAATTGTCAGTTTGGCTAGTTACAATATCTTTGGCTCACATATTCATTCCTTCAGCATATAAAAAAATGTTACTCAAGTTTCTTCTGGCCTAAAACGTTGCTCTCAAAGTTTGATGACATTCTGTTTTTTAGTTTTTCTTTTCTTTTCAAATGGTCGTTTTGCCTGGATTTTTCTAAATTAAAGTCTAATACCTTTACTAGAGGAAACTCTGGTAGCATAACGGTTAAGTACTACATCTGCTAACCAAAAGGTTGGCAGTTGGAATCCAACAGGTGCTCCCTGGAAACTCTGTGAGACAGTTCTACTCTGTCCTACAGGGCCACAAAGAGTCACAATCAAGTTGATGACACGGGATTTGGTATTAGGTTTTAACCTTACTACAGTCAGTTTCAGTGTTGGTTGTGTTGGTTGTTCTGGGTCAGCTTCTCCAGTTATTTAACATGTTCATTTAATGTGCAGCTTCATTTTTTTTTCCACATTTCAGTAAAGTTGTATTGAATTACAGTTTTTATTATTTGCTCTGTTTTTTTGGTATCCTCTTAGAGGATTTGTGTGTGTGTGTGTGTGTGTGTGTGCGTGTGTGTTGGATATCTTTTTCTGTTTTTTGTATTTGTAGCTTTCTTTTTATCTTCATTTCATTTCTCTTTAATTAAAAAAAAATCCTCCATCTTCCATTTATTTTAAGGGATTGTCTGTTGTGTTTATTGGTTCTCAGGTTTCTTTTAATTTAGTCTTCATTAATAAAATGATTTTTTTGTGTGTTTCCAGAGTGCCAATGAGTTCTATCATAAAAATTTTAAGTGTTTCTAATTCATATCTTGTATCATTTTTATTGCCTTTTAACTTATTTCCAAATACTATATTATAATTTTCATCTTTTTTGTGGGCACTTCTTTCTGAATGATTTTTTTCTTAAAATATCTTTTATGGAGTTTGATCCATATCCTTTCTCATTGTTCCTTTTTATGTGACTTTTGTTTTCCTAACTTTATATAGACTTTTCTTTGGTCCCCATTGATCCCCTGTTGTTTGGTTATGTTCTCTTCCCAGCAGTTTCTCCTCATCCTGGAGCTTTGTCCTAGCATGACATTTAGCTTCTTTAGTTTTGGGAGTTCCCGTGAGCCAGACTGCTCTAGCTTGTTCAAACCTAACTATGAAACTGCTTGTTCTCATTGGCTGCCCAGTGGGCAGCGTTAGGTGCTCTTCTCTGACTGGTCACTTAGTACCTGTCAGTGAAGTTGAGGTTCTTAGTGTAAGGTCCTGAGTGCGAACGCCACCCCAAGTCACTCACAAGAGATGGTTCTTGATGCAAACAGCAAGAGGTTTTATTCCAGCGAGCTGGGGCTCAATCCATACTCTTGTCAGAGTAGAGGGAATGAGCCCCGAACAAGAGAATTACAGAGTATATAAAGGCGGGATCTTACATTCCTAGGGGAGGTGGGGTTGGGGAAAGGTTCCACGTGGGGCAATTTTTTTTGTGGTTTGTATTAGCTCGGGGCTAGGGCGGATATTTTGGGTGCATTTACTTCCTGGTATTTCTGAAACTAGCCTTTTTTGGGTAAGTTCCTTCTTGTTATTCCCGAAACCAGCCTTTTGGGGTAAGTTCCTGGAACTCTGAATGGGTTGGTCCTATATTGTCCTGCTCTTTGGTATGGAGGATCTCACATTAGGTCGGTCATACACCCCTTTTGCTCCCTTCTCCCTTTTCTGCAGGTATGCTGAAATCACACAGGTCTTGGATATGTTGCTGGTTTGTCCCAGTTGCTGTTATTTGGAGGTTGACAGGGATAGGTAATGTTTTAATCAGCTAGTGCTGCTCTAACAGAAACACTGCAAGTGGATGGCTTTAACAAAAGTTTATTCTTACACAGTTGGTAGCCTACAAGTATGAATTCAGGGTGTCCATTCCACGGGAAGGCTTTCCCTCTGTAGGCTCTGGAGGAATGTCCTTGTGTTGCATCAGTCTTTAGTCGGGGAGCATCTGGGTGCAGCAACCTCAGATCTAAAGGATGCACTTTTCTCCCAGTGCTACCTTCTTGATGGTGTGAGGTTCCCAATTTTCTGCTTATTTTCCTTTCTCAGAGATAAAAGGATAAAGGATGGTACAAGTCACACTCCAGGGAAACTTCTTTTACACTAGAGCACAGAGGTGACTTTAGGAAGGGATTTACTATGCCACTCTAATCCTTTTCAATGGACAGCACAGGGAAATCACAGAATGAAGGACAATCATAAAATATTGGGGATCATGGCCCAGCCAAATGGCTGGCCACACACATGTGTAGGAGGGCACAGTTCAATCCATGACAGATACCTTTTCCCCTTATTTGTTTAGATGCTGCCCATGAGATTTGATTGTGCCATCCTACTTGCTCTGTATGTTTTTATGTAGGGATTCATATGGTGGTATGACTGATGCAGTTCAAAGCCTGTGCTACTATCTTTCTAGAAACCTCTCAACTTCAGGGAAATCTGAAGGCGTATTCTTTTGTTCAACTACTGTGGAACATTTTATATCCTTTTGTACTCTTTATGCTGTATTTTATTCATTTATTTTTATTTAACATTCATATAGCACTTATTTCATGTGAGATACTGTTCAAAGCACTTTCACAAATGCAATCTTCAGAACAACCGCATGAGGAAGATACTGCTATTGCTTCCATTTAAAAGATAAAAACACTAAGACACAGAAAGGTGAATTAGCTTGCCAAACATCACACGCTGAAGAATTTGGATTTAAGGCCAGGCAGACATTGCATTGTACTATTAAATTAAAATTCTGTTGTTTTTTTTTTCACAAAGTGCAAGTTGAAACTCACTAAACTGATTTCACAACTCACTAGCCGGCCACAATCATTTAACAAACATATTTCTAACATCTTCAATTTGGCAAGAGCAGGAACCTTTTCTCTTTTGATCACCATTGTATCCACAGCACCCTCCACCTTGCCACATGTGTAATAGGATCTCCATTATAGGCTCTCAGCTGATTAAAGAACCTTGCAGTGACCCACCCCACTGGACCAATGCCAGGAGTATTCCAAGGGGAAGCAAGCAAGGCGGAAGTAGCCCTTCCCCAGGGGTTCATCACAGAAGATGTCAAAGCCCATTCACTGAACTAAAGGAGAAAGTACAGAGACTTTAAATTCTGTAGGTCTGATCTATGACAATTATGGATTAAATTGTGTTCCCTCAAAAGGTGTTGAATTTCTGGCCTCTGTACCTGTGGATGTGATCCTGTTTGGAAATAAGGGGGTTCTTTGTTATGTTAATGATGGCGGGCCAGTGTAGAACCAAAAAACCCAAACCTGTAGCCACGTCTTTCTGTGTTACATTTTGGTATGTTCACAATATTTCAATCTTTTTCATCATTATTATGTTTATTGCGGTAATCTGTGATTGGTAATTGGTGATCTTTGATGTTACTATGGTAATTGTTTAAGCCACTAGCGTCAAGTCACTGCTGACTCATAGTGATCATATAGGGCAGAGTATAACTGCTCCATAGAGTTTCCAAGGAGCACCTGGAGGATTTGAACTGCAGACCTTTGGGTTAGCAGACATACCATTTAGACATACACCACCAGGGTTTCCTGGTAATTGTTTAAGGGTACTACAAACCATGTCTTCATCAGACGGCCACCTTAATTAATAAATGTTCTGCCTCTCTTTGACCAGTTGGCTGTTCCCTGTTTCTCTCCTTTTGCCTCAGGCCTCACTATTCCCTGAGATACTACAGTATTGAAATTAGGCCAATTCATAACCCTTAGCAACTTAGCCACTAAGTGTTCAAGTGAAAGGAAGAGTGGAACAGCTCACATTAAATCAAATCTAGAAATAATTAAGTTAAATGGGGAAAGCATATTGAAAGTCAAGGTAAGTCAAAAGCTAGGCCTCTTGTACCAGTTAGCCAATCTGTACATGCAAAGGAAAAGTTCTTGAAGTGCCAGGAGCCAGCCCCAGCGGGGGTTTCAGGAACACGAAGGGCTTGGGGGGTTGGGCGTGGGCGGAGGAAGAAGAAACGAGACTGAGACAGGAAAGAGTTTTAGAGAAAAAGGCAGCTTGACAAAGGTCTGTCTTGCTTTATTTTTTTACAGTCAGTGAGGTAGGTGTACTTTGACCACGTAGGTGATTGGCTAGGCAAGAAGCGGGTACCTTGTCTGTCCCTTCCTGTCAATCATTAGAGTCTTCTAAATAATGGCCCCAGAATAGTGTCTCTTTTTATGTTACTTATTAGGATCTTCTAAATAATGGCTGGAGACAGTCGTTCTCCTCTCTTGTTGACTGTTAGGGTCTTCTCCGTTAGTTAATAAAGAACAAATACTTTGTAATTCTTTTTCATGTTAACCATTAGGGCCCTCTAAAGAATGGTCTGAGACAGGCATATTTGTGATTATAATTAACAGTTGAAACAAAGCTAATCCTGGAACTTCTATTAACTTTACCTAAGCTTCGAGGTCAAAGGTGCAGGAAGAGAGAATAAACCCATCTTAAAAGTTATACTCTGACAGTCTCTATTTGTTCCTTCTCTGCTCTTCCTTATCTCTTCCTGAGAGGACAATTTTAAGGGTCCACCATCCCTCACTCGAAGCTTCTCTTAAACTATTCTAAGAAGGGCATTTCTTTAGCATTTGTCTGTTTGCCAAAACCAAATATAATTAACTTGGGAGCCTAGCTGTTTTCCTGAAGCAAGAAGCGGAATGTTCACTATCTAAGAGCGGAGAGAGAAGGTGGGCGGTGGAAGCCGTCCCTGGGAAGCCTCTCAGAGCCTTCCTGCAATCTTGCTTATCTCATGTGAAAGAAAGGGAGTGAGCAGTTGGGAAAAATCAGTGGGGATTGGGCCAGCCTTGCTGCTTTCAAGCTGGCGGTGTCAGAATTCATTCCTCTGAGCTCTTTTCCCTAGAAGTTCCTGGTCAGATATTCCCAATATAATTTCATAACCCGAGGGGGTTGTAAAACCCCTCTTAGAAGGCATCTTTCTTGGTCCTAGTGCCAGGGGATAACCGGGTATTTCTGAGGAAGATTTAATCAGGAAGTAAAATACTATCAGGGGCAGTAGGCTAAAAAACATGTCACAGGTGAGATGTCTCCGCCTATCATTTACAGAAGTTTGTGACTTTGTCTACAGGGGCTTTTGTGGATGGCAGGCCTCGACATTGAAGGAAATCAGAAGTGCTACTCAGGTGAGCACATGAATTATAAGACTTTTTGGTGATGTGGAGAAAGTTTTAGTGGTCTAGATAGAAGATCAAACCAATCACAAGAGTCCCTTAAGTCAAAGCCTAATTCAGAGCAAGGCTCTAAGACTCCTCAATTCTCTGAAGGCTGAGAGGTGAGGAAGAGGCAGAAGAGAAGTCTGAAGCTAGCAGAGGTTGGTTCACGGGGTTCCAGAAAAGAGGCCATCTCGGTAACACAAAAGTACAAGGTGCTGCAGCAAGTTACCCAGAAGTTCCAGCTGAGATCGTTGATGAAGGCAGCCACACTCAACAACAGATTTTCGGTGTAGCTGAAAGAGCTTTGTACTGGAAAAAGATGCCATCTAGCACTTTCTTAGCTGAAGAAGAGAAGTCAGTGCTTGGCTTCAAAACTTCAAAGAATAGGCTAACTCTTCGGTTAGGGACTAATGCAGCTGGTGACGTTCAGGTGAAGTCAATGCTCATTTACTATTCTGAAAATCCTAGAGCCTGTAAGAATTATGCTAAATCTACACTGCCTGTACTCTTTAAATGGAACAACAAAGCCTGGATGACAACACGCTTGTTTACAACATGCTTTATTGAATATGTTAAGCCCACTGTTAAGTCCTACAGTTCAGAAAAAGATCCCTTTCAAACTCTTACTGCTCATCAGCAATGCGCCTTGTCTTATGTTGACTTCTGTGGAGAAGCATAACCAGTGAAGTGTATGTATGTATGGTATTTACAGAGACAGGAAAAGGTTTATAACAAGGAAATGGTGCATGCAGTTACACAAGCTAGCAAGTCCCAAGTCTGTCGGTCAGGTGTCAGGTGTCTCCTGACTCATGTGGCTGCAGAGGCTGATGAAGCCAAGATCCACAGGGAGATGGCAGGCTACTGATTTACGGCTGTGAAGGCTGATGAATCCAATACTGGCATAGAAGACAGCAGGCTGCTGGCCCAAATGCAGGATCCAGAGCTGAGTAAAGCCAGTAAACTTTGCCAGAAAGTCCACATATACCCCCAAGTAAATTCCTTTCAGTTGATTGGTTACTCACAGCCAGTCTCATTATGGAGGTGATCACACTGTATGTATCAGATCTCATCACAGAGGTAACTACATCATTATGCAACTGCCAAACTACATCAAAACTGCCAAACCACTGAGAATCACAGCCCGACCAAGTTGACACACAACTGTAACGATCACATGCCTTGTTATCCAAGAGCTCTAGTGGTGATATACAAAGAGATTAATGCTGTTTTCACACCTTTCAAGTCTTGTTATTTAAGAAACACATTTTGTAAGACTACAGGGGGTGGGTATAACTATCCTAGTGATGCCCGATTTGGGTCTGTGCCCTGGAGCAGTCAAGCCAATAAAACATACTCCAAGTTAGAAAGAGGAAGAAGGTTTATTAGGAGGTATGATACTACCAGAGACATGACAGCAATGCAGGCTGTTCTCCGTGGAGTCTCAAAAGACAATTTTTACATCAGAGTTTATGTATCATTTCCACAAGAAATATTTCATGTTTTTAAGCATGTAGCCCACAGATAACTGTATACATCACAAAATAGTCACATGAAATCCTCTACTGAACTCTAGTCAGTTTGTTTACAGAAGGCAAAAACAAAACTTACGAAAAAATTCCTCAGCTAGTGAAACTAGCCTGCCAGGTCCACTCTGAGATAAGGAGCAAGAAAGAAAGTTGTGGATACAAAAAAATGCCAAGCAGCCATCCTAGCTGCTGTTTTCCAGGCTGAAGGCCACTTCTTAGGAGACCCGGGAGGAGGAGGGAGACCATGGTCACAGGAGCTGAGGGTGCTCTGCACCCTGTGGGAAAGAGACCAGTGCAGAGGCCAGACTAGCTGATGTGGTGCAGTAAAAAATACTTACAGATTACTTAGAGCATCATCATGGCGTTAGTTACATGAAGCTCTCAATTGCACACTTTGAAAAGGGAAAAACATGTTGTAAGGTATTTACAATGGATAGGGATTCCTTTGATCTGGGCAAAGTAAATTGAAAACCTTCTGAAAACAACTAATCATTCTAGATATCATTAAGAACATTCATGATTCATGGGAAGAGGTCAAAACAGCAACATTAATAGAATTTTGGGAGAAGTCAATTCCAGCCTACATGGACAACTTTGAAGTATTCAAGACTTCAGTGGAGGAAGTAACTGCAGATGTGGTAGATACAGCAAGAAAACTAGAATTAGAAATTAAGCCCAAATATGTAACTGCAGAGACGGTGAGATTGTGTCTTATATAATTTGGACATGTTGTCAGGAAGATCAGTACCTGTAGAAGGACATCATGCTTGGTAGAGTAGAAGATCAGTGAAAAAGATGAAGAAGCTTGATGAGATGGATTGACACAGTAGCTGCAACAGTGGACTGAAGAGTAAAAATGATTATGAACACAGTGCAAGACTGGGCAGTGTTTCATTCTGTTTTGCATAGGGTCACTGTGAGTCAGAACCAACTCTACAGCACCTAACACGAGAAAACATTAACAGACGAGCAGTTGCTTCTTATGAATGAACAGAGAAAAGGGTTTCTTGAGATGGAAATTGCTCCTGATGAAGATGCTGTGAACCTTGTTGAAATAACAACAAAAGATTTAGAATATTCCATAACATAGGTGACAAAGCAGCAGTAGGCTTTGAAGAAACTGACTGCAATTTTGAAAGAAGTTCTACTGTGAGTTAAATGCTATTGTACAGCATCACATGCTACACTGAATTCTTTAATGAAAGTGTTACCCAAGCAAGTCCTTCTCCATTTGGCTTCTTCACACTCCCATGTAAGAAGGGAGAAAGAGCACTTACTCCAAGCATACAGACAACTAGCAAGGGGGTATATACCTCAAATTAAGCTCACCAAATAGAAGGACCCCCATGGAGAAAGGATTGAAGATGTCAAGAATTTCATTTTACTTGGTGGCACAATCAATATTCATGGAAGCAGCATTCAAGAAATTAAAAGATGCACTGCATTGGGAAAATATATTGCCAAAGATCTCTTTAAAGCATTGAAAAGTAAAGATGTCACCTTGAAGACTAAGGTGTACCTGATCCAAGCTATGGTATTTTCAATCGCATCATATACATGCAGAAGTTGGACAATACATAAGGAAAACAGAGGAAGAATTGATGCCTTTGAATTGTGGTGTTGGAGAAGAATGCTGAACGTACCATGGAATGCCAAAAGAACAAACAGTTCTGTACTGGGAGAAATACAACCAAACTGCTCCTTGGAAGCAAGGATGGTGAGACTGCATCTTACATACTTTGGACATGTTGCCAGCCAGGATCAATCCTTAGAGAAGGACAAGTCACGCTTGGTAAACTAGAGGGTCAGCAAAAAAGAGGAAGACCCTCAACAAAATGGATTGACACAGTGGCTGCAACGAAGAACTTAAATATCAAAATGATTGTGAGCATGGAGCAGCACCAAACAGCGTTTCATTCTGTTGTGCATGAGATCACTTTGAGCCAGACCTACTCAACAGCACCTAACAACAACAAACAAAGGGAGGCTGAACCCTTTATGCTATCTCTCACAAGGAAGTACACACAATATATTATGGACTACGTAGGTTCTTATGGCAACAGGCATGGTAAGACAGTTTCTTTTTTTTTTTTTTTGTGGCAGGTAGGCCAGCAAACTGGGTTTGACTGGCTTGAGTCACACCCATTGCTCTGAGGACAACAGACAGTAGGGGGCAGATTCCATTTGACAGTGGCAGCTGCTAACTGAACCACACCCGGTGCTATCACTTTAAGTATTTTTTTTTTTTTATGACTGAGTGAAAATGTACATTCCCAGATCAATTTACATGCCCACCTATAGGCAGCTTTCTCTGCTCTCTCTGCTCGGTGACAGCACACTATTCCTCTCTGCTCCATACATGTCTCATCCTCCCAACGGTCTCCTTTCCCCTCCTTTTCACCCACTCTCCTTTCTCCAGCCAGAGGTCAGCAGGATGATATCCTATAGATGCATAGAACCATAAAGTGCATCCACTATATGGTCACTCGGCATAGCCCAGTCCAATCCATTCCTGTCCAAAGAGTGGACCTTCATTACGATTTATGAGCAAGGGCAGCATCAGGGCCAGGGGCCATGCTCCCAAGGGAACTCCGAAGCTGCTGGACCATCAGTTGAGGTCTTTTAGTGGAGATCTCAGGGTGCACCCCTATTTATTTTTGTGTTGCCAGTGAGATTCAACTTAGTGACCTCCATCGCAGCTATCACTGGTGGTGGCTGGGCACAATCTGGTTCTTCTGGTCCCACGTCGATGTAGGCACCCACTCATGTGGGTCTCTCTGTCTTCTGGGTTGTCTTTTCCCCATGTCATTTTGGTCCTCGGTGACCATCCATTCCTGCTGAGTTGGGACCATTTGCTGTGCCCTCGGATGGCAGCTTGGCAGCTTTTAAGACCCCAGACGCCACTCACCAAATTTGGGGTGCAGAGAGCTCTCTTAGCAAAACACTAGTTGTGCCAATTGGCCTGGAATTCGCCTAAGAGCATGG
The DNA here is from genome assembly GCA_028571685.1 of Heterohyrax brucei. Taxonomy (NCBI): domain Eukaryota; kingdom Metazoa; phylum Chordata; class Mammalia; order Hyracoidea; family Procaviidae; genus Heterohyrax; species Heterohyrax brucei. The sequence goes on along the minus strand of CM053157.1, from coordinate 41,991,650 downwards.
TCTCCAGCCCCCGGCCCCAGCTACTCTGTCCTTGCAATATTGAGCTAAGATGGAAGGGGTATTCAAGTTATGCTGAGGTCCACTTAATATTGTTCTTGTTTCTAATGTGTGCTATCACTGATTTGACCAAACTAAATTTCTACCAACTATCTAATCTAAACCTCCCCCCTTGCCCTCCCTCCCTCCCCTCCTTTGCAGCCGTCATAGTCTTTTCTTCTCTACATATGTCTGTTTTTGAGATCTTATTGTAGGGGTCTCATACAATATTTCTCCTTTTGTCACTGACTACTTTCACTCAACATAATGTCTTCCAGTTGAAGCCAGGTTATGAAATGTTTCCTGGAATCATCATTATTCTTTATCATTGTATAGCGCTCCATTGAGTATATATACCGTAGTTTACCTATCCATTCTTCTGTTGTTGGGCATCTGGGTTGATTCCATCTTTTTGCTATCATGGACTATGCTGTGATAAACATTCTTGTGCATGTGTCCGTTGGTGTGAAAGGCCTTGATTCTCTAGGATATACTCCAAGTAGTGCAATTACTGGGTCAAATGGTATATCGATATCCATTTTTTTAAGGAAGTGCCAGATTGCTTTCCAAAGAGGCTGGACCATTTTGCAACCCCACCAACAGTGTAGGAGGGTTCCACTTTCTCCACAGCCTCTCCAGCATTTGTTGTTTTGTGTTTTCTGGATCATGGCCAGTGTTGTTGGGGTGAGATGGTATCTCATTGTCATCTTGATTTGAATTTCTTTAATAACTAAAGATAGTGAACATGTCTGCATGTGTTTTTTCACTGCCTGGATCTCCTCTTTAGAGAAATGTCTGTCCATCCCCTTTGCCCATCACTTAATTGGATGATTTATCTTCTTCTTATTGCTATTTTTAGTATCTTATAGATTATGAAGATTATGCATCAGTCTGACATAGAGTTGCCAAATGTTTTTTCCCATTCTGTAGGTGTTCTTTTAATTCTATTAGTTAAGTCTCTGGATGAGCAAAACTGTTTGATTCTTAATAGTTCCCATTTATCTATTTTCTCTTCTGTTGATTGTGGTTTGTTTGACAAATTTTGAAGTCTGTCTACACTGTGTATTAAAACTTCCATTGTTGTTCCTACCTTTTCTTAGATGAGCTTTATCATTTTAGGTTTGATATTTAGGTCTTTTGTCCAGTTGGAGTTGGCTTTTGTATAAAGTGTAAGATATGGATCTTGTTTCAATTTATTGCAGATGGATATCAAATTTTGCCATTATCATTTGTTGAAAATACTGTTTTTACCACAGTTTAATGATTTAGAGCCTTTGTCAAATATCAGCTGTTCATAGGCAGATGGTGTCATCTCTGGGGTCTCGATTCTGTTCCATTGATCAGTCTGTCTGTTCTTGTACAAGTACCAGGCTGTTTTGACCACCGTGGCAGTGTAGTATGTTCTAAGGTTGGGTAATGAGAGGCCTCCCAGTCTGTTCTTCTTCTTTAGTAGTACCTTACTTATCCGGGGCTTCTTCCCTTTCCAGACAAAATTGGTGATTTGTTTCTCCATCTCATTAAAAAATGATGCTGGAACTTGTATTGAAATTGCATTGTATAAATAGATTGCTTTGGGTAAAATAGACATTTTCACAATGTTAAGTCTTCCTCTCCATGAGCAGGGTAGGTTTTTCCATTTATCTAAGTCTCTCTTAGTTTCTTGTAGTAAGAGCTTGTAGTTCTCTTTGTAAAGGTCTGTTATTTCTCTGGTTAGATTAATTCCTAGGTACTTTATCTTCTTAAGGGCTATAGTAAATGGTATTGATTTGATGATTTCTTCATTAACAGTCTTGTTGTTGGTATAAAGGAATCCTACTGATTTACTTATGTTTATCTTGTATCCTGAGACTTTGCTGAACTCTTCTATCAGTTTGAGTAGTCTACTTGTAGATTCTTTGGGATTCTCTGCATACACAATCATATCATCTGCAAACAAGGAGATTTTGACTTCTTCTTTGCTGATGCAGATGTCCTTTATTTCTTGGTCTTGTCTGATTGCTCTAGCTAGAACTTCTAATACAATGTTGAATAGGAGAGGTGAGAGTGGGCATCCTTGTCTAGTTCCTGTTCTCAAGGGAAAATCTTTCAGTCTCTCTCCATTCAGGATGATGTGGGCAGTTGACTTTGTATAAATGGCCCTTATTGCATTGAGGAATTTTCCGTCTTAGCCTATTTTGCTAAGAGTTTTTAGCGTGAATGGGTGTTGGAGTTTATCAAATGCCTTTTCTGCATCAATGGACAAAATCAGGTGATTCTTGTCTTTTGTGATATTTATGTGGTTAATCACATGAATTGTTTTTCTGATGTTGAACCAGCCCTGCATCCCCGGTATGAATCCCACTTGGTCAGCATGGATTATTTTTTTGATATGTTGTTGTATTCTATTGGCAAGAATTTTGTTGAAGATTTTTGCATCTAGATTCATGAGTGATATCGGTCTGTAGTGCTCCTTTTTTGTTGGGTCTTTCCCTGGCTTTGGTATCAGGATTATGCTGGTTTCATAGAACGAGTTTGGGAGTACTCCATCCTTTTCTATCCTGTGAAATAGTCTCAGAAGTATTGCAGATAACTCTTCTCTAAAAGTTTGGTAGAATTCTGCAGTGAAGCCATCTGGGCCCAGGCTTTTTTTTGGTTGGCAGTGTTTTGATGACATTTTCAATCTCTTCTTTTGTGATGGGTTTATTAAGTTGTTCTGCTTCACGTTGTGATAATTTGGGTAGGTGGTATGAATCAAGGAATTGGTCCATTTCCTCTAGGTTTTCAAATTTGTTAGAGTACAGTCTTTCATAGTATTCTGTTATGATATTTTTGATTTCTGTTGGATCTGTTGTCACCACTCCCTTCTCATTTCTAATTTGGGTTATTTGCTTCCTTTCCTGTTTTTCTTTAGTAAGTTTAGCCAGTGGTTTGTCAAGTTTGCTGATCTTTTCAAAAAACCAGCTTTTGGTCTTTTCAATTTTTTCAATTGTTTTTCTATTCTCCAATTCATTTAGCTCTGCTCTAATCTTTATAATCTGGTTTCTTCTGGTGCCTGAGGGGTTCCTCTGTTATGCTCTCTCTACTTGTTCAAGCTGTAGAGTTATTTCCTTGATTTGGTTTCTTTCTTTCTTCCAGATGTGTGCATTTATGGAGATAAGCAGACCTCTGAGCACTGCTTTGGCTGTATCCCATAGGTTCTGGTACGACGTGTTTTCATTCTCATTGGAATCCATGAATTTCTTTATTTCATCCTTGATTTCTTCTATCACCCATGTTTTTTTGAGCAAGATGTTGTTCAGTTTCTAAGAGTGCCACTTTCTATCTATGTTTTTTCTGCTATTGATTTTGACTTTTATGGCTTTATGATCTGAGAAGATGCTTTGCAGTAATTCAGTGGTATGGATTTTGTTGAGAATTGCATTATGTCCTAACACGTGGTCAATTCTGGAGAATGTTGCATGTGCACTGGAGAAGAAGGTGTAGTTGTCTGCTGATGGGTGGAAAGTTCTGTATATGTTGATGAGGTTTAATTGGTTAATTGTGGCAATAAGGGCTTCTGTATCCTTACTGAGCTTTTTTCTAGATGATCTGTCCAGTATTGAGAGTGGAGTGTTGAAGTCTCACACTATTATTGTGGAGTAATCTAACTCTTTTCTGAGTGTAATCAGTGTTTCTTTGACGTATTTAGGTGCTCTGATATTAGGTGCATAAATATTTAACATAGTTAAGTCTTGCTTGTGTACTGAACCTTTCAGCAATAAATAGTGTCCATCTTTGTCCACCATGGTGGATTTGACATGAAAATTGATTTTGTCTGAGTTTAGAATTGCCACCTCTGATATTCTTTGTTCATTGTTAGCTTGATATATATTCTTCCATCCTTTAATTTTCAGTTTGTTCCTATCTTTAGGTCTCAAGTGAGTTTTCTGTAGACAACGTATGGATGGGTCATGTCTTTTGATCCAAGATGTCACTCAGTGTCTCTTACTGGAGCATTCAGTCCATTCACAGTCAATGTATTTAATGATAGGTATGTGTTCACTGCTGCCATTGTGATATGTTTATTTTTGTGTTGATGTTTTCTCTGTTGTTCTTATTAGTCTGTTCTGGGACATTCCTTTTTGTCAGTTGATTTTTCACCTTTTTCAGAGCTGGTTTTGTAGTCATTGAGACTTCTGTGTTACATTTCTTGAAATGGTATGTTACGTCTTTGTTGTGCTGACCCTATGATCCCCCTTAATAAAATATATATAAACCCAGTTTTAATTACTACCAGTCTTGTCATCTTCCTCTCCAACTGGAAGGACTATAACGACTGTAGTACATCCCCCTTTTCAATAACATGGCACCATACTTTTCATGATGATCACTGGATTGCTTCTTTACGTATTAAAGCTGTGATTGACTTTGGAGCCTTCTCTAACTGAGCAGAGTTCTGAATAATGTGTCGTTCTAAAATATAAAGTTAGTGGTTTTATTCTTCTAAGCCAAAGCCAAGAACTTCTTTCAATATTTCTTGTAGTTTGGGTTTGGTTTTTACGAAGTCTCTGAGTTTCTGTTTGTCTGGGAATGTCTTAATTTCATTTTCATATTTGAAAGAGTTTTGTAGGATATATAATTTTTGATTGAAAGTTCTTCTTCAAGGCTTTGAATGTGTCATGCCGCTGTCTCTGTGCCAGCATGGTTTCTGCTGAGAAATCTGACGAAAGCCTACAGGGTTTCCCTCTGAGAGTTAGCTTTGTTTTGAGTCTTGCTGCCTTTAAGAGTTGCTGTTTACATTTCATTTTGTTAAGCTTGATTATAATATGTCTTGGAGTCTTTCTTTTGAGATCTATATTGGGTGGCATATGATATCCATTTGAGATGTCTGTGTTTTCTTCCTTCATGATTTCTGGGAAGTTTTCTGTCAGTAGCTCAGCAACAATACTCCCTGTGTTCTCAGGTGTCTCATCCTGTTCAGGGATTTCAACTAATCGAAGTTTGTTCCTCTTAATAGAATCACATATGCTTCTTAATGCTTCTTCATTTTTCTTGTTTCTTTTCTCTAATTTCTGCTCATAGATGCTGGCCTCAGTACCTCTGTCTTCCAAGTCAGAAATTCTTTTTTCCATTTGTTCCATTCTGTTTTCTTGGCTTTGCATGGAAGTTTCTAGTTCTTTAATTTTGTTCTTAATCTGTTGGATTTCAGGGTACTGGTGTTCCATCAGATCGAACAGCTTGTTTAATTTCTCCTTTTGTTCTGCTGCAGTTTGTTTAAGGTCTAGAAGGGCTTTGTATATAATCATTTTGTATTCACTTTCTGATGATTTCAGAAAAGTTTCTTCATCTGGAAAACTCCTTGGTTGTTTTGTTAGGGAGCCTTCTGAAGCCATGGGTGATTTCTTGTATGCCACAAGCGTCTGTTGCTTTTTGGGTCCCATGTGAGTAAGTAGAGGCTGGGAGAGATACTGTGAGGATGGACTGCAGATGTTTCTCTAGGCTGTCTTAAAATGTAAAACAAAAGGTATCTGACCACTTCCCAAGTCAGTCAGGCTCTCAGGTGTAGAGGTCCTTCTTCCCAACTGGCAAAGTAAGCACCTCTATATCCAAACCCAGATGATACAAACTAGTTCAAAATACAGCAGTGCTACCTCCCTGTTGGCTTCTGTTGACAGGGCACAGCTTTACACAACACTGTGTAACGTACTGCTTTTCTGGTAGAAAAGTGCTCTCCTGTGAGCAGGCTCTGGCTCCCAAGCTAAGAAATACATCCCGCTGCAGCCACTATATCTAAGATAGCACCCTCCAAACGATCAGCAGATAGAGGGGCTAAAGGTGTCAAGAGGTAGTGATTCCTCCGCCTCTGTTGCTGGGCCCCCACCATAGGTGACACTGTGCAAACTACTGCTTTTCTGTCAGAGAAGTGCTGTCCTGTTCACAGGTGCTAGCTCCCAGGCTAAGAATTAGGTCCCAATAAAGTCTCCGTATCCAACATGGCATCCCACACATTGGCAGTGTGGTTCTGTACAAGCCAAGTTGTGGCAGTGATAAAAGAAAAACAGGCCCAAAGTGACTAGATTAACAGAGTCCTAAGCCTGGCTCTCAAAATATGTGAATTTCGCCTGCCTATCCCATCAGCAGTGCGTCTGAATCTAGACGCTAGGCAAGACCCAGCTCCTCCCGCTGGCTGAGATAGAGGGAAAAAAAGTCAAAGTAGTGCTTTTACCTTCAGTCCATGAGAGCCAGGGCTAGCCAGGAGTGGGAGTCAGTGAAAGAGATGAGGTTTTTCATTCAGTGGTATGAAGTCCAAATTAATAGCCCTGTGCTGTGTCCCGGGGGCTCACTAGGTGACCAGAAGGCTCTGTTTGATCACCATTTCAGGTCTTGGTTTCCAGAGGGATATAAGGAGATGTGTGCTTAGTCCACCATTGTGACCCCGCCTCTCCACTTTAAGTATTTTTGATAATAGACAGGAGATGGAATAGGTTTTGCTTGATAATAGCCAAGAATTAGTCAATTCAGCAAACTTCATTGTGGTCTTGTTGGGTTGTTGTTAGGTGCTGTTGAGTTGGTTCTGACTCATAGCATTCCTATCTATGCACAACAGAACAAAACACTGCACAGTCTTGTGCCATATTCATAATCATTTTTAAGCTTAAGCCTATTGTTGCAGCCATTGTGTCAATCCATCTCTTTGAGGGTCTTTCTCTTTTTGGCTGACCCTCCACTCTACCAAGCATGATGTCCTTCTCCAGGGACTGATCCCTGCTGGCAACATGTCCAAATTATGTAAGACACAGTCTTGCCATCTTTGCTTCCAAGAAGCACTCTAACTGTACTTCTTCTAGAACAGATCTGTTTGTTCTTTTGTCAGTCCACGGTACATTCAGCATCCTTCTCCAACACCACAATCCCAAAGGCTTTAATTCTTCTCGTGTCTTCTTTTTTGTTGTCCAGCTTTCCCATGCATATGGATGCAATTGAAAATATCATGGCTGGGGTCAGACTCATTTTAGTTTTCAAAGTGACGTCTTTACTTTGCAATACTTTAAAGAGATCCTTTGCAGCAGATTTTCCCAATGCAATGTGTCTTTTGATTCCTTGACTGCTGCTTCCATAGGTGTTTATTTTGGACTCAAGTAAAATGAAATCCTTGACAACTTTAGTCTTTTCTCCATTTATGATGATGTTGCTTACTGGTCCAGTTGTGAGGAATTTTGTTTTCTTGATGTTAAGGTGGGATCCATACTGAAGGCTGTGGTCCTCAGTCTTCATCAGCATTTCAAACCTTCAACACTTCCGGAAAGTAATGTGATGTCATCTGCACAATGCAGGTTGTTAATGAATCATCCTCTAGTACTGATGCCTTATTCTTTTTCATGTCATTCAGCTTCTCGGATTATTTGCTTGGCATGCAGATTACAAAGGTATGATGATACAACCCTGATGCACACCCTGATTTTAAACCATGCAGTGCGCCCTTCTTCTGTTTGCACAGTTGCCTCTAGATCCGTATGATGATTCCTTAAGATCACTGTCATGGATTAAATTGTGTTCCCGCAAAAATATGTGTAGCCATGTGTCTGGGACATGATTCCCAGTATTTTATGACTGTCCTCCATTTTGCAATTTTCCTGTACTGTATGTTAGAAGATTAGGGCAGGACTGTAAATCCCTTTATGAGATCACCTCCCTGCTCCACTGTAAAGGGAGTCTCCCTGGAGTATGACTTGCAACACCTTTAATCCTTTCATACTGCAAGAGATAAAAGGAAAGGGAAGCAAGCAGAGAATTGGGAACCTCACATCATCAAAAAAGCAGCACGAGGAGAAGAATGCATCCTTTAGACCTCAGAATCCTGTGCCAAGGTGCTCCCTGGACAAAGACTGACACAATACCGGACTTTCCTCCAGAGCCAATGAGGGGGAAAGCCTTCCCCTGGAGCAGACATCCTGAGTTTAGACTTGTAGCCTACTGGACTGTGTAAGAATAAGGTTTTCTTTGTTAAAGCCATCCACTCTGTGGTATTTCTGTTAGAGCAGCACTAGCTGACTAAAACAAGCACAGTTAAGAGTTCTGGAATTCCCAGTTTACTCAATGTTAGCTATAATTTGTTATGATGCACACAGTCAAATGTCTTTGCATAGTCAATGAAACACAGGTAAACATCTTTCTGGTATTCTCTGCTTTTACCTAAGATCCATCAGACATCAGCAATGATGTCCCCGGTTCCACATCCTCTTCTGAATCCAGCTTGAATATCTGGCACTTCTTTGTCCATGTACTGTTGCAGTGGCTTCTGAATGGCCTTGAGCAACATTTTGCTTGTGTGTGATATTAATGACATTGTTCAGTAACTTCCACATTTGGTTGGATTACCTTTCTTTGGAATGAGTATAAATATTGATCTCTGCCAGTCAGTTGGCTAGGTAGCTGTCCTCCAAATTTCTTGGCATAAATGACTGAGCACTTCCAGCACTGCATCTGCTTGTTGAAATACCTCAACAGATATTTCATCAGTTCCTGGAGCCTTGTTTTTTACCTATGCCTTCAATGCAGCTTCGATTTCTTCCTTCAGTACTATTGGTTCCTGATCTTATGCTACTCCTTCAAATGGCTGAATATCAACCAGCTCTCTATGGTATAATGACTTCATGTATTCCTTCTATCTTCTTTTGATGCTCCCTGAGTTGTTTAATATTTTCCCTGTAGAATCCTTCACTATTGCAACTCAAGGCTTGAATTTTTTTTCTTCAGTTCTTTCAGCCTGAGAAATGCAGAATATGTTCTTCCCTTCTGGTTTTCCATTTCCAGCTATTTGCACATGTCGTAATACTTTATTTTGCCTTCTCTAGCAGCTATTTGAAATTTTCTGTTTAGGTCTTTTACTTCACCATTCCTTCCTTTTGCTTTGGCTGTTAAACATTTGAGAGGAAGTTTCAGAATCTCTTCTGACATCCAATTTGGTCTTTTCCTTCTTTTCTGTCTTTTTAAGGACCTCTTGTTCTCTTCATGGATGATGTCTTTGACGTCACTCTACAGTTCACCTGACATTCAGTCATTAGTGATCAACGCATCAAATCTGTTCTTGAGATGGTCTTTAAACTCAGGAAGGATATACTCAAGATCATATGCTTTGGCTCCTGTGGAATTGTTCTAATTTTCTTCAGTTTAAATTTGAATTTGTATGTGAGCAATTGATGATCTGTGCCACAGTCAGCATCTGGTCTTGTTCTGACTGCTGATGTGAAGCTTTTCCATTTTCCTTTTCCCCATATGTGGATTTGGTTCCTGTGTATTCCATTGGTTCAGGTCCAAGTGTGCAGTCACCATTTGTGTTGGTTAAAGAAGGTATTTGCAATGAAGAGGTCGTTAGTCTTGAAAAATTCTATCACACTATCTCCACCATTATTTCTATCACCAAGGCTGTATTTTCCAACTAATGATCCTTTTTCTTTGTTTCCAACTTCTGAATTCTAGTCACCAGTGATTATCAATGCATATCGATTGCATCTTCAGTCAATTTCAGACTGTAGAAGCTGGCCAAAATCTTTAATCTCTTCATCTTTGGACTTCATAGTTGGTGCATAAATTTGAATAATAGTCATACTAACTGGCCTTCCTTGTAGGCATGTGGATATTATACTATTACTGACAGTATTGTACTTCAGGACAGATCTTGAAATGTTCTTTTTGATGAACTAAACACTCTTACTCTTCAAGTTTTCTTTCCTAGCATAACAGACCATGTGATTTTCAGATTCAAAATGGCCAATACCAGTACATTTCAGCTCACTAACACCTAGGATTAAATTGTGTCTCCCTAAAAATATGTATAGCCATATGTCTGGGCCATAATTTTCAATAATTTATAATTGTCTTCCATTTTGTGATTTTTCTGTGTTGTATGTTAAAGGATTAGGGTGAGACTATAACTGTCTTCATAGGCTTATCTCCCTACTGTACTATAAAGGGGGTTTCCCTGGAGAATGATTTGTCCTACCCTTAACCCTTTTATCTAACAAGAGATAAAAGGAAAAAAAAGCAAGTAGAGAATTGGGAACCTCACATCATCAAGAAAGTAGCACCAGGAGAAGAGTGCATCCTTTAGACCTGAGGTTCTTGAGCCAAGATGTTCCCTGGACAAAGACTGATGTAATACTGGAATTTCCTCCAGAGCTGACAAGGGGAAAAGCCCTCCCCTGAAGCAGACATCCTGAATTTGTACTTGTAGCCTACCAGACTGTGTAAAAATAAACTTTCCTTTGTTAAAGCCATCCACTCTGCGGTATTTCTGTTAGAACAGCACTAGCTGACTAAAACAAATATCAATGTTTATGCATTGCATTTCATTTTTGATGATTTCCAATTTTTCAGGATGCTTACTTATACATTCCATGTCCTGATTATTAGTGGATGTTTGTAGCTGTTTCCTCTCATTCTGAGTAGTGCCATGTTAGTGAACAAAGACACCTGTCATGGTTTGAATTGTGTTCCCAAAAACTGTGTAGCCATGTGGCTGGGCCACGATTCCCAGTTTGTGATTGTCCTCCATTTTGTGATTTTCCTGTACTGTATCTTAAAGGATTGGGGTAGGACTGTAAATCGCTTCATAGGATTACCTCCCTGCTCCACTGTAAAGGGAATTTCCCTGGAGTATGGCTTGTCTCATCCTTAGTCCCTTCATCCTACAAGAGATAAAAAGAAAGGGAAACCAGCAGAGAATTGGGAACTTCACACCATCAAGCAAGCAGCACCAGGAGAAGAGCGCATCCTTCAGACACGAGTTCCCTGTGCCAAGATGCTACCTGGACAAGGACTGATGTAATACCAGACTTTCATTCAGAGCCAAGAAGCGAGAAAGTCTTCCCCTGGAGTGGACACCCTGAATATGGACTTATAGACTACTGTACTGTGTAAGAATAAAGTTTCCTTTGTTAAAGCCATCTACTCTGTGATAGTTCTGTTAGAGCAGCACTAACTAAAACAATCCTGAAAGCCTTACTCCATCCACTTCATTAATGTTGACTCTACTTTGAGGAGGCAGTTCTTTCCCAACATCTTCTGAATACCTTCCAACCTGGAGGGCTCACTTTCCTGCACCATATCTGACATGTTCTGCTGCTATTCATAAGGTTTTCCCTGGCTAATTCTTTTCAGAGGTAGACTACTGGGGCTTTCCTACTAGTCGTAGTCTGGAAGCTCAGCTGAAACCTGTCTACCATGGGTGACCCTGCTGGCACCTAAATACCAGTGGCATAGCTTCTGGCACCACACAAATGGTGACTGCACACTTGGACCTGATGCTGTTACCTTCCTTATCTGATGCCCTTTTTGTTGGTTAAAAAAGGCATCTGCAGTGAAGAAGTCGTTGGTCTTGCAAAACTCTATTGTGCAATCTCCAGCATTATTTCTCTCAGCAAGGCTGTATTTTCCAAGTACTGATCCTTCTTTGTTTCCAACTTTTGCATTCCAGTGAGTAGTAATTATCAATGCATCCTGATTGCATGTTTGATCAATTTAAGACTACAGAAGCTGGTAAAAATCTAGTCTCTTCATCTTTGGCCTTAGTGGTTGGTGTGAAAATTTGAATAATAGTCATATTAACTGGCCTTTCTTGTAGGAATATGGGTATTAACCTATCACTGACAGCATTGTACTTTAGGACAGATCTTGAAATGTTCTTTTTGATGATGAGTGCAACACTGTTCCTCTTCAAGTTTTTGTGCCTTGCATAGTAGATTATACGATTGTTGGACTCAAAGTGGCCAATACTGATCCATTTCTGCTCACTAATGCTTAGAACATCTATGTTTATGTGTTCCATATCATTTTTGATGATTTCCAATTTTCCTAGATTCATCCTTTGTACATTCCATGTTCTGATTATTAACAGATGTTTACAGCTGTTTCTTCTCATTTTGAGTCATGCCACATCAATAAAGGAAGATCCTGAAGACTTTATTCCATCTAGCTCTTCCCCAGTTATCTTCTGAGTGCCATGCAACCTGGGGGGCCTCATTTTCCGACACTATATCTGACTACTTTCTGCTGTTATTCATAAGCTTTTCCCTGGCTAATTCTTTTCAGAAGTAGTCTGCCAGGTCCTTCTTCCTAGTCTGTCTTAGTCCGGAAGCTCAGCTGAAACCTGTTGTCATGGGTTGAATTGTGTCCCCCCAAAAATATGTGTAGCCATGTGGCTGGGACATGATTCCCAGTATCTTGTGACTGTCCCCCATTTTGTAGTTTCCTTAAATAGTATGTTAAAGGATTAGGGTGGGGCTGTAAATTCCTTCATAGGATTACTTCCCTGCCCTGCGGTAAAGGGAGTTTCCCTGGAGTATGGCTTGCCCCACCCTTAATCCTTTCAGCCTGCAAGAGATAAAAAGATAGAGAAGCAGGCTGAGAATTGGGAACCTCCTACCATCAAGCAAGCAGCACTGGGAGAAGAACGGGTCCTTCAGACCTGAGGTTCCTGCACCAAGACGCTCCCTGGACAAAGACTGATGCAATACCAGACTTTCCTCCAGAGCCGACAAGAGGGAAAGCCTTCCCCTGGAGTGGTCACCCTGAATATGGACTTGCAACCTACTGGACTGTGTAAGAATAAACCTTCCTTTGTTAAAGCCATCCACTCTGTGGTATTTCTGTTAGAGCAGCCCTAGCTGACTAAAACACCTGTCTACCATGGGTGATCCTGCTGGTACCTAAATACCAGTGACAAAAGTTCCAGCATCACAGCAACAAGCAAGCCTCCACTGACAGACATGTGGGGGCTGCTCACTCTACAAAATCAGCCCAGAACTTTGCAGGGCAGAACAGCCACCTATCAACTGAGATACAAATCAATTCAGTCAGCACAGAACTCTGCAGGCCAGAACAGCTTCCTATAAGCTGAGATACCCAATCCAACACAAACAGCCCAGAGCTCTCCAGGCCAGACTATCAGTCTCATTTTAAGAAATTTTAGGAAATTGCAAAAGTTACTTCAGCCTTCAGCAACTACCACCTTGACCAGTCAGCACCCTCCACCATCAAACCAAGACCTTCCACGAGCAAAACCATTGTGATTTGGTGAAGCTTAGGATGATGGCTAGCATTTTTTTAAAGCAATATTTTTAAATTAAGGTATATACATTGTTTTTTAAACATAATGCTATTGCACACTTAATAGATCACGGTGTAGTATAAATGTAATTTTTATAGGCACTAGGAAACCAAAAAATTCAAGTGACTCACTATATTGCAATAGTCACTTTATTACAGTACTCTGCACCCAAAAAAGCAGTATCTCCAAGGTATGCTTATATACCAAATTGTTAATACAGTCTGGTGAAAGAATTGCGGTAAATTTTGTTTCATGTTTCCATATTATTTGAACTTCTACAGTGAAAATTTATTACTGTTATAATCACAAATGAAAAAGGAAGACTGAAGAACTGATGCATGCAAGTTGTGGTGCTGGCAAAGAATACTGAATATATTATGTTCTGTAGGAAGAAGGAACAAATCTATCCTGGAGGAAGTACAGCTGGAATGTTCCTTAGAAAGGAGGACAGGAAGAATTTGTGTCTTGCTACTTTGGACATGCCATCTAAAACAAAACAGCAAACCTGCTGCCGACGAGTTGATTCTGACTCATAGCAACCCTATAGAGCAGAGTAGAATTGCTCCATAGAGTTTCCAGTGAGCACCTGTATTAGAGGTTTTAGATGTAAAAGGTTTTGTTTAGTTTAAATTATGCAGTAAAAGAAAACCAGGGAAAGAGAGAAAGAGATAAAAAAAAGTTTATTTGCATCCCGGGCGGCTTTACAGAGTTCCCGGGATGGAGTCTGCAAAACCGCGCGCTGGTCTGGGGTCTGGGGGTTTATAAAAGGGTGGTGGAGACCTTGTTGAGGACAGTGTCTGTGGTAAGCAGCCAATAGGGTTGTGGACGATTAGAATCGCTCGATTAGCATAAGGGGTGTTGTTTCAGTGGGGTGAGGTGAGAAGAGGTCTAGCAGAGCCTACAGAAGGAAGCGGCAGCTAGTCTCATTTGAATGATGGGCGGGTGAGGAATTTCCGGGAATAGTTGGCTTGGGCCAGCTGGGGGAAGGGGGCTTGGGTTTGAGCCCAACAACCTGTCTTCTGGTTAGCAGTCATTGCGCATAACCACTATAGCATCAGGTTTTCTAAACTGGAAGATGCAGGCAGAAGTATACTTGGTAAAGCAGAGAGTCAGTGAAAGGAGGGCAACTCTCAATGTCTTGACACAGGGGTTGCTAAAATGGGCTCAGACGTACCAAGAATCACAGAAACAGCACAGAACTAGGCAACGTTTTTTTCTGTTATATAGGTTGGTATGAGTGAACCAAATGACATCTAACAATCAAAAACACAATAGATATTTTTTAAAATCGTAAGACAATCTTGGAAACCTTAGTGGTGTAGTAGTTAAATGCTACAGCTGCTAACCAAAAGGTTGGTAGTTCAAATCCACCACGTACTCCTTGGAAACTCTATGGGGCAATTCTACCTTGTCTATAAGGTTGCTGAAACTTAGGGCTCTAGGACACTGGGTTTGATTTTTTTTTTTTTACTGACAATCTTTACCCTGTGCAATATTTGTCTGCTCTTGTGTCACCGGGAGTCTTTGAAGACCCTCAAGGGTCTTTGTCAGACCAGTGAGAAAGAATTACTCAGGGAGCCTTGGCTGGCCCACAAGTGAAGTCTTTGCTGGAAAATGAAAGTACTTCGGAAGTGGGGCAGCAGCAGAGTGTCTAACAGTTTTGTAGGCTGAGCCAAGAGCATTCTGGGTTGGGTTTTTATAGCTCATCTACACCCACGGCATAGCTGGGAACAATAAACCAGTGATGGAGAGCTGAAGAATTTCCTTTTTTGTCAGGTAGTTGCTTGTCCCTTGATTGCACTCGCAGAGAGAGTTCAAGATGGTTCCTGCCACAGAGGCTTCTGCGACTGGCAGCAGGACTTATTACGGGGTGTTGTGCCTGCCCGGTGTCTTTTTCCACTGGTTCAGTTCCGCCCCAAAGTCCCTGTTGAAAGGATATGTGGTGGTCACTTCTGTCTCATCTGTGCATGTCTCTGAAGTTTGCCTAAAGCAGCTTTTCTGAAAAATAACTAAGGGATACTTTAAGCAACATATGTTCGACTGTGGGTGATAAAGTTGCTTATCACTGTGGAATGTTCCAAGGTGTGGTTAGGCTGGCACTTCACACCCGTCTCACTTCCTAAATTCTTTTAGCCCAATACCCTGATCAAAGTCGTCACCGTACGTTTCTGAAAGGACTATTTTTTTTTTAAATCAGAACGAAGGTTGTGAATTTTCACAGTAAAACTAAAAAGTGCAATTTAATACCCGTATTAAGTTACAGGTTAATCGTAACACTGCCCCATAGGATTCCCAAAGACAGCTTGTGGATTTGAACTGTGACCTCTTGGTTCGTGGCAAAATTCTTAACTACTGTACTACCAGGTTTCAAATTACATTGGCACTGATGAACAAATAAGTTATGGCCATTTACAATGTAACTGTGTCCAGCTAGGCTTTGAGTTCACTTTCTCAGTCGCTACCATACTTGGGGGAGATGTTTCAAACTCAGAACCCGCAAATCTCGGGTCCACTTAAAATGTGATGATCGATATGCACGCGCAGCACTTCAGGCACCGTCTTACTCCGCAGATCCCAGCGTTTAGATGTCATTTTCCAGATGCTTCCCCTTTTAATCAGCAGGCAATTTACCTTCCCCCACATTCACTACTCAGTATCGCCTGGAGGCGGAAGCGAGTGGGAGGGTCAGGTAGGAGCTCCGCCCCGGAAGTGGGTGGGCCCCTCCTGCCCCACGTCGCTCCCGCCGCCTCGCAATCGGATTGCGGCGGAGGCCGGTCCTGGCTTTGTAGTTCGCTCAAGATGGCGGCGCAGCCACCCAGCGGGATCCGCCTCAGCGCGGTGAGCAGCCGCGAGGGGTGGAGCGGGCCGTATCCCAGGAGGGCGGGCGGGCAGGCAGGCAAGCGAGGGGGGGCTGGCAGTGGGCGGTGGCGACTCGTTGGCCCGACGCGGCTGCTGGGGATGCGGCGGGGTCGGGGGAGCGGGTCGCCATCTCTCAGCCGTCGGCGGAGCGCCTTGGCAGTGGCTGCAGGTCTGCGGCTGGCAGGGCCCATCCGGAGCGGCACTGGTGACGCCGTATTCAGTTTCCTCAACGGTCTCTTTCTGTTTTGCCCCCGCGGTTTCGGGGCGGGCCGGGGCTGCGGCCCCTCCTCCGGGCTCTTCTCTCGCCGCCTCGCAGCTGCCGTCTGTGGAGAGGCCCTGACCCTTCCTGCGTGCGGGCCCGCCTCGTGCCCCGGAGGGGGAGGGAGCGACGGGCTGGGCCCCAAATGCCTGGCAGTCTTGACCTCCTGGGTGCGGGATGGGGCTCAGGGTCCCCTTTCTGGGTGAACCAGACGGGGAAGAGTCTTCCTCATTCGTTTACGTGTCTGTCATTCCGCATCCAGTCAAAGCCGTCGTGACCAGTCGCTAAGACTCCTGAGCTCTCAGTTTGTCATGTAACCGCTTGATCGCATTAGTTGAGAGGCGTCTCTAGTTTTTGGAAATCGTTCGGCATTTCATTTCCTCACGAGTCTACGCGTTTGGGAGCGGTCACACCACATGAGTGTAAAATGTGGGAGCGGCTCTGTCAGCTGATTATTCCAGAAAAGTTGTATTTCGCCTTAAAGCAGCTGGTGTTCTTATGCAGAAAAGTATACATTGTTGATAATACTGCTCTTTTGGAAGAGATTTCCATTCCCCATGTTTCAGCTTTCAAATGGTAATTACTCTTTGAGGAAGTGCGCTCGTCTGGCTTCTTTCATTTATATCAACAGTATTACCAGTTTAAAATGTTTTCAGTCTCTTGAGTATGAAATTACGTTTTTCTCTGTATTTGCATGATTATTTATGCAGTTCAATATTTCTCACATTTATTACTCATGTGTTTATTCTTGGTGTTTTGCCTAATTTTGTATTCGTATCTTTTTGCTAATCTTCTTTTGGGAAATCTTTGTTGATTTATACGAATTCTTTACGTATTCTAAACACAGATCCTTTGGTTACGTAACCATTTTATTGAAGACGGGAGCAACTTGACTGTGTCATAGTAAGAAAGCTCACTGAAAGTATTAGTGAAGATATTTGTTAAGGGTGGTAACAGTTACAGAATTGGGAAACACAATGCAAAGAAAACTCAGCGAAGTACTCCACAAAGCTTGGAAGGAGAGGTGTACTTTTATAGCAGAAATGGAGAAGGCAAGTGCTTGATGGTCCCATGATCATGTTCTGTGTCATCCACTGAACTACCTTCTTCTGGAACATCTTGAGTAAACTTGTTTTCCTACATTCGTATTTTTGACTCCCAGCCTTATTTACTAAGACTGGCTAAACCGCTTTCTGACCCTCACCTTTGTTTGCTAAATGATTTGAGGCAAGAGCCAGGCTTATTAAACAAGGTGATTAATTGCCAGAGGCTTATTAACATACGAATATGAATAGGAAGAAGTAAAGGTTACCTTCTCAAATGCAAAAGCAGGAGCCATTTTATTATGCCAAACCAGGGAAAAAAAACAACCCACTGCTGTTCAGTGAGTTTTGATTGTATTATGTCAAGTATGACACGTTTAGAGGTTTGCTAACAATTCTTGCAGCTGGGTTTGTTATTAGTGACTGCTGTGCTGTTGATTCCAATTCATGGCAACCCCATGTACTACCAAATAAAACTGCTCCGTGGGATTTTCTGTCCTCGTTTATTCCGTAGATGAAGGTTTACAGAACAAACTAGCTTCTCATTAAACAATTAGTACGGATTATTCTGTGACATTGGTTACTAACCCTACAGCATACTAACACTCTCCCTTCTCGATCTTTGGTTCCCTGTTAGCAGCTTTCTTGTCCTCTCTTGCCATCTAGTCCTTGCCTCTGGGGTGGTGTGCCTCTGATCTCATTTTGTTTTCTGGGCCTGTCTAATCATAGGTTGAAAGGTGAACCTTAGGGGTAACTTTAGTACTGAGCTAAAAGGATTGCAAGAACCATACCTTTTAGGTTTCTCCAGTCTCTGTCAGTAAGGATGGGAGTAGGGGTGGGGATATGGGTGTGGGTGTGAGTTCCTCCAGTCTCTCTCTGTCAGACCAGTACGAGTGTGTGCCTGTGTTTTCCAATTTTGTTTTACACTGTCTAGGGCCCTCTTATGTGATCCCTGCCAGAGCAGTTGTTGGTGGTAGCTGGGCACCATCTAATTGTACTGATGGTGAAGGCTGTAATAGTTGTAGACCATTAGACCTTTGAACTAGACATTCCCTTGTATCTTTGGTTTTCTTCATTCTTCCTTGCTCCTCATGGGGTGAGATCAGTGGAATATCGTAAATGTGTGCTCAGAAGCTTTTAAGACCACAACTGTTACTCAACTAAAGTAGAATATAGAATATTTTCTTTATAAACTACGTTATGTCAGTTGGACTAGATGTTCCTGGAGGCCATGGTCCTCCATGGGGCTTTCTTGATTGTAATTTTAAGGGCAGAAGATAGCCAGGCCTTTCTTCCTAGGTTCCACAGAGTGGGTTCTGATGGTAAACCTTCAGGTTACTAGTCAACTATTTGCACCACCCACTGGTTTTAAGCATTTGTTAAATGTTCTTTCCCACACCTGGGTGAATCTTTGCAGACTCTGTTGTTTTTCCAGTTACTCTCTGGCATTGCAGTGTTTGGCATGTGGTGTGGCACAGTGCTAGGCTGCTAACCCAAAGGTCCATAATTTGAGTCTACCACTGCTCCTGGAAACCCTAGGGCGTAATTCTATTCTACTATAGGGTCACAGTAAGTCCAAATCAAGTAGATAGTGACGGGTTTGATTTATTGCTGTGCTTAAAGCCCTGTTCCTCTCTCTCACCTCCTCGCTTCCAAGTTGACCAAACTTTACTTAAAATTCTATCCTTCCCCAAGTCCCTGGAATTTGGCTTACCCTGGACCTATCCAGTATACAACCCCTCCATAAGGGCCTCTCCTGGACAATAGGCCGGCTTTACTGTAAAACTGTCTCAGATTTACTATCTGATCATCTTAAACCCCTTCATCTGATTTCTTCCCACCTGATTTTTTCTTAGAAACCTGTGGTGGGGAAAAGGAGTAAGTTGGTTTCTTCACTATTTTTGCACTTTAATTCTTTTTTTTGTTATCCTCTCTCTGCTTTGTTCTCTCCTGCAGTGCTGTGTCTGGCTCTTAAAGGTTGAAGTGAGAGAAAGAGGAGAGATAAGGGTCAAAACAGTCTTGAAAGACTAGCAGTACTGTTCATTATCTGGCTCTGTGCTGTAGCAAAGATCCATGTCCTGGATCTTTGTTTGTGAGAAGTGGGCTGTCTAGAACACAGTTGATGGAAATCTGCTACTTACAGCTTCTGGACAATGTTTTCACCAATCTCTTCGCTTTAGGACAGGAGTTGGCAAACCACAGTTGGGTCAAATCTGGTCAGCCACTTGGTTTTGTGTTGCTTGTGAGCCATGTAGTTGGGGAAACAATCAAAAGAATAATATTTCCTGATGTACTAAAATTAAGTGAACTACAAACTTCGTTTTGTATTAATAAAATTGTATCAGAACACAGCCATTCTTCTTTTTGTGTATGACTCTGAAATACTTGCATGAGAAAAGATTCAGTGTTTTGCCTTTTATCTTCCTGTGTTTAAGAAAGTAACATGCTTATATCATTTGCTATTTCAAAAATCCTACTGTGGAAGATGAGGGTTTGCCTGACAAATGCTTGCATACACACACACTTTCACCTGTCTTTCCAGTGCATACATCACTTAGGTGTTGGCAATGTGAACCCTGTGATCCTAGAAAACAGTGGTGAGAAAGAAATTTCCCCACTCTTTATGTTCTAGAAATGCTGTACTGCAAATAACCTCTCTTTCTATATAGGACTTGGATAAGCTTTACAGATGTCAACTTGTTTACCTGTGACAAAGTCAGATGCATAAAACCAAACCCATTGCCATCAAATTCATTCAACTCATAGGGTCCTGATATGACAGCAGAACTGCCTAGTAGAGTTTCCAAGGCTGTAAATCTTGACAGAAACAGACAGTCACATCTTTGTCCTGCAGAGCAGCTGGTGGATTCCAACTACCAACCCTCTGGTTAGTAGCCAATTTGTTTTATTCGCTGGTGTCACCAAGCCTCAAGGACAGACGCAGACCCACCAGATTGTCCACTGATTGAACAAAAGTAATGTTGTTCATCCAACTTTGCTTAAGCTTCTCTCCTTCCCCAAGTCCCTGGACTTTGGCTCACTTTCGACCTAGCCACGATAAGGGCTTCTCCCGGGGAGTAGGCTGGCCTCAATGTAAAACTTTCTGATATACTATCTTATCACTTTACCCTGTCATCCTATTTCTTCACACTTAGTTTTTTCCCCAGCCTTGTGTGATCTCTGTGAAAGGAAAATCCTTTTTGCCTAACTCTTGAGAAGCATGCTGAACGTAAGGTCAGAGCTTTCTTCTGGTACTGTAGACCCCTCCCTTATTGCAGTAGTTCTGTCAGGTCCCTCACCACCTGTCTGTACTCTTTTGTTTGTGAATAAAGTCCCTGCTAAGTCTGGATTTGTTTTCTCATTGGACATCTTTAATTCACAAAGGAGCTTGCTGTTTCTTTCCTGTACAGCTTTTTGTTTTCCCTGAAGTTAGTAATTGATTTGCTTTTGTTTGCTTAATCTTTGTTTGTACTGATTGCTATTTCATCTAAACTTTCAGAAAACTAGGAAATCTTTTCCAGATGCGTTCAAACACACCCAGTATATTGTCAGTTTCATTGGTTCAGTTGTGATTTGCGAACTTCCCTTTGCCTGTCTTTGGACATTTCCTTCCCCCATTGATACGTCTCCATCTGCATGCCATATTTCTGTTTTGGGGGCTTACTGCCTTGGCAGGAACTATTCTAAAGCTTGGGCTCCAGAGCCAGTCTGCCAGTTCCAGTCCTGACTGACACCTGGCTGTGTGACCTTGGGCCATAATAGTGGTACCACAACTTCAAAGGGTGGTTTTAAACATTAAATCAGCAAATACATATAAAGGACCTTTGCATGTCCTAAGTACTCAGTAAACACTGTTTTTGTTATTGTTAATGGTGGAACGTGTCTTTTAGTAGCAGCTTATTGAGAAAAAGGTACACAAGAAGAAAGTTTCTGCTGTCACTTCTTGAAAATATGTTTATATGACCCTTGCTTTTTATTTATTATTTGGCTAGGTTTATAATTTTAGATGAGAAATTATTTTGGAATTTTGAAGACATGCATCATTTTCATCATATGGGACACTTAGCATGGAAACTCTCAAGTCTTTTAGACTGGAAAAATTTTATTTGACTACTTATTCCCTTTATGTTTGATTTCCTTCTTCTGTTGTCCTTCTCTTTTGCTTTTTCTTTCTTTCTGGGAAAATTCCTCAACTTTATGTCCTACCTTTTTCTCATATTTTTAATAGGAACACTGCCTTATTTTCTGAAATGTTTTTTGAATGCTCCTAATCATTGAAAACTGTATGGATTCCAGCAGAATATTGTCTGCGGCATCACTGGCGTATGAGCCTCCCAGGTTGGAACGTGCTACACAATAGCTGCAACAGTGGATTGAAACAATCCAGTGATCCTGAAGGTGGTGCTGGATCTGGCAGTGTTTCAGTCTGCTATAAGTAAGGTTGTCATGGAGCCAACTGTGATGGCAAGTAACAAAGTATTAGTTCTTATCACTGGATATATTAGTTACAGTATCTTTGAAGTGTACTTTTTCTGCTTGTTTTGGTTTCTAGTTTTAGACTTTCTCAAATGTCTGGAGATGGTTGACTTTCTGCTCATACTTCTAAATGAGACTAAAAGCTAAACAGAAGTTCTTAGTACAGTAAAACTAGTCAGTTGGTGGGCTTCACTGTTCTATGATCAGAATAGAAAGGGCTTGGCCATTTTGTTGACAGCATCGCAAAAAAAAATCACTATCTGTAGATCCTTAAGAATGAAAGAGTTTAGTAAGTGTTTCATATAGCTAAAACATTCTAAAATTAATTTTTAGAAAATGAGAAAAACTAAAATGAGGTACTATCCAAAAGAGCAGGGGGAATTCTAAAAGAACCAGCAAGAACTTTTAGAAATCAGTTTTCCAGAGAGGAGTTTTCCATCCATTTTCCTGCTGTGGCCTATGTAATCCTGGCTGTTAGCTCTTTTGGAAGGTTGGCAAGGACTATGGGTATGTCATTCAGTTTGTTTGCTTGCTTTTGAACCCTCCTGTTTTCAATTGTCCTTGGAGTCCGGAGCATGCCATCATCAACCTCTCTAGAGAGCAGACCACTAGTCTTTTCTACAGGGTGCCAAGGGTAGTTGTGAGACTGCTTTGTGTGAAAGGAGGAGGAATCTTTCCTTTCTTTTATTAACTGTTGAAAACACAGCAAAATATATAGCAGTGCAGCATTTTCTGCATGTACAGTTCAGTGACATTGATTATATTTGTCAAGGTGTACATTCATTCTCATCCTCCTTTTTTAAAAAATATTTTATTGTGATTAAGTGAATCATCCTCCATTTTGAAATTGTCCCTCCCCCATCAGTATAAACTTACTATTTCCCTCCCAAACTTCGTATGTTAAGCTTTTGAGTTGCTTTTGTTAATTTCACCACATACAGATAAGAACCAAAATCCACTACTATCAGGTTGATTCCGACTCATAGTGACTGTATAGGTCAGAGTAGAACTGCCACATAGAGTTTCCAAGGCATACCTGAGGGATTTGAACTGCAAACCTTCTGGTTACCAGATGGAGCACTTAACCATTATGCCATCAGGGTTTCCTGCGTATAGATAGTTCTTTGAAAGAGCACAGTGCCCGAGGCAGGCATTTACTGATTAAGCTCAAGTATTGTTTTGGAGCCTTAGTGGTGCAGTGGTTAAGTGCTCAGCTGCTAGTCAAAAGGTTGGCAGTTTAAATCCACCAGAACTTCCATGAAAACTGTGGGTCAGCTCTACTGTGTCCTGTAAGATCTCTGAATTGGCATTGAGTCCTTAACAGTGGGTTCTTGTTTGATATAAGGACTTTTGGGGAGTATTTTTGGTTTAAGGCTTAGTATCTTATGGCAGTAGTTTCAGATTTTATGCAGCCTCCACCGCTCTAGAAAGTCTAGGTATGTAGAGATTTGAAATTCTGGTTCACATTTCCCCTGTTTGGATCAGGATTCTTCTATAGAATCTTTGGTTAAAATGTTCAGTAATGGTAGCCAGGGAGTACACGGTTCTGATCTTACGGCAGTGGAGGTGTTTGTTTGTGACATTCCATTTCCTCCTTTCCTGGCTGGGCTTCCTCTGTTGGTCCAGGTGAACAGAGTCACACTGTAACTTGGATAGCCACTTGGAAGATTTAAGGCCAGATCTTGTGAACCTTAATTACATCTCTTTTTTTCCCTCCCAAATATTAAGACATTTTACTTGTTTGTATTTATTCTAGTATTCCTCTGTAGATAGATTTGCTTATTTTAGAGATTTTTTTCAAACAATCTTGTTTTCGTGTAACTTAGTACCCTGACTTTACAGGCACAGATGTCTAATTCCTGAACATTTCTGGGGTTCTGCCAAAGTTAGTGGCTTGATTCTTGTTGGGTTTGCCAATGTTAGGGTCCAGATTTCAAGACACGATGCAGTTTCTCTTTAAAAGCTAAGTTTTATTAAAAATGTGCCCAATAGGAAAAAGGCTGGTGCACCAGGGATGCACTCCAAACTACACAGAGCAGGAGGTGACCCCAAGCTTCTCTAGCACACAGTATTTAAACCATGAGATTACAAAGCAGGGAAGGGGAGCTAACCTTTGCATTGATTGATTGGGGCCACCTGGAATTTCTGTTAGTTGTAAAATGTGGTCATTAGCAAATGTTTTAGTAGATTGTGGTCAAGGGCCTAGGGGTCATTTGCAAGGCTGTCTTCAGGCTTTGTCTTGTGACAGACAGATGTTTTGCAAGACAAAGGTGAGATTACTGTATGGTATTTCCTGCTATTTTCTGTTAAGTTGTTTCCTGGGGCTTTCTACTTTAATATCTTGAATTTTTACTGTGCCCTTCCTCAAAATGGAGTCACTTATGCCTCATTTTAACACCATCTCTTCTCCATAGACGTTGGATTTAGGTTTTTCCAGTCTATTAAATCAGTTTTCGTTTTAGCCTGTGCTTTCCATTTTCCAGAGTACTGAGTTATGTTTTGTGTTCTTCTGTATCACTTTTCTAATTCCTTTTTGTTGCTTTGGATTTATGACTTTCAAAAGATTATTCTTTCAATTGAGGCTTTTTCAGGAGGGAGTATAGGTCAACACTCCGTATTCAGGCCTCAGTGTTTACAAAGTTTTATATTTAAATGACTTTAGGACTTTGTTGATTCAAAATCTGCATGGTCCGCACATGTCTTTTTCTTCGTAAGTGTAAATAATAACTGTACCTGGGGAATCCTGTACTGTTGGTTCTATAGGTCATATAAATTCAAACCCTGTAAGGCAATACCCCTACCCATACCCATGCCCACCTATGTGCACCCTCCACCCCCCACTTATTTATTTATTTATTTATTTATTTTCCCCTAAAGTCCAGACGAAACAGACAAGCTTCTCATTAGGCAGATCACTCGTGCCACCCCATACTGCTCTTAGTGAGGCTGTGGCAGCTGGGAAGAAAGTTACTTCCACGTGGATGCATCTTGTGTGCCATCTCTCCTTCCTATCTCTGTGTAGCCATTAAAATGGAAATGTATGTGAAAGAAGTTAAGACACAACTCTAAACCCCAGTCATCCCTAGATTCAAATAATTGGCTTTTAATTCCCTGTTTACCTGAAGCCCTTAAGCATTTTCCTTGTTTTATTTTTGTATTGTTCATCTGTGCTTTCAAAGGGATGCTTTTTTTCTTTTCAACAGTATAGTGTTTGCAATATCACAGCTGTTATTCTCAGTGCTTTCAAATTTTAAGTCACTTAACTCTCGTAACCTGATAAAAGCAAAAAGACCAAGCCTATTGCCATTGAGTTGCTTCTAGCTTACAGTTAACCTGTATAACAGCGTTTCCACTATGCCACCAAAAACCAAACCCACTCACGTTCCAACTCATAGCGACCCTGTAGGACAGAGTAGAACGGCCTCCCCTAGAGTTTCTGGTGGGTTTGAACTGCTGACCTTTGGTTAGCAGATGTAGCACTTATCCACTATACCACCAGGGTTTCCTGCTATGCCACCAGATTCCCCTTAATGTGATAAATGGGTACAATTATTATTCTCATTTTGCAGATGACAAAATCTGAAGTAAATAAGTAGGTGTTGCGCCCCAGATCACGTACTTAATACCAGAGCTGAAATTTGGACCTAGGCAGTCTGGCTCCATAGTGTGTGTCTGTGTGCCTGTGTCTGTTTTGTCTGTCTAGGGATTTTGTTGTTTCTAGCTAAAGATATATTTTAGGGGTGAGTATTTAAGAATAACTGAAAATAATTGCTTATGTTTAGGTATATGAAAAGTCACTGACTGTTTCTTACTGATGCTTTGTTTGCTTTGTTGTCGTACGACTTCTCAAGAACAATGTGTACTATGTCAGTTTTGCATCAGCATACAGGGTAAGGAAATCCTGTGACATAGCTATTGAGAGCTACAGCTGCTGAACCAAAAGATTGGTGATTGAGATCAACCAGCTGTTCCTTGAAAGCCCTAGGGGTAGTTCTCCTGTGTCCTAGAGGGTCACTATGTGTCAGAATTGACTTGGTGGCAGTGGGCGTAGGGTAAGATCATTAATTGAAAATGGTCATTCCCATTATGACACTAATCCATATCTGTGAAAACAGAATATCCCAGTATGGACTGAAATACCCTTAACTGTACACTTCACTTTTACAGAAATACGTGAAATAAACACAGGCATCTTTAAGGGTTCGTGGTAGTAATTATTTTGTTTGATAGCCAGAGGCTTTTACATCCCTAACCATGAATCCCTAGAGTAAAATTAGTAAGATTTAGAATGGATGAGGTGTATGTCATTCTTTTATAAATGGTAGAATGGGTAGGGGATAGGATGGGGTGATCTTCCTAATGGCTGACAGTTGACATCAGGTAAATTAATTTTAGAGCAAACTCCTTGAGTAAGATGAAGATCTGGAAATTGATATTGATTTTCCTGAAGAGCTCTTTCTTTATTAGTTCTTCCAAACCAACCAAACCCTTTGCCGCTGAGTTGATTCTGACTTACGGTTATGCTGTGGACTGAGTAGAACTGCCATGCAGGGTTTCCAAGGATGTAAATCCTCACAGAAGTAGGCTGACGTCTTTCTCCTATGGAGCAGCTGTCAGTGTGCAAACATCTGACCTTTTAAGTAGGCAGATGAGTGCTTTAACCACTGTGCCACAGGGACTTGTTCATTAGTTGCTGTTAGGTGCCATTGAGTTGCTTCCACCTTATAGTGACCCTGTGCACAACAGAATGAAACATTGCCTGGTCGTGTGCCATGCACATGATAGTTTTTATGCTTACGCCCGTTGTTGCAGCCCATGTCAGTCCATCTTGTTAGGGTCTTCTTCTTTTTCCCTGACTCTGCTTTACCAAGCATGATGTCCTTCTCCGGGTACTGATCCTTCCTGACAACATGTCTAAAATATGTTAAGATGCAGTCTCCCATCCTTTCTTCCAGGTTATATTTTTTCCAGAGCAAATCTGTTTGTGTTTTGGTAGTGCATGGTACATTCAGTACTCTTCTCCAGCACCACAATTCAAAGGTGTCGATTCCTTTTCTTTCTTCCCTGTGTATTGTTCAGCTTTCGCATGTACATGGGTGATTGAAAATACTATGGCTTGAGTCAGGCAAACCTTAGTCTTCAAGGTAACATGTTTACTTTTCAACACTTTAAATAGGTCTTTTCCAACGCCATATGTCTTTTGATTTCTTTCTTCTTTTTATTGTGATTAAGTGAAAGTAGAATCCAGATTAATTTTGCGTGCCTGCCTATCTGCAGCTCCTTCCGCTCTCCTGCCTGGTGACAGCATTACTCCTCCTTTTCATTGTGTGCTTGTCCTATCCTCTTAACAAGCTCCTGTGCCCTCCTCTCCACCCTCTTCTCTCCGATCTAGAAAGAGACCAGGAGGACAGCATCCTGTAAATGCATAGAACCATAAAGTATGCACACCAGGTGGTCACATTGTGTCCCGGAGTCCAGCCTATTTTTGTCCAAAGAGTTGACTTCAGTAGTGTTTCCTGGACAGGGGCAGCAGCAGGTCTAGGGGCCATGCTCCTAGGGGATCCCCCATGCCGTTGTACCATCAGTGTGGTATTTTAGTAGAATTTTTGACCTGCACCCCTCTCTTCCATGTTGCCACTGGGACTCGACATTGTGTGCCACTTCACGACTGTCTTTGGTAGTAGCCGTGCACCATCTGGTTCTTCTGCATCATATTTTGATGCAGTCACCTAATCACAGGAGTCCTTCTGTCTCCTGGGCTCTTTTTCCCTTGTGTCTTTGTTCTTGGTGATCATCTGTTCCAGATGAGTTGGGACCATGTGATGTACCTCAGGTGGCAGCTTGCTAGCTTTTAGGACCCCAGACACCACTCACCAGTATAGGGTGCAGAAGACTCTCTTAGCAGTAGGCTGGTTATACCAGTTGGCCTCAATGTCCCTTGAGAGCATGGTCCCCAGGCCCACCCCTGCTACTGTATCTTTGCATTACTGGGTTAAGATTAGGAGAGTTTTCAGTTTTGCATTGAAGTCCAGTTAAGTTGATCTTCTTTCTACTGCATGCTGTCACTGCTTTCACCCAGTCAGATTTCTATCAACTATGTAATCTGTGAGCAAACCTCTCCTGCCCTCCCCACCCTTGCAGCAGTCAGAGTCTTGTCTTCTGTACCTGAGTCTGTTTTTAAGTCCTTATAGTAAGGGTCTCATACGATATTTGTCCTTGTGCTGCTGACTGATTTCACACTCAGCACAGTGTCTTCCAATTGAAACCAGGTTATGAGATGTTTCCTGAAATCATCATTGTTCTTTACCATTGCATAGTATGCCATTGAGTATATGTACTATAGTTTGTTTATACATTCTTCCATTGTTGGGTATCTGGGTTGATTCCATCTTTTAGCTTTTGTGGACTATGCTACAGTAAACATTCATGTGCATGTATCTGTTCCATGTGACTTCCTTTGATTCTGTAGGATATGTACCAAGCAGTGGGATTGCTAGATCAAATGATATGTCTATTTCTAGCTTTTTAAGGAAGTGCCAGATTGCTTTCCAAAAAGGTTGTACCATTTTGCAATCCCACCAGCAGTGTAGGAGAGTTCCAGTGTCTTCACAGCATCTCTAGCATTTGTTGTTTCGTGTGGTTTTGGATCATGGCCAACCTTGTTGGGGAGACATGGTATCTCATTGTAGTTTTGATTTGGATTTCTGTAATGACTAATGATGGTGAGCATTTCCTCATGCATCTTTCAGCTGCCTGGATGTCCTCTTTAGTGAAGTATCTGTCCATCTCCCTTGCCCATTGCTTAATTGGGTCATTTACCTTTTTCTTGCTGATATTTTGCAGTACTTTGTAGATTATAGAGATCAGATGTCGGTCTGGCACGTAGTTGCCAAATATTTTTTTCCTTTTCTGTGGTCTTTTAATTTTTTTGATAAAGTTTTTGGATGAGCAAAAGTCTTTGATTCTTAGTGGTTCCCATTTATCTGTTTTCTGTTGATCATGCTTTGTGAGATTTTGAAGTCTGTCTAAGCTGTGTAACTTCCATTGTTGACTCTGTTTTTTCTTGCATGATCTTTATTGTTTTAGGTTTGATATTTAGGTCTTTTATCCAATTTGAGTTAGTTTTTATGTAAGGTGTGAGATACGGGTCTTGTTTCAGTTATTTTTGCAGATGAATATCCAGTTTTGCCAGCACCATTTGTTAAAGAGTTTTTACCCTAATTTACAATCTTAGGGCCTTTGTTGAATATCATCTGTCTGTAAGAGGATGGTGGCATCTCTGGGGTCTCACCTCTGTTCCATTGGTCTGTATATCTCTTTTTGTACCAGTACCAGGTTGTGTTGACTACTGTGGCAGTGTAATAAATTCTATGGTTGGGTGATGTGAGGCCTCCCACAGTGTTCCTCTACAGTAGTGCTTTACTGGTGGGGTTTCTTCCCTTTCTGGACAAAGTTGGTGATTTGTTTTTGTTTTGATTTATTGACTGCTGCTTCCATGGGTGTGGATTGTGGATTCAAGTAAAATGAAATCCTTGACAACCTCAGTCATTTCTGCATCTATCAGGATGTTGCATAATGGACTAGTTGTGAGGGGTTTTGTTTCCTTGTCCTTCAAGTGTAATTCATACTGAAGGCTGTGGTCTTGAATCTTTATCAGTAAGTGTTTCACATTCTCTTTACTCTCAGCAAGCAAGGAAGATTGTGTTGTCTGCATAACGGAAGTTGTCAATGAATTTTCCTTCAATCCTGGTTCCTTATTCCTCTTCATATAGTCCAGCTTCTTAGATTATTTGCTCAGCATACAGATTGAAAAGGTATAGTGAAAGGATACAACTGTGAACCACACTTTTCCTGACTTTAAACAGTGGCAATATCCCTATGTTCTGTTCACATGGCTGTCTCTTGATCCATATATAGATCTCTCATGAGTACAATTAAGTTTTCTGGAATTCCCATTCTCCACAGTGTTATCCATAATTTTGTTATGATCCACATAGTTGAATGCCTTTAGATAGTCGGTAAAACATAGGTAAACATCTTTCTGGTATTCTCTGCTTTCAGCCAAAATCCGTCAGACATTAGTAGTATCTCTGGTTCCATGTCCTCTTGTGAATCTGGCTTGGATTTTTGGCAATTCCTGTCAGTATCATGCTGCAGTCACTTTTGAGTGATCTCTAGCAAAGTTTTATGTGCTTGGGAATGTTAGAATTGTTTGATAATTTCTGCATTTGGTTGGATCACCTTTCTTGAGAATAGACATAAATTTGAATCTCTTCCAGTTGGTGGGCCAGGTAGCTATCTTCCAAATTTCTTGGCGTAGATGAGTGAGTCCTTTCAGTGCTGCATCCATTAGTAGAAATATGTTAGCTGATAGTCCATCAGTTCCTGGAGCCTTGCTTTTCACCAGTGCGTTCAATACAGCTTTGATGTCTTCCTTTAGTACCATTGATTTCTGGTTATATGCACCTTCATGAAATGATTGAAAGGCAACCACTTCTTTTTGGTATAGTGACTCAGGATATTCCTTCCATCTTCTTGTGTTGCTTCCTATGTCATTTAATATTTTCCCTATAGAATTGTTCACTATTGCAACTTGAGGTTTGAATTTTTTTCTTCAGCTCTTCCAGCTTGGGAAATGCAGAGTATGTTTTTCCCTTTTGGTTTTCTATCTCCGTCTCTTTGCCCATGTCATTTTAATGCTTTACTTGGACTTGTTGAGCCACTCTTTGAAATCTTCGGTTCTTTTACATAATTATTTCTTCCTTTTGGTTTAGCTACTTGATATTCAAGAGCAAGTGTCAGAGTCTTTTTCTGACATCTGATTTGGTCTTTTCTGCCTCTTCTGTGTTTTTAATGACTTTGTGCTTTCTTCATGTATGATGTTTTGATACCATTCCACAACTTGTCTGGTCTTCAGTCATTAGTGTTCATTGCATCAAATCTATTCTTGAGATGGTCTCTAAACTCTGGTGGGATACACTCAGGTCATACTTTGGGTCTTGTGGACATTTTCTAATTTGCCTTAGTTTCAATTTGAGCTTACATATGTGCGATTGATGGTCTGTGCCACAGTAGGCACCTGGTCCTGTTCTGACTGATGATACTGAGCTCTTCCACCGTATCTTTCCAACAGATGTAGCTAATTTGATTGCTGTGTATTCTGTGGTGAAGTCTGTGTGTATGGTTGCCATTTATGTTGGTGAAAAAAGATATTTGTAAGGAAGAAGTCATTGTTTCTGCAAAATTCTACCGTGCAATGTCTGGCGTCATTTCTATCACCAAGACTGTATTTTCCAACTACCGAGCTTTCTTTGTTTCTAACTTTTGCATTGCAATCACCAGTACTTATCAGTGCACCCTGACTGCATGTTGATCTATTTCAGACTGCAGAAGCTGGTTAAGAAAAGCTTAGTTTCTTCATCTTTGGCCTTAGTCGTTGGTGCGTGAATTTGAGTGATAGTCATATTAACTGGCTTTCCATGTAGGCACGTGGATATTATCCTATCAGTGGCAACACTGTACTTCAGGACAGTTCTTAAAATGTTCTTTTTGGTGACGAATGCAACATCATTCCTCTGGAAGTTTTCTTTCCTGGCATAGTAGACCATATGATTGTCCAGTTCAGAACTGTCGGAGGTAGTCATTTCAGCTCACTAATGCCACATCGATGTTTATGTGTTGTTTAATTTTTGATGATTTCCAGTTTTCCTAGATTCATACTTACAGTATTTCACATTCCAATAATTAATGGATGTTTGGAGCCTTTTCTTCTCATTTTTGAGTCATGCTATACCAGCAAATGAAGGTCCTGAAAATTTGACTCCATGCATGTCATTAAGGTCTTCTCTCCTTTGAGGATGCGCTTCTTCTCCGTTTGTCTTTTGAGCACCTTCCAATCTGTGGGGAGGGTGCTCATTTTCTGGCACTGTATCTAACAGTGTTCCACTGCTATTCATAATGCTTTCACTGGCTAATTCTTTTCAGAAGTAGACTGCTGGGTCCTTCTTCCTAGTCTGTCTGAGTCTGGAAGCTCAGCTGAAACCTGTCCACCATGGGTCACCCTGCTGGTATCTGAAGACTGATGGCATAGCTTCCAGCATCACAGCAACACCCAATCCCCCACAGTATGACAAACTGACAGACAAATGAGGATCCTTAGTCATTAGGCACATAGAAATCAAAAAAAATAAAAACCGTAGTGACATACCACGTCACACCACTAGGATGGCTATTTTTTTTTTCTTTAAAAGGAAACCACAGAAGGTGTTGGTGAGTATGTAAAGAAATTGAGATCCATGTCCATTGCTGGTAGGAATGTAAAATGGTATAACAACTGTGAAAAACAGTTGGATGATTCCTCAAACCGTTAAATAGAATTACCATGTTATCTGTTGTCAAGCCAGTTCAGGCTAATGCGAGCCTTATGTATAACTGAAGGAAGCATTGCCTGGTTCTACACCATCTTCTTGAGTCCATTGTTGTAGCTATTGTGTCAGTCTGTCTCAGTGGGGTTTTCCTCCTTTTAATATGCTTTCTACTTTACCAATCATGATTTCCTTTCCTAGCAGTTGGTCTTCTTGATGATGTAAGTGAGCTAAAGTCTCCGCATCTTTGCTTCTAAGGTGCATTCCAGTTGCACCTCCTTTGAGAATGATTTTATTCATCCTTCTGGCATCCATGTGGAGACTGCATGCAGCTTGAACACATCAATTCTTCTGTCTTCCTTTTTCATTGTGCAATTTTCATATGCATATGAGGAGACTGAAAAGACCGTGGCTTGGGTCAGGTGCATCTCAGTTATCAAAGTGATCTCTTTGCTTTTGAAAACTTCTAAGAGATAATTCTTTTGCAGCAAATTTACTTGATGTAATGTGTCACTTGATTTCTTGACTGCAGCTTCCATGGGCGTCAATTATTGATCTAAGTAGAATGAAATTGTTCACAACTTCAATTTCTTTTTCATTTATCCTGATGTTTATTGGTCCAGTTGTGAGAATTTTGGTTTTCTTTACCTCAGATGTAATCCATGCTGAAGACTGGTATTTCACCTTCATAGTAAGTGCTTCAAGCCATCTTTGGTTTTGGCAAGCAAGGTGTTGTGATCTGCACTTTGCAAGTTGTTTGAGTCTTCCTTCAATCCTGATGCTGCATTCATTGTTCTTACAGTTCAGCTTCTTAGATTATTTGTACAGCACACAGATAGAGTAAGTAAGGTGCTACACACTTTTTCCAACTTAGAACCATGCAGTATCTGTTTTGCACAGATTTCTTATGACGCGATTATAATCTTATGCATGCTTTTTTTGATCCACATAATCTAATGTCTTTGGGTAGGTAATAAAATGCACAGAGCCATTTTTCTCATATTCTTTGCTTTTGTCTAAGATCTGCCTGACAGCAGCAATCATTGATATTTATCCTTTTGTTCCATGACCTTCTGAATCTGGTTTGAACTTTCAGCAGTTTCCTATCTGTGTAGGAAACCCTTGTGGAGTAGTGGTTAGCAGCTATGGCTGCTAACCAAGAAGGTTGGCAGTTTGAGTCCACCAGGTGCCTCTTGAAAACCCTGTGGGGCAGTTCTGCTCTGGCCAAGAGGGTCATCGATTTGGAATTGACTCTGCAGAAATGGGTTTGGGTTTTGTCTGTTTTGTTGTTTTGCTCATGTAGGGCTGCAGTTGTTTCTGTGTTGTCTTCAGCAAAACCTTGCTACCATATGACATTAATGATATTGTTTGAGGATTTCCTAATTCCCTTTGATTGCCACAGCGTGGATGAATCTTGAAAATATTCTGCATGAAATACACAGATGTGAAAGGAAATGCATGATTCTACTGTGCGAAACATCTAGAATAGGCAAATTCATAGAGGCAGAAAGTAGATTAGTGGTTACCTTGGTCTTGAGGGGAGGAAGGAATATGAGTTGTTGCATAATAGTTTCTAGTTCTGTTTGAAAATGGATAGTGGTGACAATTTCACAACATGGTAAATATAATTGTCCCTGAATCGTACATGTAACAATGGTTAAAATAGTAAATTTTATGTAACATATTTTACCACAATGAAGAAAGCAAACAAATTTATGATGTATGTCTTAGAAAGACTGAATTATGTATTCTTCAGTTCAAAGACTGCTCCTGTACAGAATGCCTTTTCTCAGATTTGTACTTCAGCCTCATTGTAAAGGAATGCTTGGGATGTCTAAAAGCAGGGATGAACCGAGAAAAGTAGACACGGTGCCTTTCTGACACCTTGTGGCAACAGCCGAGCACTACAGATGTTGGCATGAATTATAGTCATAAGTAGTTAACAAAGTGCCCCGTCTTTTGTTCTTTAACTGTTAGAAAATCTGTTTAAAAATGAAGACAGAACAAATGTCGTAACTTGGAAAGCCTCTGCAGACTGAAAATTTCAAGCTTTAGACTTTTTTTTTGTAAATCATCTCAACATTATTGTACATTTTTATATGTTTGATACCTACATGACTCAGAAATTTGAAGTCGCCTTTGGCAGAAGGACCCCTGGTGGCACAGTTGTTAAGAACTCAGCTGTTAATCAAAAGACTGGCAGTTCATATTTATGACAGCTCCTTGGAAACCTTATGGGGCAGTTTTACTCTGTCTTGTAGAGTTGCTATGAGACTGTAGTGGGCGTGGGTTTTGTTTTTTTGGTTTGGTCAGCATACCAGAAGACCGCTCAAGCAAAGCTAACTTTTGGGACTAACACATTTGAGAGAAAACACCCCCTTTACAGTATCCTACTTGTGTTTCAAAATGGGGAGATTAGAAAATGGTATTTTTAGAGTTGTTCAAGCCTTGGCTGGGTAATTTGAAGGTAGATTTTGCAAAATGGGAAGCAGATCAGACAATTTCTGATACTGTAGTTTGGAACTGGTAGAATGAAGGAGTCGAATCTTGAAGAAACTGGTAGGTGGTTTATACCTTACCGTCCAGAGTTTATCTTGCAGGTAAATCCTGGAGCAATCAGCTAAGTTATTTTGGCTTGGCCTTACCAGAGTACCAAAGCCATGGCAGTCCCATTTGATTCTGACTCACAGCCACTCTATGGGACAGAATAGAACTGCCCCACTGAGTTTCAAAGGAGTGCCTGGTAGCTTCGAACTGCCAACTTGTGGTTAGCAGCCATAGTTCCTAACCATTATGTCACCAGAGTTTCCTTGCTTGGCCTTAGGGACAGAGAATTACCTTAGACACTACAGGTAATGGCAAATTGTAGATAACATTAAGAGTGGCGTTCTGGAACACTTAATTGTGTTTATGAGAAATCTGCACAGTGGTTGTATCTGTTGAGATTAGTTACTCAATCTGTATGCTGACCAAAGGGAAACCCTGGTGGTGTAGTGGGTTAAGTGCTACCACTGCTGATCAAAAGGTCGCCACCAGGCGCCCCTTGAATGCTCTAGGGGGCAGTTCTGCTGTGGCCTCTAGGGTTGCCATGAGTGAGTCGGATCTGACTTGTAGGCACTGGATTTTTGGGTATGCTGACCAAATAAATAATCTGAGAAGCTGAACTAACTCTGTGAAGAAGAACACAGCGTCAGAATCGGAAGAAGACTATTTAACAGTATACTTAAGCCAATATAATTCTTCTAGTGGGGGAAGACTCCTTAACAACCTGAGGGACGGAGAATTATATTGGTTTCTGTTCTTTTCAGAAGTTAACCTGGATTAATTTACATGAATTATTGGTTTGTTTCAGCTCTGCCCAAAGTTTTTACATACAAATTCTACTAGTCACACATGGCCTTTCAGTGCAGTTGCTGAATTGATAGGTATGTAAATTGGGATTCATCTCTTATTTCTCTTATGTTTTGCTTGCAATTGTAGTTTGTTTTTTTTAAAACTATGGGGGAAACAAAACAAAACACATGTATCTTGAATGATACCATAGTACTGGTAAAGAACCTAGCATAACATCTATCCAAAGCACTGCTAAGCCTTCTCTAGTACTGTGTAGAATTTCATAGCATTGAGAGTTAATTTGTTCATTAGTTCATAATGTCTTTATATTGAAAACATTTTTATTCTGATTATTAAAGACACATGGCTATTGTAAAAAAAATAACAAGTGATATGTTTTAATAGTGTAAAACTGTAACTTTGAGTGCATTCATTTTTCTGGCATTAGTAGGAGGATTGATACTATGTTAGATTTGTGATAATTTTTATTTTACTTTCTCTGATACACTGATGATCAAGGTACAATGTTGTATTTTAATAGTATTTTAAGGAATAGAACAGAAGAGGCAAAGTTGTGTTAAGATTTGTATAACAGAGTGTGTTTTGAAGCAGGGGCAGATTCCTACACATTTTAAAAATTTAGGCATATCGTTGAGAAACAGATAATAAAAATTATATTTTTAGGAATTCTTAGATACACTTTAGATTCTTTATAATCAAGGAAAGGTCCTATGTTTCATGAGCAAGAAAAAAGAAGGAACTTTTGGATATCTTCCTTCTCTTTTGTATGATTAGATTTTCTGAAGTATGCCAACTAATATTTGCTGTTTGGATTTGCTTGGTTGTTTTAACTCTGGAGTTAATCTGCTGTAACATTGCAGCTATTCTTTTATTAATAGAAACCTGGGATTATTCATACATGTATAGTGCAGCCCTAGTTTTGGATTAGAGGAAGTGAAGGCCATAGTGCTCTTTGTGGTGTAGTGTATTTTAGGTTTTCTGTGAAATGGTTAGAAAAAGATTATTTGATTAACTGTAGGCTGCCTTACGAGATAGTAAGACTTCTATCTCAGAGGGTATGTGTGGTCAGTTAGAGATAGTTAAGTGGATCTTACATAGTTCACAAATTGATTTTATTCCTATTACATTTGAGAACTTTTCTTCATTTTTATACATTCCTTAATATTTCCCTCTTCTGAGACAAACAGTTAATGCTAAATGAGGGTGGTAAACTGAGGAAGTACACAGAGATAATAGAAGGACAAAAGCTACCAGAAACTTGGGTTGGACTGAAAAGGACCACAGTTTGAAGACCTGTACAGAAGGCAAATCTTCATCTTTGTAGCAGTAACTGTATTGCATACCTTCTGTGTCAACTTACAGCATTAGTTGACACTCAAGTTTCTTTATAATAGCCAGGCAGGTTCTTTGGGCAGAAGATATCCCTGTCTTAATCATCCTTCTCCCTTTATGTCTTTTAAATATAGTAGATGCTAGTGGAAGGCTTTGGAGGATTAATTGTGTGATAGTGAATGAGTGATTATATAGCAGAATACACTGTAATTTTGAGTTTTCAAATCTTACAAGTTCCTAGTCAATTTAGCTTTTGAAATTTCTTTAAAACAAGGCATTCTGCTTCTTGTTAAAGGATTATTCTGAACTGTTTATGTATCTTTTAAAATGCAAAATCAAAATTTCTCAGTGAAACTTTTATTTCCTAGATAATGCTTATGATCCTGATGTGAATGCTAAACAGATATGGATTGATAAGACAGTGATAAATGGCCATATATGCTTGACATTCACTGATAATGGAAATGGTATGACTTCAGATAAATTACATAAAATGCTAAGGTAGGTAAAAATGTGTCATATTTTTTTAAGTGATTGTTTTGACCTTATTCAAATGTTTCCGATGTTATTCTTAACTGCCTTTTGTTTTTTCAAACACACAGTGTGAGCTGTTCTCGAGTCATCTCCAATGTTTTCTACAAGTGTTGCGTTATTGCTGATTAGGCAATTGTCACCATTCTTACTGCTTCTGCTCTGCTTCTGACTTGTTTAAAGTACTGGCATCCCTTCAGAGCTGTAGCACCTTGATGCCAGGTGTTTATTTACTATAGTATAAACTATTCTTAACCAATCTTTCCAGTGAAACTTAACCA
This sequence comes from Heterohyrax brucei, assembly GCA_028571685.1. Lineage (NCBI taxonomy): Eukaryota > Metazoa > Chordata > Mammalia > Hyracoidea > Procaviidae > Heterohyrax > Heterohyrax brucei. Next base: position 41,954,049 of record CM053157.1, on the reverse strand, counting down.
CTATTTTGGGGGAAGGGATACTTTTAAAGGAATTCGGAAGATAAAGGAGGCAATGTAAAATAGTCTAAAGCTATGGAGATTTTCTAGTACCTGAAAATGTGGAAAGCCAAATGTGCCGGAAATAGAAACAAAGCTCTGTAGCATAGGTATAGGGTGGAGGTGGAATTTGTCCCTCACCCTACCAAAAAGCCAAACTGACCCAGTTGGTAATTATACCCCGTTAGGTGTACTTGGAAACCGTGATAGTGTAGTAATTAAGTGCTACATCTGCTAGCCAAAAGGTTGGCAGTTGGAATCTACCAGGCACTTATTGGAAACTCTGTAGGGGAGTTCTGTCCTGTCCTATAGGATGGCTATGCCTCAGAATTGACTTGATGGCAATGGGTTTGTTTTTTGTGTTTAGGTATGTTTGGAACAAGGTAGTGGTTTGCAGTTAGGGGAAGAAATATATTAAGTGAAGACCCTTGAGCTCAAATTATACAATTAAGTTGTTTAGCCATAGTGTGCCAGGCAGTGGGTTCCTGTGATAGTATGTGTAATCCTTACACCTCTATGATGTAGATTTGATTTTCCTTCATTTCAGAAATGGGGAAACACAACAAGATAGATTTATTTTGCAAAGATTATACAACCAGGAAAGGTGAGGCCAGCTTTCCAGTCCAGGCCTTCAACTTTGTATTATGACTGTTAAATTCGAAAATGAAGATTATTGACAATTATTTTTTAAAAATCTTTCTTTTTGTTTTAGCTTTGGCTTTAGTGACAAAGTCACCATCAGTGGTCATGTCCCGGTTGGACTGTATGGGAATGGCTTCAAGTCAGGTTCTATGCGTTTGGGTAAAGATGCAATTGTTTTTACCAAAAACGGAGAAAGCATGAGCGTGGGCTTCTTGTCTCAGTCCTACTTGGAAGCCATTAAAGCAGAACATGTTGTTGTCCCAATAGTGGCATTCAACAATCACCATATCCTTTTGGTTTTAAAATAGAAACTCAAGAAACTGAAGAAGCATGCTGAACCATTTGATCCTTCTGCCTTCTTCTACATCCTTGTTTTTTTAATTTCCATTCTAACTCTTGTCCCTGTCCACTGCCTTTACTGTATCCGTGAGGCTAAGCGCTGTACCTTTCTGTTCCCTGTGGAAATTTTTCCATGGAAATGCGTAATATGGTGGTTTTATGGTAAACTTCATGTAGTACTTTCATTTCAGGCTCATTTTGGACGCAAACAAGACTTTCTTTTGGGGTGTGGCTTGAAAATTTAGCATTATTTAGGAAAATACCTTCTATATAAATACATTCAAATATTGGAAACTGTTAAATTAGTTAGGAGTAATCATAAACTTGTGTATTTTGTATCCTTTCTGGGGTTCATTAAAAATGGAACTGCTGTTTTTTGAGAGCTTAGAAAATAATTTAGGAAATAGCTTTTTTGTTTTTTTAAATTTATTAGAGTGGTTTCTGTGTTGTAACTGTGGAAAATATGTTGATGGTTAAAGTCTTTAACTTAGGATATACGACAGATGATTAATTTAACAGAATCCAAAGCAAGCCTTGCTGCAATTCTGGAACACTCTCTGTTTTCTACGGAACAGAAATTACTGGCAGAACTTGATGCTGTTATGGGCAAGAAGGGGACGAGGATCATCATTTGGAATCTTAGAAGGTAAATGTAGACCTCAGCTAGTTGTTGACCACATGGGAAGTTAAGTCCCTGTATAGGGATGGTTTCACTGTGCCCATTCAGTGTTTGTAGAGTTGAACTTGTGGCCTAGTTATTGATTTGTTTCTCCATGAATATTTTATACAGGTCACTTTAGCTTAATTTATTTTCTTTCATATTGCTAAAAGTAAATGTCCTGTCCTGCCATTTGTCTCCATTAGCCCTCTAGTTTCTCCTTGTTATTCTAAAGCAAAGAAATAAGACAAAAGCCCAGCTAATAAGTTCAGCATATGAAAATTCAGGAAGAGAAATCTTTGTCCATTAGTTAAAGCTAAGTATGATTTAGAGGAATCTTTATGGTGCAGTATTGAGGACTTGGCTGCCAACAGAAAGGCTGTTAACAGTGGTTCCCTAAGAGAAAGCTCTGGCAGTCTGCTTCTGTAAGGATTACAGACTAAAAAATTTCATAGGACAGTTCTACTGTGTCATGTGGCATTGCTGTGACTTGAATTGACTTGACAAAAGTCAGCGTTAAGAAACAGTGATTTAGCATCTGGAAACAAAAGTAGTAACGATGAAACTTTTGTGTTGCTGGAATGTATAATCCTTTGTCCTTGAAAGGATAAAACTCTCCACAAAGAAAAGTTTTTAGGTGTATGATACAATATTGAAAGATACAAGAAGTACCGAACCATAAGAATAAAGTATAAATAATGGTACACCTAAAACTTGAATGCATTTCTAACATGTTGGATTCCCTTTAAAAAAATTTGTTTTTCCTTGCTTTCACCTTCCTGCCCCTCCTCTTTCTCTTGGTCATGTGGTAGTGTTATTTTAGTGAAACTTTGAATTTTGAGATGATTGTAGATTGATACACACTTGTAAGAAATAATGCAGAGACCCCATCTGCCCTTCACCCACTTTCTCTTACAGTGATGTGGTACAGCATCAGTACTAGGATAGTGACATTGATAATAGTCAGGGTACAAGACGTTTTCATCACCACAAGGATCCCTGTGTTCTATTTCATAGCCGCGCGCACTTCTTTCTCTGGCCACTCCTGCCTTAACCACTAGCATGCTCTAATCTGTTCTCTATTTCTGTAACTTTGTAATTGCAGAAATGTTATGTCAATGGAATAATAATAGTATAAAACCTTTTTCAATTCGTTTTTTTTCACTTGTAATTGGAGATTCTTTCAGGTTGTATGTATCAATACTTTGTTCCTTTTTGTTGCCAAGTAGTATTGCATTGTACGATACAGCAATTTGTTCAGCCACTCACCTGTTGAAAGACCCTGAGTTATTTCCAGCTTTTGCCTATTTTATTAGCTTGTTATAAACACTGTGGACAAGTTCTTGTGGGGATATAGTCTTCATTTTTCTGAAATAAATGCCCAAGAGTATAATTGTTGGTTCCTATGGCAGTTGCATGTTTAGTTTCTTAAGAGATTGCCAGATGGATTCCAAAGTGCCTGTACCATTTTACATGCCCACTATTTTGTGTGAGTGATCCAGTTTCTCTGAATCTTACTGGATTCATTTTCTTTTTCTTGGTTTAGAAACTCCTGTATCGCACCCCCACCACTTGTATGCTTTATGTTTTATTTTGTTCTTCTTAAAGTATTTGCTTGCTTATCTTGCTCTGAAGTTAAATTTTAGCTCCTTCAAAAAATTACTTTTACAGCTACAAAAATGGAGCAACAGAATTTGATTTTGATAAGGATAAATACGACATTAGAATTCCTGAGGATTTAGATGAGACAACAGGAAAGAAAGGTTACAAGAAGCAAGAAAGGATGGACCAAATAGCTCCTGAGAGTGACTATTCTCTGAGGGTATGTATTCAGCTGTTTGTGCAGATGAGAAGCCCATGATAGAATTATTTGTAGAACTTATGTTACCACTTGTGTTACAAATGCTGTCAGTGATCTCTGAATGAAATTATCTCAGACATGGGCAAAGTTATTAAACTTTTCATGAGTGCATTGGTTGTCTTATTTGCTTAGAAACTCTTTTTGTTTTAATTACAAGGCCATCAGGTGTACTAGTGCTGTAGTTCTTTTACTGTATGGTTGAGTTGTTAGAAGTGGTAATACTGGAATCAGTGTGATAAAGGCTTTGAGACTTGATCTTAGAAATGACTGTCTGTAAGGTTAAAGAAATTATTTAACAGTGGTAAGTCATCCTGATACAAAAGCAGGGATTATGATAATAAAAATATTGTTTCTTAGTTACTGTCATAGGACACATGAAACTAACTTTTTGTTTTATGTCCTAAAAGTATCCCATAACCCCAAGCTGAGGCTGTATTTGATATTTACAAGTTTACCATGGGAATTTTTCTGAGGTTCTAGCAATTCCAAGGAAATGCTGGTGGCACAGTGATTTAGAGTTCAGCTGCTAACCGAAAGGTCCACAGGTCAGATTCACCAGATGTTCTGTGGAAACTCTGAAAAGCGTAGTCCTTGTTTTTGTGCATGTGTTAAAGAGTTAATGGGTCCTTTATCAAGACAAGTTCATTTCTTTTTGTTTAAATCTGTGACTAAGTGGTAAAGAGCAAACCTTAATTATTTGGGTAGGACAGATAGTGTTGTGTGTCTTTGCAGGCTTATTGCAGTATATTATATCTAAAGCCAAGAATGCAAATAATCTTACGTGGACAAAAGGTGAAGACACAGCTGGTTTCGAAGAGTCTTGCCTACATTGAACGTGATGTTTATCGACCCAAATTTTTGGTATCCTTTATGTGGTGTTGTGTAGAGACATATTCAAGCCTTTTCTCTGTGCCCCCTCTCCTTTTATCCTCAAATGAATTCTGAGCTTCCAACTTTTCTGTTCATTATGCACTTTGGACTTGATAAATCATGAAATAGAAGAGATGAGTTGAAGGGGGAAGTGTTATGTTCAGAATTATCCTTAACATTTTAAGACTAGAACAGTGAGAATTACTTTTGGATTCAACTGCAGAAATAAAGATCACTATGGGATAATGATGTATCACAGAAATAGACTTATCAAAGCTTACGAAAAAGTTGGATGTCAGTTGAGGGTAAGCTTTCTATTTGAAAAGAAAATATGTATTTTACAAAAGATGTGTAAATAGGTTAAATGTGAAATCATTAATCATTTTACTGTACTCTTTTAATTGGTATAACCGTTGAACTTAGAATACTTTTTTATTTCCCTTCTCATCATGAACAATCCTATAAGGTGGATAGGATACTTAATCCATTCTGATTTTACAGATGAGGAAATGGAGACTCGTAGATTAAATAACTTTTCCAAGATCTCAAAAGGAGAATGGATCTCAGACACAAATGCATAATTTTTGTACACTACATCCAGTGATTATTTTCTGCTACTGGGATAAAATTAACTAATTAATATTGGTTCAAGCATCCTGAAAAACAGTATTTGGCAGGTGATTTGCTTTTCTAGAAATTGGTGGCTAAGTATATTTGCACCTTCCTTGAAAGCTATTCACCATTGTTGGTGAATTTACTTCGTTGACCAACAGTGTACACCATGTCAATCTGTGTATCCTTTTTTTTTTTAAAACAAATCCACAATCTTTATTAGAGATTTTAACTATCCTTTGTTACTGAATAAACAAAGTGTGTATTTGAACTACAACGTAAATCAGTTTGATGTAATTGGTATTTTCTACATGATACGCTTTATAATTACTATCAGTCTGCATATCCTTGACATGTTTTCACAGAGATACTTTTTTTTGTGGGGGTAAGGTGTGTGTGTGTTTTAAGAAATTAGTGTGATAATTCTGAAAATCACTTTTTTTGGTTTTAACACTAGGCACATTTTTGTTTCCCCATTCTGTGGTTTTTACTTCTGTCCATATTTCTTTAAGTCCTTTCTACAGTGATGTGAGCTATGTATATTAGAATAGTATGGGTTTATCTTGAACACTGTCAACTGAAGTTATAGTTGTGTTTCACCTACTTTATGTGACATGAACCCCTAATACAACAGTTTTGCAAAATAAAATTTGTAGGATCTTCTTTGGAATCACTAGCTTTAACTAGAAAATAAACCTGAGATCCTGGCAACTGTGATACAAGATACCAGTGACAGTTATGAAATAGGCTAATTTTTACTTATAATTGAAGTATTTTTTACCAGAAATATTTGCTAATATGCTATTTAAGTTACTGAATTTCACTAATAATTGGAAATACATTTTTGGTAATTGCATTATTTCTCAGTGCTTTGGGATTCAAAATAAATAATGCTACAAATGATGTATGTTTTTATCATTTATGAATCTGACTTAAGTAATGTACATAACCCATTTTTCTAACCAGCTGAATTTGCACTGCATGTAACTGCTAGTTAAGCTTTATCTTGGTAAAAGTGTAGGCTATTTTTGGCCAACTTTTAATGTTTGTCTTTACCAAAAGATGGACTGGGCCTAGTATTTGCATTCTGTAGAGCCAGTAAGCATATGTGAAACTGGTGTCAGATACCTGTTTTTTTGCTGTGTTACATGTTTAGGATAAAAAGATGATAAGATACAGAGCATGCCCTTGAAGAGGTCAGCTTAGTAAAGGGCAATGTGGTACATCCTAGAAGCATGAGAAGAAGCTTCATGAATAAAATCGTGATTGAAATGAATGTCAGTTGATTTCACTATGTTGGGAAGTCTGGAGAGGGTTTTCCAGACAGAGGGAAGAAGAGCTGCAAAGGAAAGGGGAAGGAGGCTTCTGAGAATATGACATAAGAAAGTAATGTGCTGTATCTGGATTATATCAAAACTGGAGAACAGGAATGGGGAGACAGACAGGAAGATGAGGCTGGAAAGTGTGGGGAAGATCCCTACCTTGAAGGGGTCTTGCTATAACCAGAATAAAAAAATGGTATGAAATGGAGAACTAAGTTTTCACTAGAGAAGAGTTGTGATCAGATTTGCATGGTTTGGCCTATGGTTGTGCTTATGAAAATTTTCAACTTACAAGTTACATATTCTTTAATATTTATATATACCTAGACTCAGAAACAAGCTACTATTATGAAAAAAACATGCTTGTTCATTATTTCTAGGTAATTAGAATTTAACTGATAACATGTTGAGTTCAGTAGTGTAGCAGGATTTAAAAATAATGTTAATTCGACAATCTAGGTTTTTATTTAATTGCCATTAACAGCTAGATGGGTAAGTGACATTTATGTAGCAAACTAATAGAATATTATGTACCAGAGCCTTTTCTAGGCAGTAGTGCAAATGAGTTAGGTGTGGTTTTTATTCTCTATGAAATTACACAGTACTAGAGGTAGTCTTCTTTTTCCTTATGTAAAATTGAGGATGATAATAGTGTTTTAAATGGAGACTTGCTGACAAGGAAGTGGTTTTGAGGAATTCTCTAATACGTTTAAGAGTTAGCTCCCAGAAAATAAAACTGTATACTATTTTTTGGTCCAAATTTCATGAGATACTTAAAAGAATCATGTGAGGTAAAATATAGGAAAGTGTTATATAAAGTACAAATCTTTGTGTAAGGGTAATTATTTTGTACGTGATGTCTTGTGCTTAGAATGTATATTTCATTTTATTTTTCAGGCAAACAACATGGGTGTTGGAGTAGTTGGAATTATAGAATGTAATTTCCTAAAGCCAACTCACAATAAACAAGATTTTGACTATACCAATGAGTATAGGTATGTTACTTATAGTAACTCTTGAGTTTTAAGTTATTTTGGAAGTACTTTCATTATTTTTCTAAGCTGATTTTTTTTTTGTCATTTTATGGATATTTTTGTGTTTTAATTTTGAAAGCAGTGTGTTACAGAGCTGTCAGAAAGTTGTGATGCACTTGGACAGAAACCAAATTGAACTGCCTTCTTCCATCCTAGGCATTGTCTTCTACTCTCACAAATATTCTTTTCTACCCTTAGTGTAATGATGAGGTGTTACAGTTCATTTAAAGGAAGAGCAAGTTCTAGCTTTCTTGTTCTTGGCCTTTGGGGTAGGATGGGGTAGGGTGGGGTAGAGGTATAATCATAAAATTCTGAAATTTTGTTCTAGGATGATAACTCTAAGATAATTTATAAGTCCTATGCTCATTAGATAGAAATTGTGATGAGAAGCCTAAGAATAAATAAGACCATTCAATTTTATTTATAAATTTGGGAAATATAAATCTTATGAAAATAAGCAGATATTGTGGAGTAGAAAACAAAATTCACATAAATACTTGTGATAAAAGCATAGTTAAAAGTGCAGACTCTCTCTTCAAATAAAGAACAAATAAACCACAAAGAAAGTAGAAGGAAAGTAGTAATAACAAAAAGCAAAATCAGTGAATTGGGAAACAGACATACAATACAGAAAATTCAGTCTAGAGGCATAAGCTATTTCTGTTACTTAAACAGGGATAACTTAATATAAGAAGCTGTTTACTCGAATTGTAGAAGGTGTAACTAGCTAACCTAGTAATTCTATCTTGAGTTTTATAACAAATTGCTAGTCTGGCTTCCCAAATGGCTATACCATATTGCATTCCTACCAACAATGATTAGAGTTCTTGTTGTTCCACATCCTTTTCAGCATTTGATGGTGTTAGTATTTTGGATTTTAGCCATTGCAGTAGGTGTATAGTGATATCTTGTTTTAATTTGTAATGCCCTAATGATGTATGATGTTGAGTGTCTTTCATCTGCTTGTTTGCTGCCTGTGTATCATCTTGGTTAGGTGTCTTCAGGTTTGCCTATTTTGTAATTGGATTGTTTCCATGTTGAATTTTAAGGTTCTCAGTATGTTTTGGATATACAGTCTTTTATCTTTTTTGAATATTTTGTCATTTTGTGGCTTGTGTCTCTATTGTTTTAACAGTATTTATTTATTTATCTATTTTTAAGGAAGTCCAGTTTATCAGTTTTACCTCTTATACTTTTGGTGTTATAAAAAAGTCATCACCAAATCCAAGACTACCTAAATCTTACCTTATAGTAGTTGTATAGTTTTGTATCTTATATTTAGGTCTGTGATCTACTTTGAGTTCAATTTTTTGAAAGGCATGAAGTCTGTGCTTAGGAATTTCTTTTTTTATGTAGATGTCCAGTTTTTTTAGCACTAGTTTTTAAAAGGCTATCCTTTCTTCATTGAATCACCTTTGCACGTTTGTTAAAAAACACTGCTCATAATTTGTGTAGGTGTATTTCTGGGCTGTCTATTCGTAATCACTGTAGCTGTGTGGTAAGTCTTGAAATGACGTAGTATCAGTCCTCAAGCAGTTCTGTAGTATTATGTTGGCCGTTAGGTCTGTTGCCTTTCTGTAGAAAGAGTGGATGGAGCACAGGACGTTTTTAGCGCTGTCAGACAATTCTGCAGCATAATGAGGGACGCAGAACACTTGCTTTGTCAAAGTTCATGGGACTACAGAACACAAATAATGAATTCTAATGGAAACGATACACTTTAGGTAATAATGTATCAGTATTGGCTCATCAGACCTAAAAAAGGAGGGAGTTCTGATGGTGCAATGATTAAACGCTTGGCTGCTGCCTGAAAGGTTGAAGGTTCTGCCAGAAAAGAGACCAGGAAAGCTGCTGTCATGGGGCTGTTCTACTTTGTCCTATGAGTTAGAATCAACTCAGTGGCATACAGCAGTATGTAACAAATGCACCACAGGAATGCAAGATGTTAATAATAGGAGAGATAGTGTTTGGGGAAGAGAGGAAGTATATTGAACTGCTTGTATTTTATACAGCTTTTCAGTGAATCAGAACTCTTTTAAAAAAAAGAAAAAACCCACAAAACCATGAATAGAAAGTATCTTAAGCAGACAAAGAGGGTTTTTTTCTATCAGCAAGAAAAAATTAAAAAGGAAATTTAAGAAAAATTACTTGCAATAGCATCAAAAAAGTGAGGAGTAAATATAATAAAAATATGTAGAGTCTTCTACATTGAAAACTAAAACATTATGGAGAGAAAGTTAAGACCTAAAAAAATAGATATGCCAGATTCATGTGATGGAAGGTGAAATACTATACATGTCAGTTTTTCCACCAATAACTGGTCTGTAACATGCTTTCTCATTAGAAGACCCAAAGGAGTAATTCTGTCTTATTTTCTAAATGACCTTGACCTTGTTTTCAGGGGGAAGGCTAACAGAAAATTCATACTACTTTGAGTGTTCTTTATTAACTGTACATTTGAGGTCCCTTTTCCCTTACCATGTCCATGTGTTTATTACTGGGTTATTTATGCTTTCTCTTGCGTTCTACAGAGGAAACCATGGTACTGTAGTGGTTAAGTGCTATGTCTGCTAAGGTTAGCAGTTCAGATCTGCCAGGCATTGCTTGGAAACTCTATGGTCTCATTCTACTCTGATCTTCAGGGTCACCATGAGTTGGAATCGAGTCTGCATGAGTGGGTTTGGATGTAGCTACTGGCTGTGTTCTACAAAGATTTAATCTTTACCTTTTTTTCCCCCTGAATTGATTGTATACTTTACTTTTTTAAGGCTTACAATAACAGCACTAGGAGATAAGCTTAATGACTACTGGAATGAAATGAAAGTGAAGAAAAATGCAGATTATCCTTTAAATTTGCCAGTTGAAGATATCCAGTAAGTACATTTAAAAAAAAACCAAAAAACTCCAGCATCAAAATAAAATATCAGAAGGTATAGTGATTGCACATTGTCCTTTCCTTTAACCCATCATAAGAAATTTCTGCAGCCTGAGCCAGCATACCACAGGATAAATGAATAAATGTGAATATATACACAAAAAAATTCTTAAAATAGTATTTACTTGTATGTGATACATGTTGAAGTGATTTATTTTCTTTTAAGTTGATCTTACAGTCTCCTAATAGGTGACATCCTGTAATTTGGAAAACAGTATAATGTAGTGGTTAGGTTCGTGCATCTGAAGCCAGTCTGCTCAAATCCTGTTTCTGCTGCTTAAGCAAGCTTGGGCTCTGTAAGCTTCCGCTTTGGGTGTGTAAAATGGGAATATTAATGGCACTTACTTTATAAAGTTGTATGTGAAAATTAAATGATGTAGTGCCTGACAAGCACTTTAATAGTACATAGTAACAATCCTATGGATGGGTAAATAGATGACACCTGTGCATATTAATGTGGAAAGATTGTCCAAAATACATACGAAAAACAAAAAAGGTAACCGCTGTAAATAAATAACCCACTGCATTTTTTTCTAAAGGTATCCATAAACATATGTGTAGTTTTAGAAGCCTAGAAAATTTCTGTAAGGATTTAAAAATAATCAAGTGATAACCTCTTGAAACATAGGGTTAATTTTTACTTTATCGAAAACTACAGGATTGTTTGAATTTTTATATGGGTTTATAAATGCATCTTCTAAAAGCTAGGTGTAAAAGATACTGACATTAAGGTGAAGACATATAAAGTGAATCTGCATAAATTCTGTGTAAGATCATTGCAGTTTTCAAATAGGAAAAATGGGGAAACATAAAGAAAAGCCTATACAAATTTAGTTAGTTGGCAGTATGCTCAAGTAGAGAATAAAAATATGATCATATAGTTATAAAAAATTGCTTAAAATTTTATTAATGCAGCTTTATTCTCCATATTTGCATGTTTTGTTGTGCTAATGAATTTGCTAGATTTGACACTGACCATGCTAATTTCTTAAAGTGTTTGGAGTATCTTTTTGAGTCATTGAGGTTTTGTTATCACAGAACAAATTGAATAGTGTGCTACTGTCTAAACGGGAATCCTGGTGTACCGTAGTGGTTAAGTGCTATGTCAGCTAACCAAATCATCGGCAGTTCAAATCTGCTGGATGCTCCTCGGAATCACTATGGAGCAGTTCTATTCTGTCCTATAGGGTTGCTGTGAGTCAGAATTTATTCAGTAGCAGTGGGCTTGGGGCACTGATTAAACACATTTAAATAGGTTTGCTCACATTAGCTTGTGACCTTTAACTTTTTGAAGGTAACTAAAATTACTGTTTCTGAAATTTTAAATTCTACAGCAGAAATAATGACATCCCAAAATTTTCAGGGAATGAATGAAATAAATATTTTGTAGCTAAGATGATACAGAAGATTCAGTGAAGTGCTTAGAATCCATATTTCTCAGCTATATTTTCTCGCTCTTGTTTTGTTACAGGAAACGTCCTGATCAAACTTGGGTTCAGTGTGATTCCTGTCTAAAATGGCGAAAATTACCAGATGGGATAGATCAACTTCCGGAAAAATGGTATTGCTCCAATAACCCTGACCCACAGTTCAGGTACCATATAGTTGGTAGTACCCTTTTTGGAAAGGCAGAAAGTCCTTGTTCAAGGCGCTGGTGACGTGTTATTCGCGTGTGATTTTTCTGACTAGAAATTGTGATGTTCCGGAAGAACCTGAAGATGAGGATTTGGTGCATCCCACTTATGAAAAAACGTACAAAAAGAGGTGAGTGTTGAATTAGTGTAGAGTGAGAAAGTAATTTTGCTGCAGCATTAGTTGATGCTTTCCCAAGGTTAAGTCTAGTACAGCTAGAAAAGATTATGACTTATGATGTGGAATTTTTTTACTTGTTTATTTTTGTTCAATCTGTAAGATAGCTTGAGCATAGAATACTTCATCTCTGTGAGCAGTACACAGATGTGAAAATTTCCCTTGTCGAGGACCTCTGGTAGTACAATGGTTAAGTGCCCTAACTGAAAGGTTGTGGTTTGAGCCCACCCAGAAGCTCTGCAGCAGAAAGACGTAGTGACGTATTTCTGTTAAGATTACAGCCTAGGAAACGCTATGTGACATTTCTGCTTTCTCAGATGGGGTTACCATGAGTCAAAATCAACTCAATAATACGTAAGAACAATCCTTGATGAGCTTGCTGTTTCACAGGGTGGGCGATGAATACCTTTTTAAAAGGTATGATATAGTACTGTGTGAAAGCTCATAGGAGAAATTGCTTCTCCTTGAGGGAGAGGACAGAAATAGATCAGGAAAGTCATGAAGAATATCATCTTTACACTGCACCTTGAATGACAGGTAAGATGAGAATTACGCAGAGAACAGTGAGCTATTCAGTGTAACTAGAGTAAATATGTGAATGATACAGATGGGAAACAGGTGTGAGATAGGTAAGTTGGGTAATGATTGCCAGTGTACTATACAGAGAAGGTTAAATTCTCTGAGTTACATATAAGGTCACTGTGAGCTAGAGTTGACTCCATAGCAATTTACAGTAACAACAAAGTCTTGAAGATAAATCCAGCAGCAAAATTAGAAGTAAACCAGTTAGAAGCTTGACATTTCATTTCAGAGGTCTGAGAATAATGCCTGTGGTAAGGGAAACTTTCAGACACTACAAAGTTATTGAAATAAAAAGTGAAGATATTGCCCTGTATAAGGTACTGTTGATTGTATTGAAATTGAAGCAAAGTTCAGGAAACGTAACTGAGTAACTCGAGTGACTCAGCAGTAAACAGGTGCAGTTATATCACTAGAAAATTAACAATGAAGTAAATTTAAGTATTTTCACTTTTCCTCTTTTCTTTAAAGAGACAAGGAGAGATTCAGGATCAGACAACCAGAAATGATTCCTCGGGTAATTAAACCTTTCGTCTTATAGCTGTGTCTTAAAATGGGTAATGATAATGTCATAAACAATAAATTTTAAATCTTGAGACTCTGTAAGTTAATTCACTGTGTTCACGTCTTTTTTCTTGTACTCCTCCTCATGCTCCTCAGCCCATCTTCATTGCAGCTGTCCTTGCTTATAACTACAATGAAATCTTTCCTTATACATACTTTGCTTTGTAAAGGTGGTATTTTTCTAACTTCATCTTCAATCTCTCTCTTACAAAAATAAACTTTTATTGCATCTCAGTAAGTCCTTCTAGCACAGGAGTTAGCAAACCTTTCTAGAAGGGCTAGATAGTAAAAATTTTAGTCTCTGTGGGCCATGTAGTCTCTGCTGAATGTTCTTGAAAACCCTGGTGGATAGTGGTTAAGAGCTATGACTGCTAACCAAGAAGGTAGGCCATTCAAATCCAGGAGGTGCTCTTTGGAAACTCTATGAAGCAGTTCTTGCGTGTCGTCCAGGGTTGCTGCTGGGCATGGGAAGTTACTTAAGGGCAGTGGGTTTGGTTTTTTGGGTTTTGGATATTCTTGGTTTTTTGCTGGTTCTGTTTTGTTTACAGTACTTTAATCATATAAAACCATTGGAGTAGCAATAAGGAATTGACATGTTTAAGATAGTTCTCAGTATGTTCTAGAATAAAGGGAAAACTATACCGTGTGTTTTAGCATATCATATTAAAACAGTTACTTTAAGACCTTTTTTTTCCCCAGCAGATTAATGCTGAACTGTTATATCGGACAGCCCCTCTTTCAAGTCAAAGCTTTTGTCCTGTGAAGGAAAGTATTCCAAGAGGACATCTTTCAGAAGCAGCAAATACTTACACAAGACTTATAAATAACAATCGAGTTTCACCCCAGTCTGAACATGAGAGCAATAGGTCAGTGACTAACATGTGTTTCTCCATGTTTGGGAATATTAAACAGAGTCTTTACGTGACACCTCTGTGGCAATGATGCAGTTCTAGAAATTTCTAGTTTGTGTGAATGTAAAAAGTATTATGGACAAAAACCAAACCCACTGCTGTCCATCCCGACTCATAGGACATAATACTGTGCTTTTATTGTATGAACTTCCCCATGCACTTCTGCCATGCATTTAAGGGTTTTTAAAAACTAATATTAATTGTATTCATTGTGAAATTTGATCAGACTATGCAGTATGAAAACTCCTACCTTTATAATGATGAATATGTAGGAGGAAAACATAACAGCAGTTACTAGCACAGCCCTATAATGTTAAGGGTGACCTGTAAGTTCTTAGCATTGCCTGCAGCACATTACAGGCACTTACTATGTTTTAGATGAGGAATTGAAGAAGGAAAGGACAAAGAAAATAAAGAATTGAATTGTTAGCCTCGTTGGCTAGAATGGTTAGAAAAGACTGATAAGATGGTACTTAGGTTGATTCTTGAAGTTCTGAAACCAGAACTCTCTGCATAGATGGGTGGCCTAATCCAAGATAATAGAATGAACAGAAGTGAAGAATTAGTAGGTATATCTTAGTCCATCTTTGGGTTATATATATAAGTTAAGAAACCCTGCCCTAGATCTAAGCTGTGTGGTCACTTCTGGTTATGTATTTCATTAAATTAAACATTTAGCTAATCAGTTGCAGTACACACATTTCAAGTGCTTAAGAGTCACATGTGGCTAGTGACTAGCCTATTGATGAAGATATGAAACATTTCCATCGCTGCAGAGAGTTTCATTGGGTAACACTGTTCTTGAAAGAGCTGTGGTATAGCTTCTGTCAAATTCTCAAGAGATTTTTAACCTACAAAGAGACCTCAAATAACTGCTTTTGTGAGTATATAAATCAAGGAGAGTGTGTTGTAAAATAGTTTTCTGTTTATAACGACATTTCAGGAACCCTTTTGGGGATGGATTACTACTGTACTAAGAACTTGTGTTAGTTTTACTCGTTTCTTTAATATTCTTGACTCACTTTCTCAAGATGACTCTAAATTCCTTAAAAAAGATAATGCAGTTTTAAAAAGTAACTGGTATCAAAATGGAACAAGAGAATAAAGAAGGAAAAAATTTATTAAATAATTTCTAAAGTCTATATTCTGAAATTCATAAAGCCAAAATCTGTGGAAAGGTGGTACATAAACTGTCTTAGAAAGACTGATAGAAACTAGTGAGAACAATAATGACACTCTCGATTAAGCAGAGCAGAGGAGATAAACAACAGGTTACTGATACAGCAGGCTAGAGAAGTCTGCAACCCAAACCTGCTTGAGAAGAGGGGAAAGCTGACAAGAAACAGAGTGTAACTCCATAAATCCCTAGAAAGCTGCAGTATTTGGAAGCATTACATAGAGGATGGGGGTGAAATCAGGAGGATTACTTTTAGGAAGAGAAGAATTTCTGTAAACCCTGCCCTACTTGCAAAGTTTGGCAACTGCCCATTCTTTTCCTCTGTTAGAAGATGGGCAATTCACTTTCTGGAGCAATTTTTACTGCTAATGTGGTACTAAGCCACAGTTTTGGAAACTGGAAGAAAAAGGAAAAGGTTGAACCCTAAATAGTGAGGAACCTCCACTTCCTTCCCTTATGTGGATCCCATACCACTAGTAGTCAGATTTATAATCCATCTTTCCACCCTCCCCCTCAGGAGATTGAAAGATTCTTAGGAAAGCAACTGAACCAAAAGAAAAGTTCTAGATGATGCCAGTTTGAGCACTCTTGGAATTATGAACTCAGCCTTCTCATAGCTTCTAACCAGTTTCAGTCATAGGCTTGATCCCCAAATGTCTGATCTCTCATTAATATTGGGCAGTACTGGAACAAAGAGGATAGAAGAAAACAGTATGTAGTTTATTGGGGCTTAAGGTAAATATTAAACTAATAAATGTTTTAGAAAGGGCAACAAAAAAGACATAGTTGGGATGATAGAGAAAAGACAAAGTATCAGTATAAGAGGGCCAACATCTAAAGAAGGGAATTTCAGGATGGGAAATAAAAAACAAAGGGGAGGAAATAGAACAATAAGGACTGAATTTCCACTAAATACAAAGTATAATGCATAGGAAAAGATCCATTCTAGGGTGCATTGTCATAAAGTTTTACAACACCAGGGGAAAGGAGAAGGTATTAAAGCTTCCGGAGAGGAAAAGCGACAGCTTACCCATACAAGATCAGGAATCTGGATAGCAGAAATACTGAATGTTAGGTGAAAATGGAGTGGTGCCTTTAAAATTTTGAGGAAATAATTTCTACTTGTAGGTCTGAGTAACAGTTAACCCAGCTATGAACTTGAAAGTAGAATAAAGATTAATCCCCTGTGTCCTTCCTTCCCCGATACACACACAACTCTACAAAGCACTTTATTGGGAAAAATTTGGAGTTAGATAGGGCTCTGAAAGCTGGAGATTAAGAAGCAAGGCATAGAGAAGAGGTCACAAAGGGAAGACACTATGTCTGAAAAAAGGTTGCACTGGAGGAAAGGGAAGTAGCCACCGGGGTTCATTGTCGAAAAGAGTCAGGCCTTGGAAAGCTGAGACTGTAACAGCTAGATACCATCTTTGAGCATCAGTCAGGTGCATGAGAAGAGTCAGGATATTTTCAGATACAGTTCTACATTTTTATGTCCCCTCTGTTCTTTTACGCGATAGTATAGAAGAATTGTACCCTATTGACTTGAGAAAGTAAGCTTACAGGGATAGCGTGGGACCTAGGAAATGGCCCTAGAGAGTGAACCAGTGTAGATTTTCCTCCAAGGAGGGAAGAAAGTAATCAGTTGGTGATAAATTCACAGAAAACTAAGCACATGAACAAAATGGGGCATCTGTTAGTTTAGGGAAGATTGTTTTCTTATGAAAGGATAGGTATTGATGGTGTTGTTTTGGGTCACCATTAGTCACGGAATTTTGATAAAAAATTACGGGCAAATGGGATTTGCTGTGCCATTCATTGAACTGTAGAATACGGGAGGGGGTGGGAGGCACTGCAGAGTTGGATTCTGTTTTTTTGGACACACATACACTGAAATGCCTGAAGGGTATCAAATGATGTTATTTGTGGCATTATGTAGATATGACACTTCAAAGAGATCTTGGTGGTTGTGTCCTCGTATAAGTAGATAGGAGAATGTACTTAATTAAATTATTGGTCAGGAAATGTACTCTATGTAACTTAATATAATAAAAGAGCCTGAGAATTTCTTAAAAATTTCAAGATAGTTTAATTACCAGGATGTGACAGTTAGTGTGTATATGTTAGAATTATACTTCAGGATTGTCTAGTTTGTATTTTATAATTTTCTTTTCCCCCAGCCTGAAACGGAGACTTTCTGTTCGCTCCTCAATTTTGAATGCAAAGAATCGAAGATTGACTAGTCAGACATTTGAAAATTCAGCTTTTAAAGATGATGATGATGAAGACGTTATCATCTTAGAAGAAAACAGTACCCCTAAACCTGCAGTAGATCATGATACTGAAATGAAATCGGAGCAGGTACACATAGAGCACAGTGGTGTTCAGGTTGGGATTGTAGGTGATAGTGAACCTTGTGGCCAGGCTGGGTCAGCCAGCACCTCGTTGTCCAGATGTGATCAAGGAACTACTGCAGCCACACAGACTGAAGTACCAAATTTGATTGTTAAAAAAGAAGAAACTATTGAGGATGAGATAGACTCAAGGAATGGTACAGCTGCACAGGCATCCTATGTAGAAGCCGAAGCAAAGGTACATGAAACCCAGGAAACCTCTGAGAAATCTGTACATGATGCTGCCTGCCAGCTAAATGAAGTGAGAAATGAGTTACTACTAGTTACTCAAGAAAAAGAAAGCTTTAAAAGACAGTGCCATGCACTCACTGACGAGGTTAAAGTGTTACAGCAGAGGATACTTGAAATGAATGACAAATACGTGAAGAAAGAAACTTGCTATCAATCTACTGAAACTGATGCTGTGTTTTTACTTGAAAGTATTAATGGCAAATCGGAAAGCCCAGACTGCATGGCGTCTCAGTATCAGCAAGCTCTAGAAGAAATAGAAAGGCTGAAAAGACAGTGTAGTGCTTTGCAACATGTGAAGGCTGAATGCAGTCAGTGTTCTAATAGTGAGAGTAAAAGTGAAATGGATGAAATGGCCGTGCAGCTTGATGATGTATTTAGGCAGCTGGACAAATGCAGTATTGAGAGGGACCAATATAAAAGTGAGGTGAGTTATTCCATCCAACATACTGATAGTAATGGGAGTCTATAGGCTTTTAAACCTTAAGACTTACTAACTCATTCTTGCCTTCCCCAGCCCTTGATAATCCCTGCCTACTTCTGTTCCTATGCATTTGTCTTTTCTAGGTAGTTCATATAAATTGAATCATGCCATGTTTGTCCTTTTGTATCTGTTGATTATCTTTTAATGGTTACTGGGAGTTATTTTCACTTTTTGGCTATTACCATAATGCTGCAGTGAGCATTGGTATACTAATAATTTGTTTGAGACTCTCTTTCAGTTCTTTTGGGCATGTAACCTAGCACTGGAATTGCTGGGTCATATGGTAATTCTGTGTAAGTTTTTGAGGAACCAGCAAACTGTTTTCCATATAGCAGCTGCGCCATTTCCACCAGCAGTGCACAAAGATGCCTGTTTCCTCATATCCCGCCAACACTTGTTTTCTGTTTTTTTGATGATGCTTTTCTAGTATGTTTTTGATTTTTGTAGTTCCCTAATGACTAATGGGAAACTCTGGTGGCATAGTGCTGTGGCTGCTAATCAAAAGGTTTGCAGTTCAAGTCTACCAGACACTCCTTGGGGCAGTTCTCTGACCTACAGTGTTGCTATGAGTTGTAATCAACTAGATGACAGTGGGTTGGTTTTGTTTTGTTTTTTTAAATGAATGATGACTTGAGTATCTTTTTATGTGTTTATCGACTGTATATCTTTGGTGAGATAATCTATTCAAGTTCATCGTCCATTTAAAAAATATATATATTTTTTGGCTTTTAGTGGTTGAGTTTGGGGAACTCTTACCAAACCTTTATCAGAGTTCCAGTTAATTTCTCACATCTGTAGGTTGTCGTTTCCATTTTATTGGTAATGCAGAGACATTTGTGGTTCTTAGAATATCTTAAGAAGAAGAGCATTACTGATATTTAATGAGTTCTATCCTGGTATAGTAAGTGTCCTGTAGTGCCCAGGATGTTGCTGTACAGTGAAGAGTTGTCCTGCTCAAAGTGCCAATATCATCCCCATTAAAACACCGAGTTGATTTGATAGGAACTTTATACTCATTATTGATAAGCCTTATAATAGATACAGGTTTCCTCATTTTATAGATGTGTCCTGTATTAGGATTAAGTTCATTTGCAGATAACATGAAACTCCAAACAACTGGCAGCTCCATAGTCACAAGAGACAGTCCTGCATTGTTGCTTCACAAGAGACAGTTGTGGTCAGAGGTAGCTCTGCAGTTTCAGCCTTTATGTCTACATTCCAAGGACCAGGAAAGAGAAGGCAGAAAGCATGTGATTACTTACAAGATGCTTCCTGGAAGTTGCCTGTATTCCATCTGTTATAACTTAAGTCACCAGGCTGATGGATGCCTAGGAAGTGTAGTTTTGCAATCAAGAGACAAGTAGTAGCCTCTGTACATGTTCTGCCTTCAAATTCAGGTAGCTTGTTTAAAAAAAAATCTGTGTTATATATTGATATTTTTATGTAGTGTTTGAAAAGAGGGTTCCTTCGGTGCGTGGGGATTGGAAACCACAGTATAGTGCTGTGCTTAGCTCCTTCTCCTTGGAAATATTGCTGATGTAACTACTCATTCAGGCATTCATCTTGAAATGGAGGCTCATGAGCTAGATGACAGAATAAGTAAAAACCAGTATAAGCTCACTATTACAACTTACAGTTAGTGAGTGTTCAAGAAGTAAAAGCTGTTATCACTGTGATTTGGAATTATTCAGTGGCAGTCAGTTGAGATAGCAACATAATTGAAGCGTTTTGTATGTTGGTTTTTCAGGTTTTAGGCACCACTTGTTTTTGGTTAAATGGTAATTAAAATATTCTCTCAATGTAAAAAGACAGATGAAATTATAAAAGGGTAAGGCTTTGTTTACAGAAGACTTTGTTCATTTTCAGTAGCTAAGCAGGTTTTCTATATTTTTTGGCTTAAATTCACACTTTGGCATTACATATTTGTAAATTTACAATCAAAATTAATGTATTTGTGTTTTTGTCAGGTTGAGTTATTGGAAATGGAAAAATCACAAATCCATTTACAGTGTGAAGAACTCAAAACTGAAATTGAACAATTAAAGTCTGCAAGTCAACAGATAGGAACAGTTTCAACGTCAAGTAACATCGAGGAATCTATAAGTTATGCTGATGGGGAAAGGTAATATTAAGTGAGGTTGACCTTTTTAACCATCCCAAGTAGTGGGTCATGTGGGAGAAAGACTTGCCATCTGCTCCTAGAGAGATTACTACGTAGACAACACTGTGAGGCTGTTCTTGTCTGTCACATGAGGTTGCTGTGAGTCAAAAATAGACTTGGCACCTAACAGTGGTCATCTCTGTAACACAGTGGTACTACAGTAATTTAGCATTAATCTTTTTTTTTTTAATGTGCTATGGTGTATGCTGTAGCTGTATTAACTTATTTATCTCAATAGCCTTGTGAGAGAAGAATTACTATTACTCTTGTTTTATAGATGATGAAAATGAGGCTCATAGAAGTTAAGTAACTTGTCCAGGACACATATTTGGGTCTCTGACTCTAGGGCCCAGACATATCTCATATTTAGTTTCTTAATATGTTCAGCAGGGATGATTACATTCCTTTAATGATTTTTTTTATTTGAACGCAGTTTCAGAGTTATAGAAGATTTTAGGAGTATTTCTGATGATATCATTAATTATTTTTAGAATATTCAATGTATATATAAAATTTGTTCTTACAAAGAAGTGAAAGAAGAGTTTCTTGGGATTAAAGAAGAGTATTTATTATCAAAGAGTGTAATGGAGTGTAGTTTGATCTCTAGGATATCTTATGAAGCCTTATAACTTCACTCAACTTGCAGTTGTACCTTTACGGTTTGCTATACTCGTTTTAAGGAATCCTCGTGGAGCCATGGATAAGCACTTAGCTGCTAATGCATTGGTCAGCAGTTGAAACTCACCAGCCATTCCGAGGGAGAAAAAGACATGACAGTCTGCTTCAGTATAGATTAAATCCACTGCAGTTGAGACCATTCTGACTCGTGACAACACTGTAGGATAAAGTAGAACTGCTTCATGGGGTTTCCAAGGCCATAAATCTTTACAGGAGCACACTGCTACATTTTCTTCCACAGAACTGCTGGTAGGTTTGAACTGCTGACCTTCTGGTTAGCATATAAGTACTTAACTACTGTGTCCTGCAGGCTCCTTACTTTAAGGGTTACAGCCCAGGGAACCTAATGGGGCAGTTTTTCTGTGTCATATAGGATCGCTACAAATCAGAATTGACTTGGTGACATACAGCAATAACATCCTCATTTCATTAGGTGCCATTCCTAATTTTAATATTTAGGAAATCACAAAATTACACTAATTGCTTTTGGCCCAATGTTTATTAGGTGATGATTGTTGATTTCAGCTAGTAAGTGATTGTCAGGACGAAGTTCTGAATTCTCCTACAAGATAGTGATATATGAATGATTATCCTATCTCAGTAGGATTGAAAATGGGCCTGGGGTTCTGTTTTGATTTGTTTTTGATAGTGGGTAAGCATCAGTGCATTTGGAGGGGTAGGGGGTTTGACAGTGTTGGTCAGTTGATGGCTTACCTAATTCCAGATGTTGCTGTGTTGTCATTAAGGGCTGAAATGGCGCAACTCTGTTAAAAACTTTAAAAGTACTGTTGTTGAGAAATCTCTCCCGCTGTCCTTAATTACAGTGTTTAGCTTATGTTTTAAAACGGTGGGGAAGAGCAGAATTTGGATGAATGGAGGACATGGGTAAAAAAAAGTCTTGATCAGTGTTTCTGAAAACAAGACCGTAACATCTGTTTTGCTTGTAGAAATGGAGATTCTTGGGCCCACTGCAATTTATTAAATTAGAAGCTGTCTTAAACAAGTTTCCGGATGATTCTGTCACACAATTGGTGTACTTGATCTTTTAGTCCTGTGAATCCCCTAAGAATATGTACCTATTGACATTTGAAATCTGGCTAGTCCAAATTAAGCTGTACTATTAATCTAAAGGGAACTTTGGTTGGCCTAAGTTGTGCACCTGACTACTAACCAAAAGATCAGCAGTTCACGTACACCAGATGCTCCTTGGAAACCCCATGGGGCAGGTCTACTCTGCCCTGTAGGGTCAGAGTTGACTCAGTGGCCCCAGGGTTTTTTGTTGGTTTGTTTGTTTTAATAGTATACAGGGGAACTCTAGTAGATCAGTGGTTCAAACCCACCAGCTGCTCCATGGCAGAAAGATGTAGCAGTCAGCTTGCATAAAGATTACAGCTTTGGGAATACTATGTACCAGTTGTGCTGTATCCTGGAGGGTTGTTATGAGCCGGAGTGGACTCGATGATGATAGGATTTGGTTAGTATAAAATACACACTGAATTTAAGAGCCCTAGTATGGATAAAAGAATGTTGTTAAATACCTCCTTAATGAGGTTTTTTATTTTGACTACATGGTTATAAGTGATAATATTTTGGCTGTATTGGGTTAAGTAAAATATACTGCTAAAATTAAATTCACATGCTTCTTTTTATTTCTTAACGTGGTTACTAGAGCAGTTAAAATGGCATGTATAATTAAAAAAATAGGAATCCATGAACTGGCTGGTCGACGGGAAGAAGCAGCTGGGACAGTCAAAAGGCTTAAGGAAAAAGATGAGCAAGATAGTTGTACTAGTCATGTATCTGCTTTTAATGTAGATAAAAGTGTTGGTTATGACGGAAGGGATATCCTTGGTATAGGATAGATACAGCATGGTTGATTTCTTGAAAGGAAAGCAGAAAATAATCTGAACCGTGGACACTTGGTTGAACATGGGTGATCTGAAAAGTTTAGAGAAGGAAAATGCTGGTGTGGACATGATGTGAAATTTTGTCAAAGGTGCAGTGGAATTTTATGGAAACTCACAAAACTAACATTAGTTGTGTATTATCCTCCCAAGGATGAGCATCTTAACTGCTTTAAATATTTCTACTTTGGAAACATTAGTATCTAAATAAGGACTTCAGTCTGTTTTGAGAGAGCAGCTGGTGGGAAACTGGAGCATTGTAATATTCTTAATCTGTGTGTCTGACACAGTCTGAAGCAAAAGTTACCGTAAAGTTTCAGGGATTTTATTTACTGCTTAACTACTTTTTAAAATTTTTCTTAAGTCTGAAATGTTGACAGTTGGATACACATACATAAAACTTCAAAAGAATAAGAGCGATCTTCTAATTCAGGGTTTTAATAGTAGTTTCGGCAAAATGCTCTTCAAAAAATACATAGTAAATAGTATATTTGGTGAACTTTAAAATATTACAGATTTGGAGGAGGCCTACATTTAATTTTAAAATCTTGTATAATTTTTAAGCCCAAATTTTTAGCTTGTTTGACATAGGACCTTCTGTTCCCTTCTAATGCTAGCACAGATAGCTCAAATAACTTGTTTTAGGAAACACTTTATTTCCTCAAAAGAAGACCAAAATGCAAACCGATACATTATTCTTAGACTAATGTTCTTTCTAGTACATCACTGTTATTTTCCAGGTGGTAATGATACTTTAAATTGCGAATAACAACTTCTAGTTTATGTATTTTACTAGTTGATGTTTTCTCCATTCTGCAGATTATAAATGTATTCGTACAAAACAAATAGAATCACTCGTTTGTATATTCTGTGTAAATACTAATTATATTGTAATGCTGTCCTAAAAGTAGTATTTGTATTGCAGCCTCAAACTTCGATCTCTTCGCATTAACGTGGGACAACTGCTGGCCATGATTGTGCCTGATCTAGATCTTCAGCAAGTAAATTATGATGTGGATGTAGTTGATGAGATTTTAGGACAAGTTGTTGAACAGATGAGTGAAATCAGTAGTACTTAACTTACATTCCATGTGTATAATAAAAATACCTGCTCATTGCTTTTGGCTGTATAGCTTTCAAAGTGTAAGCAGTTTTGTTTTATAGTTATAATAGGTAACAGAGAACCATGAATTTTGCATTATGCTTTCAAAATGTGTTAAACTCTATGCATTGAAGTGTGGCCACAGGTACTGTGGGCACATTAACATACCTTTTAAAATAACTTGAGAATTCTTGACTGAACAGCTGAGTATCTAACTCAAGATTCTGTTTTGACATGTAAATATATGTAATTAAGTCTGCACATATTTTTTTATTATCCTAGAGAATTTCAGTGTTTTTCACCAAGAGCTTTTCAGGTTGCCCCAGCCTTTGTGCAGTCTTCTCTGGTTCCCCAAAGTGTATTTTTCTCTGAATTGAGGGCTGTGCCAGAATATAAATGGAGGTGTACTACCTTTTGTTTCCTTAAGGAAAAGTTTAAACAGGATTTTTAAAAAAAACGTAGCAGCACTCCTGAGAAGACTGGTTGTAAGCGAATTGAGCATTAATGTTTCTTTTCTATAAATGCATATCTCCTAAAATATCTTACGCATAAAAATAAGGAAGCAAAAACTAGATTCCAGTTTGCCAGGATTTTCTTGTGCTGAGATTCTCAATCATGGTTAAATATGAAGTGTTTTTACAGAATGAAGACATGATCTTTAATATAAAATGAAAGTATTCAAAATATTAAATGTAGTATCAAGTTTACTTTGAAGCCCGTTTTTGGCTGCATGGTCAACATAGAGTGGGCTCAGTAATTCTTAATATTTCTTTTTGTGAAATTTCCTGTACAGCTTTTTAATAGGATTACTACAGGTTAATCTGAGTTGAGGAAGACAATCTTTCTCAAAAATACCACACCCTATATTGTGTTACAGTTCTGAGTATTTTATTCTGCAGTACAAACAGCCCTAAGATTACAGTATTATACACCATACAAAAAATCATGCTTAATTTGTCCCATGTTTTCTGCAGTTTTAAAGAGATGGATTTCTATTAAGTATAACTATGTAAATATAATTAAAAATCATATTTTCCACAACTGTAATGTGTGTTATTTTTTCAAAGTTTTATCATTGTTATTTATTTTTACCTTTTTCCTGAATCTTGTTTGTTTTCTATGTAATGCTTAATTACATGTCTGTTATATACAATATTAAATTTTTACTGTATATTAACTTCTGGAAAGAGCAAATAAATGGTGATTGTTTTTATTTGCTCGATAAAATAATTGAAAGTGTATTTTTTGTATGAAACTGGTTTTCTGTCACAGTTGTATCTGCCCAAATTTTAAAATATATTGTAATAAAAATATATGATGCCTAATTTTTCAGATATTACTTTAAAGAATTCTATATATTAGCTTCCAAATTATATTTTTAAAACTGAAAATGTACCCTTTACACCCTAAATTGAGCTCCTTTTTCTATATTATTTACAAGTTGTATTTGTAGACTGAGGCTATTTACATCAAGACTAAGGCTGAACTTACCTTTACAGAGAGAGAGAGAGAGCCTATGTGTGTGAGTGTGTACGTAACTTAATTCTGCATGTTAAGAAGAAACTTTGTGTTTGACTGTAGAGCATGTCTCATGTGTGAATATTAAGTTTATATGTTGATTCTTAACTGGAAGTTTCCCTTTTTCATTTTAATCAGCTTGTATAGTCTCGCCAAAAAAATATATTTTATATGGTTGTTGTCTTAGTGGGAAAGTTAATCATAGAATTACTAATAGAGATTTGTTAGGTAAATTGATTCTCTGAACATACTTAGTATATTTTAACCCTTAAAGAAAATATTGCCAAGAGAACGAGGCTTTTGAAAAGGTGACTAACAAGAAACAGGACATTGTTTCATAGAAGGCACAGTATTGAGGGTAGAGATACCTGCCTTTTTTTCTGTTAGATTAAATTTATAAAAGGCTAGTATGTGAAGTGATGTTACTTTAACTAGCATATATTATTTGAAAACAAAAGAAAAAAGTACGTGGGAAGTAAACCAGAATCATTCAGAATTTGTGTCATGGGGGTCTAATTTCATCAGCCAGGGTTGCAAAATAATAGTGAAAACCAAGTGACAATAAGCAAAAACAGATTGTCTTTCCACTTTCTTGAAAATATCCTGTGTACCATTTGTTTAATTTTAATGCAGCCCAGTTTATTTTTTCATTTGTTGCTGATGCTTTTGGTGTTGTCTGTGAATCTGTTGCCAAATACAGGGTCCTAAAGATTTACTCATGTGTTTTCTTCTACAGGTTTTATGTTTTTAGCTCACACGTGGGTGGTCATCTGTTATGAAGTAATTTTTGTATATGGTGTGAGGTAGGGTCCAGCCTCCTTCTTTTGCATGTGGAAATCCAGTTGCCTAAGCAACATTTGTTGAAAAGACTACCCTTTTCCAATTGAATGGACTTATAACTCTTGGGAAAAAAAATAATTGGTCATAGATGTATGGGTTTATTTCTGGATTCTCAGTTCTGTTACACTGGCCTATATGTCTGTCTTTACTTCTATTACTGCACTGTTTTGATGACTGTAGCTTTGAAGTAAATTCTGAAATCCCTCCCATAGTATTTTGAAGCACATTCTAGTAGTCATATGATTTTATGTAGTTTATCATTATCTAAAGTACAAGCTCCTTTTTTAAAACATAAAAACAATACTGTTACTATACCTTTAAAATTCCTTAATAATAAATTGAATCAGTGTTCAAATTTCTCTTGTCATCATCATTTTTTCAAGTGGTTTGTTCATGTTGGAATCCAAACAAAACCCACACGTTGTATTTGGTTGATATGTCTCTGAAGTTTCTTAAAATCTGTCCATTCTCCATCCTCTGTCTTTATGATATTGTTAAGGATGTATAAAGAAGGCCTGGTGGTGCAAAAGTTAAATGCATGGCTGCTAACCAAAAGGTCAGTAGCTCAAAAGCACTAGCTGAGCCATGGGAGAAAGATGTGACTGACTGTTCCTATAAAGATTACAGCCTTGGAAACCCTATGGGCAGTTCTACACTGTCATATAGCATTGCTGTAAGAGACAGCTAGATGATAATGGGTTTGGATTTTGGTTTTAGGAATGTATGATCAAGTTTCTGCTTGCCAGTTGAAATTGGTTTCTGTGTGGTGAAGCCTCTTTACACACTGGTTCACTTACGATTTGTTTTCAATTTGTAGGTTTTACTTTCAGAATTTTATTCAGGTTTTTAAATCAATTTTATCGAGTAATTTACATTATAAAATACACTCATTTTAAGTGTGTGGTTCAGTGAGGTTTCACAAATACATACACTAGTATGCGCATCAGTGTAGTTAAGATACAGACCATTCTCATTACTGCAGATCCATCCTCATCCCAGAGGATTATTTTCAATACTTGTGAGTAATGTAGTACGTCCTGCTAACTTGCTGGGTGCCCGTTAGCACTTCTTTCCCTTAAATTTCTCTGGCTTGTATTAGAAATGTCTGCTTATGCCTGTTCCACTATTGTACTAGGGAAGCGGGTAAGTTGTACTCTAGATTTCATAGATGAAGGGGAATTTTTCGATTTTGGACTTGGAGTTGATTTATGTTTTTTGATGTGATAATGATGTAGTGAATGTGTTTTACATGTTGCAAAAGGGCATGAATTCTTGGGATTCCAAGGGTGCCAGGCATGAATTTGAGCTGTGTCCTCCGAAAATACATGTCAACTTGGCTAGGCTGTGATTCCTAGTATTGAGTAACTGTCCACTGTTTTGTGATCTGATTAGATTTTTGTATGTATTGTAATTCCTACCTCTCATGTTAAAGAGGCAGTATTCAATCTACAAGATGAGCTTTGTGTTGAGACAATCCTTTTTCAAAACAAAAATGAGAAGTGAGCAGAGAGATGGGGAACTCATGCTACCAAGAATGTAGGACTAGGAGGGGGAGTATGTCCTTTGAATTCAGAGTCCCTGTGCAGAGAAGATTGATGACAAGGACTTGCCTGCAAACCTAACAGAGAAAGTCTTCTGTGGTTGGCACCCTGAATTTGGACTTGAGCATCCTAGACTTAAAGAAGGCAAATTTGTCTTTGTTAAAGCCACCCACTTGTGTTATTTCTGTGGATTGCAGTACTAGGTAACCAAGACAACCCTCAGTGAGATGGGTTGCCACCATAGCTGCAACAAGGAGCTGAAATACTAGCAACAATTATGAGGATGGTAGAAGACTAGACAGTGTTTTGTTCTGTTATGCATAGGGCTGCTGTGAGTCAGAAAGGACTCAGCACGTAACAATAGTGAGTGTGTAGTATTTCATTATGGTGTTAATTTGCATTTCCCTGGTATATTGTGATGTAGAGCATCTTGTCAATTATGTATCAGCCACATGTTTTCTTTTGTGAAGTACTGTTCAAATCTTTTGCCCATTTAAAAACATTTGGTTTTTTAGAGTTGTAAGATCCTTATATATTCTGAATACCAGTCTTTTGCCAAATAGATGTATTGGATATATATACTCCCAGCCTTTGGCTTACCTTATTTTTAAATTATTTTTAAGGGGGTTTTTGAAGGAGCACAATTTATTTTGATGAAGTCTGATTTATCACCTTTAAAAATGTTTCTGAGAAATTTTTGCCTACCACAAGATTGCAGAGATTTTCTGTATTGCCTTCTAGAAATGTTAAGTTTTAGCTTTTGTTTACATTTGTCTGTGATCCATTTTGAGTTACTTGTTGTATCACCATACTTTTTGTATGTGATAACCTTGACACTTTCATCAAAAAGCTTACTGTATGTTGTAGGCTAAGTTCTCTTGAGAAGCAAAACCAGTGAAGCATATATATATGTGTGTATTCATCTCCAGATTTATCTCCAGAAAATGGCTCATGTGGTTGTAGAGGCTGGTAAGTCCCAAGGCGATGGGTTAAATGCCAGGCTGGAGGCATCATCTCCTGACTCATGTAGCTGCAGGGGCTGAACAAGCCCAGGATTACAGGTAAGACAGCAGGCTACTGGCTAGCAGTCTACAGAGACCGGTGAATCCCAAGCTGGGCAGCTAATGTGGCTGGCCATTGGCACACAGGCTGTAGAAGCTGACAGATATGTTAAGCAGCTGGCACAAGTCGCAAGACCTGGAGGTGGATGATAATGAGCTGAAAGCAGGAATCAAGAGCAAGCAAGGAATGTTCCTGGAACATCAGTATACATTGGATGCAGGTCACACTCCCAAAGGAACTCCTCTTAACAGTTGATTGGCTGGTCACATCAGGGAGGATGCCTACATCATTAAGTAACTGCCAAACCACTGAAAATCATGACTCAAGACAAGTTGACACACATTAGCCATCATAGCATACACTTTGTCAACCTGGTGTCTGCACGTAACTCCTTAAGCCATATGCAATCTATAAAGACAATTACAGCATCTTACTTGCCTCATATGATACAGCTAAACCTGCCTAAAACATGCACTAGGCAGGTTTACATCTTTTATACATGAATAAAAAAAAAATGCACGTATACAAGGAAGAAACACTCAACAATTACTGTCTTTGTTTCTGCAGTTGGTCACATGGCCACAACTGGTAGAAACTACCTTCTTCCAGCACCTGTTCTGCGGTCCCTTTACCCTGAGCAAGCACCTCAGCTGGTTGTGATTCTTCGCTTGGTGGGGTGACCTAAGCCTTTTATTGCCGAAAAGTCTGGTGCATTAGTAGTCCTGATTAATTACAGAGTATGGTAGTACTAAGAGATACCCTAATGGATGTCTTGTGTTTTCAGGCACAGTGCGTTTTACCTCAATTATGTAGAATTAATCCAGTTTCCCCTTGATAATCAGTCCATCACACCAACCAATATGGAAACTCCCTTTACCTGTTGGTCCAGAGGCATGAGGAGCCCGAAATGGCTCTCACATTCTTAACAGTCCAATGGGATCCATACTGTGTATGTTTCCGGATGAATTGGATGGATTCTCCCTTTAGAATTCATACATGTACATCTACAGAGGTTAGAGTCAGGGCAGAAAGCAAAAATTTTGCAAATAGGTCACTAGGGGCTATCGTGAGTGGTGACATTCCAATATCCACGTCTTGATTTCTGGGGCTGTGAATCCTGGCTATGAGAGAAACAGCACCATGTATTGGACACAGTTTAAGGACATACAGCTTTCTGGAGAACATTGCCCCAACCCTGAAAGTGTCCCTACCTAGCTAGCACCATAATTGTGTTATTTAGAAGGCCATTGCACTGTTACCAAGCCAGCTGCTTTGGAATGATGAACATGGTAAAATCTGAATTCCACGAGCATGGGCCGATTGGCATTCTTCCTTTGCTGTAGAGTCCCTTGATCAAAGGGAGTACTGTGTGTAAAAACCACAATGGTAGATAAAGCATTCTGTGAGTCCATGTGTGGTAGTTTGGGTAGAGGCATTGGGCATAGGGAAGACAGAATCCATTTCCAGAGCCAGTGTCTATCGCCGTGAGAATGAAATGCACATTCTGTGATGGAAGCGGTCCAATGCAATCAACCTGCCACCACGTTGCTGGCTGATCACCTCTAGGAATAGTGCTATACTGGGATCTCAGTGCTGGTCTCTGCTGCTTGGTGGTTGGGAATTCAGTAGTGACTACAGACAAGTCAGCTTTGGCCAGTGGAAGTCCATGTTGCTGAGTCTGCACGTAACCACCATAACTGCCACCATGGCCACCTTGTTCATGAACCCATTGGGCAATGATGGGAGTAGATAAGGAAGGAGGATAATTTCCACAGAATACATCATCCTATCCATGTGACTGTTAAAATTCTCTGTTGAGGTCATCTTTTGGTGATCATATTTTCTTTGGACCATTCAGAGAGTCTATGCACACAACTCTCCCCCATACCTGCTTGTCACCAGTTTCCCATTCCTCCTTCTGAGTCCATAACCATCCAGCCAAATCATTGGCCACAGCTGAGGAATCAGTATACAGTCAGTCACCCATCCTGTCATTTCACTTTGACTGGTCATTTCATCTTCCACACAGTGAACAGCCAGGGATGCTACTCAGAATTTTGGCAACTGAGAGGATCTCCCTCATCACTGTCCCTAAAAGAGGTCCCAAAGAGGGGCTTTAGTGCTGCTGCTGTCCACTTCTGAGTGCTGCCTGTGTTGCACAGACTCATCTGTAAAGCTGGCACTAGTTTTCCTCAGCTGATCATACAGAACTTCCCAAGAGTCCACAGGTGCAGAATGGAAGATGGACAGTAACAGGGTAGGAGTGGAGTGCCAAGGCCCGTTAACCACAAAGGCCTCTATGAGCAGAGCTATATGTCTATGTGATGACGAGTGGACACATTTCACCCTTGATATATTTTTGGCCGACTCTCCCTAATGATATTTCGTACCCTAAATAAATCTTCCTCAAAAATACCCTGTTATCTCCCGGCACTAGGACCAAAGAAGATGCTTTCTGAGAAGGGTTTTACAACCCCCTCAGCTTAATGAGTTCCGACACAGCATGCCCAGCCTGGGAATACTGAGGCTGGCTCGATTCCGCTGGCTTCCCCCAACTGTACTTAACATAAGATTACAGGAAAGCCCCTAGGAAGCTTCCCAAGGACAACACTCCACACAACTTTTAGAAATAGACATCTCACTCCCTACAGCAGGAAGATAGATAAGCTCCCAGGTTTATTATAATTGGTATGACAAATGAATAAACACTAAAGAAATATCCTTCTTAGAACAGCTTAAGGTTGGGGGACGGTGGGCACTTACTATCCTCACAAAGAGAGATAAAATAAGAACATAGGAGGAGCAAATAGAGACAGCTAAATAATGAAGCTTTGAGGAGTCTACCCTTCTTTCTGTGCTCTTGACCTTCAGGCATGAATAGAACCATTAAGCTCAAAGCATAACTTTGTTTTCACTGTTAAACTTGGTTTTCACTGTCAATTATCACCACAACACACCTGCTTCGGGCCATTATCTAGAAGCCCTTGACAATTAAGAAGAAAAAGGAGACCAGAGGGGTCAGTTTCTTGCTAGCCAATAAATAGCTTACGTGATGAAAAAAAAATAGGGTGAAAATCACGTCACCTCAATTATAAAAAATAAAGACAGACCTTAGCAGGCTACCATTCTTCAGACTTCTAGTTGTCGCAGTCTCATTTCTTTCACCGACGCTGCTCCCTCCCTTCGTGGTCCCGAAACCCTGCTGGGGCTGGCTCCCGGCAGTGAAGACCATCGATATTTGGGCCACCCCCTCATATGACAACATGCATGTAGCCTTACGTCCTTCATGGGCCCAGTCTCATATATATTACATCCATCTGATGATGAGGTGCTTCTGTCCACTTCCAATTTTATGGCTCTCTGAGTCAGACAACACTGTTCATGATGGGCAGCTCAGGTTTCTCACAGATGAAATCATGACACAGGCTGCAAAATTGATACACCCCTCAGAACATTGCTAGGTGAAGGCAGAATGCTGCTGATGTTCTTCTAAAGAGGAATTGAGAAAAAGGTGTTGATCAGTTCAATAGCTGTATACCAGGTGCTAGAGATGTATTCATTTGCTCAAACAATGGAACAGCATCTGCAGTTGGAGTTACCATCTGGTTTAGCTTATGATAATCTGCTGCCATTGGCCAAGATCCATCTGTTTCCTCATAGGCCAAAATTGAATGGAGATGTGGTGAGAATCACCATCCCTGTATCCTTGAAGTTCTTCATGTTGGTAGTAATCTCCTCAATCCCTCCAGGAATGTGATGTTGCTTTTGGTTTACTATTCTCCTAGGTAGGGGTGGCTCTAATGGCTTCCACTTGGCTTTTCCTACCATTAGAACCCTTACTCCATGTGTTAGTAATCCATTATGGGGTTTCTACCAATTGCTGAGTGTATCCATTGCAATTATGAATTTGAAACTCGGGAAATCACTACAGGTTGGGTCTGGGGACCCACTGAACACACTGCAAAACAACCTAAGCCATGATCCCGTTAATAACCATATATCCCTACTTTGACTAGTGGCCTACAGTACCGTTTTGAGTCTCTTGGAATTAGGGTCAATTTAGAAACAGTATCCACTAATCCCCAAAATGCCCTTTTCCTCAGTGAACGGTCACTTCCCTAAAAGGCTATAGATACCTTTTGGGAAGGCTGGAAGGAGTAGCAGTTTAAATTGGGCAGTGTAGTGGGGTCATTTATCAAGGGGGCATGCACAGCCTTCCCTTTATTCAAGAGATTGGCTTACATCTGAGAGTTGATTGAAAGGTCATAACTCTATATTCTGGCAATTCAAGTTAGACTGCCAATTACTTACCCTAGAATTCTTCTGCTTGTACAGATTAATATTTAGTAGATTTCAGATGTTTCATTCCTAGGGACACCATACCTAAGCAACCAATGCTGTATGTCCATATAAGTCAGACTATTTTGATTACTTGACTCTACTGTCCATTATGGTAACCACTTCCTTTGTCAACAGTGTGCTGCCACTAACTCTTACCATTATGGGGTCCAATCAGCTCCACTGTATTTTGGTGTCTTAATTCAGTTAGGGCAGTTCCCACTGTCAAATCTGACTTATGTAAAAGAGCAATCACAGCAGTCTTCAAGGATGCTGCTGTTCTCTTCATAAATTTATTTCTCACCATTTGGTAAAAGGAACATCCTCTGGGCATTTCATGTGTGGATTTGGGTTGAATCTGATAAATCCACTCTAATACATCAGTTTCCCTGAGTCTTTGGAAATTTATACAGTATATGAAGGCAAGGCTGGCACTTCAACTTGATTTAGTGTAGGATACCACATAATTCATGTTTCAGCAACTCAGCCAAACTATTAGATCCTTTTCTAACTTCTCAAGCTGAAACACTGAAAAAAAAAATCTGTGCTTATTGGACCTATATCAATAAACTCAGAGTGATTGATCTTCATGTTCCATGCATGCATCATCGTCCCACACCATTAATAGCCATTGCCACACATACAGCTCAGGATTTTGTTTGTGCATTTTAGCAAAGTCAAGCAGTTCTTTTGGAGTGAAGTGTACCTCCTCCTGGATCACACTTTGTACTTCACCTTTTGTGGCTCATTGTGTGACATTCGTATAGTTATAGCTCTAGAAGCAAAAATAGGTGGTGGGTGTGGGTTCTGGAAACATTCAGCTATGTCTTAAAGGCATTTAGCCCATGCTATGCCCCAACAATGACTCAGACACTATCCCAGATGGTGTCTCAAACAAAGGCTATTCAGGCGCAGCAGAGTTAATCTCACCTGTGAGGGTGAAGAGGGTAATGGTTGTTTGAGGAGGGTGGCTTAGCGGAGAAAAGTTCGTGTATTCTCCAGACGGGAGTGACAAGGCTGGTTCCACTGGCAGGAGTGATTCAACACAATGTAGGGGCTCAGTGCCTCTGCAATATCTCCCTATCCTATGTTTCAGGATCCTATTTCTTCCCAAAGAATGCCCTCATTTTAACTTCAGACACAATTTAGGTTGGGAATGCTGTTGGCAGTTTCAGGAACTTTTACAATAAAGATTGGGAGTTTGGTTTTTAGCAACATCAGTTCTGTTACTACATGAAATAAGGCTTTCTTTCAGTGCACAAGTGGCAAATTTTAGGTCTTTTACATACTGTGTTTGAACTGTGATTCTGAGGTCATTAAGTCATCTCTTTTTCCCATCATTTTGTGGTGTGAAAGTAGTACCAACCACCCAGGTCCCTGTACTTATTCTGACAATACTGTAAAAAAGGAGAAGACATATGATTACCCAGAGCCTCACTTCTGACAAATACTTGATTTGTTAGTGGTAATATTTTGTGAATTCTTCCTGCTACCCCATACCATGGATTAACAGTACAGTCTTTACTGCTGGAACAAAGCAGAAGCAAAAGTCCTCCCATTTTGGTTCCTGCTGCTGAAGTCCACAGGGCAAGTCCTCTCTGCTCTCTGGGCACACACATCTTCCTCCTGCTGTGTGACTTTTTTTCTTTTTTCCCTTTTCTTTCTTCCTTCCACCTAGCCCTACATGCTACCTCCCTTCCCATCCCAGTTGGCCATGTCCCCTGTCACTGGCCCCACCAAGTCGCTATTTTTTCCTGTCTTCCTTTTCTAGCCCTGTATACCATCTCTCCATCTTTCCTGCCAATCCCTGGCACACCCACACAGATACTGAGCACTTGACAGCTGCCGCCCTGGGTATGCCCCACCCCAACAAGTCAGCTTTGACTTCACTGATATTTTTTTCTTTCCTTCTTCCCACTTATCCCTGTAAGCCACCCCTCCTCACCAGCTGCCCTTGAGACTTCCCGGCCAATATGCATCAGTCCCCCACTATGCCAGCTTTTTGTTTTCTCTTTTTTCTTTCCTTACTGTCTGAGTCATCAAGTGCTGCTTTAACAGAAATACCACAAGTAGCTTGTGTTAACAAAGAGAACCTTATTCTCTCACAGTCCAGTCAGCAACAATTCTAAATTCAGGGGGTTAACTCCAGGGGAAGGCTTTCTCTTTGTTGGCTCTGGGGGGAAAGTGCTTGTGATGCATCAGCCTTTCCTTGGTCTGGGGGTATCTCGGTACAAGAACTTCAGGTCCAATGGATGTCTTCTGCTCCCAGAACTGCTTTCTTAGTGGTATGAGGTCTTCAAGTCTCTGCTCACTTCTTTCTCCTTTTTATCTCTTGAGAGAGAAAAGGTGGCGCAGCCCACACCCCAGGGAAACTCCTTTTACACTGGATCAGGGGTGTTACTTTATCAAGTTACAGTCCCACCATAATCCTCTTTAACATAATCCAATCTTGCCCCATTAACCTCAGGCAGGTATTAGTACTTACAACATAGATATGAAAACTGCAATCACAAAATAGCGGACAACCACACAATACTTGGAAACATGGCAAAGTTCTACAGACATTTTTGAGGGTATATAATTTAATCCATGATACATCTCTTTCTCCTATGCACCTAGCTCTGTATACCACCTCCCCCCTTTCCTGCCAGCCCCTGTTGTGGCTAGAGCATCCCTGACACTCAGGACCATTGCCACAGCAGATATGCACTATCACTCCCCTCCCACCATTCAGCCAGCTGCTACACAGTGGGGCACAAGCCTGTATCACTGCTCACTTGAAATCCATGCCCAGCTGGTGATGGGCTCTGAACACTCCCACACTGTTGGATAACATCAGGAAGCAGATAGCATCTGCTCAGTGCACCCTCAGCCATTTGACCAAACCCAAGTAGAGTGAAATGGATTTGTCCTGCCTGCTGCTGCTGGGCACACCCAGACAAGTCAGTCAGAGTTACTGTGTCCACAGATGAGCAAGCACGAAAGCATGCCTGGCCCACCCTCTCTGACATACCAAAGCAAATCAAAAGGATGAATCAAACAATAAAGAAAAAAAAAATGACCTTAATGTCTCAGAGACAGCAGGCAATATCAAAACATATAAAAAATGAGGATAAGATGGCTACAGCAAGAGACTAAAATAAAAAGTCAGACAGTCTTCGTAGAAGAAAATGCATTGGACTTACCTGCAATGGCACTCAAAAGACTAACATTTGGGGCTCTTCAAGAGGTTGCCAAAGAGAGTAAGGAAAACAGGCTAAGACAAGGGAAAAAATAGATAAAATCACATTAAACGCACACAAAAATAACTAAAATGTAGCCAAAATCAAAGAAAACACAGAAAAAAAAAGAAGAATTCAGGAAAATAATACAAGAATAAAACATCAAAATAAATAATTAGAAATCACAGAAAGACAGCAACTAGAAATAGAAACAATAAACAACAAAATTTAAGAAATGGACAACTCAATAGACGGTTTTAGGAGCAAATGTGAAACAATGGAAAATAGAATCAGTGAGATTGAAGACAAATGCATGGACTTCACTGAGGAAAAATTGGAGAAGAGAATGAAGGAAACATAATTATGTGGGACACAAGAGCAAAAATTTGTGTGTGATCAGAATTCTACAACAAGAGAAGAAAATGGAAAAAAGAGAAGATTGTTGAAAATTTTCTGGCAGAAAACATCTAATCTTATAATCCAAGAAGCACAACAGAACTACAGAAGATAGATCCCCAAAGAAAGTCACTGAGACATATCAGAATCACACTTGCCAAAACAAAAGACAATCTCAAGAACAACTTGAGGAAAACAAAAAGTCACTTATAAAGAGGAAACGATCAGACTAAGCTTTGATAAATAGGCAGAAACTACTGAGGCAAGTAGGCAAAGAGACAGCATATATAAAACCTTGAAAAGAAAAAAAAAAAGAGTCAACCAAGAAGAAGGTGTCCTGCAAAACTAAACTCTTTATCAAATACAATGGTGAAACCAGACAAACAGAAATTAAGGGAATTTGTAAAAACAAAACCAAACTTACAGAAACTAGTGAACTATATTCTTCAGTTAGAGAACTAACAACCTCAAAAACCACCAGAGTCTAGGACACAGGACAGCATCAGCCAGATACCAACCAAGGTAAAGAACTCAGTGATAAAACAAAGGAAAAATACTTAATGTTAGGGAACTAGTGACATCCAACTGTAAATGAACAACATCAAAAGAGTAAAAGGGGGACTAAATGGTGTAGGTATAATACTTTCAAATGGTGAGGACGTCAACACGATATCAAGTAATAAAAGACTGATTCAAACATAAGAAGATACGGACAAGTTTCAAGGTAACCACAAAGAAAGTTAGCAAATCAGTGCATCACAATAAAGAAGATAAAGACTCAAAACACAAGATAGTAACAATAAAGAAATAACAATAATAAACCAAAAACATGTAGAAAAAAAAATCTATATTACTGAAAGAATTGAAAAGAAAATCCACAAACAAAAGGAAATTAGCAGAGGAAAATAAGATGAAGAACAGCAACAAAATGTCAGCACCACTGAAAAGAAGCACAATAATATCACAGCAATAAGCTCCTACCCACTGATAATCCTGCTGAATGTAAATGGCTGAAAACCAGCTGTAAGGAGACAGAGAGGAACAGAATGGATAAAAATCAAGACCCGTCAACATACTGTGTTCAAGAGACACACCTAAGACACAAAGACATGAGTATATAAAAAACAAAGGATACAAAAAGTTTATCAAGGAAACTAACCAAAAAGAGTAGGAGTACTAAAGATAGCCCTGTCCGGGAACACAATGTATACTCCCTCACACAGCATGAGAAAAAGGGGTGTGTAGATCTAGAATTCCACTAAAACCAGACTTGATGGTCCAACAACCTGCAAGGTCCCTTAAGAATATGGCCTCTAAACTTGCTGCTAGGCCAGAGCTGAAACCAGTACTGAAGCCAACACTTCAGACAAAGAATGGACTGGAATAAGGGACACAGAGTGGTGCAGGTGGTGTGTGTACTTTGTAGTTTAACATATATATGAGGCTGTCCAACTGGTCTCTTTTTAGAGGGGAGAAGAGAGGGTGGAAAGGAGAGGACAAGTGTCAGTTGAACAGATGTTGATACTAGAAGTAAGGAATGGAAGAGTGTTGTCACAGGGGGAAGAAAGCAGAGTTGCATAGAGGTGGGTGCTTGGGGTTTTATATGGCGGATGGACTTGGATTGTAAACTTTCACTTAATCACAATAAAAAAACTAAAAAAAGAGCAGGAGTGGCAATAATAATACTAAATAAAATAGATCTTGAGGTAAAATTCACCATAAAAGACAAGGAAGGATATTTTATAATGATTAGAAGGACAATCCACCAAGAAGGCATAACATTAACAAATATCTATGCACCCAACAAAAGGGCTACAAAATACATAAAGTCTAATATCAGTGAAAAGAAAAATAGATGGCTCCATAATAAAAGAGACTTCAACACACCACTCTTGCTAAAGGACGGGACATCTAGAAAGTCAACAAAGATACAGAAGATCTGAAGTCCACAAATCAACCAACTTGACCTCATAGACATATAGAATACTCCACCCAACAGCAGCAAAGTACACACTCTTTTCCAATGTATATAGAACGTTCTCCAGAACAGACTGCATTTTATGCTATATGCCACAAAACAACCCTCAATGAAATCCAAATACTGAAATAATACAAAGCATTCTCTCTGATTACAACACCATAAAAGCAGAAATCAGTAACAGGAAGAACAAGGGAAAAAACAAACAAACAAAGAAATACATGGAAACTGAATCACACCTTGCTTGAAAATCACTGGGTAACAGAAGAAATCAAAGAGTGAGGAAAAAAATTTCTGGAATCAAATGAGAATGAAAATACATTACACCAAAATCTTTGGACACAACCAAGGCAGTGTTAAGAGGTCAGTTTATAACAATTAATGCATACACCACCAAAAAAGGGACAAAATCAAAGTGTCAGCCTTACAACAAACAGAGAGAGAACAGCAAAAATAAGCCTACAGGTACAAGAAAAAAGGAAATAATAAAGATTATAGTAGTAATAAATGAAATAGGGAATAGGCAAATAGGAAGACTCAACAGGACCAAGAGTTGGTTCTTTGGAAATATCAACAAAATTGAGAAACCATTAGCCAAACTGACAAAAGAAGAACTGAAGAGGAAGCTAATGTTCCAAATCAGAAATGAGATGCGGATATTACAGCAGACACAATCAAAGTAAAAAGGATTACAGAATACTATAAAAAACAGTACTCCAAAAGTTGAGAACTAAGAGGAAATAGACAAATTTCTAGAAACGTACCATGTACCTAAACTAACACAAAGTGAGATAGAAACGGTAGTGCTCAGAGGTCAATTTATAGCAATAAATGCATACATCACCAAAGAGAAGAAACTGAAGAGGTAATTAAAAAACAAACAAACAAAAAACTCCCAATGGAGAAATGGCCTGGTCTGCTGGCTTCACTGGAGAACTCTACCAAACATTCAGAGAAGAGCTCACAACTAGTACAACAGAAGCCATATGAGAGCACAGAAAATAACAAATTAAAATTCATTCTGTGAAAGCTAGGGTAACCCTGATACCAAAATTAGGCAGACACCTGAAAAAAAAAAGAAAATTAGACACCATTATGTGTCATGAATACAGATGCAAAACTTCTCAACAAAATCCTAGTCAACAGAATACAGCATCATATAAATAAAAATAATGCACCATGATCAAGTGAGATTCATACCAGGTATGCAATGATAGTTAACATTAGAAAATCACTTATATAATCCACCACATAAATGGAACAAAAGAAAGCAATAACATGATCATCTTAACTGATGTAGAAAGGGCATTTTATAAAGATTACCACCCAATCCCAATAAAAACTCAAGAACAGGACTACAAGGAAAATTTCTCACCATACAACAAACATACAACAAACAGCCAACATAATTTTCAACCAAGACTGAATCATTCCTTCTAAGAACTGGAACAAAACAAAGATGCCTTTTACTACCACTCCTATTTAACGCTGTGCTGGAAGTCCCAGCTAGAGCCAGAAGGGGAAAAAAAGAAAAGTGTCTTAGTGCTGTTATAAGAAATACCACAAGTGGGTGGTTTTAACAAAGAGCCAATTTATTCTGTTACAGTCTAGAAGGCTAGAAGTCTGAATTAAAGGTACCTGCTGCAGGGAAAGGTTTTCTCTGTTAGCTCTCTTGGAAGGCCTTTGTTAGCAATCTTCCTTGATCTAGGAGTTTCTCTGTGAAGGGACCCTGGGTCCAAAGGATGTGTTCTGTTACTGGCTTTGTTTGTTGCATGAGGTCCTCTGTCTCTCTGCTAACTTCTCTTTTTTATATCTCAAAAGATATTGACGGAAGACATAATCTAGATTGAGTCCCACCTCATTGACATAATAGAGGTAGGATTCACAACACATGGGAAAATCATATCAGATGACAAAACGGTGGACAATCATATAATGCTGGGAATCATGGCCTAGGCAAGCTGACAGATGTTCTTAGGGGACACACATCAATTCATGACAAAAGAGCACCCAAACTGGAAGAGAATAAGTAAAACCATTCTTATTTGCAGCTGATGTGATTCTATGCATAGAGAATCACAGAGATTCCAAAGGAAAACTACTGGAATGAATAGGAAAAGTCAGGAGAGGAGCTGGATACAGGATAAAAATATAAAAATCAATTGGATTCCTATATACCAACATTAAGAACTTCAAAAAGGAGATCAGGAAAACAATACCATTTATAATAGCCCCTAAAAGATAAAATACTTAGGAATAAATCTAAACAAGAGCTGTAAAACTTACATAAAGAATATTATAAAACACTATTGCAAGAAACTAAAAGAGAACTACAAAAATGGAGAAACTACGTTTACTGATAGGAAGACTCAACATTGTGAAAATGTCGATTCTAGTCAAAGTGTTCTACAGATCTAACGGAATCCTGATCCAGAAATGAAAAGGAAAATGAAGCAAACGGAAGACACAAGGAAAAAATATTAGTCCAAAGGACCAATGGACCGCATAACCTACAGATTCTACCAGTCTGAATCCTGAAGAACTAGATGGTGACAGGTGACTACCACAGTTGTGACAAAGATCACAATTGAGGGTCACATACAGAGTGGGATAAGAATGTAAATTCACACACACACACAGACAAAACAAACAAAAACAGAGTTACTGACATGACAGAGGCTGGGGGAACACCGGAGACTGTAATCACCAGACACCCTGCTAACTTAGACCTGAAGCCACACATGAAATCTACCTTTGAGCTGGACATTAGAGAGCCCTATGAAACAAACAAGAACACACTGAGGAACATGGTTCTTAGGTGAATCAAGTAGCTGAGATCAAATGTGCTACACCTGATCTAAAGCAAAGACAGGAAGGCAGGCAGGGACAGAATACAAACCAAAAATCAAATCCAGCCCACTGCTCGCAAGTCAGTTCCAACTGATAGCAACCCTATAGGTCCCAGTAGAACTGCCCCCATAAGGTTTCCAAGGAGCACTTGGTAGGTTTGAAGTCCTGACTTTTGGGTTGGCTGCTTTAGTACTTAACTACTACACCATAAGGGTATCTAAAA
The DNA here is from genome assembly GCA_028571685.1 of Heterohyrax brucei. NCBI lineage: Eukaryota > Metazoa > Chordata > Mammalia > Hyracoidea > Procaviidae > Heterohyrax > Heterohyrax brucei. The sequence goes on along the minus strand of CM053157.1, from coordinate 41,911,765 downwards.
GCAGGCAGGGAAAGGAATCTTGAGGAATGGACACGAGGAAGCCTGGATGTAAAGGGGAAAAGGGAGAGTGCTGACTTATTGTACAGGAAGTTGAAACAATGTGCTGAAACAATTTTTGTACAAATCTGTGAATGACAAAACAATTTGCACTGCAAACTTTCACTGAAAAAAAAATTAGAAAAAACGTATATTACTCTTGACAGACTGACTGTGAGTGTGAATCAGTGGCTCTTTTTGCCTGAAGGCATCTCTTGCTCTGCAGGGGAAAATTATGCATTTACAGACTCTGCCTGTTACAGAACAGAATCCCGGGTTTACAGGGCATCTGGGCATCTAGACTGAGCTACAAGAGAGGGGAGGAAGGTGAAACCCTTCTAACTGCTAACTAATGTGCACAAGGGATCCCCAAAGGGTTGAGAAAAATAGCAATGGAAAGGAGTCTATCATAGAAAGTCAGGACTGCACTAGGGCATTTTGCAAGTTTCTTCAAATACTAGTTTTTTTCTAATATCTAAAATTTTCTAATAGATTTTTTCTACTCTTAAATGATATAAATGAAACAGTACAGTATGCGCTCTCATGTATGTTTCTCATCCTCATCAAAATGTCTCTGCATCCATGTTGTGCGTGTGAATACTTAAAAAAACCTGTAAAATATGTAACAACATATTTGCCATTGTAACTGTTTAAAAACGTTTATGTGGAAAAATATATATAACAAAACATTTGTCAATTTAACCATTTTAAAGTGTACAGTTCAGTGACTAATTGTGCAGACATCACCATTATCCCTATCCAAAGCGTTTCCATAACGTTGAACAGAAAATCTGTCTGGGAAGCCACGCAGCCAGAATGCTCCTTAGAAGCGAGGATGGAGAGACTTCTCACTAATTTGGCACGTTTTCAGGAGGGACCAGTTCCCTGGAGAAAGACATCATGCTTGGTAAACTAGAGGGTTAGTGAAAAAGAAAAAGAGGCAGATGCTTAATGAGGTAGACTGACACAGTGGCTGCAACAGTGGGCTCAAACGGAACTGTTGTTAGGATAGCTCGGGATCCGGCAGTGTTTCCTGCTACTGTGCACAGTGTCGCTATGAGTTGGAACTGACTGATGGCACCTCCCAACAACAATCTTACTGAAGCAGATCACCAGGCCCTTCTTGTGTGGTGTGCCTCTTGTTGCGTTCGAACTGCCAACCTTCAGTCCAGTGTAAACTGCACCAATCTAGGACTTAATACAAAATACTGCTCTCAAATGTTTTCTATCAGTAAATGAACATTTTGGTAGTTTTCAGTGGGTCCTCCTGAAGGAGGATTCTTCTTTTCCTCCAGTGAGGCTGTCTATTTCTTGAAGGCACATCCTTCTGCATCGCTTTCCACTCTGCCAGTGTAGGAGTTAGACTGTATAGCACATGCTCAATAAATGTTGGCCAGAAGAATGAATCAGAAAGGGATGCAGCGACTAAGCGAATAAATCCATCAACTCATCCATTCACTCACCTTGGCGCAGGCCTGGCAGTGAGTACCACAACGGCGGAGCCGGACCAGCAAAGAGGCGGGACAGGCACTAGGCCGCCTGGGCGGGGACAGGCTTTTGCGCGGAGGGGCGCGAAGGGGGCGGGACGGCCTGGAGCCCCGCCCCTAGTAGGCGGGGTATGCGGCGCGCGGGAATCTGCGCGCGGCAGCGGGCTTGGCGGTGCGACTGACTGACCGAGCTCAGGCAGGTACAGTTTTAGGGCGCCGGCTGCGTCCCTGCGAGCCCCCGGGCTGGAGTGAGCGGGGTCGCGGGCGAGAGGCGCTGGCCGTGCTGCGGGAGGACCGCGGGGGACCGTCCTGGAGCCGGGCGGTTAACGTTCGGGTACCGGGTGCTGACCTTGCGCGGCCTCCGCTCCGCTAGGCCCGATCTTGGCCTCCCGGGAGGAGCGACTTGTCCAGCTAGGGGGATCTCCCCCTTCTCTTCCTGCTTCCCTTCCCCGTGCGGCCCCACCGCTGGCTCTTGGGTCGCGCCCGCACGCCGACAAAGTGGGGTGGGTCGCGCAGCCTGCCCTGGGCCTCCTGGGTTGCTTCTGTCAGGGTGTTTGATTTTGCTTTTCCGGCTGTAGCAGGAGAATCAAACTTTTAGAAGCCATCGTTGAACGAAGCATTGCATGTGGGACCTGGTAAATGTTCCATCAGATGCCAACTTTAATATCCTTCCCCCAAATAACGCACATTTTAAATGATTAGTTAAGTTCCTGGCTTGTAGTGAGTGGTCAATAAATGTTTGCTGCTGCAGTATGGTTATTCAATTCATTGCCAACGTTTTCCAGCTTAACCGGTGTTTGGAAAAAGAACGCTGCCAGAAGAATTTTTGGCCTCTTTGAGACCCAGGAAGATGAAAGTCATCACTTGTGAAATAGCGTGGCACAACAAGGAGCCTGTTTACAGCCTGGACTTCCAGTATGGGACAGCTGGGCAGATCCAGAGACTGGCCTCCGCAGGGGTGGACACTGCTGTGAGGGTAAATGGGGACAGATAGGAAAACGCAGGGAGGCCCCACTTGATGCAGCGTTCTTCATTCTTTTATTTAAAACTAATATTGACAAACTCAAACCACGTGGTCTTCTAATCCAGCATGATACGTTCTCAGCCTGGAGTGAACCATGAGAGCAAGAAAGCTGTTTTCTGTGCATAGAGTTCCCCTGGATTGATGTAGGAGTCCTGGGTGCTGCAGGTGGTTAACTGAAAGGTTAGAATTTTGAGTTTACACAGAGGCACCTCAGAAATAAGGCCTGGACATCTACTTCTGAAAAAACAGCTATTCAAAGCCCTGTAGAGCACAGTTTTTCTGACACGTGTAGGGTTGCCAGAGGCAGAGTTGACTAGGTGGCCGCTGGTAGCTGGTAATAGATTGATGTAATGGGATGCCTCTTATTTTAGAAATTTTGACTCTCATTCCCATTGGGGAACAGTTTGTGTTAGACAGGGATGGGATGGAGGGCAGCAGGCAATGGGACTATTGATTTATGTTTCAGATAGGAGTGCCTCCATTTTACATGAAAAAACCCCCAAACCTAACCTAGGTATTATTTTATGAAGATAGACTGTTTCAGCATGCATAGTATAGGAGCTGCTCAGCATATGTTACTCATGTAATGAATGTTTTGGTGAACAGATCTGGAAAGTAGAAAAAGGACCAGATGGAAAAGCCATTGTGGAATTTTTGTCCAATCTTGCTCGTCATACCAAAGCTGTCAATGTTGTACGTTTTTCTCCATCTGGGGAAATTTTAGCATCAGGAGGAGATGGTGAGTATTGTTCATCAAAAATTCTCTAGAAACCAAATTCCTTGGTGTTTCATTTCCAAGAGTGAGATTTGAGCTGGATATGCCTTTTTCACTTTAGAAGCCACTGGACCATTTATCATTTAGATAACAAAAGCTGTTGCCAGCCATAGAGTTGATGCCAACTCAGATGGTTGAGGAATGTTTTGAGGAATATTTCAGAGTAAGGGGTGGAGCACAGCAAATGTAAGCTGAGAAGATCTATTTAAAGTGCCTACTTTCCTACTTGTTCCACTGCCTGGGTTTGGAGACAGGTGGAGATGGTGCTTGCTTTTCTGTCAGAGCCCCAAGGCATCTGTTCTGACTTTGTTTGATGGTTGGTTTAGTATCTGCAGTCCAGAGTCTGTTCCATGTTTCTGTGTAACTACGTAATTAAATAGTCGGCTTAGGCACTGTTATCTGAATGGCCCTGTAATATGTATTTGTTTGGATTGGTTCATATTCTGTGCTTGTGCTTAAATGGAATAAAACTATCCTGAAAAAGTAAATGTTTATACCGTGCTTTAGGAACTCTGGTGGTGTAGTGGTTAAAGCACAAGGTCAGCAGTTGGAAACCACCAGTTGGAAACCACCATGGGAGTAAGATGTGGCTGGCTGCTTCTGTAGAGATTTGCAGCCTTGGAAGTGTTACGGGGCTGCTGTGAGTCAGAATCTACTTAATGGCAGTGGTTTTGGTCTTTAGGGTATGCCATACTTGAACACCAAAACAGTCTATAAGCCAGTGCAAAATACAACCGAAATCTCAGTTTTTGTTAGCAGTAGGGTAAGAAACCTGGTTGAGTTCAGTGCCATGATGTCCAGAGTATGTGTGAAATGCAGCATTTTAAACCTGTTCACTCCAGTTTGAGCCTCTGCTGAGAATTTGCATTTCTACCCCCGGATATACTGACTCAGAATCTACATTTTAGTGAGATCCCCCGGTGATTATTATGTCTAGTAATCACTGCTCTATACTTGTTAGAAATGCAATTTCTCAGCAGAGGTTTGAACTGGAACTAATCAATTGTAAGTCCTGGTGAAAAGGGAAGGTGGAGAGTTGGCATTTCTGATGGCAAGGCCAGCCGGCCTGCTGTCTGCAGTGGTGAGGGTAGTACTAATTTTGTAAAGTTCTCTGGTCTTGAAGGCCCAGAAACCTGCTTTTAGTCAGCAAGCACATGGAGAACTTTTCCACATATGAAGGCAAGTCTCACTGGACTAGTGGATGCAACCACATTTCCAATTTAGAATGAGTGGCAGATGTCCAGGTAACTTGCTCATTTGCTATCCTCCTGTGGGTGTTCCTAAACCGAAATCCAAAGCTATACTGCCCTATAGTTTGTCTTGACTCGTAGCAAACCTATAGGTCAGAGTAGAACTGCCCCATAGCGTTTCCAGGGAGCACCTGTTGGATTTGAACTGCTGACCTTTTGATTAGCAGACTTAGCACTTAACCAGTACACCAACCACCAGGGTTTCTGGTGTTCTTCAAGAAGCCAAATCAGGTTTTCTTTATATAGTGAGGATGGAGCTGAAATAGGGTGAGTTAGAGGATTCAGACAATGCATGGCAGGAGGCCTGGTGGCACAGTGGTTAAGAGCTAGGCTGCTCACTACAGGGTAGGTAGTTTGAACCCACTAGCCGCTCTTTGGAAATCCAGTGGGGCAGTTCTGTGCCCTGTTGAGCCGCTGTGAGTTGGAATCAACTGGACAGCAACTGGTTTTGGTTTAGGCTAAGGTTTATTATGCATCCATAATGATATTGGTAAGGTAACACAACACTTCCATGGAACTTGGTTTGTACCAGGCATCATGTCGTAAGTGCTTTTTGTATATTAATTCATTTAATCCTCACAGCAGCCCTGTCGGGCAGGTGTACTGTCATTATCCCCACTTTACAGGTGACTTGCTTGCAATCACACAGCTAGGAATGATTTGCCAGTTCTTGCATCCGTGTTTCTTTGTCCTCCCCCATCTGTGTGTTACACCTTTCGATTCATTAATAGAGCCAGACATATTACACTGGTGTTTGGCTGACCTGGAGACCTTTCTGTTTAAGGTGACTTTGTATAACTCTGATTTGGTATGAGTTTGATTTTATAGTTCTGAAGGATGGAGTCTGTGTGGCACAAATGGTTAAGCACTTGACTGCAAGCTGACTACTAGCCAAAAGGTTGGTGGTTTGAACCCACTAGGAGACACCTTGTAAGTCAGGCCTGGTGATCTGTTCCTGAAAGGTCACACAGCCTTGAAAAACCTTATGGAGCAGTTCTACTCTGACTGCACCATGAGTTGGAATTGACTCAGTGGCAGCTAAGAACCACAGTTCTGAAGGCAAATCTGCTTTTCTTGCCTGGATTCTTACAAGTAAATTATGGTGGCCATAGTGTCTACTGGAAACCCTGGTGGCATAGTGATTAAGTGCTATGTCTACTAATCAAAGGGTTGACAAGTTCCAATCTGCAAGGTGCTCCTTGGAAACTCTTAGAGCGTTGCTATGAGTTGGAATCAACTCAATGGTAGTGGGTTTGTTTTTTTCAGGTCTACTGAAGAAAACAAATGTAGCCTAAAAGTCCAGAAGTGAAAGCTTTCGATAAAGTTTGCCTGATCCGTATTTGAATTGTTCCCCAGATGCTGTCATTCTGCTGTGGAAGGTAAATGATAACAAGGAGCCTGAACAGATTGCTTTCCAGGATGAAGATGAGGCTCAGCTGAATAAGGAGAATTGGACTGTTGTGAAAACCCTGAGGTGATGTCATGAGAGACCATGGGACTGATGGATTTATCTCTGTGATCTGAATGCATTAAACAGTATGAATGTTGATGTTTATATCTAGTTTGAAGCTTTTACTTAAGCAAGACAGTCGCCACAGAAGAGTTTTAAAGGATAAAAACATTAAAACTGATTTTTTTCATTGTTTATATAAAAATTTCCTTAGTAAAACAGAATCTGTTGTAAAGATACAAATATTCCTAAGTAGCTAATTTAGTTCTAGTGGAAATTTCTAAAATTCCCTTCTAATGCTTGGCTTTAGAGTTTGTCTTTAAGTTTGATAGCTTTCTCCCTGCTTTAGACAATAATTGTTCTTTTTCTCTTTTCATTTGTATTCCAGGGGTCACTTGGAAGATGTCTATGATATTTGCTGGGCAGCTGATGGGAATTTAATGGCTTCTGCCTCTGTGGATAACACAGCTATCATATGGGATGTCAATAAAGGTAAGTTTTTTCATTACTGGGGGAAGGAATAGACTGAGTGTCTAAAAATCTTAATCGATTTTAAGTTTGAAGGCAAACAGAAGAACTTTTAATCGTAATAAATGATTGGCTTAAGAGGGACGGGATCAGCCCCATTTGCCATGGACCTAGCTTGTCTTTCAGGGCCCAAATGAGAATATTTAAGACTTAACAGTGATATGACCTGCTGATTCTGAAGCAAGGTTATTTGCACTCTCACTTGCACACACTGGTAGAACAGGCCTGTTCCCGCCTTTAAGATGCTTACAAGCTCACAAAGATTATAGTATGTCAATTGTTATCAATGAGTATTGAGTGATATTTGGTGGGGCAGTTCAGATCAGCTTTCCATTTTAGGAGATGGGGGAAAGGTTCTTAGGTCAAAGGACATTTTTTTTTTTCCTAAATAATCTGCTGTGTTTTTTCTGGCCAAGTACACCTCTGGTGCAGCCACTTGTCTGTCTTTGGAGGTTTGTATGTTGTTGTGATGCTGAAGAAGTTTAAGCAGAGCTTCCAAACTGAGATGGGTTAGGAAAAAAGGTGTAGTGATCTACTTCCAAAAATAAGCCAGAGAAGAGCACACGGGTCGCACCGGTATGATCTCCATAGTCAGGTATGTGGGTGGCCCACAACCGGTGTTTTGTTCCATTGTGCATGAGGTCACCATGAGTCGGGGGTGAATCCACCACGGCTAACAGTAACATTCTCTCAATAGGGAGAGACATATGAGAAGTGATAAAATAGTGTATGAAATAGTATTGAAATCTGAAAGCTAGTACATGGCTAATGCGTTTTCCCCCGCAGTCTTGACTAAAACATGATTGTTCTCCCAGATGTCTTCCTCTGCTGTTCTGTAACATGCAGGCTGCTAATCCTCCCACAATCAAAGGAGTCAGAAAGAAGGGTTGGCATTCTCTTCTGCCTCAGCACTGCATCAGTCCATCTTGCATCCTCTCTAAAATTCTCTGTTCCTTCTAGTTCCGTGCTATCCAGCCAAACTTTCCTCCAATCTGCTTTGTCTTGTTACCCTCTTCCTAACCAGTCCCCACTGTTCTATCAAGGTGGTAATCCAATGCTACTATTTTCTTTTACTCCATATCTGGCCATCATCCTGGATAATTTCAGTGTCCAGAAGGACAGTGTTTCCGGCACCCTCCTTCAGTCACTGGTAATGAGCTTGAACGTTGCCTATATACTTAGCATTACTGCAGATGCTAGAAGCAAACCACAAACGAAATGACTACATTCCAGTGGTAGTATCAGACAGATATATAAACCAACCAACCAACTGCCGACGAGTCTGGTCTGAGTTGTAGTGACCCTAGAGGCCAGACTAGAACTGCCCACATAGAGTTTCCAAGGAGCGCCTGGAGGATTTGAACTGCTGACCTTTTGGTTAGCAGATGTAGCACTTAACCCACCACCTATGCCACCAGGGTTTCCAGACAGACATATAAACAGATATAATATCAGGTGGTGATAAGGTTCTATGAAGGATTTAGAGGGTGACAGGATAATCGAAGAAAGCTGCTGTGAGCATGTGGCATTTGGACACAAACCTGAATGAAGTTGGGGAGCAAGCTACATGAATGATTTAGGGGATGAACGTTTCAGCATATGGGAGCAGCATGTGTACAGGGCCCTGTGGTAGGAGTTGCCTGCCATGTGCTCGAAACAGGACTGGGCTGGGGTAAACCAGGGGAAGATGGGAGGACTTGAGGTGGGAGAGGTAGTGAGGGCCAGAGCACCAAGGGCCTTGTAGGCCATAGAAAGGCTTTTAGATTTTGTTCTGAGTGTCACAGGATCCCACAGAAGAGGTTTGAGCAGGAGAGTAACATGTTTTTTGTTTTAAAAATGTCTCGGGCTGCTATGTGGAGAACAGACAATAGGGAACATGAGAGAAAGCAAGGAAGCCTGTTAGAGGTATTGAAATTATTCAGGAAAGATGTGATCATTGTATAGACTAAGGTGATAGTGACAGACTCATGGGGTGAGGACTGTTGGGGTTTATTTGAAGGAAGAGCTGACAGGACTTGGCCTAAGCAACCAGCTGAATATTGGTGCCATTTTCTGAGACTAAAGTGCAACAGAGAAGGCATGGAACTGAGTCTAGATTTTAAATCAGTAGGTCACTGCTGATTTGAGGGTTAGCAGTTTTAGTGAGCAGCAGGGTTAGAAGCCTGATTGCAGAGCAGTGAGTGAATGCCATAACCCGCTGCTGTTGAGTTGTTTTTGACTCACAGTGACTTGTAGGACAGAGTAGCAATGCCCCATAGGGTTTCCAAGACACGGCTGGTGGATTTGAACTGCCCGCCTTTTTGGTTAGGAGTCTGAGCTTTTAACCACTGAGCTCCCAGGCTTGCTCCTTGGAGTGAATGGAGGGTGAGAAAGTGGGGAAAGTAAGGCAGTGTAGACCATTCTTTAGAGAAGAGTGTGTTTTGTTTGTACAGAAAGGCTAAGGCTTGATAACTCCCTGTCTCTTTAGCCAGGTGGGTGCTGTGTGCTCTCTTTGTAAATTCTGAGTATTTTCCCCAAAGTCCCTTTTCCATCCCTATTAACGGTGCTGTGGTTTAGGCCCTCGTCTCTCACCTTGTCTGCTGCATCACCTAACTAACTAGCTGCTGTTGAATCGATTGATTGTGACTCATGGTGCCTCCCTGTGTGTGAGTAGAATGGTGCTCCATAGTTTTCAGTGGTTGATTTTTTGAAAGTAGTAGCCAGGGCCTCCTTCTAAGGCATCTCTGGGTAGACTGAAATCTCCAGCCTTCAGGTTAGCAGCCATATTTGCATCTCCTATGTAATAATCCTTTTTTGTGGTCTTTTCTAAACCCCAGTTTCATCTTGTGAAATACAGATCACATAACATTCCTTGAATATCCAGCCTTTCTCTTTTTCCTTTTTTTAACAAGGGTCTGTAATAACATGAGTCTTTTTTTCCTTATCTTGTTATTCTTGGCCTTAGGCCTTACTCATTCCAAACATGTTGGTGTCAAGTTGATTCTGACGCAGAGCAACCTTATAGGATAGAGTACAACTGCCTCATGGGATTTCCAGGGAGGATTCAAACTGCTGACCTTTTCGTTAGCAGCTGAGCTTCTTAGTGACTGCAGTACTAGGGCTCCCCTTGCTCATTCATTAGCAGTTGTCAGTCACTGATCATTTTTTCATAAATGCTAAGTTGTCTTTTACTCATGGATCTGTTTAGAATACCTTTCTTCTTCCCTTCCATTGATTCTCCCTCCACTCTGCCTAACCTGGTGAACTGAGCTCAGACCTTATCTCCTCTTTAACCCCACCCCTTCTTTGTTGGGTTTCTCTCCTCCTCTCTAATCTTCTAGTACTTTCCACATTATATCATACTTGCCTGTTTATGGGTCTCTCTCCCATTAAGCTGTGAACTCCCTGAGGGCAGGGTCTTTGTAAAGTCATCTTTGTATCCGCAGAGCCTGACACAGGATTTGGTGTAGAACCTCTGTCAGTTGCTGCCTTCTGAATGGTGGTATGCTATAAAAAGCAAAGCCCATTGTCAGTGAGTTGATTCTGGCTACAGAACAGTGGAACTGTTCCATCCACAGAGTTTCCAAGGCTGTAAATCTTTATGGAAGCATACTGCCACATCTTTCTCCCACAGAGTGGCTGATAGGATCAAACCGCTGATTTTTTAGCAGCTGAGTGCTTTAACCACTGTACTACCAGGGCTCCTTATGGCATAGTATAAGAACAAGAATATGTAAGTCATAGTTTATACCATTTATGCTCAAGTTGGTTTTGGTAATGCTACTGTGTGCTTTTTTGTAGGACAAAAGATTTCCATTTTTAATGAACATAAAAGTTATGTACAAGGAGTAACCTGGGATCCTTTGGGCCAATATATTGCTACCTTGAGCTGTGACAGGTATATTAGTTTGGCAAGTTGTCTTCATCTGTATTTGCTTTAAATTTTCTGCAGAGGGAATTTTTTTTTTTTAATTGTGATTGAGTGAAAGTTTACAATGCAGTTAAATTTGCATGCCCACCTATCTTCTGCAGAGGCACTTTTATCACCACTAACTAGTAAAAATCATAGTCTAGCTGTGATTCTTTGGTTCTTGTTTTGATGTAACATATTTTGTTTTACTGTTAGTCTTACAATATGATAAGAAATTGGAAACTAATTATGGCACATTATCTTACACCATGTCAGTACTTGGCAAGTCTTTATTGAATGGGTGAGTGAAAGCAGAGAGAGCTTTCTAATATCAAACAGGCTGTAAATTACATTGAAATTCACAGGAGACTTTAAAAAAAAATTTTTTTTTTAATATGACAGACAACAAGATGTACTGAGTGGTGGGATTGGACTATTTGATTTTTTTGGTTACAATTTACTGATACAATAATTTTCATGACTTCATTTAAGTTAATATAAAAAGTGAAAGTATATTATTTCTGAAAGGAGCTTTTGCACATGTTTACTGGTATAATTACATTTATTTGTGTTCTTGGAGCAAAGAGTTAAAAAAATTAGGGGCCACAGACATATTACTTAACAGTTGATGTGTTCCTTTTGAATATTTCTAAAGCTGCTTTTAATTATAACAGATTGATATTAGATGGCTATAAAAGCAGTATAGAAGAGTTAGTGTTTGTTTTTCTTGGAAACTCCTGTTACATTCCAAATGCTACTTACTTTTTATTTTAATGTATGTGTTTTATTGAGCCAGTCAGGAGTGAAATAATCTGATTGCCTGGTGGGAATAATATAGATTATCAACAAACAGATTTACTTCCTAGTGTTTTCCTTCTCCTGCGAATCCCTGAAAATGACATGTTTCACACAAAATACATTTCTTTGCAGTCATACATATTACCATTGGGCCACGTATCCAGGATCTGAAAAATAAGACTGGGCCCAAAGAATGTTTTGCTTGAGAAGTTGAAACATGTAATAAAAAAATAAAATCATGACGTGTTTTCTTTGGATTATTAAATTTGCTTTTGTTATAATTAGCAAAGAGTGAAAGTCCTTGGTAAGTGGGTTTGCAAGTTGCAGATTGTTTAAGTGACCTTTGGTTTTGATAATAGATTGCTTCTGTGAGACATAACTCATTTCCTAGAAGACATAAATTAGACTTTGTTCTTTATTTAGGGTGCTGCGGGTGTACAGTACACAGAAGAAACGTGTGGCCTTTAATGTTTCAAAGATGCTCTCTGGAATAGGGGCTGAAGGAGAGGTATAAAGTACTTTGCCTTTGCATTTTAGCAGTTCTATAATTGGGGCTTAATTGGAGCTCTTATGGCCCAGTGGTAAAGGGCTTCATTCTAATCAAAAACTCACCAGTTCAAATCTACAAGCTACTCCTTGGAAAACTTACAGGGAAGTTCTGCTCTGTCCTGTAGGGTTGCTGTGAGTAGGAACTGACTGCACTGTAACTTAGGACTTAGGAAGTCCTAAACTTCTCCTAGGGAATCCTAGTGGTGTAGTGGTTAAGTGCTACATCTGTTAACCAAAAGTCGGCAGTTGAAATCCGCCAGGTGCTCCTTGGATGCTCCATGGCACAGTTCTGCTTTGACCTACAGAGTCACTATGAGTCGACGTTGACTCAATGACAACTGGGTTAGGACTTTTTTTTGAAGCTCCTCCTATATCCTTGCAGTTAGATCATGGGCATCAGGCACAGGATGCCTGAATTACAATAAGGATGCATCTCAGACAGTGAAGGCTCAGTTAATATGGTGGACTGGTCTATGGGAAATGGGGAATTTGAGAGGCTGGGTTGAATTAATGATACAGAATAGAGGTTTTTAACTTGGCTGCACTGTGGATGGATTGAAAAATAGGAGTCAGATCATTTGGCTTGAGGTATGTAGGGTTATTTATTTTTAGATGTCCTTGCATGATTGTAAGGTTTAGGGAAGTTTGAGAAGTGCTGATCTAGGAAGATCTCAGCATTAGGCAGCAAGAAGGTGATTGGGTGAATGTACAACACACACACATAGATACATCCATACACACAGAGCTTTATGTAACATGGGTGATGGGTTTTCATGAATAATTACTCTAGCAGTCTTGTGTATTTGTTTGCAGTATGTTGTAGTTTCTAAATAATAAATGACAATACATAGACAAAAACCGTAGGAATTGGTAAGCATTTCTTGAGAAGGTAAAGATTTGTAATAATACTGAAATCTTGTATGTCACAGGTGAGAAGTTACCGGATGTTTCATGATGACAGCATGAAATCATTCTTTCGTAGACTTAGTTTTACTCCTGATGGATCTTTGCTGCTCACGCCAGGTATATTTAACAAAGATTTTTCTTTTTCCATATTGAGATGAAATTCACATAATATACAATTAACCATGTTAAAGTGTACAATTCAGTTGTATTTAATGTATTCATAATTTGTGCAGCTGCTACCTTAATCTAATTTCAGGACTTTCTCATCACCCTATAAAAATTCCCCATATAGCCACATTTAGCAACAGTAACCACCCATTAAGTGATTAGTCTCCATTCCTTCTTCCTCCTACCCCTGGTAACCTCTAAACTGCTTTCCATGAATTTGTCTATTATGGGTATAGTGTATAAAGGAAATTATATAATATTCATCCTTTTGTGCCTGGCATCTTTCACTTAGCCTGAAGCTTTCAAGAGTCCTCCAATTTGTGTCATGTATCTGTATTTCACTCCTTTTTTTGACTATACTGTTCTATTGTGTGTATATACCACAGTTTATCCATTCATGCATTGATAATTTTGTTTCCACCTTTTGGTTGTTTTGAGTAGTGCCACTGTATGCATTCATGTCTGTGTTTCTCTGTAGAAACAAAGCTTTCGATTTCGGGTCCTGATGGCAATGTTGGTGATGTCAGAGCTTCCAGTTTTGTGATGCTTCTTTGTAGTTCAGTGACTTCTGACTAGAACAGTGGTTCACATGCTTGTCTGTTTCAGACTAGGTGAGCTTCGGAAACTCTTGATAACCAGGGTCCTATCCCCAGATTGTGATTTATTTGTTCTGAGTGTGGCCTAGGTTTTCAGGTGACTTGAATGTCCATTCAGGATTGGGAACCTCTGGATTAGAGTTGTAGACATTTTGTCATTGACGTTTAATTTTTTATTTTTATTTTAACTTTTAATCTTTTTAATTTAATATGACTGGGTGAAAAGTACATTCCCATATAAATTTACATGCCCACCTATATGCAGCTTCCACTGCTCTCCCTGTCTCGTTACAGCACACTATTCCTCTCTGCTCCATACATGTCTCATCCTCCCAACAGTCTCCTTTCCCCTCCTCTCCAGCCGCTCTCCTTCCTCCAGCCAGAGGTCAGCAGGATGATATCCTATAGATGTATAGAACCATGAAGTGCATCCAATATATGGTCACTCTGCATTGCCAAGTCCAATCCATTCGTGTCCGAAGAGTAGACCTTCGTTATGATTTATGGACAAGGACAGCATCAGGGCCAGGGGTCATGCTCCCAGGGCAACCCTGAAACTGCTGGACCATCAATTGAGGTCTTTTAGTGGAGATCTCAGGATGCACCCCTTTTTATTCTTGTGTTGCCAGTGAGACTCAACTTAGTGAGCTCCATGGCAGCTATCACTGGTGGTGGTTGGGCACCATCCGGTTCTTCTGGTCCCATGTTGATGTAGGCACCCACTCATATGGGTCTCTCTATCTTCTGGGTTGTCTTTATCCCATGTCATTTGGTCTTTGGTGAGTATCCATTCCTGCTGAGTTGGGACCATTTGCTGTGCCCTCGGATGGCAGCTTGGTAGCTTTTAAGACCCCAGATGCCACTCACCAATGTGGGGTGCAGAGAGCCCTCTTAGCAAAATGCCAGTTGTGCAAATTGGCCTTCATTTCACCTAAGAGCATGGTCCCTGGCTCCCTACCCCAGCTACTGTATCCTTGCAATATTGGGTTAAGATGGAAGGAGTATTCAAGTTATGCTGAAGTCCACTTAATGTTGTTCTTGTTCCTAATGTGTGCTATCGCTGATTTCACCTAACCAGATTTCTAGCAACTATCTAATCTAAACTCTGCCCCCCTCGCCCTTCCTCGTTCCCCTCCCTTGCAGCTGTCAAAGAGTCTTTTCTTCTATACACAAGTCGGTTTTTGAGATCTTATCGTAGAGGTCTCATACAATATTTGTCCTTTTGTCACTGACTACTTTCACTCAACATAATGTCTTCCAGTTGAAACCAGGTTAGGAGATGTTTCCCGGAATCATCGTTATTCTTTATCATTGCATAGTGCTCCATTGAGTATGTATACCATAGTTTACGTATCCATTCTTCTGTTGTTGGGCATCTGGCTTGATTCCTTCTTTTTGGTATTGTGGACTATACTGCGATAAACATTCTTGTGCATGTGTCCGTTGGTGTGAAAGGCCTTGAATCTGTAGGATATATTTCAAGCAGTGGAATGACTGGGTTAAATAGCATATCTATGTCCATTTTTTTAAGGAAGCACCAGATTGCTTTCCAAAGAGGCTGGACCATTTTGCAACCCCACCAACAGTGTAGGAGGGTTCACTTTCTCCACAGCCTCTCCCGCATTTGTTGTTTTGTGTTTTTTGGATCATGGCCAACCTTGTTAGAGTGAGATGGTATCTCAATGTAGTCTGATTTGAATTTCTTTAATAACTGAAGATCGTGAACATGTCCGCATGTGGTTTTTGGCTTCGTGGATCTCTTCTTTAGTGAAATGTCTGTCCATCTCCTTTGCCCATCGCTTAATTGGATGATTTATCTTCTTCTTATTGATATTCTGTAGTATCTTATAGATTATGAAGATCAGGCATCGGTCTGACATAGAGTTGCCAAATATTTTTTCCCATTCTGTGGGTGTTTTTTTAATTCTATTAATAAAGTCTTTGGATGAGCAAAAGTGTTTGATTCCTAATAGTACCATTTATTTATTTTCTTTTCTGTTGATTGTGGTTTGTTTGACAGATTTTGGAGTCTGTCCATATTGTGTGTTAAAACTTCCATTGTTGCTCTTACCTTTTCTTGGATGAGCTTTATCGTTTTAGGTTTGATATTTAGGTCTTTTATCCAGTTGGAGTTGGTTTCTGTATAAGGTGTAAGATATGGGTCTTGTTTCAGTTTCTTGCAGATGGATATCCAATTTTGCCATTATCATTTGTTGAAGATACTGTTTTTACTCCAGTTTAGTGTCTTAGAGCCTTTGTTGAGTATCAACTGTTCATAGGCAGATGGTGACATCTCTGGGGTCTCAGTTCTGTTCCATTGATTGAGCTGTCTGTTCTTGTACCAGTACCAGACTGTTTTGACTACTGTGGCAGTGTAGTATGTTCTAAGGTCAGGTAATGAGAGGCCTCCCAGTGTGTTCTTCTTCTTTAGTAGTGCCCTACTTATCCAGAGCTTCTTCCCTTTCCAAACAGAATTGGTGATTTGTTTCTCTACGTCATTAAAAAATGACGCTGGGACTTGTATTGGGATTGCATTATATAAATAAATTGCTTTGGGTAAAATAGACATTTTCACAATGTTAAGTCTTTCTGTCCATGAGCAGGGTAGGTTTTTCCATTTATCTAAGTCTGTCTTAGTTTCTTGTAGTAGGGCTTGTAGTTGTCTTTGTAAAGGTATGTTATTTCTCTGGTTAGATTAATTCCTAGGTACTTTATCTTCTTAGTGGCTATAGTAAATGGTATTGATTTGATGATTTCTTCATTAACTGTCTTGTTGTTGGTATAAAGGAATCCTACTGATTTACTCATGTTTATCTTGTATCCTGAGACTTTGCTGAACTCTTCTATCAGTTTGAGTTGCTTACTTACAGATTCCTTGGGATTCTCTGCATATACAACCATATCATCTGCAAACGGAGATTTTAACTTCTTCTTTGCTGATACAGATGCCCTTTATTTCTTGGTCTTGTCTAATTGCTCTGGCTAGAACTTCTAGTACAATGTTGAATAGGAGAGGTGAGAGTGGGCATCCTTGCCTAGTTCCTGTTCTCAAGGGAAAGTCTTTCAATCTCTCTCCATTCAGGATGACGTGGGCAGTTGACTTTGTATAAATGGCCCTTATTGCATTGAGGAATTTTCTGTCTTAGCCTATTTTGCTAAGAGTTTTTAGCATGAATGGGTGTTGGACTTTATCAAATGCCTTTTCGGCATCAATGGACAAAATCAGGTGATTCTTGTCTTTTGTGTTATTTATGTGGTTAAACACATTAATTGTTTTTCTGATGTTGAACCAGCCTTGCATCCCTGGTATGAATCCCACTTGGTCATGATGGATTGTTTTCTTGATATGTTGTTGTATTCTGTTGGCAAGAATTTTGTTGAAGATTTTTGTATCTAGATTCATGACAGATACCGGTCTGTAGTTCTCCTTCTTTGTTGGGCCTTTCCCAGGCTTTGGTATCAGGGTTATGCTGGTTTCAGAGAATGAGTTTGGGAGTACTCCATTCCCTTCTATCCTGTGAAATAGTCTCAGCAGTGTTGGAGGTAACTCTTCTCTAAAAGTTTGGTAGAATTCTGTGGTGAAGCCATCTGGGCCCGAACTTTTTTTGGTTGGCAGTGTTTTGATGACCTTTTCAATCTCTTCCTTTGTCATGGGTTTATTAAGTTGTTCTGCTTCACATTGTGATAATTTGGGTAGGTGGAATGAGTCAAGGAATTTGTCCATTTCCTCTAGGTTTTCAAATTTGTTAGAGTACAGTCTTTCATAGTATTCTGTTGTGATATTTTTGATTTCTGTTGGATCTGTGGTGACAACTCCCCTCTCATTTCTAATTTGGGTTATTTGTTTCCTTTCCTGCTTTTCTTTAGTAAGTTTAGCCAGTGGTTTGACAATTTTGTTGATCTTTTCAAAAAACCAGCTTTTGGTCTTTTCAATTGTTTTTCTACTCTCTAATTCACTTAGCTCTGCTCTAATCTTTATGATTTTGTTTCTTCTGGTGTGAGGGGTTCCTCTGTTGTTCTCTTTCTACTTGTTCAAACTGTAGGGTTAGTTCCTTGATTTGGTTTCTTTCTTCCTTCCAGATGCGTGCATTTATGGAGACAAACAAACCTCTGAGCACTGCTTTGGCTGTATCCCATAGGTTCTGGTAGGAAGTGTTTTCGTTCTCATTGGAATCCGTGAATTTCTTTATTTCATCCTTGATTTCTTCTATAACCCATGTTTTTTTGAGCAAGATGTTGTTCAGTTCCAAGAGTTCCACTTTCTATGTTTTTTCTGCTATTGATTTCAACTTTTATGGCTTTATGATCTGAGAAGATCTTTGCAGTAATTCAGTGATATGCATTTTGTTTAGCATTGCATTATGTCCCAACACATGGTCCATTCTGGAGAATGTTTCATGTTCACTGGACAAGAAGATGTAGTTGTCTGCTGATGGGTGGAAAGTTCTGTATATATCAATGAGGTTTAGTTGGTTAATTGTGGCAATGAGGCGTTCTGTATCTTTACTCAGCTTTTTTCTAGATGATCTATCCAGTGTTGGAAGTGAAGTTTTCAAATCTACCACTATTATTGTGAAGTCATCTAACTCTTTTTTGAGTATAGTCAGTGTTTCTTCGATGTACTTAGGTGCTTTGATATTAGGTGCATAAATACTTAATATAGTTAAGTCTTGCCTGTGTACTGAACCTTTCAGCAATAGGTAGTGTCCATCTTTGACCACAGTGGTGGATTTGACATTAAAATTGATTTGTCTGAGATTAGAATTGCCACCCCTGCTGTTCTTTGTTCATTGTTTGCTTGATATATATTCTTCCATCCTTTAATTTTCAGTTTGTTCCTATCTTTAGATCTCAAGTGAGTTTCTTGTAGACAACATATGGATGGGTCATGTCTTTTAGTCCAAGATGTCACTTGATGTCTCTTTACTGGAGCATTCAGTCCATTCACATTCAATGTAATTATTGAGGGGTATGTGTTCAGTGCTGCCATTGTGATATGTTTATTTTTGTGTTGATGTTTTCTCTGTTGTGCTTATTAGTCTGTTCTGGGACATTGCTTTTTGTGAGTTGATTTTTCACCTTTTTCAGAGCTGGTTTTATAGTCGTTGAGACTCCTGTGTTACATTTCTTAAAATGGTATGTTACGTCTTTGTTGTGCTGCCCCTATGATCCCCCTTAATAAACTATATATAAACCCAATTTTAATTACTACCAGTCTTGTCAACTTCCTCTCCATCTGGAAGGACTATAACAACTGTAGTACATCCCTCTTTTTAATACAATGGCACCATAGTTTTCATGATGATCAGTGGATTGCTTCTTTCCATATTAAAGCTGTGATTGACTTTGAAGCCTTCCCGAACTGAGTAGAGTTTTGAGTTGTGTGTCATTCTAAAATATAAAGTTAGTGGTTTCATTCTTCTAAGCCAGAGCCAAGAACTTCTTTCAGTATTTCTTGTAGTTTGGGTTTGGTTTTTACAAAGTCTCTGAGTTCCTGTTTAACTGGAAATGTCTTAATTTCATTTTCATATTTGAAAGATAGTTTTGCAGGATATATAATTCTTGGTTGGAAGTTCTTCTCCTTCAAGGCTTTGAATGTGTCATGCCGCTGTCTCCATGCCAGCATGGTTTCTGCTGAGAAATCTGATGAGAGCCTACAGGGTTTCCCTCTGAATGTTAGCTTTGCTTTGAGTCTTGCTGCCTTTAAGAGTTGCTGCTTATGTTTCATTTTGTTAAGCTTGATTATAATATGTCTTGGTGTCTTTCTTTTGAGATGTATGTTGGGTGGTGTACGATATGCACCTGAGATGTCTGTATTCTCTTCCTTCATGATTTCTGGGAAGTTTTCTGTCAACAACTCAGCAGCGATACTCTCTGTGGTCTCAGATATCTCACCCTGTTCAGGGACTCCAATTAATCGAAGGTTGTTCCTCTTAATAGAGTCCCACATGCTTCTTAATGCTTCTTCATTTTTCTTGTTTCTTTTTTCTTTTTTTTAAAATTTTTATTTTTATTTAACATAACTGAGTGAAAATGTACATTCACATGTGAATTTACATGCCCCCCTATATGCAGCTTCCACTGCTCTCCCTGTCTCGTTACAGCACACTATTCCTCTCTGCTCCATACCTGTCTCATCCTCCCAACAGTCTCCTTTCCCCTCCTCTCTGTCCACTCCCCTTCCTCCAGGCAGAGGTCAGCAAGATGATATCCTATAGATGTATAGAACCATAAAGTGCTTCCAATATATGGTCACTCTGCCTTGCCAAGTCCAATCCATTCCTGTCCAAAGAGTGGACCTTTGTTATAATTTATGGGAGAGGGCAGCATCAGGGAAGGGGGCCATGCTCTCAGAGAAACCCCAAAACCGCTGGACCATCAATTGAGGTCTTTTAGTGGAGATCTCATGATGCACCTCTTTTTATTCTTGTGTTGCCAGTGAGGCTCCTCTCTGTGAGCTCTGTCGTGGCTATCACTGGTGGTGGCCGGGCACCATCCGGTTCTTCCGGTCCCAAGTTGATGTAGGCACCCACTCTTGTGGGTCTCTCTGTCTTCTCGGTTGTCTTTACCACATGCCGTTTTGGCCCTCGGTGAGCACCCGTTCCTGCTGAGTTGGGACCATTTGCTGTGTCCTCGGATGGCAGCTTGGCAGCTTTTAAGACCCCAGACGCCACTCACCACCGTGGGGTGCAGAGAGCTGTCTTAGCAAAACGCTAGTTGTGCCAATTGGCCTGGAATTCGCCCAAGAGCATGGTCCCCCGCCCCCCGCCCCGGCTGCTCTATCCTTGCAATATTGAGTTAAGATGGAAGGAGTACTCAAGTTATGCTGAAGTCCACTTAATGTTGTTCTTGTTCCTAATGTGTGCTGTCACCACTTTCTCCCAACTATATTTGTAGTAACTATCTAAACTAAACCTTCCTCCCTCCTCCTCCCTCCCTCCCCTCCCTTGCAGCTGTCAAAGAGTCTTTTCTTCTATACACAAGTCGGTTTTTGAGATCTTATTGTAGAGGTCTCATACAATATTTGTACTTTTGTCGCTGACTACTTTCACTCAACATAATGTCTTCCAGTTGAAAACAGGTTAGGAGATGTTTCCTGGAATCATCGTTATTCTTTATCATTGCATAGTGCTCCATTGAGTATATGTACCACAGTTTACCTATCCATTCTTCTATTGTTGGGGATCTGGGTTGATTCCATCTTTTTGCTATCGTGGACTGTGCTGCTATAAACATTCTGGTGCGTGTGTCCATTGGTGTGAAAGGCCTTGAATCTGTAGGATATATTCCAAGTAGTGGAATTACTGGGTCAAATGGTATATCAATATCCATTTTTTTAAGGAAGCGCCAGATTGCCTTCCAAAGAGGCTGGACCATTTTGCAACCCCACCAACAGTGTAGGAGGGCTCCACTTTCTCCACAGCCTCTCCAGCAGTTGTTGTTTTGTGTTTCCTGGATCATGGCCAGTGTTGTTGGGGTGAGATGGTATCTCATTGTTGTCTTGATTTGAATTTCTTTAATAACTGAAGATCGTGAACATGTCCGCATGTGTTTTTTGGCTGCCTGGATCTCCTCTTTTGTGAAATGTCTGTCCATCTCCTTTGCCCATCGCTTAATTGGATGGTTTATCTTCTTCTTCTTGATATTTTGTAGTATCCTATAGATTACGGAGATCAGGCGTCGGTCTGACATAGAGTTGCCAAATATTTTTTCCCATTCTGTGGGTGTTCTTTTAGTTCTATTAATAAAGTCTTTGGATGAGCAGAAGTGTTTGATTCTTAATAGTTCCCATTTATCTATTTTCTCTTCTATTGATTCACGTTTGTTTGACAGATTTTGGAGTCTGTCCTCATTGTGTATTAAAACTTCCATTGTTGTTCCTACCTTTTCTTGGATGAGCTTTATCGTTTTAGGTTTGATATTTAGGTCTTTTATCCAGTTGGAGTTGGTTTTTGTATAAGGTGTAAGATATGGATCTTCATTCAGCTTATTGCAGATGGATAACCAATTTTGCCAGCACTATTTGTTGAAGATACTGTTTTTACCCCAGTTTAATGTCTTAGGGCCTTTGTCGAATATCAACTGTTCGTAGGCAGATGGTGTCATCTCTGGGGTCTCAATTCTGTTTCATTGATCGATCTGTCTGTTCTTGTATCAGTACCAGGCTGTTTTCACCACTGTGGCAGTGCAGTATGTTCTAAGGTGGGGTAATGAGAGGCCTCCCAATGTGTTCTTGTTCTTTAGTAGTAGCTTACTTATCCGGGGCTTCTTCCCTTTCCAAACAAAATTAGTGATTTGTTTCTCCATCTCATTAAAAAATGATGCTGGAACTTGTATTGGGATTGCATTATATAAATAAATTGCTTTGGGTAAAATAGACATTTTCACAATGTTAAGTCTTCCTCTCCATGAGCAGGGTAGGTTTTTCCATTTATCTAAGTCTCTCTTAGTTTCTTGTAGTAAGGGCTTGTAGTTCTCTTTGTAAAGGTCTGTTGTTTCTCTGGTTAGATTAATCCCTAGGTACTTTATCTTCTTAGAGGCTATCGTAAATGGTATTGATTTCATAATTTCCTCCTTAACAGTCTCGTTGATGGTATAAGGGAAATCTACCGATTTACTTATGTTTATCTTGTATCCTGAAACTTTGCTGAACTCTTCTATCAGTTTGAGTTGCTTACTTACAGATTCCTTGGGGTTCTCTGCATATACAATCATATCATCTGCGAACAGGGAGATTTTAACTTCCTCTTTGCCGATGCAGATGCCCGTTATTTCTTGGCCTTGTCTAATTGCTCTGGCTAGAGCTTCTAGCACAGTGTTGAATAGGAGAGGTGCCAGTGGGCATCCTTGTCTAGTTCCTGATCTGAAGGGAAAGTCTTTCAGTCTCTCTCCATTCAGGATGATGTGGGCAATTGGCTTTGTATAAATGGCCCTTATTGTGTTGAGGAATTTGCTGTCTATGCCCATTTTGCTAAGAGTTTTTAGCATGAATGGGTGTTGGACTTTATCCAATGCCTTTTCGGCATCAATGGACAAAATCAGGTGATTCTTGTCTTTTGTGTTATTTATGTGGTTAATCACATTAATTGTTTTCCTGATGTTGAACCAGCCTTGCATCCCTGGTATGAATCCCACTTGGTCATGATGGATTATTTTGTTGATATGTTGTTGTTGTTTCTTTTTTCTGATTTCTCCTCATAGACGCTGGCATCAGTAGCTCTGTCTTTCAAGTCAGAAATTCTTTTTTCCATTTGTTCTATTCTGTTTTCTTGGCTTTGCATTGAAGTTTCTATGTCTTTGATTTTGTTCTTGATCTGTTGGATTTCAGAGTACTGGTGTTCCATCAGATTGAACAACTTGTTTAATTACTCCTTTTGTTCTGCTGCATTTTGTATAAGGTCTAGAAGGGCTCTGTATATAATCATTTTGTATTCACTTTCTGATGCTTTCATAAAAATTTTTTCATCTGGAAAACTCCTTGATTGCTTTGTTTGGGAGCCTTCTGAAGCCATGGGTGATTTCTTGTATGCCACAAGTGTCTGTTGCTTTTTGGGTCCCTGCTGGAAGAGATACTGCGAGGATGTACTCCAGATGTTTCTCTAGGCTATCTTAAAATGTAAATCTAAAGGTATCTGACCACTTCTCAAGTCAGTCAGGTTTTCAGGTGTAGAGTTACCTCTTCCCAACTGTCAAAGTAAGCACCTCTTTATCCAACCCCAGATGATACAAAGTAGTTCAGAATACAGCAATGCTACTGCCCTGTTGGCTTTTGCTGACAGGGCCCAGCCTTAGGTGACACTGTGTAAAGTACTGCTTTTCTGGTAGAAAAGCACTCTCCTGTGGGCAGGCTCTGGCTCCCAAGCTAAGAATTAGGTCCAGCTGCGGCCACCTTGTCCAAGATTGCACCCTCCACACAGGCAACAGATAGAGGGGCTAAAGGTGCCAATAGGTAGAATTCCTCGGCTTCTGTTGCAGGGCCCCCACTGTAGGCGATACTGTGTAAATTACTGCTTTTCTGTCAGAGAAGCGCTGTCCTGTTTGTAGGCACTGGCTCCGAGGATAAGAATTAGGTCCCACTAAAATCTCTGTACCCAACATGGTGTCCCGCACACTGGCAGTGCAATTCCGTACAAACTCCGCTGTGACAGAGATAAAAAGACAGGCGCAAAGTGGCTAGATTAACAGAGTCCTAAGCCTAGCTCTCTAAATATGGGAATTTTGCTTGCCTATTCCCCCAGCAGCATGTCTGAGTCTAGCTGCTAGGCAAGAGTGAGCTCTGCCTGCTGGCCAAGATGGTGAAAAAAAAAATCAGAATGGTGCATTTACCTTCAATCCATGAGAGCCAGGACTAGTGAGGAGCGAGAGTCAACAAAAGAGAGGACGTTTTTTGCTCAGTGGTATGAAGTCCAAATTAACAGCCCTGTGCCGTGTCCTGGGGCTGATTAGGTGATCAGAGGGCTCTGTTTGATTATCACTTCAGGTCTTGGTTTCCAGAGGGATATAGGGAGACGTGTGCTTAGCCTGTCATCTTGACTGTGCCGTGATAGTTTAATTTTTAAAAAATTTTTAAGTCTTTTGATAATTGCTTTTTTACTAGAAATGTATATGGACAACTTAGTACTAAAGCCAGAGATAAAGTATCTATTATCATTTTTCAGTCTTTTGAATAATGACAAATTATTGTGTTAAGAGGTAGACATGGAGACAAGTTTGGTTCAACCAACTTGTGGGAATGGGAGTGGGTAAAACCCATGATATCAGTAAAATCACCATGAAAAGACAGGTTTGTTGTCTCCATGATGGTAAGACATTAAGCCCAGTAAGATCACCTTAGACAATGTTTTTACTAGAGTGTTCTCAGAGAAGAATACTTACAAATTTCCATGGCTTGAGTACTCTCTTATGTGTAAAAATGACAACACCTAGAATCAGGCCTGGGGGCACAGGTTAGATTTGCTAGTAGGAGTTCTAGCCAAGTAGACAGGCCCAACAAAGGTGTAAATCGGATACTGCATATGCTCATAACAGGCTTAAAGGAAACGTAAGGGAATGTAGGGAATGAGACTTGGGCCTGGGGAGTTTCAGGATCAAGAATAAATAGTTAAATGTAATAAAGTTATTAAAGAGAACAACAAATCCTCTACTAAGTGCATACTCTTAAGAAAGATTTTCAGTTAAAATCGGTACTAGATGCCTGCTATTACCATTATTATACTGCATTATCTTTAGGGTTTTAGTGAATGCAGGGCAGTTAGAAAATGAAATTATTAAGATTGAAAAACAGATAATCCATTCTGTTGTGGTAGTACTGCATTTCTAGAAAACCCAAGAGACTGAGAAAATAGTATCAGAATGAAAAAAAAAGAATGGGAGGGTGGTTGGATATGGTGAAATATATTCAAATCTTCATGTTTTTTTCTGTACTAGCAGTAAGTACTTAGAAGTAGATAGAGGAAAATACTGTATTCACAACAGTGTAAAACCCCTAAAAGACATGGAAATAAATTTAATTACAATGGTGCAGGACCTTTTTGAAGACTAGAAAGTTATAGTGAACATTATAAAACAAATTCAGAGCAAATGGAAAGCTTTGTCATGTTCTAAAAAGTTAATAGGAACAGTTTATTTCCCCTTAGGTTTCTACTAGGGTTTTTTTGTTTCCTTTTTTAATTGGATGAAATCTCAGCTTTGTTTAGAAGAATAAATGCTGAAGAATAGCCAGGAAGGTATCAAAAATAAGAATGATACATAAAAGGACCTTTGCCTTGATGCTTTAATACTACTGTTACCAAGTCAGTATAGTACTGATATAAAAACAAACAAGTAGATTAATGGAATGACAGAGAATCTAGAAATAGATCCTGGAATATAAAGGAGTTTAATATGTAATCTAATGGTACTGCAGTGAGAAAATGGATTATTGAATGAATGTGCTGGTATGGCCAGAAGTCTGCAAGAAAATTGGAGCCCTAGCACGTATATATATAAATAAATTCCAGGTGGACTTAATACTTACGCAAAAGAGGAAAACATGCAACTCCTGCAAGAAAGTCTAGAAGGACAGGGTAGGAATGAGAAAGACCTAACTTAAGACTGGAAACCCTGAAGAAGCTCTTGAAGAGATGATGGACCTATTTGACTATATTCAAATGTATAATGTTGACATGGCAACAGATATGGTAAGCTAACTCAGGTACTGGGAGGAAATATTTGTGATACGAGAAACAGAGATCTATATATAGATCTCTCTCTCTATATAGGTCTATAGAGAGAGAGAGATCTATATATATATAATATACAATGAGTTCTTCAAAATTGACAAGGACAAAAAAAAGAAAGGAAGAAAGAAAAACCAAGGAGAAAAAACAAGTATAAGAATGTAATTTATAGAAGAGTAAATATATGTGTTCAACACATAGGAATAGGTTCTGAAATTCACTAGTAATCAGGAAAATGCAACTCCAAGTGATTATAACAACTAGATCCCTCTTCAGACTGGCAAAAAACCCACCTATTGATGATGGACAGGAGAATATGACCATTGCTGTTGGAAATGTGAGCTGTCACAGCCTTTTGGAAAACAAGTCTAGTAATGGTTACATACATATACCCTTCAGTCCATCTGTCCCATGTCTGAGGCTCAAGTCCTTAAGAAATAAAAGCTTAGTTTATAAGATATATTCAAAGATGTTTATCACAAGCTTTGTTTCTAATGGTAAAACGAAAACAGTCTAAAGTAAGGCTATAACCCATTGTTGTCAAATTAATTCTGACTCATAGCAATCCTACAGGGCATAGTAGAAATGCTCCATAGGGTTTGGAAGGAGTACCTGGTGGACCTTTCAGTTAGCAACTGTAGCTCTTGACTATTACACTACCAGGGTTTCCAAAACAAGGCCATACTCATCGAAAAGAACAGGCAAATGAGTTAACGATATTTTCATTAGGATATTGTTGTAATTACTGAAAAACAGTGTGTTAGTGCTATGCAAGTTGACTTTCATGAACACTGTATGACAGAAAAACAAAATAAGAAAAATGATAATATTCCATTTTGAAAAACGGATGACAAAAAAAACCCCACTCTTTGTGTACATTACATGTGACTGAGTTATAACCAGTTGTAATGATTATATGAACATGGAGGAAATACAGAAATGGCATATAATGAGTTATTAAAATGGATTAGCTGAGAATGGAATGTTGGAGTGAAACAGGGAGAAGATAGGTAATAAAGTTAAAAAGTGTCTTGATATTGTCTACTCCCCAGTATATGTGAAATGGTGACATGTAAAATTACATATGTGTGTATATGTGTAAAGAAATATTGACATACAATAGGGAGATGTGTCCAAGAGCGGCTATGCTGAGTCTTATTTTCAAGACAGGGTCTGCCCTGGTTTGGAGTACATCCTGGTATGATTGTAGACCAGCTCTCAAAAGTGGGTTGTTCTGAAGCTAAGGCAGGTTCTGCAGGGGATGGAGACTTTAGCAGAGAGTTTGGTCTTCTGGCAGCCTTATAGCTTGATCAGACTGCTGGCAAAAAGCCTGAGTCACGTATTTTGAATGGAAACCGAGATTGGAACCAAAGGAGCAGAGGGCCAGAGGGCCAGGTGGAGTCTGAAGAGCTGGATCTAGGATCCAGCCATAGGGTTGAGTACTGGGCACAGAGCTTTACCAGCAGGAGTTGCCTGGATCCTAAGGTTAAGATCCTCTGTATCAAGGGCTCCCTGCTTTTAGCTTTTTCCTGCCTAGGGCACTTGGAAATACAGGGAGGGAGAGATGTTGTGCCTTAAGATGGTACAACTGGAGTAAGAGGGTGAGACCAGATAGTGAAACAGAACTTATATTTGTCCTTAGTCCCCAAAAATATTCTCCAGAGAATACATTTTTAGGGCAAAATATTTTACAAAGCAAGATTGAATACTCTTGAGTTTTTGTTGAGAAACAGTTAATACATTTGCTTTCCTTCTGCTCCCTTTCCCCAGCCGGATGTGTGGAATCTGGTGAAAATGTAACAAATACAACTTACGTTTTCTCCAGGAGAAATCTTAAAAGGTATGCAACTGAGGAAATATTTGAGGTCTTTACCCTTTTTGCCTTTTGCTGAGTGACAGTGCCTTTTGTAATGCTAGGCTTTTTCTTTTAGGCCTATTGCTCATCTTCCATGTCCTGGAAAAGCAACACTTGCTGTTCGCTGCTGTCCAGTCTACTTTGAATTGAGGCCAGTAGAGGAAACAGGTAGCTTTAAAGCACTCTTGTTATGTAAAATATTCTCTTGCAGGCACAGCACCAGCTTGGGAGTTGGTGATGTGGATTCTGTCTTGTAGGGGAAAAATGACTATGTAGGTTTGGTTTAGACACTCTCAAAAGTTGGAACAAATACTGTTGATATCAAAATATGTGTTATTTTTCTTTTTTTTTTTGCATTGCTTAGAATACACTCTTTGCTTAAAGTAACTTTAAAGGAATCTAAGTACTAGTTTTGTTATTTTACTAAAGCAGGGTGAATGTCATTGTGCAATATGTGCAAGAAAATAATTAGAAATAGGGTTTTATTTGTTTTTAACTTTGTTTTTCTTCTGGTTGCTTTTAAGATTTTGTCTTTGTCAATGACTTTAAAAATCTGATTATGATGCGTGCATTGGTGTAGTTTAATTCATATTTCATGTGCTTGGAGTTTAGTGAGCTTCTAAGTCTGAATTTATGGTTTTCATCAAATTTGGAATTTTTCAAACATTGTCATTTCCACTCATTCTTCTTCAGGGACTCCTATTACACATGTATAAGGGCAATTATCTTGCAGCTCACTAATCCTCTGTGCACTTTTTAAAGTCTCCTTTTCTCTCGTTATTTTGCTTTGGAGCTTTTTGTAGCTGTGCTTTGAGTTCATTAACCTTTCCTTTTACGTCATCTGCCCTTAGTCCCATCCAGTGTATTTTTTTAATCTGCAGCATGATAGTTTTCATGTAAATGTTTAAGTTTTATGTATTCTGTGTCTCTACTTAGCATACCCAGTCTTTTCTCTTGCTTCTTGAACATACAGAATACACTAATAATTCTCTTAATGTCCTTGTCTGCTAATTCTATCATTTATGTCACTTTTGGGTTGGTTTTGATTTGTTGGTGTTTCTTTTCACTGCGGGTCATGATTTCTTGCTTCTTTGCATGTCTGGTAATTTTTTTATTGGGTTCCAGACATTGTCAATTATATCTTACTGGATGCTGGATTTTATTTTACTTAAAAATATTCTTGAACTTTATTCTGGGGTGCAGTGACTTGGAAACATTTTGAATTTGGGGGTCTTACTTTTATTAGGTGGGGTAACAACAGTGTTTTAGTGTAGAGCTAACTTTCCTCACTACTGAGGCAAAATCCTTTGGGTACTGTAACCAGTGCCCTGTGAAATATGAGATTTTTCATCCTCATTGGTGGGAACATACCTCGTTCCTGGCCTTGTGTGACCTTCAAGGACTGTTTTGTTTCTTTCCAGTAGTTCTCTTCTCATGTACTTGCAGTGATTGGGACTTACCTGAAATGTTGAGAGGGACTCAGTAGACTTCTCTCACTGTTCCTTCACTGTGCCCCATGAGCACCAACTGCCTTGGTCTTCCTGCATGTCCCATGTCCAGCTTTTCCTCTAACTAAGGAGCCCACGGGTTCTGTCTAGTTTCCTTCTCCCATGACTGGCCTGGACACTGCCAGCAGTAAGCTGAGGGATTCATAGGACTTAGCTTATTTGTGTCTTATTTTTCAGGGATTGTCCTTCATGATGGCCAGTGAGATGAACACTATTGTTTTATGCATTTTGCCTGGTATTTTAGTTGTTTTGAGTGGAAGGGTAAATCTAGTTCCTGTTACTTCATGGTTGCAGCACACACTGTTGTTACCTTTTTAATCCTTTACGTGAATGAATATAATTAATTCAACAGAGCCCTGAAACATCGTTTGATGATTTATGTTTCAGAGTAACCCTTATTTTTCCTTATTAGGAAGCGACTCTTCAGGTTGCCTTGCCTCGTTTACAATTCTTTTTTACTTTTCTCTCTTTTGGACCTCAGATACCTATGATTCCTGACACCCTGTCCTCTCTGGTTTCTGCATGGCTCCCTGTTATTATATATTTATGTATAAGTAAATAAAATGTAAATATCAAAAAACCAAATTCTTTTGTAAAGCATCAAACGGATTAGTTTTTAGTAAAATTATGTCCCTTATGTCCCTTGGGAGAAGGGTTTTTGGAGGGAATTTGTTCTTTTGGGAACTCTGCTTTTATCTGTTTACTTTTCTTTCCTTTGCTCCCGTGCTTCCCCTCCATGCAGACAAATCATCACAAGAGCCGTGTCAGGAACTGATGAACCTGCCTTACCGCTTTGTGTTTGCTGTGGCTTCAGAAGATTCTGTGCTTTTATATGACACCCAGCAGTCTTTCCCTTTTGGTTATGTGTCTAACATACATTATCATACCCTGAGTGATATTTCATGGTGAGTAGCTGGGGTGCCACCCCCTTATCAATGCAGGCTTGTGTTCCTGTGATGCTGCATACGTTTCAGCAGAGCCTCTAGAATAAGATATATTAGGAAACAGAGCCCTGCTGATCTACCTAGGAAAATCAGTCAGTGAAGACCCTGTGGATAGCAGTGGTCTGATCCTGTTGTGTGTCAGGTTGCCATGAGTTGCGGCCAACTGGACGGCAGCAACGATAACAGTAAGCTGGTGATAAGGGCAGGCAAAAGCAGGAGATGCAGTGTGTGTTACCCCGCAGTAGACCCTTGGTTAGAGAGTACGTCATTGCTAAAGATGGCTTTCTTTGTCCTTACTTGCCATTATTTTCTGCTGCTGTTCATTTTTCCTATGAGATTAATGTGATTTAAATAAACTGAGGGACACCCCCTGGTTGTTTGGGGAATCAGCAGGCCCCACAGAGCTGCCCCTTAGGGAAAAAGTCCACACCTGTGAGGCCTTACTGCTGTAGCACGGGAATGTTGTGCAGAAGCTACTCTGCCTTCAGCGCTGAGCCCCCTCTGGGTTCCCTGGTTTAGTGCCCTTGGCTGACTTGTGCCCAGCATGAGCGAATGCTTGGTCTGGCCACTCACGGTCTATGGCTTGCTCATGGTCTATGGCTTGCTCTTCCTAACTCCCTTTTTCTTCTTTTAATTGAAGCATAGGTCATCTCACCTTTGTTTGGGTAAGATCTGGTACCAGTGAAGGTGTGCTATGGTGATTTAGAAAACTGAGGTGGGATTGGGGCAGGAATGCGTGTGGCTAAGGAGCTGACACAACCTTTTAGTTATGGTGTCTCTCTGGGCTTTTGCCTTCGGACAAAGCTTGGAATTTTGCTTGAGCTTCTGTGTGAGGACACACTGTGATAGATATGTGGTCCTTGACTGTGTTTCTGACTTCTGTCTCCTGTTTTGGGAACAAGGTCCAGCGATGGGGCCTTCCTGGCCATTTCTTCCACAGACGGTTATTGTTCATTTGTGACGTTTGAGAAGGATGAACTTGGAATCCCTTTGAAAGAGAAGCCAGTTTTGAGCATTAGAACTCCTGACACAGCAAAGAAAACTAAGAGTCAGATACACCAAGGGTCTTCACCAGGACCTAGATTGGTGGAGGGAACCCCCACCAGTAAAGCCCAGGATCCCAGCAGCCCCAGCACCATCACCCCTCAACCTAGGCCGTCGCTAGCCCTGTCAGCAGTCAAGGACATGCCTTCAATGACTCCTAGTATCAAAAGCACCTTGACAGCGCCTACAGAGGATAAGAAGACCCCACAACCCAGTGGTCCCAGCATGAAAGCCCACCTACCCCGCAGGGTCACCCTGAACACGCTGCAGGCCTGGAGCAAGACACCATCCCGGTAAAAGTTGCTGATACAACAATTTTTCATTGTAATATGAGACACTGACTAAAAACTGAAAATCCTAACCTGTTGGAGGGGATTATGTGCAGCCCATACTGCTGCTAGGAAGAGTCCTTATTGTCAAATCGGAGAGTGTCATGTTCTTGCTTAGATACTGCTGTTGGTTCTCTGTTTTCTGCCTGTCCAGTAAAGTACAGGCTTGTGTGTGGGCACATGGACTGTAGGTTGGCTGCAGCCCATGGCTGGACCGTTGTCTCTCATTCCCTTGCTCCCCTGTGCCTCCGTTTCCAGCCCAGAGCACACCACACCCTCTGAGTCCTCTGTGTCTTTACCTTTCTATGGAGCGTATCTTCTTTCCTTGGTGACACTAGCATGTTCCTGAAAGACCTGTTGGAGTGTCCCTCCTCTACTCCTGGCCATTGTGGCTGCTCAGCACTTCTCTCTTTCACAACATGTTGCCTTTGACTGCTGGTGCTCATTTGTCCTTCCTTTCCCTGCTAGAGCAGGTGCCCCTCAAGCATAGGAAGTGCATCCTCACTCTTACCAGGCATAGTAGCAGGCACTTTACCACATGTAGGAAACCAAAGCGGCATCTTCTTAAGATTGTAAGATTCTAGGGAACTGAGACAACCTTTTAGTTATGGTTTCTCTCCTGGTTTTTGCCTTCAAACAAAGCTTGGAATTTTGCTTGAGCTTTTGTGTGAGGACACACTGTGATGTGTGGTCCTTGACTGTGTTTCTGACTTCTCTCTCCTGTTTTGGGAACAAGGTCCAGCGATGGGGCCTCCTGGCTGTTTCTTCTGCTGTTTCCAGCATACTGGCACATGGTAAACAGTTGTTTCTGACCTGACAGTCAGGTCATCTCCATGGTGATGCCATACTTGGTTCCTCCTCTTTTTGTGTTGATCTTGCCAACATCCGTGGCGGAACTCACTGCTCACTGCAGCTGGAGAACCTCGCACTCATCGCAGCCCCTCTGTTGACAAGTAGCAGTTAGCCCTCGCTTTCTGTCTTTTGGCCCTCGGACGTCTAGTTACTCCTCTTGCCTCTGTACTTCCTTCTCTACTGGTCACTCTACTTGCCAACCTTCTGGATCTGTTGATTTGGGAGCTTTGTGGGCTGGGGAAGGGGTGCTGACAGGGGCTTCAATGAGGAAGGAGGGAGCAGTGACTGGCGACGACAGAGTGCTCTGTTCTTCTGTTCTCTACTGTGTTCCTGTCACTTTTCCAGATGTGCAGCTCTCATGTCATCCCCAGGTTCTTTTAAATGTCTTTGATAGAGAATATTTTTTTTTCTCTTAATTTCTTTGAAAGTATTTATCAAGCTTCTTACTGCTATAAATTTTTAAAAATAATAGTTGTTGAAAATTAGGAGTCTGTATTTTATAAAAGAATTATCAATGTTTTGGAGATTTCTAGATGTAGAAATCATGGCTAGTGTCATGTATGTATCATTTACCTGGGGTGCTCATTGCACTATTGGTACTAAGAGGTCTTGAAACCTTTGGATGGCTAGCTAAAGTTTAAGTTGACCATAATACCTGTGACAGTTTAACTCAGTATGTAAACGTAATCATCAGTTACTAACGCCAGCCTTATGTTTAATGCTGTACATGATGATCAGCTGAATTAAAAAAATTTTTTTTTTTTGGTGATTAAGTGAAAGTTTACAGTCAGTCAATTTGCTATATAAAACCCTGAGCACCCGCCTCTATGCATCTCTATCTGCTCTCCTTACCCTGTGACAGCACACTCTTCTTTTCCATTCTTTACTTCCAGTATCCACTCAGTCAACACTTGTCCCTTCCTCTCTACTCTCCCCTCTCCACTCTAAGAAGAAACTAGTAGGATGGTCTCATACATATATTAAACCATAAAGTACACACACCACATGCATCACTCTGTCCCCAAGTCCAGTCCATTCTTTGTCTGAAATGTTTGCTTCAGTACTGGTTTCGTTCTGGGTTAGCAGCATGTCTAGGGGCCATGTTCTCAAGGGACCCTTGAGGTTGTCGGACCATCAGCTCTGGTCTTTAGAGCTGTAGATCTGCACACCCCTTTCTCACATGCTATGTCAGGGACTCTACATTGTGTTCGTTGTCAGGACTGTCTTTGGTGGTGGCTGGACACCATCTAGTTCTGTTCGCTGATGTAGCCTCCCAGTCATATGGGTCCTCTGTCTCCTGGGCTCATTTTTCCTCCTGTCTTTGATGTTCTCTGTTTTCATCTGTTTTAGGTGGGTTGGCACCAATTGATGTTCCTCAGATTCAGCTGAATTTTTTTTTCAATTATGATTCAGTGAAAATGTACATTTCCATATAAGTTTGCATGCCCACCTATGTGCAGCTCCCACTGCTCTCCCTGCCTGGTGACAGCACACTTTTCCTCTCCATTTTATACATGTCATATCCTCCTAACAGTCTTCTATCCGCTCCTTTCCACCCTGTCCACTGCCTCCAGTAAGAGGTCACAAAGGATAACATCCTGTAGATGTGTAGAACCATAAAGTACACACACGATGTGGTCACTCTGTGTCACCAAGTCCAATCCATTTGTGTCCGAAGAGTGGACCTCTGTTATGATTTATGGATAGAGGCAGCATGTGGGTCAGGGGCCATGCTCCCAAGGGAACCCCGAGACCCCTGGACCATCAATTGCAGTCTTTTAGTGGAGATCTCAGGGTGCACTCCTTTTTATTCTTGTGTTGCCAGTGAGACTCAACTTTGTGAGCCCCCTCACAGCTATCGCTGATGGTGGCCGGGCACCATCCGGTTCTTCTGGTCACATGTCATTGTAGTTACCTACTCATGAGGCTGTTTCCATCTTTGGTTCTCTTTCCCCCATGTCGTTTTGGTCCTTGGTGATCATCCATTCCTGCTGAGTTGGGACCATTTTGTGTACCTCAGATGGCAGCATGGCAGCTTTTAAGACCCCAGACACGACTCACCAGTGTAGAGTACAGACTCTCTTAGCAAACACTAGGTGTGCCAGTTGACCTCAATTGCCCCTGAGAGCGTGGTCCCCATCCCTCCACCCCAGCTACTCTGTCCTCTTAATATTGGGTTAAGATGGGAGGAGTAATCATGTTATGTTGAAGTCCAGTTAAAATTGATCTTATTTCTAATGTGTGCTGTCACAGATTTCACCCAAACAAATTTCTCTCAACTATGTAATCTGTGCCCCACCTTCTCCCTCACTTCCTCCCCACCCTTGCAGCCATCAGAGAGTATTTTCTTCTATGCATGGGTCTGTTTTTAAGTCCTTATAGTAGGGGTCTCATACAATATTTGTCCTTCTGTCACTGACTGCTTTCGCTCAGCATAATGTCCTTGAACTGAAACCAGGTTACGAGATGTTTCCTGGAATCATCATTGTTCTTTATCATTGTGTAGTGCTCCATTGAGTATATATACCATAGTTTACCTATCCATTCTTCTGTTGTTGGGCATCTGGGTTGATTCCATCTTTTTGCTATCATGGACTGTGCTGCGATAAACATTCTTGTGCATGTATCCGTTAGTGTGAATGGCCTTGATTCTGTACGGTATATTCCAAGCAGTGAATTACTGGGTCAGCTGAAATTTTTAAGTACTTCTTTTGGTAGTTTTCAGATTTCGTGTCATACATAAAACCATTCTGACACTAATGGGCCATGTGCTCTTTGTCTTCTTAATCAAGGAGGATAAACTTAATACCCTTAAAGACAGACTCTCCACCGAATTCTGTAGCCGCCAATGTAATGTTCACCCCTTCCACAGAAGAAATTCAGTCAGGTAAGTGATAATTTTACTCATTAAAATATCCTCTGTTTTGTTCTCTTGGAAATGAACACTACATGATTTCAAGTGAGTGCTGAGCCGTCATTTAAACTCATGCTGCCTGTTAATGTCTCATCATGGGGACCCTCCTAACAGTAAAAGCTGTCACTGTGAGATACAGAGTGGGTACAAGAGGCGTATACAGAGATCAGGATTTTTCAGCCTCAGCACTGCTGACATTTGGACCGGACAATTTTTTGTCGTAGCAGCTGTCCTGTGCCTTATAGTCTGTTTAGCATCATCACTGGTCTCTGCCCACTAGATGCCAGTGCCACCCCCTCTCCCAGTTATGACAGTCATGACAGTCTCCACACATTGCCTTATGTCCCCTGGTGGGGAGAATCTCTTCTACATGGGAACCACTGTTATAAATCCTTCCCCTTAAATCAACATAGGATCTTGCCAGGCAGTTTTGTTCCTTATCTTGGCACCAAATTTGTAAATGTCAGTTCTTAATATACCAAACCAAACCATTAAATTGGTTCTGACTCATAGTGACCCTGTAGAACAGAGTAGAACTGCTCCATAGTGTTTCCAAGGAGTGCCTGGCAGATTTGAACTGTCAACCTTTTGGTTAGCAGATGTGTCAAGTAACCACTGTGCCACCAGGGTGTCCTCTTAATATACAGAAATCTTTATTAGCAAATCCTATGTTTCTTCACATTTTAGATATGCCTCGAGACCACCCATGCTGCCACCCAGAACTAAAACGTCCCAGGCTCAGTGAAAACAGTGGCAGCACCCAGAGCGTGGACCCTTGATGAGACCTGCCATCTGCCCCAGCCTGGAAACCCCCTGCACAGGGAGGCTGGGGTGAAGATGCTTGGGACCAGTGGCCTGAAACTGGGCATGATGGACACTTGTAAATTGATTTCTGTAACAGAAAATATACATGTACTGATTTTTTTCTAGAAATATGTTTGCTGTTATGTTCAGTGTACATTTCTGTGTTATATTGTGGTAAAACTTGTATGTAACATTCTGTGCAGCCATCACGAATACTTGTTTCTAGTTTTTCCGTCATCCTTTACAGAAGGAGCTCAGCCCCCTCCAAGCAGTGATTCTCCTTCCCTCTCTCACCTCAGATGACCAGTAGTAAGATTGGTCTCTCTACATCTGTCTGTTTCATGTAAGTGGCATCACGCAATATCTGTCCTTTTGTGACTGATTCATGCCACTCACTGCAGTGTTTTCAGGGTTCATCCATGTGGACGCGTGTCTCAGGGTTTCATTTCTCGTCATGGCTGTGTACTGTTCCGTTGTTACGGGTAGCCCACGTTGGGTCTGTCCAGCTGTTGGTGGACGTGTAGGTTGGCTGTGATGAACAGTGCTGCAGTGAACACTGGTGTCCAGTATATATTTTCAGCTAGGGGATGTGAACATTTTTGTACATCAAATCCCACTTTTGATGAGCGTCTTAGACAGCATTTCAGTATCAGTGACCCCTACCTTAAGATACATGTGAAAGAACAGTGGACGCTTTTCTAAAGTTGGAATCTGAGGAGAAAATGATTTAAGGTTTTTTTTTTGGAAGTTTGGAATGTCTGAAGTGATGATCAGATTTAGCTTCTAAATAGTTGGTTAATTTTTGGAAGTTTGTTATGTTTATTTTCTGAATCTGAAGGTAATGATCAATGCTCATTCTAGAAATAGTGAACTGTAGTGAATGAAAAGACAGACTGGAGATGGGAGTCACCCAGAAGTAACTCTTGTTAATGTTTTGACATGTTTCCTTATTTTTATTTTTGGGAGTGAGTTGAGGTTTTTCCTTAGATATGGTTTGGTATGCTAGTAAGTTAACTTTTAAACTGGGTTTTTCAAAGCAAAAAAAAGTAACTTTGCTAGCAGTTCATCTCTGCCTTTGCTTTCTCAGGCTCCTGGGGGTGACACTGTGTTCTCTTTTTCTGTTACAAGTGAAAGTGGGAGTTGTGGGGTAAGATGTACTAAGCGTGTTGGTGGCCCAGCAAAGCAGCCATACACTTGTGGAGCTTTGGTGTGTGGTTCTCTGGCAGCTGTGCTGGCACTGTCGCCTGGCACTTAGAGGGGGTGTCAGGAGGGTCTCGTGCTGCTTGGTGCCATCACTGATGCAGCAGACACACTGCATCCTGCATTTGAGAGGCCTGTCGCTGGGACTCTCCTCCCAGTCTCTGCAGCCTGCACGTTTGAAACAGATCAAAAGGGAAGGTGCACAGAACCTATCAGTTAAATCTCTGACCTGATGGGGGTGAGGAGTGGAGGAATGTACTCTTGCACTCAAGTCAGCAGCAACAGAGGAAGTACCTCAAAAGACACATCAATTGTTGCTGAAACCTAAATCTAGGAAAATGGAAAGAGTGTGCTCTTCTTGAGATGGAAGGTGATAAGCTAGGGGTAATTTATAGTGTTGATGTAATTGGAAGGTTAATACATATGTACTTGTAATACTGCATACTTATATTGTGGGTACTGACCACATTCAAAATCAAAATAACTAAAAATGCCAAATAGTGTCTGTTTTGAACAATGGTTAATGAGCATGGCTGCTAACTGAAAGGTTGGCAGTCTGCTTCTGGAAAGAAAGGCCCAGAAGTCTGCTTCTGCAGACTGAAAACCTTTTGGAGTATAGATCTATTCTGACACACGTGGAGTTACTACGAGTCGGAGTTGACTTGATAGCATCTGGGTAACTAGGTCCATAGGCAGTCAAACAGTGAGCAGGGAGTAGGCTAGCTTCCCCGGCCTCCCCCCAGCAGAGAAACAATGCTAGGTCTTGCAGACCTGTCTCCTGTGCAGCAATACTAGAATTGGTGTTGGAGGCAGGGTTTGCTTGTGGAAATGGTAAACTGCCTGTTGAACACAAATGACAAAATTGTCAGTAAAAGACCAGGTGATGTTAGTTACTTCAGGGTGCTTAGGGTCCTGATCTAAAATCACCTGCTGCCATCTGGGTTGTTTCCTGGGAGGCCCTTTTCAAAACGATCCTGGGCCGAAGGCAGGCAGGTTACACCCTTAGAACTGGTGGCTGTTGGAGAGCACTTCCTCACCATTTTGGATTTGTATTGGGTGCGCTGTTTAGTTTTGGTTTGGCAAAGCTGCCATATGTAACCTTTGCTGTCAAATAGTTGTTTCCACTGCTGGTTAAGTAGCGGTGGGTGAGGAGGAAGACCTTGATGTGACCCCTGGAGTCTGGCAATATGATAACAGGCACAAGCGACTGCCCCCTGCTTGGCACTCTCCGGGGGGCAGAGGGCAAGCCTCCATCCTGTGCTGCACAGTGGGAGCATCGGTGGTGCTTTGGGTCCACAGTGGTAGTGACAGCAGCTGAGCGCTGCCTGGGCAGGGCTGCAGCACAGCTGTGAGGAATGGTGTCCTGTTCAGTCCGTGTCCTGCTGAAAGCACTTGCATCTGGTCTTTAAACAGTGCCATTGATGCACGTTACAAAATCACTAGTGTCGATTTAAATAACAGGTAGGTCCACAGTCTTTGGCCTTAGAAGTCTCTTGCTGGGAACAGCAAGGGAGTCGCGGGTCCTGGTCCATCCTCTTTCTCAGCCAATAGTCTCCCAGTACTCCTGAAGCTTCTCTTTTTTGTGTCATTTTGTTATATTTCAGTCTTTGCTGCCTTTTACCTAGGATGTGTGTGTGAGAGGCAGGCAAATATTGGACAAATCATTTTATTGATCTCCACCTTAGTTTCTTCACCTGAAAAATCATGGTGTTGCAGTCAGTCTCTATTCAGCTCTAAGATCCCTGACTGCCCACTCTGGAATGGAAGCTGCGGGAACATAACCAGACAATCATTTCCTGTCCCTTGTGACTGAGGAAACTGATACCTGTGTTGTTGCATGAGCCTCAGAGGCCCCTGGAGGGCGCTGTCCACACTGGGTCTGCGCTGCCCGCGCTGGGTCTGCGCTGCCCGCGCTGGGTCTGCTTCATAGCAGCCCTTACTAGGCTTGAGGGCTTGAGTGGAGTGAGAGGAGTGACTGCCCCCAAGGCCACTCAGCCTTTCCTCTCCGCCTGAGGAGCGCTGGCCCAGAGAGGCCTGGGCAGTGGAGTGAAGCATTTGTCAACACTGGGGATGGCGGTGGGGTAGGGCAGAGGGTTGTGGAAGTAATACATGAATGTTATATTTTTATATACTCTAAAACAAAACAAGACGAAAAGTCTGCCTTGTGGAGCATGCATTCTGGTTCAGGACACCAGCAGGGAACAAAGTAAATGATGTAGTATTAGGAAGTGACTATGGGAGAAAAAACAGTGAAGGTGCTGGGGGGACTGGATTATAGAGCCAGCTGCGATGAAAAACAGGAAGTAGGGAGTCTCTCTAAGAAGGCTAAAACAGAACAGGGAGGGTGCAGGAGGACGCAATCAGGTTGGGTGGGGTATTCAGGCTTTCCCAGGAGAAGAACATCCTGAATGCAGGATCTGATGTGTTCCACATGCAGGTTGAGTGCTTTGGGTCCCAGCGTTCAGGCTAAGGTCCCTGAGTGATACAAGTGTTTTGCACTTGACTGCTATCCTAAAGGTTAACCAGTGCTGTGGAGGAAAGGCCTGGCAATCTGCTTCCATAAAAATTACAGACAAAAGGCTGCCATGGAGCCCAGTTCTGCTCTGACACACATGGTTGCTGTGAGTCAGAGTTGAATCTACAACAACAAAAGTTTTTTTCAGATAGGTTAACTGTCAGGTGGTGGTTTTGAATGATGAATTTTCTTCTGTTTGACTCTCTCTTTAGTTACCACCAACAAGGGCAGCGTGCAGAGAAAAGTGCTTTCACTAAGCAGGGCTACCCGAGGATGTGCTACTTTTGATTCCAGCTTTGGCCCTGAGAGGTTGTTTTACCCTCTAGAGATGTGGTAACCAGCACTTGCTAATCATTTCATGGGGGTCAGTGTGTAGAGCCCCTCTTTCCCTAAGTCCGGAACTACTTGATGTCAATGTCTGTTACATTATTTCAGTTGTAAAGTCTTTGAAATAACTCTGGACTCTCTGCCCTTGCTGGATCACTTGTCAGGTCTGAGGAGACATTTGTGCTTGAGTATTACCTGGGATGAGGTGAGGGTGAGGTGTCAGCCCCTCTAGGTCTTCACTGCCCACCAGACGCCTCTCCACTGTCTCCTCCACCCATCAAGTATATGGATTTGGCTGCAGCTGTGGTTCCCAGCCTGGCTGTGCATCCCATCACCTGTGGACCTTCAAAAACCAAACCCAAGTGTCCATCAAGAGATGGATGGATAGGACTTGGGAAGGCAGAGTGACCATATATTGGAAGCACTTTATGGTTCTATACATCTATAGGATATCATCTTGCTGACCTCTGGCTGGAGGAAGGGGAGTGGACGGACAGGAGGGGAAAGGAGACTGTTGGGAGGATGAGACATGTATGGAGCAGAGAGGAATAGTGTGCTGTCACCGGACAGGGAGAGCAGTGGAAGCTGCATATAGGGGGGCATGTAAATTTATATGTGAATGTACATTTTCACTCAGTTATGTTAAATAAAAATTAAAAAAAGAGATGAATGGATAAACAAAATGTGGTCTAGCTGTACAGTGGGATCTTAATCAGAGAAGTGGAATTGTGATCCATGCTGTAAATGCATGAATCTTAAAAGGTGTTTAGCAAAATAACCAGACACAAAAGGATAAATATTATATGATTTCACTTAGATGAAAGGTCTAGATTAAGCTAATGCAGAGATAGAAAGTGAATCGGTGGTTTCTAGGGGCTTGGTTAGGTGCTGAGGAGAATGGAGAGTTGTCGCTTAATGGGTACTGAATTTCTGTCTTACGTTGCATTGTGAATAACTAATGCCACTGAATTACACACTTAAAAATCCAGTGACAAATTTTATGTTCTATTTTATTTTGCCATGTGAAAAAAAACTTAAAGATTATACAAATTATTAAAAAAAATAAAATAAAACATAAACCTAACACAAGTCCTAGCTTTGCTCAGACTAGATAGGAGAGGGAGGTGCTGGACAGGCCTATGTATGTGACAGCCTCTGTGGGTGACCCAAGTGGAGAGTTGCGAGGTCTGGAAGGTACACCAGTGAAGGGACTGACATGCCTTTTAGCTCAGTGATTCAATGAAGAGCATCTGTATTCAGCCACCTAAGAGGCTGACTTTTTAATTTTTTTTATTTATTGTGATTGAGTGGAAGTGTACAATCTGATTTAAATTCACATGCCTGCTTATGTGCAGCTCCTACTGCTCTCCTTGCCTGGTAACAGCACACTCTTTTCTGTTCTATACAAGTCATAACATCTTAACAATACCCTGTCCCCTCTTCTCCACCCTCTTTACTCCCCTCTATTAAGAGGCCAGTAGGGCAACATCCTATAGATACATAGAACCATAAAGTGCACACACGATATGATCACTCTGTGTTGCTGAGTCCAATCCATTTCTGTCCGAGAAGTTGGCCACGATAAGGATTTATGACTAGGGGCAGCTTGAGGTCTAGGGCCATGCTCCCAGGAGAAGCCCTAGGCTTTTGGACCCTCAGTTGCGCTTTTAGTGAAGTTCTCAGGGTGCACACCTTCTTATTCTCGTACAGCCCGTCATGGCTGTCACTGGAGGTGGACAGGCACCATCTGGTTCTTCTGGTCGCATGTTGATGTAGTCACCCATTCACATGGGTCTTTCTGCCTTCTGCGTTCTCTTTCCCCGAGGCTGAATCTTAAAGAAAATTTTACCACCTAGTTCAGAATCTCTGATTTTACTCACAAGTTAACGAGAATGAGCAGATACCTTTTTATTGGATAATCCTCAAGAGCTGGTCTCACCCGGAGGTCACCTGACCCTGGCTCAGCAGCGCTCTGAGAAGCCCTCATTTCTGTGACTAACAGAGTAGGTACTTGAATAAGCCACTGGAGGGCGACATTGCTAGTCCTTAACCTTGCGATCAAATTTATTAACTAATGTAATGGATTTTTAATGAAACAATCTTCAGATCCCTTGCTACACAAGTTGTTGTTGTTGGATGCCATTAAGTAGATTATGACTCATGGTGACCTCATGTGACAGAGTAGAACAGAACCACAGGTGTCGCTGCCTAACTGTCCTCCCGCGGAAAGAAGACAGGACACACGAATACGAGCCACCTTGCAAGTTGCTTGCTTTATTCTTCTCCCCGCTTTATTCTTCTTCCTCTCCTTTATTCTTCTTCCACACCCGGCCCCCACATGCTTTTATCCCCAAGGTTCCTCCAATCATCATAGGCCACGTCCTCCGAAAGCTCTCAATAGGCTGACCAGCAGCCACTGCTCACAAGCATGCGCTAAGAAAGCCCTAAGTCTGGTAAACAAGGGTGTGGAATAAGGAGGGGCTCCTGCCTTGGGTGCCATCTTGGGCCGGACGCTCTGCTCCCCACATATAGGGTGTCCTAGGCTGTGAATCTATGGATATGGACTGTCACATCTTTCTCCTTCCGAGTGGCTGGTGGATTCTAACCAGTGACCTTTCTGTTAACAGCTAAGCACTTAGCCACCATGGGAGGGCAAAAACTGTGGAGCAGAACCGATGATCTTACCCACATATGAGCATATACAAACATGTTTTCTAGAAGGCTACACATGAAAAAGGAGCCTTGGTGGTATGGTGGTTAGCACCAGGCTGCTAACCAAACGGTTGGTGGCTCTAACCTGCCAGGCTTTTCATGGCGGTCCACCTCCGTAAAGCTTTACAGCCTTGGAAACCCCACGAGGCAGCTCTTCTCTGTCTTACAGGTTCACTATGAGTTGGAATCCATTCACCAGCAGTGGGTTTTTGGAAACAAGTACATAATTTTTTTATTATGATTGAATGAAAATGTACATTCTCATATAAATTCACATGATCACTTATATGCAGCTCCCACTGCTCTCCCTGCTGGTGATAGCACACCCCTCTTCTTTGCTCCATACGTGTCCTATCCTCCCAATAGTCTCCTATCCTCTGCTCTCCACCCACCATAATTTGCTTTTTTAAAAGTAATGTTTTTTTAGTTAAGTGAAAATTTACAAACAAAATCAATTTGCCGTATCAAACCCCAAACATAGACTGCTGTGCAACTCTATTTGCTCTCCCAACCCTGTGACAGCACACTCATGCCTTCCACTTTGTATATCTCGTATTCATTTGACCTAGTCTTGCCCCCTCTTCTCTGCCCTTGCCTCTCATTACTATTGGGGAGCTGCACCGACAGCCTCATGTCTTACAAGCCAGTCCAGTTTTTGTCTAAAGAGTTGTCTTTGGTGCTAGCTTCAGCTCTGGGGTAGGAACAAGAGCAGGGGCCGTACCCTCAGGTGAGCCTCCATGGTGTTTGACCATCAAGTCTGGTCTTTTAAGAGAATTCTAGGTCTGCACCCCTATTCTTCCCCCTTTATGTCGGAGAGTCTGACCTTGTCACTCAGGGTAGACTTCAGAGACGGCCAGGCACCATCTAGTTCTTCTGGTCTCGTGCTGGTGTAGACTCGGGATCGTTTGGCCCCTTTTGACTCCCCTGGGCTCACAATTTCTTCTTGTCTTTGATGTCCTTTGTTCTCCTCTGTTCCAGCTGGGTTGGGATCAGTTCATACTCCTTGCATTCCAGACACCACTCACTAAGTTGGGATGCAGACCATTTTCTTAAAAAGAAAAAGCTTAGGTGTGCCAGCTGACCCAAATGTTCCTGAGAGCATGGTCTCCAGACCCTGCTCCTAGTTCTCTAACCTTCGAAATGTTCTGTTGTAAATAGGAAATCTTTCAGCTATTGGTAATTTACTTTTATTACAAAAAAATTATAAATGCCCAATTTTTCTTGAGACAATCATCTTTACAGCATCAGAAACCTGGTTACCTAGGTGGTGCAAAAGTTTTGCACACAACTGCTGCACTAAAGGTTATTGGTTTGAACTCCCCTGGCAGTACCACAGTACTAAAGGAAGAAAGGTCTGGT
This sequence comes from Heterohyrax brucei, assembly GCA_028571685.1. Classification (NCBI taxonomy): domain Eukaryota; kingdom Metazoa; phylum Chordata; class Mammalia; order Hyracoidea; family Procaviidae; genus Heterohyrax; species Heterohyrax brucei. The sequence goes on along the minus strand of CM053157.1, from coordinate 41,867,728 downwards.
GATCTGCTTCTGTCCTGACTAGAGCCAAGAAGACCCTCTGGAGGAGTTCTTCTCTAACTCATGGGGTTCCATGAGTCGGCACTTAGCCTGTTCAACAACAGCTAATAATAACCATATCACCAACAATAACATAACCTTCAGTTAAATGGATCTTTATAACGCTGCCCTGTGCAGTGGGTCGTGACCCATCTTACCATATCAGGTACTGGGTCCTCCACGGCTCATTCTAAACTGGGTGAGCATTGCCTAAGGCCTCTCTTCCCTTCCCACTCACACTCTTCTGTTGTCACCTTAGCACCTGCTTGCCAAGAAAAGTCCTGGCCCTGCCTTTCCTCTCTGGGCCCAAGTCTCATCCCTGCTGTCTCTATTGCTGAGTCTAGCTGCACTGTAGCAGGAATCTTTCCCCATTACTGTCCTACTCAGACCCTGACCAGTCCCTTTGGGATTGTCTCATGTCAATAGAAGGGTGACAGGCCTGGTTGTTGCCTATGGAGACACTTCAGTGTGTGGCTTTTGCCCTGTCCTTTTGATTTCTGTGGAATTCTCAACCCCTAGTGCTTGAACTTGAGCCATCTCTTAATCTTGGAGACTGCTGGGTCTGACTGCACCCCATGCTGCCTTGCTGGCCGGGTGGCCTGCTGTGCCTGGCAGGGACCCTCCCATCCCACACATTTCCTGCACCAGAGCTAGTGTGGGGCTGGGGGAGGGTTGTCTTGACAGTTGTTGGTAAACCAAGAGATTTGGGTCTTCCTCACTGTGTGGCTGTGTGTGTGTGTGTGTGTGTGTGTGTGTGTGTTGGGGGCAGAAGAAAGGGCATGGACTTTGAAGTCAGAAAGGGCAAGGTTTTACTTCTGTTTCAGTCTCTAAATTGTTGCACTTCCCTTCATTTCCTTACGACTTAATATCCTTTCCTGTAAAACAGGGGTTCAGCACTTGCCTCATATGGCGGTTAAAGGATTAAATGAGATGCATACTTTCCTCTGAAGCTGTGTTCTGTTTTCTTTTTTTAGAATTAATAAATCTGATTTCTTATTTTTTATCATTTTTTGTTTTTCATAATTCATATATATAATTAAAAAACAATATTTTATTGAGTTTGTGGTGAAAGTTAACACAGTAAATCAGGTTCCCACTTCACAATCTGTGTACAGATTGTTCCATCACGTTAGTTACATTTATCCCAAAGTGTCAACATCCTCTTTACTTGCATTCGGCTTGCAGTACTCTAGTCTCCCTGCTCCCTTCTTTAGAGTAATTGTTGAGCTTTTGATCACATAGAGATGGTTCCTTGGACGAGCACTGTGCTTACACATAATATTCTTCATTTTGTGTGCCACTCTGTTGTTTGCAAAAGGGTGAGTTCTGTTTTCTGACAGAAAAGTTTCAGTGATTCCTGGTAAGATATTTGACTAGTTGGTGACTTAAAACAACAGAAATGTCTTATCTCACAGGTCGGGAGGCAGAAGTTCATACTGAGGGTCTCAGCAGGGCCATGCTGCCTCCAAAGGCTCTAGGGGAACAGCCTCCCGCGCCTTCCCACCTTCTGGTACCTCTGGGTGCTCCTTAACCGTGGCAGCCTCGCTCCCCTCTCTGCCTCTGTCTTTACGTGGCTGTCTCTCCTGACTTTGCTTCCTCAAATTTCTCTATTCTTATAAGGACACAAGTCTTTAGGGCTCTCCTGAATCCAGCATGACCTCACTTTAACTGATGACACTTGCGAAGACCGTATTTCCAAACAAGGCTCCAGGATCTGGGTGAACATGAATATGGGGGGCACTACTCAACCCAGTAGGACCCTGGTGGTGCGGTGGTTAACAGCTGAGGTTGCTCACCAAGAGACTGGCAGTTTCAATCCACCAGGTGCCCCTTGGATACCCTATGGGGCAGTCCTACTGTGTCTTAAGGGGTCATATGAGTCACAACAAGCTCTGCAACAACACATTTGGCTTTGGTTATTCATCCCAGTATACAATGTCGTGGCATGGGCTTGTGACGGAGCCTAATTGGAATATGAGGCCGGTTTTATCATGGATGGGAGCTAAACTCCAACCAGGAAGAAACTGCCTTTATTGTTCAAATGCAACAAGTCCTCTGAACTGTCCCTTGCTGGCTGAACAGGGCCCCTCCAAAGTGTCCTTTGCCTTAAAATCCACTGGCGTGGAGTCAATTCCAGCTCATGATGACCTACAAGACACAGCAGAACTGCCCCCATAGACTTTCCAAGCATGCGCTGGTGGATTTCAACTGTCCACTTTATAGTTAGCAGCCGAGCTCTGAATCACTGCACCAGGAGGGCTCATCCTTTGTCTTAAAGGCCAAAAAACCCTGTTGCTGTCAAGTCAGTTTCAGGTCATACCAACCTATAAGGCAGCATAGACCTGCCCCATAGGGTTTCCTAGGAGTATCTCGTGGATTCAAACTACCTACCTTTTGGTTAGCAGCTATAGTAGCACTTAACCTTTATGTCACCAGGGCTCCTCCTTTGTCTTAGGAAGGACAAAAAGTCAAGTCAGTGCTGGCTGAAAGAGAGGTCGTCTCAGTATGTCAGTGCCCAGGGAGACTGGTAAAACCAGCTGCTAGTGGCGTGCATTAGCTCCTATGGTCCTCAGAAGAAGTTTGTGAGATATGAGGAAACTGAGGCTAAGGAAACTTGTTCAAAATTTTGAGATTGTAGCTAGCAACTGTGTAGTAACCATCCAGCTCCAGAGCCTGCACTGTCATCCACCGTGTTACATTGCCAGAACTACAGCTTTCACTAGGAAAAAGGGTCACCTGGACAAACAAGAAAGTCCAGGTGAGCAAGGGAGGCAGTACCAAACTGTAGTTCATCCCATCTGTAAGCCTTAAAATGATATTTTCTTCCACTAGTAAGAGGAATCAAAAGATTGCATACTAGAAACTCAATCGTCATGGTGGCCTGGTCTTAGCTTTTCTGAGCCTCAATTAAGACATGAGGGGTTTAGACTGGGTCCTCTATAAATCCACAGAGGATGTGGGAGTCACAGCCTGTGGGGAGCCCTGAAGTGAAGAGAGGATGAGGGCATGCCTGAGAGGTTGAAAGTGAAAGAGAAAACTCATCCTCCATCCCATCTCATGAAGCCTGCGGGTCAGAGGGGCAGAGGAGAAAGCAAAGTGAAGATAAGCAGAGGGTGGGCCTATTTTATTTCTTTAGTTGTGTTTTAGACGAAGTTGTACAGGCCAAATAGATTAGTTTCTCATTAAACAGTTAATACACATTTTGTGACATTGATTGCCAACCCCACTATACCTCAACGCTCTGATTTTCTCAAGCTTGGTTCCCTATTTCCATCTGTCCAGGTTTTCCGTCCCCTCCTGCTTTCTAGTCCTTGCACCTGGACTGGTGTGCCCATTTGGTTTTGTATATGAGGTTGAGCTACACATATTATTGTGTGTTTTATGGGCCTGTCTAATCTATAGCTGAAGGGTGAACCCCTCAGGACTGACTTCAGTACTGACTTAGAAGGATGTCTGGTAGCCATATACTCGATTTCACTGGTCTTGAGACTCAGTCTGGTCTTTTGTGTGTGTGTGTGTTAGAATTTTGTCCTGCATTATTTTTTCGTCAGCTCTTTCTGGAACCTATTGTGATCTCTGTCAAAACAGTCAGTGGTGGTAGCTGGGCACCATCTAGTTGTACTGAATTCAATATGGTAGAGACTGTGGTAGTCATGGTCCGTTAGTTCTTGGACTAATCTTTCCCCTGTATCTTTAGTTTCCTTCATTCTTTCATGCTCCTAAGGGGCTGAGACTAGTGGAGTATCCTAGACGGCCACTTATAAGCTTTTAGATCCCAGATGCTCTCACCAAGGCAGAAGGTAGAACATTTTCTTTATATGCTGTGCCATTTGAGCTAGATGTCCCCAGAGCTCACGGTCTCCACAGCCCTCAGCCCAGTTTGGTCTCTCAGGAAGTTTAGATATGTCTATGGAGCTTCCAAGACCTTATCTTGGACAAATTTGCTGGCTTCCCCAGTACTGTGTACCGTCTTACCCGTCAACAGTTACCACTTACCTATTGTGCGTTTAGTCGTTTTTCATCCTCACATCTCCCCTCCCTCAAAGATTTTTATGAGAGAGTATAAACCTTTTCATGAATTTCTGTAGTAGTGGTCTCATACTATGTTTGTACTTTGTGACTGACTTATTTCACTCAGCATAGTACCCACCAGATTTGTCTACACTGTGAGATGCTTTGCAGATTCACCACTGTGTTTTATCACTGTGTAGTGTTCCACTGTGCGTGTGTGCCATGGTTTGTTTTTCCATCCATCTGTTGATGGGCATCTAGGTTGTTTTTATCTTTTTGCTACTGTGAAGAATGCTGCAATGAACAAGTGTGTGCATATGTCTATTCGTGTGATGGCTGTTATTTCTCTATGATATATTCCTAGTGGTAGGATTGCTGAATTTCTATTTGTAGCTTTCTAAGGAAGTCCATGTTGTTCTTCAGAATGGTTGTACCATTTTGCATTCACAGCAGCAGTGCATAAGAGTTTCAATCTCTCCAAAGCTGCTCCAACATTTGTTATTTTCTTTTTTGATTTGTGCCGATAGTGTCAGGTTAAGATAGTATGTCACTGTGGTTTTGATTGGCATCTCTCTAATAGCTAGTGGTTGTGAACATTTCCTCGTGTATCTGTTAGCCACTTGAATGTCTTTTTTGGCAAAGTGTCTGTTCATATTTTTTGCTAATCTTTTGATAGGATTATTTGCCTTTTTGGTGCAGAGGTATAGGATTTTCCTGTAAATTTTAGAGATTAAGCCTTTGTTGAATTTGTCATAGGCAATTTTTTTCTCAGTCTGTCAATTCTCTTTTTACTCTTTTAGTAAATCTTTTGATGAGCATGTGTATTTAGTATTTAGAAGATCTCTCTTATCTAGCTTATCTTCTGCAGTTTGTGTATTTCCAGTTGTGATTTGTATCCTGTTAATGCCATGTGTTAGGGCCTTTAGTGTTGATTGCATTTTCCGTCTATAATATTTATAGTGTTCTATTTCTCAAAAGAGATTGGCTTAGGGCACAATCGACTCTTGTAGATCTCATCAGTGTAATTGCTGCTAAACCATCTTACTAAATCATAGTGACAGAATTTACAAACATTAGGAAAACCTTGCCAAATGATGGACAATCACACAATCATAGGAATCGTGGCCTAACCAAGTTGATGTACACATTTCTGGGGGGACACAGTCCAATCCATGACAGAGAGACAGAGCTTAATTAGGGAACTTTCTATCTTCTGTGATGTATCTGCTGGGCAGAAGGGGGAACAGAGAGTGGAGCCAGGAGGCAGGGTTCTGACCTGGAGTCTGGCTTGGCCTGTGTGTGCCTTTATTTCCCACAGGAAAGATAAGAGTATCATCAGCCTTTCCGCCTTAGGGCTGCAGGAGGCTAAAATGGAGCCCCACAAACCTTTGCCCACAGGAAGCACTCTGTGAGCTTCCAGGGGTTGTTCTATTGCTAAGATGGAAAAGCATCAATAGTGTTGTTACAGGGTGCAAACATCACAAAGGTTAGTAAAGCCAAAAAGCAAGTTTTGTTTGGCATGTACTCAAAAGGGCAAACATGGGAAGCAGACAAGCCTGCTGCCAGAGCTAATGTCTGCCTTAATCCAAAGAAGGTTTAAAATCTTCTGTATATATTAGCATTACAAATGGCTAAAATCATCAAAAGCCTTTCACAGATTGACTAAAACCTGCTAGATCAGTGTGATTCTACATTTTGAATCATCCTTCTTAACAGTCTTTGATATAGGTTTTGGTAACTTCAGGAGGGTCTTCATTGGTCTAACAAATTATCTAGTCACTAAATGCTGATAGAGAAAGGTAAGAGTAAAGTCTCTTGTACTTGTTTGATTGGTTTGTGTGAAAGATTCCCTTAAAGATATTTTCTGAGGTGATGCAAAGTGACCGTTTCTTGTGGGAATCTTATGGTTCTATGCAGGTATAGGATGTCATCCCGCTGATCTCTTGCTGGAGGAAGGGGAGTGGGTGAAGGGAAGGGGATAGGAGGCTGCTGGGAGGATAGGACATGTATGGAGCATAGAAGAGGGGTGTGCTGTCACTGGGCAGGGAGACCAGTGGGAGCTACATATAGGTGAGCATGCGAATTTATATGGGAATGTTCATTTTCATTCAATCATAGTAAACAAACAAACAAACAAGAAAGATATTTTCTGTGACTGCCCAAATTATTGTCTTTAAATCTCAGGGCCCAGTTGACGTGTCCTTGTGATTCTACCTCCAGCTAGGTAATGTTATCTATGCTCAACGATGGGGAATAATGGTTCCAATATTATCTGCTAAATCATTAGAAAATCCAAGAGTCATCTTGGTCTTGCTTGGAGCTGGTTCTTCACAATGTAAAGAGTTAAGGGCTTAGATGTGTCCTCAAGATGCCCCTGTCCAGACCTGGGTTCCCTCCAGCATTACTACCAGCTGTCTCTATCCCTCTTCCTGCTCTTTCCCAGGTGGATGTTTTGCCTTTCCTGATGGGAGGAGTTCCCCTTCCCGCCTCCAAGAGCCCATTACAGTAGAAAGCCTATCCAGTTGTTTTTCAGTGCCCATTTAATGACCTTCAGAGTTCCTTGCCGTACATTTCTCTTTGACCTTGTTTCTTACCATTTTCTTCTCTTGCTTACTATCAGGGTTACTGTGTAACTGATTGTCCAAACGGAATCACTTGAAGACACTGGGAAAACAGGTGTTAACTGGGGCAGTCCCAAGGACTTTGGATGTGAGGTCATCCTGGTTCTTAGACGTCAGCCGCATAGACCTTCTTAAATACTCAGAAAATCCCAGCTGTAACCCTGGTGGTATACTGGTTAAGCGCTATGTGTGCTAACTGTGAGGTTGGCAGTTCAAATCCATCAGGCACTCTTTGGAAACTCTATGGAGCAGTTCTACTCTGCTATAGGGTTGCTATGAGTCAGAATCAACTTGATGACAGCAGATTTGCTTTTTGTGGGCAGCTTTATACCTACTTCACGCCTTTGTGTAGGCTGTTCCCTGTGCTTAGATGCCTTTTCTTTGCCACTCATGGGGCTTATGCTTTCCAGGCTTTCAGCCCATCGCTTCAATGTCTCCCCCTCAAGAAGTTTCCTCTGTTCCCCTACAGCACTGAAACTTACTCCAACATTCTCTCTCACTCCTCCATGTCAATTCTCATCATTGCATTGACCACAATTTATTATACATTCATTTCCTTGTTTGCTTATTAAATGTTTGCTGACTCTAGATTGTATTTCTCTTTTGTTTGAAAAAAATGTTGTGTGCCGCCTAACAGAAGCAAGGAGATGAATAAGAGTGGTTGAATAAATTAATTATTCATTAAGGTAAGAGAATTTTCATTGTAAGGTAGCACAAATGACAGCTGGGAGACAGCAACGCGTGGCCACAAGATCTTCACATTTGGTGAAGAGAGTGAATAGCACTTAGCACTTACAAGTTGGAAATCATTATATCAATGAGAAACATTTGTCTCTCAAGTTGTTCTTCAACCAGAGGATTTGTTTTCATTGTTGTAAATCATTGCAAACATTGGTCGTTTCTCTTTTAAAGCTATTATGAATGCGGGTTTTTAAGCTCCCAGCTGCTTTGCTAGTAGCCACTGAGTGATCCACCTATTTACCCAGTACCACCCATCAACCTCCCCCAAACAATCCACCCCAACAACTACTCCCCACCCACCCCACAACCCGTAACCATCATCCCTCAATCCATGCATCAACTACCTGTAATCTAACTGCCTAGCCACTTACTGGCCACAACCCACCGCACCACCTACACTCAGTAACCCACCCAGTTTCATCCAAAATGCACCACACCACTGACCACCTAGCCACTCACTAACCTATCAGCTTCAATCCACATGCCACCTATCACGTAACAACCCATCCACCCACTGGCCAGCCATAGCCTCCCAACCCAGCTATCATCTAACCATCCACCTAGCCTCCAATCACCATTCACCATAGAACCTATCTTCTAAGATCCCAACTACCTCTTAGCCACAATTCACCACACCACCTATTATATATTATATAATTACCTATCCACCTACAATCTACAACCCACCCTTCCACTTACAGTCTTTCTTTCCACCACTGGTCACAATCTAACACATCGCCTATCATCTAAGCATCCACCCACTAAGCAGCCACAGTCCATGATATCACTTATAGCCTAACCACAACCCCCTACCTCTCAGCCACAATCGGCCACACCATCTGTCATATAACTTCCCACCCCTCTACCAGCCACAATTCACCATCTCATCTATTGTCTAATCACCCACCTGCTCACCCACCTCCCAGTGACAATCTGCCACACCACATGTCATTAAACCACCAGCTTCCAGCCACCACATCACTCGTCATCTAACCAATCACCTACCCACCAGCCACAATCTACCTTGTCATCTATCATCTAACTACCCACCCACCTCCTAACCACAATCCATCACTCTACCTAACATTTTACCACCACCCATTTGTATACCACTCACCATCTAACCACCCATTTGGTTACCATCAGCCTAGCCATTGTCCCACCCTTCACCCACTCATGAATGCATCCATCTACCACCTACAAGCTCCACCATCCACCTACTGCTTATACTTCTTCCACCTACCCACCCACCCACTCATCTACCCGATGCTGGTGCCTTGGCATCATCATTTGGGCCTTATGGGTTTCTGAACACTGCCAGTTTGGGCAGGAGTTTTCCTAGATATCATGGTTTAAACTGTGTCCCCCCAAGATGCATGTTGCCATTTGGCTGGGTCATGATCCCCAGTATTTTATGATCATCCTCCCTTTTGTGATTTTTCTATGCTGTATGTTTGTTGGTGTGATTCACACAGGACACCACTTGCTAGTGTGATTAACATGGGACACCACTTGCTGGTGTGATGAACACTGGGCACTGTTTGCTGGTGTGTTTTAGTCAGCTAGGGCTGCTCTAACAGAAATACCACGGAGTGGATGGCTTTAACACAGGAAGGTTTATTCTTACACAGTCCGGTAGGTTGCATGTCCATATTCAGGGTGTCTGCTCCAGGGAAAGGCTTTATAATATATATATAGATAGATAGATAGATACAAATATAGGAAACAGCTCACGTAATCACAGAAGCTGAATGTCCCAAGCTCTGGCACAAGCCTCACGTGTCCACGGAAGCTGAGGAATCCAAGGTCAGCAAGTCAGAGACCAGAGTTGCAGATCACCAGTTGCTCTAACAGAATTACCACAGAGTGGATGGCTTTAACACAGGAAGGTTTATACTTACACAGTCTGGTAGGTTGCAAGTCCATATTCAGGGTAATTACACAGTCCGGTAGGTTGCAAGTCCATATTCAGGGTGTCCGCTCCAGGGGAAGGCTTTCCCCCTTGTCGGCTCTGGAGGAAAGTCCGGTATTGCATCAGTCTTTGTCCAGGGAGTGTCCTGGCGCAAGAACCTCTGCTCTGAAGGACGCAGTCTTCTCCTGGTGCTGCTTGTTTGATGGTAGCGAGGTTCTCCATTGTCCTTTGTTTCTTTTTCCTTTTTATCTGGAAGCATCAAGGGTGGGACAAACCACACTCCGGGGAAACTCCCCCTACAGCAGGGCGGGAAGTAATCCTATGCAGAATTCGTAGCCCCATCCTAATCCTTTAACACACAGTTTAGCAAAACCACACAGTGGAGGAGAGTCCCAAGATACTGGGAATCATATCCCAGCCACATGGCTACACATATTTTTGTGGGGACACAATTCAAACCATGACATAGTGTAATTAGCAAGGGGCACCATTTACTGGTGTGATATGTGAGGGGCCGAGGTCGAAAAAATCACACTGACAACAAACTGTTAGTTTGGTGTGGGCAGAAAAGAGACAGTCTCCTGTGAGTAGAAACTGACACCAGTTTGTTTAACCCACCAGCTTTTATTGAGCAAAGTAAACAAGTTTTCTGTTGGGAAAGTAAGAAAAGGCATCTTATCAATCTTGCTTACCTCAAAAGAAGCAGCATTCTCAGGAAGGGGGATGAGAAAGTCCTTTAACTGTTCTTCATGAATGCTGTTTTCAGCACGTACTGTTTTTCAGTACACTGAAACAACCTTGTCTCGAGGGCTTTTGCCAGGCTTTTACAGTTCTCAAGACAAGTCTCTATCATGACAAAGACTAGGTTAGGATAGGCAGGATTTTACATTCTTTCCAAACATGCACATCCACACATATGTTAAAGACGGTTAGGGTGGGACTGTAAATCTCTTCTGAAGATTACCTCCCTGCTCCAATGTACAGGAAGTTTCCCTGGAGTGTGGCTTGCACCGCCCTTTATCCTTTTATCTGTGCTCTAACCTACAATCTACAACCCACCCCACAACTTATGGTCTTTCTTTCCACCCACACACTAGTCACTGCAGCTTGTAGATGGTAGGTTAGAACATCACTAGCTGGTTTCAAAGGCCGGGCAAGTCCCAGTCATGGTTAGTGATCAGTTGCAGATAAAAGGAAAGGGAAGCAAGCAGGGAGCTGTGAACCTCGTACCATCAAGAAAGCAGCACTGGGAGTGGAGTGCATCCTTTAGACCTGACATTCCCGTGCCAAGGTGCTCCCTAACCAAAGACTGATGCAACACAGGGACCTTCTTCCAGAGCTGACACAGAGGGAAAGCCTTCCCCTGGAGTGGACATCCTGAATTTGGATTCATACCCTACTAAACTGTGTAAGAATAAACTTTTCTTTTCTTTTTTTTTTTGGCCCAAACCATCTACTTGTGATATATATGTTAGAGCATCACTAGCTGACTAAAACACCAAGAAAATTCTCATTCAAAATATTCTAAGATGAAGATTACATGTACTTAAAAAAAAAAAAATGCAGAGAGATATCTGAGTATTCCTCCCAGATTTTGCACATTCTGGGAAGTAGACAAGCCTGGGCCAGGTTATTCCAAAGATCAGGCCCATGAGTCTGTCTGTCTGGACCCAAGGACTCTGTGTCTGACAATCTCCCGCTCTACCCCTCACAGGAGAGAGATGCATGGCATCTTAGAGGGCCCTTGGAGCTGTTCCCTGTCCACCTCCTTCCCATTTCTGACCACCAGAGTATGAATTATGAAGTGTCTGGAGACATAGAAAGTTGGCTTTCTGTGAGTGTTGACAGGGACCTCAGAGATGCTCTCTGTCTAACCCTTTAGCTGACTTCGGAAGTGCTGTCACTAGTGTCTGGTTTGAGACTTGGGAGACCTGATAGACAGAAGCACAACCTCAGGGGGCCCAGTGCTGGTACTGTGTGGGGCTTTCCTTTGTCATCTACCACAATCTTTAAGTTACAGAGAACAACTTGAATACTTACATTTAGTTGGCAATTAACAGGATACTTTTCTTTGTGTCTTAGGACACAAGGATGTAGAATAAGTCACGTTGGTGCCGTCTTGAGGCTTAGCTCTCACTGGCTCATCTTCTTGATGGGTCACTCTTCCTGGAAAAGGTCCATGTCAAATGGAAGCCAAAGCCCTGATATAGGATATGGGGCTTCCAAGGACTAGCTAGGTGGCTTCAGAGGCCGGGCAAGTCCCAGTCACAGTTAGTGACTAGTTGCTGTCGAGTTGATTCCTGCTCTTGATGATCCATATGTGCTCAAGTAGAGCTGTGCTCCACTGGATTTTCAATGGTTGCTTTTTCTGTAGTAGATTACTGGGACTTTTCTTCCAAGCTGCCTATTGGAAGGCATCCAATTTTTTGGTTATCAGCTGAGTGTGTAACTGTTTGCAACACCCAGGGACTCCAATACAGACCAACAGATAGACAGATAGCTCCCGCCTCGTTAGCTCCAAGTCTTGGCGACCTCACACACAACGGAGCAAAATGTGGCCTGGTCTTGCATCATCCTCACACTTGCCAGCGTGTTGAAATTCACTGTTGCAGCTCCTGAATCAATTCAGTTTGCAAAGGGTCTCCACTGACCTTGTTGGTTGATGTCCTTCACCAGCTGTTGATTCCTCTCTGAGGACAAGTTAAATGCAAGGGAGCTGGAAAGTGATTTGTTGTGATCCATAAGGTTTTTACTGGCTAATTTTTAGAAGTAGACCTCCAGGCTTCTCTTTCTAGTTCATCTTTGCCTGGAAACTGCGCTAAAGCTTGTCTACCTTGGGTAACCCTGCTGGTATTTAAAATATCAGTGTCAAAGCATTTAGTAACATGGTATCATGCAAGCCACCACGGTGTAACAAACTGACAGACAAGTAGTGGGTAGTAACATGTAACCGTGGGCCTTCTCTGCACCTTCAGCATGTCACTCACACTCTCACCTGCCCTGCAGAGACAGTGTCTGCTCAAAGCATCCTGCAAACAGCTGAACCCCTGAATGTTAGTCTTCTTGCCGGGCAAGCTCAGTTTGTCTTCTAAATACAAAACCATGCCTCAAAAGAGGCTTAAGTTTATGGCCTCCCTGGCAATACATTTTACCCACAGGTTTGAAGAAACGTACTGATTTCATAGCAGAGAGCTATGAGTTGAAACTGACTTGGCTACATGTAACCCCACGACCGTGCGTCCATCAGTTTGTCGTGATGATGTGGGTCACACGTTGCTGTGGCACTGGAAGCTTTACCACCAGAATTTCACCACCAGCAGAGTCACTCTCAGTAGAAATGCTTCAGTGGAGTGTCCTGACTAAGACAGACAAAGAGGGACATGGCAGTCTACTTCTGAAAACATTGGCTAGTGGAAATCTTATGAACAGCAAAGGAACATTGTCTGACACAGGGCAGGAAAATGAACCCCTCAGGTTGGAAGGCATTCAAAATAAAACCAGGGAAGAGCTGTGTCCTCAAAGTAGAGTCAGCCTTAATGATGTGGATGGAGTCAGGCTCTTGAGACCTTCATTTCTCAGTTTCCTCATGACTCAAAATGAGAGAAAACAGCTGCAGACATCCATTAGTAATCAGAATAAAGAATGCACACAGTATAAATCAGAAATTTGGAAGTTGTCAAAAATGAAATAAGATGCATAAAGGTCAGTACTCTAATAACTAGTGAACTGAAATGGATTGGTATTGGCCAGTTTGAACTGAACAATCGTACAGTCTATTATGTTGGGAATGACAAAAGGAACAGGAATGGTGTCACATTCATTGTCAAAAAGAACATTTTAGGATCTGTCCTGAAGTACAGCTCTGTCAGTGACAGGATCATACCCATACGCCTAAAAGGAATACCAGTTAACATGACTATCATTCAAATTTACACACCAACCACTAAGGCCAAAGATGAAGAAACTGAAGATTTTTACCAACTTCTGTAGTCCGAAATTGGTCAAATGTGCAATCAAGACAATTGGAGTTTGAAAGCTGAAAACAAAGAAGGACCAGTAGTTGGAAACTATGGCCTTGGAAATAGGAACGGTACTTGAGATCACACAGCAGAATTTTGCAAGACCAGTAACTTCACTGCATATACATTTTTTCGACAACAAAATGATGGGTGTATACATGGACATTACCAGATGGAATACACAAAAATCAAATTGACTAGATCCGTCATAGAAGATCATGGAGGAGCTCAATATTGTCGGTCAGAGCAAGAACATGGCTGATTGCAGAACAGACCATCAATTGCTAATATGCATATTCAAGTTGAAGCTGAAGAAAATTAGACCAAGTTCACGTCTTGTTCATCAAGTACCACTATAACAGTAATACCGCAAGTGGATGGTTTTAACAAAGAGAAACTTATTCTCTCACAATCTAGCAGGATACAAATCCAAATTCAGGGCGTCACCTTCAGAAGAAAGTATTCTCTCTCTTTTGGCTCTGGAGAAAGGTCCCTGTATTGCATCAGTCTTCCTTTGGTCTGGGAGCATGTCAGCTCAGAAACTTCAGCTCTAGAGGATGTGTTCTGCTCCCTGCCCTGCTATCTTGGTGATATGAGGCCCTAGTGTATCTCCACTCTCCTCTCTCTCTCATTATTTCAAAAGACTAGCCAAAGACACCATCCAATCCTGTAGACGTCATCAATACAACTTCTTCCAATCCATCCCGTTAAATCACAGGGACACAATTTACAACATAGGGGAAAATCCCATCAAATGACAAAATGTTAGACAATCACACATCACTAAGTGTTTCAAGTCCTCTTCGCTTTCAGCAAGCAAGATGGTGTCATCTGCATAACTCAGGTTGTTAATGAATCTTCCTCCAATCCTGATGCCTCATTCTTCTTCCAATTCCTGATGCCGTGTCCTTCTTTATATAGCCCAGGGTCTCAGGTTATTTGCTCACCATAAATGTTGAATAAGCTTGGGGAAAATGTACAATCCTAACTCACAACTTTCCTGATTTTAAACCATGCAATATCTCCTCATTCTATCTGAACAACTGCCTGTTGGTTTTGTCACGAATCTCTTCAATAAAAGGTGCTGGGCAAGTTGGATTTCCACATACAAAAGAGTGAAACATGATCTGTGCCTCATACCATATACAAAACCCAATTCAAAGTGGATCTAGGACCTAAATTTAAAACTAAAACCATAAAATTCTCAGAAGAAAATGTAGGAGTGAAGCTGTGGGACCTGTTTTTTTTTTTTTTTAATTGTGACTGAGCGAAAGGGTACAATCGAGTTTAAATTTGCATGCCCACCTATCTGCAGCTCCTTGCCTGGTGGCAGTACATTTCTCCTTTCCATTCCATGCATGTCATATCCTCTTAACAATCTCCTGTCTCCTTTTCTTCATACTCTCCTTTCCCCTCTAGTAAGAGGCCAGTGGGATGACATCCTATAGATGCATAGAACTGTAAAGTGCACTCACAATATGGTCACTCTGTGTCTCTGAGTCCAATCCATTCCTGTCTGAAGAGTTGACCTCGGTAATGATTTATGATAGGGACAGCATCAGGTCTAGGGGCCATACTCCCAGGGGAACCCCCAGGCCTTTGGACCATCAGTTGCTGTCTTTAGTAGAGTTTTCAGGATGTACCTTTTTTTTCTCATGTTGCCACTGTGGCTCAATATTGTGAGCCCCTTCATGATTGTCATTGGCGGTGGCAGGGCACCATCCGGTTCTTCTAGTCACATGTTGGTGTAGTCACCCATTCATGTGGGTCTTTTTGTCTTCTGGGTTCTCTTTTCCCTGTGTCATTGTTGTCCTTGGTGGTCAACTGTTTCAGCTGAGTTGGGACCATTTGGTGCACCTCGATGGCAGCTTGCTAGCTTTTAAGACTCCAGATGCTACTCACCAAAATGGGGTAATAGGCTAGTTATACCAGCTGGCCTTGATGTCCCCTGAGAGTATGGGGGACCTGGTTTTTAGCAATAATTATCAGATACAACAACAAAAGCATGAGCAGGAAGAGACAAAATAAAGGAGATCTCACAATAATTAAATATTTTGTTCATCAGAGGACTTTATTAACAAGGTGAACAGACAGTCTCCAGTTCTGGAGAAAATTTTTGGGAATCATATGTTTCATTAGTTCTAATATCTAACTTCTAGAAACTTCTAATATTGAAAATTTATATAACTGGTCTTATCATGAAGAAGTGATAGAACTTTTACAACTCAACAGCAAAAAGACAACTCAATTAAAATCTTCTTCACTAAGGATGGTATTCAAATAGCCAATAAGCACATGAAAAGATGCTCAACATCATTAGCCACTGTTGTTAGATGCCATCAAATTGGCTCTGCCTTGTCCCAGTCCATTCTCACAACTGTTTCTGTGCTTGACTCCATTGTTGGAACCACTGGATCAAACCATCTCTTTGAGAAAACCAAAACCAAGCCCACTGCTACTGAGTTGATTGTGACTCATAGCGACATTATAGGAAACAGCAAAACTGCCCCATAAGGTTTCCAAGGAGCAGCTGGTGGAGTCTAAATACATATCTTTTGGTTAGCAGCTGAGCTCTTAACTACTGCACCAGAGTTCACGTGTGTGTGTGTGCATGCACACACATATGAACATATATACACACACATACATGAATACATGTATGTATGTGTGTGTACATATGTATACACACATGAAATTTATTTCAGTTTATGGTTTATCTTGATTTTTTTGCCAACTTTAAACTTTATATTTATAATATAATCAAGTAGCTTGTATTTCTTTTACTGCTTAGAAAAGCCATCACCACCTCAAGATTATAATAATATTCATTCTTTTCTTCTGGATTTTATAGTTTCTTTTAAAAGATTGAATTCATTTTGTTGTCAAAAACAAGGTTGGAAGCCAAATCGTATCTACCAAATGGTTAGCCTGCTGTTTCAATGCCATTTCTTGATGAATTTATATTTCTCTAATTAATTTGAAATGCTGCTTTTATTTTTTAAAGAGATTTCCATATTTTGGTGCATCTGTTTCTGTACTCTCCTCAGTTCTGTGAATCTATCCATACATCTGTCTATTGATGTGCTGGTATCATGCTGTCTTAATTATTGTAGCTTTGAATATCAGAAATTGTTCTGTTGCTAGTGATGAAACAAACTTGCTTAAGAAACAGAGAAGAGGCATGGCCAAGATGGTGGAGTCATTAGATGCTTCCTGTGGTCCCTTTAATAGCCAAGGCCCCAAATAACAACTGAATCAATAACATACAACATTCTAAGAGCCCTGAACATCAAAGGGGAAATTGAGAAATTGGACTGAGGGACAAGGAATGGAGAGTAGGTCCAGAAGTACCTAGGACCAGCCAGATTTGACCTGGTGGGAATTGGCACTGTGCAGGTGGATCAGTGGCAACCAGCATGATGAAGGTAGCAGAGGTGTTCAGAAAGCACTTTCCACAGTGAGAGAGACTCAGCTGTAGAAAGCCCGTTCATGCCTCCAGAGTTGATTATGTTAAAAGCTAAGCAGGTTGTATGTAATCTACCGTGTGTGGATCTAAATCTTTCCTTTAGGATAAATCTCTTGTCCTTTTCTCAGGGCTTCCCCCTCATTTCTCCACACAGCACTGAGCTGGCTACAGTGACTGGAGTGGGAAGTACAACCCCTTACATGCCCTGAGCATTCTTCCAGAATAGTAGAGGGAACAATTTAACAAACTGGGGAAAAAATATCTCTTGACTCCCCTCAAGAGAAATTCAGGGCAGAAACAGTTCACTTGCCCAGGCAAACATAGAGGGTCCACAGAGCTCAAATGCCTCTTTCCTGAGCACAATCCAGTACTCATAAGCCAGCTGTAAAATCTATTTACATATATACCTTAAGGAATAGGGATATCCTTTCCTCACACACATTCAGGGGCTGCTGTAAGTACCTTGTCTTTCTCAGTGCAGGCAGCCAGATACCTGTGCCCACACCAATTACCCTTGCTCATCTAGGGCTGTACAAGAGAGCCTGCACCCCACATTTGGTGACTGACTACCTGAACACATGAGCTGACTACATAAAAGAAAAGTAAATGGACTCCTGGGCTCATATGCCTAGTAATAGCTCTAACCACCTGGTGACAGAACATTAGAGCTTCAAAGGCATCAATAATCAAACTAGCTGACACAATCAACCTATTTGGGTATTGCAAAGCAAAGTAAAACAAAACAAGAAGTCAATACACTGTAAACAAACATAAAATAAAAAATGCAATGACTTACTGATGGCTTTGAGACAACATTCAATATTGAATCTTGTAAAGAGGCAGATTACAGTAGCTTCAGAAAGCTCTCAGAACAAGGAATCTAGACATTTTCCAGATAAAGATAACTTCGTAGAATTATTGGAGGTAGAATACAAAAGATTAATATTTAGAACTCTTCAAGACATCAAGAAGGAGATCACACAAAGCATAGCAGATCATAATGACAAATTGAACATGTAACAGGAAGCACAGAGATACAGCAAGCAGAAAGTCAGAAGATTAATAATAAAATTACAGAACTAGACAACTCAATAAAAAGTCACAGGAGCAGAACTGAGGCAGTGGAGGTCGGAATCAGTGAGACTGAAGATATAGCACTGGATACCAAAAAATTGGGGGAAAAGTCAGAAAAAATAATTTTAGAAATGAAGAAACACTAAGAATTATGTAGGATGCGTTCAAGAGGAATAATCTATGAGTGACTGGAGTACCAGAACAGGGAAGGATAATAGGAAATACAGAGAGAATGGTTGAAGATTTGTTGACAGAAAACTTCCCTGATATTACGAAATATGAGAATATATCTATTCAAGATGCCTGTCAAACACCACAAAAAGTAGATCCCAAAACAAAGACACCAAGACATATTATAGTCAAATTTGTCAAAGCTGAAACAACAATTTTAAAAGCAGTTAGGGATAGACAAAAAAAAATCAACAAAGGAGAGTCAATAAGACTAAGTTTGGACTGCTTGGCAGAAACCATGCAGGCAAGAAGGTAATGGGATGACCTACACAAAACCTTGAAGAAAAAAATTGCCAGCTAAGAATGATACAGCTAACAAAACTGTCTCTCAAGTATGATGCTGAAATTAGGACACTTCCAGATAAACAGAAATTTAGGAACTGGCAAAAACCAAGCCATAATTACAAGAAATACTAAAATCTTTCAGTTAAAAAAATCAGTGACATCAGATAACAGCCCTAGTCTAGAATGCAAGACAGAGCAACCAGGTATCAACGCACATAGGGAAATCACACAAACAAAGCTAAAACACTGAAAGTAGGGAAACAAAGATGTCATTATGTAAAAGATGGGTGTGAGATGGCTGATTTCACAACAGACCTAAGTGAAATTTAAAAAATCCTAAGGGAATACTATGAAAAACTGTATGCTAACAAATTGGAAATCCTAGAGGAAATGGAGACATTTCTAGAAACACATTACCTGTCTAAACTAACAGAAACAGAGTTAGAACAATAAGTAAACTCATAAGAAGAGATTGAAAAGATAACTTAAAAACTCCCAATAAAAAAAACCCTGGCCCTGATAGTCTCTTCACTGGAGAATTCTACCATACTTTCAGAGAGGAGTTAATGTCACTATTGCTAAAGGTATTTCAGAGCATAGAAAAGGATGGAATAGTCCCAAACTCATTCTGTGAAGCCAGCATAACCCTGATACCAAAAACAGCACAAAAGGGAAAATTACAGACCAATATCTCTCATGAGCTTAGATATAAAAATGCTCAACAAAATTCTAGCCAATAGAATTCAGCAATATAAAAAAAAAAAAAATTCACCATGACCAAGTAGGATTCATATTGGGAATGCAGGGATGGTTCAACATAAGTAAAATAACTGATGTAGTCTACCATGTAAATAAAACAAGAGATAAGAATCACTTGATTTTTATCAATTGATGCAGAAAAGGCATTTGATAAAGTCTAACACTCATTCATGTTAAAAACTCTCAGCCGAATAAGTACAGAAAGGAATTTCCCCAACATAACAGGGGGCATCTATGCAAAGCCAGCAGCCAACATCATTTAAATGAAGAGAGACTGAAAGCTTTCCCCTTGAGAATGGGTACTAGGCAAGGTAACCCATTATCATCACTTTTATTCCACATTGTGCTGGAGGTTCAAGATAAAGAAAGGGTAACCGCACCGGTAAGGAGGAAATAAATGTATCTCTGTTTGCAGATGATATGATCTCATACACAGAAAACCCTAAAGAATCCACAGAAACAACTGCTGGAACAAATAGAAGACTTCAGCAAAATATCAGGTTATATGATAAACATAAATAAATCAGTTGGATTGTTTTACACTAACATAGAGACTGTTAAAAAGGAAACCATCAAATCAATATCATTTAGAATATCCCCCAAGAAGAGAAAATAATTAAGAATAAATCTAACCACAGATGTAAAAGACCTATACAAAGAAAACTACAAGACTCTACTGCAAGAAACCAAAAGAGACCTACGTAAGTGGAGAAACCTACCTTGCTCATGGATAGGAAGAATTACCATTGTGAAAATGTCTATTGTACCCAAAGCAATCTACCCATATGATGCAATCCCAATACAAATTCCAATGGTATTTTTAGATGAGATAGAGAAACCAGTAACTGACTTCATATGGAAAGGGAAGAAGCCCTGGATAAGTATAGCATTTCTGAATACAAGGCAGACAAAGTGAGAAGCCTCATAGTACCTGGCTTTAGAACCTATGACAATGCCATGGTAATCAAAACAACCTGATACTGTGACAGAAACAGATACATAGATCAGTGGAACAGAATGGAGAATCCAGAGATAAGAACATCCAACTATGAGCATCTGATACTGGACAAAGGCTCAGAGTCCATGAACTGGGGCAAAAACAGTCTCTTCAGCAAATGGTGTTGTCAAAACCGAATATACATCTGCAAAAAATGAAACATATACCCATATCTCACACCATGCACAAAACTCAAAATGAACCAAAGGCCTATATATAAAATCTAAAACAAAAAAAATCATAGAAGAAAAAATAGGGACTATGCTGGGAGCCCTAGTACATGGCATGCACAGACTACAAGGTATTACTAACAATACACAAACAGTAGAAGATAAAATGGATAAATGGGAACTCCTAAAAATCAACTGGTTATGCTCATCCAGAGACTTCACCAAAAGAGTAAAAAGGCTATCTACCTACAGACTGGGCAAGAATTTTTGGCTACCACGAATCTGATCGGCATCTAATCTCCATAATCTACAAGGTACTGTAAAACCTCAACAAGAAAAAGGCAACTAACCCAATTGAACAATGGGCAAAGGATATGAACAGGCATTTCACGGAAGAACACATCCAGGATGCCAACAGATACATGAGGAAATGCTCATGATCATGAGCCACTAAAGGAATCCAAATCGAAACTACAATGAGATACCATCTTGCCTCAACAAGGCTGCTAGTAATCTAAAAAATACAAAATAATAAACACTGGAGAGAGGCTGTAGAGAGACTGGAACACTTACAGACTGCTGGTGGGATTGTAAAATGGTACAACCACTTGGGAAATTGATTTGGTGCTTTCTTAGAAAGCTAAAAATAGAAGCACCATATGATCCAGCAATCTCACTTCTTGGAAAATATCCTTGAGAAATAAGAGCTGCCACACAAATAGATATATGCATAACAACGTTCACGGCAGCACTGTTTGGAATAGCAAAATGATAGAGTCAGTCTAGGTGCCTGGTAGACCAGCTTTAACAAAGGAAAGCTTTTCTTGCACAGTCTGGTAGGCTACAAGTCCAAATTAGGCTGTCTGTTCCAGGACAAGGCTTTCCCTCTGTCAGCTCTGGAGGAAAGAACTCGTGTGACATCAGTCTTTGATCAGAGAGCATCTTGGCGCAGGAACCTCAAATCTGAAGGACATGATCTACTCCCGGTGCTGTTTTCTTGATGGTATGAGGTTCCAAATTCTCTGCTTGCTTTCTTTTTATCTCCGGTAGGATGAAAGGGTAAAAGGTGCTGCAAGCCACACTCCAGGGAAACTCCCTTAGCAAGGGTGTTGTAGTCCTGCCCTAATCCTCTTTTAACATAATCGTCTTATCTGTTAGCTACAGGCAGAGATTGGGATGTATAGCATAGGAAAATCACAAAATATTGTGAATGATGGCCCAGCCAAATGGCTACACACATTTTTGGCAGGACACAGTTCAATCCTTGACAGTTCCAACTGGATAAACAAACTGTGTACACAATGGAATACTATGTAACAGTAATGAACACGGATGAATCTGGGAAACATCTCAACACGGAGGAATCGGAAAGGTATTATGAGGAGCTAAATTAGTGGCAAAAGGACAACTACTGTATAAGACGTCAGAAAAGGTTTTCAACACGAAAGAAAAGTCTTTGATGATTACAGAGGGAGGGAGAGAGGGGTTCACTAATTAGACAGTAGACAGGAATTGTAGGTGAAGAGAGGGACAACACACAGTAGAGGAGAAGTAAGAAGTTTCCTAAATATAACCAAACACTTCAAAGGACAGGGTAGCAGGGGCATGGGTCTGGGGACCATGGCTTCAAGGGGACATCGAGGTCAATTGGCATAATACAGTTTGTAAAGAAACTATTGTGCATCTCACTTTGGTGAATGGCATCTGCGGTCTTGAAAGCTAATAAGCGGCCCTCTAGCAAGCACCAATTGTTCCCAACCCACCTGGAGCAAATGAGAACGAAGAACATCAAAGACATAAGGAACATTATGATCCGAGAGACAGAAAGGACCAGAGACTACATCAGTGTAAGACTGGAAGAGCTAGATGGTGCCCAACTGCCACCAATGATTGCACTGACAGGGAACACAACAACAGTCCCTGACGAAGCAGGAAAATGACAAGGTGCAGAACCTGAACTTTATTATAAAGACCAGGCTTGGTGATCTGACAGACTGGAGGGTCCCTGGGAGACAGGGCCCTTGGACTCTGTTAACCGCAACTGAAACCATTCCTGAAACCAGTTCTTCAGACAGAGGCTGAACTGGACTAGAAGACTTAAAATGATACTGGTGAAGAGTGTGTTTCTCTGCGTAAGTTGATACATGAACTAACTGGGCAGCTCCTCTCCAGAAGTGAAATGAGAAGGCAGAGGGCAACAGGAACTGGTTGAATGGACACTGGAAATACAGGATGGTAAGGAGGAGTGTGCTGTCTCAGCGTGGGGAGAGCAGCTAGAGTTACATAGCAGTGTGTGTGTAAGTTTTTGTGTGACAAACTGACATGAACTATAAACTTTCACTTAAAGAACAATGAAATAGGAAAAAACAAAACAAAACAAAAAACCAGAGGAATACATTGACTCAAGCAACTGAAGAATTGTCAGGGGATGCTGTAAGTTCTCAGGCCCCTTTATCTTCCCATCACTTTGCTCTCTAACTAGGTGAGCGAATCTAGCCTCTCAGGTTCAAGTCTAGTTGGTTGCCTGTCTCTAGCTTCAGCAAATGTCCCATTGTCTCTCACGGTTATTGACTGAGCCATACTGGTTTAGAGTCTTTAGGTCATGCTGTTGATGCTGTCAAATCAATTCCAACTCATAGTGACCCAGTATACAATAGACCAAAATCCTGCCCAGTCCTGCACCACGCCCATAATCATTTTTACACTTAAGCCCATTGTTGCAACCATTATGTCAATCCGTCTTGTTGAGGGTCTTCCTCTTTATCTCTGATCCTCCACTTTACCAAGCTTTTCCAGTGATTGATTCCTTCTGACAACATGTCCAAAGCGTCTAAGATGTAATCTTGCCATTCTTGCTTCTATGGAGCGCTCATATCATACTGCTTCCAGGACAGATGTTTGTTCTTTTGGCAGTCTCTAGTATATTCAGTGTTCTTCTCCAACACCACAATACAAAGACATCAACTCTTTGTCTTACTTATTCATTGTCCAGCTTTCACATTTATATGATGTGACTGAAAATACCATGATTTGAGTAAGGTGCACCTTAGTCTTCAAGGTGACATTTTTAGTTTTCAACATTTGAAAGTGGTTTTTGGCAGCAGGCTTTCCCAGTGCAGTGCATCTTTTGATTTCTTGACTGCTCCTTCCTTGGGTGTTGATTGTGGAACCAAGTAAAATGAAATCTTTGGCAGCCTCAATCTTTTCTGCATTTATTGTGATGTTGCTTACAGGTCCAGTTGTGAGGGTTTTTGTTTTCTTGATGTTTATGTGTAATCCATGCTGAAAACTGTGGCCTTTGTTCTTTATCTATAAATGTTTCAAATCCTCCTCACTTTCAGCAAGGAATGTGTCACCTGCATAATATAGGTTGTTAATGGGTCTTCCTCCAACACTAAAGCCTCATTTTTCTTCATATAGTCCAGTTTCTCAGATTGTTTGCTTGGTATATAGGTGAAATATGTATGGTGAAAGGATACAACTCTGACACACACCTTTACTGACTGTAAATCAAGGAATGTCACCTCGTTCTGTTTGAAAGACTGCCTCTTGATCCACATACAGCTTTCTCATGAGCACAATTAGGTGTTTTGGAGTTCCCGTTCTCTGCAGTGTTACCTGTAATTTGTTATAATCTATGCAGTTGAATGCTTTTGTAGCTAATAGAACACAAGTAAGCATCTTTCTGGTGTTATCTGCTTTTAGCCAATATCCATCTGACATCAACAATATCCCTTGTTCCATGTCCTCTTCTTAACAGTAGCTTTTGAATGATTGTTAGCAAAATTTTACTTGTGCGTGATATTAATACTAT
This sequence comes from Heterohyrax brucei, assembly GCA_028571685.1. Classification (NCBI taxonomy): domain Eukaryota; kingdom Metazoa; phylum Chordata; class Mammalia; order Hyracoidea; family Procaviidae; genus Heterohyrax; species Heterohyrax brucei. The sequence goes on along the minus strand of CM053157.1, from coordinate 41,843,592 downwards.
TGTTTGATAATTTCCACATTAGGTTGGATTACCTTTCTTGGGAAGAGGCATAAATATCTCTTCAACTGATTAAGTAGCTGTTCTACAAATTTCCTGGCATAGAGAAGCAAGTACTTCCAGTGCTGCATCCATTTGTTGAAACATCTGAACTGATATATCATCAGTTCCTAGAGCCTTATTTTTTGTCAACGCTTTCAGTGTAGCGTGGATTTCTTCCTTCAGTACCATCGGTTACTGATCATATGCTACCTCTTGAAGTGGTTGAATGTCAACCAGTTCTTTCTGGTATAATGACTCTGTGAATTCCTTCTTCTTGCAATATTGTTTAATATTTTCCCTGTAGAATCCTTCACTATTGCAACTTGAAGCTTGAATTTTTTCTTCAGTTCTTTCAGCTTGAGAAATGCAGGTCATATTAGGTCACACTTGTCTAGGATCATATAGGTCATATTGGATCATATTAGTCATATTGCGTTATGTTAGTCACATTGATTCTGAGTCATGTAGGTTATACTGATTATATCAGTCCAGGGTCATATAGGTTATATTGAGTCATAATGGTTGTATTGGTCCAGGGTTATCTAGATTGCACTAAGTCATATTAGATCATGTTGGTCATACTTGTCATGTTGTTCCAGGTCATCCCTGGACCAATCACTGTGGCCAGAGGAATGCGGTGTGCTGGCCAGCCTCAAGTCACTGCCAGGGATGGAGTCAGTTTAACTTGAAGAATTTGGACTGAAATGAGGGGAAATGTGTTCTACAAGGGAAAAGTGTAGTGTGTCACCAGAATAGAACAAGGGTGAATGGACTTTGGTGGCAGGAGTGAGTGATATCTCCTAGCCAGTGATAAATTTGAATATCTTGTATGTCCTGTATCCCCTCTTTTCTCTGCATTTTCAAAAATTTTCTGGTTATTCTTGTACTTAAGATTAAAAAAAAACAAAGTTTTTATTCAATTGCATGGAATTTATAGGCTAATTTTGGGGAAAATGATAACCTTACCACATTAAGCATATTGACTCATCCTTTCACTAAACCGGGGTAATTCTCTATTTACTCGAATCCTTAAAATCTCAAGACAGTTAAAACAAAAAAATCCTTCGTGGAGGTCTTGCGTATTTTTCAAATTTATTTATTTTAAAATATATTTTAAGTTAATATTATAAGTGAACAATTTCTTCTATAATGATTTCTAAGTTGCTAACCCTGATGGCATTGTAGTTAAATGTTACAGATGCTAAACAAAAGATTGGCAGTTAAAATCCACCAGGTACTCCTTGGAAACTCTATGGGGCAGTTCTACTCTGTCCTATGGGTTGTTACGAGTTGGAATCTACTTGTTGGCAATGGATGTACAACAGATATCCCAGTAGTTGGGATAATTAATTTTGCTGCAAACAGCTAAAACCTTCAGGTACTAGCTGAAAGGCTGACAATTTGAGTCCACTCAGTGGTGTTTTGGAGGAAAGGTCTGGCCACCCACTTCCAAAACATCAGCCGCTAAAAACTGCCTGGAACACAGTTCTACTCTGACCACATATTGTTAGCATAATGTTGTCTAAAGTCTTGCCTTATAATGATCTCCCTTATTTAATTCTATCTATTTGTGTTCTTCAATACCTGCCTTTCTAAGAAAGTGATTAAGCTGCTTTGTGGTTCTTTTACTCTGTTTTTCAAAAAGAACTAGTCTTGAATTCACTTTCCATTTTTCTTTATTTTCTTCTTTTTCGTTTTGTTTTAATTTTTCTAGTTTTCCCCCCAGAAAGCTAAATTCGTTTTTTAATTCCAAGAAGCATTTAAGTTTATGATTATTACTTTGCCTTGAGCACTGAGCCTGTCCCAAGGGATCTTGATATACAATATCTTCATTATTGTAATTTTCTAGATAGGCTGCAGTTGCAGCTTGATTTCCTCTTTGAAATAAAGACAAGATTTTTTATTTTTACAATTCTGATTAATTTTATACATGTATATTACTTCAACTTTATTACTTTTAGTTTTATTATAGCTTGAGGATGTGGTTTCTATTCCACTATTTGGGGTTTACTGAGGTTTCCTTTGTGATCTTACATATTGTAAAATTGTGTAAATCTTCCACTGTTTTTAAAATGGTGGTGTACTGTACTTTCTCTTTTTTTTCAGGGCACAGAATTCAAGGTACATGTATAAGCAGTCCTCAGGTTATGAATGTCTGACTTATATACAACTGGTAGTTAAGAACTAATCCCTCTAAAGCTTATTATATTAAAAATTCAAGGTACATACAATGGTTCATAATAACAAAAGGGCATAAAACATTATTACTATTATTAGTGTATTACAATTTTAAAGATGTTTTAGTGTATCTGGAAGTGTTTCCTTAGTATTTTTATGTATAGCAAGTTACACTATGTATTACATAAGAAGACAAATGCTTCACTAATAGACTTTAGATACGAACTGCACCTGTTTGTGCTTACGTACAAATTTAACTTAAAGCCAGATTTAGGGATAGAATTTGTTCATAATCTGGGAACTGCCTCTGTAAGATCAACCTTATTCATCTCATTACTCAGACCATCTGCATCTTTTTTTCTTACTTGATAATAGTGACCAAAAGAAGTGAATTAAAATATTTCACTATTAACGTGTTTCTGTAGTTACTTTGTCCAGTTCATGAGAAATGTCTTTTTCACTACGGATTATGAAGTTCATTGAGATGCAGTTGTTACTGGACAAAACCTCCATATTCTCGTTCTCTGTCCCAAAAAGCCAATCTCTGAGACAGGTATTTGGGAAAGAGATCAAAGGCTTTGTTATTATTATTATTATTAAATGTGTTTGCCAGCAAAAAAACATGGCCAACAGACAGCATGTTAGTTCTCCAGCCCTGGTGGAAACCCTCAAACAAAGTTGGGATATTTAAAGGGAAAGCTACATGCTGGGCTTGGGATCAGGGAACAATGAGAATGGTTGGGAGGGGCACCCATCCTGGAGCTGACTGCACCTGATCTCAAGTCCAGGAAACTCTCAGATGTCAGCTCAGGCAGAGGATCCCTACTGGCCCCTGGCATATTCTGCTGACTTGCTACTCATTTGATGTATCTAAAGAAGCTGTAAAGAGAAGCTACAGAGGTATTTTCTCAATGGCTTCTGTCAGTTAATGTGTGACTTCCTGTCAGAGCCTAGGTGAAAGAAGACAGGGATTTTTAAGACAGGAGAAAAACAAGAGGGGAAAAGTCAGTTCTGTAAAAGAATTAATCCTGGCTGTCTATTTTAATTTTCCCTTTTAGAAGAGAAGGCTTTTTGCCTACTTCAAAGTGACCCTTTGTGTATAATCTAGTGAGTTTTCCTTTAATTTAGCTTTCTCTGATATTAGCATTATCCACCTTCCCTTTACTTTACTGCAAATTTTGTCCCTAATTTACCAATCATTTTATCACTCATTTTAGTTTTAGCCTTTGTGATTAAGCATATACTTAGCTTTTTTAACCAATATGCGAAAGTTTTCTTTTTCACATTTATCAGATTATTTTAGGATTGATTAAATTTGTCTGAAATCATATTTTTTTGTGAATGTTTTATAATATCTCTGCTGCTTTTTCTCTTTTTTTATGTTACGTTGGCTTTATCTCTTCTTCCTGGAATTTAGGAGGCATAGCAACTGTCTGAGTTGTACTGTTAATTACCTTTATAACTCTAAACAGTACACCCAATCTTGGATTTCATAGTGTGTCAACTTCACTAACAAAATCCTCCGTCTTTAATCTTTCTCATAAAAGAGAAAAAAAGTGAACTCTCAGACCACCTATTCCTCCTCTCCTACTTTCATTTTCTTCTGTTTTCATCTTACTTTATATGACTGTCAATTATAAATAATCAAATAAATAGCCTTCTCCTCTCCACGTATTACAATAATTACATTTTTGTAACTAAAATTTCTAAATTTTTGGATGTACTTTATATTTCATATGTTCACTACTCAATGCTGATTTTTCGTTCTATGACTTTTCCATTTCTGAGCAATCTATATTTAGTCTCTCAGATAGATATCTTCAAGTAGACATTCTTTAATTTTATTTAATTATAATTGAAGTACATTAAATTTCACACACAATATATACCACTTTACATGTATATACACATGCATGTTGTGGTTAATTGCCAGTTGGCTGTAACTCATGGTGACCCCGTATGCACGACGTAGAAGAATGCTCCACAGCGTTTTCAAGGCTGTGGACTTTCAAAGTATATCTCCAGGCCTGTCTTCTGAGGCACCCCTGGGTGAGTTCAAAACACTAGACTTTCAGTTAGCAGCCAAGCATGTTAACTACTTGCTCCACCAAGGGACTTCTGTATATTTGCATATACATACACATGTATCTCTGAAATCATCACTTACAATAAAGATAACAAACATTTCCATTACCCCTAAAAAAATAAGTTTTTCTTCTTTGCAACCCATTGCTCTATCCATTCCTGTCCTCCAGAAGCTTAGATATGCTTTCTGTCACTGTTGATTAATTTGTGGTTTTTAGACTTTTATAGAAATAGAACCATAGAATATGGGTCATCCTTTGTCTAACCTCTTTCAATCAGTGTAATGATTTTGAGGGTCCTCCATTCATGTAGCAATAGTTTCCTCCTTTTTATTGCTGAACGCTGTTCCATGCTATGGTTAGGCCACAGTTACCTAGGATTGTTTTGTTGAAAAGATTTACTATATACTATTCACCTGTTGATAGACATTTGAATATTTCCAGTTTTTGGCCAGTACAAATAAAGCAAACATAATTATTCATGCTTAAGTCTTCCTTTTTTTTTTCTTTTTATGGTGAATTAAGAAAGATTTTACAATCTATATCATGTTGCCATACAACACCCAGCACTTTCACCTCAAGTCTGTTCTTGCTTCTCCCCTAGCCCGCCTCAAGCCTTGATAAAGGTCTTGTTTAAGTCTTTATGTGGACATTTAACTTTGTTCCTCTTGGGTAAATATCTTGAATGGCATGGCTTGGCTGGATGATAAATGCATATTTAAATTGTAGTAAAGAACTGCAACACTATTTTCCAACATGGTTATATAATTTTATATTTCTACCAACCAGCAATGTATGAAGGATATTATTGCTTCATATTCTTGCTCATATATACTTAGTATGGTCGATTTTTATATCTTATTATGGTTTGAGTGAAAGTTTACAGAGCAAATTGGTTTCTCATTCCACAATTTATACACATTTTGTTTCATGATATTAGTTGCCATCTCCCCAGTGTGACAACACTCTACCCTCTTCTTCTCTGGGTTCCCCATTTCCATTTGCTTTTGGTGCCCATTCATACCTTCTGAACTTTGTTTTTGGGAAAATGTTGCTCTTTTGGTCTCATGGGTTTAAATGTTCTGAGACACACGTTCCTCCTGGGTGTTACTGTTCACTATATATGCCTGTCTATTGTTCAGCTGAAAAGTGATCTCCAGGAGCAGGTTCAGCTCCAGGTTTGAAGGATGTCTAAGGAGTTTGGGAGGTTTTGCCAGTCTCTATCAGACCAGCAAGTCTGGACTTTTCACTTTTTTTTCCCTTTTTCCCTTATTTATTTTATTTTATTTGTACTATGATTGAATGAAAATGTACATTCCCATATAAATTTGCATGCCCACCTATATGCAGCTTCCACTGCTCTCCCTGCACGGTGACAGCACACTCTTCCTCTCTGCTCCATACACGTTCCATCCACCAAACAGTCTCCTTTTCCCTCTGTTTTAGTCAGCTGGGGCTGCCCTAACTGAAATACCACAAAGTGGATGGCTTTAACAAAGGAAAGTTTATTCTTACACAGTCCGGTAGGCTACAAGTCCAAATTCAGGATGTCCACTTCAGAGGAAGGCTTTCCCCCTAGTCGACTCTGCAGGAAAGTCTGGTATTGCATCAGTCTTTGTCCAGGGAGCATCTTGGTGCAGGAACCTCAGGTCTAAAGGACGCGCTCTTCTCCCTGTACTGCTTTCTTGATGGTGTAAGGTTCGCAATTCTCAGCCTGTCTCCCTTTCCTTTTATCTCTCGCAGGCTGAAAGGATTAAAGGTGGGGGCAAGCCATACTGTAGGGAAACTCCCTTTACAGTGGAGCAGGGAGGTGTTCTTATAAAGGGATTTACAGTCCCACCCTAATCCTTTAACATACAGCATAGGAAAACCACAAAATGGAGGACAGTCACAAGATACTGGGAATCATGGCCCAGCCACATGGCTACACATATTTTTTAGGGGGACACAATTCAATCCATGACACCCCCCTCTCTACCCACTCCCCTTCCTCCAGCAGGATGATATCCTATAGATGCATAGAACCATAAAGCGCACCCAGGATATGGTCACTCTGCGTCTCCAAGTCCAAAACATTCCTGTCTGAAGAGTGGAGCTTCATTATGATTTATGGGCAGGGGCAGCATCAGGACCAGGGACCACGCTCTGAGGGGAACTCCGAAGCCCCGGACCATCAAATGCAGCCTTTTAGTGGAGATCTCAGGGTGTACCCCTTTTTATTCTTGTGTTGCCAGTGAGAATCTACCTAGTGAGCTCCCTTGGGGCTATCGCTGGTGGTGGCCGGGCACCATTTAGTTCTTCCAGTCACGAGTTCATGTAGACACTCACTCATGTGGATCTCTGTGTCCTCTGGATTCTCTTTCCCCCATGTTGTTTTGGGCCTCGGTAATCATCCGTTCCTGCTGAGTTGGGACTGTTTGCTGTATCCTGAGATGACAGCTTGGCAGCTTTTAAGACCCCAGATGCCACTCACCAATGTGGGGTGCAGAGACCCCTCTTAGCAAAATACCAGTTGTGCCAATTGGCCTTGATTTCGTCTGACAGCATGGTCCCTGGCCCCCGGCCCCAGCTACTCTGTCCTTGCAATATTGGGTTAAGATGGAAGGAGTACTCAAGTTATGTCGAAGTCCACTTAATATTGTTCTTTTTTCTAGTGTGTGCTGTCACTGATTTCACCTAACCAAATTTCTATCAGCTATCTAATCTAAACCCTCCTCATCTGGCCCTCCCTCCCCTCCCTTGCAGCTGTCAAAGAGTCTTCTGTTATGCATGAGTCTGCTCTTGAGTCCCTTTTTTTTAACAAATTGGTTCCATATTTTTGTCGTCTCAGTCTGTCCGGGATCTTCTACTGTGATTCTGATCAGAGTGGTCAGTAGTGGTAGCCAGGCACTGTCTAGTTCTTTTGGTTTCAAGTAGTGAAAGTGTTGGTTCATGTGGCCCATTAATCCTTTGGACTGATTGTTTCCTTGAGTCTTGGATTTTCTTCATTCTTCTTTGTTCTGAAGGGAAGAGAGCAAAGATTGTATCTTAGATTGTCACTTGCATGTTTTTCAGACCCAGATGTTATTTACCAAAGTAGGATGTAGAACACTGTCTTTATGGACTACTTGTATGTTATGCCAATTGACCTTGATCTTCCTCAAGACTATGATCCTAAGTGCTGAAGCCCAGTGACCCTGTCCCTCAAAGTGTTTGGTTGTGGCTATGAAATGTGCTCTACTTAAACATGGGTTTATTGACTGCACATAAAAAATGTATGTAGAAATTTCTTCTGCCAAAGCTATATATGCTTTTCTGTGTACTTCCATATGCCATCCCACACTTGTTCAACTTACATATCTACCTATGTATTTCCTTGTAAATTATTTTTTTTACTGTTGCAGCATGATTGTGTATGTAACAGTATTTAATGTTATTTTCATTTACTCCTGTGTTCCCCTTTGTCTTTCTTTACCTTAGTCGTGTTGTGCTGACATCCCCCTTATTGTAGATTGTCTGTCTCTTCATCTAGATTTATACACGTCTGCTATCTAGTTAGTGGTTTTCCCTCCTTCTTCCTCTTATCCTTGTTTCTTCCTATGTGTAAACCTTTTCTTGACTTTTTATAATTGTCCTTTGGTGACTGACTTATTGTCACTCAGCAAAATGTCCTCCAGTTGCATCTGTGTTCTGAGATGTTTCTTGGATTCATCATTATTCTTTTAACATTGTATAACATTTTAACACTGCATGGTACATACAATGTACCATTCTGTGTTTATTCATTTATCTGCTGATGGCCACTTAAGTTGTTTCCATATTTTTGCTATTGTGAATAATGCTGTGATGAGCCTGGGTGTGCATGTATCTATTCATGTCACAGCTCTCATTTCTCTAGGATCTATGCCTAGTGGTGTGATTGCTTGGTCATAGGGTGTCTCTGTGTCTAACTTTTTGAGGAAGTGCTATACCTTTTCCTGCAATGGCTGTACCATTTTACAAACTCACCCATAGTATATTAGAGTTCTAATTTCTCCACAACTTCTCCAATATTTGTTGTTTTCTTTCTTTTTTTTTTTGATAATTGCCATTAATGCTGCAGTGGAATGGTATCTCATTGTTTTTATTTGCATCTCTCTCTAGTGATCATGAGTGTATTTTCATGTATTTGATGGCCATTTGAACGTCTTTTTTTGGTGAAGTATCTGTTCGTGTCTTTGCCCACTTTTTAATTGGAGTGTTAGTCTCTTTGTTGTTGAGGCACTGAAGTCTTTGGCTGTGCGTTAAGTGTTTAATTATCAGAGGGTCTCTGTTGTCTCGTTTATCGTCTACTGTGCATTTCTAGTTCTGTTTGACAGTCTATGCCATACATTAGGGCAGCAAGGTTTGTCCCTGGTTTTTCTTTGATTCATCTTGAGTTGGGTTTTGTATACACTGTGAGGTATGGATCTTGTTTCATTTTTCAGCAAATGGGTATTCAGCTATGCCAGCACAACTGGCAAATTACTTATTCCCCATTTAATGGGTTTGGGCCCTTTGCCAAAGATCAGCTGTCCATAGGTGGATAGGTTTACTTTGGGGTTCTCATTTCTGTTCTGTTGGCCTGTGTGTCTTCTGTTGTACCAGTACCAGGCTGTTTTGACTATGGTAGCTGTATAAAAAACTAAAAAAACCAAATCCAGTGTTGCTGAGTCAATTCTGATTCATAGTGACCCTATAGGATAGAGTAGAACTGTCTCATAGGGTTTCCAAGGAGCACTTAGCAGGTTTAAACTGCTGCCCTTGTGGTTAGGCAGCCATAGCACTTAACCATTATGCCGCCAGGGTTTCCTGGTAATTGTACAGCAATAAAATATGTTTTTTAAATCTTTCTGTTCGATGTTTTGTGGTATCTCATTGTGGTTTTAGTTTGTATTTCAATGATATAGAACATCTTTTGGTTTGTTTATTGCGATATATTTATTCATACAACTTCTTTTGTAAAATGTTCCAATCTTCGCCCATTTTATTCTTGGAGTGATTATTATCTCTTTGTTTCTGAGATGTAAGAGTTGCTTATACATTCTGGATACAACTCTGATACATGTGTTATGAATATTTTGCCACAGTTTCTAGATTGATGTTTTCTTCTAGAAGTTTTAGGTTTTATGTTTAGTTCTATGACTCATTTTATTTAATACAAAAATACATTGTGCTCATTCCCCAAGCCTCATATGAATATCTGGTTGATCCAGCACTATTTGTTGAAAAGAGTTTCATTTCTTTGTTGAATTGCTTCACTCCCTTTGTCAAAAACCAGCTGACAACAATTTAGAAACAGAGGAGGAGAATGGTTGTCCAACTCAAAGAATATAATAAATGTCACTGAATGGTACTTGTACAAAGTGTTAAATTAGTGTATGTTTTTAATTTAATTTTAATAAAGTAAAAATTTTAAAAGTCAGTTGAACAACTATGTACGGATCTATTACTGGATTCTCTATTTTTTTCCTATTGATCAGTATGTCTGTTCTGCTCTATTGATCTATGTGTCTGCTGGTATGTCAACAATACCAAACTCTCTTGATTACTATAGTTTTCTAGTAAGTCTTGAAAGTAAGTAGTGTAAATTCTCCAACTTTGTTTTGCTTTATAAAAAGTGTTTCAATTATTCTAGGTACTTTGCATTTCAATATAAATTTCAGAATCAACTTAACAACTTCTACAAAAAAATGCTGAAGTTTTGATTTGGACTGTGTTGAATCTATAGATGAATTTGAGGACAATTGCTATCTTAGTAATATTGAGTCTGTCTATCCATGATCATGGAATATCTTTCCACTTATTTGAGATTTTATTTTTCCCAGCAATGTTTTGTAGTTTTCAGAGTATAAGCTTTGAATATCTGTTGCTACATATATATTTCAGATATGTTATGATTTCTAGTACTAATCCAAACCAACATATAGCCACTCTGTAGGTCAGAGCAGAAATGCCCCATATGTTTTGAAGGAATGCTTGGTGGATTCTAACTACCAGCCTTCTGGTTAGCAACTGTAGCACTTAACCACTGTGCCACCAGAGTTTCTGGTACTAGTGAATGGGGAATTTAAAATTTCACTTTCTAATTGTTTGCTGTTAGTATATAAACATGTGATTGATTTTTATGTCATTTTATATTCCGAGACCCTGCTAAACTCATTTATTTGTTCTAGTATTTGTTTTGTAGATTCTCTGAGATTGTCTGTGTACGCAATTGACCTCTGTGTCTACTTGTAAACAGCGACAATTATACTTCATCACTTCTTACTTTTCTTTATGCCTTTTCTTTCTTGTTTTGCTTTATTGAAATGGCTACAACTTCCAGAACAATGTTGAATGTTGTTGTTGTTCGGTGCTGTTGAGTTGGTTCCGACTCACAGCAACCCTATGAACAACAGAGTGAAACACTACCCGGTCTTGCGCTATGTCCACATTGTTTTTATGCTTAAGCCCATTGTTGTGGCCACTGTGTTGATCCATCTCATCAAGGGTCTTCCTCTTTTCACTGACTTTCTACTTTACTAAGCATGATGTCCTTCTCCAGGGACTGGTTCTTTCTGACAACATACTGAAAGTATGAAAGATGCAGTCTTGCCATCTTTCTTCCAAGGAGCAATCTGGTTGTACTTCTTCCAGAACAGATCTGTTGGTACTTTTGGTGGCCCATGGTACATTCAACATTCTTCTCCAACACTGCAATTCAAATACATCAATTCTTCTGTCTTCTTTGTTCATAGTCTAGCTTTCGCATGCATATGATGTGATTGAAAGTACCATGGCTTGGGTCAGGTGCATTTTAGTCTTGAAGGTGACACCTTTACTTTTGAATACTTTGAAGAGGTCCTTTGAAGCAGATTTTCCCAGTGCAGTGTGTCTTTTGATTTCTTGACTGCTGCTTCCAACGGCATTGATTGTGGACCCAAGTAAAATGAAATCTTTGACAACCTAAATCCTTTCTCTGTTTATGACAACGTTGCTTACTGGCCCAGTTGTGATGATTTTTGTTTTCTTGATGTTGAATTACAATCCATACTGAAGGCTGTGATCCTTAATTTTCACCAGTAAATGCCTCAAGTCTTCTTCATTTCCAGCAAGTAGGGTGGTGTCATCTGCATAATACAGGTTGTTCATGAGTCATTTTCCAATCCTGATGCCTCGTTCTTCTTCATATAATCCAGCTTCTCTGATTATTTGCTCGGCATACAGATTAAAAAGGTATGGTGAAAGGATACAACCCTGATGCATGCCTTTCTTGACTTTAAACTATGCAGTGTCCCCTTGTTCTGTTTACATGATTGCCTCTTGCTCCATGTACAGATTCCTTAAGAGCACAATTAGGTGTTCTGGAATCCCCATTCTCTGCAATGTTACCCAAGTGTTGAAAATGAACATCTTTGCCTTATTCTCTGTCTCAGGGGAAATATTTCAGTCTTTCATCATTTAGTATAATTTTAGCTTTTTGTTGTTAGTTGCTTTTGCGTCAGTTCTCACTCAAGGTGACCTTGTGTGTTCGGAGTGGAATGGCCCCATGAATGTTTTAAAGGCTGTGGTCTTTCATGGCCAGAACTGCTTCCAAGATGTCTCTGTGTGGGTTTGAATTGCTAACTTTTGGTTAGTACCACCACCAACAAAAAAAAAACCAAACCCAGTGCCATCAAGTTGATTCCACCTCATAGCGACCCTATATAGGACAGAGCAGAACTGCTCCATAGAGTTTCCAAGGAGCACCAGCCAGATTCAAACTACCAGCCTTTCTCTTAGTAGATGTAGCACTTAACCACTATACCGCCAGGATTTCTTTTTGGTTAGTAGTCCAGTAATTAACCAGAGAAGACTAAAAAAGTGATATAGTTCATGAATTCTTGAATATTTGATAACATCTTTCGGTTGCCTTGTTACATGAAGGCTAACTTGGCTCAGTAGGAAGACACTGGGTCATACAGCACTCCTCAGAGTCTTAATAAACATTGTTCCATTGTCTTCATTTATTAAAACTGCTAGACAGAAGTCAGAAGTCAACTAATTTTTCCTTAATGGTAACTTTTTTTTTATCCTGCCAGATTACTTTTAACACTGTCTGGCATGGCTTGAATTATGTCCCCTCCCAAAATGTGTGTACTGATTTGGCTGGACCGGGATTCCCAGCACTATGTGATTGCCCACCATTTTTTCATTTGATGGGACTTTTCTGTGTTACAAATTCTACCACTATGATTTAATCAGATGGGTAAGTGTCAGTTATATTGATGAGATATACAAGACTGTCTTAAACCATTCTCTTTTGAGATAGAGTGAAATAAGCAGAGAGACATGGGAATCTCATACCACCAAAGAACGCAGTGCCAGGAACAGAGTGTGTCTGTAAAGGTAGGCAGAGAACAAATCCTATAAGGCCACCTATGCTAAAGTCAAGACTTTTCTGTGCTGAGATGTTTCCACACCAAGGAAAGACTGATGACAAGGACCTTCCTCCAGAGGTGAGACAGAGAGAGCCTCCCTATGGATTAAAGAAAATTGTTTGTTTTTTACTCTCTTGCTTTTTCTATTACAGGTTTCAGATCTACAAAATAAGTTGTATGTTGGATACCTATTGTCTGTCCTTCATATGGAGAACTGTTTTTTCTCTGTAAATGATCCTTTTACTGCATGGCAATGTTGCTCATTGCTTTTAAGTTTGTTTTAAAACTACATGATACTGTGATTTTTTTTCTGGAATTTTAATCTTTCACTAATTGCTGAACAAATATTTTTTTCAGTGCCTGGTATACACTGGGCAGTGTTTTAGGAACTGCAGATCTTACAGTGAATAAGTCAGATAAAGCCCTTACTCTTATGGAGACAACTAACTAAACGATAGATAAATCAATACTATAAAATATAAAACATGGCAATTGGTTAGATAGTATCTGTTCCTGGCTCAAAGCCTGATTGAGGAACAGAGTTACAATCACTGCGGCTGGTATATAGTGAGTGCATGGAGAATTTATCAAGATAGTGTTGTAGAGGTAGGCAGAGAACAAATCCTATGGGGCCACCTATGCCATAATGTCAGCTTTGAGAGGATTTTAAGTAAGTAAACTGTCTGGAAAGAATGATATTTTTATCAGATCATTCTGATGCCTGTGTCGAGAACGGATTGTAAGGAAGCAAGAGCCGAACTGTAAGGCTACTAATTAAAGGGTATTACAGTGTTTCTAACAGAGGTGGCACAGCAGAAAAGAGAAAAAGTAGATTACATTTTGAGATTAGATGTGACATTATTTCTTTTCCTTAGCTCTATTCACTTTTTTATCTTATTTTCTTCTTCTATCTCTTATTTCATAAAGTTCACACTTTTGTCAGTGCAAAGAAGTTATAGTAGAAGATTTTATTCAGTCTCCTGGAATAAATCTTTAGAAGGATTTGCTCTGATTTTCATATTCGGTGTTATTTTTCTTCCTTTGTATCTAGAAATTTTTTATAGTTTCTCTGTTGAGTTTTTCTACATGTTAATCTTTGCATGTGGACAGCTTGATTTGTGTTAAAAAAAAATACTAGGAATGGAATGTATCTTGCCTGTCTAACTGAGCAATTTTTGAATCTTTCCATTAATATTTATTCTGGAAGATGGATGCTGATAGTTTCTGCTATCTGTTTTGATCTTCACTTGCTTGAGGGTATAGGTGTAGGACTTAGGCTTCAGGCAACTGCTTTCCAGAAACTCTGGCCCTGTGATTTCTCTCTGGAAGATGGGTTGATGTCTATCTCTCTCTCTCTGTGTGTGTGTGTGTGTAAATCTCTGGATTTCAGTTTGTTCTTTGGTATTAGTCTTGGGTGACCCTTTTGGAGAGAAGCTAAATTGGAGTGGTGTCTCACAAACTGGCGTGTGAAATTCTTGTTCTGTGTATGTTGAGTTTGATAGGGCTATCATAGCACAAAGTAGGTAACCTTAAAGAACAGAAATTTAATGCCTCATAGTTTTGAAGGTGGGCAGTCAAAATCAGGGCATCTGCTCTAGGGAAGAGTCATTGGGGATTCTAGGGCTCCCTCAGCATCTCTCTTCCCTTTCTGTGTGCGTCTCTCTGTGTCTACTCTGCTCTTTCTATAAGACAGCCATTAGAACTGGCTAGGTTTAAGACCTAGTCTACCCTGGTGGCGTAGTGATTAAGAGCTACTACTGCTAACTAAAAGCTGGCAATTCAAATCCCCCAGGTGTTCCTTGGCAATGAAATGGGGCAGTTATACTCCGTCCTATGGGTTCACTGTGAGTCTGAATTGACTCCATGGCAATGAGTTTGCTTTTTTCCCCCTCTAGTCTGATATGACCTCACTGACGTAACAAAAGAAAATACCAATTTCCAAATGGAGTGGTATTTATACGCACAGAGGTTAAAACTTCTATATTTCTTTTAGAAGGAGATAGAATCCAATCCTTAACAGTGTATTAGCACTTGTGGAGTATGTGTGATCAATAATTCCAGCTAGGAAAAAGAATGTCTCACTGAGAAGCTGACCTTTAGGCAGAGGCGTGAATGAAAGGGAAGGAATAAGCCGTCTGAACATCTAGAGGAAGAGCATTCCAGGTAGGGGCCACATCAGATAAGGAAGCTCTGAGCTGAAGAAGCTTGCTGCTGTTAGTTGTGTTCTGCCTGCCTGCTTTCCCCCCTTTTTCAGCTTTGCTGCCCTTGTAATCTTCAGTGGCAGAAGAACTCTAAATGTGAATCCTGTCCGTCCCCCAGCCCACCTGTGTCTTCAGCTCTTTCAAGCTGAGAATGTGAAGGGAGGCGAATCTATTCAGAATTTCCTTCTTTTCTTTTTGGGAACACTCACCGTGTTCGTGAGGTAGACAGTCATGTGTACTCATCTTTCTCACTCACATCTGGCCAGTGGTGTTTGAAGCCTGAGAAAACCAGAGAGAAAACCCTGAAAGTTGCATTCTAATCTGGAATGCCAGAGGTCTCTTGCAGAAACCCAAGGACACTTCCTGCAAACCCCCCTGTGGTAACCCAGCTGTTCGGAATTTGTAAAAAAACTTCACTTCCCGGAAACTTGAGACTAACACTTGCTTCTGCTTCTGCAAACCCACGAATACCAGTAAGGGGGCAGCATGAAAATTCCTTTGTCTACCTTTTTGTGGGTCCTATAGAAAGACAGGGACAGAGGTGATTGGTGATCTTGGCCATTTTAGACATTAGTCTGCCACAGCTCCGCCAGCTAGAATAAAGCCCCTTCCTCTTATAAGCACAGGTATTCAGGTGATTCTTGTTCTCCGTCAGGCCTCATTTTTTGTTTTCTGCCACAGTAAGAGATTGATGACTTTCATAATTTAAGTCTAAACTCAGATATCAATTATCCTTCATTCCTAAGACCACATATGCTCTCTGTATTTCTTGCTGTACCAGCCCAGGCAGAGAGCTCGGTGCTCCGTCAGTTGCTCTCCAAACTTTCCAGTTAACCAAAAGCATTAGCGAGCCTTAAAGATTTTACTGGAGGTTTGTAAGGGAGACGGGTGACGGAGTTTTATCCTGTACTCCATTCCCCAAACACTGAACAGTTGTCATTTGATGTGTTATTGTCTAGATCCTCCTCAGTCTATGCCATCTGTTGGTGTTACAGATTGAGTTGTGTTGCCCCAAAACATGTGCTGAATTCCTGGACCTGGTGGATGTGATCTTATATGGTTTTTCTTTTGTTTTGTTAACGGGGTTGTTCATATCCATTGCCTTAGGCTGGGTTCTCTAGAGAAGCAAAACCACTGACAAATACACGTAGACAGAGAGAGAGACACAGAGAGAGGGTCAGGCTCATAAATGACCCTAGAGGTCAGAGTAGAACTGCCCTATAGAGTTTCCAGGGAGTGCCTGGTGGATTTGAACTACTGATCATTTGGCTAACAGACGTAGCACTTAGGAAATGGCTTATATACTTGTAAATGCTGGAAAGTTCCAAGTCTGTGAGTTAGGCTTCAGGCTGGGGGTTTCTCCCAACTAATATAGCTGCAGGGGCTAGCGAACGTCAGATCGGCGTGTCCAAGACTGGCAGGTCAAATGGTAGGCTGCTGGCTCCTGAACTGTGGATGCTGACCAATCCAAGATTGGCGGATAAGGTGGAGGCTGCTGGCTCAAGGCCCAAGAATTGACATTTAGATGATGATGAGTCAAATGCAGGATCCAGAGCAGGGAAAAACCTAGAGAGCTTTGCCAGAAAGTCCACATATATTGAATACAGGCCACATCCTTAAGGAAACTCTCTTTCAACTGATTGGCTGCTCATAGCAGATCTCATCATGGAGGTGATTACGCTGTATCAGATCTCATTACTGAGGTGGTTTCATCATTACATAGCTGCTAAACTGCATCATCACTGCCAAACCACTGAGGATCATGGCCCAGCCAAGTTGACACACAACCTGCCTGATTACACCAGATAGGGTGGATCCTAAACCTAATCACTTCCAAGCTCTAAAAAGACCAGTGCAGACACATAGACATTCAAAGGGGAAGACACAGGCCTTGTGACAGCAGTTCACAAGCCAAGGAATTCCAAGAGTCCAAGAAACCCCTGGGGCTATTGGTAAGGCTAAGACCATGATATGAACTTTTAGCCTTAGAACTATAAGAGAAAATTGTTCTTTTCTTTGAAGCCACTCCTTTGTGATCTTTGTACTACAGCAGCACCAGGAAACTAAGACAGTTGGATGTCTCTGATCCTCTATGAGCAGTAGAAGATGAGCAGGGATGTCAATGACTGTTTTTCTTTTGCCCCTCTGCTGATTTCTTCCGGGTTCAGCCTCAGGCTTTGAGCTCCCTTTTCCCCTGGGTCCCAGCCTTGGAGAGCCATCCACTGATCATTTTAATTAGGATTCTCTGAGAGAACTCTGTCCCTGAAATTCAGGGAGGTCATTGAGAGGACTCTGTCCTTCAGGGAGGTCATCCTATACAATGATCAGACCTGCCATCAGCTGAAAAGAGCCTGGTAGGCCCTACCCAGAATAACCAGAAATAACTTTAAGCCTGTCTTTCCCACCATTCTGATTGGAAGCTCTCCCCTTATCAAAATGTTAACTGTAAACAAACTTTAGCCCTTCTCCTCTAATCAACACTTCTTCCTTATTCGGGCCGTAAGTCCCCTAACCAGAATTTCTTGCTACTCTTCTTTCTTTCCTGTCAGACCATAGCTCCACTCACCTCACACTACCTCACTGAAACTTTAAAAAACCTGCCATACTGGGGAGGGCTGGGCTGAGCCACTTGGCTCAGACCTCGCTCTCTTTCTCTTCCAATAAACTTCACTGGACCCTTGGACTGGTGTGTCTCTGCCTCTGTTTGGGGCCACCCTCTCCTCAACATTCTCTGCTTTCCAAAAGTGCTGATGAAGCCATTGTTTATGACTCTTTCTGAGAATTTTGTTCATGGTTTCATACTTTTCTTGATCTCAAGTCTGTCCTGGTTGAAATGTTCCTATTAACTAGTTGTGGACTCCAAGGTGTGTGTTGTTAAGCTTTCTTAATCCTACATGTTTTAGTCACCTAGTGCTACTGTAACAGAAATACCACAAGTGGATGCCTTTAACAAAGAGAAATTTATTTTCTCACAGAAAAGTACTAAAAGTCTATATTCAAGGCATTAGCTCAAGGTGGAGTCTTTCTCTGTTGACTCTGGAGGAAGGTCCTTGTCAATCTTCCCCTGGACTGGGAGCATCTGAGGCGCAGGGATCCCAGGTTCAAAAGATGTGCTGTGCTCCTGGCGCTGCTTCTTTCCTGATGGCATGAGGTCCCCAACTCTCTGGTTGCTTCTGTTTTCCTTATATCCCAAGAGATTGCTTCAAGGCACAATGTAGTCTTGAAGACTGAGTTTTGCTTTAACAACACAACTGCCATCCATTTTCCTCATTAACATCATAGAGGCAGGATTTACAATATGTAAGAAAATCACACAATACCAGGGAGTCAAAGCCCAGACAAACTGATGCGGAAGTTTTGGGGGCACACAATTCAATCCATGACACTACATGACCTTGGCCTTTGCTTGCCCCTCTGGTTCTAGAGTTTGGTAGTTTAGGAGTGGAAAAAGTTGGCAGCTGAGTAAATAAAAGAGAATTCCTCCACCAATGTGGCCTTGGCCAGTGTGGAAGGATGAGAAAGATGGAATTTATCTGTCATTCTTTAGCTTCCATTGGTGCCTCAAATTGCCAGCAAAGTGGGAGTCATTGCTGGGTGACCTAGGATCCAGAGCAGCACCTTGAGGAAGAAAAGATCAGTTGAAATACCTGTAGCATTTGGGTTTATGCAGAAGAATGTGACCAGAGTACCTGTTGGTAACTTTAAACTTGAACCTGAGCAGCAAGGTGGTGTCTAGGCAGATGTGCTACTACTGGCATTCCCAAAGTCAGTCCCTTGTCCTGCTCTCTTTTCTCCTATGCACCAATCTCTCCTTCTCCAGACTTCACCTTCCAGTGAACCAGGTTAACTTGGGAGTTAATTTAATCCAAGCTCCAAAAGGGGCTTCTAGGATGAGGCCTGTCACAAAAATGTTATTTAGTTGTGTAGGCTGCCAAGTGATGTCAGATTCGAGCTACTCTTGATACCTGTGACAGAAGATGAGCCCCCAGGTTGGAAGGCTCAAATACCTTGGTTTGCCCTTCTTGTGCCCTTTGGCTGCCACTCTCAGACCTCTGAACTTGCAGAGGGATCAGGATCATTTGTTTATATCACAATGTTAAGTGAAGCTGGTTTGCTAGCCTTTCAGGGAGGGTACTCATGCTTTCTACCTGCCGTCTCTTCTTCCCTGCTTCCCCTTACAATTAATATATGTTGCTGTTGAGTCAATTTCAACTTGTAGTGACTCCATGTGACAGAGTAGGAAAACCTTATAGGGTTTTCTGGAGTATAATATTTGTAGGAGCAGATTATCAGTTTTTCTAGAGTCACTTTGCGGTTTGAACCTCAGTCCCTCGGTTAGCAGTCAAATGGTTGTGTCACTAGTGATCCTTAGTACATAGAACTATCATCACCCACGGCTATGCCAGGTCCTGCATGTATAGCAGTGAATGGCACATACATGATTCCTACACTCACGACCCTGAAGCCTAACGGAGGAGTCAGGAAAAGATGCATGTGCGGTTAATGAAAACAATGATACTTTGGGGCAGTGCTGGGAAGGAAAGAATTAATGTGCTGGGACAGAGACTAACAAGGATGTAGGCTCTTCTTCCCAACACCCATCTGTCAGTTTGTCCTACTGCGGTGGCTTATGTGCTACTGTGATGCTGGAAGTTATGGCACCGGTATTTCAAATCCCAGCAGAGTAACCCGTGATGGACAGGTTTCAGTGGAGCTTCCACACTAAGGCAGACTAAGGAAACTTGGGCAGCTGCTTCTAAAAATTAGCCAATGAAACCCTATGGATCACAAGAGAGTGAAAGAAGATATTACTTTAGATGTCCAATAGTGTGGCAGAAGATAAGCTCCCAGGTTGGAAGGCTCAAAATATACAGTGGCTGTAACAATGGATCTGAACATACCAGTGATTGTGAAGATGGTGCAGTACTGAGCAACTTTTCCTTCTGATACACACAGGGGTGTCATGGCCTGTAGCCAACTTGATGGCAACTAACAAACAAAAACAGGGGCTTGGTTGGATGAGGATGCTCTTGTGGTACAGTGGTTAAATGCTACAGCTGGTAACCAAAAGGCCAGCAGTTTGAATCTGCCAGGTGCTTCTTGGAAACTCGCTGGAGCAGTTCTGCTCTGTTGTATGGGGTCTCTTTGAGTTAGAATCAGCTCGACGGCAGTGGGTTTGGCTTTGGGTTTTGTATGGGTGAGAAGGAACCAGCTATTCTTTCTATGCTATCTGTTTTGTTCTCTCTGGAACTTTTTAAGGATCCTTTCTTTTTCCCTCTGGTATTCTGAAAGTTGACAAGGATGTCTCTTAGTTCTCAGCGTAGGTCTGTCTTTGTTTGTCCACTCTATTTGGCACTTGTTCAACTCTTTCTGAACATTCACATCTTCCTTCGGTTTGGGGAAATTTTATGTTTTTAGGATAAATTTCCAATGACTCATTTTTCTCTTTCAGAAAGTTTTACTTGTCAGATGTTTAATCTCTTTTCAGTTATCCTATATGTCTTTTCTAGTTCTTGGTTCCTATATTTATATTTTAATTCTTTGTTATGTCCTGGAGTATTTTCTCTATATTCCAACCCTTCTGTTTAATTTTTAAATATGTATCTATTTTATTGAAGACTTTAAAATTGTCAATAAATATTTTTAACTTTTTTCTGATCTTTTTAATAGCATTCAAGTAGCATTTTTATTTTATAAATGCAATAAGATCTTAAATTTCTCTGAGAATACTGACTAGATATTTTAACACATTCTCTTGTCGGAAGGAAGTTGCTGTTTCTTCTGGTGTTAGGTTTTTTTTTTCCAATTTGTTTTTCTTTTCTCTTTCATGCTGCAGGCCTTACTCAAATGTCTAATGATTCTTTGAAGTATACGGCAGTAACAGGCTGGCAAGAAGTGCTCTTTATGTAAGCAGGACTTGTCAAAGGTAGGCCTCTCTTTAGCCTGAGGGAGCAGGAAGCTGGATTCCCGCTGACATCCCTCAAATACCAGAGGTAGAGGGCTTCATGGTAAGGTGCCTATACATACGTTCCCACCCTCTTTTCTCTTGAGTTTACTCAGTTGTTTTACTTATAAATCTTCTAGAGAAATAACAGACTTTACAAAGAGAACTATAAACCCTTCCTACAAGAAACTAAGAGAGTTACATAAATGGAGAAACCTACCTTGCTCATGCATAGGAAGACTTAACACTGTGAAAATGTCTATTTTACCCAAAGCAATCTACTTATATAGCACAATCCCAATACAAGTTCCGGTGACATTTTTAATGAGATTGAGGAAAAAATTACCAACTTTGTCTGGAAAGGAAAGAAGCCCCGGATAACTAAAGCATTACTAAAGAAGAAGAACACACTGGGAAGCCTCTCATTACCCAACTTTAGAACCTATTACACTGCCACAATAGTCAAAACAGCCTGGTACTGGTACAAAAACAGACAAACAGATCAGTGGAACAGAATCAAGACCCCAGAGATGACATCACCTGCCTGTGAACAGTTGATATTTGACAAAGGCCCTGAGACATTAAACTGGGATAAAAACAATCTGTTCAACAAATGGTGCTTGCAAAATTTGATGTCCATCTACTTACAGATCTTCTTCTTTGCTTATTTGCCTTTGCCCATGTGTGCACATACCTGTGCATGAGCCTATGCATGTATGTGCGGTGGGAGGTAGTAGACAGTAAACACCCAGTAGCCTGGCACTTTGCATTTTCAGCATTCCTTTCCTCCTCTTCTCCTACTGTTAGTCTTACCTGTCTTCAAATAGGAAAGACAGAGGTGGCCGCTCAGATCATTTCTTTCAATTGTAGACATTCCGCTTTGTGCTTCTGGCACTCCTAGCACTCCACTTCAAAAATTACATTTTAAACATCAGCTTTCTATGTTCAAGAAATGTTTTGAAATCATGGTTGATCCATAGCTTATTCTCTTTTTTGTTATATTATATTCTCTTATTATTTACTATTACTTTAATGGAGCTTAAGGAGAAGGTGAAACCCTGGTGGAGTAGTAGTTAAGTGCTGTGATCGCTATCCTAAAGATCTGCAGTTTGAATCCACTAGGCTCTCTTTGGAAACTGACAGGGTCCCTACGAGTCAGAATCAACTCTACAGCAAAGGGTTTACAGATAGGGAGAAGACGGCAACTCCCACGTGTTACAGAGTAGAATTATCTCTATAGGATTTTCAATGGCTATGATCTTTTAGAGGTAGATCCCTAGGCCTTTCAACCAAGACAACTTTGGGTGGATTCCAACTGCTGACATTTTGGTTATTAACCAAATGATTAACTGTGCTGCCCAGGCAGAAGATAGGCATTTAAGCACAGGAAATTAGTCTGCCATCTTGAATCAAAAGCTCCCAATTTAAAAAGATTATTTTGGTTATTTTGTGATAAGAGATTGAAAATTTTGAATAGTATTTTAGAACTGGGAAAATTTAATATTTTTAGTTTTGATTTAATTATCTGCTTATTTTAATTGGAATGTTGCTGTTGTTAGGTACAGTTGAGTTGGTTCCAACTCATAGTGACCCTGTGCACAACACAATGGAACACTCCCTGGTCTTGTGACATGTCCACAATCGTTGTTATGCTTAAGCCCATTGTTGCAGCCACTGTATCAACCCATTTCATCAAGGGTCTTCCTCTGTTTTGCTGACCCTCCACTCTACCAGTCCTTCGCCAGGGACTGATCCTTCCTGATAGCATGTCTGAAGTCTTGCCAACTTTGCTTCCCAGCAGCACTCTGGTTGTACTTCTTCCGGAACAGATCTGTTTGTTCTTTCGGTGGTTCATGGTACATTAAACATTCTTCTCCAGGGCCCCAATTCAAAGGCATCAATTCTGTCTTCTTTGTTCATTGTCCAGCTTTTGCATGCATATGATGCAATTGAAAAGACCATGGTTCGGGTCAGGTACACTTCAGTCTTCAAGGTGACATCTTTTTTTTGCAATTGACAAAATCAGGTGATTTTTGTCTTGTGTGTTGTTTATGTGGTTGATCACATTAATTGTTTTTTTGATGTCGAACTAGTCTTGCACTCCTGTTATGAATACAACTTGGTCATGATGAATTATGTTTTTGATGTGGTGTTGGATTCAGTTGGCAAGTAGTTTGTTGAAGATTTTAGCATCTAGGTTCATGAGTGATATTGGTCTGTAGTTCTCCTTTTTTGTTGGATCTTTCTCTAGCTTTGATATCAGGATTATGCTGGCTTCATAGAATGGAGTATTTCATCCCTTTCTATGCTGTGAAATAGTCTCAGTAGCATTGGAGATAACTCTTCTCTAAAACCTTGGTAGAATTCTGTGGTGAAGCCATCTGGGCCAAGGCTTTTTTTGGTTGGTATTTTTGGATGAATTTTTCAATCTCTTTCCTTGTGATGGGTTTATTAAGTTGTTCTGCTTCACCTTGTGATAATTTTGGCAGGTGATACGAATCTAGGAATTTACTCATTTCCTCTAGGTTTTCAAATCTGTTAGAGTACAGTCTTTCATAGTATTCTGTTATGATGTTTTTTATTTCTATTGGTTCTGTTGTGACACCTCCCATCTCATTTCTTATGTGGGTTATTTGTTTCCTTTCCTGTTTTTCTTTAGTAAGTTTAGCCAATGGTCCATCAATTTTGCTGATCTTTTCAAAAAACCAACATTTGGTCTCATCAGTTTTTTTCAATTTTTCTCCATTTCTCTAATTTGTTTAGTTTTGCTCTAATCTTTATGGTCTGTTTTCTTCTGCAGTCTGAAAGGTTCTCCTGTTGTTTGCTCTCTTACTTGCTCAAGCTGTAGGGTTAGTTCTTTAGTTTGGGTTCTTTCTTCCTTCCAGATGTGTACATTTATAAACTGACCTCAGAGCACGGCTTTGGCTGTATCCCATAGGTTCTGGTAGGAAATGTTTTCATTCTCATTTGAATCCATAAATTTCTTTATTTCATTCATGATTTCTTCTTTAACCCATGGCTTTTTGAGCAAGATGTTGTTCAATTTCTGTAAATTCCAACTGCTATCCATGTTTTTTCTGCTATTGATTTTGATTTTTATGGCTTTATAACCTGAGAAAATATTTTGCAATAATTTAATGGTTTGGATTTTGTTGAGCTTTGCTTTGTGTACTAACACATGGTCTACTCTGAAAAATGCTCCATGTGCACTGGAGAAGAAGTTTATCTGATCATAGATAGAAAGTTCTGTATATGTCAATGAGGTCTTGTTGGTTAATTCTCACAATAAGATCTTCTGTGTCTTTCTCTAGCTTTTTCTAGAAGATCTGCCCAATATTGAAAGTGGAGAGTTGAAGTCTCTCACTATTATTGTGGAGTGATCTATCTCATTTTTGAATGTAGCCAGTGTTTCTTTGATGTATCTAGGTGCTCTAATATTAGGTGCATAAGTATTTAATATTGTTAAGTCTTGCTTGAGTATTGAACTTTTCAGCAATAAGTAGTGTCCATCCTTGTTCATGATGGTGAATTTTATGTTAAAATCTATTTTATCTGATATTAGTATTGTCACACCTGCTATTCTTTGTATATCATTAACTTGGTATATATTCTTTCATCCTTTAATTTTCAGTTTGTCCATATCTTTAATTCTAAGGTGAGTTTCTTATAAGCAACATATGGATGGGTCATGTCTTTTGATCCAACATGTCACTTGTCTCTTTACTGGAGCATTCAGTCCACTTACATTCAATGTAATTATTGATAGGTATGTGTTTGGTGCTGTCATTTTGATGTATTTATTTTTGTGTTGATGTTTTCTCTGTTGTTCTTATTAATCTGTTCTGGGACATTCTTTATGGGTTGATTTTTCACCCTTTTCTGTGTTGGCTTTGTGTTTGTTGAGACTCCTGTATGGCATTTCTTGTTTTGATATGTTGCATCTTTATTGTGCTTTGTGGCTACCCAATGATCCCCCTTAATAACCTATGTTTAAACCCAATTTTAACTTCTACACATCTTATTATCTTCATCTCCATCTGGAAGGACTATAACTACTGTAGTATATCCTTTTTAATGTGATGGTATCATAGTTTTCATGATATGATTACTGGATCACTTCTTTTAATACTGCAGCTTTGGTAGGGTTTTGTGCCTTCCCTAACTGAGTAGGTTTCTGGGTGATGTGTCTTGTATTGTCTCCTAAAATATAGAGTTAATGGTTTTGTTCTTCTAAGCCAAGATCTTTTTTCAGTATTTCTTGGAGCTTTGGTTTGATTTTTAGAAAGTCCCTTAGTTTCTGTTTATCTACAGATGTCTTAATTTCATTTTTATATTTGACAGACAGTTTTGCAGGATACATAATTTGTGATTGGAAGCTTTTCTCTTTCAAAGCTTTGAGTGTTCCATCCTACTGCCTCTGTGCTGGCATGGTTTCTGCTGAGAAGTCAGATGAAAGCCCACAGGGCTTCCCTCTGAATGTTACCTTTGCTTTGAGTCTCACTGACTTTAAGGGTTTATGCTTATGTTTCATTTTGTTAAGCTTGATTATAATATGTCTTGGAGTCTTTCTTTTGGGGTCTATGTTGTATGACATTTGATACACATCTTGGATATCTATGTTCTCTTCTTTTGTAATTTCAGGAAAGTTTTCTGTCAGTAAGTCAACAATACTCTTTGTGTTTTCAGGTGTCCCTCCCTGTTCTGGAGCTCCAATAAATCACAGATTGCTCCCCTTGATAGAGCCCCACACGTTTCTTAATGCTTCTTCATTTTTCTTGTTTATTTTCTCTGATTTATCCTCATAAATGCTAGTGTCAGTAGTTCTGTCTTCCAAATCAGAAAGTCTGTTTTCCATTTGTTCAGTTCTGTTCTCCTGAATTTGAATTGAGTTTTCTAATTCTTTGTTATTGTTCTGTTGGATTTCAAAATACTGGTGTTCCATCAGTTTAAACAGCTTGCTTAATTTTTCATTTTGCTCTGCTGAATTTTTGTATAATGTCTAGGAAGGCTCTCTATATAATTCTTTTGTACTTGACCTCTGAAAGTTTCAGAAATGCTTCTTCATCTGGGAAGTTCTTTGGTTCTTTCTTTTGGGAGCTTTCTGGAGCCATGGGTGGATTTTTCTTTAAGTGTCTGGCCAAAGTCTGTTACTTTTTGGGGCATCTAGAGGTTGTTTAGTTTCTCTGGTGTTGCCTTAATAGAAGCTGAAGCAGAAGTTGATCACCAGTCACCTGTATGTACTTCAGTGACTGGGCCCAATGGAATCTCTGGGATAGCAGGCTCCACCTCCTGGCTGGCAAAGGCGCGGCCCTACTTATGGAGTCACTGGGGAGCCGTCAGCCCAATGTAGTGGGTCAGTCAAGGCTGGAAGATATGCTGTCAGGCTGCATCACAGTTATTTCTCTAGGTAGTCTTATTTTGAAAGGTGGAAACTATCTGACTGCTTCCAAAATCAGTCAGGCTGTCAGATGTGCAAGCCCCTCTTTCCAACTGGCAATGGAGGCACCTCTATCTCCATCTGCAGATGCTGTGATTTTGTTCAAAGTATGGAAGGGCTACGCTACTGCTCTGCTGTTATCTGCTGCCAGACCACACCCTTAAGGCTACACTGTGGTAAACACATTTTTTCTGCCTGGAAATTGCTCCTTAGGCCGGCACTGCTTCCCAGCCTGGAATTAGTCCCTGCTGATGCCTCCCTCCACCTCCCAGTTGAACAAGATGGCATCCTGCACAACTGTCCAGCCCATTGTGAAACAGCTGAATCAAGGGCGAAGCTTCAGAAAGAGTGTGGAGAGGCCATGGTGCTCTAAGTTCAGAGCCGGGCTCTCAGAGTGTGAGTATTCCATCCACTGATCATGTCAGCAGTGTAGCTGAACTTTGCTGCCAGTTAAGCCCGATAGCCACCACCAGCTAGCAAAAAGAAAAAAAGTTAAAACCACCAGTTACCTTCAGTCTGTGAGAGCTGGCAATTCAACAAGGGTGGAGATGAGCGTAAGAGAAGAAGTTTCCTGTTCAGCGGCATGTAGTCCAAATTGACAGCCCTATGCCATGTCCTAGGGCTCACTAGGTTTCCAGAAGTCTCTATTTAATTATCAATCCAGGCCTTAGTTTTCAGAGGGAATTAAGGGCATGTGTGTCTAGTCTGCCATCCTGAGTCCACCCCCTCCATTTCATTTTTACAGTTTCCAGTTTTCCTGGATTTGTACTTCATACTTTCCATGTTCCAATTGTTAAAGGATGTCTGCAGCTGTTTCTTCTCATTTTGAGTCATGCCACATTTGCAAATGAAGATCCTGAAGGCTTTGCTACATTCACATCATTAAACTCTACTTGGAGGAGGCAGTTCTTTCTCAGTTGTGTTCTGGGTGCCTTCCAACCTGGGGAGGCTCATTTTCTATAACTGTATCTGATGATGTTCCACTGCTATTCATAAGGCTTTTCCTTGGCTAGTTCTTTTCAGAAGTAGACTTCTGGTCCTTCTGCCCAGTCTGTCTTAGTTTGGAAGCTCAGCTGAAACTTGTCTTTGTTGTCCTTGGTGCTCATCTGTTCTGGCTGATTTGGGACCATTTGGTGTACCTCGGATGGCAGCTTGCTAGCTTTTAAGACCCCAGAGACCCCTCTAGGTGAATCTTTTGGTGAACATAAGTGTTATGGGTTGGATTGTGTCCCCCCTAAAATATGTGTAGTAATTTGGCTGGGCCAGAAGTCCCTGTGTTTGTGATTGCCCTCCATTTTGTGATTTTCTTATGCTGTAATACTAATCTCTGCCTATGGTTAACAGAGTGGATTATGTTAGAAAGGATTAGGATGAGACTGTAAATCTCTTCATAGGATCACCTCCCTCCCTGCTCCACTGTAAAGTGAGTTTCCCTGGAGTGTGGTTTGTACCACCCTTTATCCTTTCATCCTACAAGAGATAAAAGGAAAGGGAAGCAACCAGAGAGTTGGGAACATCACACCATCAAGAAAGCAGCACGAAAAGAAGAGCGCATTCTTCAGACTTGAGGTTCCTGTGCCAAGATGCTCCCTAAACAAAGACTGATGCAACACAAGGACTTTCCTCCAGAGCCAAAAAAAGGAAGCCTTCCTCTGGAGTGGACATCCTCAGTTTGGACTTGTTGCCTACTGGACTGTGTAAGAATGAACTTTTGATTTTTAAAGGCATCCACTTTGTGGCATTTCTGTTAGAGTGTCACTAGATAATTAAAATAATAAACCAAAACTAAACCAAACTCATAACGACCCTATAGGACAGAATAGAACTACTCCACAGGGTTTCCAAGGGGCACTTGGCAGATTTGAACTGCTGACCTTTCGGTTGGCAGATGTAGCACTTAACCACTACAGCAACAGGGTTTCCAAAATGCTAAGTATTTAATTTTTAAAGGATCCCAGTTTTCTAGCTTATGTGCTGGAGCTTGCGTGTTGTTAGTTATGGTTTGTATCCTGTTAATGCTGTGTACTTGGGCCTCTAGCATTGTTCCTGCTTTTTCTTTCTATGATTTTTATAGTTTTTGGCTTTATATTTAGGTCTGTGATCCATTTAGAATTAGTTTTTGTGTATGGTGTGAGATATAGGTCATGTTTTATTTTTCTGCAGATAGATAGCAATTTTGCCAGCACCACTTGTTAGAGAGTGTCTTTTCACATTCGGTGGGCAGGGGCTCTTGTGGAAGATCAGGTGACCATAAGTAGATGGATTTACATCTGGGTCCACATTTCTGTTAATATTGTTCAGTACTGGTACTGTGTACTAGTGTACAGTGTACTAGTGTACTAGTGTACACTGTACTAGTACAGCACCAGGCTATTTTGACTACCAGAGCTGTATAGTAGGTTCTGAGGCCAGGTAAGGTAAATCTTCCTAGTTTGTTCTTCTTCGGTAGTATTTTACTTACCTGTAGCCTCTTCCTGTTTCATGTAAAGTTAATGATTAATTTTTTCATCTCTTCAAACAATGCTGTTGGTATTTGGATTGGAATTATATTGTGTTTGTAGGTTACTCTGGATAAAATTGATGTTGTTAAAATATTGGGTCTACCCATCTGTGATCCTAGTATGTTTTTCCATTTGTGTAGTTCTCTTTTGTTTCTTGAGGGTAGTTTTTTGTAGTTTTCTTTGTATAAGTCTTTTATATTGCTGGTTAGATTTATTCCTAAGTATTTTTTTTTAAGTGACTATTATGGATGGTATTGTTTTCTTGATTTCTATTTTTTTGGTCTCTTTTTGGTATATAGGAATCCAATTGATTTTTGTGCGTCTACCTTACATCCTGCTATTCTGCCAGATTGAAGCCTCTACTTATGAGACTTCCTATGTGTTTGTAAGGTGTGGGGAGAGGTAGGATTGCTTTTTTTGTTCTGACTGCTGATTCAGATTGGTTCAGCCATGGCTAATAAAACAAAATTGAAACTGACCAAAATTTTAAAAACTCCAGTAAACTGGGATAGGGAAATTTATGAATGAAAGCCCTGGAATGGTAGACTTACAACAAGCATAGCTAGACTTTTCAGGAGTCCAACAGGGGTTGACTGGATTATTGCCAGGACTGTGGAGAGCTGTGAGTTGGAATTAACTTGAAGACAATTGGTTTCACTTTTGGAAGTGTGGGACTATGGAAGGAAAAAGAAGCTATCTGAAGAGTGTTGTCTAGGACAATACCACTGTGTGCGTGCATCAGGTTGATGTTGTTGGTTGCTGTTGAGTGGATTTTGGCTCATGGTGACCTTACACACACCATAACAAAACATTGCCTTGTCTTATGCCTTTTTAGGAAACTCTGGTAGTGTAGTGGTTAAGTGCTATGGCTATTAACTAAAGGGTTGGCAGTTTGAATTCACCAGGCACTCCTTGGAAACTCTATTTGGCAGTTTTACTGTGTCCTCATATAGAGTTGCTATGAGTCATAATCGACTCAAGGCAAGGCAATGGGTTTTGTTTTTCTTTTTCTTTGGTTGGTTTTGCATTTTTTTATGCCATCTTTGCATTTGAGTTAATGGTTGCAGCTACTGTGTCAATCTATCTGATTGAGAGATGTCCTTCATTTTTGCCGACTCTATTTTACCAACCAGGATGTCATTTTCTAGTGACTGATCATTTTATATCCAAAGTAAGCAGAAGTCTCACCATCCTTGCTTCTAAGGAGTATTCTGATTGTCTTTCTTCTAAGGCTGATTTGTTTGTTCTCCACAGTATATTTAATGTTCTCAACATCACAATTAGAATGAGTCAGTTCTTCTGTGTTCCTTTTTCACTATCTGGCTTTATCATGGAGGCTAGAAATCAGGTTTTGTGCAGGTTGAAAAACTCTGGGGTATAACATTGGCTTCCCCTTTCCCACGACCTCTTCACATCCTGAACCCCCAACTTGTGCCTCCATCTTTTGTTTAGCAAGGTCATAGCAAGCTCCTCCCCAAGGCAGGCACGGACTTCTCAGGCACCTGTTGAAGCTACCAGACCAAAACTCTCCTGTGCTTTCTTGGCTATTAAATCCTGCCTTCTTGCTATTTATTATGCTGGATGGGAAACTTATGCAAATATTTTATTTTGGAAAAATGCCTGAGATGACTAAAAAAAAATCCCAGACCTCCGCAGAGCTGGAGGCAGCTGATGCTCCTGGCAGGAGCTGGTAGACCGCCCTGGCAGCTGGATAGCTTGAGCCAGTCAATCATTTACTCAGCAAGGATGGGGAGGGTGAAGAGCGTTAAAATAGCAAGCCCCTAAGGAGAAAAGAATTGAAGTGTAGATATGTCCTGGGCTTTCCTGGGAGGAGGCTGGCAGGAACTAAGGTGATGTTAGGAAGATGCAGGTGATGAGTCCTCCCAGGGGCTGGACTCTCCCTGATTTATGGGGTGACCTCCACTGGCCTTTCCTAGGCAGGAAATGGGCTGTTTGCTAATGCCTTTCCCCTGCCACACACCTGCAAAAACCAGTTGGTAGTACTTTAAAATAATTTACTAGAATGAAGTTTCTGTGTTTTCTTTTGGACAGTTGCCCAGTAATTGACTTTGTATGTATGTTTTATTCAAGAAATGGCTTAAAATACTGTGCAGAACTTGAGATTCAATATTCTCCCCATCCCTGTTGTCTCTGTTCTTGTGTCTGTTTCTGTCTCTCTCTCTCTGTCTCTCTGTTTTTACCTGTCTCTCTGTGTGTCTCTTTCAACCTCTCTTTCTCTGTCACTCTGTATGTCTGTCTTCCTCTTCTCTCACACACACACTCTTAGATTTTTCTCACACGACAAAGGATGAGGAGACTATAGAAGAGCAGCTTGTTTTGGTTGAATTCTCTAAGTCTTAGTTGACTCTATTTCCCTCATTTGTCATTATCATTGGATCTTTTCTGTGTCCTTTTCCTTCTGTCCATTAAGATAGAACATGGACAATTATCATTAAACCTCAGAACATGGACATTTCTCATTGGATTTGTGCAAAATTGGTACATCCTTCATAAGAAATACGAAATTGGCTTGCTTTGCTTTGGCATGATGTGGGTTAGGGAGGTCTCTCCTAGGCACTCTACCTCCTGTCTTCCTACCCTATTAGCTGAACATGCAAATAATAGCCAGTGGTATCTGACCTGAAACCCATGACAGACTATCTGATGCACACGATTCTCCGGCCACTGCAAGGAACTCCCTGGTATGTTTTATAACAGAGAAACTACTACCCCAGGGGCATAGCAACTCATTCCTCTAAAGGTCCTGAGATGGCTCTTGCCAGGCACAAATACCAAGGCACCATTTAAGTTAATTATTGTCATCAGACACACCCAAGGCAAGGGGATCTCAAGTTAATGATGGACCCCTGTTTTGCTGTTGCCTGGAATGGTACTCTGTTCTATCCTGTGTCCCACCCTCAACACACACACACACACACACACACACACACACACACACACTACCCTCTGGGATCTCTTAAAATAAAAGAAAGAAACAGACAGAAACAAACAACAGTTACTGTCCAGTCAACTCTGACTCACAGTGACCGCATGTATGTCACAGTAGAACCGTGCTCCGTAAGGTTTTCAATGATTAATTTGTTTAGTAGTAGATCACCAGGCATTTCTTCTAAGGTGCCTCTGGTGGACCCAAACTAGTGGATTAGGGAGCTCTCTGGGATTATTTTAATGAGCTGTCACTCCTATGGAGAAGGAAATTAGAATTTCCAATTGCATGACAATGTTTTTATAGAACAGGTGTTTCAAGTCACTTGAGTAAGTTCATTTTGTTTTTTTAAGCCCTCGTTTCCTCATCTGTGAAATAAAGAAGATGTTATTAATTGCTATTGACTTGACTCTGACCCCATGTGTCAGAGTAGAAGTGGACTGAACAAAGTGTCTGATGGCTGATATCTGACCTTTTTCTTCATTTTATTTTTGGTGAACAGTTTATTAAGTGTACACATAAAATTAGTTTTTCATTCAACAATTCACACACAAATTTTCCCATGACACTGTGTCAGTATTCTCTTTTTTTCCACCCTGCCCTCCCCGTTTCCAACTCTCTAGTTTCCTGGTCTTTCCTTGCCTTCTCATCTTTGCTTTTAGGCAAATGTTGCCCATTTTGTATAGTTGCTTGTTCTAGGGAGCACATTCCTCTTGGGTGATATTGTTTATTTTACAGACCAGTCAATTATTTGGCTGAAAAGAGTGGCTTTGACTCCAGGACTGACTTCAGTTCTAAATTAAGAGTGTCTTAGGGCAATTGTCTCTGAGATTCTTGGCAGTGTCTATTAGCCCAGTAAGTGGTCTTTTTTGCACATTTGATGAGGCCTTTCTTTGGAGGCCTCTCTGGGTGCTTTTGAAAAACCAATCTTTCGGCTACTAGTTAAGTGCTTAACCACTTTTGCCACCCAGGACGCCATGGACAGGTACCTCTTCCTTGATACCTGCCCTGCCCTTGGCCTACAAGACATCCCTCTTTTGATTTTCCTTGATCCCTAGGCATTCATACCTTCGTGCTGGATCCCCTCACCTACTCTTCTTCCAAACAAGAAATGCCGCAGGGCTCTTGGTCTCTTCGATTCTTTATCTCTACTCACATCAAGGATGATCTTTTTCAGCTTTAAATACTATCCCTCAGTTGATGACTCCCAAATTGGTTTCTCCACTCAGCACATCTCCCTGAACTCCAGATTTATACATCCAAGTAGCACTTAGCATCTCCCATTGAGGCAGCTCAGACCAAACACATATAACACAAACTTATCTCCCTTACTAGAATCTATTCTTTCCAAATCATCTTTTGTGAATGGAAGGAAAAAACTCAACACAAGGGAATTCAACATAACTGGACTAAGCAAGCATCCTGAACACAACCAAACAGTTTGAGGGACAGAGTAGCTGGGGATGGGGCATCTAGGTCAGTTGGCAAAACAAAGTTTATTAAGAAAATGTTGTGTATCCTACTTTGGTGAATGACAACTTGGGTCTTAAAAGCCTGAGAGGGCCCATCTAAGACACATGTAAGGAAGATATGAGCCCAAAAGAAGAAAGGCCACATAAACTAGAAACTCCATTTGCCTGAGATCAGAAGAACTAGATGGTGCCCAGCTACCTTTGATGACCACCCTGAGAGAGGAACACAGCAGAGAGGCCTTGATGGATCAGGAGAAAAGTGGGATGCAGAACTCAAATTCTAGTGAAAAGACCCCATTTAATGGTCTGACTGAGACTGGAGGAAGCCCTGAAGCTATGGCTCCTGGATGCCCCGTTAACCCGGAACTAAAACCACTTTAGAAGTCCACTGTTTAGATAGAGATTAGACTGGATAATAAGGCATAAAGTAATACTTTTGAAGAGTGTGGTTCTTAATTCAATTAGACATAGAGACCAAATGGGCAGCACCTGTCCTGAGGTAAGAAGAGACGGCAGGAGAGACAGGAAGTGATTTCAATGGACACAAGAAACCCAGCTGGAAGAGGCGAGTGTGCTGTCACATTACAAGGATTGCAACTGTAGGAGGGACAAGAACTGGCTGAATGGACACAAGAAACCCAGGACAAAAAGGGGGAATGTGCTGTCACATTCTAGGGGTTGCAACTAATAACAGATAACAATAAATTTTTATATGAGAAATTAACTTGAGCTGTAAAGTTTCACCTAAAGCACAGTAAAAAAAAAAAAAAAAAAAAGAATTTAAATTAAAAAAGAAAAAACCCTATTCTTTCCAGAATCTTCACCATCTCACAAAATGGTAACTGCATTCTTTCACTTCATCCAATCCCAAACCTTGGCATTATCTTTTCAAATTTCTCTCACTTCATACCCCACAACCAAGCCGTCAGTGAAATCTATTACTCTGTTTTCAAACACTTCCGGATCTCTTCTCACCCTCTCCATTGCAACCACTTAGACCAGACCAACATCTCTTGCTCCTTGGTTGTCATATAGGATGTTCCCTCTGCCTGCACATCTTGGATTACTCTGTCATCTTCGTCAGAGTTGACTCAGATAATGCCTTTGTAGTGAGGTCTTCCCTGACCCCTGCATACCTTATCTCGTTTTTATTCCTGATACTCATCACTCTCTGACGTGCTGCATGCTTTACTCGTTAACCCAGAGTCTTAGTTAACTGCACTGATGCTTTAATGCTGGCATCACAAATGTGTCCTTTAAAGAACAGAAGTATTGTTTTTTCACATTTCTGGAGGTTAAAAGTTGAAATCAGAGTCTAGTCCTGTTAATTCATTCCTTTGTCAGTAGCCCAGGTGTTTCTTGGTTCTTGGTTCTTGGTGATTTTCACATGGTGTCTACATGTCTATGCTGCTCTTTGTATCACTCAAAAGTGATACAAAGTGATGAGGTGTAGGACCTACCCTACACTGTTGCGGCCTGATCAACATAACAACAAAAACACTATTTTCCAACCAAGATCACATCTACAGGTATAGGGGTTAGAATTCCATTATATATAGGGGCGGGGAACAGCTCAATGCATAACATCTATTTTCTGTTTCCCCACTCAGTATTAAGCTCTATGGAGGCAAGGGTGTTTGTTTATGCTTTTCACCTCTGCAATCGTAGTACTAGGAGATAGGTTCACAGAAGACATTTAGGAAGTACTTGTTGAATGAATGAAGGAAGGGTGAAAAGCCATCTAACTAGCCTCTCTGTGCCCCTCCTACCCACTGACTTGCTTGCAGTCTAATTTTCGCACAGAAGCCAGCAAAAAATTTTAAAAAATATACTTTGTTTTCTAGAACAGTTTTAGGTCTGTAGAAGAATTGCACGAAAATACAGAGTTTCTGTGTATCCCTGTTCCCCACACAGTTACCCCGTTATTAACATTTTGCACCCCAGTGGTATATTGTTATGATTGGTGAGCCAACGCTGGTACATAATCATTAACTAAAGCCCATAGTTTATATCAGGGCTTATTCTTTGTGCTGTATAATAGTTCTGTGGTTTTCACACATGCATATTGTCATATGTCCACCAGTACAATATCATTCAAGATTGCTTAACTTGAAATTTGAAACTGTAAGTCAGATCACATCACTTTTCCTTTGGCTTAACCCACCCCCTCCCCACCGAGGACTACTCATTTGCCCTAAATCAGACCCCAAGTCCTACCTCGAGTAGCATGTCTGGGAAACACAGTAACACTTGGCACATAGTGATAACTTGAAGTCAGCTGCTAGGATTGGTAAGGCCCTAAGGTGCTGTAGTCATCTACCATAGTTGGGTGGCTTTAACAATCAGCAATTATTATGATTTTTTTTACAGTTTAGGAGGCTGAGGTCTGAATTTAGGGTGCCTGCTCTATCGGAAGTCTCTCTCTCATCTCTGGAGCAAAGTCTTTGTCTCTTTTCAAGTCTACTCCCTGGTGATCTTCATGTGATATGGCGTCTATCTTTCCCCAGCTTTGCTTTCACTTACTTGTTTCAGCTCTTTTGTATCTCAAAAGAGATCGACTTAAGACATACTCTAACAATAACTAAAATAACAAAGAAAATCTATTCCTAATTGGGAATGTAACCACAGGTGTAGGGATCAGAATTTACAACACATTTTTAGGGGGACACAATTCTGTCCGTAACAAGTGGCTATCAGTCATATGCTGTGTCTCCACTATACCCGTGACCATTTTGCTTTAGCGTTGGTCAGAGCAGGACAACTTACTAAGAAATTAATTTGCGGTTTGCTTTTTTAAAGTGCTTCAGGGGCTCATTAGCAAAGGCACAAGTGATACTTTGCCTCCTCATCCTCTCACAGGGATATGGACAACCAAGACTTTATCCATGGTAGTGAAGACTAACAAAAGGGACCAAGATGCAGAGAAGCAAGGTGGCCCCATGACCAAGCTCTGGTCTTTCGGTCAGGATTTCTGTGTTCAGATTATGACTCCATCTTTGGGATATTACTATCAAGCAGTTGAATGTCATTATTTAAACTTTTTTTTTTATTAAGTGTAAGTATACAATCCAAATCAATTTTGCATGCCTGCCTAACTGCATCTGTATCTGCTCTCCCAAGCCAGTGCTAGCACATTCCTCCTTTATGCTCTATACTTCTAATATCCTCTTATGAGTACTTATCCCTTCCCCTCCATCCTCTTCTCCCTCATCTAGAAAGAAACCAGTAGGACAGCTTCCTATAAATGTATAAAACCATAAAGTACACACACCATTTTGTCACATTGTGTCCCTGAGTCCAGTCGATTCATGTCTGAAGAGTTAACCTCAGTACTGGTTTCCAGTCGAGGTCACCAGCATGTCTAGGGACCATATTCCCAGAGGACCCTCCAGGCTGTTGGACCATCGATTCTGGTTTTTTAGTAGAGTTCTTGAACCGCACAACACTTTTTCTCATGTTGCTTCAGGGACTGTGCATTGTGTCCCCTATCATGGCTGTCTTTGGTGGTGGCCAGACACCATCTGGTTCTTCTGGTCTTGTGTTGAAACAGTCTCCCATTCACGTGAGTCCTTCTGTCTCCTGTGCTCTTTGTTCCTTATATCTTTGTTGTTCTAGGTTATCATCTATTCCAGACAGGTTGGGACCGTTTGGTATACCCCAGAAGGCAGCTTGCTAGCTTTTAAGACCCCAGGTGCCACGTACCAATATGAGGTGTGGAAGACTCTCTTAGCAAAAGACTGGCCTGTCCCCCGAAAACATGGTCCCCAGACCTCTGTCTCTGCTACTCTATCCTTTGAGATATTGGGTGGAGTTTAGAAAGCCTTTCAGTTTACAGTGTAGTCCAGTTATGTTGATCTTCTCTCTACCACCTACTGTCACTCTCTTAACCTAACCAAATTCCTATTGACTTTCTAATCCATGACCAACCCTCTCCCTCCTTCCCCACCCTAGTAGCTGTCCAAGAGTCTTTTTTTTCTGTACAAAAATGTATTTTTAAGTCCTTATACTAGGGGTCTCATACAGTACTTGTCCTTTTGCTACTGATTTCACTCACCATAATGTTTTCTAGTTGAAACCAGGTTATGAGAAGCTTCCTAAAACCATCATTGTTCTTTATCATTGCATAGAGTTCCACTGAGAACATGTACCATAGCTTGTTTATCCATTGATCTGTTGATGGGCACCTAGGTTGATTCCATCTTTTTATTGTTGTGGACAGTGCTACAATAAACATTCATGTGCATGTATCTGTTCTTATGAACACCTTTATTTCTGTAGGAGGTATTCTGAGCAGTGGGATTGCAATATCGTACAGTCCTTCTATTTCCAGCACTTTAAGAAAGTGCTAAATTGCTTTCCAAAGAAGTTTTACCATTTTGTATTCCCACCAGCAGTGTAGGGGGGTTCCAGTCTCTCCACAGCCTCTCCAGCATTTGTTGTTTTGCATTTTTTGGATTATTGCCAACCTTGTTGGGGTGAGATGGTATCTCATCGCAGTTTTGATTTGGGTTTCTCTAATAGCTAATGATTGTGGACATTTTCTCATGTGTCTTTCAACTGCCTAGATGTCTTCTTTGGTGAAGTACCTGTTCATCTTCTTTGCCCATTGCTTAATTAGGTCATTTACTTTTTTCTTGTTGATATTTTGTAGTTTCTGGATATCAGATGTCAATCTGACATATGGTTGCCAAATATTTTTTCCCATTCTGCAGGTAATCTTTTAATTCCATTGATGTCTTAGGCTGGGTTTTCTAGGGAAGCAAAACCAGTAACACGTGTAGGTACAAGGAAAGATTTATAATATATATATATATAGACAGATAGATAGATACAAATATAGGAAACAGCTCACGTAATCACAGAAGCTGAATGTCCCAAGCTCTGGCACAAGTCTCACGTGTCCACGGAAGCTGAGGAACCCAAGGTCAGCAAGTCAGAGACCAGAGTTGCAGATCACCGGTTGTGTAGGTCAGTGGATCCCAAGCTGGTGGCGAGATGATGCGACAGAGGCTGGAGGTCGGTGGATTCCAAGCTGGTGGTGAGACGAAGTGATAGAGGCTGGAGAACCCAGGATCGGCAGGTCAGGGAGCAGGACTGGGCAGAGGCTGGCGAGCGCAGGATTGGCAGGTCAGGGAGCAGGGCTCTCACGTGCCGACTGTAAAGACTGATGAGCCCAACAGCTGCTAGCTCAAGTCCCGGAACCAGATGCTGGAACCAGAGAGCAGGAGCTCCTGGCCACGTGAGCGATCAGCAGCTGTAGTCCAGTATCACGAGATGAGAGCCGAGGGGCAGGGAGTCACCACAAACCCCGCCCTGCCACTTAATACAGCAGCCAAATAGGTAGTAGCCAAGTTGACATAATCCTGACCACCACAATTGATAAAGCCTTTGGTTGAGCATAAGTGTTAGATTCTTAATAGCTCCCATTTATCAATTTTCTCTTGTGTTGTTCATGCACTGTTGGTCAGATTTTGTAGTCAGTCTAAGCTGTGTATTAGAACTTCCATTGTTGACCCAATTTCTCCTAGCATGATCTTTATCATTTTAGGGTCGATATTTAGGTCTTTGATCCATTTTGAGTTAGTTTCTATGTAAGGTGTGAAATATGGGTCTTGTTTCAGTTTCTTGCAGATGGATATCCAATTTTACCAATACCATCTGTGAAATATACTGTTTTTACCCCAGTTTATGATCTTTGGGACTTTGTAGAATGTCAACTGTTCATAAGAGGATAGTGATATTTCTGGCTTCTCAATTCTGTTTTATTGGTCTCCATGTCTCTTCTGATTACTGTGGCAGTGTAGTAGGTTCTGAGGCCAGGTAGAGTGAGGCCTCCCACTGTGTTTCTCTTCTTCGGTAGAGCTCTGCTTATCCAGGGTTTCTTCCCTTTCTAAACGAAGTTGGTGTTTTGTTTTTCCATCTCATTAAAAAAATAACACTGGAATTTGTATAGGGATTGCACTGTATATGTAGATTGCTTTGGGTAAAATAAACATTTTCCCAATGTTAAGTCTTCCTATCCATGAGTAAGGCAGGTTTCTCCATTTATGAAAGTCTATTTTGGTTTCTTGAAGTAAGAGCTTATAATTTTTTCTGCATAGGTCTCTTACTTCTCTGGTTAGATTTATTCCTAGGTATTTTATCTTCTTGGGGCTATTATAAACGGTATTGATTTGGTGATTTCTTCTTTGATGTTGTCTTTGTTGGTATAAAGGAATCCTACTGATCTACTTATATTTATCTTACATCCTGATACTTTGCTGAACTTTTGTATTAGCTCCAGTAGTTTATTTACTGTTGATAGTTTTTTGATTACTTTTTGAATCTCTTCTTTTGTGGTGGGTTTATTAGGTTGTTCTGCTTGTCCTTGTGACAATTTTGGTAGGTGATGCAAATCTAGAAATTTGTCTATTTCCTCTAGGTTTTCAAATCTGTTAGAGTACAGTTTTTTGTAGTATTCTGTTATGATACTTTTGATTTCATTTGGGTCTGTTGTGACTTCTCTTGTATGATTTCTTATTCAGATCATTTGTTTCCTCTTCTGTTTTTCTTTTGTAAGTTTAGCCTGTGGTTTGTCAATTCTGTTGATCTTTTAAAAAAAAACAGCTTTCGGTTTTGTTAATTCTTTCAATTGTTCTTCTCTAATTCATTTAGTTCCACCCTAATCTTTATTATCTGTATTCTTCTGATGACTGAGGGATTCTTTTGTTGTTCTCTTTCTACTTGTTCAAGTT
This sequence comes from Heterohyrax brucei, assembly GCA_028571685.1. Taxonomy (NCBI): domain Eukaryota; kingdom Metazoa; phylum Chordata; class Mammalia; order Hyracoidea; family Procaviidae; genus Heterohyrax; species Heterohyrax brucei. Next base: position 41,803,656 of record CM053157.1, on the reverse strand, counting down.
GCAGGGTTAATTCTTTGGGTTGGGCTCTTTCTTCTTTCCAGACGTGTGCAATGATAGAGATAAACTGACCTCTGAGCACTGCTTTTGGTGTATTCTATAGGTTCTGGTAGGATGTGTTTTCTTTCTCATTTGATTCCGTAAATTTCTTTATTGCTTCTTTGATGTCTTCTATAACCTGTGAATTTTTAAGTAAGGTGTCGTTCAGTTTTCGTGAGTTCGAATTTCTACCCGTATTTTTTCTGCTGTTGGTTTCATCTTTTATGGCTTTATGGTCTGAGAAGATACTTTGCAATAGTTCAGTGGTTTGGATTTTCTTAAGACTTGCTTTATGACCTAATATGTGATCTATTCTGGAGAATGTTCCATGTGCATTGGAAAAGAGGTTGTGCTTATCTGTTTTTGTGTAAAAAGCTTTGTATACGTCTTTGAGGCCTAGTTGGTTGATTGTGGCAATAAAATCTTCGGTATCTTTACTCAGCTTTTTTTCTGGATGATCTGTCCATTGCTGAAAGTGAGGTATTGAAGTCTCCCACTATTATTGTGGTGTGATTTATCTCATATTTGAGTGCTATCAGCATATTTAGATGCTCTTGTATTTGGTGCATAAATATTCAATATTGTTATAGCCTGCTTATGTATTGAAACTTTCAGCAATAAATAGTGACTGTCCTTGTCAATGATGGTGGATCTGACATTAGAATCTATTTTAGCTGAGATTAGTATTGCCACTCCTGCTTTTCTTTGCATGTTGTTAGCTTGGTGTATTTTTTTCCATCCTTTGATTTTTCAGTTTGTTCATATCTTTCACTCTAAGACATATTTCTTGTAAGCAACATATAGACAGGTCCTGTTTTTTAATCCAAGCTGTTACTCTCTGCTTCTTTATTGGAGCACTCAATCCATTTACATTCAGTGTAATTATTGATAGGTATGTGTTTAGTGCTGCCATTTTGATGCCTTTATTTTTGTGTTGTTGCCATTTTCTTTGTTCTTCTTAGTATTCTGATATGGATTGTTTTTCTTTATGGGTTTACTTTTCATCTTTTTCGGTGTTGGTTTTGTGTTTGTTGAGACTTCTGTATTATTTTTCTTGTTTTGATATGTAGCATGTTATTTTGCTTTGTGGCTACCCCTTTGATCCCCCTCAGTGTTCTAATTTTAAACCAGTCCTTAACTTTTGTATATCTCCGTAATTTCCTCTCCATATGAAAGCGTTGTAACTACTGTAATACATCCCTCTTTATAGTGTGATGATGTCATAATTTTCATGTTAAGATCTCTGGTTTCCTGTTTTTAATATCTTAGCTTTGACTGAGCTTTGTAACTTCCTTAACTGAGTAGTACTCTGGATGCTGTTTCCTGCAGTGCATCCTCAAGTATGCAAATGATGTTATTGTTTTTCTAAAGAAAGCACTTCTTTCATATTTCTTGTAGTTTTGGTTTGGATTTGCAGTCTCTAAGCTTCTGTTAGTGTGAGAATGTCTTAATTTCATTGTCCTATTTGAAAGAGAGTTTTACAGGATATGCAATTCTTGGTTGGAAGTTTTCCTCCTTCAGTGATTTGCATGCATCATCCTGCTGTCTTCTTGTCAACATAGTTTCTGCTGAGAAGTCAGATGAAAGCCTACAGGGCTTCCCTTTTTATGTTAGTTTTGCTTTAAGCCTTATTGCCTTTAAGAGACTCTCTTTATGTTTCATTTTATTAAACCTGATTATAATATGTCTTGGTCTTTCTTTTGGGGTCTAGTTTTTGTGGTGTTTCATAGGCATCTTGAATCTCTACGTTCTCTTCTTTCATGATGTCAGGGAAGTTTTCTGTCAGCAACTCTTCACCAATTCTCTCTGTATTTTCTGATATCCCTCCTTGTTCAGAAACGCCAATTATTTGTAGATAATTCCTCTTTGATAGAGTCCCACATGCTTGTTAATGCTTCTTCATTTTTCTTGTTTCTTTTACCTGATTTCTCCTCATAAATGCTAGTTTCAGGCATTATCTTCAGGCTCACTAATTCTGTATTCCAGTTCCTCCATTCTGTTCTTTTGGCTTTACAGTGAATTGTCTAATTTGGTAATTTTATTATTGATTGTCTGGATTTCAGATCTTTGATGTTCCAGCAGTTCATATAACTTACTTAGTTTTTCCATTTGTTCTGGTGTATTTTGTTTAATTGCTAGAAGAGCTCTGTACATAATTCTTTTGTGTATTACCTCCAATAATTTCAGAAAGGCTTCTTAATCTGGGAAGTTGTTTGAATCTTTATTTTGGGAGTTTTCTGGAGCTATGGTGATTTGCTTCTTTAAATGGTTAGATATTGATTGTTGTCTTCGTGCCATCCAGAAGCTGTTCAGTTTCTCTTGTGTTACACCAACAGGAGCCGTGATGAAGGTGTAATAAGGGAGCAAGGAGCCGTCTTGATTTAGTCACCAGCCGCTGCTGCATTCTCTAGGTGCAGCGGAGTTACATATAGCTTCTGTAGCAATTTAGGTACTCTCAAGCCCTGTGATGCTGCTCAGCTTGATGGCTGGCCTCAGATGGGCCCTCAGAGGTGGTAGCCTGGCTGATAAACATGGTGAGCTACTTGTACTGACTCACTGGAGTCTTACCAGTTGAAACTATGCTGTAGCTCACAGAACGGATGAAGGAGGGTTGCCACACACTGAGCCAGCAGGAACTACTTCTCTAGATGCACTTAAAAGCTGCTTTTTCTGCTGAGATGGGTGCTGTCCAGCATCAGCAAAAAGCAGCTGGACCCTCAGTGATGGCAGGACCCCCCTCCTGGCTGACAAAGACAGCACCTTGTTGGCAGTCAGCAGATGCTACGATGTGGCTTAAAGAAAGAAGAGATTGGGCCCTGCCACACTTGGCCACCGGCCGCCACTTTCTGCTGGGGGAAGTGCTATTCAGACAGGCACTGTCATTCAGTGTGAAAACTAACCTCAGGTGAGCCCTGAGGAAAGGCTAATTCCACCTCTCAGCTGATGAAGATGGGTCCTGACTAAGCTGCCTCTGTTACAGTGAATAATCAGAATCTATGGTACAATATAGACAAGGAGGGGGTGTTGGCCCCTTGAGTTGCTTTAAATGTGACTGTCTCAAGCACAGTCCCTTTCCTGTGGGGTATGCTGTTTACTCAGGCACTGCAGATCGGCTAAGTAGCCAGGCTGTGCCAGCCTCATAGGTTCAGCAGACCCAGTCCCAGCCTCCTGCTTGACAAAGAAGGCAACTGTAACTATAATCCTGTCAGACACTGCACCAACAGAAGCAGTAATCACTGTGCTGCTGTCTCGCCACCGACAAGGTATTTTGCCACTTCCTGTTGTGCAGTCCAATCTCATGATCCTACGCCTAATCTTGGAGCTCCCAGAATTCCCACACTACTCCTTCCCAATACTTTTCTAGGCCCTAGTTCTCAGAGGGAACTGAGGAGATGTGTGTCTAGTCTGCCATCTTAGCCCTACCTCCTCTGTTATTTAACTTTTAATCTCCATCACTAAGTTCTTCCATCTTCTTTACCTTCAGTAAGGAAGGCTATGTCATCTGCATAATGGAGGTTGTTAATGAGTCTTCCTCCAATCCTGATAATGTATTCTTCATATAGCCCAGCATCCTGGATTATTTGTTCAGTATACAGATTGAATAGCTATGGTGAAAGGATACAACCCTGACACACACCTTTTCTGACTTTAAAACACAAGGTAACACCTTGTTCTGTTCAAATGACTGTCCCTTGATCTATGTACAGTTTCTTATTAGCACAATTAAGTGTTCTGGATTTCCCATTTTTCACAACATTATTCGTAATTTGTTATGATCCACAAAGTTGAATGCCTTTGTGTAGTCAATAAAATTCAAGTAAACATCTTTCTGGTATTCTCTGCTTTCAGCCAGGATTCATCTGACATCAGCAGTGACATAACTGGTTTCAAAGACTAAAGTCTTTAGTATGGATTACACCCCAACATAAAGAAAACAAAATTCTCACATATGGGCCAATAAACAACATCATGATAAAAAGTGAAAAGATTGAAGTTGCTAAGGATATCATTTTACTTGGATCCACAGTCAATGCTCATTGAAACAGTGGTTAAGAAATAAAGAATTCATTGCATTGAGCAAATCTTGTGCAAAAGACCTCTTTAAAGTGTTTAAAAGCAAAGATGTTCCAAGCCATGGTATATTCAATTGCCTCACATGCACATGAAAGCTGGACAGGGAATAAAGACTGAAAAAGAACTGATGCCTTTGAGTTACAGATGTTAGCAAAGAATGTTGAATATACCATGAACTGCCAAAACAATGAACAAATCTGTCTTGAAAGAAGCGTAGCTAGAAAGTTCCTTCGAAGCAAGGATGGCAAGACTGCCTCTATCATGCTTTGGACATGGTATCAGGAGGGACCAGTCCCTGGACAATGACATTGTCAGGAATTCAATTGTGTCCCCTAAAAATATCTTTCAACTTGGCTAGGTTGTGTTTGCCAGAATTGTGTGATTGTCCACCACTTTGTTACCGGATGTGATTTTCCTATGTCTTATAAATCCTATCCCTATGACCTTGATGAGATTGGATTATGTCTTGGGCCTGTCTCTTTTGAGACACGAAAGAGAAAAGTGAGGAGAGAGACAGGAAGATATACCACCAAGAAAGAAACATGGGGAACATACCAGTTCTTTAGATACAGGGTTACTGTCCTGAGACTGTCCTCAACCAGGCAAAGATTGATGACCTTCCTCTAGCACTGACACAGAAAGCCTTCTGCTGAAGCTGACACCCTGAATTCAGACTTCCAGCATCCTAGACCGTGAGAGAATGAATTTCTTTTTGCTAAGGCCATTTATTTGTGGTATTTCTGTTATAGCACTGAATGTCTAAGACAGACAGTGTGCTCGGTAAAGTAGAGGGTCTGTGGAAAACAGAAGACATTCAATCATATTGATTGACACAGTGGCTGTAACAGTGGGCTGACATGTAGCAATGATTGTAAGGATGGCATAGGACTGGGCAATGTTTTGTTCTGTTGTACATAGGCTTGTTGTGAGTCAAAAATGACTTGATGGTACCTAACAACAACAGCAACTCAACTTTTGAATTGTTGTGGCTTTTAAAATGGTCCCATTTAGGTCAACCATAGCGAACAGGAAGGCAGAATTCTCTGGGAGATCTCGAAGGCCTTTGTTTCCAAAAGGCCGAACTCATGAAACCAGTTAGTATGTGATGTCCAAGAGGGAAAGGGTGAGATTCTTGAGTGTAAGTGGGCAATGGCTCCATCCCAGGAGGTGGCTTTCTAGAGAGTGAGCCTGGGACAAAAGTCTGGTTTTCTCCGGGTCTCTATAGGTAGGAGAATTCCAGAGGCCACTCACACATAGAGTGGCTGGGGCACAACATGTAAGACTGTGGGGACGGATGGGCTGTGGCCCAGGAAGAGCTTTGGGAGGTACTGGGCCTTGAAAACAGTGGGCCCGGCAATCAGTGAGGAACCAGTATGAGCCCGAGGACTGAGGACCTGTCCCTCACTCCCTTCTTAAATCTAGTGCCTGTTAGTGCTAGGGGCCTGATTCCTCCTTTATAAAGGCAGGGAGAAGGAACTAGAAAGCACGACTGACTTTAGATCTCTGTGGCTCACAGCCAAACTTGATTTGATTCAGCAAAGCAAGAAAATGTGGCATTTCTCATCCCGTGAGCTTCCTGGAATTATTGATACCAAGAATAACAGCTCCCTGAAAAGCTTTAGCATTTGACTTGTGTTTCCTTTTTATTCTGAAACTGGGGTTCTGTATTGTACCTCCAAATGGAGACCATTTTGTCAAAACAGATTTGGTTAAGACCTACTTTTGAAGGTTTGGGCAGAAACAGGCATCTGCTTGAGGCCATGGTTGTAAGAGTAAACATGAGGTCTGGAGGATCTGAGTTAGTCTTTTGGGGAATGAGTGAGAGAAAAAAAGAGCAAGAGGGACACTGGGAAGTACATCCTTACACCTGTTACCTGAAGGGACCAAGTTCTCCTTTGGACCAACTTCCTGATCGAGCCCACCAGTTACAGGAGACAGCCATCACGGTATCTTCCTGTTTTCAGTGGGAGTCAGACTTTTACCTCTGGGCCTCATGTCATGTTTCATCTGACTCATCCACGGCCCAGTTAACAGGAGCTCTGTGGAGTGACGGTTCTTGAAAGGGCAAGTATGTTATTGAAACAAGTCACTTAGTGGTTTGGATATAATCTGGGCATAAAAATATCAGGCTACCAGGCCATGTGGATTGGTCACCTCTCTGGATTTGAACGCTGGGTTTTGGATCTTTTACTAGTTCTGTAACTCTAGGCAAGCAACTTAACTTCTTTGTTCTTTAGTTTCCTCCTTTGTAAAACTGAGTTAAGTATATGTCTTGTAGGATCATTATGAGGCTCAATTAGCAGATGAAAAGCATGCCTGTACACAGTAAGTGCTCAATAAATTTTAATTACTATGATTATTAGCTTTTCACCTGAGCTGGAGAGGAATGTATTTCATTTTCTAATTGAAGTAAAATGCACATGATATAAAATTAATCATTTTAAACAGTTCAGTGAAATTTAGTGCATTCAGAATGCCAGGTAAACATCACCTTTGTTTTGAGTTCCAATGTATTTTCATCACCCCTAAAGGAAACTCTATACCTGTTAAACAGTCAGCCACTCCCCATTTCCCTCTTCCCCAAGAGATTGGCAACCACCAATCTCTTTCTGTCTCTGTGGATTTACCTATTGTGAACATTTTATATAAATGGATTCATACAATATGTGATTTTTATATCTGCTTTCTTTCATTCAGCATAATGTTTTTGAGCTTCATTCATGTTGTAGCATGTATTAGCGTTTCATTTATTTTCATGGCTGAGTAGTATTCCACTGTATGTGTCCATACACTGATTAACACTTGGGTTGTTTTCTTCCTTTGGCTATGGTGAATAACACTGCTGTCAACACACATCTATGTGTATTTGTGTCCAACTTAAAGTTTTGAGTACATACCAAGGAATAGAACTGATGGATTTTATCTTAGTAGGAACTTCGGAGAAAGATTTTGAAAAAAGTTATTTTATTTGTTCTTTAATCTGCAATAAGCTTTATTAGCTAGAAAAACTTCACCAAACATATCCTGGACTGTGAACATCATATTAAGGACTGGCAGAGTATCATTCTGTTTTTAGAAGATTTTACTTTTCTTTACTGATTTTTACTTAAATGTTTCTTACAATTTAAAGAGCAGATTAAAATTCATTGTTTCACCAAAAATAAAGATGAATTTTGTTACCTAAATCCTTAACCTAAAGAGAACAGAAGATTCCAATCTTTCTAGCTCCTTTTGGGTCAGACAAAGTCTGAGTCATGGTCTTCTCACTTTCTAAACACAGGCATCACCCATCATCTGGAGTCTAGAGGTAAATTCAACATTCCAAAGAAATATATAAGTATGTGTAGGACTGTTCCTCAAGCCCTCTACTTTTAATGTTGCCAGAAGCGCACTGGGACTTAACCAGTGATATTGTTTGTTAGGACTCATTGATGAGGACCCAGGAATCAGTGCAAAGCAGTGGTGGCTCCGTGGTAGAATCCTCACCTTCCATGTGGGAGACCCAGGTTCAATTTCTGGCCAAAGTGTCTCACGCATAGCCACACCTGCCTGTCAGTGGAGATTGGTGCGTTGATGTGATGATGAACATGTTTCAGTGGTGCTTCCAGACTAAGATGGACTAGAAAGAAAGGCCCAGCAATCTACTTCTAGAAGTTAGTCAGTGGAAACCTTGGAGGTTGTAACAGTCAGATAGTCAACTGATCATAAGGATGACACAGGACTGGATAGCATTTTGTTCCATTGTGTGTGGGATTGCCATGAGTTGGGGGCTGACCTGAAGGCAGCTAATACCACTCTCACCCGACCAATGTAGTTTATTAGGAGTAAATGGTGACGCTTAATGAAACAGCCACAAGACAGCTCAGTGTGTGCATGTTACTGGCTAGAGCCTTAGCATGAAGGAGCAGCAGACAGGAGCTGGGTTTCTTGCTACCATATTAATGGCCTGGTCTCTGAGAGCATAAACATCCCTCTGGCCTTGCTGGCTCCGGGGAAGCCAGGCTGTACCCCACCTGCCTTCCCTTCCAACTCTGTTCTCATACCTCCTGACCCTTGCCCTGGGCCCTCCCCTCCATCACGGGTGCTGGGCCCAGGCTTTTACCAAGCAAGCCTGGCCAGCTGGCCCATGTCTGCTGCTGAGTCACTGGCTGTTTTGTCTCCATAGGGATGACTTGAAATGACTTGCCTGAGCACCTGGTGGCCCTACTCCAGGACCTCTTTGGATGGAGCAATTTCCCACGACATCTCTGTTGTAAGTAGGTCCTTCCACAGGGTGGTGTATTTTCCTCCTTCTCCATGCTCTGAGCTTTAGGTATAAGACAGAGGCCTGAGTAGGGGCCACTGGAGGTGGGGAAAGGATGGGTGTGGACCTGAGCCCAGGAGACAGGAAGGTAGGCTCAGGCTAAGCTTTCCAGGAAAACTGCAGGAGGGGATCACCATTTACAGCTTTTGCACTACGTGATTTAGATTACAGCCAGAAAGTGTCATCAGGGTTCTCAAAGCAATCGAGTTTCTCCTGACTTCCTCAGCTATTCTTCCCAGCATTTGCTAAACGAACAGTTAACAGATTTTAGCATTGGCTCATTTAGGTAGTGCAAACCAGTAACATTCAGCTGCTACCCTAAAGGCTGGAGGTTCAAGTCCACTTACAGATGCCTTGGTAAAAAGCCCCGGCAGTCTACTTACATTGAAAACCCTGCCAGAGTACAGTTCTACTCTGACATACATGGGGTCACCATGAGCCAAAATCGACTCAACAGAGGACAACTGGCTTTTTTAGTACCAGCTCAGATGGAAGCTGGGGGCGTTCCACTCCAGGAGAGAAGCCAGTGAATTGCTGTTGGAGTGCTGGGGTGTAGATGGGGTGAGCAGGCTTCTAACCCGGCTTCTGGTCAATGGCTAGAAAGCCGAGTGGCCAGGCATGCTTTGCTTTGTCTTTTTTTCTTTTTTCTTTTATTTCCTTACCCATGGGGCTAAGCGCTGACTAGTAGAAAATGACATTGTCTTTGTTTTGTAATTTTTGTCACAGGGTAGCCGTTGCCTTCCGGGCTCTGGGTTTACGCCAAGATACTGAGACCTGCTTTTTGTCGGTGTTCCCCAGGCATCTTAGCCACGCCCTGTTCCAGATTTTCCCATCGTACACCGAGGTGTGGCTCCTGGAGCCTCAGGACTCCACGGTGCTCCTTGCTAATGGTCAGTGCCTTCTGCCCTGCTCACCACCCCTGAGCCCCAACAGGGCTTTCACTGTGATTGTTAGCACCTTTGTGGACAGAAAGACAGCTTGGAAACAGCAATGAACACTACTTGTTGCAAAAAATCCATGTCCAAAAGGTTTATTCCTGCATAGCAAACAACCCCCCATCCCCACGTTGCTTTTTATTAAGCATTATTAAATCAACCACATAAATACATATAATAAGTTAAAAAACAGAAAAGCTTTTTTTTTTGTCTTTGGTGTATCAGCCTTTCTCCTCTTCTTGTTTCACCCTCCTCTCGTGTTTTCTAAGCATACTTAGCCATGTTTACATTATTTCCTTTCTAGAAGTAAACTTTGTGCAGAACACTTAACATTGGTGAACAGTTTTGGGTCCTGGCGCCTCCTGGTGGCCCCTTGGAGCATCACACATAGTCATTCAGTCTGTACCCGCTGTGCGACGCGGAGGTCACGGACGGGGCACGGTTGTCCTTGTAGGCAGCCGGTGGTCTGTATGCAGGTGCTGTGGTTGCGGTGGCGGCGGCCCTGGGCTGTGCCTGATAGGGCCGGTAGGGCGTCTCGTCTTGGCAGGACAGACAGAGCAGGGTGCCGCCGATGATGGAGAGGGAGGAGGAGATGAAGCCGAGGTACAGGGCCTGCCCGATCTCAAACTTCATGCCGCTGGGCAGCAGCGGGTTGTAGAAGTTCTGCACCACGTCGTTGGTGGTCCAGGAGACGGCCACCATACACAGGAGGCCGGCCAGGATGAAGAGCGTTCCCCCGAGGATGGCGAAGGTGGTCTTGGCGGGCGTGCCCTTGGCACACTGAGTGCACTTCATGCCGATGACGGCGCAGGCACAGGCTATGCCCGAGAGCAGGCAGGAGATGACCATGAGGGCCCGGGCGGCCTGCAGGTCTCGGGGCAGCGCCAGCAGGGACCGATAGACCTGGCACTGGTAGATGCCCGTGCTGTGCCAAACACACTCCATCCACAGGCCCTTCAGGTAGGACACAGCAGTCAGGATGTTGGTGCCCACGTGTGCCGTCCTGCGCCAGTGAGGCAGAATGGTGGTGATCAGTGTGCCCACCAGGCCCAGGAAGCTGAGCAGGAAGCCCAGGAGCTGGACGGCCGTGCTGGCCATGGTCCCTGCTGAAAGCTCTCCAGGGCGCGGTGGCTGTTGTTGCTCAGGTGCAGGCAGGAGTCCTAATAAAGCAGAGAGAGGCAGGAGCAGGGCTAGTAAAGGAAATGGGTTAAATATTACCTTGACGCCTTCACTTCTGCCACCGAAACTGAGTTTTCCATAGGCAGTTAGGACAGCGATTAACAGTTGGTTTTTTGTTGTTTTCTTTAAAAAAACCAGTTTCTGAGAATTCACTGGGTGACAGAATAAGCTGGTTTCCTGGTGCTAAGATCTTTCCCCAGAAGGCATAACCAGAGGGAAGAGCAGAAATCCTGCCTGTCTGCTCTTGTTCAGGGCCTACGAGGAAGGGCAGTTCCCAGTGCCTACTTCTGATTGCTTTCAGCACTTAATAACCAAGTATAGAAAGTTCTACCTTATATCTAACCTTAAACATATTGGCCTCATTGATCTTATATTGTGTTGTTTGGTCAGCAATCGCTTGTCTGCTAAATCAACAAATATTATTCATGCCTACATGGATAGACATGAATAAGGAGCGTACTAGTTACAACTTAGGAAACAACTTTGGCTTCCTGCTGGATGAGATGTTTTTCTGAAAGTGGGCAACTTCCCTACTTGTCCATGTGTGGATGATTAGCTACTGTCAAGGGACCCCTGACTCACAGTGACCCCATGTGTGATAGAATGAAATGCTGCCTGGCTCTGTACTACTCCCATAACTGGTTATGGATCGGGCCATTGTAATCTATAGTGCTTTCAGTGACTGATTTTCAGAAGTTGATCACCAGGCCTTTCTTCCTGGTCTGTCTTAGCCTGGAAGCTCCACTGAAACCTATGCGACATTTTAGCAACACAAGTCTCCGTTGACAGACATATGGTGCCTGCATGTGAGGTTCACTGGTTGAGCATCAAACCTGGGTCTCCTGTATGGAAGCAGAGAATTCTACCAGAGTCAGGCAGGGAAAGGCTTAAGACCTATAGGCAGGTTAGGCTCTGGCTTTCAGAATTCCAGAGCTACCTGTGACCTTAGAGACTGTCTACTGATGCCACAGGGCAAGAATTGCCAAGGTCACCAGCTCCTTACAAGCTGTGGCCAGCAGCGCAAACTGGCTTCCTCAGCTTTGGGACAGGTGGTCCCACCTCACTTCTGTCTGCCTGCTGATCTGAAAGATGGCAGTTAGTGAGGACATCCAAAGACTGGGCTTTGTTACAAGACAATGGCTGAGAGCCGGCTTCCAGGAATACAGGGATGCTGAGCCATTTCAGAAGATATTTAAGAAAAAATTCTGGCCAAAGCAAAATCCGAAACACTTCTTGGGGACAAAGACCCTAGGGATACTCAGGACATATTGGAAGGTAAAGCAGAAGAAGAGAGGAAAGAAGGGAAGAAGAAAGGAAGAAGAAAGGAAGAGATAAATGAAGGAAAGAAAGGAAGAAGAAACGAAATACCAGAGTGGACATCCAGCTCCTCTCTCCTGCAGGGCTCTGGGTAAATAACAACAAACAAAAAAATCAAGACTCTCAGTCCCTGTTCCAATCCCTTAGGTGGCCCACATGGTTAAATGCTCAGCTACTGCCAGAGGTTGGTGGTTCAAATCCACCCAGGGGTGCTTTGGAAGAAAGGCCTGGGCATCTGCTTCTGAAGGGTCACCCAAACCAAAAACCCACTGCTGTCATGTTGATTCCAATGCTTAGATGAACTGCCCTGTAGAGTTTCCCCTGAGAGTCTAGCAGATCCGAACTTTTGGTTAGCAGCTGCGGTCCTTAACCGCTATGTCACTAGAGTTTCCCTGACAGGTCACAGTCATTGCAAACCCTGTGGGGCACAACTGTACTCTGCACAAATGGGGTCACCAGGAGTCAGAGTCAACTGGAAGGCAACTGATTTGGTTATTGGTTTTGTCCCTGTTCTGGCACTGTCCCCACCCTGTGGGGGACACAGGGCCTTTCTGAGGCTCCGCGTCTTCCTCTTTACAACAGAGGGGTTGGACGTGATGGAGTGAAGGTGCTTTGTGGTCCTGAATGGAGAAAAGGGAAACTCTTCTGCTGGCAAAATGTCGTTTAAGGGTCTCATATTGGCGAAGAATTTAGTGGGCAAAACCCACCTCTTCCCTCTACTGCATGGCAGAGGAAGTTGCCTTTCAGCACATGAGGGATGCTGGAGCGAAAGAGCTCTGCAGCGCCTAGTAGCCCGTCTCCAAGGCAACACAAGTGCTCACTGTGCATTGCCTTTGGAGTCCCTCAGGCCCTCTTGTCTTTAATCTTGGCACATTATTAAGAAATCCCTGATTAGATGTAAATCATGAGGGAGGATTTAGTTAGTAAGCAGCTGCTGACATTTCCAATGGGGCGTCCTCTATCACAGTGCTGGGTTCTCAGCAACATACTGGGCTTAAATTCTTAGCTGACTGTATCACTAGTTTTGTCTTGGTTGGGCAGAGCAGAGCAGAGCAGAGCAAAACAAAACAAAAATGATCCTAGGCCTCACAGGGCACCTAGCCATCTGGAGGAGTGTGTAGGTGGGAGTTATGGCTGATGTTTTGAATGATTACTTGTTTTCTTCACACACACTATATGAAGCTGGGTTTCCTCCCTCCACTCAGCAAGCACCCCTCTGTCTCAGTGCTGGGGGACTGTCATCATCCCTGCTTCCCGGAAAGGAGCCGAGGCCAGCTTCCCATGGTCACCGCCGTGGAGGAGGTAGAGGCCCAAAGTGGCGTCTGTGATATGTGGCTGGGACTTGCTATATGGGAGTTTGGGGCTGAAGCAGAGCCTACACTGACAGCTTGCATTCCTTGGGCTTAAGGTGTGCCAGGCCCTGTGCTGAACACAGGCGTCTATTACCCAGTTTGCTCCCACTGCAGCCCAGTGGAGCAGCTGCTCCCACCAGCCTCTTTTACAGACAGAGGATTGGGTGCAGGGGATGAAAGCTGTCTTAGTCATCTAGTACAGCTTCAACAGAAATATCACAAGTGGATGGCTTAAATAGAGGTTTATTTTTTCTTGGTTTAGTAAGCTACAAGTCTAAATTCAGGGCATCAGCTCCAGAGTTTTCTCTCTGCTGGTTCTGGGGGAGGTTCCTTGTCATCAGTCTTCCCCTGGTCTACGAGTTTCTCTTTAAAAGAACCTGGGTACAAATGTACTTTGCCTTGCTCCCAGCACTGGTATGAGGTCCCAACTGTCTGCTTGTTCCATTTCCTATCATCTCTTGTAAGATAAAAGGTGGTGCAGGCCACGCTTCAGGGGAATTCCCTTTACATTGAATCAGGATTATGATCTGAGGAATGGTATACATCCCTCCTCTAAGTCTCTTTCACATAATCAAATCTCGCCTCATTAACTAGAGGCAGAGTTTAGGATTTACACCACATAGGACAGTTACAATCAGAAAACGGAGCACAACTACTCAATATTGGGAATCAGGACCTAGCCAAATTGATACACACATTTTCAGGGGATGCAGTTCAATCCATAATACATGCCTACTATTTAATCTGGCTTGATTCTCTCTTTGAGTACTACTTTCCTGGACCAAATGAAACTGAAGTTAGTGCAAGGGCTTGTTCTTCTTAGCTGCCACTGAGTTGTCTCTGACTCCTGGTGATCCACATACAGTATTGCCCCGATACTATGCCACTGTCACCATCACATGTACGCTCAAGTCCATTGCTGCAGCCACTGTGTATGCTGAGTGCCTTCCAATTTAGGGGGCTCAGTTTCCAGCACTACATAGGGCAATGTTCTGTTGTGATCCACAAAAAGTTTTCATTGGCTGATTTTTAAAAGTAGATCATCAGGCCTTTTTTCTAGTCTGTCTTATTCTGGAAGCTCTGGAAAAGCCTGTCCACCATGGGTGATCCTGCTGGTATTTGACGTACCAGCAGCACAGCCTCCAGCATCATATTACCATGAAAGCCACCCCAGTATGAGAAACAGACACATGGGTGAGCAGCGAGCACATAGGATTAGGGTGGTGTAATGAACATGTTCTGGGGAATTAAAGCTCCTCCCCCAGAGACACCCAGAATAGTGGCCTTGATGCTTTTGCAGTGGTTTATGCAGCCAGCCTGACCATTCTGGTTTGCCAGGGACTGAGGGGTTTCCTGGGGTACCAGAATTTCAGTCCTACCATGCTCTCAGGTGAAATCGAGGCCAACTGTCACAGCTAGCATTTTGCTGATGAGGACTCTCTGGATCTCTCATCGGTGAGTGGCGTCTGGGGTCTTAAAAGCTGCTATGCTGCCATTTGAGGGTACAGCAAATGGTCCCAACTCAACAGGAACAGATGAGCACAGAGGACAAGAACGACATGTGGAGAAAACCCAGAAGACAGAGAGACCCACGTGAGTGGGTCTCTACATTGACTCATGACCAGAAGAATCAGAGGGTGCCCAGCCACCACCAGTGATAGCCATGATGGAGCTCACAAAGTTGAGTCTCACTGGCAACAAGAGAATAAATAGGGGTGCACCCTGAGATCTCTAATAAAAGACCGCAATTGATGGTCCAGGGGCCTTGGGGTTCCCCTAGGAGCATGGCCCATGGCCCTGATGCTGCCCCTGTCCATAAATCATAATGAAGGTCAACTTAGTGGACAGCAATGGATTGGACTTGATGTCGCAGAGTGACTATATCTTGTGGGAATTTTATGGTTCTATGCATCCATAGGATGTCATCCTGCTGACCTTTTGTTGGAGGAAGGGGAGTGGGTGGAGAGGAGGGAATAGGAAACTTTTGGGAGGATAGGACAAGTATGGAGCAGAGAAGAGGGGTGTGCTGTCACTGTGCAGGGAGAGCAGTGGGAGCCGCATATAGGTGAGCATGAGAATTTATATGGGAATGTACATTTTCATTCAATCACAGTAAAAGAAAAAGAATTTTGGTCCTAGACAAATGAGGATGATGCTCCTCTTGGTAGCCCATAGGCTGTGGAATTCTCACAGTGGCCTCTGGGCTCCCTCCTAGCCTGGTGATGAGGCTGCCTCAGGGCTGGTGGCTGCACAGCTGCTCCTGGAAGGGGGCCCTCTGGACTTCTCCCAGTTCTTTCTTGTTAAGGTCAAGTATTAAGCACTGTTGTCTTTTGTAGGTGCAGTCAAGTCGACTCTGAATGATAGCCACCCTGTGTACAACAGAACAGAACACTGCTGAGTCAGTGTCATCCTCACAATTGTTGCTATGTATGAGCATCCTGTATGAGCCCACTGTAGACTGTCAGTCTGCCTCACTGAGGGTCTTCTTTTCTTTCACTGATCTTCTGCCAAGGATGATGTCTATTTCTAGGCACTAGTCCCTCCTGATAGTGTGTCCAAAGTATGTGAGAAGTCTCACCATCCTCGCTTCTAAAGAGCATTTTAGTTGTACTTCTTCCAACGCAGATTTGTCCTTCATGTAGCAGTGCATGGTATATTCAATATTCTTCACCAGCACCACAGTTCAAAGGCATCAGTTCTTCTTCAGTCTTATTCATTGTCCAACTTTCCCAAGCATATAAGGTGATTGAAAACATCGTGTCTGGGTCAGACATACTTTAGTCTTCAAAGTGGTATCTTTGATTTTTTATCACTTTAAAGAGGTCCTTCATAGCAGATTCGTGCAATGCAATATGTCGTTTGATTTCTTGACTGCTGCTTCCACGAGTGCTGATTGTAGATCTGAGTAAAATGAAATTATTGACAACTTATAGCATGATGTTGCTTATTGGCCCAATTATGAAGATTTTTGCTTTCTTTATGTTGATGTGCAATCCATACTAAAGTCTGTAGTCTTTATTCTTTTTCAGTAAGTGCTTCAAGTCCTTTTCACTTTCAGCAAGGAAGGTTGTGTCATCTGTGTATCGCAGATTGTTAATGAGTATTCCTCCAATCCTGATACTGTGTTTTTCTTCATACAATCCAGTCTCTCAGATTATTTGCTCATTATACAGATTCAATAAGTATGGTAAAAGGATACAATCCTGATGCACACCTTCCCTGATT
This sequence comes from Heterohyrax brucei, assembly GCA_028571685.1. Lineage (NCBI taxonomy): Eukaryota > Metazoa > Chordata > Mammalia > Hyracoidea > Procaviidae > Heterohyrax > Heterohyrax brucei. The sequence goes on along the minus strand of CM053157.1, from coordinate 41,787,235 downwards.
TTAAACCACACAGTATCCCCTTGTTCTATTTGAATGCTTGCCTCTTGGTCTGTTTACAGGTTTTGCACGAGCACAGATGAAGTGGTCTGGGGTTCCCATTCTTTACAATGCTACCCATAATTTATTAAGACCCACACAGTCAAATGTGTTTGGATAGTCAATAAAACACAGGTAAACATCTTTGTGGTATTCCCTACTTTCAGTTGAGATCCATCTGACATCAGCAATGATATCCCTCAATCTACATCCTCTTTTGAATCTGGCTTGAATTTCTAGCAGTTTCCTGCTGATGTACTGCTGCAACTACTTTTGAGTTATCTTCAACAAAATTTTACTTGTGGGTGATATTAACAATACTGCTAAATAATTTGCACATTCGGATGGGTTACCTTTCTTTGGAATGGTCACACATATGATCTCTTCTTGTTGGTTGGCCAGGTAATTGTCTTCCAAATTTCTTGGCATAGACATCTGTTTGTTGAAACACCTGAACTGATAATCTGTTGGTTGCTAGAGCCTTGTTTTTCTCCAGAGCCTTCAGTGCAGCTTGGACTTCTTTCAGTACCGTCAGTTCTTGATCATATGCTGCCTCCTGAAATGGTTGAATGTCAACCAGTTCTTTTTATACAATGATTTTGTGTATTCCTTCCATGTTCTCTAGCTGGTTCCTTCTTTGTTCAATATTATGCCCACAGGATCCTTCAGTATTGCAACTTGAGGTTTGAATTTTTTCTGTAGTTATTTCAGTATAGCCAGGTGCCAAGTGCTGTCGAGTTGGATCCGACTCATGGCGACCCTAGGGGCCAGGATAGAACTGACCCCCAGAGTATTCAGTATAGCTGACCCTAAAGAATGTGGTGTAAACAGGAGTCTAGGGAACCATGACTTCAGGGGGTATGTAGACTAATTGGCACAAGTGAGGTTTTTTTTTTTTTAAGTGTTCTTAAGACCAGAAGAACCAGATGGTGCCCGGTCACCACCAAAGAGCCATAACAGGGAACACAATGTTGAGTTCCTGATGTAGCACGAGAAAAAGAGGTGTTAAGTTCAAGAACACTATTAAAAGACCAGAAATGATGGTCCAACAGCCTGGAGGGTCCCCTGAGAACATGGCCACTAGACTTCCTGCTAGTTCAGACCTGAAACAGTACTGAAGCCAAAACTTCAAACAAAGAATGGACTGAATGTGGGGACACAAAATGATGCATGTGGTGTGTGTACTTCATGGTTTTATACATACATATATATGTATATACACACACACACACATATGTGTATGTATATAAGAGGCTGTCCTATTGTCTTTTTCTAGAGGGGAGAAGAGAGAGTGGAGAGGAGGGAACAAGTGTTGGTTGAGTGGCTACTAGAAGAGTGGAAAAGAACAGTGTGCTGCCACAGGGTGAGGACAGCAGATAGAGTTGCAGTGAGGTGGGTATGGCAATTTAACTTGGATTGTAAACTTTCACTTGATCATAATAAAAGAATTAAAAAAAAAAAAAGAAAGCATTCTGCATAGCAGCTTGGTGAGTAGTGTCTGGGGTCTTGAAAGCTAGCAAGAGGCCATCTAAGTAACATCAATTGGTCCCAATCCACCTGGAGCAGAGGAGAATGAAGGACATCAAAGACAGGAGGAAAACACAAACCCAACAGACAAAAGGGGCCGTGTAATCCAGAGACTACATCAGCACGGAGCCAAAAGAACGAGACGGTTCCCATCCACCACCAATGATGCCCTGACAGGGAACACAGTGTAAAGTCCCTGCGTGGTGAGAGACAAATGGGTGTGCAGAACTAGAACTCTACTAAAAGACCACACTTGGTGGTCTGTCAGATTGGAGGGTCCTCTGAGGACATGACCTACAGACTCTCTGTTAGCCCAGAAGTGAAACCAGCACTGAAGTCAACTTTTCAGACAAAGATTAGACCAGACTATAAGACTCAGAGTGTTGCTGGCAAGGGATACTTGTATGCTTTTTTGGCTTAAATATATACACAAGGCTATCTGAGCCATTGTTGTCCAGAAATGAGACACAAGGGGTGAGGGGGACAGGAGTCGGTTGAATGGATACGGGAAGTACAGGGTGAAAAGGAGGAGTGTGCTGTCACTGCTGGGGGTGGGGTGTGGGGGAGAGCAGTTAGAGTTGCATAGCAATGTGTGTTTGGTATTTTGTATGGCAAGTTGATCTGGATTATAAACTTGCACTCAAAGCACAATAATTTTTTTTTTTTTTTTAAAGATAGAATGCGGCATGAAAATTAAGTCTAGGGAAGTGGACCAAAAGTTTTTTGGAGGTCTGAATATTTATGAAGGAACCCTGGTGGTGCAGTGGTTAAAACACTTGACTGCTAACCAACAGGTGATGGGTTTGAACCCACTAGCCACTCTGAGGAAGAAAGATGTGGCAGTCTGCTTCAGCAAAGATTATGGTCTTGGAAACCCTATGGGGCATTTCTACTTTGTCCTATAGGGTCACTAAGGGTTGGAATTTATTTGGTGCCAGTGGATTTTTAAAATATTCATGGAGAGCAACGACTGCTAATTTTAGAAACCATTGCGTTGTTATTTTTAAACTTGTGCCATAAGGATGTGCTAATTTAAGAGGTGAGTGTTAATGACCTCCCAACTACTAGACAGAAACTGTTTCCTCCCCCCTTAGCTACTGGCAGCTGCTAAGGGCATTAGGTAATAATTCAACTACTCTGCAACCGCTTTCCACTTTGGGGCCATTTGGTGTGTTAATGTTGAATTTACCTGAGTCTTGTGCTATTAGAAAGTAGTGATGGTTAAAGAAATCCTCCCACCCCCTGTGTTCAGGGTATTGGCTTCTTGCCAAGAAGCACCCTTCCCATACGCTCGTCTGACTTAGATAAGATGCAGAGTTGCCCCCTCGTTTATCGGTGACAAGAATAGACACTCTGCACCTATACTCACTGCTGGTGGAATTGACTTATGTTGACCATATATGACAGAGGAGAACTGTTCCAAAAGGGTTTCTAAGAATCGGCTGGTGGATTCAAACTACCAACCTTTTGATTAGCAGCTGTGCTCTTGACTGCTGTGCCACCAGGGATGTGCACCACATTCTCATTCCTGTCCTCATAAATGAGTAACTGGGTCATTGTCTCTATTAATCAATCGGAAACGAAGTGCTTATTTACCAGATTTGGGTGATGTAAACTTCTCTCCCAGACCCCTGAGTTTGGGCCCACACCCAGCCTGAGCCAACAGTGACGGAAACAGTTGATGTGGAGTCATTCTGACTCTTGGTGGCCCAAGTGTGCCGAGTAGAACAGCTCCATGGGATTTCAAGGCTGTGACCTTTTGGAAGCAGATCATCAGGCCCTTCTTTCTAGGAACCTCTAAGTGGGTTTGAACCATCAATCTTTGGACGGTAGTCGAACACTTAACTATTTGCACTTCCCAGGGACCCTGTGCCAACATACCTTATTTAAGGGTCCCTCCTGAAGAATAAGCTGGCCTCAAGGTGAAATGTTCCGACTTACTATCTGATGACATCCACTCACTTCTGCTTTTCCACACCTGTTTTTCTCTGTCCTTGCTTACTTTCAATCTCTATAAAAGTAGATGTTTTTCCCCAACTGTTTGAGGCACCTGGCTGATCTCATTGTTGTCTCCGTTGTAGTTATCCTTTCTCCTACTGCTATATTCCTCTCTCAATAGAGCTTCTCCTCACCAAAGACTGGATTTGTTTGCACTCTACAGATGGAAAAACAACTTTGGATAAATCTGTCCCCCTGGAACCATGAGAAGCTCATCATTCATGGTACTCTGGAGCAGTGTACCGTGCAGGATGGCTGGTTAACAAGATAACATGTTCAAAGAATGAGCCTTAGGTCTTGCACCTGGGTCCAAAAGGTGGATGAGATGTGGCTTCTTTGCATGAATGAGCAGGATTTAGGGCAGTATTTCCCATGACACTTCTCAGAAGGTTGCATTTGCAGCATGCTTTGTGTTGTGGACATGAATGTCAACTATATTGGAGAAAAGCTTGGTGATTCTAGGGCTTCTCGTAGCTTGTAAGTCACAAGTGTGCACTGTGAATTTCCAAGACAAGTTCTCATGTCTCAAATGTGTTTGACCAGAGACACATGTTTCCATCCACCTCACCTTGTCCAAGGAGCAGGCTGAAGGAAACACTTTGGCAAGTGATCCTAGAAGGTTTAACTTCTTCGAAAATTCAGCAGAAGCAATGGAGAGACTGGTGTTGTTAGTCGCTGCTGAGTCAGCTCCAACTCATGGGGACTTTATGTGTGATAGAACACAACACTGACTGGTTCTAATGACATCTTCCTGATTATTGACACGCTGTAGTCCATTTTCTGTGTCAATCCATCTTAATAGAGTTTCCCTTGTTTCTACTGACCTTCTACTTTTTCAAATATGATGTCCTTTTCTAGGGATTGTTCTTTCCCGATGACATGTCCAAAGTAAGTGAGCTGACGTCTCGTCATTCTCACTGTGAAGTGACATTCTGGTTATATGTCTTCTAAGATGGACTTATTCATTCTTCTGCTAGTTCATGATGTATTCAATATACTTCACCAGCACCACAGTTGGAATGCATCAGCTCTTCTGTTTCCCTCCTTCATTGTCCAGTTTTCACATGCATATAAGGAGCTTGAAAAGACTATGGCTTGGATCAGACATCCTTCAGTCATTAAAATAAACAGGGTTGCTAAAACAGACACTTTAATGTTGGGTGGGAGGAATACACAAGAGGAGAAGAGCCAGCAGGATGGTCTAGGATTTCTTTCCAGCAGAACCTCGGAAATTCCATGGCTGCACAGTAACATGAAAGTCTGTGAAAGTCAGCTGGGAAGAAGGCCAGGCCATGTTGGCTTGCAGGCTGGACCTGGTTTTGTGAGCAGCAGAACTGAAGGGCAAGTTGTTTTCCTTTACATATAAACTTTTATGTTGTCTCCTTCCTTGGTTGTCTGTGAGCTACATTAAAAAAAAGCCCACAGACACGGTGGAGTTCTCTTTGTTTCGCTCTGCCCCCAGCCTACCAGGACCCAGCTGCGTCAATCTCCATCACTGAATTGGGCATCATTTCAATGGCAGTGGCTGCTGGGGATAGCCTGACCAGGAGTAAGTGTTGGAAGTGTTGTTTACCAAGTCCTTGCTTCTGCATTTTTCCTGTCCAGAGTCCCTAGGCACATCAGGCTCATTCTTCACTAGGTCCTGTGTTTGGATAGCTCTTCTTCTGCAGCCTATAAGCTTGTAGATGAGGGGCTACAGGATTTATGGACTAATGAGTTACCCTGGTCCCTGAGAAGTCTCAACTTGCAGGCATTGTCTCACCCTTTTCAAAGGCCATGTTTCTCAGGACGAGCTTTCCTATGAAGCCCTGCCCTGCCCTCTCTCTTTGCTGTCTTCGTCTGCCTTTCTCATCCTGCTTCTGGAACGTGAGCATAGTAAGTTGTCCATAGGGAAGCAGAACATGAACCAACTGTATAAAGAGTTTCTATACCCACAGTTATCTCAGTCTCTCCTGTCTTGGATGAACTGGATACTCCTGTCATTTACGGAGGCAGTGTTTAGGATAAACAATGGGTCAGTGGTAGAATTTTCACCTTCTGTGTTGGTTAAAGTTGTGTGTCAACTTGGCTAGGTTATGATTCTTAGTAGTTGACAGTCATATAATGTTTTGACAGTTCCGTGCTGAGATTTGATACAGTGTGATCATCCTCATGATGGGATCTGCTGTGAGTACCCACTCATTTGAAAGGGAGTTTCCTTGGGTGTGTGGCCAACATCAAATATAAGTGGACATTTTGGTTAGGCTTGCTGACTTTTGCTTGCTATGGTTCCTGTGGCTGGTGCCTGTTCATCTGACCTCCAGTTCTAAGGACTTAACCCAGCAGCTTACCTGTGGCCTTGCTTGCCAGTCTTGGGATTTTTCCATTTTCACAGCCTGTGAGCAAGAGCCCTGCTCACTGACCTCCTGATCTGGGATTTGCCAGCCATGAGGGTTCGTGTATCAAATGAAGCTTGTATCTTCACCCACAAATTTAGGGCATTCCAGCCTCTACAACCACGTGAGCCATTTCCTTGAGATAAATGTCTCTCTTCATATATTTATAAGCTTTGCTGCTTTTGCTTTTCTAAAGAACCCAGCCTGAGACACCATCTATGCAAGATACCTGGGTTTAATTCCTGTCCAGTGAAACTCATACATAGCTACCACTCATTTTGGTGTAGGATTGCATGTTGCTATTGATGCTGAACAGGTTTTAGTGAAGCTTCTAGACTAGGAAGAAAGGTCTGGTGATTTAGTTTTGAAAATCAGCCAATGAAAACCCTGTGTCACAACAGTCCTATCTACAACCATCATGAAGATGGTACAGGACGGGGCAGGGTTTCATCTCATATTGATTAGGATTATTCTGAGTGAGGAGTGATTCGGTGATAGCTAACAACAGCAAGAGCCATGTCTCAGCATTTGACTACTATGGAGTTTGAATGGATTCAGAGCTGTTCGGAAACAGTGATCATATAGACGTTTGTCCCCAAATGCCCGTGACATGGTGTTGGATCCATTGTGAAAAAAACAAAAATTAAACCCATTGCCATTGAGTCAACTCTAACTCATAGAGAACCTTTAGGACAGAGTAGAACTCTTCCATAAAGTTTCCAAGTAGTGCCTGGTAGATTCAACTGCTGACCTTTTCATTAGCAGCTGTAGCACTTAACCATTACACCACCAGGGTTCTATTGTGGAGACAATTTAAAATGTTATTTGCTTCCTACAGCTTTTCTGAGGAAAAATGCAGATCCTCCTTTAAATAAATACTGTTAATGGAACTTGAAAGAAGGCCAGGTTGTTTCAACCTTTAATGTTAAGCAATTTAAGAAAATGTCTAGTTCAAAAACTGTATGTTCTCTCCACTTGCTCCAACCCAACTGTCTTTTCATTATTGGTTACATGGTTCATAATGCTAGGATTTGTGAACTAAGAATAAACTCAAGGGATATTTGTATTCATCTAAATGAGATAAACCAATGATTAAAAAAAGATTTAAATGTTTCTTGTTATGCTACACCAGAAATGAACTAACTTTAGCTAGCATTTCCTAAAGATTGATGCTGTGGATTGAACTGTGTCTCCCTGAACCAGGTATTCAAGTCCTGGCCCTTGTACTTGTGGATTGGATCCTGTTTGGAAAGAGGAGTTTTCTTTTGTTAAGCTAATGAAGTCATTGCCAGAGTAGGGTGGGTCCTTAATCTAATCACACTGCTGAGTTATAAAAAGAGCAGAACAGACACAAACACACCCGTGGGAGGAAGCTCTGCCAGACAGCAGGTGCATCTATAAACCCAAGCACATTAAGCATTGCCAGCAAAAGAGCATTTTGTTTGGTAAGGCACAGAGTAAGGGAAAATGAGAGAACACCTCAAAGAGAGGGGTTAACACCATAGCTGTAACAATTGACCCAAGCATGCCAACCAGCAGGAAGGCAGTGAGGACTGGGTAACATTTCATTCTGTTGTACATGAAATCATTGAGTCAGAGCTGACTTGACAGCAACTAACAATAACAGCTAGAAACTGAAATAGACAAAGAAGGACCTACCTCTAGAGCTATGTGCTGAATTCTGACTTCTAGCCTCTTGAGCTGTGAGGAAGTACAGTTCTGTTCCTCAAAGCTACCACCTAGGGTATTTTGGTTATAGCACCTCTTAAGTAACTGAGATATTGTGTTTCTTAACAGTATATGAAGCAAATGGATCCCTTCCTGAAAAGTTTAAGTGAACTCTGGGTGTGCATTTTCTTACACCAATATATAAAATTTTGAGAATGTGATCAAGCAGTGCCTTAGAAAAACTATTTTGGGTTCCTGTAAGATGGGCTAGATTGTGGGATTTTTTTTTTTTTTTACAACAAAAAAAGAATTTCCATCATTATTATTCAAGTTTTCTGTAACTTCCTTTGGTTATTTGTAAGAATGGCAGGCATCTATGACTCGAACTTATGAGGACTTCCCACAGCATCCACAGACAGTGTAGAGGAACTGCAGTCTTTCCATCAGTGGCATAGAGGATGTCATTATATAGGTAATTTATCACGAGAGTTAGTGCTTGCTTCTGTTATTCAGGAAAAACCCATTTCTGTCAAGTTGATTCAGACTTTTGGTGACTCTGTATGTGTAGATTAAAACTGCTTCAGGGTTTTCGTGGTGGTGTCTTTATGGAAGTAGATTGCCAGGCCTTTCTTCCGCAGTGCCACTGGGTGGGTTCAACCTTTTGGTTAGGAGTTGAGTATGACACACTTATGGTACCCAATGGCCCTTTATTCAGGAAAAATAATGTGGAACATCTTGCCCCAAATAGCATAGAAAGGACAACTTACTGCTTAAAGTTTTTTCCCCTCTTCTTTGGATGTGTAAAGCAAAACCTATTGTTCGTAACAAGAACTGGTTTGGGAAAAAGCCTGGGTTAGCACAAATGAAAATCATGGCACTTTGTTAAATGATTACAGAGGCTGCTGTCAATGAGACTGATCCATCTACAAACTTAATGACAATGAGAAGCTAAATAGTGACCACACTCATAGAACTTCCAAAGCATTTTCTGGGAGGCATTATCTGTCTAATTTCAATTCACTATATTTCATTTAAAATCATTAAAAATGCAGTAGGTTGACATTATAAAATGACATTATTGAATTTCATTTAATAAAGCATACTGGTACTTTTTCACCGGCTTTTTTTTTTTTGGACTCCATGGTTGTGTGGGTTTGCTGTTTCGTTGTTCTTCATTTTCTAAGTGACTGAAAACTGCCTGTCATGGACGGACTTGTGTCTCCCCACAAATGAGAGTGATCATACACTGTTCTGTCATTTGGTGGCATTTTCCTGTGCCCTGTAAAATGTATCGCTATGACTGAATAGGATGGATTAGTATGAGGTTTATAAGATTAGGTAGTGTCTTAAGCCAATCTCTTCTGAGTCGTAAAAGAGAGACGTGAGCAGAGAGACACAGGAACCTCATACTATCAAGAAAGCAGTGCTGGGAGCACAGTGCATCCTCTGGGCCTGAGGTAGCTGCACTAAGATGCTCAGATGATGAGGATCTTCCCCTGGAGCTGACAAAGAGAGGCTTCACCTGGAGCTGGTGCCCTGAATTTGGACTTACAGCCTACTAGACTGTGAGAAAATAAACTTCTCTCTGTTAAAATCATCCACTGTGATATTTCTTTTATAGTAGCACTAGATAACTAAGACACTGCAGTACAAGAAAAAAATTATTAGAAAAGAAAACATGTAGACACAGATAATTTTTAAATTAAAGCGATCATCACACACCATTTGCTGTTGAGTTGACCCTGACTCGTGGTGACACCGTGTATGTCAGAGCAGAACTGTGCTCCGTAGGGTCTTCATTGGCTGTCTTTTTGGAAGTAGATCACCAGGCCTTTCTTTTCAAGGTTTCTCTAAGTGAACTTGAGCCTCCAACCTTTTGGTTAGTCCCTGAGTGCGTTAACTGTTTACATCACCCAGGGACTCTGATTATTAATTAACAAATAGTAATTTTTGTTAAAGTGTTGCAAGTTCTATAGGAAAGTTTTATATAAGGAACTAGCTGAACAGCATCATGGAAAGCTATAGAAAAAGCACTCTGAATACAAGAAGGGGGTGCCCTTGCGGAACAGGCATGGAGCAGTCTGTGACTTCACGTGTGTCACTGAAAATCACAGAGCAGCAGCTGGCTGCAGGTCTTAAAGTGTAGAGGGCAGAGGCCAGGGAAAGGGTAGCGGACATGGAGAGGGAAGAATTTAGAAGACCCTCTGTTGTTTTTAAAGTTCAAGTACAAGCACCAACTAGAGCAAGGACCTCGCACAGTGATCAAGGGACTCGGCTTGTCTGGATGTAAAAAAGTATATGAGTGCACGTCTCCCTGAAGAGATGGAGCCTGTTCTCCGTTCTGCATGTAATCCCTGGGGTGCTTCCAAAGAAGCAACTGGCCACCATAGGTGGGACGTCTGGCTTTCTGAAACCAACATGTCTTGGTTTCATAAGCCATGAAAGCCCAAATTTGAGGTGCAGGCCAAGATTGGGTACGGCTGTTCAGAAGGCTGCCCAGGAAACCAACTGGGCTCAGTGGGGCCTCCCTTTAGGACTCAAATCAAAACTGAAATTCAAATGAGCAATAGAATATCATCATGGCTGCACTGGAAGGTTCTATGAATAAGGTAACTGTTTTGTGACCTTTGTAATACCATGAAAGTTATTTATTTGAGTGTTGAACTGGAAATGTAGTGATTCAAAATGTGGCATTAAATGAAAACATAAGGATCGGGTTTACACATGGTAAATAAAACATAATTTAATGATGTTTGATTATCAGCTTATTGACAACTTTCTTTTGCGTTTACGACAACAGTAAAATATCTGCTATTTGACCATTTTGCTCATTAAGGACGTACATTTGATAGTAATGAACTCTGAGGTTTGAGGTGAGAGTAATGCTGGTTGTGATGGTTAAGGCAATGTGTCAACTTGATTGGGCCATGATTCTCAGTTGTTTGGCAGCTATGTAATGATGTCATCTGGTAGTCATGTAATGATGTAGTCATCCTCCATTTTTACATAATGCCATTTTTGCATAATGATCTTATCTTTAGAGCCTAACTATACTGACAAATGAGGAGTGGGTACATTATAATGTAAGTGATTTTTAGTTTTAAATGATATTTAATACCTATTCTCTGTAAATTTACCTTTCTGAGTCCAAGTATAGAGAAGATGTCAGTAGTTAAAGGTAAGAATAAAAGCAATCATAGGTAAATTTATTGAGGATTTATTATATGTCAAACGTGCTGTTTTCACAAGGACAAACTCATGTAGGAATCCTGGTAGCATAGTGGTTAAGAACTTGGCTGCTAATCAAAATGTTGGCAGTTCAAAGTCACCAGCCACTCTTTGGGGAGTTCTATTCTGTCCTATAGGGTCATTATGAGTTGGAACCAACTCAGTGGCACCTAACTAAACCAGCTAAGTAACTTATTTAAGTCCCTGTGTGGCACAAATGATTAAGTGCTTGGCTACTGACTGAATGGTTGGTGGTTCAAACCCACTCACAGGTGCCTTGGAAGAAAGACCTACTGTCTGCTTCCAAAAGGTCACAGCCTTGCAAACCCTATGGAGCACAGTTCTACTCTGCATACGTGGGGTTGCCATGAGTTAGAATTAACTTGACAACAACTTGTTTGGTTAATTTAACTTATTTAATCATCATGGTGCATCAACAATGTACATATTGTCATCTCATTTACAGGTGGAGAAACGAAGGTTTGGAGAGGATAACTAACTTGTCCAAAGTCACACCTAGGTTGAATCAGGGAGAACAGATAGGAAGCTACTGTGATTCTCTAGGTAAAAGATGCCAGAGATTGAGACAGATAGCAGAAGAATCAGGTGTTTCTAGATGGAGGGTTTGCTGATGCTTTAGATGTGGGGTGTGAAGGACACAGGAGTCAACCATGACTCCAAGGATTTCGTCTTGTGCAGCTGGAACTGCCATTTATTGAGATGGTAAAGACTTGGGATGATCTAAGTCTGGGGGGAGAAGGGCACAAAAAGTGAGTTTTGTATTGGATATGGTTATTGGTTGAATCCCTTCTTCCTGAAAAAGGCACACTGAGGTCCTAATCCCCAGTACCTGTGAATGTGAACTTGTTTGGAAATAGTCATGCCAGGTGTAATTAATTAGTTAATATGAGGCCATACCAAGGCAGGGTTGGGCCCTAATCCACTATGAGTGGTGTCCTTATAAAAAGATGCCCAAACTATTGCCCCAAGATAATCTTTAAACCTTAAGCCAAAAATATTGCCTGTAATCTTCATTAAATTGAACAGTAGTTTAGCTTAATTAGTAAACAGTGTCTGCTTTGAACACTGTGCTCTTTTAGAGAACTCTCTATATGGGATCAAACTGACAACAACAACTCAAAATACTAGACAGGAAACTGAGGGGCCAGTCAGTTTGCAGTAATGGGAGAGGAACAACTTGGAACAGGAGGGTGAGAAGGGTTATACAACTTGCAGAATGTAATCAGAGTCATGGATTTGTATAATTAACAATTGTTGAACTGATGTAGGTCTGCTGTATAGCTTTTTAACAATGAGAAAAATGAAAATAAGAAGGAAAGAAGAAAAGGAAAAGAGGTACAGAGACAAATACGGAGGGAAGACGGTACGCACAGATAGAGGCTGAGATTGGAGGGATGCAGCCACAAGCCGAGGAATGCTGTGCCCACTCGAAGCTGAAAGAGGCAAGAACGAAGCTTCCTCTGGAGGCTTCGGAGAGTTCGGACTTCTGGCCTCCAGAACTCTGTGAGAGAATGAATTTATGTTGGTGTTGTTTCCCCAAACAAAAGTGAATTTCTTTGTTATAAAAATAATACATTTACGTACGGTACACAAACAAAGAGCTGAAAAGCTTTGAGAACAGAACCCTTGAGCATACGGACCTGAAACACCACATGCTTTGATTATACTTGGGAAGCGTGGGTAACCTATTTGGGAGAGAAAATCTCATGTTACAGTGAGACCAGCGGGCATACTGGGGAGTGATTTCTGCCATGGCCATTCAAGAGTTTTCAGTTCAAGGGGTCTCCTATGTTTTTCTGCTGTGCGTCATGTGAAAGCACAGGTCACACCTGGCCCATGTGGTAGTGGGTTAGGGGCAGGATGATATGCTTTTGAGGTCACCCAGCATGGGAAGATTCTGTTATGGTAGCCGGAGGACAGTTAGAAATAGACTGAGTTTGAGATTCCTCTTATTAGTCAGGTGGGTACACCTGTTGCTGGGTCCATAAGCATAAAGTTTGGAGATGGCGCTGGGCTGGAGAAGGACATTTGGGACTCAACAACACAGAAATGAGATTGGAAGTCATTGTAAGCTCTGAGGCTATGTCATGGATTGGAAGTGTCCCTACAAAAATCTGTGTAGCAAGCAATTTGACTAAGGTACGATTTCCGGTATTGAGCAATGTTCCTATGTGTTGTAAATTCTGTCTCTATGATGTTGGTGAATGTCATTCATTGAATTGTGTACCCCCCAAAATGTGTAGTAATTTGACTGGGCCATGTTCCCTGTCGAAACCTCAGTGGTGTAGTGGTTAAGTGCTATGTCTGCTAACCAAAAGATCAGCAGTTTGAATCTGCCAGGCACTCCTTGGAAACTCTATGGAGCAGTTCTCCTCTGTCCTATAGAGTTGCTATGAGTTGGAGTAGACTCGATGCCAGTATGTTTGGTTTGGGTTGTTTGTGTTCGCTGTGTTCTGTGATTGCCCTCCATTTTGTGATTTTCCAATGCTATAAATCTTAATCTCTGCCTGTGGCTAACAGACAGGATGATTATATTAAAAGAGAATCAGGGTAGGGCTGCAACACGCTTGCTAAGGGAGTTTCCCTGGAGTGTGGCTTCCAACACCCTTTATCAACGGAAGCAAGCAGAAAATGGGGAATCTTATACCGTCAAGAAAGCAGAACCAGGAGAAGAGTATGTGCTTCAGACCCGAGGTTCCTGTGCCAAGATGCTCTCTGACCAAAGCCTGATGCAACAGAGCCGACAAAGAGGGAAAGCCCTTTCCTGGAGCAGACACCCCAAATTCAGACTCATAGCTGAGTGGACTGTGTAATAATAAATGTTTATTGTTAAAGCCATCCACTCGTGGTATTTCTGTTAGAGTAGTACCAGATAACTAAAACAGTGAGGGAGGATGGGTAGTAGCTTTGTTAGCGAGACAGGACTCAATCTAGGCAGTCCGACAATTGAGTCTGCAAATTTAATTGTTCATTGCTGAATATCACTATGGCTGCCTTCGGAAGTACTCCCCTTGGGAAGCTATGCACTGACGCCAGTTCCTAGTCCACCCTTCAAGGTAATTTTGAAACTCTTTCTGTAATGGTCATTGCACATGATGGCATGGAGGCAAGTTTGCAAACGTAATTGTGTAGTTGTTTGTGAGGGACTTTTTAGCTACTAAACAAATAATTGTATTGGAATACCCTCCCTACTCACCTGATCTGTCCCCCGGTGACTTTTTCTTTAACCAAAGAGAAAGGAAATATTGAAAGGAAGACATTTGGATGACATTCAGGACATCACGGGTAATATGACAACAGTTCTGATGGCCATTCCAGAAAAAGTTCCAAAGCTGCTTTGAAGCGTGGAGTAGGCACTGGCTTCAGTGCATAGCTTCCTAAGGGGATACTTCAAAGGTGACCATAGTGATATTCAACAATGAGGTAGGTAGCACTTTTTCTAGGATGAGTTCACGAACTTAATTGTCAGTCCTCATATATAAGACTGTATTTTGCCTTGAAGCAATTTCTTGGGATACAAAGGAAAAGGAAAAGAGTTGGGGACCTCTTATCATCAGGAAAGAAACAGTCTCCCTGCACATCAGAAGCTCCCAGTCCAGGGGAACACTGACAAGGACCTTCCTCCAGAGCCAGCAGAGAAAGACTTCTTTTGGAGCTGACACACTGAATTTGGACTTGTAGCCTACTGGACTGTGATAAAATGAAATTTCTCTTTTTAAAGCCATCCACTTGTGGTGTTTCTGTTACAGCAGCACTAGAGGACTAAGGTAGGCTGGATGAGACCTTCTAAGGAGTGACTGTAGACAGAGAGGAGTTGAGCCCTGAGACTGATTCCAGGTACCCTCTAACATCACGAGGAGGGGCCTGCTGGGGGTAACAAGCAGTGGCTGGGTGAGGGGTTGAGTTAGAGTTAGGGTGGTGAGAGTAGACCAAGTTCCCAGCTGGAGAGAATGATCCAGTGTGATCTAATAGCACAAGTAATCTGAGCCCTAAGACATGGTCCCTGGATTTAGCAACGTGTAGGAAGCTGGAGACCTTGATAAGCACAGTTTTGGTGGAGTGCTTGGAGCAGGTTCAAGAGAGAATCAGGATAGAGGTAGAGGAGAGAATGAGGCCAGAGAAGCCCTTCAATGACCTTGGCTGTCAAGGGGAGGTGGGCAAGGAGGCAATGGCTTGAGGACAAGGCCATCTTAATCTGGGGCCCAGGGCCTGTAGCCCTCAGATGGGAAATTGTTACATCTTTTATTTCACTAATCTCAAAATGAAAAGTAGCATTCCTTTAACTATGAATATGGGCAGCCCCTGACAACAATACAACCAGTGCCCATGACTTTATCACCAAGAGAAATCGCCAGCACTTGTGTCTTCTCGCAGGGTACAGACAGCTGGAAAGATCCCTTAGAGTGGTCACTGCTTCAAAATTACGGTGGTTAGAAGACCCTGCTAGATCTGGTGATGCCATGTGTGATGAGAGAAGCACATAAATAACTATGGTCAAGATTGTTTTTAAATAATTTGGTAGCTGTATTTCCATAACATCAGTTTCCTTCAGAATCCTGTATTGTCTACACAGAGAAGGAGTGTTGTGCATAGCCTTCATCAGATTGCCAAACGGACCCAAGGCAAAATAAACAAGCAATCCCCTAAACGAGGTCAACAATGAAAGACACAAACAAAATTGTAAAGAACTTCTGTTAGTGGGGTGTGACATGGAGATAGTTTTTGTTTTGTTTGTTTTGTTGTTATTTGTAAGGTAGGAGAAACTGAAGAGTGTTTGTATGCTTTTGGAGATGGTCTAAGTGGTAGCTGTTGTAACCATTATCTGTCATTGTCTTTGTTGTTGTTGGTTGCCATGGAGCCAGCTGTCAACTCACATTGACCTGTGTATTGCTGAGAACTATTCCGTAGTGTTTTCTCGGCTGTAATTTTATGGAAGCAGCTCATCAGGCTTTACTCTGGCACAGCTGCGGGGTGGAATCAAACAGTCAACCTCCAGATCAGCAGCTGATTATAAACCACTTGTGCCACCCCGTCTCCTGGAGATGATCCAATAATAAAGAAAAAATTAATGATACTAAAGTGATGTCCCTGAGTCAGGGAAAGAAGGCCCTGGAGAGGCCAGCTCAGCCAAGCCTGAAGACATGCCATTCCAAAACCATAAGAGTGCCAAATATAAGGACCCTGGTTGACATGGAAGCTCTCAGATTGCTTCAATGTTTTTCAGAAGAAGGAAACAGGTGATTAGCTGAGAAGGAAGATGAGAAAGGAGGTGCTGGAGGTCTGAGTGGAGAGGGCAGGTCTGCACGGTCATTGAGGAGAACAAGGGTGCATCCGGACCAAGACAAGGTGGCCAGGTGCTGGTGGGCACCAGTGATCACAGGGGTAAAATGAGACATCAGCCACTGGCTAGCTTTCTCCAGCCCCAGGTGCAGACCCTGGGTGTGCCAAGGGCTGGATCGCACTTGGTTGGTGTTCTTCTAGCAGAACATGATAAAGGGAGAGAGCAACAAGGAAGATGAATGTGGACATGAGGGAGTGAATGTAAGGGTGGACCCTGAACTAAAGATGGGATGAAAGTGAGGACACAGAGAGGTAAAAGCAGTGAAAAAGGTGGTGGGATGAAGGGATGACAAGTCCAAGTGAATCTGAGGCTATTTGGGGCCAGCTTGCTGAAGGAATCGGTTGGTAGGACAAGAGGTGGTGGTTTGGAGAGTGGCATAATGAGAAGTGAAAGTGGTAGAGTAATATTAGGAGTCCTTGGGTAGTGCAAATGGTTAAGTGCTCACTGCTAACCAAAAAATTAGTGGTTTGAAACCACCCAGAGGTGCCAAGAAATTTGGCCAGCTGCCTGGCAGTGAGCCGTATTTATGCCCATTCCAAAGAAAGGTGATCCAACCGAATGTGGAAATTGGTTACCAAACAGTATCATTAATATCACACTCAAGTAACACTTCGCTCAAGATCATTCAAAAGTGGCTGCAACAGTATGTTGACGAGGAACTGCCGTAAATTCAAGCTGGATGCAGAAGAGGTTGCAGAACTGGGGATATTACTGCTGATGTCAGACGGGTCTTGGCTGAAAGCAGAGAATACCAGAAAGATGTTTACCTGTGTGTCATTGACTATGCAAAGGCATTCGACTATGTGGATCATAATAAATTGTGGCTCATATTGTGGAGAATGGAAATTCCGGAACACTTAATTGTGCTCTTGAGGAATCTGTGTATGGATCTAGAAGCAGTTGTGTGGACAGAACAAGGGGACAGTGCATGGTTTAAAGTCAGGAAAGGTGTGCGTCAGGGTTGTATCCTTTTACCATACTTTTTTAACCCATATGCTGAGCGAATAATCCAAGAAGCTGGATTCTGTGAAGAAGAACAAGGCATTAAGATTGGAGGATGACTCATTAACAACCTGTGTTACACAGACAACACCACCCTACTTGCTGGAAGTGAAGAAGATTTGCAACATTGATGAAGATCAAGGACCACAGCCTTCAATAGATATTGCACCTCAACATCAAGAAAACAAAAATCCTCACAAATGGAACAGCAAGCAACATTGTCATAAGTGGAGACAAGATTGAGGTTGTCAAGGATTTCATTTTACTTGGGTCCACAATCAGTGCCCATGGAAACAGCAGTCAAGAAATCAAAAGATGCATTGCACTGGGAAAATCTGCTGCCAAGGACCTCTTTCAAGTATTGAAGAGTAAAGATGTCACCGTGAAGACTAAGGTGTACCTGATCCAAGTCATAGTATTTTCAATTGCATCATATACATGTGAAAGCTGGACTATGAAAGAAGAAGACAGAAGAATTGATGCCTTTGAATTGTAGTATTGCTGAAGAGTATTGAATGTACCATTGGCCAAAAGAACAAACCAATCTGTTTTGCAAGAAGTACAACCAGGGTGCTCCTTGGAAGCAAAGATGGCAAGACTGTCCTACATATTTTGAACATGTCAGGAAAGATTGGTTGCAGAGAAGGACATCATGCTTGGTAGAGTGGAAGGTCAGTGAAAAAGAGGAAGACCCTTGACAAGATGGATTGACAGTGTCTGCAACAATGGGTTTAAACGGAACAAACGACAGTGGATATGGCACAAGATTGGGCAGTGTTTCATTTTGTCGTTCATAGGGTCACTATGAATCGGAATTGTCTTGACACCACAACAGTGGTGTCTTAGAAGAAAGGCCTGGTCATCTGCTCCCTGAAGATCACAGCGGTGGAGACTCTACGGAGCATAGTTGTGCTCTGACACGCATGAGGCCACCATGAGTTAGAATCCGTTCAGTAGCAACTAAAAACAACAAACCAGTAGGACACTCTAGAGTTACAGGGACAGTGGAAGAAAGACACTGGAGGAGGGACAGATGGGGGAGACTGAGGTAAGAGACTGGTATTATGGCTGTTTCAGAGGTTCCTTTTCCTTGATTCTGCCTGTGAACACGGGAGAAGGGAACTAGGGATAAAGGAGAAACGGCTCAGCAGTGCGTATGTCTCCGAGTGCTCTTCTTGCTGATGAGGAAATAATGGTCTTACTTCCTGCCATAAACTTTGTCCTGCTCTTTGTCTTTTTATTAACAGGTTTGCCATGTGACACAAATGGTTTCCACTTATGTGTTAACCTAAAGTTTGGTGGTTTGAACCCACTCAGCAGCTGTAGAAGAAAGCCCTGTCAATCTGCTTCCATAAAATCACAGCCACTATAAACACTTGGGGTTCTTCTGCATCAGAATCAACTCAATGGAAATGAGTTTGAATTTTCACTTTGGAGGATAGGATTTAAACGCTGGAGGCAAGGAAATTATATCTGAATTGAGAGGGAAAATGCATATACCTACCTGTATTACCTGTGTATATGTGTGACCCGAAACAACTCAATAAAGTTGTGATTTGTGTAGTTCCTTTGTTTCTCTTGTTTTCCTTATTCACTATCCCTGCAGGGCAAGGCTTGCTAAGAGAAGGGACCTTCTTGGTACGTGGAGGGAAGGCAGGGACACTCTGTGCTGAATGTCTTTATCCAGACTGGAGCTGATCTGGTCTGACCTGCTGGCTTCCCAAGCCCTGTGCTTTCTGACTGAGTCATCTGAATTCAGTGGCTCTCCACACAGCATGTGTCACCATGTCTTTCCTGTTAGCTGTCATTGAGTTGGCCTCTGATGCCTGGTGACCCTATACATAATGGATTAGACCACTGTGACTGACCCACAGGGGTTTTATTGGCTGATTTTTCAGAAGTAGATTTCCAGACCTTTCTTCTTAGTCCATCTTAGTCTGGAAACTCCACTGAAACCCGTGCGGCATCACAGCAACAAGCAAACCTCCCCTGCAAATGAGCAATGGGTGTGTCTGAGGTGCACTGGCTGGAAATTGAACCTGGGTCTCCTGCATGGAAGAAGAGAAATCTATCATTGAATTACCACTGACACTAAGCCAAGCCAAGTGCCGTCGAGTCGGATCCGACTCATGGCGACACTAGTATCCCTTAAAAAAAGCAAACCAAACCCACTGCTATTGAGCAGATTCCAACTCACAGCAACACTATAGAACAGGGTAGAACTGCTCCATAGAGATTCCAAGGAGCACCTAGTAGGTTTGAACTGCTGACTTTTTGGTTGATAGACACAGCATTTAACTACTATGTCACTAGGGTTTTTGAACATCCTTTGGAGAGCTTTCAAAAGATCCTGATGCCCTAGGCCACTCCCAGAGAATGCAGTTCATTCATTGTGGGGGGGCTTGGTGTGGGAATTTTTGACCCTTGCCCCTGCCTCCCAAGTGATTCAGACGTACAGCTCAGTCCTGTCTGGTGTGTCCTTTAAAGGTCTTATGTGGAGCTGAAGTGAGGGTTGAAGCTGTTTAACAGCAGTTGTAGCATGACGTTTGTTCTGCTGTGACTGCTTGCTGTCTCTGGACTCCCTGAAGATGGGCATGACTGTACTCCACCTGGTCGCCTCCCTGTCCTCTGGGCACATGTAAGCCTTCCATCTCCCTTCGCCGTCACCTTGTAGCCTATCCTTTGTCTATAAGTCCTACCCGAGCTTGAATTTTCTTTGCTCTTCATCCACCCTGCCCCCACCTACCTTGTAATTCTTCCTTGGCAGCCACAGGTCTAGAAAGAGGGGTTTTCCCTATTCTCCTCTCTGCCATTGGCTCCCACCTTCCCAGTGCTCCCTGGGAGCTTGCTTTACCCTGGTAGTATGGCAGTTAAGAGTTACAGCTGTTAATCAAAAGGTCAACAGTTCAAATCTCCTTGGAAACCATAGGGAGTGATGCCACTGTGTTCTACAGGGTCTCTGTGAGTCAGAATCAACTTGATGGCAATGAGTGTAGCTTTTGGGATTCTGTTTCTGAGAGTCTCCAGGTATTGCAAATGCTTAGCATGCTCAGCTTCTGACTAAAGATCAGAGGAGCAAGTCTACCCAGCGGTGCTTTGGATGAAAGACCTAGTGGTCTAGTTGCAAAAAATCAGCTGTTGAAAACTTACTAGAACATAACTCTAGTTATCACAAACGTGGGGTCACTATAGGTCAGAGTCACCTCAACAGCAATTGCTGTGCTTTTTTCTGTTCCATTTTCTGGGTCCCGGTCTCTTCCAGGTCCTGAGTCGGCCTTATTTTTTGATGTTGGGGAAGAAGTTACCCCACAGAGGCATTTCTGTTTTCACAAACGATAGTCCATCAACACAAACTCCTCCTGTCCCCAAAGAATAGCACGCACAGTGGTCAGAGTATGACCGGGGTAACGCTTGGAGGAGAGCAGGGATACATTGATGTGCGTATTTTTAAAACATTTCAGAAGTTTAGAATTGACTGGGTAAGGTGTGAGACTATAGAACACAAAGATTCCTGTGAAAGCAGAAGCCTTGCAGAGAGAATAGTCTGTGATGCTTCTAGCTTAGCCTTCGGACATACACAGTGACTCGGCTGTGCACTTTCTTTGAAGAGTGCTGGGTACCCTGGGTTGCCTATTTTCAGGACTGACAACATCATTTGTATAGAGTCCAATATAAAATGAAAATGCAGGGCCCCTTGTTCAAAAATTAAGAATGTCAAGATGGCAACACTATGATATTAAACCGAGAGTCGGCCCTTCTGTGTATGCAGTTCTGTGTGACTGCACATGTCATATCCCATGATGTTTGCCCCACATTCTGTGGACACACCTGTGGACTGGACATGGGGAGTTTTCCTCCCCCTAAATCAATGAGTACATCTAGTTTATGAAGCAGTGATGGTTCGGGGAAGAACTTTTATCTTCTGTGAGGACACTGCAGTTCGATTCCTGGCCGATTCACCTCATAGACAATCACCACCTGCCTGTCAGTGGAGGCTGTGATGCAGAACAGGTTTCAGAGCAGTTTGCAGATTATGATAGACTAGGAAGAAAGGCCTGGCAACTTCCTTACAAAAATCAGCCAGTGAATGGATAAACTATGGTGCACACATGCAATGGAATACTATACAATGATAAAGAAATATAATGAATTTGTGAAATATCTTATAACATGGATGACCTGGAGGGCATTACTCTCAGTGAGATAAGTCAATCACAAAAGGACAAATACTGTATGAGACCACTATTATAAAAACTGAAGAAAAGGTTTATACTCGGAAAGAAATGATCTTTAAATGTTTATAGGAGGGGCGGGATGAAGAGGGAAAACATTAGCTAGATAGTAGATAAGTGGTAATTTCAGTGAGTGGTAAGATAATACTGGGGAGTGAGAGAAGAAATCTATATTAAAAAAAAAAATCAACCCAAGAGAACTCTGTGGATCACAATGTTTTGATCAGCAACCGACCACGTCTCCATGGTGCAGGACTGGGTAGTATTTTGTTTTCTTGCGCACAGGGTGACGGCAAGTCGGGGCTGACTCCAGCAAACAACAACATCTGGTTTGGAGGTTGGAAGAAACAGGAGACACATTTACAGTGTTCCGCAGAATAAAAAACAGGGTTTCCTATGTTTGTTTTTTATCATCTCAGTGTAGCCCAGGTGCCTCTGCAAATGCTTGCCAAGCAGGAACCTTTTGAAAACAAAGCCAGTGCTGGTATTCTGTGTCCATAGTGGACACCCATGAAAACAAGTTGCATATTCTGAATCTCAGTATTTCTTTCTGTCCTGTGTCAGGAAAGCTGTAGCTGTGTATGTGTGCATGTGTGCGTGTTTATGTGTGTATATGTCCAAGTTTGGAGCAAACAGCTACTACTAGGTGGCTTTCCTTCTTTATCTGAGAGACTCTGATCAAAGTTTCTATAAGCCCTGGCAGGAGTCTCAGCCCCCAGGGAGAGAAGCAGGCAAATGAGTCCTGGCTTCTGCCTCCTCTTCCCTCACAGAGTTGCCTAGCAGGGAGAGACCTGGATACTCTTTTTGTGTGAGCCTTAGTGTCCTCACAGCAGAGAATGTTCTGCCCATGTTGCTGTTGGCCATCCAGCAAAGAAGTGTGGCCCTGGCAGCCCCTAGTCCTGCAAACAGTGTGAGGACTCATTGCCTGAGCAAAGAATATGAAGATCGGCTGGAAGGAGGAAGGATAGGTCCTGAAGCGCCAAGAATCACTCCCGAACTGGCAAGGTGGACCATCTGTATGTGAAGAAGACAGTTGGTAGAAGCCTTAGAAACAGGCTTTTAGACTTCTGTTTCTGTGGGATGGAAGAGAGTCTGATTTAAGGGAGAAAAGGATTTTCTAAAATCAACAGTTTACATGTTCAATCGTATTGGTACTCACCTAACCAAACCAAACCAAACCCCACAGGAAAAAAACAGAACCTAAGGGTCCCTGTGTGGTGCAAACATCTTGCACTTGGCTGGTAAACAGCAGGTTGGTGGGTTGAACCCACTCAGCAGTACCCCAGAAGACGCAGACCTGCAGATTACAGCCAGGAAAACCCTGGGAAGCACTTCTACTATGTTTATTGGGTCTCCAAAGTCACCAGTCAGTAACAAAACAAAATCAACAAAAAACCAAAACTTAACTGGAAAACTGAGGAAATATTTGTTAGTAAAACTGTCGTATTACCAAGAAGCATCTGTATTTCTTTGTTTTTGCAGATTTCTCCGTAAATATTTGTTATAGATTGAGTTGTGTCTCCTCAAAATAGGTGTCGATGTCCTGGCCTCTGTACCGGGGACTATGACCCTGTTTGGAAATATGGGTTTTCTTGTTATGTTAATGGATAACCCTACAGCAGGACACATCTAAACCTTGTCACTTCTGAGTCAGGAAAAGAAGCAGAATCAACACAGAGACACACTTAAGGAAGACAAGCGGGACGGGGGTTCACCTACAAGTGAAGGAATGCCAAGGACGGCTGGCAGACACCAGAACTGAGAAAGAGGCCCCTGGAGGGACTCAGCACAGCTGGGACCCTGACTGGGACTGTGAGGCTCCAAAACTGAGAAATTTTCCACTTGTGGCATTCCTTGTTACAGTGACACTAGGAAACCAGGACACACATGAAGAAGCAGCTCTTTCATCCCCCTGTGTAGATGGGTTGGAACCTGGGTGACACAGCTGTTAAAGCTCATCTGCTGACCAAAAGCTTGGTAGTTGGAATCCACCAGCTACTCCTCGGAAAGCCTATGGGACAGTTCTACTCTCTTTCCTAGGGTCACTGTGAATTGAGTTGACTTGACAGCAACAGAGTTGGCGTTTTCTTATGGATGGGTAATGAACACGCAGTAAGATTAAGAAGGAGTGCCTAGGTGGTGCCAACAGGTTAGCATGCTTGGCTGCTAATGGAAAGGTTAGAGGTTCAAGTCCAGCCAGAGGCACTGTGGAAGAAAGGCATGAGGATCTTTACAAAATTAAGTCCCTGAGGACTCTGTGGGGTGCAGTTCTGCTCTCATGCACTTGAGGCGCTGTGAGTTGGAGCTGACTCTGCAACTGGGACCCTGTTTTCAAGACGAAGAGCTTTGTAGAGTGGCCACAGTCACATAAAAGTGGCACTGGCTTGGAGTCTGGCTAGTTTTCATCAAACTGCTCCACTATACCGGACTCATCGGGCTGTCTCCTTAATTATACCTGCTTCCCAGAACCACTGGATGCAAAGATAATACGTGTAAAAATTTATACACCCTTTCAGGAATGACACCCTACAAAGGCAAAGGTGTGCACTACATATATTTTGTCATTATTGAACCTCAGTCCAGAGACAAACCTGACCCTTGTATCTTCTCACATTGCACCAGGCACAGGGACACTGGGAAATGCTTTGAAAGGCCATCCTTCGGTCTCCCCAAATTTCAATACTAAATGGAGTCACCAAGAGGTTACCGGCCTGAATGCAGGAATGACCTGTCTTGGAGGGAACATGTGGCCAGTGCCCAGAGTTGCTGCTAACAGATATTGCCAGCAGTCCAAGGTTTGGGACCCCGGAGGACACTCCTTCCAGTTCCTCTACTACTCTGCCTATGGCCCGCCCCGGGGTGGGGCTGCTTCTGCCTGTCCTAGGGAGACCGTGGTAGCTGTTGGGGACTCAAGATAGTCGGAGGGATTAACTCATGTGTAAAGCTGCATGAGACTCCCCCTTCAGGGCTGTTTTCACCCTTATTCTGAGAAGTGTGTAACTTCTGCCCTTGTCCCCTGCTCACGTGGTTGTGCTGGGGGTGGGAGGAGGGAAGGGAGCGGAGGGGGACCATGTCCCAGGTCTGGCAAAGCCACGAACAGGCTATCTGGCCCTCTTTGCAGGAGCAATGAAGGAGTCATGGAAACAGAAGGGGGTAGTGCCAATCAGCTCCCCAAACGACACCCAACGTTTAGCATTTCAGTTCATGCTCCCAGACCGAGATACCCCAACCAGTGAAAGAGCTCAGCGTAGTACTCTGGAGCCAGATTCTAATCCTTCTAGGCTCATCAAGAGCCTGACTGCCTTACTCCTGTGCTTTAGAAACCCATCAGGCAGCCCCAAGGCCCCAACTCATCTCTCAGCTGCCTTTCCTGTGGGGGACAGAGTGACCACTTCCATGGAGAAGGCCTCCACTCCTCACACCCCCAGCCTCCAACCTCACCACCCACTGACCTGCTCTGGGGGTCCTGGTGAGTGGCTGCTGGGGTTCCTCCGCTTTTCTAGTGGCCAGCTGTTTGGCCTCCAAGTCAAATGCTGTCAGCCCCAAACCCTCTGTACTGGCGGCTTCACCCCAAACTCACATGCAGAATAACATGGGTCCCTCTGGCCGCTTCTGATTCCTCGACAGTCACTGCTGCTCTTGAGCAGAGCCTAGGCAGTCATGTAGTCTTCTCCTGTCTCCCTTCCACTGGCTGGACACTTCAAGGCCAGGGCCTTTGAGAGACAATTGTACCAATTACTGTGCTGTCCCAAGATGTCATCTGGTCAGATGGTTAAGTGCCCCAGGCAGGCGCAGGAGGCAGTTGGGTCAAGGTAGGCACTTAAGACCAACCAGAAAGCCACTTCTGTACTTTGGAAACAGATTATCTGGTGCATCAGAACATAGTCACCTTCTTCCCACAACACCCTGCAGTGACCTCCCACAGTTGACCGGTTAAAGCCTGAACTCCCCACCTTGGTATTAATGGCTGTTTATTCCCTCCCCTGGGCCATGGTTCAGCCCAATTCCTGTCTTTTCAAAGACCCAGGACTCACCCATTTGCTGACCTGAATTCCCACCACAGTGACCTTGCTTTGACCAGCAGTTATCCAGCCCCACACCACTTTGGACTTCTCTTGTGTTGAGCAACTCAGAGGTTATCAACCTGCAGGTTGTTGCTATGGGCTCTGTACACATCTTGGCAAATTTTGATCAGTGTGCTACTTTTTTTCCCCTTTGGTTGTTGTTGTTACCACTGCAGTTGTGGGTAATTCAGGCTTTGTCTGCAGTACCATGTGGAGATGGTTGGGTCATGGGCCACAAGGTAGAATAGAAAGAGGGACAGTTTGCTATGAGTTTGAGACCAGTAGCATGGAAAAATGTTAAGCCAGTGTTAATGGAAGAAGGTGACTTTGCTAGGATGTGCAAGAAGTTTCCTTGAGAACTGTCATGGATTGAATTGTGTCCCCTTACAAATGTGTGTATCAATTTGGATAGGCCATCATGATTCACTGTACTGTGTGATGTTCCCATACACTGCCTCTATGATGTTAATGAGGGAGGATGGGCGACAGTTGTGTTGGTGTGGCAGGGCTCAATGTGTAAGACTGTTTTGTACCTTGGAATATAAAGGAAAGGGAAGCAAGCAGAGATTTGGAGAGCTCATACCACCTGGAAAGAAATAGTGCTGGGAGCAGAGTGTGCCCTTTAGACTCAGGTCCCTGGACCTCAACAGGCTCTCAGTCCAGGGGGAGATTGACCACGAGGACCTTCTTACAGAGCCAACAGAGAAAAACCTCTCCGTGGAGCTTATGTCTTGAATACGGACTCTTAGTTTACTGGACTGTGAGAAAATAAATTTCTCTTTGTTAAAGCCATCCATCTGCAGTATTTCTGTTAGAGCAGTACCAGATGACTAAGACAACTTTTTAGAACTGGGGTAAGTTCTGTTGAAAGGTCATCACAGTGTACCTTGGGCTGCCATAGCAACATGCCATGAAGTAGGTGGCTTTAAAAAACAGAAATTTGTTGTCTCATAGTTCTGGAGGCCATAACTCTAAACTGTGGGCACAGCAGAGCAATGCTGTTTGTGTTGGCTTTCGGGGAAGGTCCTTCTTTTTCTCTTTCAGCCGCTAGTAGCCCTGGGCATCCCTTGGTGTTTCTTGGTTTGCAGATTCATTCTCATGTGGCATCTTCTCTTGTGTGCGACCTGTTGCCACGCCTGTTTTCCCCTTCTATAAGATGCTGCTCAGAAGGGATTTGACCCATACCTACTCTGGTATGATTTAGCTGGGAACATCTTCAGAGAAAGATCGCATTTGCTCAGATAAGGCTGTGTTCACCAGGAGTTAGGATTTCAACCTATCCTTTTGAGGACTACAGTTCAATCCATAACAGCACCCTAGAGCGGCTAGGAGAATCAAGCCAGGCTGGGAAATCATCCATCCCCTTCCGGTGTACTGCTGGCAATTCTGGAACTCAACAGCATTGCTGGGAATCACTGACTGAGCTCTGGAACTTGGAAACACTGCTGAGGATCACTGACTGAACTTTGGAACTCAGAAATACTGCTGCGATCACTGACTGAACTTGGCATGCACTTCTCCCATGTCCTCATTGGCCACATCCAAATATAAAGCAAAGGAAGAAGCCTTCGCAACCCCATGCTTTGTTGTGCTTTTTTAAGCTGTACCCTTGGCTGTCTCCAGGCACTCACTCATCCCGAGATAAATTACAACAAAGTGTGTGGTTTCAGATGTTCTGTGGGAGAACTCCTCTTTTCCCATCAAGTAGGAACTGTGATACTTGCCTGTTTCTTAAGCTAATCCTTCATAAAGGGTTAATGGTCCTTCACATTTTACTTAGAAAGAATCAAATAGAATTTCATGGAGTAAGGAAATTTCCAGGTAAAGGATAGAAAAGTCCATCAATGATAAATGTACTTAAAGGGAAGACTGAAGGGAAAATGAATTGATTGGGTTCTTGTTTCTGCTTTTATCTTCAAAGGTTAAGCACGTATTAGCTCAGATGGAGCTTCTTGGACTGTCAGACAATAAATATATTGGCTAAGTATGGGCCAGTATTGGTATGTGTGTTGGTCATCTGGTACTCTTCTGACAGAAATACCACAAGTGGATGGCCTTAGCAAAGAAAAGCTTATTCTCACTAGGCCAGAGTCCAAGTTCAGGGTGCTGCTCCAGGTGAATGCTTTCTTTCTGCTGGGTTTGGAGGAAGTTCCCTGCGTTGCATCAGTCTTTCTTTGCTTTGGGGGAGTCTTGGTGCAGGAACCTCAGGTCCAAAGAATGCCCTCTGCTCTTGGTGCTGTTTTCTTGATGGTATGAAGTCCCCAAATCTCTGCTTGTTTCTCTTTTCTTTTATCTCTTGTAGGATAAAAATTAGTGAAAGCCACACTCCAGGGAAACTCTCTTTACATTGGAGCAGGGAGCTGACCTTAGGAAGGGTATTACAATCCCACCCTCATCCTCTTTAACATAATCCAGTCTATTAGCCATAGCTGGAGATTAGAATTTACAGCATAGGAAAATCAGAAAATGCAGGACAATCACACAATACTGGGAATCACCAGCCCACTCAGATTGCCACAGATATTTGAGGGGGGACAAAATTCAATCCACTACAGTATGTAATGGCGGATTTCTGGAATTCAAACATCACATTTGTGAAACATGACCTCACTCTTCTTCTTCTTTTTTTTTTTTTTTTAACTGTGATTAAGTGAAAGTATACAATCCAAATTAAATATTTGCATGCCCACCTATCTGGAGCTCCTCCTGATCTCCTTGCCCAGTGACCACACACTCTTCCTTTCATTCTTTTATGTCAGATCTTCTTTAACAATCTCCTGTTCCCATCCTCCCCACCCTCTCCTCTCCCTTCTAGAAAGAGGCCAAATAGGACAACATCCTATAGATGTATAGTACCATAAAGTACACACACCATGTGGTCACACTGTGTTCTCAAGTCCAATCCATTCCTGTCCAAAGGGTGGATCTCAGTAATGTTTTCTGGTTAGGGGCAGCAGCAGGTCTAGAGGCCATGCTCCCCGGGGAACCCCTAGGCCTTTGGACCATCACTTGCATCTTTTAGTGGAGTTCTTGTAGTGCACCCCTTTTATTCCTCGTGTTGCCACTGGGACTCAACAATGAGTGCCCCCTCACAGACGTCTTTGGTGGTGGCCAGGCATGATCTGGTTCTTCGGTCACTTGTTGACAGAAGCAATAATTCTCATGGGTCTTTCTGTCTCTTGGGTTCTTTTTTCCTCATGTCTTTGTTGTTCTTGGTAATCATCTGTTCCGGGTGAGTTGGGACAATTTGGTGTACCTCAGATGGCAGCTTGCTAGTCTTTAAGACCCCAGACACCACTCACCTATATGGAGAGCAGAAGACTTTCTTAGTAACAGGCTAGTTATGCCAATTGGCTGCCATGTTCTCTGACAGCATGATCGCCAGACCCCTGCCTCTGCTACTTTATCCCTGCAAAATTGGGTTTAAGATTAGAAGAGTTTTCAGATTATGTTGAAGTCCAGTTAAGTTGACCTTCTTTCTACCGTGTGCTCATTGCTTTCACCCAACCACATTTCTGTCAACTATGAATCTATGACCTGCCCTCTCCTTCCTTCCACACCCTTGCAGCCATCAAAGAGTCTTTTCTTCTGTACATAAGTCTATTCGTAAGTCCTTATTGTACGGGTTTCATACAATATTTGTTCTTTTGCCGCTGACAGATTTCACTCCACATAATGTCTTCCAATTGAAACCAGGTTATGAGATGCTTTCTAAAATCACCATTGTTCTTTATTATTGCATAGTCTTCCATTAAGTATATGTACCATAGTTTGTTTATCCATTCCTCTGTTGATGGACATCTGCATTGATTCCATCCTTTTACTCTTGTGGACACTGTTGCAATAAACATTCGTGTGTGTGTATCTATTTGTGTGACTTCCCTTGATTCTGTAGGATATATTCTGAGCAGTGGGATTACTGGATCAAATGGTATGTCTATTTCCAGTTTTTTAAGGCAGTACCATATTGCTTTCCATAGACATTGTACCATCTTGCAATCCCACCAGCAGTATGGGAGAGTTCCAATTGCTCCACAGTCTCTCCAGCATTTGTTGTTTTGTGTTTTTTGGATCATGGCCAACCTTGTTGGAGTGAGATGGTATCTCATTGCAGTTTTGATTTGGATTTATCTAAAAGCTAATGATCACGAGCATTTCCTCATGTGTCTTTTTGCTGCCTGGATGTCTTCTTTGGTGAAGTGTCTGTCTATCTCCTTTGATCATAGCTTAATTGGGTTATTTATGGTTTTCTTGTTCATATGTTGTAGTACCTCGTAGATGATGGAGATCAACATGTATTTGTCAAATATTTTTTCCTGTTCTGTAGGTGGTCTTTTAATTCGTTTGATAAAGTCTTCAGATGAGCAAAAGCGTTTGATTCTTAGTAGCTCCCATTTATCTATTTTCTTTTCTGTTGATCATGTTTTGTCAGATTTTGAAGTCTGTCTGTGTTTTGTATTAATACTTCCAATGTTGACCCCATTTTTTCTTGCATGATCTTTATTGTTTTTGGTTTGATACTTAGGTCTTCTATCCAATTTGAGTTAGTTTTCGTGTGAGGTGTGAGACATGGATCTTGTTTCAGTTTTTTTTGCAGATGGATATCCAGTTTTGCCAGCACAATTTGTTAAAGAGACTGTTTTTACCCTAGTTAGGGCCTTTGTTGAATATCAACTGTTCATAAGAGGGTGGTGGCATACCTGGGGTCTCGCTCTGCATTGTTCCATTGGTCCATGTGTATCTTTTTGTACCGGTACCAGGCTGTTTTGACTACTTTGGCAGTGTAACAGGTTCTAAGGTCGGGTAGTGTGAGACCTCCTACTGTGCTCCCCTTCTTCAGTAGTGCTTTGCTTATCTGGGGTTTCCTCCCTTTCCAAACAAAGCTGGCAATTTGCTTCTCCATCTCATTAAAATATGACACTGGAATTTGTATTGGGATTGCATTGTATATGTAGATCACTTTAGGTAAAATAGACATTTTCACAATGTTAAGTTTTCTTATCCATGAGTAGGGTATGTTTCTCCATTTATGTTCGTCTCTTTTGGTTTCTTGCGGTTCTCTTTGTATAGGTTTTTTATTTCTCTAGTTACATTTATTCCTAGGTATTTTATCTTCTTGGGGCCTATAGGAAATAGTATTGATTTGGTGATTTCTTCTTTGATGATCTCTTTGTTGGTATAAAGGAATCCTACTGATTTACTTACGTTTCTCTTATATCCTGATACTTTTCTGAATTCTTCTATTAGTTCTGGTAGTTTACTTATGGATTCATCAGGAATTTCTGCATATACAATTATATCATCTGCAAATGGGGAGGGCTTTACTTCTTCTTCGCTGGTGCAGATACCCTTTATTACTTTGTCTTGTTTAATTGCTCTGGCTAGAACTTCTAGTGCAATGTTGAAAAGAAGTGGTGAGAGCAGGCACCCTCATCTAGCTTCTGTTCTCAAGGAGAATTCTTTCAGTGTCTCTCCATTCAGGATGATGTAGGCACTTGGCTTTGCATAGATACCCTTTACTGCATTAAGGAATTTCCCTTCTATTCACATTTTGTTGAGAGGTTTTAGCATGAAACGGCATTGGACTTTGTTGAATGCCTTTTCTGCATTAGTTGAGAAAATCAAATGACTGTTATTTTTTGTGTTATTTATGTGGTTGATCACATTATTTGTTTTTCTGTTGTTGAACCAGGCTTTGTACCCCTGTTATGAATCCAACTTGGTCACGATGAATTATTTTTTTGATATGCTTTGAATTCTATTGGTAAGGATTCTGTTGAAGGTTTTTGCATCTAAGTTTGTGAGTGATATTGGTCTGTAATTTTCTTTTCTTTTAACCAAAAGGTCGGCCGTTCAAATCCATCAGGCACTCTTTAGATACTCTATGGGGCAGTTCTAGTCTGACTTCTAGGGTTGTCATGAGTACAACCCAACACAACAACACTGGGTTTGGGTTGTGGGATCTTTCCCTGGCTTTGGTATCAGGGTTATGCTGGTTCATAGAATTAATTTGGGAGCGTGCCATCACTTTCTATAATGTGAAATAGTCTCAGTAATATTAGAGTTAGCTCTTCTCTAAAAGTTTGGTAGAATTCTCTGGTGAAGTCCTCTGGGCCAGGACTTTTTTTTGGTTAGTAGTTTTTTGATGACTTTTCTCAGTCTCTTCCTGTGTGATGAGTTTATTAAGTTCTTCTACTTCTCCTTGCGATAATTTTGGTAGGTGGTATGAATCTCGAAATTCATCCATTTCCTCTGAGTTTTCAAGTCTGTTAGAGTACAACCTTTCACAGTATTCTGTTATGATACTTTTGATTTCACTTGGGTCTGTTGTAACGTCTCCCATCTCCTACTTGTTCAGATTATTTGCTTCCTTTCCTGTTTTTCTTTAATAAGTTTAGCCAATGGTTTGTCAATTTTGTGATCCTTTCAAAAAAAACAGCTTCTGGTTTTGTTAATTTTTTCAGTTGTTTTTCTATTCTTAGTTCATTTAATTCTGCTCTAATCTTTATTATTGTTTTCTTCTGGTGCTGGAGGGGTTCCTCTCTTGCTCTCTTTCTACCTGTTCAAGCTGTAGGGTTGTTTCTTTGGTTTGGGTCTTTTCTTTATTCTGGTTGTGTGCACTGATAGAGGTAAACTGACCTCTGAGCACTGGTTTTGCTGTGTCTCATAGATTCTGGTAGGATGTGTTTTCATTCTCATTTGATTCCATAAATTTCTTTATTTCATCCTTGATTTCTTCTATAACCTATGGCTTTTTGAGCAAGGTATTGTTCAGTCTCCATGAGTTTAAATTTCTCTCTGTGTTTTTTCTGCTATTGATTTTGACTTTTATGAGTTTATGTTCCAAGAAGATACTTTGCAATAATTCAGTGGTTTGGAATTTGCTGAGACTTGCTTTATGTTCTAACACATGATCTACACTGGAAAATGTTCCATGTGCACTGGAGAGGAAGATGTGTATTTATCTGTTGATGGATAAAAAGTTCTGTGTATGTAAATGAAGTCTAGTTGGTTAATTATCACAATAAGACCTTCTGTGTCTTCACTGAGCTTTTTCTGTGGATGATCTCCATTACTGAACGTGGAGTGTTGAAGTCTTCAACTATTATTGTGTAGTGATGTATCTCATTTTTCAATGTAGTCAGTGTTTGCTTGGTGTATTTATATGCTCTGGTATCGGGTACATAAATAATATTGTTGAGTCCTACTTGTGTATTGAATCTTTCAGCAATAGTGTTCATCCTTGTTCACAACGATGGATTTGACATTAAAACCTATTTTATCTGAGATTAGTATTGACACACCTGCTGTTTTTTGTGTGCTGTTAGCTTGGTATATGTTATTCTATTCTTTAATTTTCAGTATGTTATGTTTATATCTTTAAGTTTAAGGCGTGTTTCTTGTAAGCAATGTGTTGACAGGCTGCATCTTTTGCTCCAGGATGTCACTTGTTGTCTCTTTATGGGAGCATTGAGTGTGTTTACATTCAGCGTAATTATTGATAGGTATGTGTTTAGTGCTGTTATTTTGATGTTTTTATTTTTGTGTTGGTGTTTTCTCTGTTGCTCTTCATACTCTGTTCTGGGTCATTCTTCTTTATGGGTTTACTTTTCATCTTTTTCAGTGTTGGTTTTGTGTTTTTTGGGACTCTTGTATTACATTTCTTGTTTTGATATGCTGCATTGTTGTTGGAGTTTGCTACCCCTATTGGTTGCCTGTAGGATCCCCCTTAGTATTCTAAGGTTAAACCCAATTTTAACTTCTGCATAGTTTAAACCCAATTTTAACTTCCTCTCCATCTGAAAGGACTATAACTGCTGTAGTATATCCCTCTTTTTAGTGTGACAGTGTCATAGTTTTTGTGATATGATCCCTGATTTCCTTCTGTTAATATTGTAGCTTTGATTGAGTTTTGTGACTTACCTAACTGAGTAGGACTCCTTGTACTTTGTCCTGCATTGCCTCCTTAAATATACACTTAATGGTTTTGTTTTTCTAAGCAAAGAGTTTCTTTCAGTAATTCTTGTAGTTTTGGTTTGATGTTTACAATGTCTCTAAGCTTCTGTTTATCTGCAAATGTCTTAATTTCGTCTTCATATGTGAGATGCAGTTTTACAGGATGCGTAATTCATGGTTGGAAGTTTTCCTCCCTCAAGGCTTTGAATGTGTCATCCTACCACTTCCATGCCAAAGCTATTTCTGCTGAGAAGTCAGATGAAAGCCTACAGGGCTTCCTTCTGAACATTGCTTTGCTTTGAGTCTCGCTGTTTTTGAAGAGAATCTGTTTATGTTTCATTTTATTAAGCTTGATTATAATATGTTTTGGTGTCTTTCTTTTGGCATATAGTTGTTGTGGCATTTGATACATGTCTTGGATATCTATGTTCTCTTCTTTCATTATTTCAGGGAAGTTTTCTGTCAGCAACTCAATAACAATGATCTCTGTGTTTTCAGCTATCTCTCCCTGTTCAGGAACTCTGGTTAACCATAGGTTATTACTGTTAACAGAGGCAGTCCCAAATATTTTTGAATGGTTCTTCATTTTGCTTATTTATTTTCTCCGACTTCTCATAAATGCTATTGTCAGTTGCTCTGTCCTCAAAGTCACTAAGTCTAACTTCCATCTCCTCAGTTCTGCTCTTTAGGCTTTGGATTGAATTGTCTAATTCTGTAATTTTGTTATTGATACGCTGGATTTCAGACCTTTGATGTTCCATGAGTCAAATAGTTTGCTTTATTTTTCATTTTGCTCTGCTGCCTTTTGTTTAATCTCTAGGAGGGCTCTTTATATAATTCTTTTGTAATCTACCTCGGATAGTTTCGGAAAGGCTTCTGCATCTGGGAAGTTTTTGATTCTTTACTTGGGGAGTTTTCCAGAGCCATGGTGGGCTGTTTCTTCAAATGGTTAGGAATGGTTTATTGCCTTTGGGCAATCTAGAGACTGTTTAATTTCTCTAGTGGTACCTCAACAGAAGCTGAGGCATAGTTCTGAGTTGGTCACCAGCTGCCTCTGTGTACTCTAGTGACTGGCCCCAGTGGGCTCTCTGGGGTGGCAGTCTCTACCACCTGGCTGGCAAAGATGACTCTCTACTTACGGAGTCACTGGGGTGCCATCAACTGACTCTATGATGTGGGTCAGTAAAGACTGGAAGAGATGCTGCTGGGTTGCTCAGCAGTTATTTCTCCAGGCAGTCTTATTTAAAAAAACTGGGAACTGTCTGACAGCTGCCCAAAATCACTCAGAAGGTGTGGCATGCCCTGCCTCATCTTCCAGCTGACAATGGAAGCACCTCTTGGGCTGTCCCCAGATGCTATGACATAGTTCAAATCAGGGAGGTGTTTTGACCTTGATATCATCCTTGGCTGGGCTCCACTCATAAAGTAACACTGTGCTAAACACAGTCTTTCTGCTGGAAAAGCACCTTTTGGACTGATATTGCTTCTCAGCTTGGGAATTAACTATTGCTGAGGCCTCCACTTAGATGACTCTACCTCCCAGATGACCAAGATGGAGTCCTGGCTCAGCTGCCCTTCCTGCCTTGAAACAGCAGAATCTTTGATGAAGCTCAGAAAAGAGAGGGTAGAGAGGCAGTGGTACCCTCAGTCAGCAGCCAAGCTCTCAAAACGTGTCTATCCCATGCACTGTGTCTCTGCTGTGCTATGTGCTGTTTACTTTCACATTGCAGTTTAGGGTACTTGCCAGCTCATGCCCATCCCCCACCTCCTGGATAACAAAGAAGTTGTCAGTACCTGCAGTCTGCCCAAGCGGTTAGTCAGTAGGAGCAGGAATCAGCACATGCTGACTCATCAGAGAGAGGTAGTTTCCCGTTTAATGGTGTGTAGTCCAATCCGACAATCCTATGCCGTGTCCTAGGGCTCCCTGGGTGTCCAGAGTGCTCCATTCAAAGACCAATCCAGGCCTTAGTTCTCAGAGGGAACTGAGAATACATGTGTCTAGTCTGCCACTTTGGCCCTGCCCCTGACCTTACTCTTCTTTACCTGGTACCTGTAACTTAGCTGACAACAATCTCAACAACAGATATCTGAGCATGGCCTCTATTTGCTGACTTCTCTTCTGTGCTCTAGACGTTGGAAGACTTCATCTTTGGGCTGAGATAAATGCCAGTAACTATCCAGTCAGATGTCCTGTCCCAGGATATCTGATGAAAAATGACATCCAAACAAGGGGAAATTGTATGTTTTAAAGTATCCAGGAAATATACTGGCCTGATATCAGCCATTCAGGGTTAGACAGCTCTACAAATGTGGTCTGATAGGAGTCTACCACCTGCCTGTCAGTTGGTTGTGTTGTGGTGGCTTGTGTGTTGTTATGATTCTGGAAACTATTGTACTAGTATTTTCAATTACCAGCAGGGTCATCCATGGCAGACAGGTTTCAGTAGGGCTTCTGGACTAAGACAAGACTAGGAAGAGAGGCCTGATAATCTATTTCTGAAAATTATCCAGTGGCATCCTTATAGATCACATCAGAACATTGTCTGACTTACTTGCTTTACCTGTATCTTGAGGAGGAGTTAGTTGCTGGAAAAGGACCATGTGTTTGGTGAAACAGAGGGCCAGTGAAAGCTAAGGAGACCCTTGGTGGGATGGTTTGACACAACAGGTGAAACAGTGGATCTAACACGCTAGCAATTGTGAGGATAATGCAGGACTGGGACTATCTCATTCTGTTGTACACAAGATCATCATGAGTAGGAGTTGACTTGGTGGCAGCTAACAAGAACAGTAAGTCACTTTCTAGTTTATGGGTAAGGAGTCTTGTTGGAATAAATGTACTCAGATATTAATCAAGACAACATTATCCTCATGTCTCTATGGTAGTTCATTCTGGGAGCCAAATGCCAAATTCTGCTCTAAGTCCACCTTGTGAGAATGTGAGAGGGTTTAAGGGCATCACACGATGAGCTTAGTACAGTGAGCCCTTCTTTTCCCAGGGACTCACCATGGTAAGGCTCTCTCAGCCTGCCCATAGGACAGGTTGACTGTCACAAATGTGTAGCTGATTTCAGGACCAGGGGAGACAGGAGGACCCCTGAGTCATCCATGTGCTGGTCTGGATAAATGCCAGACCCATCTTGGGCTCCACCAAACTGCTACCTCCTTAACACACAGTCAGCTCAAATGAAGCCAAGTGTCACACCTCTGGTGTGCCTTACACTTTATAATTTACGTAGCACTTTTACACAGGCAGTTATTAACAACTCCCACGATCCTCGGAAGGTGCTCTTGCCATCACTAAGGCATCTTGTTGAGTCACCACAGCTGGTTGTAGAAAGTTCTGGGCCCTGCCTGAGGCCTCTGATCCAAGCCCAAGGTCCTTCCTCCCCATGCCACCAGCTCTGAGTCGTCAGCCCTCACTCAAGTTGTCAGAAAGGACAGCTGTTATGAGCAAGTGGGTGTGAGGTGGAGCTCTGTACATAAACTCTGTAAAGACTCAGCTGAGCGACAGGGGGCCTGAAGCACGTGTTTCTGGAAGGTCTGTTTCTCTGCTCCTGGGTTGTGTTCATTGAAGCTGAGAGCCCAGGGTGACTTCACTCAGATATAGCTTGAAATACATTCAAAATGTCTTGACCTATGGCTTAGTCATCTAGTGCTGCTGTAACAGAAATACCACAAATGGATGATTTTAATGAATAGAAATTTTTTTTCTCTCCCAGTCCAGCAGAATACAAGTCCAAATTTGGAGCATCAGCTCCAGGTGAATTCTTACTCAATTGGCTCTTTAGGAAGATTCTTGTCTTCAATCTTCCCCTGGACTGGGAGTTTCTGACGTGCAGGGATCCTGAGTCCAAAAGATATGTTCTGCTCCCGGCACTGCTTCTTTCCTGATGGTATGAGGTCCCCAACTCTCTGCTCTCTTCCCTTTCCTTTATGTCCCAAGAGACTTGAGGCACAATATGTACGCTCTTACAGATTGAGTCCTGCCTCACTAATACAACCACTGTTCATCCTTCCTCATTAACATCACAGAAGCAGGATTTTCAAAATATAGGAACATCATACAATACTGGGTATCATGCTGCTGCTGTTAGTTAGGTGCTGTCCAATCAGTTCCGCCTCATGGTTATCCTATGAACAATAGAAACATTGCCGAGTTTTGTGCCACGTCCACAATCATTGTTATGCTTAAGCCCGTTGTTGTGGTCACTGTGTCGATCCATCTCGTCCAGGGTATCCCTCTTTATCCCGACCCTCTGCTCTACGCAGCATGCTACCTTCTCCAGAGACTGATCTTTCCTGCCAAGATGTCCAAAGTCTGCAGGATTCAGTCTTGCCATCTTTGCTTCCACGGAGCACTGTTTGTACTTCTTCCAGAATAGATCTGTTTGTTCTTTTGGCAGTCCATGATGCACTCAACATTATTCTCTAACACCACAGTTCAGAGGCATCAATTCTTCTTCTGCCTTCTTTGTTCATGGTCCAGCTTCCGAATGTGTATGACGCGATTGAAAATACCATGGCTTGGATCAGGCGCACTTGGATCACAGCCTAGCCAAATTGCTACACAATTTCTTGGGGGGGGAGGGACACAATTCAACCCATGACAGTCACCATGAACCAGGCTGCTATGGATAGGGAAGTCAGAAGCTGTCAGAGTACTTGGATATCATCAAGCTCTTCTCCAATGGGAGAGAGATACTCTGAATATTCAGTTTTGTAAGCATGGAAAGCAGTCTGTTTTGTTCTTCCTTCCACCTCTGCTCCTTGTCCCTGCCCCCTTTACACATGCACATGCACACAGACACATGCTTACATATGCAAATGAACCCAACACACATGCACACATAGACACATATGGGCACACATGAACACATACATGCCCACAGACACACACGCATACAAACACAGACACACATACCCACAAATGGACACGTAAGTATGCACCCATGAATGATGCATACACAAACATACATACATGCACATAACACACACGGGCATATATGTGCACATGGACACACACATGCATATACAGATAGTATGTGCACACATGCACACATATACACAAATGCACATGGACTCAAATGCACACGCATGCACACTCCACTCTCATACACATTTTCTCATGAAAGGATTTGGAGCTGTAGCACAGCCAAACTTTTCTAATCCCCTGTAAATAAGGTGAAATAGAGAGTGACTTTGAGTCAGAGAAGGCCCTCCTTTTCATCGTGTTAAGTTGGGAGGCTGCACCTTCTTCTCCACTGAGTGTATGGATTGGTAGCCAATGGCTGCCCAAAGCAGGGAACAACCAGGGTTACATCTGACTGCAGGGTGCAGCCCTGGTCTGGGAACTAAGGCCTATCAGAGGCCCTGATGAACCTCACTCACAGCATCTCTTTTTTCTGACTGGAATAAAGGATACAACTAGCACCTTCAGATCTTAATGGTCAGGAATCTCCCTCCTCAGCTAGAGGCCTGGTTAACTTAACCAGAAAACGAGAAACACCACACAAAGTTTTCAAAAGCAGAACAGCAAGGTGTGCAATGGGTTTCAGTGAGTCAATGGAAATAGAAAATGGAGCCCAATGTCAAATTCAACACAATCACATTCTTTTCCAAGTGTTTTTGCATTGGCTTCATGGAAATTGGTTTTTGCACAGAAAATACTATTTGCTACAGGGTCTTGCTGTGTGCATTTAACCTGGTAATAAAAACCATCTGCCTGAAATCCTTTCTGAAACATGAAGGGGTATAAACAAACAAGCAAAAGGTCATAAAAGACCAGGCAAAGGGATAGGGCTATTTCAGAAAGGGGGAATGTGGGTGAGCTCAGAACTAATAGCGAGGACTCCGTCTGCAGGAGGTTGGAAACCTCTGAACATTATGAATACATAGATAGCATTTGTCACGGATTGAACTGTGTTCCCCAAATATGTGTCGGAGTCCTAACCCTTGTAGATGTCATCCTGCGTGGAAATAAGGTTTTGTTATATCAATTATACCATGGGAAAACCAGGAGGGTTCTAAACCTAATCATTTCTGAGTTACACAAAGAGTAGATTAGACCCAGAGACATGCACCATGGGAGATGACAGATGCTATATGAAGACTGTCTACAAGCCAAGGCACCAAGGAATACCTAGGGCTACCAACAGGAAGAAATCCGCACAGGTGAGACCTTGATTTAGACTTTCAGCCATGTGAGAAAATATATGTCTGCTCTTTAAAGCCACTTTTACTTGTGGTGCCTGTGTTAGAGCAGCACTAGGAGAATAAGACAGTGTCATGGATTGAATTGTGTTCCCCCAAAAGTACGTGTAGCAATTTGGCAACATCATGATTCCTAGTATTGTGTGATGTTCTCTACGCTGTAAACCTTGCATCCACGACATTAATGAGGGAGGAGGGGCAGCAGTTGTCTTGCTGTGGCAAGACTCAGTGTGTGAGATTATACTGTGCCTTGAGGTGATCTCTTGGGATATAGAGGAACAGGAAGCAAGCAGAGAGTTTGGAACCTCATACCACGAGAAAAGAAGCAGTGCCAGGAGCAGAGTGCTTCCTTTGCAGAGGACCTGGGGTCCCTGTACCTCAAAATCTCTTTGGTCCAGGGCAAGACTGATGACAAGGACCTTCCTCCAAAGCCAACCGAGAAAGCCTTCCCTTGGAGCTGATGTCCTAAATTTGGAGTTGAAGCCTACTGGACTGAGACAGAATAAAAATTTTCTTTTTAAAGCCATCTACTTGTGGCATTTCTGTTATAGCAACATTAGATGACTAAGACAGATGGCATTCGAATAAATACAGCACATTTTGGGAGGAAAGGTGGAGTGAATGCGGAGAAAAGGCAGAGCTTCTCCCTGTCCCCACTCCCACACTGTGCTCGGGGCTTGACAGTGGAGTAAAGAACAATATTGTGAGGCATCTAAGGTTGAGGCTCCCCTTCTGTCTGGGAAGCCCTGGATTTCTGTGAGAGGGGAGAGTGTGCTATCAGAACCCAGAAGAACCCTGAGAGAGGGAGAGAGAGGGAAAGGGGAAGAGAGCGAGCGAGCTAGGCAACACAAATGGTTAAGGTTGGCAGGTTGAATCTACCCAAAGGCTCCATGGGAGAAAGACCTGGTGATCTGCTTCCATAAAAGTTACAGCTTAGGAATCCCAATGCGGCAGTTCTACACTGTCACACGGGACCACTGTGAGTCAGAATTGACTTAACAGCCCCTAATAACAACAACAAAATGTTGCCATTTCAATTTTTTTTTTTTTCTAATATGCTGATACAGGTTTTGGAGTCCTGGAGTAGTATAAACAGTTAATGAATTTGGCTGCTAACTGAAAGGTTGGCAGTTCAAGTCAATCTAGGTGTACCTCGGAAGAGAGGCTTGGCAATCCACTTTTGGAAAATCAGTGATTGAAAACCCTATGGCACACAGTTCATATCTGACACACGTGGGGTCACCATGAGATGGAATCCACCTGACACAACTAGTTTTTAATATCGGTTTTATGTTCTCACCAAAGCAGTGTTCTTGAAAGATGAGCATTTGGCAAGAAATCATTTAGCCCCTGTTACCATAAAAAGATCTGGGCTAGAGGATTTGATCTTTGAGGTTTCTATAATACAGAAAACTCAAGACATTCAGTGCAGGTTTCTGCCACAGGAATGGGAGGAGATGGGGAGGAGAAGGGACAATCAGGAAGCGGAAGCCAGTGACCACACGTGTGTGCTCCACTTTCCACAAATCTAAGCTCCTGGAGGGGGTGCTTAGAGAAAATGGCCTTCTGTTATGTCCCCTTTTGGGGATCATTAGAGGCAACTTTAATGCCCCAACTTGGGGGTGGGGGGTGGGTACTGCAAGAATACAGAGGGTGGCATGGATAAACATGAGTTAGGATTCCAAACTCCTCTATCTCCTCTGTGGTATAGAGGGGGCCCTGGCATTCTCACAGGACCCCAAAGGCAGTACACAATGGAACCAAAAGTCTGGCCTGAGTGGCTTCCCACCAACTGAATTATATGGCCGTGGAGCCAATGGTTGTGAAGAATTGACCTTGGCTAGGGATGAAATGGATGTCCTACCAGACCTTGAGTGAAGTGTGAGAACCCCCTGCCCGGGAGCTCAGCCTCTGGCCTCAGATTTCAGCAGCAATGCCTGCGGATACCCAAAAGGGCGGAACAGGACTGATCAACCTTGAGTGGACACTTTTC
The DNA here is from genome assembly GCA_028571685.1 of Heterohyrax brucei. NCBI lineage: Eukaryota > Metazoa > Chordata > Mammalia > Hyracoidea > Procaviidae > Heterohyrax > Heterohyrax brucei. The sequence goes on along the minus strand of CM053157.1, from coordinate 41,745,581 downwards.
AGCACACAGATGAAGGCCAGCCCAGCTGGGGTGTAGACAAGTCCATGCAGGGACTGGCACGACATCAGGAGACCTGTTCCATCTCCCCCTGGGCATCAAAATTTCCCTTGCAGCTGGCACTGTCCTGGAAATGACCTGGGAGGAGAGGAACAGTGCTGAGAGAAAGCTGAAGGATGCCAACCAGCATCCACCCAGGAGAGCCTGTTTCCATTAAAGGAAATAATTTAAATCGGAGAGGGTGGAAACTGTATTAACTGATGAGTTGAAGTCTCCCCTCTGCCATTTTGGGAGAAAGAGTCTTCCTGAGGAGAACTGAAAAGTTCTCTGTGGTCCATAAACGGCTGGATAGTAGTGTCGGTGAGTGTGTGCTCACCCCCCGGCAGCGGAGGGTGATGGTCCCGGAGGGCAGCGAGGAGATAGGGCAGAATACAGCCACACAGGAGACCTCAGGGCCGCCTCAGCTTCCCTTGGGTATCTGCTGCTCCACAGGATAGCAGGTTGAGCAGCGTACCCGAGAAACTTGTGTCCATACAGAACCTTAGAATGTGACATTGTTTGAAAACAGGGCCTTTGTAGAGATAATTAGTTAATATGGACGTAGGGTGGGCCATAAATCTACTACGACCTATGTTCTTGTGAGAAGAGAAGGAGGCACAGAGATGGACATGGAGGAAGGTCTCGTGAAGAAGGAGGCGTAGATTGAAGGGATGAGGCCGTCAGCTGAGGATTGCCAGGGACCACCGGAAGTTGGAAAACACACAGCGATGCTCCCTGAGAGCCTTCAGCATGGCCCTGCTGACACCTCCATCTCGGACTTTCAGCCTCCAGAACTCTGAGAGAATAAATGCAACTGTTGTTTCACAAGCACCCGGTTTTGGCACTTAGTTACAGAGGCACAACACCCACCCACCCACACACCCACACACCCACACACAAATGTAAGGACTCTGTTGCAGGGGGAACAAAGTCATGAGACAGAAACTGTGTTTCGCAAAGAAAAATAAGCTTACTATGTTTTGCACCCTTGAGTTTTGCAGCCTAAAGAAATCATGGTGATATGTGAATATTACCTAACTTGAACAAGGAAGTAGGGGCTACTGTGGCCCACTTTACAGATGCAGATACTGATACTCACAAAGAGGAATTGTAGAAGCAGCCCCAGACCAAACTCGCAGTCCTCAGGTGAAGAAGCAATTTTATGGCCTCTTTGTAAAAAAAGTCAAAATGAAAACCAGGTTTCTGAAGGAACCTGCTCGATCCAAGATGATTTAGAAGCCTCTCTCCTTCCAAATTTAGGATCATGCAGGAAACTGGGGGGAGAAGAAGGTCAAAAGGTGTCTCTAGGAAATGTCCCTCGCTTCTGCCTTCCTAGTTTAAATCAACTAACACTGACCCTTAGAAGAAAGCTGAGGAAGGGAGACTGCAGACAACACAGGTTTTCTTTGTGTTTAGCAGGAAACTGTTAAGAATTGGTTTTCTTTTCTTTTCCTTTCAGTTGATCTTGCCTATCTCTTACCTTTTAGCAAACTCAAGCAGGCCCTGCATGAGGTGTAAAAATACAGAATTTCAAAGATTTCACACAAATCTTTTTAAAAGTCGGACCTAAGCCCAGAAGACCTTGAATGGAGACCAGAAATCTCTCCTTATTTCATTGCCATATAGTGGAGACATTGTCCCCTGCACAGGTCACGTTCTCTACCTTAACTGTCACCATTTGAGTCCCCACACAGAGGACACCCATGTTCTCTACCTTCAAAGAGGCAGATTACCTGCGTGTTCAACTGGTTGCCAGTGTTTTTAGTGCACTCTCGCGGGGCCTTGAGTGGGGTTGGCCAGCGAGGGCTGTGAGTTAGTTTCCTCTGCTGCTTTCAGGACAGAAGCAATGGCTCTGGGTTGGGGTAAACCTTCACTCTTAATCCCTGGTGGTAACAAGGTTGACAGAGTGGTGTTGTTGGTATGGAGGAGATGATTTTGTGAAATGGGGGGACTGTGAGTGGAAGGAGAAGAAAAACTTAAAATGATAATAATAATGCTCTTTCTCTAAAAGATTAAATGTTGACTTTTCCTTGAAAATGAAATTTAATTTTATGCATCTTGTCTGGACTTGGTTAAGATCTAGGCTGCTAACCAAAACACTGGTAGTTCGAATACATCAGACTTTCCTTGGAAACCTTTATAGGGTGTTTCCACTCTGCCCTGTAAGATTACTATGAGTTGGAATTGACTTGACAGCAATGGATTTGTTGGCCTGGATTTAACTCTTATAAACCAGTAGAACAACTAACAGGAAAAATACTTGTATGGCAGCAAGTTGGTTGAGAAAAATAAGAGAATCCAGACTTGCTGGAACCATTGAGACTGTAGAAGTCCTGGAGACTATTGCCCTGACAGACTCTTTAACTTTGAACAGAAATTATCCCCTGAAGTCACCTTTTAACTAACTAGCAGTCTCACTCAAAACAAAGAGTTTCACCCTGGAACAGCTAGGTCAATTGGCATAACAAAGTTTTTTATGCAAATATTCCACATCCCACTTTGGTGAGTTGTGTCTGGGGCCTTAAAAGCTAGCAAGCGGCCATCCAAAAAGCCTGAGTTGGTCTCAACTCACCTGGAGAAAAGGAGAAAGAAGAGCATCAAGGACAGGAGGAAGGTATGTGAGTCCAAGAGACAGAGAAGGCCACATATACCAGAGACTGTATCAACAGGAGACAGAACTAGATGGTGCCCAGTAACCACTGAAGACTGCCCTTAGAGGGAACTCAATAGTCTGTGGTGGATGGGAGAAGCGTGAGGTGCAGAACTCAAACCTGAGTAAAAGGACCAGGCTTGGTGTCCTGACAGACCGGAGGATCCCTGGAACACGTGACAGGTGGACACTCCTGTTAATCCAGAACTAAAACCATTCTGGAAGCCAGCTCCTTAGACAAAGACTGAACTGGTCTGTAAGACATAAAAGGATTCTAGTGAAGAGCCAAGCTTCTTGGCTTGGGCAGATACAGCAGACTAACTGGGCAGCTCCTGTTTGGAGGCAAGAAGAGGCGACAGAGAAGGACAGGAGCTGGTTGAATGGACATGGGAAATACAGGGTGGAGGCGAGGAGTGTGTTGTCCCAATGCAGGGAGAGTAGCTAAGGCCACATGGCAAAGTGTGTAACTTTTTGTACGAGAAACTAATTGTAAACCTTCACTTAAAACACAATGAAAAAAAGTTATAAAAAAAGGAGTTTCTCCCTGGAGAACTGAGCTCTCTTGAAAATTAGCCACATGAGACCAAATAGACAGCAGTTACTCTGAAGTATACAAGAGAAGTTTGGGGGCAGTGAGACTAAATTAACAGGTATGGAACAGCTAGAAAAGCAGTAACAAGAATGCTGATACAAACTAAAGAATGTCACCTACATCACTAGATATTATGTGTAGAAATAGTTGAATGGGAGCCCTCTTTTGCTGTGTATACTTTCACCAGAAATACATAAAATACGAAAAAATACTAATGATAATAAGAGACTTCCAGTCTCAAACTGAATGCATGCGTCTAAGTTCAACAAACATGCTATGAGTGTATGTCATGCACTGAGCACTGTTTTAGGGAATGGGGATGTGAAAAGGGGCAGCAAATCTCTCTTTGGCCCCACTGAGGACAAGGCACACATGTAACAGGTAGCAGCAGCCTACAGCAGGCAGCCTGCGCTCATGGTCTCCTTCAACTCAGGCAAAAAGACCATAACACCAGGGTCGGTGCTGCCCTGCATCTACCCTGGGCAAAGGAGCTGAAATCCAGCCACAGCTCCACAGCCAAACTTGCTCCCTGCAGAATGGCTTCGGTCCGCAGCCACCCACAGGGGCCTGTTTTATTTTATTTTGCAATTTGTCCACCTCGATGAGGCACTCTTTCTTTCTTTTTTTCATAATTTGCATAAAGTCTCCATGGAAGTCAGAGGCTTGATAATGACAAAAGGGTGATGTTCCTGTGGTTGCTTTTAGGGAATTTTACTGGGGATGACGGAGAGTGACTATTCTAATCTCGGCAACTCTCTTAAGAGAGCAGCGTATACAAAGCCGCAAGGAGGACAGTGCACCCCACAACTCACAGGACACTGCTCTGTAGAGTTCTCATGTGAATGGGCCACTCTGTGTGCAGCCTTCTCCAGTTGTGAGTTTATAGGGTAAGTCCCAGGCCGTAACTTATTGAAGAAAATGGGAGCATTGTGCTTTCTCTTTGCAAGTACCCAATATTTAAATGGAAAAACAAAGCCCACTCTTAACCGTCATTTGGTATACTTTTATAACTGGAGAAATCCTTTAATTTCCTGAGGAGGCTTAGAAACCCTTAAAAAAGCACACAACTGCTATGATATCTGTTTCAGGAGTAAGTGCGAGGGGGGATACGGAGATAGGCCGGGGGGCGCAGCGCGGGGGCTGCTGTGTCGCTGGCTCCCACTCTGAGGGCTTTGCCCAGTGGGTGCTGTTGTTAGGGGATGTATATTCCTCTGGGATCGCTGGAGCTCTGGGGAAAACTGCCTGCTTGCCGTGCCATCTTCATGATCGTTGGTATGTTAGCCACCAAAGAGTGCATTTCCAGCCCAGGGGGCTCAGCCTCCAGCATGGTACTGAGCAAGTTCTATTGTAACCCACAGGGTTCTCACCGGCTAATTTTCAGAAGTAGATCTCCAGACTTTTCTTCCTCATCTGTCTTAGTCTGGATGTTCTGAAACTTGTCCACCGTAGGTGAGCCTACTGAAATACCCGAGGCATAGCTTCCAGCATCACAGCAACATGTAAGCCACCACAGTAGAAGGAACAGACAGATGGGTGGCAGGGAGTTGACTCATATTTAGAGTTTCTAAAGGCCTGCCTGTTTCAGCATTAGTAGAGGAGTTTGTAGGTTTCAAGGCCCCAGCCCATACCTACTGGGCCAGCACTTAGGAGGTGAGTCCTTGGAATCTGTCTTCTGTATTAGGCCCTAGAGTAATCCAGCTCATTGTTGTGCATGATAAAGTTGAGAACCACAGATCTAGATGTGCAGCCAGTAATTAATAATTCCAGATGAGATATTTGAGAAGACAAAACCAGTGGCTTATTATCGTTCACAGAGCCAGCTGGGGCAGAGCCAAAAATAACTTACAGCTTTCTAGCTAATCAATCATAAGGACACTGGTGGTTCACTGGGAGAATTCTTGACTTCCAAGACAGAGACCTGGGTGTGACTGCCATCCAATGCAATTCATGCAAAGTCACCACACAGCTGTCAGGAGAGGCTTGTGTGTTGCTATGGTATTAAACAGGTTTCAGAGGAGCTTCCAGAGTAAGACAGACAAGGAAGAAAGACTTGGCAATCTACTTCTGAAAATCAGCCAGTGAAAATCCTGTAAATCACAAAGATTCAACCTACAACCCATCATGGAGATGGCATAGGACCGTGCAGGGTTTCATTCCATCACACATGGGGGTCTCTGTGAGTTGGGGTTGACTCAATGGCAGCTAGCAGCAAACAACAGGTGTTCAGCCTCTTCAAGGGCTGATAAGGTGAATGGCATTCTTGGAAAGCCAGGGAGCCAACAGGGAGAACCTGGGCATCTCCAGCAGAGAGGGCAGCCCCGAGTCCAGAAGCCTGCAGCCAGACCAGAACATAGATCTACCCGTCTTCCCTTGCTGGCTTCCCTTGAGGTGGGGAATTAGAGCATGGTGTTCATTTATAGTGTTTGCTTTGCTTTTGGAAATGCCTCAGGGCAACTCAGGATAGGTTTTCACAGTGGTGTTTGACTTGGCTGAGCTGCAAAGTTCCCCCTTTCTAGTCTCTTTATTGCAAGTTAGCACACAGTCTCATATCCAGGAGCCTAACACCAGCCCTCACAGAGATTCAGGGATGGGTGACTGAAATGGAATGCTGGGAGGGCTGATCTGCACTCCCTCCCCTCTTCAAGCTCATCTAAGGTCAAGCTGGGCATGCGCTATTATAGCCCCTGGTGCCCCAGGATGTTCTGGCCCACCCATGACTGCTTGGCTTATTGCAGGGCCTGGATTCTAGAAAGGATATGGAGAATATACATTCATTTTTTAGTTCCAGTTTTGCTTCTGGAGCCCCTGGTGATGCAGTGGTTAAGAGCTCAGCTGCTAACCAAAAGACCAGCAGTTCGAATCCACTGGCAACTCCCTAGAAACTCTGTAAGGCAGTTCTTTGTACGATCACTATGAGTCAGAACTGATTCAGTGGCAATAGGTTTGGGTGATTTCATTGCTATGGATCTTGGGTAGTACAAGCAGTTAGCAATCGATAGCCTTTTGAACCCACCCAGTGGTTCCACAGAAAACAGGTCTGGCAAACTGCTGCTGTAAAGGTCACATCCAAGAAAAGCCTATGCGGCTGCTCTGCTTTGTGACACGTGGGGTCGCCATGCGTCTGGCGCTGACTCAAGCAACATAGCAGCAGCAACACTTTGCTTCTATACTTCTAAAATAACATTTTGTATCTCACTTTCAATAGTAAATTGCTAATCCTCTTGATGTTTACGCTCAAGTTTCAAATAGAAGCCACATTACGTTTGAATAATCAAAGCCGTTACCACGCTGGCTATTCCCTGTATATTATTTAATTTCATTGGCATGGAACTCTGTGTGGTGGGTATTATTAGATTCCTCTTCCTGATGAGAATCAGGAGCAGTGGTGGTTCACTGGTAAATTCTCACCTTTCACGGGGAGGACCGGGGTTCATTTCCTGGCAGATGTACTTCAGGCATGGTCACCAACTATTTGTCTGTGGAGGTTTGCGTGTTGCTGAACAGATTTCAGCAGAGCATCTGGACTAGAACAGACTAGGAAGAAAGGTCTGGTGATCTACTCCAAAAATCAGCTAGTAGAAGCCCTGTGGATCCCAATCGTCCCATGTGCAACCAATCACGGGGATGGTGCAGGACTGAGCAGCATTTCCTCCTGCTGTGCGTGGAGTTACTGTGACAGCAGCTAGCAGTTAACAACTGAGGAGAAAACACACCCAGAGAGGGTAAGTGGGTGAACCAATGTTGCCCAGCCTTGGAGCTCTACTGTAATTTGCTTTCCAGATGCATCTTTTTAAAAAGGTATACAAGAATTATTGAAAACCCTGGTGACATAGTGGTTAGGAGCTACAGCTACTTACCAAAAGGTCAGCAATTCAAATCCTCCAGGAGTTCTTTAGAAACCCTATGTGGCAGTTCTACTCTGTTCTATAGTGTTGCCATAAGTTGGAATCGACTCGATGCCAATGAGTTTGAAAACTATTGCTCAGTTGTAACAAAATTTGTATGGAATCATGTGTTTGTGTTAATCAGTGTGAGCTCATTTGGGCCCACATGTGACTATGGTAGACACCATGGTGTTGCAGCGAAGGGTCAGAAAAGGTAGAGAGTCCATCACCATTGCCAGGCTGTCTTAATTTTTCTTAGCAGCAAGGCTTTCCTTAAAGGACACAAAGTTCTCTCTACTTGAAGATATACAACCCAGCCACGTAGTCATCCCCTGGCCCTTGATAGGGCTGTTTTTTTGCAGGAGAAGGAAGCTGAAGTGAGTGTACTTAGGACTTTGATACTGAGCCATGAGAAAATATTAAATAGAAGCAAAGTCCAGTGAATTGAAAAACCAAGTTGTTGACCAAATGCGAGGCACCCTAGAAGGGCTATGCTATGTTTAAATGTGGGTGCTGTGTCTGGTGCCCTGCACCCCACAATCTTCAGAGCCTGGACAAGTCAGGCTAAAGGGGGAACAACATTTTCTATAGAATAACTTCTTTGCAATGGGCTAAAAAGCAGTAAGAAACCACTACAAGTTAACAGTAATTAGCATTGTATTGGCACGTGTGACACATTTTCATATATTAAATCTACTACCCACAATGGCATCACTATTCAGGTTTGTATATCGGTGAACAAGAGATTTGATGAGTTCAGTAACTTGTCAAAGAGTTAAAGTTAGCAAGAGATAAGGCCCTAAGGGAGTTCCTGGGCGATGCAAATGGTTAGTGCACTTGCCTGCTTACTGAAAGCTTGGTGGTTTCAGTCTACCCAGAGATGCCATGAAAGAAAGGCCTGGCAACCTACTTCTGAAAAATCGGCCATTGAGTGTAGCTCTGCTCTGATACACACGGGGCGATCACATGTGAGAGCCAACGCAACCGCAGCTGGTAAGTGGGAAGGCCCTCGAATGAGCTGGATCCTTTCTTCTTCACACTGGCTCCCATGAAATACTATTCTTATCCCTGTTGTGGTCTGATGTGGTATCACATTATATTGCCACACCAGCCAGGTCAAGGGCAATTATGCCATTCCTTTAGCATGCTTAGGGGTCAGTCCTGGAATTAGTAGAGTTCACTTACAGCCAAGAAAAGAGTATTCTGAGGAAATGATATCTTAGATTTTTGCCTTTTTTACTGCATAGACATTCCGTGAGAGGGTTATGGTATGTTACAGATATATTACTGTGACATCTTGTAAATTTTATAGCTACTGTTTTACACTTCATCAGCATTCCTGGTCTTACTGTGGTGTTCGCTTCAAATACTATTTCGTGAATGGGAATATAAGAATCAAGTATAAGTTGTACCTTATTTGACATGGATATCTATAGGAACTAAATTTTTCTTTGGTAGCATGAATACAGTATTATTCCTTACCGTTTTAATAGGTAGAGGGTCTTTGCATTTTCAAGAGTGAGAGCTATAAGAAATAAAAGTTGTCTGCTATAAAAATACCAAATATTTCTCACCTATTAAAACATCTCTGTAATCTTGAGTGCATCTGACTTCAACAAAGGAGAAAGTTCTCAGCCCAAGCAGTGCATCAGAACCACATCAAATGCTTTAGAAAATTCCTAATTTGTGGGTCCCACCTCTAGACCAACTACATCAGATTCCTGAGAAACACGAACTGGGCAGTAATCATTCCTAAATTGCCACAGATGATTCTAATGTGTAGTCACAGCTGCCAAATACTCGGTCTTGGCAATAATGGATTTTTAAATTTGTGGCATGACGTCTGATTAATGTTGTATAAAAGAGCGAGGTCAACATTATGCATTGAAACCAAGAGCTTTGACTATAATGCAGTTAAAACATATACAATGAATATAGTATTTGTAATGAGTCATTACATTCCAGATGCAGAGTAGATGCTCAATAAATATTACTGAAGGAGTGACTGATCAAATGAGATCCTAGAAAATTCCATACAAAAAATTGTATTTTGATGAAATAAGATGCCATCAATTATAAGACGAACTATCACTGAAAAGAAAAAAGTATTGTCAATTTGACTGTGACATGTTGTGCATGGTAAGATATACCCCAATTTTAGGAACGTGAAAACAAGAAAAACGTGAGTCTTATTTGATAAAATGCCAAAAACCCAATCCCACTGCCATCAAGTCGATTCTGACTCATTAGCAACCCTCGTGGAGAGAGTAGAACTATCCTACGGAATTTCCAAGGAGCTCCTGCTGGATTCAAGCTGCCAGCCTTCTGGTTAGCAACTGTAGCACCTAACCATTGTACCACCAGTTAGGGTATTTAAAATTATTTTCCTGCCTATTTGACTCCAATTGTTGTACCACTGACTCCCACTAGATGGCACTGTGACCTTCTACTTTGGGTTCCAAAAGGAAGTCTGAAAAGAGAATTAGTTTTTCTCCAAATATTTAAAAGTGAAATAGTTTGCCCCTTTAAAAGGCAAAAACTCATATCAGCTTCGCATCTTGAGTTGTCCGTCATCATTTCCCTTGTGTTAAGGCCTACCTGAATAATCTCACAAAGTGTAAAGTTATTTAAAAACTGATTAAATGGCCGGATAGGAAACAATTTGCTTTTATCCACATTTCCAGATTTCACCTTGTGCCTAGACTGCAGTGGTTGCAGAAAAGAGATAGGAACACTGAGAGGAAGACTGGTGTTTTTAAGCCCAGTCATCAAATTAAATACAAAACAAAACTTGAAAGAAAGAATGTGATGTCTTCCAATCAGAAAACAGTAGGTGATGTCACTCACCCTGGCACACAGAAACCACTGCTTGTGGAGACAAGATAAAGTAGGTGGACAGGAGAACGGGGGAAGGGCAGTGAGGGGGACAGGAGCTGATGACGAGAGAGGACCCCCGAGCCCAACTCCCAGGGATCAAGCGAGGGCCCCCATGGCTGAAAACCTAAAAGACTTTTTCTGCTGAGTGGGACTCATCCTATCAGCAGAATGATGGAGGTTTGCGGGCCAAATAAAACCTGTGAAAACTTCTGGAGGCCTGCTTATGGCAGTGCTACTCAAACTAGTACCGATCTCCCATGAGATGAGAATAGGAACTGAAGGTAAGCGTTTCAAAGCTCTCACAGCAAACCGACAGATTGAAAAAGTCTTCAAAATTTAATAATAAAAAGAAACTGGGCTTGCGTTTTGTATGTTTTTCTTTCATTTTTCTAATAATTCATTTTTGTAGCATATTACAGAAGTATCAACTTGCAAAAGATTGGACTTAAAAAAGCTGTGGACCTTTACCTAAAGAGCTGGCAAAGCACTGCAGAAGGCCTGAGATGCTTGAGGCAGGACCCCCAGAACGATGGCCCTACTGAACCCTTAAGTAACTTCTAGTGGCTGATCTAGGCAGAAGATGACTAGAGAGGGCCTCTCTGGTTGTGAAGGCTGGATGGCTGAAGCAGTAAAAAGGACTTCTAAGTACAGGACGGAGACCTAGGTGGTGCAGCAGCTAAGCACTCTGCTGCTAACTGAGAGGTTGGCCAGTTGGGCTGAAGTCTGTTCAGAGGCACTTCAGAAGAAGGGCCTGGCCGTCTACCTCTGAGAGACCAGCTGCTGAGAACCCTGTGAAATGCGTTTCCACTCTGACATGCACGGTGTTACCATGAGCCAGAATCGACTCTTCTACTACCGGTTTGGTTCAGGTTTCCCCACAGAACACTGTGGGTAGCCCAGCCTCTGGGCCCACAGTCAGAAGCCTCTCTGCTGCACCAATGGCTACACAAAACTCCGGGACACCACCACGGTCTCCCTGCTGTTCTGCTGCCCAGTGCACACCTGCAACAGCAAGCCTGAAATTGACCTTGGAACAATAGGAACTCAGGCAGCCACAGCGTACAGAGACTGCAAAGCCACTCCGTATTGTCCAACTCTCACATATTTAGTCCAGAACAGAAACGCAGAGAAAGCTCCATAGCCAGATTCTTTCCTAGCTTGATCAAGCCAAGATCAGTTGGCTTTGATGGAAAGGAAGCTTAAAGTACCACGGATTTCCATGTATAGATTACTGTGTGTTGGTCTTTTTGGCTTCTCTGAAAAAACATGCCTTGTACTATCATGTTGCCACTGCCTTTGAGGGGGAAGCAATTTGGTAGTACATGAAATGTGAAATGTGAATATCCCTTAATTCAGCAGTTTCTCTACTAGAAATTCATCCTACATTTATGCTTATAAAGCAGAGAAAACACACGTAATATGTTATCCAATACTCACTGACTCATTACGAGAGGTGGAAAAAAAATTGAAGAATATCCTTCAATAAAAGACTGGTTAAATAAATTATGGTCCACCATATAATGGGATAGCATGCACCCATTAAAAGATTAAATGCTTCTCTATGTAGTTATATAGAAAGAGTTCCAAGACTTATTTTTAAGTAAAAGTAGCAAGTTGAAGCGCAACAGAACAGGTACAGTAGGATTCTATTTATATAAAGAGAAGCATGTAAGTTTTGAGTACCTGTAGAACCTTCTTAAAAGGTGTACAGGAAGCTGTTCCCAGTGGTTACCTCTGGGAAGTGGAGCTAAGGGTCAAGGCTGAAGAAAGGAACTTTCATTTTTAACATCACACCCTTCTATACTGCTTGATTTTCTTAAAAAAATATAACTACATATTAGTTTAATATGGAAAAGAGATATCTATTACACAGTATTAGTAACTATAAGAAATGGCAACAAGTGTCAGACAGCCAAAGATATTACTGGAAAACAAGGGATTACATAAAATAGCAGTTCCTTAGAGGCCAAAAGTCATCACTAACACCAGCAACAGCAAGGAGACAAAACTTCTAGATTGTCCTCAGGCATCGTGGTGGATGAATATTTTTATTAACAAGCAGTACCAGCTAGGGGACATGAGAACAGTGGAACATGAGGCAGGGGACTCAAGGACCCACCGTCAGGTAAAAGGGCCTGGAAACAGCCTTCTGAGATGCAGAAAGGGATGGGGGAAAGGCAGCTAGGGTTGGTCATTTAAATAAAAATTGATTGGCCCTGTTTTTTCCTCAGTTTCAGGAATGAATTGGCTACCAGCAGAGCTGTTAGTTTGTACAAAGGTGACACACATATTTCCCATTTAATTACACCTTGCAGTGCTGATTCATACGGTACCTTTGATCTCAGAAATATTGTTCTTGAAAGTTACATGTAATTACTCACTGTCTCTCTCTCTCTAACATCAGCCTACCTACCCACCTATCCACCCATCCATCTGCTCTCTCACACACTTCTATCTCTATTTGTCCATTTGTCCTCCTTATCTAGGCATCTATCTACAATCTAACTATTGTCTTGCTCTGAGCCCTACTGCACTCTCAGCCAGTGACAGCTGGGGAGACTGTCTTTTCTGTCCACTCTGAGGCGTTCGGCATAGCTCACTGTACTACAAATATTGTTAGCCAAAGAGGATGGTCAGCGCTGTCCCGAGTGAGTCACACATTGGGTCCTTCACCTTTGTCTCTCTTCCTGTTGTTTATTTCATGTTCTCAGGAACATTTTTGACTGCTAATTGTGGGTCAAAGGAGTGCAAGAGATCATTGTGGAATTGCCTCAGCAAGAAGCAGGGAGACTATCAGCTGGACATCAACGGGCCAGTTTCTGGGCAGGTCTGCAGGGAAACAGCGGAGGAAGTAGAGGGTGAAGTTCAGTGAGGCACGGGGCGGGAGGCAGGGGACACAGGTGGGAGCCCTTTGAAATTATAACAGGTGTCAAAAACACCATTGCAAGCCTAGGACAGATGACCAAGATGACTAATTTGAAGGGAGGAATCGAGAGTTATCGTTTTTGAGAACCAATTTCTGTGGGCAGGTGGCACAATGGTGCAGCGCTACCCTGCAGGAACACCCATCAACAGACTTCGTGGGTGGTAAGCCAGGGGACTGCTACACTACTGAAAATGATACTGGGGGCAACGGAGAAGAGCGAGAATGGTTTCTTCCAGATCTTGGCTCAGAAATAGTCTGGGTGAGGCGTGAGAAGCGAGGAGTGGGGGTGAGGGGTGAGGGGAGGAATGGTTGAATAACCAGCTCGAAGGGAGAGGCAAGCCTCCTCCTCCAGGAGACCTGCCTTCTGAGACAGGTGGGTGCCGTAACTTCAGGCTGTTATTTGGCTAGAGGGGGCTGCACATCTAGGGCCAGAGAAGAACTCTCAGAACAAGGCGGGAGGCAGAGCTGCCTCCCTGGGGCCCTTCCTCCTGCCGAGGGCTTCCTTTTTATTTAGAGCACCCACCCTTTTCTCTTAAGTCAACACTGAACAAATATTTAAAAACCACCGGTTTAAACAGTGTCAAGTTATTACCCCACCTCCACCTGGCCTTGGGCATCACTACTGTGCTGGTGGCTATATCCTGGTTTTTCTGTTTTGAGCAGGAGCCAGCCCCAGGACACCACCCGCTTGGGTGCTTTCCGTTTCTGGTGTCAGCTGTCTTGGGGGGAGGCGGGTGCCCAGATCAGAAACTAGCCAGAGGAACACTATCTTGAGGATGTGATGAGAAATCCATCCTTTGCCTTTGGGCCCAAGTAGGAGTAGGGTCTGCGTTTGGCCATAGAGCTCACCATCAGAAAGCAGGAGTTGGAATGGAATAGAGTTTTCCAGACCACGGAAGGGGGCCGTGTCGAGCTGGCTGAGGGGTCTCTCGAGGGTCTTCTCTGGACAAAGGTAAGTATGGTGGGAGCTGCGGTCCCTGTGGAGAGAAAGCTCCCTGCCCTTCAGAGACTCTTCTCCCTAACAACCTCAGAAGTTTGGAGTTTCTTTTCTTGAGGAAAGCGGTAACTGCTTCCTGAGAACACTGGTTGTAGACTGACACTTTAGAAACTAAATATCTGTTTACCAACCACTAAAAGCAAACCAAACAAACCAGACCTGTTGCCACAGAGTTGATTCTGACTCCTGTCAACCTGTAACATGCAGAGAAGAACTGTGCTCCATAAAGTTTTCCAGGCTGTGACTTGTTAAAAGTAAATTGCTAGGATGATCTCCTGAGATATGTATAGATGGATCTCAACAGCCCGACTTTTAGCTGGTAACTTAAGTGCTTACCAGTTTGCGCCATCCACAGTTAGTGTGGGGTACAAGACGTTTGCCCTACCCAGGGCCACACACAATCTTAATCCCCCCCAAATTTAACAGCTTAGGGCCCTGCTGTGGATATGCTGCATTACCTTGGAGCTCCTAGGAGATGACCAGCCTTTACTGAAGTGAAGAGTATAAACGCCCAGGGTCTGGTCACATCCAGAGACCAATGGGATTTTTGCCTCCTCAGCCTGAACTGTGGTGGGCACAGGTCTGGCTTGGGCTGAGCGAGCCCTCGATTTCCCTGGACTTCCTCCCACCAGCCAGACTGGAAATACCGGAAAAGCAGAGGCAGCTGCCCTCAAAGGCACTGTCACTTATTTTCTTTACTTTTGGCCAATTTAGCTTTGGCTAGAAACTGGAATAATATTATAATGATACATGTTTACAGATTTTAACTAAGTAATCCCTTGGAGTCTTCTCTGAGGGAAAGTACTCTACCCACCTCATATATCAGGAAACCAAGGGGCAATATGGTTTGGCTGGGCTGGGTGGTCGCTGGTGTAAGTAGGAGAGTGGAGATTGCGACTGCAACAGTTCTTGACTTCTTGGCCTGTGTCCAGGTTTCTGGGCCTTGCAGCCACTAGGAAGGCGATATACGAGAAGCTGAAGTGGATCAAACCGTAAACCATCGGGAGTGGTGGCTCTAGTTAGGAGGGCAGCACCCTGTAGTTCTGCCTGAGCCTGTTTCTCTTGGAGGGACAGTCTGGGAGAGGAGGAACACTCATTTCTTCAGGGCTGTTTTGCCCACCTTTGATTACCAGTTAAAATAAAACATTCTGAAAAGAAAACTTCCCTTCAAAGAAAACTTCAAGTTGCTGCAAAGATTTCATCTTTCCCTTTTGAGTCCCAAGATCTGCAGCCATATGATCCAATATTGGCTGGAAAAATATTTGTCTACAGAAATGCCTTCTGGAGACAGTGTCTGACCCTGGTCAACTTAGCAAGAACTCTCTTAACCTGTTTCAGTAAGAGATATCTAGGTTTTCTCCTGATTCTATCTTCTCCATCTGCTGGAAATGTCTTTCTCAACCAAGCGGGATGGGGTAGTGGGTATGGAGGAAGGGTAGTTGTTGTTAGGTGTTACTGAGTTGGTTCTAACTCAGAGCAATCTTATTATAACTAAATAAAATGTTGCCTGGTCCTGTGACGTCCTCACAATTGTTGCTATTTTTGAGTCTATTGCTGCAGGCAGTGTGTCAATCCATCTGGTTTAGGGTCTTTCTCTTTTTCTCTGACTCTCTATTTTGTCAAGCATGATGTCCTTCTTTAGAGATTGGTCCCTCCTGACAACATGTCCAGAGTAAATGAGACAAAGTCTCACTGTCCTCTCTTCTAAGGAGCCTTCTGGATGTACTTCTTCCAAGACAGGTTTGTTTGGTCTTCTGGCAGTTGATGGTACAGTCTTCTGCCATCAAGTCTCCAGTGGTCATGTCTGTTTCAAGGTAAGAAAAATGGCAGAAACACCGAGGAATGCAGGTTGTGAACCCTTCAGACCCATGAGATGAAGACTCACTTAGACCGTGCAAGACAGCAAAGAAAATTCACACTGATTCCCAGAAAGAATTGCTTATGATTTGTATCAGTGAGAAGACACGCTCTAAAGGGCTCCTTTCAGGTGTGTCAAGGTAGCTTAATACCCTGTGCTTCCATCTCCATAATTTCACACCATCTCATGATTTCTCCCTCTGAACCCATAGCAAGTATTTACTTGGTCCTGACTCTGTGCTACCTTGTATTGCTGTTCAGCTTTTCGTATGTGGACGCCCTACATCCCCAAGTCAATCAAAGACTTCTTGGTAGTAGGGCCAGAGGTTTCATAATGAGTGTTAACTAAAATCATTGATCAAAAAGTTGAGAACACTTGCGTGTTATTAGCTGGAGGGGATGAACTAATTTCAATCTCATTCCTATTACTTGATTTCCTTCCATCATCCCAGGTTTCCTAATTAAGTTCCAAACATCAAAATCCTCTCCAATATATGGACCACGTCTGTGAGCCACGTGTTCCTTTTCTTTGCTTCTGCATCATGGTAATTTTTTCAGCTACTACAGGAAGCTTGGCAGATTCAGAAGTACAAGCAGCAGCACCAAGACCGGGAGATGATATTCACTGGCTTGATCAGCAGGTCCGGAAGTCAGCATCTGCTTGGAAAGAGGTTGCCCTCAGAAGTTCATCACCATCTTATATTGGATTGGTCTGTTTTGAGATGATAGCCTCATCTTGAAGTAATTTCTCCCCACCAAAGTTTTTAGAATAGTTTAAGTTGTAATCTATTTTAGGCAGTCCAAGCTGTGACTGCTGCAAGAAACCTGGAAAGGGTTGTTAAAAATGTATGTAGGCATATGGATAACTGTTCCATCTCAGCAGTCAGTGAACATCACTAGTGGTCCTTGAAATGGTTCTTCAGGAAGTTCTGGCAGTTAGTGACTTGGCCACTGTGCTCCCATGTGAGCTAAACAAAGAGATAATGTATAATTTTGCAGAGTAGCCAAGGACTCTGAATTGATGGTAACTCAGGGAGATAGACATCATGTGCCATCCTGTATTGGGGAAACCCTGGAAACCTTGCCAAAGAGTCAGTTGGAAATGAGAACTCTCCCTGCTAGGAGATTGACTGTCACTCAGTTGATAGATAAAACAACGATGAACTAAAAGACTATGGTACTATGGCCCTCCCACTGGCTGAGAGATGGGCTCCAAGGGAGCCAGTCAGAAGGGCTAAGACAACAGTTACATGGCAAGGGAAAATCTTTCCATCAATAACTATTAGTTGACTTTCACTTTGTAAGGAAAGGTTGTACTAAGTGTTTGGAGCTAGAAAGAAGAATATGCCCTCAGGATGTTACAATCTAGTTAAGAGAGATGAGGCACAAGATTGAAAACCTGGTTAAAAAATATGAAGTTATGGAATATTCATACTATGGAATACTTATTCAATCATTAAAGTGAATGAGGGATAGACCTATACATATTGAGAGTTAAGAGGAAAATGCAGAACAAAACACCACCTATGTAAAATTTAAGCAACACATGTGTGTGTGTATGAACAAACCTATGTATGCAAAAGCATCAAGAAATTGGAAAAGGACACTCCAAAACAAAGACAGAAGCTCCTTCTGGGGAGGGAAGTAAGACTGCGGAGGATGGTGAAAACGACCTTTTATATTTTTATTCCATAAATTTATATGTTGAATTAATTATTTAGAACAAGAAAATATTTATTACTTACATAAAAGAGGAAAAGAGGGCGGAGTCAAGATGGTAGACTAAGCACACGTCTCCTTATATCCCTCTGGAAACCAAGACCTGAATTGATAATCAAACAGAGCCTTCTGGTCACCTAATCGGCCCCAGGACATGGCACAGGTCTGCTACTTTGGACTTCATTCTACTGAGTGAAAAACTTCCTCTCTTACACTGACTCCTGCTCCTGGCTAGCCCTGGCCCTCACAGACTGAAGGTAAATGCAACATTTTGACTTTTTTTTCCTTTGTCTTGGCCGGCAGGCGGAGCAGGGTCTTGCCTAGTGGCTAGACTCAGACACAGTGCTGGGGGGACAGGCAGGCGAAATTCCCGTATTTTGAGAGCCAGGCTTGGACTCTGTTAATCTAGCCACTTTGAGCCTGTCGTTTTATATCTGCCTCAGCGGTGTTTGTATGGAGTTTTGCAGTCAGTGTGCAGGACGCCATGTTGGATACGGAGATTCTAGCGGGACCTCATTCTTAGCCTGGCAGCCAGCGCCTGAAAACAGGTCACTGCTTCTCCGACAGAAAAGCAGTAATTTACCTAGTGCCACCTGCTTTGGGGGTCCAGCAACAGAAGCAGAGGAATCACTACCCCTCTGTCTGCTGCCTGTGAGGAGGGCACCATCTTGGATACAGTGGCCACAGCTGGACCTAATTCTTAGCTTGGGAGCCAGACCTGCCAACAGGAGAGCGCTTTTCTATCAGAAAAGCGGTATCCTATGCAGTGTCGTCTAAGGCTAGGCCCTGTCAGCAGAGGCCAACAGGGCAGTAGCATTGCTGTATTCTGAACTAGTTTGTATCATCTGGGGTTGGATATAGTGGTGCTTACTTTGCCAGTTGAGAAGAGGGACCTCTACACCTGAAAACCTAACTGACTTGTGAAGTGGTCAGATATCTTTTGCTTTACATTTTAAGATAGCTCAGAGAAACATCTGCAGTCCATCCATACAGTACCTCTTCCAGCCTCTACATACTCACATGGGTCCCAAAAAGCAGCAGACACTTATGGCACACAAGAAATGAGCCATGGCTTCAGAAGGCTCCCAAACAAAGCAACCAAGGAGTTTTTCAGATGAAGAAACTTTTATGAAAGCATCAGGAAGTGAATACAAAATGATTATATACAGAGCCCTTCTAGACCTTATACAAAATGCAGGAGAACAAAATGAAAAATTAAGCAAGACGTTTGATCTGATGGAACATCAGTACTCTGAAATCCAACAGATCAAGAACAAAATCAAAGACATAGAAACTTCAATGCAAAGCCAAGAAAACGGAATGGAACAAATAGAAAAAAGAATTTCTGACTTGGAAGACAGAGTTACTAAGGCCAGCATCTATGAGTAGAAATCAGAAAAAAGAAATAAGAAAAATGAAGAAACATTAAGAAGCATGTGGGACTCTATTAAGAGGAACAATCTTCGATTAATTGGAGTCTCTGAACAGGGTGAGACATCTGAGAACACAGAGAGTATCGTTGCTGAGCTGCTGACAGATAACTTCCCAGAAATCATGAAGGAAGAGAATACAGACATCTCAGATGCATATCGTACGCCACCCAATATAGATCTCAAAAGAAAGACTCCAAGACATATTATAATCAAGCTCAACAAAATGAAACGTAAGCAGCAACTCTTAAAGGCAGCAAGACTCAAAGCAAAGCTAACATACAGAGGGATACTGTCATGGTTGGAATTGTGTCCCCCCAAAAATGTGTGCAGCCACATGGCTGGGATATGGTTCCCAGTATCTTGGAAATATCCTCCATTGTGTGGTTTTGCTAACCTGTATGTTAAAGGATTAGGGTGGGGCTGTAAATTCCTGCTGTAGGGGGAGTTTCCCTGGAGTATGGCTTGCCCCACCCTTAATGCTTTTAGCTTGCAAGGAATAAAAGGAAAAAGAAACAAAGGACAATTTGAGAACCTCGCTACCATCAAGCAAGCAGCACCGGGAGCAAAGCGCGTCCTTCAGACCAGAGGTTCTTGCATCAGGACTCTCCCTGGACAAAGACTGATGCAATACCGGACTTTCCTCCAGAGCCGACAAGGGGAAAGCCTTCCCCTGGAGTGGACACCCTGAATACAGACTTGCAACCTACCAGACTGTGTAAGAATAAATCTTTCTTTGTTAAAGCCATCCACTCTGAGGTATTTCTGTTAGAGCAGCCCTAGCTGACTAAAACAGATACCCTGTAGGCTCTCTTCAGATTTCTCAGCAGAAACCATGCTGGCACAGAGACAGTGACATGACACATTCAAAGCCTTGGAGGAGAAGAACTTCCAACCAAGAATTATATATCCTGCAAAACTATCTTTCAAATACAAAAATGAAATTAAGACATTCCCAGATAAACAGAAACTCAGAGACTTTGTAAAAACAAAACCAAAACTACAAAAAATATTGAAAGAAGTTCTTGGCTCTGGCTTAGAAGAACAAACCCACTAACTTTATATTTTAGAACGACTTTACTACTCAAAACTCTACTCAGTCAGGGAAGGCTCCAAGGCCAATCACAGCTTTGATAAGGAAAGAAGCAATCCAGTGATCATCATGAAAACTATGGTGTCATCATATTAAAAAGAGGGATGTACTACAGTTGTTATAGTCCTTCCAGATGGAGAGGAAAATGACAAGACTGGTAGTAATTAAAATTGGGTTTATATATAGTTTATCAAGGGGGATCATAGGAGCAGCTGTAAAGCACAGCAAAGATGTATCATATCATTTCAAGAAATGTAACACAGGAGTCTCAACAACTACAAAACCAGCTCTGAAAAAGGTGAAAAATCAACTCACAAAAAAGAACGTCCCAGAACAGAGAAAACATCAACATAAAAATAAACACATTACAATGGCAGCACTGAACATATACCTGTCAATAATTACATTGAATGTGAATGGACTGAATGCTCCAGTAAAGAGCCATCGAGTGACGTCTTGGATCAAAAGACATGACCCATCCATATGTTGTCTACAAGAAACTCACTTGAGACCTAAAGATAGGAACAAACTGAAAATTAAGGGTTGGAAGAATATATATCAAGCTAACAATGAACAAAAAAGAGCAGGGGTGGCAATTCTAATCTCAGACAAAATCAACTTTAATGTCAAATCCACCACTGTGGACAAAGACGGACATTATTTGTTGCTGAAAGGTTCAGTACACAAGCAAGACTTAACTATATTAAATATTTATGCACCTAATATCAGGGCACCTAAATACGTTGAAGAAACACTGACTACACTCAAAGGAGAGTTAGATGACTCCACCATAATAGTGGGAGACTTCAACACTCCACTCTCAATACTAGACAGATCATCCAGAAAAAAACTCACTAAAGATACAGAGGACCTCATTGCCACAATTAACCAACTAAACCTCACTGATATATACAGAACTTTCCACCCATCAGCAGACAACTACACCTTCTTCTCCAGTGCACATGGAACATTCTCCAGAATTGACTATGTGATAGGCCATAATGCAATGCTCAACAAAATCCATACCATTGAATTACTGCAAAGCATCGTCTCAGATCATAAAGCCATCAAAGTAGAAATCAATAGCAGAAAAAACATAGATAGAAAGTGGACCTCTTGGAAACTGAACAACATCTTGTTCAAAAAAACATGGGTTATAGAGGAAATCAAGGATGAATTAAAGAAATTCATGGATTCCAATGAGAACGAAAACACTTCCTACCAGAACCTATGGGATACAGCCAAAGCAGTGCTCAGAGGTCTGTTTATCTCCATAAATGCACACATCTGGAAGGAAGAAAGAAACCAAATCAGGGAACTAACTCTATAGCTTGAATAAGTAGAAAGAGAACAACAGAGGAACCCCTCAGGCACCAGAAGAAATGAGATCATAAAGATTAGAGCAGAGCTAAATGAATTAGAGAATAGAAAAACAATTGAAAAAATTGAAAAGACTAAAAGCTGTTTTTTTGAGAAGATCAACAAAATTGACAAACCACTGGCTAAACTTACTAAAGAAAAGCAGGAAAGGAATCAAATAACCCAAATTAGAAATGAGAGGGGGGTTGTCACCACAGATGCAACAGAAATCAAAAATATCATAACAGAATACTATGAAAGACTGTACTCTAACAAATTTGAAAACTTAGGGGAAATGGACCAATTCCTTGACTCATACCACCTACCCAAATTATCACAACATGAAGCAGAACAACTTAATAAATCCATCACAAAGGAAGAGATTGAAAATTTCATCAAAACACTGCCAACCAAAAAAAATCCGGGTCTAGATGGCTTCACTGCAGAATTCTACCAAGCATTTAGAGAAGAGTTATCTCCAATGCTTCTGAAACTATTTCACAGTATAGAAAGGGATGGAGTACTCCCAAACTCATTCTATGAAGCCAGCATAACACTGATACCCAAGCCGGTGAAAGACCCAACAAAGAAGGAGAACTACAGACTGATATCACTCATGAATCTAGATGCAAAAATCTTCAACAAAATTCTTGGCAATAGAATACAACAACATATCAAGAAAATAATCCATCACGACCAAGTGGGATTCATACCAGGGATGCAAGGCTGGTTCAACATCAGAAAAACAATTCATGTGATTAACCACATAAATAACACAAAAGACAAGGATCACCTGATTTTGTCCATTGATGCCGAAAAGGCATTTGATAAAATCCAACACCCATTCATGCTAAATACTCTTAGCAAAATGGGCATAGAAGGCAAATTCCTCAACACAGTAAGGGCCATTTACACAAAGCCAATTGCCCACGTCATCCTGAATGGAGAGAGACTGAAAGACTTTCCCTTGAGATCAGGAACTAGACAAGGATGCCCACTCTCACCTCTTCTATTCAACATTGTGCTAGAAGTTCTAGCCAGAGCAATTAGACAAGACCAAGAAATAAAGGGCATCTGCATTGGCAAAGAGGAAGTTAAAATCTCCCTGTTTGCAGATGATATGACTGTGTATGCAGAGAATCCCAAGGAATCCATAAGTAAACTACTCAAACTGATAGAAGAGTTCAGCAAAGTCTCAGGATACAAGATAAACATAAGTAAATCAGTAAGATTGCTTTATACCAACAACAAAACTGTTAAGGAAGAAATTATCAAATCAATACCATTTGCAATAGCCCCTAAGAAGATAAAGTACCTAGGAATTAATTTAACCAGAGAAATAACAGGCCTTTACAAAGAGAACTACAAGCCTTTACTACAAGAAACTAAGAGAGACTTAGATAAATGGAAAAACCTACCCTGCTCATGGATAGGAAGACTTAACATTGTGAAAATGTCTATTTTACCCTAAGCAATCTATTTATATCATGCTATCCCAATACAAGTTCCAGTGACATTTTTTAATGAGATGGAGAAACAAATCACCAATTTTGTTTGGAAGGGGAAGAAGCCCCAGATAAGTAAGGTACTACTAAAGAAGAAGAACACACTGGGAGGCCTCTCTTTACCTGACTTTAGAACATATTATACTGCCACAGTGGTCAAAACAGCCTGGTACTGGTATAAGAACAAACAGATCGATCAGTGGAACAGAACTGAGACCCCAGAGATGACACCATCTACCTATGAACAACTGATATTCGACAAAGGGCCTAAGACATTAAACTGGGGTAAAAACAGTCTCTTCAACAAATGGTGCTGGCAAAATTGGATATCCATCTGTAAGAAACTGAAACAAGATCCATATCTTACACCTTATACAAAAACCAACTCTAACTGGATAAAAGACCTAAATATCAAACATAAAATGATAAAGCTCATCCAAGAAAAGGTAGGAACAACAATGGAAGTTTTAATACACAATGAGCACAGCCTCCAAAATCTGTCAAACAAACCACAATCATCAGAAGAGAGAATAGATAAGTGGGATCTATTAAGAATTAAACACTTTTGCTCATCCAAAGACTTTATTAATAGAATTAGAAGTACACCTACAGAATGGGAAAAAGTATTTGGCAACTCTATGTCAGACCGACATCTGAATTCCATAATCTATAAGATACTACAAAATATCAACAGGAAGAAGATAAATCATCCAATTAAGCGATGGGCAAAGGAGATGGACACTAAAGAAGAGATCCACGCAGCCAAAAAACACATGCGGACATGTTCACGATCTTTAGTTATTAAAGAAATTCAAACCAAGATGACAATGAGATACCATCTCACCCCAACAAGGTTGGCCATGATCCAAAAAACACAAAACAACAAATGCTGGAGAGGCTGTGGAGAAAGTGGAACCCTTCTACACTGTTGGTGGGGTTGCAAAATGGTCCAGCCTCTTTGGAAGGCAATCTGGTGCTTCCTTAAAAAAATGGATATCAATATACCATTTGACCCAGTAATTTCACTACTTGGAATATATCCTACAGAATCAAGGCCTTTCACATCAACGGACACATGCACCAGAATGTTTATTGCAGCACAGTCCACGATTGCAAAAAGATGGAATCAACCCAGATGCCCAACAACAGAAGAATGGATAGGTAAACTGTGGTATATATACTCAGTGGAGCACTACGTAATGATAAAGAACAACGATGACTTCAGGAAACATCTCACGACCTGGTTTCAACTGGAAGACATTATGTTGAGTGAAAGTAGTCAGCAACAAAAGGACAAATATTGTATGAGACCGCTATGATAAGATCTCAAAAACAGACTTATGTATAGAAGAAAAGACTCTTTGACAGCTGCAAGGGAGGGGAGAGAAGGAGGGAAGGGGGAGGGTTTAGATTAGATAGTTGCTAGGTATCTTGTTGGGTGAAATCGGTGATAGCATACATTAGAAACAAGAACAATATTAAATGGACTTAAACACAACATGAGTACTCCTTCCATCTTAACCCAATATTGCAAGGATAGAGTAGCTGGAGCAAGGGGCGGGGGCCCATGCTTTTAGGCGAAAACGAGGCCAATTGGCACAACTAGCATTTTGGTAAGAGGGCTCTCTGCACCCCACGTTGGTTAGTGGCATCTGGGGTCTTAAAAGCTGCCAAGCTGCCATCCGAGGGCACAGCAAATGGTCCCAACTCAGCAGGAACGGATGCTCACCGAGGACCAAAATGACATGGGGGAAAGACAACCCAGAAGATAAAGAGACCCACATCAGTGGGTGCCTACACCGACTTGGGACCAGTAGAAGTGGATGGTGCCCGGCCACCACCAGTGATAGCCGCGATGGAGCTCACTAAGTGGAGTCTCACTGGCAACACAGGAATAAAAAGGGGTGCACCCTGAGATCCCCACTGAATGACCTCAACTGATGGTCCAGTGGTTTTGGGGTTCCCCTGGGAGCATGGCCCCTCGCCCTGATGCTGCCCTTGACCATAAATCATAACGAAGTTCCACACTTCAGACAGGAATGGATTGGACTTGGCATTGCAGTGACCATATATTCGATGCACTTTATGGTTCTATACATCTATAGGATGTCATCCTGCTGACCTCTGGCTGGAGGAAGGAGAGCGGGTGGAGAGGAGGGGAAAAAGAGACTGTTGGGAGAATGGGACATGTATGGAGCAGAGAGAGATAGTGTGCTGTCACTGGGCAGGGAGAGCAGTGGAAGCTGCATATAGGTGGGTATGTAAATTTACACGGGAATGTACATTTCCGCTCATTTATATTAAATAAAAAAATTTTTTTTTAAAAAAAAGGAAAAGAAAATCCAGCAAGGTAAGTCCAGGACTGCTGCCAAGGGGCGATCCCAAAGGTTAAGTGCAGTAGCCTAATCTGCTCCTGCCTCACAAACTCTGCAACTCCTCACCTTTCTCCATTTTTACTGGATCCCAGGTTTGCTCAGAAATCTTCCTTTCTATGGAGCCCTGCGTATCAAAAGACAGCTGAAAAACCTGTAAAATCATGGTGGTCTCATTCTGTCTGTAGCAATTTGTTGAGCCTGGTCATGTGATGCAAATGGAGCCAATGATAATTGAGGTGAAAAATCTGTCCAAGGGGCTGCTGGGTAAAGCTTCTTTGTTCTTTTTTCTAATTTTTCTTATTTATTTACTACAGTAAATGAATAAATTTCTAACATCTGTCAATTATCTTATTTAAAAAAACCCTAACCCCCCCATCCCTGTAGCCAATGAAGTTATTTTCTTCTGTAGATAATTCTATTTTTAAGTCCTTTTAACAGCGGTCTTATACAATATTTGTCCCTTTGGCACTGATTCATTTCACTCAGCATAATACCTTCCAACTGAAATCATGTTTTGAGATGTTTCCTAAAATCTAAATTGTTTTTTATTATAGCATAGTATTCCATCGAGTATATGTACCACAGTTTGTTTATCTATTCATCTATTGATGGGCATCTGGGTTGATTCCATCTTTTAGCTATTGTGGACAGTGCTTCAATAAACATACATGGACATGTGCCTATTTGTGTGACAGTTTTTGTTTCTGAAGAATAAATTCCAAGCAATGGAATTACAGGATCAAATGGTGTATCTATTTGTAGCTTTTTAAGAAAGTGCCAGATTGCTTTCCAAAGAGGTTGTACCCACTTGCATTCCACAAGCAGTCTAGGAGAGTTCCCATCTCTCCACAGCCTCTGCAGCACTTGTTTTTTTATTTTTGGATCATGGCCATTCTTGTTGGGGTGAGATGACATCTCATTGTAGTTTTGATTTGGATTGCTCTGATAGCTAATGATCGTGAGCATATTCTCATATTTCTTTTGGCTGCCTGTATGTCCTCTCTAGTGAAGAGTCTGCCTATCTCCTTTGCCCATTGCTTAATTGCGTTATTTACCTTTTTCTTGTTGATATTTTGCAGAAACTTGCAGATTATGGAGATCAGATGACGGTCTGATCTGTAGTTGCCAAGTACTTTTTCCCGTTCTATGGTTGGTCTTTTAACTCTTTACATAAAGTGTTTAGATGAATAAAAGTGTTTGATTCTTAGTAGCTCCTATTTACCTGTTTTCTCTTGTGTTAATCATGCTTTGTTAGATTTTGAAGTCTATCGAAGCTGTGTATTAGAACATCCATCGTTGATTCTATTTTTTCTTGCAGGATTTTTAGTATTTTAAGTTTGATATTTAGGTCTTTGATCCATTTAGAATCAGTTTTTGTGTAAGGTGTGAGATATGGGTCTTGTTTCACTTTTTCCAGATGAATATTCAATTTTGCCAGCACCGTTTGCTAAAGAGACTGTTTTTATCCCAGTTTATAATCTTAGAGCCTTTGTCAAATATCAGCTCTTTGTAAGAGGATGGTGACATCTCTGAGGTCTCCCCTCTATTCCATTGTCTCTTTCTGTACTAATACCAGGCTGCTTTGACTATTGTGGCAGTGTAATAGTTTCTGAGCTTGGGTAGTGTGAGGCCTCCCATTGTGTTCCTCTTCTTCAGTAGTGCTTTAATAAGCCAGAGTTTCTTCCCTTTCCAAACAAAGCTGGTGATATGTTTCTCCATTTCATTAAAAATTGACACTGGAATTTGTATTGGGATTGCATTGTATAAGTAGATCACTTTAGGTAAAATAGATATCTTCACAACATTAAGTCTTCCCACCCGTGAGCAGGGTAGATTTCTCCAATTTTATAAGTTTTTTTTTTTTAGTTTCTTGCAGTAAGACCTTGTAGTTCTCTCTGTATAGGTCTCTTATTTCTCTAGTTAGATTTATTCCTAGATATTTTATCTTCTTGGGGGCTATAGTAAATGGTATTGATTTGGTAATTTCTTCTTTGATGAACTCTTTATTGATATAAAGGAATCCTACTGTTTCACTTATGTTTCTCTTGTATCCTCATACTTCGCTGCACTTGTGTATTAGTTCCAGTAGTTTACTTATGGATTCCTTTGGATTCTCTGTATATACAATCCTATCATCAGTGAGTAGGGAGATTTTTACTACTCCATTGCTGATATGAATGCCCTTAATTTCTTTGTCTTGGCTAATTGCTCTGGCTAGAACTTCTAGCACAGTGTTGAATAGAAGTGGTGAGAGTGGGCAGCCTTGTCTAGTTCCCACTCTCAAGGGGAATTCTTTCAGTTTTTCACCATTCAGGATGTCTTCTGGATTCTCTTTTCTCCATGTTGTTCTTGTCCTCGGTGAGCATCTGTTCCTGTTGAATTGGGACCATTTGCTGTACCCTCAGACGGCAGCTTGGCAGCTTTTAAGACCCCAGATGCCACTCACAGACATGGGGTGCAGAGAGTCCACATTAGCAAAACGCTAGTTGTACCAATTGACCTCGATTTCACCTGACAGCATGGTCCCTGGCTCCTCGCCCCAGCTACTCTGTCCTTGCAAAGTTGGGTTAAGATGGAAGGAGTACTCAAATTGTGTTGAAGTCCATTTATTATTGATCTTCTTTCTAATGTGTGCTGTCACAATTTCACCCAACCAAATTTCTACTAACTATCTAACCTAAATCCTCTTCCCCTCACCTTCCCTCTCTTCCCACCCTTGCAGCCATCAAAGAGTCTTTTATTCTAAGCATGAGTCTGTTTTTGAGTTCTTATTGTAGGAGTCTCATGCAATATTTGTCCTTTTGTCACTGACTACTTTCACTTAATATAATGTCCTCCAGTTGAAACCAGGTTAAGAGACGTTTCCTGCTATCATCATTGTTCTTTATCATTGCATAGTGTTCCATTGAGCATATATACCATAGTTAACCTATGCATTCCTCTGTTGTTGGGCATTTGGGTTGATTCCACTTTTTTGCTATTGTGGACTGTGCAATAATTACACTGAATGTAAACAGACTGAATGCTCCAGTAGAGTGACATCTTGGATCAAAAAACATGATCTGCCTATATGTTGCTTACAAGAAACATACCTTAGACTCAGAGATGTGAACAAACTGAAAGTTAAAGAATGAAATAATATATACCAAGCTAACAGCATACATAGAAGAGCAGAGGTGGCAATACTAATCTCAGGCAGAATATATTTTAATGTAAATCCATTATCATGGGCAAGGATGGTCACTATTAATTGCTAAAAGGCTCAATACTCAAGCAGAACTTAACATATGAAATATTTATGCACCTAATACCAGAGCATCTAAATACATAGAACAAACACTGACAACACTGAAAAATAAGATAGATCATTCTACGGTAATAGTTGGAGGCTTCAACACTCCCCTTTCAGTTATGGATAGATCATCCAGAAAAAAGCTCAGTAAAGATACAAAAGATCTTATTGCAACAATCAACCAACTTCACTTTATCGACATATACAGATCTTTTCACCCATCAATGGATGAGTACACCATCTTCTCCAATGCACATGGAACAGTCTCCAGAATAGAACATGTGTTAGGTCATAAAGGAATTCTCTATAAAATTCAAACCATTGATTTACTGTAAAGTATCTTCTCAGACCATAGAGCCATAAAAGTTAAAATCATAGCATAAAACCATAGCAGAAAAATCATAGGTAGAAATTCAAACTTATGGAAACTGAATAACTGCTTCAAACGTCTTGGGTTATAGAAGAAATCAAGGGCAAAATAAAGAAATTTATGGAATCAAATGAGAATGAAAACACATCCTATCAGAATCTATGGGATACAGCAAAAGTGGTGCTCAGAGGTCAGTTTATCTCTATAACTGCACACATGTGGAAAGAGGAAAGAGCACAAATTAAAAAATTAACCCTACAGCTTGAACAAGTAGAAAGAGAGCAAGAGAGGAAACCCTCAGGCACCAGAAGAAAAAAGATAATAATTAAAACAGAACTAAATGAATTAGAGAATAGAAGAACAATTGAAAAAGTTAACAAAACCAAAAGCTAGTTCTTTGAAACGATCAACAAAATTGATAAACCATTGGCTATACTTACAGAAGACAAACAGCAGGAGGTACAAATAACCTGATTAAGAAACGAGATGGGAGATGTTATAAGAGACGCAGCTGAAATAAAAAATATCTTAACAGAATACTAAGAAAGGCTGTACTCTAACAGGTTTGAAAACTTAGAGGAAATGGACAAATTTCTAGATTCATATCATCCACCAAGATTATCACAAGAAGAAATAGATCAACTTAATGAGTCTATCACAAAGGAAGAGATTGAAAAAGTCATCAAAAATCTGCCAACCCAAAAAAGTCCTGGCCCAGATGGCTTCAGAAGAGAAGAGTTAACTCGGATACTACTCAGACTAATTCACATTATAGAAAGCGATGGAATACTCCCAAATTAATTCTATGAACCCAGCATAACCTTGATACCAAAGCCAGGGAAGGATCCCACAGAAAAGGAAAATTACAGACCAATATCACTCATGAACCTAGATGCAAAAATCTTCAACAAAATCCTAGCCAACAGAATTCAACAGCATGTCAAAAAAATAATTCATCGTGATCAAGTTGGTTTCTTTGTTCTTAAAAAGACTGGTAAAGAAGATAAACCACCTCTTCTTGTGGATAGCATAGTGTTTAGATATGATTTCTGACAACGCAATGGTTGTCTTATGCATCAGGGAACTAGTATGAGGACCACGCCAAGCTCTGAGGATGCTGATAGAAAGCTGGAAAACCCAAATCCTTGAAGGCATTATTGAGTGGAGCCGCCTTACCTCAGAACCTGCTACTGTAAGAGAACACAGTTTTCTTCTGTTTAAGCCAGTTAAGGTGGGATTATCTGTTCTTGCATCCCAATATGGCTAAAGCCTCTTGAGTGCACTTGAAAGGAACTTCTGGTCCTAAGGAACATTTCCCTGGAATCTAGAACATATTCTGCTATATGGAAGGGATCATGAACTCTTCATGGTTGGGAGATGAAGCCTTGAGAAGTCAGAGCACTCGTCCCAAGATAGGGATACTAATCACCCTCGCACTTCGGTGGATGAGTGAAACTGTAAGTGTGAAGTAAGAAGATATTATTAAAGTGACCCCTCAGTCTGGCCCCTGGTATATTCAATACCAGTTTCTGACAGAAGTGGGAACTGAACTTGAGAGGCTGAAGGAGCCTTCCCAGCTCAAGGTAACTTGAGGGAAAGTTTTCTTCCCTTGGAGAAGAAGTCACTGTAGCTCTCGTGGTGGGGTGGAAGAGGACAACATTAGCAACTTCCTGAGAGCTAGGGAAGGAGGCCCAGGGTGGCAAAAACTGTTTAGTGCTTAACTACTAAACTGAAGGTGAGTGGTTCAAACTCACCCACAGGCTCTGTGGAAGAAACATCTGATGATCCGCTTCTGAAAGGTCATGGCCTTGAAAACCTGGGGGAGCACTGTGCTACTTTGCAACCCAGCAGGTTGATTTGATTCAAACTGGAGTCAGCTCCAGGCAGCTAATTAGGTTTGGAGGTTTGGGAAACTGGGGTAAGGGTGGAGGTGGGCTGCAGCCACCCTGAGCAGACTTGCCTAGCTGTTGGGTAGGCTGCAAGGACTGCCTGTGTGCCCAGAATATATTACAAATGTCACCAGAAGCAAGTGATGGAATCAATTCAATGGCAACAGGTCTGGTTTTTTGGGTTCAGTCATGGTTTTGATTAGTTTGTAGATGAGTCTACCCAAATTAAAAGCCAGTGGCCTTTAATTGCTATTGGTTTAAAACCTTTTAAATCCATACTTTGCATCTGGGTGTCTGAGAGGAGAACAGGGAAATGCAGTCTTTCTTGTTGTGGGTGCTGTGTGTGTATGTGTGTGTGTGCACAAGAGACAGAGACAGACACACAGAGACAGACAAGCAGAAAGAGAGAAAAGGGGAATTTTCATCTAACCTGATCCTAGGAAGGGGGTGGCTGGTTTCTCTGTGGGGCTTGACCACCACGCCTGGTGCTGAGCTATCTGCTCTCTTCACTGTTCTGGCTGCAGCTAGAAATCCTCGCTTTTGGAGTTCAGTCAAGCAAGACTTACTTTCAGAAGCAAACTCTGAGAGGGTGAAAAAGCAAGTCCCAGCTTTTGAGGCTGCTATGCACAGGACCCGAAGAAAATGCAAGGGTCTGTTATGGGTTGAATGGTGTCCCCCCAAATACGTCTTTATTATTATTATTATTGTGATTAAATGAAAATTTACAATACAAGTCAGTTTTCCATATGTGACTCCAAGCACCTGATTCTGTGCAACTCTGCCTGCTCTCCCTGCCCTGTGGCAGCAAACTCTTCCCTTCCACTCTTTACTGCCAGTGTCCACTCTCCTGACACTTGTCCCCTCCTCTCCACCCTGTCCTCTCCCCTCTAGAAAGAAACCAGCTGGATAGCCTCATACATCTATTAAATCAAAAAGTACACACACCACCTGCATCACTCTGTGTCCCATAGTCCAGTCCAATCTCTGTGTGAAGTACTGGTTTCAGTGCTGATTTCAGCTCTAGGCCAGAAGCAAGTCCAGGGGCCATGTTCTCAGGGGACCCTCCAGGTTGTCAGCCTATCAGTTCTGGTCTTTTTAATAGAGTTGTAGATGTGTACTCCCCTTTTTTCTTGTGCTTTGTCAGGAACTTTACATTGTGTTCCCTGTCAAGGCAGTCTTTGATGGTAACTGGGCACCATCTAGTTCTTCTGGTCTCATGTTGGTGTCCTCCCAGTCATATGGGTCCTTCTGTCTTCTGGGCTTATGTTTTCCTAATGTCTTTGATGTTCTTGGTTTTCATCTGTTCCAGGTGCACTGGGACCAAATGATGTTCCTTAGATGGCAGCTTGTTGGCTTTTAAGACCCCGGGTGGCATTCACTAATATGGGACGCAGAACAACCTCTTAGAGAAAGACTAGTTATGCCAGCTGACCTCGATGTTCCCTGAAACCATGGTCCCCAGGCCCCTGCTCCTGCTACTCTGTCCTTTAAATGTTAGGCTGTATTTAGAAAATAGGTTATGGTGTAGTCCAGTTGTGCTGACCTGCCTTCTATTGCGTGGTATCATTCCTTTCAGCTACCAGAATTCATATTGACTATCTAATCTATGAATTAACCCTCTCTCTCCCTACCCTTGTAGTTGTCAAAGAGTATTTCCTACAGTGCATAAACTTTTCCTTAAGTCTTTATAATAGTAGCCTTGTATAATGTTTGTCCTCTAAAAATATGTCTTGAAGTCCTAACCCCTGGTACCTTTGAATGTGACCTAATCTGGAGACAGAATTTTTGCAAGTATAACTCATTAAGTTAACAAAGCCTCGTTTTAGAGCAGCATGGTACTTAATCCCATCTGAGCACTGTCTTTATAAAAGAGAAGAGGAGACACAGGGGCAGACAGACGCAGAGGAAGATCCAGGCCAAGACTGGAGTCTGGAGCTGGAAGAGACAAAACAAGATCTTTCGCTAAAGCATTCTGATCCCTAGAACTGGGAGAAAATAAATTTCTTTTGTTTTAGCCACTCAGTTTGTGGTACTTTGTTACAGCAGTTCAGGGAAACAAGGTGTTTCAGGGGTTGCAAATATGCAATTGAAATATCACTTAAAACTTTCCTGCCTATGGAAAAGCTGTAGTAAAAACAGCTTAAACACTAAAAATGTGCTGCTACCTGTTCGTATGTCAGAGGCCGCCTGTGAACTAAGCTGAGCTTCTACTTTCCCTTTCTCTGTGTGCCACTGTGGAGCTTAGCTTCTTCCACGGCATCTGTGAGGGAGGTTGCATTTCTTGTCAACAGGCCAGTGGTCAGAAAGTTTGTATCTTTCGCAGTGCTCTTTTAAGGATCCAGGCTGTCTTTTATTGTGAAGTATAGCTGTAACATGTTCTGTTACAGCAGAAAGAGCAGTTATGTAAAAAACAATGTTCAACATGCCGCATCACAATAGTGTATCATTTATTATAAGTTTTTGATGCTTCCTGCCAGACTTCATATTTACAAACAGAAACATAAACTATGGTCAGATATTGTCAATAGTTCTGCTTTAGAACAAAAACTTTCCCTTCTCTTCTCTTGCACCCATCTGTGACAGTTTAATTAAGCAGAGTCTTGACATTGTCATCTGGAACTTCCACCTGGGTTTTTGTATTCATCAAAATATACAGTTGTTTTAAATTTGAACTTACAAAATAAAATTTTACTAATATAGTACTACATTTGTTTCATACAGGGGTTTCTACAAGTTTTGGATTTCAAAGAGTTTCTGCTGATTAAAAACAAGTTTGAAAGGCAACTGTATCACAGATCCTGTTTGATTCAATTCCATTAACGTTTATTGAAGGCTTAGCTCAATTACTGAAGTACCTGGGTGATGCAAATGATTAATGAACGTGGCTGCTAGCCAAAAGCTTGGAGGCTCAAGTCCATCCAGAGGTGCCTCAGAGGAAAGACCTTGGAGATGTACTTGGAACACAATTTTCCTCTGACACACACAGGGTTGCCATGAGTTGGAATTCACTTGATGGCAACTGGTGATGATGCTGGCCACTAGCTCAGTAATTAGCCAGGCACATGGTGAGTTGGTGGGTATGAGACGAAGGAGGGCTCCATTCTGAGTGGTGGTAGGTGTCCTGAAAATGTTCACAGAGCGGCTACATCTGAGAAGGGCCCTTTAGTGGCCACCCCTCTGTGTTGGAGTGGAGTGCGGGGAGACAGGAATGAGAACGATGCAGAAGAAGAGCGGGAAGTTAAACCGTAACGGGAGGGATGCAAATAGAAGGCCACACAGCCTGGTAGAGAGGAAGGTGTGGAGCTTAGATGGAGTGGTGATTATTTCTCAACAATGAGAGTTTTCTGAATGCCGTGTGGGTGTCTCTTTGTGTTGTTATTTATTGCTTGCTGTCACTGAGTTAGCCTCCAACTCATAGTGACCCCATGCACTGTGGAAAGCCATGCTTCTTGGCCCTCTGTGGACTGGATGGCTGCAATCTACAGGGCTTTCATTTGTCTCTTGTAAATCAAAGAGAACCACGCCCATTGCTGTCATGTAGATTTCGACTCCTAGTAACCCTATGGGACAAAGTGGAACTGCCCCGTATAGTTTCCACAGAATGCCTGGTCCACTAGCTGCTCCGTGGAAACCCTATAGGGCAGTGCTACTCTGTCCTATGGGGTGGCTATGAGTTGGAATCAATTTGATGGCAAGTTTGATTTGGTTTATACCTGTGGTTATAATCCATTTGGAAATGGGTTTTCTTAGTTGTGTTAATGAGGTGATATTAGTGTAGGATGTGTCTTAAGTCTATCTCTTTTAAGACACAAAAATAGCTCATTGAGCAAGGAACCAAGAAGAACAGATGGAGGAAGATAGATGCCACGCCAGATGAGATCTCCAAGGAATCAGGGAATAGAATCTGGAAAGAGAAAAAGACCTTCCTTCAGAGCCAAAAGAGAGAGAAAACCTTCTTCTAGAGCTGATGCCCTGAATTTGGACTTCTAACCTCCTAAACTGTGAGAAAATAAGTTTCTTTTTGTTACAGCACCTACTCGTGTTAGAGCAGCACTAGGTAACTAAGACAGGTGGCCATGTGCTCCTTAGCTATTTTGCCTGATGCCACGTTTCCTACGTTTCCCTGATAGGGATGACAATGTGACTCAATGGAACTAGTTGAAGGGGAAGTTTCTACATTGGGCTTTCAGGGAACAGTTGCTGGGATTACCCTTTGCTATTTGTCCTTTCCATATTCCTGCGTGGGACATGGGTGCAGCAGTGGGGGTGGGACAGCTGTTTTGTGACAAGCACACATTAAGAATGGCTGAGTCCCAAACTGGAAGGATCCTGGTTCCTGAATGTACCGCCTGGCCCTGATGTGTTCTTCTAGACTTCTTGTTGAGAGAGAGACAGACAGAGACAGAGAAGAGACAGAGAAAAAATAAACTCTAACTTGTCTGTCACTGTTAATTTGGCCAAATGCAGTTACTAACTGGTAACATCTTCTAGCCTGCTTTTAGCTGGTGTGGGGTTAAGGAACCTGACCAGGAAGATATGACTGTATTCAAGGCAGGAAGATTTGAGTTTGTGGGTTTGTGAATCAAGTAGGCTACAGTCTATTTTGTTTGGCTTATAAGGCAAGAATGGTTTTTACATTTTTAAATGCTAAGAAAAAAATTGAAAGAAGACTTTTGATGCCATGTGAAAATTATATGAAATCCAAAACCTCAGGGTCCCATAAATAAAGTTTTGTTGGGACACAGACAAGCTCATCCACTTACGTACTGTCCATGGCTGCTTTTGTGTGACAATGGGATACTTCGGTTGTCTGTGACAGAGACCATATGATCACAAAGCCTAAAATATTTGCTCTCTGGGCTTTAAAGAAGTTTGGCAATCTCTGGAATGGCTGTGTCCATCTGATGCCTGAGCATCAGTACCTGAGAAGGCCCACCATTCATCTTGATGTTGCCAACTTTTTGGAAACATTGACTGCAGAGTTAGACAAAACAGATTAGTGGCTCTCCAGCTAGGGTACAAGTAACCATCAAAGGTGAATGGAAAATGTGTGGGCACATTTTTTTTTTAATTTTTAATTTTTATTTAACATAACTGAGTGAAAATGTACATTCACATGTAAATTTACATGCCCCCCTATATGCAGCTTCCGCTGCTCTCCCTGTCCGGTAACTGCACACTATTCCTCTCTGCTCCATACATGTCTCATCCTCCCAACAGCCTCCTTTCCCCTCCTCTCCGTCCACTCCCCTTACTCCAGCCAGAGGTCAGCAGGATGATATCCTATGGATGTACAGAACCATAAAGTGCTTCCAATATATGGTTACTCTGCATTGCCAAGTCCAATCCATTCCTGTTCAAAGAGTGGACCTTTGTTATAATTTATGGGAAAGGGCAGCATCAGGGCCGGGGGCCATGCTCTCAGAGGAACCCCAAAACCGCTGGACCATCAATTGAGGTCTTTTAGTGGAGATCTCATGATGCACCTCTTTTTATTCTTGTGTTTGTGGTCACATTTTTTGTCATCATAAATATAAGGAGCACCATGGATGCTTTGTGAGCAGGGGCTAAGGATGCTAAACTTTCAACAATACATGTGACAGCCCTTCACAGTGGCAGTTGTTCTGCCTAGAACACCAGTGGCATACCATTGGGAACAGTGATCTTGGTGGTTATTCAGATTGTTCTGAAAGTGAGTTTCAGTCTACCTGTTTGTCTTAGTCATTTAGTGCTGCTCTAACAGAAATACCACAAGTGGATAGCTTTAACAAAGAAACTTGTTTCCTCTAGTAAATTAAGCTGAAAGTCTCAATTCAGGGCATCAGCTTCAGGCATCTTTCTCTGTTGGCTCTGGAGGAAGGTCCTTATAGTTAATGTTCTCCTGGAATGGGAGCTTCTGGGGCTGCAGGGCCCTGGGCCCAAAGGACGTGCGCTGCTCCTGGCATTGCTTCTTTCCTGATGCTATGAGGCCCTCGCCACCCTGCTCAGTTTCCTTTCCTGTGTAGCCCAATAGATTGCCTCAAGGCACAATATGATCCCATACCTTGAGTCCGTCACCCCAGCCCCCCACCTCGCTAACGCAATCACAACCCATTCTCCCTCATTAATATCACAGAGGCAGGATTTACTACATATAGGAACATCATCCAATACTAGGAATTACGGCCTAGCCAAATGCCTACATATATGTTTTGGGGGGACACAATTCAATCCCATGACACTATGCCTATGGTAGATCCTTGGGTGGTGCAAATCGTTTGTGCTTGCTTTCTAAGCTAAAGGTTGGCTGTTTGAACCCAGCCAGCAGTGCTGTAGGAGAAAGCCCTGGTATCTACTTCACTGAAGATTACAGTCAAGAAAACCCTGCAGAACAGTTCTACTCTGTAACATGTATGATTGCTGGGAGTTCCAACTGATCTAATGGCAATTAGAAAAAATTATTCCTATACTTTGCAAATTTCATCTCTTTTTGATCTGATCAAATAATGAAAAGTCTTTCACACTCCAGCACCAAGAATTTTAATTTGGCAAATGCAGTACTTAATTCAACAAACGTGTATTGAACTGCAGTAACACGTTTGGTAGGTACAACTAGGTAGTCCTGTAAAGGTACGGCATGGTCTCTGTCCCAACAAATCCAAAACCTGGAGAAGAAAGCTGATAGGTACAAGATTAATTTGTGTTAGTGCTGCTAACCTCTCTTCTTGAAGTACAAATCAGGACCTGTGAGTAAGCTTCTCAAAGGTAGAGGTGGTAACTCTAATCGTCACAGTCTTGAGATGAGCCAAACCCAGTTTTCTTTTTTACCCTCTGGGCTATTTCTCTCCCAGCTATATTAGTAAAAGCCTTACGAATCTCTGGTTTCCCATGCCAAGTCCAATAAAAGACAAATGCAGGTTTGGGATCTGATCTCAGGTCTGCAACATTGATACCATGAGGTCCTCACTCAGTTCAGCAGTTGAAAAGGAAGATACTGTCCATATTGGTTGCATGCCCCAGTTCTGGTTGGAGATATCTAGTTTTTTTTGTTTATATCACAAAGTAGCTGAATTATTACATTCTCTTTGTCAAAGATGCAAATCATACAGCAGCACAGGAAGTAAACATGGAAAAGTCTTGTTATATCCGTTTTTGTTTCCTCATCTCATTCCTTTAGTCCAGGCAACTCTTCTTTCTTGCCACCAAAGAAGGGAACCTGCCGTGGTCAGTGCAGTTGGGTGGAGCCCCTGCTCCATTTCCGTCAGCCACTCAGCTCAGTTCCTAGGCCGGAGTTCACCTTCTGCAGAGCCACTGATGGCAAGAGCCAAACGCCAGAGGTGGCATTTTCATTTCATAGGGTAGTCATTCAAAGTGCCACCAAGTGGATGGTTTAAACAATCTTCTGGTTTAAAATCCATCTTCTCACAGTTCAGGAGGCTGGAGATCTGAAATCAAGGTGTCAGCAGGTCCTTGCTCTCTCTCGGGGCCCTAAGAGTAGGATCCTTCCTTGCCTCTTCTGATCATCCTGTCTGGTTGCTGCTGACACTCCCTGGCTTGTGACAGCATCACACCAGTCTCTGCCTCCATCGTCATATGGCCATCTTCCCTTGTCTGTCTCTGTGTGCAAATTTCCCTCTTCATGTAGGGACACCAGACATTACAGTGCGCACCCTATTCCAGTGTGACCTCAACTTAACTGAGTCAGTCTGTAAACACTATTTCCAAACAAGGCCACATTTCCAGGTACTGGAATTCAGCCTTGAACATATCTTTTTGGAGGACACAATTCAACCCACACTCAGTGAGTGGGTCACTTTCAGCAGAGCTTACACACTGATGGGAACAGGCCAGCATGGCTCCTGCAACACTGCCCTCCTTGCAGCTCTCCCAGGGAGTGGGCTCCCTGCTTCACCCTCGCAGGGGTATTGCAGAAGGCTGGGCACTGATGCTGAGCAGCTGCTCGCTTCACTTTGCCAGCAGAGCTGAGCAGACAGCCTCAAATGGCATTGGCTTGAGGGGGTGCCAGACTTTCTCAAAGAGCTGTCATTTCAGAAAGGCAGAAAAAAAATCCTTTTTTTTTAATAGGTGCTGAGTATCAAAGATTGAGAAACTTGGCTGTGCTCACGAAAAGTCTGAAAGTGCAGACACTTTCGTAGGATCAGTTTCCTCTTAAGCTACTAGGACATTCAAGGGCTCCTGGCGGTGTCTGAGCTGCTTACATGGAGGTGCCAGGCGGGTTGCGGCAAGGTATCGTCAGGGTATCAGATAGCTCCTCCTGCGCTCCCTGGGAGAGGAATGGAAAGGTGGGAAGCAGAGCAAGGCTAGGGGATTAGTGGGAGCGTTTCATAAAGGTGGTTTCTGTCCTTACTGATGGTGACTTGCTGAGTATCCGTTTGGCACAGATGTGCAGCTGCAGACATACTATCTTTCAATGAGAGTCACACAGCCTTCTCCTCCTGAGTGCCCACATGGCAAAAATACAGATTTTCACAGCGTTTCAAGAAAATCCTGAAGCTGAGTAGTGTAAATGGCCTGGAAATTTTTTTGCTGAGCAAATGTCTTCCACTCATCAGAGGTGCATTTGGGTGGGCAAATACTTTGGGATCAAGTGAGTGGCTGCTGCGGCAGTGAGCAGGAGGCTGGCTGGCAGCCTGAAGAGGGCATGTTGTCCCTGATACCCACAGAATGCTGGGGTGAGCCCCCAGTGCTAGCCGACAGGGAGCGTTGGATAAGGCTTTGGGATTGCGCTTAGGATCCCATTTTCCTGCCCCTCGCTTCTCATGGAAAACACCAACATTTTCATGATTTCCCAACCAAAAATTGCATTGTTGTTGTTAGTTGCTGTTGAGTTGATCCCAATTCCTGGTGACCTCATGTACAACAGAGCAAAATGTTGCCTGTTCCTGTACCATCTTAACAACTGTTGACAGTCTAGTCCATTGCTGTGACCACTGTGTGTTTTGAACGTCTTCTAACTGAGTTCTTTGGGACAATATTTTGCTGTGATTCTTAGAATTCTCATTGGCCGATATACGGAAGCAGATTGTGAGGCCTTTCTTCCTAGTCTGTCGTGGCCTGAAAGATCTACTGAAATCTGTCTACCATGGGTGACTCTGCTGGTACTTGAAATACCATCACTGTAACTTCCAACATTATAGTGTAAGTCACCACAGGACGACAAACAGAAAAGACCAGATGCTGGTATGATACCCATAAGTTTAAGAGCTTTCTATCAATGGGAAAATTCCTATCAAACTATTACCTGAGGTTATTTAGGCCCTAACTTTAGAAATAAAGGTATACATCTCCAAGCAAAAACTTTTGGATATCTCCCTGTGGATTAAGTTTATTTCTAAATTGAGATAACTGCAGGCTGCCTGGCACCTACACTTATTATAAAACCCATATTCTTTTCATGCCCAACATAATCAAGGCAGCCACACCTCATTCTCAGCTGGTCTGGCCTTCCTTTCTTCCAGTTTGCACCCCACTTCATACAAGAATACACATAATTACCAGGGTGGGCTTGGAGCCTGTCCCGAAATAAAATGAATCTGGACCACAAGAGAGTGACTCAGACCCAAACTGTAGATCCTGATTTGGTGCAAATGATCTCCCTTGTCCTTGCTGATTAAATCTAGGGAGACTGGAAGCTCCCCAGCATGGGTTTGCAAACATGCCTGCCCACAGCCTTGCACAGCCCTGGCTGACGGATCAGCCTAGAATTCCCTTGCAGCCCCGCACAGCTCCCTCTGGCTGCCTATCCTGGCTGCCCTCATTTGAACAACTCTGACAGGCTATGTCTGCGGGACCGTGATATATGGAGTCCCCCCAGGAACAGGATGCAGATGCACGGGGGAGGGTAATCTGAAACCATGACAAGAAGATGCTCCTGTCCCTGGAGTGCAACACATAAATTTAAACCACAATTTTGAACTGGAAGGAAAGTATTGATATTTCTTTCTTTCCCAAACTCTCACCTTTTGAACTCAAAGTAAGGTTGAGAGGAGGGATGCTTTTGCTCCAAGATGCCTTCCTCCTATTCTGTTGTAATCATCTGGGTGCCTGACAAACTGTGTGCCTGTCTGTCTCAGCGATTAAGTCATGAGTGGCGAGGACCTTTGCCATTAATGCCTTGTCATGGGCCAGTGCAGCTCAACAGTGTTTGTGGCCCTGGTCTTTTGTGGGGGCAGGGGCATGCGGTAAGGTAGAAGGAAGAGGAGACAGGATACACAGGGGCAGGCCCGTGTTCATGTCACTGCAGAGATTAAACGTGAGACCAGCAGAGCACGCAGCACAGACCTGCTCCACCCTCTTCACGGTCCTCCTGCCCTGCCTCACTCAGTTCCTGAAAGTGTCCTCACTTTACTCCATGCTGCCACTCCTTCCAGTTCCCCTGAGTGTGAAAACTAGACTGAGTGTACCTGGGACTCCCCAGACACGGGGCTACCTTCAAGGGCACCCCTTGTCTGTGTTTTCTTTCCATTGCCTTTCTCCTTAGAAAGCAAACAAAGCAAGAAAGCAAGCAAGGAAACAAACAAAACAACCTTGCCGTTAAGTTGCTTCCAGTTCACGGCAACTCCACGTATTGTAGATTAGAACTGCTCCCTAGGGTCTTCTTGGTTGTAATGTTATGCAAACAAATTGCCAGGCGTGTCTTCCTTATTACTGCTGGATGTTTCCAAACCACAGCTGTTCGCATCACCCAAGGACTTTCGTGAGCAGATAGAGGCTTTCAAAAGTAGGTGGGCTTCTTATAGCTCTCGCTTTGACTGTCCTAGATTTTTGCACCATCTGTTCCTGAAACATCATCTGGACATACATCAGTGTTGTATGTATGTGTGTGTGGCAGAGGGAACATATTTGACCCATGCTGTTTATATGTTCACCTAAATTTTTGCAAACAAGAGGTGTAGTAAGGGCTTCAACTATAATGATCATAACAATAATCTAGGAAGTTTCCGGTTTATGCAGAAAACTGATTGGCACCATGCCAAAACACAAATAGTTAGCAGTATCTCATCCCTGTACTGCTTGCTCAGAGATGCTCTTATTCTGCCAATCCTTGGAGCACTCATCTGGGACAGTGGAGAGCAACATGGGCGGAGCTCACCTCTTCTCTGGCTTTGTTGCTGACTCTCACTTTCAGTCACACTGTGGGGAGACACATAAGCTGAGCACCAGAAACTGACCACCCTCCACCAGCACCAGGAAACCTCTTAGTGATCTATCCTCTGCAGCAGGCTATGCTCATCTTCCCCTAATTTTGACCTGTATGAGGGAGAGGTGGAAGGAATTCATGGTGAGAAATTAAGCCCCTTCCCACTCCATATGACCATAGAGGAGGCCCAGAAATTAGGAGTACCATTAGTGTGTGTGTCAGGTGATAATAGCAGGATGTGGGCCCGCTGGGTGAATGCTACCATTTAGTAGTCCAGTGCTATATTTGGAGATAGTTCTTGGTAATGTTCCAGCTGGATGTGTGAGCACTTGTCAGGAGCAGTACCTGCTATCTGTGGAGAGGCGTCCTGTTGAGTGTCCTCCAGTACCTGTCCCATAGGGGGCTGGAACCCTGAACCGGTGTGATGTGGGGTCTAGAATGTACTTTTCTCCTCGGACCTTCTGAGCCTACCGTGAGCATAATGCACATATCCAAGGAGCTATCAATTTTGGTCCACAATGTTGCTGGTCAACCGTGACTTGTACCTTAGAGTGCTGCACCATTTGAGAGCATCCTTCATCTCCTACTGCACATGGATACTTCTTTGTGGATCTTGGGTACAGCCCATGAAAGTGCTGTACCAAGTTTTAGGTGCTCTGTGAAATGAGCCAGTCAATGGCCACTTACTGAGAATAAGTGCCCAGGCCTCTTCTCCAAAGTATTGGCTAAACCAATCAGTAATCAAGTAAATACCGGCACCCTGCTTGAGACGGAAGGAAGACACAGAGCCATTATATCAAAAAGAGTTGGCCAACATTCAACCATTTCAAGAGGTAGCATATGATCAGGAATTATTGGTACCAAAGGAAGATGTCCAAACTTCAGTGGAAGCATTGGCAAAAAGCAAG
Organism: Heterohyrax brucei; assembly: GCA_028571685.1. Taxonomy (NCBI): domain Eukaryota; kingdom Metazoa; phylum Chordata; class Mammalia; order Hyracoidea; family Procaviidae; genus Heterohyrax; species Heterohyrax brucei. The sequence goes on along the minus strand of CM053157.1, from coordinate 41,702,682 downwards.
ACCTCAGGACTTGACAGAGTATCAGTTGAGATGCTCCAATGAATGAATGAAGCACTAGAAGTGCTCACTTGTCTATGTCAAGAAATTTGGAAGACAGGTAATTGGCCAACTAAATGGAAGAGATCCGTATTTATGACTAGTCCCAAGAAAGGTGATCCAACAGAATGAAAATTATTGTACAATATCATTAACACCCCATGCAAGCAAAATTTTACTAAAGATCATTCAAAAGCTGCTACACCAGTATATTAACAAGGAACTGCCAGAAATTCAGGCTGGATTCAGCAGAGGACATGGAACTGGGGGTATTATTACTGATGTCAGATGAATCTTGGACGAAAGTAAAGAATACTGTTGAGTACCCAAAGACATTCGACTGTGTGGTTCATAACAAATTATGGTTAACACTGTAGAGAAAGGGAATTCCAAAACAATTGTGCTCACAAGGAATCTGTATATGGATCAGGAGACAGTCATTTGAATAGACGAAGGGGGGCACTGCATGGCTTAAAGTTAAGAAGGTGTGTGTCAGGGTCCTTTCACCATACATTTTCAATCCGTATGCTGAACAAATAGTTCAAGAGGCCAGATTAGATGAAGAAGAAGGGGCATCAAGATCGCAGGCAGACTCACTCAGTAATAGCTCGTGTTATGCAGATGACACAATTCTGCTTGCTGAAAGTGAAAAGGACTTGAAATACTGATAAAATCAAGGATCACAGCCTTCAAAATAGACTACATCTCAATATCAAGAAAACAAAAATCTTCGCAGCTGGACCGGTAAGCAACATCATGATAAACACACAAAAAAATTGAGGTTGTTAAGTATTTCGTTTTACTTGGATCCACAATCAACACTCATGGAAGCAGCAGTCAAGAAATCAAGAGACACATTGCACTGGGCAAATTTGCTGCAAAAGACCTCTTTAAAAGGTTGGAAAGCAAGGATGTCAACATGAAGACTAGGATGCACCTGACCCAAGCCATGGTATTTTCAATTGCATCATGTACATGTGAAAGTCAGACAGTAAATAAGAAAGACAGATGCCTTTGAATTGCGGTGTTGGATAAGAATTTTGAATATACCACGGACTGCCAGAAGAACAAATAGATCTGTCCTGGAAAAAGTTCAAAGAGTGCTCCTCAGAAGCGAGGATGGTGAAACTATGTCTTATATACTTTGAACGTGTTGTCAGGAGGGATCAGTCCCTGGAGAGAGACATCATGTTTGCTAAAGTATCAGGTCAGTGAAAAAGAGGAAGAGTCTCAATGAGATGGATTGACACAGTGACTGCAATGACGGGCTAAAGCGTACTAACGACTGTGGGCACGGCACTGGACTCGGCCGTGTTTTCTTCTGTTGTACGTGGGGTCTCTGTGAGTTGGAACCAAGTGCATAGCACCTAACAACAGCAAAAACACCAAATGGCTGATCTTGCAACCTTGACAAAAACATAAGATGGGGTTCCCAATGTCAGAGAACCTGTGTGCTTGCATGGAGTTGAAACAGAGAAGTGCACAAAATAAGTTAGTCGACAAAATGTGCTAGCAGGACTGGGGGACCGGTAGGCCTTAAGGACCGATTCTTGAAGGATAAAGAGGATCGAACTTAGTGGGGAGGAAAAAGAGAAGATTCCAGGGCCAGAGGAACAGCACAGTGTTAGAGAGAGGGAGGTTGGGGTGTCAGAGATTGGTAAGGAGTGCCCCCAGACTACGGCCGGTGGAGGAGGAGCTAGGCGTGAGGTAGGAGGGACACGTGAGGCCAAAGTGAAGGCGGAGAGATCTTGAAAACTCTGCAGAACCCTCAGGATGGTGACTTCCTGAGTGGGAGTGTGACAAGTGACAGGCTAGACGGGCAGTGATGAATCTAGCAGCCACATGTAGGACAGAGTGAGCCTCTGTGCTGCTGCAGAGACTGTCAGGTGAAGTGCCTCTGCCAGTGACCTGTCTTCTTGAGCTACACACCTGTAACTCCAGGCAGTGCACACTTTACCCTCCAGGCAGAGTTCAACTGTCCCTCCAGGTGGGTGCACACCTGTTCCTGCAGGCAGAACATGCCTGTCTCTCCAGCTGGGAAGGTCAGGGTCTCAGAACTATACTGAGGAGCCATTCAGAATCATCAATTTCCTTATTAGGAGTCATTTGCTACTGGAAGAGTTATTGCATTTCTGTAACATGAGCTAGGGCCCTTCCTCCTGTCCTCCACAACTTCCAGGCAGGCTCCAGAAGCATGACCCTGGGCAGATGTAAACCACATGGGAAAGAAGAAGGTAGGTTTATTTTGGTCCACCCAGCCTCCCCTTTCTGAGCTTTCTCCAGCCTCATGATATCGCTTCTAGTCAGGCACCAAAGGCTGCATGCTTCTTCCCAGAACCACTGGTTTTAGAGTTGGAAGGAAACTGTGGTGCTCATCTAGCCCAGGGGTTGGCAAACTTCTCCCGCAAAAGATCAGACAGTAAATATTTTAGGCTTTGTGGACCAAATGGTCTCTGTCACAATGCATCAATTCTACTGTTGTAGTGCAATGGCAGCCATGGACAACATGTAAACAAATGGTGTAGCTTGAAATAAAACTTAAAGAAATGGATAGTGGGCCACACTTGGCCCACGGCTCGTTGCTTGCCATCTCTTCTCTCTATGGTTTGAAGGTCCTCTTTTACAGACAATGAAGCTGAGCCTCAGATTGATGAACCTACTCAAGCAATGCTTCTCAACCAACTAGAACCAGGACTAGAACTCAGGCTGCCAGCTCTCCTTCTCCTAGGTGTTCTATTTCCTTTTTTTTTTTTCAGTCCTCACAAAGCTGAGTACAGTGAATCTCACTGACTCATGGTCTAAAAGTCCAGTGCAACTTTCTGAGATGTTTGTGTTTTCACTGAGGTAAAGAAAATAAAAAGAGATGAAGAGCCTTTTTATTTTAAAGCCATGTTCAAAAGTAAGCTTTGAGTCCCATGAAGCAACTGTTGGCTCTTCATGCTCACGATGCTGGTCCTGGTGAGAATGCTGGAAACGATCTCACACCTGTTTAATTATAATTAATCACTCCTTTGGGCTTTCACATTACCTACTAAGTAGCACAATCCATCTCACTAGTGAAGTCAGCTACTCTGTGTAGCTGGGTGAAACCTTGTCAACACAGACACGCCCTCCCTTTCTGTGTGTAGGTATAGCACGCAGACCTCCCGATGGGCAAAACCCTGAGGGCCAAAGAAAGGGCACTGAGTTTCGCCAAAGTTTCAGTCATGTTCAGTAGAACAGTATCGTTATTGTCAACTTCAACCAGAGGTCCCCTGTCCCACACATAAAAAGAAAGCAAACCCCTTAAATAGGAAAACTCAGCTATCTGCGATGAATAGGAAATGCACAGATCGTCCAACACTGTAAAGCTTAACTCTCCTTTCTTTTGGACATGATAATTTCATCTATCCAGACCACCTTGTCAGCAAGTCAAATTTAAAATGTTGTACTCGGAATAATGAAAAATTGCCAACATCTCACCACTGTCTTTTGATTAATGGATAGTTCCTTAGAGACTGATCAGTTTGTTTGATTTTGTTACCTGGAGTGACGGATGGATATCTTAAAAAATACTTAGCTTTCTAGTTACTCTACGTGAGATAATTTTCATATGCCTTGCATAGCCATGTCCAGAATAATTGGACTTTATTGCTTTCCTTCCATGCATGAACTGAAGTTCCCTGGAGAAGCAAAACAACTTCAGACTTTGTTGCTTTAATATTTCAATGTAGATCAGCTGCTGAATGCATGGAGAGGCTTTTACCAGATGGCCAGCCAGCCTTGCAGTGACATTTCCCATTTCCCGTCTATTACTCATTGATGGAAAATAATGGGACGTGAATTCCTCATTTGGGGTAATATGTGGTTATAGCCTTGTTGTACCTACATTAAAGATAAATGACTTACTGTGCAATAATTTCTTAACTCTCCAGGGAGAAAATAGGAGGAACAAAGGTTCACTGGTGTTTGGCAGGAAAAGAGAATTGTCACTGTTAGGGTATTCATCAGGACATACAAACATAATTTTCTAATTTCTTTTTTTTGCTTGTATTGCTTATTCTTTTATTACCCATAAAAATGAACAACACAAAGAAAACCGAATTATTTTGGTTGCTTAAAAATTTAGTCTTTTGACTGTTAGGAAGATTTCCAGCACCTGGTCTTGGTCAGGTCACCTGAGTGTTTCTTTTCTAAGCACCAGTTTTTATTTTTTGATTCTTTTTAACTGTACTTCAGGTGAAAGTTTGTTGCTCAAGTTAGTTCCTCATATAAAAATTTATACCCATATTCTTATGTGACCCTCGTTGCTTTTTCTACAATGAGACTGCACACTCCTCTTTTCTACCCCAGACTTACCGGGTCTATTCCGCCAGCTCCAAGCCCTTTCTGCCTTTTCATCTCACCTCCCGACAGGAGCTGCCCATTTAATCTCTTGTATATGAGATCTGACCACTAAGTTTGTGAACTTACCACCACGAGCTTATGTTGGCAGCACTGTACAAATAACTCGGTAACTTTTCATAACTTTGATATGTCAGTGTCTCACAGTTGTGTTTGTATCGATGTGTGTTGGTGTCTTGCTGAGTAACGTTTGTTTTGTTGTGTGTTCTTGTGTGCCGTTGTGAGAACATTGGAACTTGCATTAGAGCAGTGAACAAACATTACATTTCTGGTTAAACTCGGCAAGAGTGGACGTGAAATCAGGGCTGTGTTAGTTCAAGTTTCTGAGGATAATGCCATGAAGAAAATAGCAGTGTACAAGTGGATTAAACGTCTTTCTGAGGGGAGAGAAAGCATCACTGATGAAGAGAGGTCAGGGTAGCCAATAACGAGCAGAACTCATTAAAACACTGAAAAATTTGTTGACTTGTGCATCAAAATCATCAGCTGTCTGTGAGAAGCCTAGCAGACCAAGTAAACACTGATAGAGAAACAGGAAAATCTTAAACTGAAAATCTTGGTGTGAGAAAGATGTCTGCAGAAATGGTCCCGACGGAGCTCACCAATGAACGAAAGCAAAGGAGAGTCAAGGTTTGCCAAGACCCTTTGGAGAGACAGGACGATGTTTTGGGCTGTGTTATCACTGGTTATGAAACATGGGTGTACCAACACTACCCTGAAACAAAGCTTTGAAGTATACAATGGAAGTCAGCCAATTTGCTACAACCAAAATAAAGTTCTGTCAGCCTAAGCAAAGAGTCAAAATAACATTGCTAACCTCTTTTGATACCAGAGGGACCGTTCATTATAAATTTGTATCGACTAGACAAATAGTTAACCAAGTTTACTATTTCAAAGTGCTGAAAAGGTTACATGAAAAAATTGCACAAAAACCAAGTGAACTTTTCCCCAACGACTTGTGGCTCTTGTATCACGACAATGCACCAGCTCACATGGTACTGTCTCTGAGCTAGTTTTTAGTCAGTAAACAAAAAAACTGCATTGGAACACCCTATCTACTCACCTGATTTGGCTCCCAGTGACTTTTTCCTTTATCCGAAGATAAAGGAAATATCGAAAAGAAGACATTTTAATGACATTCAGGACTTCAAGGGTAATGCAACGAGAGATGCGATGACCATTCCAGGAAAAGAGTTCCAAAATTGCTTTGAAGAGTGGACTAGGAGCTGGTGTTGGTGTATGCCTTCCAAAGGGAAATACTTCAAAGGTGACTGTATAAAATATTCAGCAATGAGATGTGTAGCACTTTTTCTAGGATGAGTTCAATGGTTTAATTTTCAAAACTTGCGTCTACTTGGACTGAGAAGCACAGTCTTCATGACTATCATTTTATGTCTTCTAGTCCAGTCTATTCTTTGCCTGAAGATTTGGCTTTGGGAATGGTTTTAGTTCTGGATTAACAGAGAGTCCAGGGGCCATGACTTCTGGCATTCCTCCAGTCTCAGTCAGACCATTAAATCTGGCCTTTTTTATGTGAATTTGAGTTCTGCACCCCACTTTTCTACCGCTCTGTCAGGAACTCTCTGTTATTTTCCTTGGCAAGGTGGTTATTGGTAGCAGCCAGGTACCATCCTTAATTCTTCTGGTTACAGACTGATGATGTCTCTGGTTTATGTTGCAACTTTTGTCTAATTTGGGCAAATTTTGTCTGTTTGGACGAATACTTTCCTTGTAACTTTGGTGTTCTTCATTCTTCTTTGCTCCAGGTGTGTTGGGACCAACTGATGCCCCTTAGATGGCCACTTGCTAGTCTAAGCACAGTTTTGACACAGAACTGAAAATGGCAAAAATAAGATGAAAAATTCCAATTTTATCATCCAGAATGACTCAAGTGCAACCAATTCTTATTCATAATGGTGTTAGAAGTCTCCCTCACTTATATACTAGCTGTTGCACTTTAGTACCTGACACCATTTTGTCAGCACTATAAGATAACCCTAGTTTTTCAAGTTCTCTCTCTGATCTTAGCCTTGGAGGTAAATATTTTTACCTATCCACTCTCCTCATATGTTATTAAACATAGGTAAGCAATAATGATAACACTATTTAGAAAGCGTCAATAATTACAACCACCTTTTGTTCAACCCTTCGTACATTTCAGGTAGTGTGCTGAGTCTTCTACACTGTCATGGCATTGTTACTTCTGCCCTCTGGGGTAAGTGCTATCGTTACTGTGGTCGTTTAGCGGTAGAATTCACATCTTCCATGTAGAAGACCGGGGTTGGATTCCAAATCAATGTACCTCATGCATCACCACTTCCATCTGCCAGTGGAGGCTTGTGTGTTGCTATGATGCTGAACAGGTTTCAGTGGAACTTCCAGACTAAGACGAACTAAGAAAGAAGAACTAGCCATGTACTTCTGAAAATCAGCTAATGTCCCATTGTACACTGTGGTGAACTCCACAGTGGTTAACAACAATCATTGTTATCATATTTCAGCTAAGGAAACTGAGGCTTGCAGAGAAAAGATAAGCTGCCTAGGTCCTACAGCGCCTGTGAGGTTTGACCCCCAAATCTGATTCTAGTTCAGAATCAGAATTAGATTCCCAGTTGTGCTTCAGTACCAGGAAACTTCTGTTTCTGGAACATTTCCCTTTATGGAAAGAAGGGGATTCTGTTACTTCCTAGTTTCAGCTCTTTAAACCAGGCTGCATGTCAGTCTGTCCCGTTCTCATAAGACGGCAGAGCTAAGGAACTTAGGTGGGGTCCCTTCTCCATCAGTAGATCCTGAAGAGTGCAAGTCCCTTAGTGAGTGCAAGAGGATCTGTCTCTGTTCCAGAGGCACTCGCTGGGCCCTGACTGCCTGCTGGTGAATCGCTTGTACTCTGTCAGAGACTGTGCTTGTTGGAGGCAATGGATGGCTCTGTGTGCATCCCCCCCTCACCTCCGCCACAGCTGTTTGAGCTGCAACCTTGCCACAGCCCTCCACCTACCCCATCCAAGGAGAAGGGAGACCAGGGTGCTCATGCTCAGAAGTAGAACTTGAACAAAGAAGGTCACCTGCCTGGGAGTTTACCTCTTTAGTAACTCAAGCCTTTTATAAACTCATTTGTATTCATCTAGACAGCTGTTTTGGCTAGAGAGAAGTGCCTCCTCCTCACTAGAATTACAAATAATTTGAGCAGAAAGCTAGAGGCAAGACATATTAATCATATTTGAAAGACTGTATCTTCATGTAAAGGGTATTTTTAAAATCTAAAAATTTCCCTCAATCTGTGTTTTAGGAGCCCTGGTGGTGCAGTGGTTAAAACATTCTACTGTTACCCAAAAGACTGGGAACTTGAATGCACCAGCCACTCTGTGGGAGAACAATGCTGCAGTCAGCATCCCTAACGATGACAGCTTCAGAAACGCTATGGGTTATATCTGCTCTGTCCTATAGGGTTGTTATGAGTAGGGATTAGCTCAACAGCAACAAGTTTTTATTTATCTGTATATGTAAATTATATAATATATATAACTATTATATATTATATGAACACACTAAGGGGAAGTTCTACTCTGGCCTCTAGGGTCACCATGAGTCGGATCCGACTCAATGGCACTGGGTTTTAACACATAAATTATATATATATAAATTGTTATACATATATATGTATACTATCTATCTATCTACATGTAAACTATATTTGTATCTAATGTTGGTTTCTAGTACAAGGCTTGCTTTGTTTCATCCCTGGGCTTGGACAAGTCAAGTCCTTATCCTGTATATAGGTTCTTTCGGATTCGGAAAGTTTCACTGGAAACTTGTGTGAGGTTCCAGGGACTGAATCACAACGGACGTTTTTACCAATGTTTTCCCTGGCCCCTCAGTTATGTTTGTTAGGATCCCTGAGAGTGCAATGGCTTAGGGCTCAGCTGCTGACTGAAAGGTCAGGGGTTCAAACTCATCAGCCACTCCTGGGAGTAAAACTCAGTGTTCTGCTCCTGTAAAGACCACAGCCCAAGAGACCTCCGGGGTGGTTCTGTTTTGTTACGTGAGGTCGCTGTGAGTCAAAATCGCCTTGATGGGACACAGCAACTGTCTAAACAAGAACACCGCCTGACCCATAAAATACTCAATAAGGAAATTGTCCATAATCTTTTCCTTAGTTATATTGGTTAGTACCAACAGTCTGCATTACTCCACAAGTGAAATCAGTGTAGAAAGTCACTGTCTTATGCAGAGCAAAATACGACTGCTTAGGTTTTACACAGCATCACTCTGAGAGTTAGGGGGTTGGCTGGCCCCCTCTCCTTTTCCTCTCACATGCCAGCGAGCCATCTGAGGAAGCGGTTCCATAAGGTAAGGCTTGATGGTATGGTTGAGAAGGTTAGGTTTCCATCCTTCACTTGTGCTTTCCTCTGCATCCCAGTTTAAAGATTAAGTTTTCACATTAGGTTTTCGCTCAAAGGCAGGTTTGGGAATGATGTGGAGTATTTTCTTTATTTTAACAAAAACAAACTCTCTTAGATAGAGTTTGGTTTATTTTTAACAGCAGTAGAAGCACTGTGGGAAGCAGGTTTCCAGATTCCATTTTAGCCACAGACTGAAGTCTGCAAAGAAGCAGTCCTAATGGTCCCTAAGAGAAAGCGTGTGAGCAGAGCTCTGGGGGCAGGGGACTGCCTGGGGCAGCCCACCATATGCTGGTCTGTGGCAACTCTGCCTTCTCCCAGGCTGGAAGTTCTGCACCCACCTTAATGCAGCCATTTCCTTAGGCAAGCCCACCTGCCTAACTTCAGGCAGGCCAATCGACTTTTGCTGAGCACCTACTATGTGCACTAGGGTGCAGAGTAGGCCAATAAAACATGGTCTCTGTGAGGACAGTGGTGGTTCAGTGGCAGAATTCTCACCTTCAGTGTGGGAGACCCTGGTTTGATTCCTGGCCAATGCACCTCATTCACAGCCACCACCGTCTGTCAGTGGAGGCTTCTGTGTTTTTAAGATGCTGACCAGGTTTCAGCAGGGCTTCGGTGCTACTTCAGACTAAAATGAATTAAGAAAAAGGAAATCTACATCTGCAAATCAGTCAATGAAAACTGCATGGATCACATTGGTTCTATCTGCTGCTGATCATGAGGAGGGCACAGGACTGGGAAGTGTTTTGTTCTGTTGTGCACGGAATCACTGTGAGTTGGGGGGGGCTCAACGGCAGCTAATAACAATAACTACCTTCACAAAGGTGGAATGGTAGAAGAGACAGCCATCCAAACAGATAAACATAATTAAGGGAAAGCCACTTGAGAATAGAAACTAAAGTGGTGATATATATATATATCAGGGTAGGTTACAGGAATAGGGGAGTGAATAATGAATTTTGACGGAGGTAAAAGAGCAGACAGCAAGTCTCATAGAAGAGGTGATGAACAAGCAGGGCTTTAAAAAACAAACAGGAAGAAGAGGAGTGATGTTTCAAACAGCAGACGGGGTTTATGTTTTCAATGCACCTGGTGGAGGGCAAGGGGGACTGGAAATCAGGAGACGGGAAGAATCTTCAGCAACCCGAATAAGGGAAATAGGAGATACCTCTCTATAAAACCCAACCCAACCCACTGCTGTCTAGTCGATTCCAACTCACAGTGACCCTCTTGACAGGGTAGAACTGCCTCATAGAGTTTCCAAGGAGTATCTGGCAGATGTGAACTGCTGGCCTCTGGTTAGCAGCCGTAGCTCTTAGCCACCATTCCACCAGGGTTTCCATCTTTATATAGACTACATGAAAAGAACTCTAAGACATACTACTGTCTGGAAAACAAGATGTGAAAAAAATTACATTAAAAGCAAGTTTATAAAAAACAAGTTATGCTAAAGACTAAAAATAATGCTATATATATTTTATGGATGTGTGTGTGCCTATAAATGCACACACACACACACACACACACACACACACACACACACACATACATATACACGAATATACATGTATATGTGTATGTATCTCAAACCAAGAACAATCTCTGGGAAGATAGGAAGAAATTAGGATTGGGGGTGGGGCTCAGAGTAGACTAACTTTTTCTGTGATGTTTATTTTTTTTAGTTAAGGAAAATGTATTTGGTAATGCCTATGTAATTAAAGTATAGTTTTAGAAATCACAAGTCTATTTACTTTTCATTACACACATGGCACTTAAGGACGTTGTGTAATGTCCTGCTAGGTCTAGGTTTGGTATTTCAAAGTCAAATGGATTCCATAAAAGTGGAATTACTGATCCAGAAAAGTTAGAGCTCATGCAGTTTAATTCTGTTATTTTACAAATGAGGAAAGGTGAGTTTCTTACAGCGTTTTTGCTTATAGACAGGAGTAAGAAATACATATATTTGGATGGAGAAGCCAGTGTTTCCTAATGTTTTATGGGAAACTATGAAAAACATGTTAAAACACTTTTTTTTCAAAAAATTTACCTGACCCACAGCAAAATGCATTTTCTTGGCAAAAGGCATAGTGCATAAAAACAAGGCTTAAATGTGATGTACTGGAACAGTGTTCAGCTGGTGGCCAATTGATACAGGTTCTACCCTGAAACTACCATGTGACCTTGAAACAAAACAATCTTTGAAAACCTCTGTGTCCTAATCCTAAACCAGAAATCCAAACCAGTTGCCATTGAGTTGATTCACACTCACAATGACACCATGTGTGTCAGAGTAGGGCTGTTTCACAGAGTTTTCAAAGTTGGTAGCATAGTAACTTCATACGGTCATAGAGTCAGCTGTGGATGTGTAAGAGAAAAAAAAGCTTTTCTTCTGGTCCAATACATTTCTGACCATAATTTAAATATCTAGCCAAAACACTGATTCCCCTTTTCATTATGTCTTCCAAAGGACTGTCTCATGGAGTGTCTCTGGTGGACTTTAAAACTTCCAACCTTTCAGCTAGTGGCCGAGCACTTAACTATTTGCACCACTTGGACACTCCTTTCCTCATACTAGCACCTAGAATTTTCCAAGCACTCAGAAAATACTATTCTTTCACCACAGAGCAGAGGGAGCTTCACTTAAGAGAACACAATAAAAAAGACCCATTGCTGTGGAGTTAATTCCAACTGTAGGACTAAGTAGTACCGCCCTGTAGAATCTCCAAGACTGTAAATCTTCAAGGAAGGAAACTGCTACATCTTCCTTCTGAGGCACCACTGGTGGGTTTGAACTGTCCATCCTTCAGTTAACAGCTGAGCACTAATCACTGCACCATCAGGCTTTCTTTCAATGCTAGCCTTAAACTGTACTCTAAAAACTATTTCAAAAGCAGGATGCTAAATCAATTCTCACAGGATCTCTAATTAGAAAAATAGTTTTGGTAAAGCTGAAAAACAAAGCAATAGTAAGGACTCCTTTGGACAATATGGTGAAAGAGGGAATGAGTATGTTGGCTAAAGAAAATATTTAATTTGTGGTCAGAAATGTATTTGTCCAGGAGAAAAGTAAGTTTCTCTTCCTCTTAAATATTGACAGCTGACTGCCTGACCATATAAAGTTACCATGCTGTCAACTGACTCAGTTTGCAGCATCTGTATTTGTGGCTGACATGATGCATTGCGGACTATCTAAGTCCGAGTCACAACATCTCTATTTGATTAAGGTTTATTTTACTAGCACTGAGAGACTCACACATTTAACATCTGCAGGGGCTGCTTCTGAAATTCCTAGCTATAAAACAAGGAAATTCCACAAGATCTGAAATTCCAGAGCAGAGTAACCAACTGTACAGAAAACACATTTGAGGGGCTGGTTGGTAATTGAGCAGTGCTGGGCTTAGGCAGGGCTACACATCTGTCTGTACCTCTCCTCAGCAAGTGTGGGAAGAAGGAACAGGGGGATCCAGAATCCAGCTGGACAGACAAGGCTGGGCTGCTCAGAATGGGCAAGGATCTCCTCAGTTGCCATATGGTTGGGAAGGAGTCAATGTAGCTCACCTCTTAGGTACCAGATTGCTGACAGTAGGCACAAATGAATTGTAAAGCTACTCAAACCTACTGGGGGAGGCCTTCTATAACCTACATGCCCCATCTAAATGAAAATGCCCTTGCCTACAATAGAGGACTCTGCTTCTATACCCAGCAGTAGGGAAAGAGTTAAGTCAAGTGACACAGAACTGTTAAAAACAATGGTTATCCAGCTACTAGAGTAACCAACTAAGGATCTGAATCTTGATTGGTCTGACTTCCAAATCACTGCTTAGCTAATCTATAATGACAGAAAACAAATCACTGGCTGTTTGGAGATGGGGGAGTTGGGGATGGGGTGGGTAAGAAAGCCAAAGCAGGAAAGAGGGGTTTCCAAGGGGCACTAGGAAACTCTTAGGGGTGATGGATGTGTTCTTTACCTTAATTGTGGTGATTGTTTCAGTGACGTATATATGTTAAAACTTCACAAAATGTATGTGGCTTATTGTATTTTACAAAAGAATAATGATCATGCCACTTCATACATAATAGGATGGCTATCTTTTTTTTGAAATGAAAATAATAAGTGCTGGAGAGGATTTGGAGAAACTGGAATGCTTTACATTGTGGACAGGACTGTAAAACAGCACAGCTGCTGTAGAAAAACAGTTTGGCAGTTCCTCAGGAAGTTCAACAGAATTACCCTGTAATCTAGCAATTCTATTCCTAGGTATATACCCAAACAATTGAAAGTGGGGACTCAGACAGATACTTTACCTCAGTGTTCATTGTAGCCAACTACTCAAAAGCTAAAAGGTAGAAATAACTCAAATGCTCATCATTTGGATGAATAAACAAAATTTAGCATAATCATACGATGAGATATTATGTAGCCATAAAAAGAAATGAAGTTACGATCTGTGTGCCAACCTGAGTAAATCTTGAAGAAGCTATGGTGTGACGTAAATCAGTGACAAAGTGAAAAAAATTGTATGATTGCACTTATGGAAGAAGTATCTAGAATGGGCAAATTCATAGAGATAGAAAGTAGAATAGGGATTACCAGAGACTAGGGGCAGGGAATAGGAAGTTATTGTGTAATGGATGTAGACTTCCTGTTTGGATTAATGAAAAAGTTCTAGAAAACAAATAGAGGTGATGGTTGCTCAGCATTGTGAACACATTCAATGCTCCTAAATTGCACACTTGAAAACGGCTACAATATTTAAAAATTTTTGAATATGTAAATGAGAAAAATAGTTAAAGCAGTAAATTTCATGTTATGTGCATTATGTGGCTGCTGTTGTTATGTGTGCTTGAGTGGATTCTAACTCGTAGCAACTCTATGCACAACAGAATGAAATCCTGCCTGGTCCTGCGCCATTCCCCCAATCATTGTCATGCCTGAGCCTATCGTTGCAGCTACTGTGTCAGTATATCTTTTTGAGAGTCTCATCTTTTTCACCGGCCCTCTACGTTATGAAGCACGTGTATTATACCACAACAATTTATTTATTTATTTTTAATGTCAGCTATGTAGAAACTCTATGGGGCTGCTTTACTGTCTGTTATGGAGTCTCTATAAGTCAGAATTAACTTGACAGTAATGAGTTTTTTTTGAAAGTAGATACTGTACCAACATGGGAAAGTTCTCAGAATCAGGTTAAATGAAAGAAAAAAGAAAACAGGGCACAGGATATGTGTTATGGGAATAAATTGGTAAAAACCTGACACTTGTATGAGGTCTGACAACTAAGTTCATGAACTCGTCCTAGACAAAGTGCTACATACCTCATTGCTGAATATCACTAAAGTCACCTTTGAAGTACTCCCCTTGGGAAGCTATGCACAATGTCAGAGCCTAGACCACCCTTTAAAGCAATTTTGGAACTCTTTCTGGAATGGCCATCTCAGAGCTATCATTGTAATACCCTCGATGTTCTGAATGTCATCAAAATGTCTTCCTTTCAAAATTTCCTTTATCTCTGAGTAAAGAAAAAAGTCTCTGAAGGCCAGATCAGGTGAGTAGGGAGGGTGTTCCAATACAGTTATTTGTTTACTGGGTAAAAACTCCCTCACAGACAACTATACAATTAAGTTCATGAACTTGTCACCATGCCACAGTGTGCAATGGCCATTCCAGAAAAAGAGTTCCAAAATTGTTTTGAAGGGTGGACTAGCTGCTGGCATCAATGCATGGCTTCCCAGGGGGAACACTTCAAAGGTGACTGTAGTGATATTCAGCAATTAGGAATGTAGCACTTAGAACAACTAATTTGCAAACTTAATTGTTGGACCTCATATACAGACAAGGAGCAACCAGAATCAAACACAGGAGAAAGAACTCATTCAGTACACTGGGGTGAAGTATTTCCTCAAAAAAAAAAAAAAAAAAATCCAGTAAAGAAAATTAATGATTTTATATTCTATTAATGAAAGATCCCCCCATGTCTGTCAGTTTGTTGCACTGTGGGGGCTTCGGTGTTGCTGTGATGTGAGAAAATACGCTACTGGTATTCAGATACCAGCAGGTCACGCATGGTGGACACGTTTCAGCTGAGCTTCCAGACTAAGACAAATTAGGAAGAAACACTCAGCAGTCTACTTCTGAAAACAATTAGCCAGTGATAACCTTGTGAACAGCAGCAGATCATTGATACAGT
This sequence comes from Heterohyrax brucei, assembly GCA_028571685.1. NCBI lineage: Eukaryota > Metazoa > Chordata > Mammalia > Hyracoidea > Procaviidae > Heterohyrax > Heterohyrax brucei. The sequence continues at coordinate 41,687,672 of CM053157.1, read as the reverse complement.
GCTAGAAGGTAAGCCCACCAGGTTGGAGTATGCACAAAAGATGATTGGGAAAGAGCTGCCTCTTCAAAGTAGAGTTGACCTTAATGACATGGATGCAGTCAAGATCTCAGGACCTCCATTTGCTGATGTGAGAAGAAACAGCTGAGAACATCTATTAATAACTGAAAAGTGGAATGCATGAAGTATGAATCCAGGAAAATTGAAAATCATCAAAAGTGAAATGGAATGCGTGAACATTGATATCCTAGGTATTATCGAATTGAAATGGACTGGTATTGGCCCATTTGAATTGGACAGTTGTGTGGTCTCCTATGCCAGGAATGACAACTTGAAGAGAAATGGTACTGCGTTCACTGTGAAAAAGAATATTTCAAGATCTGTCCCGAAGTACAATGCTATCAGTGATAGGATACTATCCATATGCCTACAAGGAAGACCACTTAATATGACTATTATTCAAATTTATGAAACAACCACTAAGGCCAGAGATGAAGAAACTGAAGATTTTTACCAGCTTCTGCAGTCCAAAATTGATGGAACATGCATTCAGGGCGTGTTGATAATTATTGGTGACTGGAATGAAAAGTTGGCAACGAAGAAGGCTCTGTAGTTGGAAAACATAGCCTTGGTGATAGAAATGATGCCAGAGATTGCATGATAGAATTTTGCAAGATCAATGGCTTCTTCCTTGCAAATAATTTTTTTCACTAACATCAACAATGACTATATCTAAGGACCTTGCCAGATGGAGTGCACAGGAATCAAATCAACCCTATCTGTGGAAAGAGATGACAGAAAAGTTCAATTTCATCAGTCAAAGGAAGCCAGGTACTAGTTGTGGCACAGACCATCAGTTGCTCATATGGAAGTTCAAATTGAAATTGAAGAAAATTAGAACAAGCCCATGAAAGCCAAAGTATGACCTGAGTTTAGAGATCATCTAGGAGGTGAGGCCAAGATGGAAGAGTAGTCAGGTGCTTCCTGTGATCCCTCTAACAGCAAAGACCCCAAAAAACAAATGAATCTATCATGTATGAACATCAAAGAGAAAGCTGAGAAATCTCATTGAGCAATAGGGAAGGGAGAGTAGTTCCAGAAGTGCCCAGGACTGGCCAGACCTGACCCAGCAGGAATTGACTCCAGCCAGCATGGGGAGTAGAGCAGTGGCATTCGGAAGGCATCCTCCTCAGCTGGACTAAGCAGCAGAGAGTCTGAGCAGTGGAGAGACCACTCATGCCTCTAGAACCAGTTAAAAATGGCATTCAATCATAAAAAGCTAAATGACTTGCATCTAATCTACTGCATGTGGATCTGAAACTTTCCTTGGGGATAAACCTCTCCCCTTTTCCAGTACATATCCTTCCTTCTCTGCACTGTGCCCGACTCAGGAGTCTGATGCCATCACCTGGGCTGGAAGTAGGATACCTTATGTGCACTCTTCAGCCATTCTTCTAGACTCAGAGAGGGAACAATTTAACAAACAGGGTGGTCACAGGGAAACTACTGATTGCCCTGAGCCAGGAACTTATGGCAGAAACAGTTCTTTCACCTTGCTCAGGCATAAGGGGCCACTCAGGGGCTGCTGTCAGCCCCCTGCCTTTCTCGGTGCATGCAGTCAGATACTCGTCCTTACATCCATTACCCCTGACCATCTAGGACTGTAGGAGAGAGCCTGCAGCACACACTTGGTGACTAACTACCTGAACACCCTAGCTGAATCCACACAAGAAAAGTAAACAGACTTCTGGGCTTGCAGTCTTAGTAACAGCTCTAACCACCTGCTGAGAGGATGTTAGAGCTTCAGTGGTAGCAATAACAAAAGTACCACACAAAACCAGCCTGTTTGGACATTTTAAAATAAAACAAAAAGAAGCTAGAATGCATTAAACAAACATAAAATAAATAAATATAGCAGCTTACTGATGGCTTAGAGACAACCATCAGTATCAAATCACTTAAAGAGGCAGACAGTGACAGCTACAGAAAGTTCAAAGAATCAGGAAATTTTCCAGATGAAGACAACTTCATGGAATTACTAGAGGTAGGATACAAAGGTTAATATTTAGAACTCATTAAGAGATCAGGAAGGAGATCAGGCAGGGGGGAATAACAGAAGATTCAGAGGATGGTCAAAGATTTGTTGACAGAATTCCATGATACCATGAAAGATGAGAAGATACCTATTCAAGACAGTCACTGAACTCCACAAAGGTAGATTCCAAAAGAAAGACACCAATGCACACTATAATCAAACTTGCCAACACTAAAAATAAGGAGACAATTTTAAAAGTGACTACGAATAAATGAAAAATAATCTACAAAGGGGAGTCAGTAAGAGTTTTTCTATTGTACATAGGGTAAGTATGAGTTGGAATCAACTTGATGGCACCTAATGACAACATCAACAAAAACATGACTTTATATTAATAGAAATTATATTTAATGAAAATTAATAATTTTAAAGACACAGTCTCTGCTTTTCAGAGTCCCTGGGGTACGGGTGTATGTCCTTAGTGGTGCAGTGCCTAAGCTTTCCACTGCTAACCAAAGGTCAGCAGTTCTAACCTACCAGCTGCTCTGTGGGAGGAAAATGTGGCAGTTTGCTTCCGTAATTTACAGCCTTGGAAACCGTACGAGACGGTTCTGCTCTGTTCTATAGTGTCACTAGGAATCAGAATAAAAATGACAGCAGTGGGTTTGGGATAAAAGTGTGGAAGGAGATGCATAAAACTCAAAGTGTGCTGTGGAAAGGGCTATGGTAGCATCCCAGTATAATCCCTTGAGAAAGCTGGACCAAGACTGCGAGCCTTTGACAATTACAGGAGGGTAAAAACATGGCTTCAAAGGCAACTGACAGTACCACATCTTTCAGTGTATCTAATACCAAGAGACTCTCAAGTCCCACTTCTGTATATGTGCAGATTGTACTTTAGAAGGAAATGTGTTAGGAAAAAAATAAGGATGACCAAATCATTTTAGCTCTATCCCACCAAGATGCCTTCTCAGCCATGTCTGGCCTTATGCTTCCAACATCTGCACAAGGAATAGAAACCAGTTGCTGTTGAGTCAGTACTGACTCATGGTGACCTCATCTGTGTCAGAGTAGCACTCTGCCCCATCAGGTTTTCAATGACTGTGATCTTTCAGAAGCAGACAGATCACCAGGCCTTTCTTCCCAAGTGCCTCTGTGTGAATTTGAACCTTCAACCTTTTGGTACTACCAGAGTTCTTAACCATTTACACAGGGAAGAGCATCCTCTAAATTATCTGCCATTGCCAGCCTGAGGTCTCATCTGCCTGATACTACCAAGCTCTGGGTCATTCATGCTGCTGCTCAGAATATTTACCTGGGTCAGTGTGGTCTCACACTGTGTAAAGTATGCCAGGTCCAGCCCCCTTGTCAATATTTATATTTCAATAATATGGTACATTTTTTCCATGAGCTGGATGCCTATTTCTCAGTCTTAGCAAGAGGAAATGGCAATTGCCGCCTTGCTCCCTGATGATGGCATAACTTGACCTGTATGAGCCAGGAAGGGTAACAGCAAGCCATTGATCTTCTTGTGTAATGAGAGTTACAGAAGTATGATTTATTCAGGAAGCAAGGAGAGGTGGAAACTGCATATTTTGTCCTGAAATAGGACAACTGTTAATTAAATTTCAGTACATTGATTCATGAAAAATTACCTCTGTCCTTAAAAATAAAACTGTCTAAAGACCATGGGGTAATGAACAAAAACTTATAATACAAAATCAAGTGAGGAGAAGTATTATACAAAATTGTATACAAATTTTGATTCTAAATATGTAAAGATATTTTTAAGGAGACCTGGTAGCACAGAGGTTAAGTGCTAAGCTGCTAACCAAAAGGTCAGAGGTTCAAATCCATCAATTGCTCCATGGGAAAAAGATGTGGCAGTCTGCTTCTGAAAGATTAACCCAACCCAAACCAAATCAAACCCAGTCCTGCTGAGTTGATTCTGACTCACAGTGACCATACAGGACAGAAAAGAACTGCCCATAGAATTCCAAGGCTATTATCTTTTAGGAAACCGACTACCACATCTTTCTCTCAAAGAGTGGCAGGTGGCTGGAACCACCAACCTCTGAATTAGCAGCTGAAAACTTAACCACTGCTCTACCAGTGCTCCTTCCTCACTGGTAAGACCTTCTCTAAACATTTTCCAGGGGTTTAAAAAAAACATCAGTATCGCTATGCTTTTCAGAGCTCTGTTTCAGCACTTAAGCAGGCAGAAGAAAATTTAGCAGAAAACCTCGGCCAAGGTTACTGGAGGGCTGTGGTCTTCCTCTTTTTCACTGACTCTCCACACTGTCAAGTATGGTGTCCTTCTCCAGGGATGGATCCTGCCTGACAACATGTCCAAAGTATGTAAGATGTAGTCTTGACATCTTTGCTTCCAAGGAGCACTCCGGCTGTACTTCTTCCAGAATAGATCTGTTTGTTCTTTCGACAGTCCATGGTACACTCGACATTCTTCTCCAACACCACAATTCAAAGGTATCATTTCTTCTTCTGTCTTCTTTTTCATTCTCCAGCTTTCAAATGTGTATGATGTGACTGAAAATACCATGACTTGGGACAGGCGCACTTCAGTCTTCAAGGTGACATCTTTACTTTTCAATATTTTAAAGAGATCCTTTGCAGCACATTTTCCCAGTGCAATGCATCTTTTGCTTTTCTTGACAGCTGCTTTCATGGGCTGCTCTAACATAAATACCGCAGAGTGGATGGCATTAACAAAGGAAGGTTTATTTTTACATAGTCTGGTAGACTACAAATCCAAATTCAGGATGTCTGCTCCAGGGGAAAGGCTTTCCCCCTTGTCGGCTCTGGAGGAAAGTCCAGTATTGCATCAGTCTCTGTCCAGGGAGCATCTTGGGGCAGGAACCTCAGGTCTTCTCCCGGTGCTGCTTTCTTTTGATGGTACGAGGTTCCCAATTCTCTGCCTGCTTTTCTTTCCTTTTATCTCTTGCAGGATGAAAGGATTAAGAGTGGGGCAAGCCATACTCCAGGGAAACTCCCCTTACAGTGGAGCAGGGAGGTGATCTGATGAAGGTATTTACAGCCCCACCCTAATCTTTTAACATACAGCTTAGGAAAACCACAAAATGGAGGACAGTCACAAGATATTGGGAATCATGATCCAGCCATGTGGCTACACATATTTTGGGGGGGACACAATTCAACCCATGACAGTGACATCTTTACTTTTCAATATTTTAAAGAGATCCTTTGCAGCACATTTTCCCAGTGCAACACATCTTTTGATTTCTTGACAGCTGCTTCCATGGGTGTTGATTGTGGACTCAAGTAAAATGAAATCCTTGACAATCTCCATCCTTCCTCCATTTATGATGATGTTGTTACTGGCCCAGTTGTGAGGATTTTGTTTGCTTGATGTTGAGGTGCAATCCATATTGAAGGCTGTGGTTCTTGATCTTCATCAGTAAGTATTTCAAATCTTTTTCACTTCCAGCAAGTAAGGTGGTATCTGTGTAACGCAGGTTGTTAATGAGCCTTTCTCCAATCCTGATGCCTTGTTCTTCATATAATCGAGTTTACTGGATTATTTGCTTGGCGAACAAATTTCCTAACTTCAAACCATACACTGTCCCCTGGTTCTGTTCACAGGACTGCCTCTTGATCCGTGTACAGATTCCTTCAGAGCATGATTAAAATGCAAACCCACTGCCACTGAGTTGATTCTGACTTACAGTGACCATATAGGACAGGGTAGAACTGCCCCATAGAGTTTCCAAGGAGCACCTGGTGAATTTGAACTGCTGACCTTTTAGTTAGCAGATGTAGCATTTAACCTCTACACCACCAGGGTTTCCAGAGCACAATTAAGTGTTCTGGAATTCCCATTCTCTGCAATGTTAGCCACAGCCTAAGATTAGACAGACCCATAAAACAAAACAAGACTAAAGGGGCACACCAGACCAGGAAGGGACAGGAAAGCTGAGAATGGGGAACCCAAAGTCGAGAAAGGCAGTGTTAACTTGTTGTGGGATTGGTAACCAATGTCACAAAACAATATGCATACTAATTGTTTAACGAGAAATTTGTTTGCTCTGTAAACTTTGTCTAAAAGAGCAACAACAAAAAAAGAAAAACTTGTAAAACCAATATTTCTAGTAGAAACGGTATGTTTCTTTGTATCAGGTACTGACTTTTTTAAAACTCTTTTTTTTTCACTTTTGCTTTGGCTGCCATAGAGCTCAGAGTTAATTTCCATGTTAGGTTACACTAGCCAAACTAATATATGTGACTAGTGTGCATATATATATGGATGCATATCTAAACCAACCAAACCCACTGTCATCGAGTTGATTCCAACTTATAGCAACCGCATAGGTCAGAGTAGAACTGCCTCATAGGCTTTCCAAGGAATGCCTGGCAGGCTTGAACTGTCAGTGTTCTGGCTAGCAGCTGAAGCACTTGACCACTACGCCATCAGGGTTTCTAGGCACGTACGCATACACACACAGTTGGTATATATGAGTATATGTATCAACCCACTGCCGTTGGGTCAATTCCAACTCATAACAATCCTACAGGACAGAGTTGGGCTGCCCCACAGGGTTTTTAAGGCTGTAACCTTCACAGAAGCAGACTGCCACGTCTTTCTCCCATGAAGCTGCCAGTAGGCTTGAACCGTTGAACTTTTGATGAGCAGCCAAGTGTTTAATCACTGTGCCACTAGGGCACCTTGTATATACATACCTAAGTATAAGAATACTCCCTCTCCCAACACACACGCACACATACACACACACACCCCTCTACCAGTGAGTCCATTCTGACTCATGGCAACCTCATCTGCTACAAAACTGCTATTTAGGGTTTTTTAATTGCTGTAATCTTACAGTCCTTTCTTCTGGCACCACTAGGTGGGTTCAAACTGCCAACCTTTAAGTTAGGAGATGAGTGCTAACGGTTTGGGCCACCCAGAGACCTTATGTACCTACGTATGTATACATCTATACATACGCATGCATATACATACAAGGAGAGAGACAGACAAATACAGCAAAATGTTAACAATTATTAGACCCAGGTGGACAGTCTGCAATCATTCATTATGCTAGTCCTTAAACTTTGCTATATGTTTAAAAATTTTCAAAGTATGTTGGTGGAGGAGGAATGAAGAAGTTCAACATTTTTAATAGTGATCGACCTAAGCTGTAGCAAACCTTATGGTAACTCACTTTCTGGAATCCCAGGTATACCTCAACAACTTAAATAACTGGGCTAAATGTAATCATCTTCAAGAAATATTCACAACAGTCATGAGAAAAATGGAGGAAACCACCACCACCACACCACTTTTATCACTGACATCTTGTAGGACAGTCACACAGCTGCATGGCAGGAAGGTGCAGAATTCCAGAGGCTGGTGCCGCCTGATGTCCAGCATCAACAGGAAAATTCAATACCACAACTCACTCCATGCTCTGCGTACTCAGAGATGCTAGAGTTGGGTTCCTCTTGCAGTGACCAGCAAAGTACATGTGTTGGAATCAGGATGCCAACCCCAAACTGAAGCCACTGTTATTAAACTCATTTGTTACCATATTGGGGCACTGGCAGTTTGGTGGCAGAATTCTCACCTTCATGTGGGAGACCTGGGTTCTGTTCCCAGTGAAGGCACCTCGTGTGCAGCTACCACTCCACTTGTCTATCAATGGAGGATTGCACCTGCTGTGGTGCTGAACGGTTTCAGCTGAGGTTCCACACTGACACAGACCAGGAAGAAAGCTTGCAAACATCATCCCCTGGAAACCCAACGTATCGCAATGATTTTGTCTGCAACTGATGACAGAGATGGGGAGGGACGAGGCAGTGTTTTGTTCCATTGTCTGTGGCACTGCCATGAGTCTGGGATCAGTGTGATGGCAGCTAATAACAAAAATGAGGGGAAATAGGGAATGAGCGATGGCAGAAAGCTTTGTTAATAACAATTCCACCCAAACCTCAAAGACTTTCTGTACAAAACCTGGAGGGAGGCTTCCCAAATGGGCTCCAGGGAGCACTGGTCAAGGGCACAAGTCTGTACTGAAGGGAAGCTTGAGCCCTTGTCCCTTTCTTTGTTTTGTTTTTAATTTATTAGGGACCTTGATGGCACAGTGGTGAAGAGATGGTCTACTAGCTGAAAGGCAGGTGGTGTAAACCCACCAGCCACTCTGTGGGAGAAAGATGTGGCAGTTTGCTTCTGTAAAGATTTACAGCCTTGGAGACCCTATGGGGCAGTGCTACTCTGACCTACAGGGTCGCTAGGAGTTGGAGTTGAGTTGACTACAACAGGAGTATTTTTTACAGAGGGTGCCAGAGGCGGTTGTTGTAGGTAATATACTTTCCACTGCCTTAACCAGGGGTTCTTTTGTCTTAGGATACACGTCTCTTGTATGATACCCTGTATAGATATTTCAGTAGATAGACTAGTATAGATGTGTGGGGGTGTGTGCGCGTGTACCATCTGATACTCAGTTGCAGACTTTGGAAGACACTTGAATCAACTTACTCTCCCTTTGCTCCCCCTGTTTGACCCTCTTGCTTTAGGAGAACCAGCCTTATACAAGAGAGGTTTCAGACTGTGTTCACAGCAGAGTTAAAACAGACACATGAACTCCTTTGCTGCAGTTCTGGGATCAGCTTGCAGCCCCCATGACTGACCAGCCTGGGGAGCCTTCCCATAGCTCACAACCTACTTCTGGGGGAATCCACAAGCCGTGGGCTCCACGGGACAGCCCGGACCACAGTCCCATCTAACTGGCTCAAAGCTGGGAATAAAAGTAGCTTCCCGGAGCTCTCCCCGCTTCCCAAACTCACTCACCCTTCTCGAGCTGCTTCACGCCACCTCATGGCTGCTCAGGGGTCTGTAGCAGAACACAAGTTGCTCCTTTATTAATGCAAAGCCTGGGGGCTCTCTTTGGTCGTCCCCCTCTCTGGGCTGAAAAGCTGGCGTGAGTGCTGGAAGCAGACCCCGGGGACGCTGGGGACTCACGGCCACGATGGCAACAAGTGTGCCTGAAGAGGGATGAATAATTGATTCACTGGAGTGGAATTACTGCTTTGGGACCTGGCCCTTCCTGCACCCCACACCCGTCCGGCCCCAGGGATTATTGCCCTTCTCAGAAGCACCCCCAGCGCCAGCATGAGAAAAATGCAGTGCCTTCCAACTGAGAGAATGTCTGCATACTCAACTTCACATTCAAGTCCATGTGCACAAGACTGAGGAATTAGCACAACCTTGGAAGGTTCCTGTGATGCCTGGCGGGAGGATTGTGAAAGTTTCCCTATCCTGTGCCCCACATAGGGGTCAAAAGGGGACTAAGGGACCCATCTACTGGGGTTTCCAAGCTGAGGGGCTCAGAGAATGAGCCATTCTTTGGCTTGTCTTATTAATTTTTCTCATGGATATTTACTGAGCATCTACCTTCTAACAGTGCTGAGTGAGGGGGACAGTGGGAGATACAGCAGTGAAACACAGCAAGACGTGGCACTGCTCCCATGGAGCCCGCACTTAGGTGGGCGGAGACAGACAAGAAACAGAAATAATACAGTTGGTGGGGCGACGATAAGAGCAAGGATGAATCAAGGGTAAAGCGAGTGATGCAGAAGTTATTCTGGATGTCTTTCAGTTTAGCTCTTTTTACATTAGTCAGGAAAAGTTTTCACTGGCCACTTTTGTTTTTCCGGAAATAGATTGCAAGCTCCTTCCTAGTCTTAGTAACACTCCCCCTGGGCGGCTAGGTACCCACACCAGCACCTAGTCCACCCTTCAAAGCAATTTTGGAACTCTTTCTGGAATGACCATCAGAGCTGTTGTTGTATTATTACCCTTGATGTCCTGAATGCCACCAAAATGTCTTCTTTTAAATATTTCCTTTGTCTTCAGGTAAGAAAAAAAGCCATTGGGGCCCATGTCAAGTGTGTAGGGAGCGTATTCCAATACGGTTATTTGTTTACTGGTTAAAAACTTCCTCACAGACCACTATATAGTTAAGTTTGCGATTTTGCCGCATGACACTGTGTGCAATAGCCATTCCAGAAAAAGAGTTCCAAAATTGCTTTCAACGGTGGATTAGGCACTGGCATCAGTGCACAGCTTCCCGACAGGAGCATTTTGAAGGTGACTGTAGTGACATTCAGCAATGAGGTATGAAGCACCTTTTGTAAGACGAGTGCATGAACTTAATTGTCTGTCCTCATGTATGTATATATGTGTGTCTGTATACACACGTATACATGTATGTCTGTATACATGTATATATATTTGTACATACATATTTTTGGCCTAACTACACGTTAAGAAAGGAAGAGGCATCAAATATACGTGTGTGTATGTGTGTCTGTATACATATATATACATGTGTATATATGAAAACAACATATATATTTGTATATATACATGTATGTTCACACACATACATGTATGTATGTATATATATGAAATATATATATTTGTATATATACATGTATACAGACACACATACACACACACACATACATTTGATGTCTCTTCCTTTCTGAGTCAGATCTGAGTCGATGGCACTTGGCTGTTGGCTCCTTTCCTAATGTGTAGCTAGGCCCAATATAAGCTAGTATGCGTAAAAATACTTGAAAAGTACAGAGTATTATTCAGCCAAAAAAAAGGGAAATGAGCTTTAAAGTCATAAAAAGACATGGAGGAACAGTAAATACATAATGGTGAGTGAAAGAGCCAGTCTGAAAAAGCTACATACGTATGAATCCAACTATGTGACATTCTGGAAAAGACAAACCCATGGAGACAATGGAAAGATAAGTGGTTGTAAGAGGCTCGGGACAGGGGTGAGGGACAGACAGGTGGAGCACAGGCCATTTTGAGGGCAGTAAAACTATTTTGAATATAGTGCTGTAATGGTGAATACATTATATTACGCACTTGTCAGATTTTGTCAAAAAATTTGTTAAAACCTGTAGTTTTGTACAACACGGAGTACAACTAAATGTATACTATGGATTCTAGTTAATAATCGTATATCAGTATTGGTTGATCAACTGTAACCAATTCACTATGGAATATTTAAAAAAAAAAAAAAAAAACAGCTCCAAATAGGGAAGGGGTACATCTGAACTCTTTGTGTAAACTAAAAATTAAAAAAACAAAACAAAACCAGAAAAAACAGACCCACTGCCATTGAGTCGTTTCTGACTCCTAGTGACCCTGAAGGTTAGGGGAGAACTGCCCATAGAGTTTCCAAGGGGTGCTGGCAGATTTGAACTGCAAACCTTCTGGTTAGCAGACATGGTACTTAGCCACTATGCCACCGGGCTTTCCAAAATTGTATAAAAAGTGGTTGAAAGGTAATCTAAAAAATAAAGTACATAAAAAAATTAAAAAAGAAACAAAAAGAGCTTTTTTCTCTTGTCTTTGCCTCAATTTCCAGTTGGTCCCTGAAGCTTTGGATGAGAGTATGTGATTACAAGGACAATTTCCTAGGCATGGAAACTGAGTCACACAATGATCCCCAAGCCATCTGCAGCTGAGTTACTGGTCCTGTCTGCTAGGATGAGCCATGTCTGCTCTGGCTTGGATGCCAGTAGCTGGGTTTCGGTTTGGGTACTCTGTGGGTGACATCCTAGAACACAGGAGTCACACTGGCTCCTGGCTCCCCTGGCTCAGGTTTCCACTACCGGGTGTTAGCTGTCAGCCGGGTAGGCAGTGCCCTCCAGCAGCCAGCAGGCAAGGGACAGGGTCACACTGCTATGGTATTTCCTCCCTTTCTGGTGCAAGCAGCACTCAGGACAGTGGTCTTCTACCAGCTGAGGGGGCAGCAAATCTTCCATTATCCAGACCCCATTCATGGAGCAGGTCTGGCCAAATTCTGGGCATCCTGAAAATCTTGCTCATCCCCCAAGACTAGACAAAAGGTCTCTGAGACTCAGAGGGCCACCTCTGCCCCCACCACTTGCCTGCCTCCAAAGGAGGGTTGGGAGGGGCTGGAATTTGAATGTAGGAAGGAGCAGCAAGTCGGAGGCTGCGAGAATTTGGACTGGGAGCAAACATTTGATGTGCTTGGCTATTAACTGAGAGATTAGAGGTACAAGTCAACCCAGGGATGCCTAGGAAAAAATACCTGGTGATCTGCTTCTGAAAACCAGCCATGAAAAACCCTAGGTAGCACAGTTCTACTCTGACACACATGGTGTCACCATGAATCAGAGTCCACTCTACAGCAGCTACTTTGTTGTTGTTTTTTGTGTGTATTAACCACAAGCAGCTATTCCCTCCTTCCGTCTGGGGTGTACTGCATGGAAACCCTGGTGAAGTAGTGGTTAAATGCTATGGCTGCTAACCCAAAAGCTGGTAGTTCAAATCCATGAGGTGCTCCTTAGAAACTCTAGGGGGCAGTTCTACTCTGTCTTATAGGGTAACTGTGAGTCAGAATTGACCGGTGGCCATGTGTTTGATTTTTTTGGGGGGGGCAAACTACACTCTCAGCTGCTCAATGAGCTGAAATGAAATTTCTCCAAATAAGCCATGGACTTTGGAACCCACTTTTACTCCTCTTTCCTGCTGACCTGACTGCAAATCAGCTTTGCATGGGATTGGACAGTGTGGGGAGGCAGGCAGTGATCACGCTGAAATATGATGACAGGAGCAGCACTGCAAGGACATCAGGGAAGCAAGCCACATGCACAGAGCGGCCATCCGAAAACAATTAGGACAATAAATTTACTAATTGTGGGAGGTAACTTAATAACAAAACCACAATGTTCTCTGCTATTAATCCTAGCCACTGCAGTGGATGCCAGTTACATTTTCTTTGCAGGAGAAATTGTAAATATCAGGGCTGTTTCTTTGTGTTTGTGGAGACAGAGCAGAAAAGCTTTCTTGACTTTTGGCAATCGAAAAATAAAGGTATCCCAGCCTCATACTAATGCAAGAGACCCTAGGGAGCTTAAGCCTGTTCTCAAATAAAAAAGAAAGGAGGGAGACAGGGGTCCTCTCTTACTTGCTGTGTATGATTTGCTGTTGCTTTTGGCAAGAGACTCTCTATTGCTCTTTTATTAAAAAGTTTGAGGTAAAATTCACCAAGCATAAAATTAGTTATTTTAAAGTGTGCAATAGTGTGGCATTTACAATATTCACATTGTGCTGCAATCATCACCTATCTCTAGTTCCAAAATGTTATCATCACCCTAACAGGAAGTCTTCAGTGTGGATTATGCCTGAATGTGAAGAAAATGAAAATTGTCACAACTGGACTGATAGACAACATTGCGATAAATGGAGAAAAATTGTAATTGTCAATAATTTGAGTCTTCTTGGATCAACAGTCAATATCTGCAGAAGCAGCAGTCAAGAAATCAAATAAGTTACTGCACTGGACAGATCTGCTGCAAAAGACATCTCTGATGCACTGAAAAACAAAGACGTCACTTTGAGGACTATGGTGCATCTGATCTAAGCCGTGGCATTTTCAATCATGCCATGTGCATGTGAAAGCTGAACAACGGAAAAGGAAGACAGAAGAATTGATGCATTCGAATTGTGGTGTTGGTGAAGACTATCGAGTCTAGTATGGAGCGCCATAAGAGTGAACAAAAATTTTTTGGAGGAAGTACAGCTGGAATGCTCCTTAGAAATGAAGGATACAGCAAAAGGGACCAATCCCTGGAAAATGATATCAGACTTAGTAAAGGGTCAGTGACAGTGAGGGACAGTTCTTTTTATTGAGAAATAATACTCCATTGTATGGATGTACAACAGTTTGTCTATCTAGTTATCTACTGAAGTACATCTTGGTGCTTCCAACTTTTGGCAATTATGAGTAAAGCTGCTATAAGAATTTTTGTGCATATTTGTGTGTGACGTATGAGGTCTGACAATTATGGTCTTAAACTTACCACTATGTGCTTATGCTGGCAGCAGTGTACAAACAACTGGGTAAGGTTTCATAACCCTGGTGTATCAGTGTCTCACAGCTGTGTTTATGTTGACCTGCGGTGGCATCTTGCTGTGTGGCATTCATTACTGTTGTTGCATGTTTTTGTGTGCCATCATGAGAATATCACAGCTTGCATTGGAGCAATGAACAAACATTAAATTTCTTGTTAAACTTGGCAAAAGTGGAAGTAAAATCAGGGACATGTTAGTCCAAGTTTATGGGGATAATGCCGTGAAGACTATGGCAGTGTACAAATAGATCAAATGTTTTTCTGAAGGGATAGAAAGCGTCACTGATGAAGAGAGTTCAGGGCGGCCAGTAACAAGTGGAACTGACGAAAGCGTTGCAAAAGTTCACTGAGTTGTGCATCAATGTCATCGGCTGATTATGAGAAACATAGCAGACCAAAGAAACATTGATAGAGACACAGTTAAGAAAATCTTCACCGAAAATCTTGGCACGAGAAAAGTGTGTGCAGAAATGGTGGCGAAGGAGCTCACCGATGAACAAAAGCTAAGGAGAGTCGATATTTCCCAAGACCTTGGTCAGAGACAAGACAATGTTTCAGGCAGTGTTGTCACTGGTGATGAAACCCGGGTGTACCAATAGGACCCTGAAACAAAGCATCGAAGTGCACAGTGGAAGTCAACCAATTCGCCAGAACCGAAAAATTTCTATCAGTCCAAATCACAAGTCAAAACGATGTTGCTTAACTTTTTTGATATCAGAGGGATTGTTCCTTGGGACTGTTTGGAAGTGCTGAAAAGGCTGCATGAAAAAGTTAGATGAAAATGACCTGAACTTTTTGCTAACAACTCACGGCTCTTGCATCATGACAGTGCACCCTCCCTACTCATCTGATCTGGCCCCCAACGACTTTCTTCTTTACCCCAAAATAAGGGAAGTATTGAAAGGGAGACATTTTAATGACATTCAGGACATCAAAGGTAATATGATGACAGTTCTGATGGCCATTCCAGAAAAAGAGTTCCAAAATTGCTTCAAAGGGTGGACTGGGTACCAGCACTGGGGCATAGCTTGCTAAGGGGAGTACTTTGAAGGTGACTGTAGTGTTATTCAGCAATAAGATAGGTAGCACTTTTTCTAGGATGAGTTCGTGAATATAACTGTTGGACCTCCTAAGTTTTGAATTCATTTGGGTAGCACTTTTTTTATTACTGAAAATTTCAAATATACGCAACAGTATGGAAACTAGTATAATGAACACCCTTGTATTCTTCAACAAATTCCAACTCATAGCCAATCTTACAAGTTTTACTCTTATTGGAGTTTTGAATCTTTGGGTGTTCCCTAATTCTTTCTCTAATGAGATGGAAAATACATGGTAAATAACCACAATAAATCAATAGTCTCATCCAGAGGTGACCTTGCCTTCTAGGGAAATTTGGAAAGACGATATCTGAAGACAGTTTGATTGCCAATAACTAGTGGCAGGAGAGGATCGATTTGCCAGTGGCATCTAGTGGCTAGAGGCCAAGATGCTGCTCAGCGTCCTATAGAGTGCAGGATGGCTCTGACACTGAAGAGTTATTTGGTAATAGTGCTGAGGTTAGGGAACTGTGCACTAAACAAAAAATGAATATTTTTCAAAACAAAATACATTGAGAAAATTGACTTTAAATAAAGCAAAAACTGCATTTTCCAGGATGAAAAATGTTTTAAATACCATAGGTTTGACGGCTTAAAGGCCATTCATGGTACACAAGCTAGAATACCAGTAAGAAACCGGTTGAAGGTGGTTATCTCTGCTGAGGCGAACTGGGTGGCTGGAGGGCAGGTTGAATAGAGAGTCTTTCTACTATACGCCCTTTGTCTTTCATATTTTAGAATGCGTGCATGTGTTACCCACTTAAAACAATGTGTTTTTTACATGGAGTGCATGTATGCTTTCAAAGGCTCAGAAAGCACTAAGTTATTATTTTAAAACATGCTTTTAAAATAACTATTTAAGACCAAAAGGCTCTTCTGAAAAGGCTTTTCTGAGCATTGTGTGGCTGTCATACACCAATGTGGTTCAGCGGAACTGTGGCCATTAAGGGAATCAGAAACACGTGGACAAGGTGGCAGGTTGGTTCCTGCATGATGGATCAATTGTGGGAGAGTGAAGCTAAATGAGATGGTCCCCATTACAAGCCTCTGACACTAATGAGCCCTCACTCAACTCAGGGGACCAAGGCCAGGCAAGGACCAGGAGGGGTGGGAGTGATCGCCCTGCAGGTGGCCCCATCGGGTGCACCGTGATCTTCCTAAGGAGGCCGTCCTGAGTTTATAAACTACCGGGGAAGGGAGACAGACCCCTGGCTTCTAGGCCTCTCTGAAAGAGCTCCAACTTGTCCCATGCCTTCTGAAACCTCACCTGACAGTGTCAACCCCCGTTCTTAAGACTCCCAGTGGCTTCCTAGTGCTACTGGGAGGGGTAAAGATGCAGCCTGTCTGGGTGAGCCCTCAGGCCCTACAGGTCTTGCTGCTCTCACCTTTATCCTCATCTTCCTCATGCTCCCTCTGTTCTGGAGACTCCAGCTACTGGATCCTTTTTAAGCAAAAGGTAGGTGGTTCAAGTCCCACTCAGGTGCCCTGGAAAAAAGACCTGGCAACCTATCTCCAAAAAAATAGTCATTGAAAATAGCAGGAAGTGCAGTTCTACTCTGACACACCTGAGGTTGCTATGAATCAGAATTGAGTTGATGGCAACTGGGTTGTATTTGCTATGTCATTGACCATGGGGGCTTTGCATATGCTATTCCTTCTACCAGCAACACTCTTCCTTACCTAGTTAATGTCTACTCATTCACGTCTCCTCCAGAAGCATTCTCTGATTCCCTTGTAATAGGTTAACTCAGTCCTCGGATCTTCCTGCCCCCCAGAGTTTAGCAGAGATACACTGGCATAGTGTTTGTACAATCATGTGATAAGCATGTTTATTTGATAGACTGTAAGCTCCATGAAAACAAGGTCTGAGGTTCTGTGTCAGCTTGACCCTGGAGCAGCTTCTGGCATGTACTAAACGGGTAACAGTTGCCATCAAGTTCATTTTGATTCATGGGGACCCTGTGTGTGCCAGAGCAGAACTGTGCTCCATGGGGGTTTCAGTGGCTGATTTTTGAGAAGTAGATCATCAGGATTTTTTTCCCCTCTACTTCTGTGTGGTCTTATACCATCGACCTTTTGGTTAGTAGCAGAGAATGTTTGCATCATCCAGAGGCTCCGAACCAGGCACAAGCTCTTGCTTATCAAGGTGCTCAATAAATGTTTGCAGGGTGGGCTTCCCACGTCTGTCCTTGTGCCCAGATGGATACTTTTTTTTTTTTTAACTTGACCATTTTGCCTAGGTTTCTATCAGCATGAGCAGAAATGGAAACTGAAAGAAAGAGCTATTTGCTTCATGTAAGGTTATTATACTCTTTCAGCTGTTCATACACACATACACACACACACTTCTCAGCTACTGAGATCTCTTGTTGAAGCCCAAAGTGGTAGAAGTGTAAGAAACTGTTAGAAATGAGAAAGATGTATGTGGTGTTGAAAAGTAAATTGATGAGGAGTAGGAACGTGTAGGCTTCCCAGTAAGGTGAGATGCTGGGCTGCTGCCGAAGCCCTGCTGAGCCCCGGACTGACTGGACAGGTGTGTGGGTGCCCAGGAGACCACCCAGAGGCCCTGAGGACATTTTTTCTCCACAAACCTCCTCTGAAACATTTCTCGGAGGAAAGGCAGGTGTGGCAGGCACTACTTCTGAGGTTGCAACAGCCACAGGCTGAACAGAAAAAGGAGGAGTTGCTCCCAGAAAATCCAGCCAAGTAGCACAGCTTCTTTTAAGTGCATGATGGTTGCGACACTTGCAGCTAGAAGTTGTCTGCCTGTGTGTCCAGTAAGGCTACTGAAGTTAAGGAATCAAAGAACTTTCTACTCCCAGACAGTCACTCCAGTGTCACCGTATTAGCTTCCTAGGACTGCTGTAACAAAGTACCGCAGAGTATTTGGACGGCTTGTAAGCACAGAGATTTATTGTTTCCCAGCTCTCGAGACTTGCTATTGTTAGGTGCTGTTGCAGCAGTTCCAATTACGGGACCCTACCCATAACAGAAAACACTGCCCAGTTCTCACAATAGTTGCTATGCTCGAGCCTATGGTTATGCTGCAACTATGACAGTCCATTTAATTGAAGGTCTTCCTCTTTTTTGCTGACCCTCTAGCTTACCAAGCACAACGTCCTTCTCCAGGAACTGCTTCTTCCAGATAACATGTCCCAAGGATGTCAGACGGAGTCTCATCATCCTTGCTTCTAAGGAGCATTCTGCCTGTACATCTTCCAAGATAGATTTGTTTGTTCTTTCGGCCACCCATGCTATAGTCAATATTCTTTGCCAGCACCATAACTCAAAGACACCAAGTCTTCTTCGGTCTTTCTTTTATCAGGTAATGTCGTGTTATCTGTGTATTGCAGGTTGTAGCTAGTCTTTCTCCAATCCTGATGCCGTGTTCTTCTTCATATAGTCCAGCTTCTTGGATTATCTGCTCAGCATAAAGATTGAATAAATTGCGATGAAATGACACAAACCCCAAACTTTCCTGATTTTAATCCACGCAGTATCCTCTCGTTCTGTTTAACTGAGTGCCTTTTGCTTTATATATAGGTTCTACAAGAGCACAATTAGGCATTTTGAAATTTTCATTCTTTGCAATGTTGTACTTAATTTGTTATGATTCACACAGTCAAAAGCCTTTGAATAGTCAGGGAAATACAGGTAAACATCTTTCTGGTATCCTTTGCATTCAGCCAAAATCCATCTGACATCAGCAATGATACCCACTTGCCGTGGATTGAATTGTGCCCCTCCCCACCACAAATGTGTGTAGCAATTTGGCTAGGCCATGATACCTGGTATTGTGTGATGTTCCTATATGTTGTAAATTCTGACTCTCTAATGGTAGTGAGGGAGGATGGGCAGTAGATATGTTAGTGAACCAAGTCAAAACCAAACCCACTGCCATAGAGTCAATTCCAACTCACGTGTTGGTCAGGCAGGACTCAATCTATCTAAGATTGTATTGTGCCTTGAGACAATATCCTGGAATATAAAGGAAAGGGAAGCAAGCAGAGTTGAGGGCCTCGTACCATCAGGAAAGAAGTGATACTGGGAGCAGAGTACATCCTTTGGATTCATCGTCCCTGCACCACAGAAGATCCAAAGCCAACACAGAAAGACTTTCCCCGGAGCTGATGCCCTGAATTTGAACTTTTAGTCTACTTTTCTGTAGGAAAATTAATTTCTCTTTGTTAAAGCCGTCCACCTGTGGTATTTCTGTTATGGCAGCACTAGACGACTAAGACACTCTTGTCCCAAGTCTTCTTTTATATCTGGCTTGAATTTCAGTAGTTCCTTGTCAATGTATTACAATAACAATTTTTAAATTATCTTCTGAAAATTTTTACTTGGATGTAATATTAATGATACTGTTCTATGATTTTTGCATTCCATCAGATTGCCTTTCTTTGGAATGGCACATACATTGATGTCTTCCAGTCAAGTGGCCATGTAGCTGCCTTTCAAGTTTCTTGGCATAGCTAAGTGAGAGCTTTCAGCATTGCATTTGTTTGCTGAAATATCTCAGTTGGTATTCCATCAACCCTGGAGCCTTCTTTCATCCATGTCTTCACTGCAGCTTGAGGATCTTCCTTCAGTGCCATCAATTCTTGATCATGTGCTAAGTCCTGAAATGATTATGTTATCAAATTCTTTTTGATTCAGTGACTCTATGTATGCCTTCCATTCTCTTTTGATGATTTCTGTATTGTTCAGCTTTGTCCACAGAATCCTTCGGTATTGTAATTGAAGCCTTGAATTTTTTCTTCAGTTCTTTCAGTTTGAGCTGTACTGGGTATCTTCTTCCCCTTTTCACTATAATACTTCATCTTATCAAGCTGCCTTTTGAAATCTTCTGTTCAGCTTTTTCACTTCGTCACTTCCTCTTTTCACTTTTGCTGTGCTATGTTCAACAGCAAGTTTATAGTCTCTCTTGACATTCATTTTGATCTGGTCTTTCTTTTCTGTCTTTTTAATGACCTTTTGCATTCTTCATTTATGTTGTCCCTTATGTCATCCTACAACTTACCTGGTCTTTGGTCGTTAGTGTTCAGTGCATCAAGTTTATTCTTGAGGTGGTCTTTGAATTCAGTTGTGTGTGCTCAAGGTCATATTTTGGCTCTCGTAGACTTGCTTTAATTTTCTTCAACTTCAGCTTGAACTTGCATACAAGCAATTAATGGGCTGGTCTTCAATTGGCCCTTGGCTTTGTTCTGACTATGATATTGAGCTTTTCCATTGTTCTTTCCACAGATGTAGCTAGTTTGATTCCTGTGTATCACATCTGTTGAGGTCCACATGTCTAGTCACTGTTTACATTGTTGAAAAAAGGTATTTCCAATGAGCAAGTCTTCAGTGTTATAAAATTCGATTATGCCATCTCCCGTGCCATTTCAGTCACAAAGGCTGTATCTTTCAACTACTAATCCTTCTTTGTTTCTAAATTTTGCATTCCCATCACCAGTGAATAGCGAGGCATTTTGATTGCATATTTGATCAATTTCAGATTGCAGAAATTGGTAAAATCTTTAATTTCTTTGTCTTTGGCATTAGTTGTTAGTGCATAAATTTGAATAACAACCACATTAACTTGTTTTCTTTATATGCATATGGATGTATCCTGTCACTGACAGTGTTGTATTTCAGGTTAGATTTTGAAATGTCCTTTTTGACAACACATGTGACATCATTTATCTTCAATTTTTCATTCACAGTTAGTAGGCCATATAATTGTCCTACTCAGAATGGCCAATTCCATTTCATTTTAATTAAATAAAGCAAAAAACAAACAAACAAAAAAACCCAAACCAGTTGCCATCTAGTCAATTCTGACTCATAGCTACCCTATGGCACAGAGTAGAATTGCCCTGTAGTTCTGGTTTCCAAGGAGTGGCTGACAGATTTGCACTAACTCTTTCGGTTGGTGTCGTAGATTGAATTGTGTTCCCCCAAAAATATGTGTAGAATTTGGCTGCACCAGGATTCTCTGTGTTCTGTGGTTACACTCCATTTTGTGATTTTTCTGATGCTGTAAATCCTAATCTCTGCCTGTGGTTAACAGAGTGGATTATGTTAGAGCTGTTTACACAGCTTTATAAGATCACCTCCCTGCTCCATTGTAAAGGGAGTTTCCCTGGAGTGTGGCTTGCACTACCCTTTATCTTTTTATTCTACGAAGGATAAAAGGAAAGGGAAGCAAGCAGAGAATTGGAAACTTCACACCATCAAGAAAGCAGCACTGGGAGAAGAGTGTGTCCTTCAGACCTGAGGTTCCTGCACCAAGATGTTCCCTGACCAAGGACTGATATAACCCAAAGACATTCCTCCAGAGCTGACAGAGTGAAAGCCTTCCCCTGGAGTGGACATCCTGAATTCAGACTTGTAGCCTACTGTACTGTGTATGAATAAGCTTGTTAAAGCCATCCACTTGTGATATTTCTGTTAGAGCAGCACTAGATAACTGAAACAGTTAGCATCCGAGCTCTTAACCAATACACTAACAGGACTTCCTCAGCTCACTAATACCTGGGATATCAATCTTCAAGCATTCTGTTTCATTTTTGATGACTTCTATTTGTCCTGGATTATACCTTGTACCTCCCATATTGATAGATGTCTGCAGCGGCTGCTTCTCACTTTGAATCATGCCACATCAGCAAATCATGATCGCGAGAGTTTTACTCCCTCTACATCGTTAAGATCGACTCTACTTTGAGTGGGCAACTTTTCCCCAGTCATACTTCGAGGGCTTTTCAACCTGAGGTGCTCATCTTCTGGCAAAATATCAGACACTGTTCTGGTGCTGTACATAAGGTCTTCACTGGCCAGTTTTTCAAGAATTAAATAGCCAGGCACTTCTTCCTAGTCTGTCTTAGTCTGGAAGCTCCCCTGAAACCTTCCCACTGTGGAT
Source organism: Heterohyrax brucei (assembly GCA_028571685.1). Taxonomy (NCBI): domain Eukaryota; kingdom Metazoa; phylum Chordata; class Mammalia; order Hyracoidea; family Procaviidae; genus Heterohyrax; species Heterohyrax brucei. The sequence continues at coordinate 41,665,696 of CM053157.1, read as the reverse complement.
AGCCCTGGTAGTATTTGAAATACCGATGTCATAACTTCCAGGATCACAGCAACATGCAAGCTACCACAGACACACAGACTGGTGACGAGACCCAGATCCCAAATCAGGGTGTCAGCTATGTTGATTCCTTCTGAGGCCTCTGAGGGATAATGTGTTCCACGCCTTTCTCCTACATTCTGGTGATGGCTGGTGGTCCCTGGTGTTCGTTGTGTAACCTGAGGCTACAAACCTGTACACTTCCGTTACTCAGAAAAGACTGCCTTAAACTAGCCTGAGCCAAATCTGGCCCATCTCTCATGTGCCAAAGAGCCAGCTATGACTGTTAATTGACCTCAACAGAGGACACAGCAATAGGTGGAATGAATTAGGAGGAAAATCATCACCCAGTCCCCCCTCTGAAGACAAGGGTCTGACAAGAACGATGTCATTTCCCATTTCCTGGCTGCCATAAGTCCTGCAACATCTTTCTATGTATTCTTTCCAGGATTTTCCCACTCTAGTTCACTTTCACAGCTGGCAGCTGCCCAGATCACGTATAAGTCCAGCTTCCCTATAGCTGGAGGAGTCTAATCTGAGGAACTTTCTCCCAGCTCCTTGCTCCAAGTGTTGCAGTAAAGTTATTTTCTCATTACCAAATACCAGTGTCCAGGTCATGGGCAAGTCTAAGTGATTAAAAAAGACCCACTTTCCTGGGTTGGGCAACACTTGGTCATCTTCCCTCCTTATCTGTCTGTGTCTCTTCTCCTCTTTTATAAGGATGCTGTTCAGATGGGATTAGGACTCACCTTGCTCCTATAATTTAACTGATAACTCCTGTAATTACTCTGATAATTTAGTATATTAATTGATAACATCTTTAATGGAATCCCTGGGTAGTGCAAACTGTTAATTTTGTTAGTTGCTAACTGAAAGTTCAAGTCCAACTATAGGGATTTTGGAAGAAAGTCCTGGGTATCTGCTTCAAAAAAAAAAAAAAATCATCAGTTGAAAACCTTATGGAACACAGTTCTGCTTTGACACACATGAGGTTACCATGAGTTGAAACAGACTTGAAAGCAACTGGAGTTAGGACTTCAGTCTACCTGGTTTCTTTGTTTGTTTTTTGCCACATTACCCATCCTTAAGTGTAAACTTCCATGGCATCAGTTATGTTCACCATGTTGTACAGCCATCATCACTATCCATTTCCAAATGGTTTTCATCACCCAAAACAGAAACTCAGCACCACTTAACCAGTAACTTGATACCTTCCCCTCCCCCTGCCCCCAGTAGCTACTAATAAATCTTTGTCTGTATACATTTTCCTAGTCTAGATATTTCATGAAACTGGGATCATGTAATATTTGTCCTTTTGTGTCTGGTGTGTTTCACTCAGTATCTTGTTGTCAAGGTGTTGCAGCGTGTATCAGAATTTCATTTGTCTTTGTGACAAACATTTTGTTGTACGAATAGACCACATTTTATCTGTTGGTTGTTGATGGACACTTAGGTTGTTTCTACCTTTTGACCATTGTGAGAAGTGCTACAGTGAACACTGCTGTACAATCACCGTCTCTTTGGGGGGACACAATTCATTCCCTAACACTCACTGTGTCAGGGAGACCTTCCCAGGCCACCTTTTTCCTTGCAGCCCATGCCATGGCCTTCCTGCACTCACATTCCTCTTTTCCTCCATGCTTTATTTCTTTCCTGAGGATGGATGGTTCTCTAAGCCCGTGCAGGCTGCTGAATGTTTAACTCTCTAGCCCCTGGAATGTTAGCTGTGGTGAGGGCAGAGATTCTCACTGCTCTGTCCCCAGCTTCTAGAACTGTTAGTTGCCATGAAATTGGTTCCAACTCATGGCAACACATGCACATCAAAACAAAACATTGCCTGATCCTGCACCATCTTCACAGTCACTGAAAAGCTCAAGACCACTGTTGTAGGCACTGAGCATTTTGAGTGTGTTCCAACCTAGGAGGCTCATCCTTCAGGCACTGTGTCTGGCAATATTCTCTTGTGATCTGTTGGGTTTTCACTGACTAATTTTTGGAAGTAGATCACCAGACCTTTCTTCCTAGTCTGTTTTAGTTTGGAAACTTTGCTGAAGTGTCCACTGTGAGTTACCCCACTGATACGAGAAATCCTTGTGGTGTAGCTGCCAGCATCGGAGCAACATGCAGGCCACCATAGTACAACAAACTGACAAAAGGATGGGGGCTCTTGGTGTGAAGTAACATTTACTGCCTGCCCTGAAGAATGAGCGTACCAGGTGTCCTCAGAAAGCTGCGTTTTGGAAAATGACTTACACTTATTCAGCCTCATTTTAAGACACTACCGGCAAAAAAGCACTAGGTGATCCAAACCCATATTTAGCTACAAGTGAATGAAAATACATACATCGTATCACAACTGACCTTGAGACAGACAAGATGCACTGTAGCTGGCCTGGGAGCCCTGGCCGTTGCCACGATAACGACACCAGCTAGCGCCTTTCTCTGAAGCCAGAAAGTTGAACAAACTCTTTACTGATAGATTGACTTTTATTTTTTTTTTAAATAGGCTTTATTTTACAGCTACTCAGCATCAGAACACCTCACATTAGAGGTTTAATAATTACATATTGAGTGAGAAATTGAAGGGTCTTAGCAGAATGCACTCAACAGCAACAAGTTTGAGTGTTTTGTTGATTTATTCATTTAGAGTGGTAAAGAGGTTGGTGGTATAGTGATTATGAACTCAGCTACTAACCGAAAGATCAGCACTTCAAAGCCACTAGCTTCTGCTTGGAAACCCTACAGGGCACTTCTAGTCTGTTCTATGGTGTCACTATGAGTTGCAATCAACTCAACAGCAATGGGCTTGTGTCTTTGTTTAAAGTACTCTCACAACAATTTATGCAGACACACCAAGGATCATGAAGACGACACAGGACCGGAAAATGTTTTGCTGTATGTAAGGCTGCCGTGAGTCAGAGTCCACATGACGGCAAGTAACAACAGCAGGAAGGCACGTTGGTTTACTGGGAGTCACACTGTCTGGGCAAGTCAACAAGGGATGGCCAGCCCAGACTTTTGTTGGTGTTTCTGGTTTGCTATCTTGAAAGTCTGGACCACGCAACTGGCTGCCCAGGGCTCACACTTCCAGTAGCCTTTATATAACCACCTGGCTGTGTTTCAGATCCTCCGTGGTTCCTCTCAGCTCCGTTCTGCAGCTCTTAATCTTCACGCTGACCTTCTAGTTCTTGGTGGCCTGTCCAGAGATCCTTGCTCAACTTAACTCTACTTGTGTTGCCCCAACTATTTCTCTGCTTGCTTCCTTCTATCAGCAACAGTCACCACCCACACAAGGCAAGAGACACAGTTGCCACCAGCCAAAGTCCCAACAGAGGCGCTGGTGGACTGTCCCACTTTCCCTTGGCCTCTCTTCTGGGAGAAAGGAAGAGACCTCAGTTTGATTTTTCAAGCAGATATTCTGCTTAGACTCAAAACAAACAAACATCTAAACCAGTGATCGTTGAGTTGATTTTGACTCATGGCAACCCCATGTATGTCAGAGTAGAACTGCACTCCATAGTTTCCAGTGACTGATTTTTTGGAAGTAGATCACCTGGCCTTTCTTCCGTGATACCTTTGGAGGGATTTGAACTGCCAACCTTTTGGTTAGTAGCCAGTTACCCTTTTGTGCCACCCAGAGATTCAGACAGGCTTTATGTCCCGAGCTTCACGCTTCCATGAGTTGGCCAGTGGAACACACTACCACCCACTTCCACACTTAGCACCACTTTTTAACCCTCTCTTTCCTTGTCAGTCTTCCCTAATCAGCCCACTGAGTCCTTGAGGGCTTTAATATCACTTCAGTCTCAGCTTTGAGCAGCGTGCCTGGTGCAAGGTAGAGAAGCCTCATGCAGTGGTTGGATTATAACCAGCACATTGTTTGGAGAGGAGACATATCACAGCAGTTGGGGAACCTGGTTTTCTGACCTGGGTCTGAGACGACCTTGGGGGTGAGGGCAGTTACAACGACCTCTGAGCCTGAAGACTGTGATGCCCCAGGCGTAGTCCCTCAGCTGGTTATACTATGGTGATACTCCACAATGTTTACATGTGTTCTGCACCACAACCTGTACCCCCCACCCCCAACCTCCGTGTGTGTTGGAATCCTGACCCTTATACATATAGATGTAATCCTGTTTGGGAATAGAGTTCTGTTATGGATTGAAGTGTGTCCCCCCAAAAATGTATGCAACAATTTGGCTGGGTCATGATTCTCAGTAGTATGTGATTGCTCTCCATTTTGCTGTGTTGTAAATCCAAATCTCTGCCTGTGGTTAATAGATTGGATTATGCTAGAGAGGATTAGGGTGAGACTGTAACACCTAATGTAAAGGGAGTTACCCTAGAGTGTGGCTTGCACTACCTTTTATCTTTTTATCCTACATGAGGTCAAAGGAAAGGGAAGCAAGCAGAGAGTTGGGGAGCTGAGCACATCCTTGGGAAATGACTGGGGTCCCTGTGACTCAGAAGCTTCCAGTCTAAGGGAAGATTGACGACAAGGACCTTCCTTCAGAGTCAGCAGAGAAAGCCTTCCCTGGAGCTGACACCCTGAATTTGGACTTTTAGCCTACTGGACTGTGACAAAATAAAATTTCTGTTTTTAAAGCCATTTGCTTGTGGTATTTTTGTTAGAGCAGTGCCAGATAACTAAAACAGGTTTTCTTTGTTAAGTTAACGAGTTCATATCGGTGTAGGATGTGTCTTAAACCTAATCCCTTTTGAGACATAAAAAGAGCAGCTCAGGTGCAGAAGCAAGCACAAATAGGTGCGAGATAGATATCAGGCGGAAGTCTCCAAGGGACACTGAGGTGAGCACCAGAGAAGCTGAGACAAGGGTCTTCCCTCCAGAGCAGAAAGAGAGAAAGAGATGCTTCCCCCAGAATCAGTGCCTTGGCTCAGATGTCTAGCCTTCTGATCTTGAGGAAATACATTTCTGTTTAAGTCACCCATTTGCGGTATCTCACTACAGCAGCACTACAAAGTTGGGACAGTGTGAGAAGAAAAATAATTTTGAGCAAAATTTTCCCTTGCTGTTGGAGATCAACGAAATTGGTGGCAGCTCAGTTCAATGGATTCTACCTAGTAACCAGGACATGTCCAGTCTGGTCCTTCTGCTGGTGCCATCTGTAGGCATCCAATTCTTTTTTGCTGCCCTTTTCGTAATTTTTCTTTTTCTTTCTTTCAATCGTGCATTGGGTGAAAGTTTACAGAGTAAGTTAGTTTTCCATTTGATGGTTTGTAAGCAAAGTGTTCCATGACACTGGTTTCATTCTCCGCAATGTGCCAGCCTTCACTGCCCTTCCTAAAAAGATAAATAAACAAACATTTTCTGGGCCTCTGTCATCTTCATAATCATCAGTATGTTTGAGTCCATTGATGTGACTGTCCTTTAAACAAAAAAAGCCAAACCTGTTGCTGCTGAGTTGATTCCAACTCATAATGAACATATGGGACACACTAGAACTTCCCCATAGAGTTTCCAAGGAGCAGCTGGTGGATAAGAATGCTGACTTTTTGGTTAACAGCTAAGCTCTTAACCACAACACCACTTTCCTTCCTGGGTTCCCCGTTTTCTTTTGACCTGATTTTCTGTGCCTTTCTGTCTTGCCTTCTAGTATTTGCTTTTGGGCAAATGTTGCCCTTCTGATCTCCTATAATTCACTGTTCTCTAAGAAGCATGTCTCCCTCAGGCGTTACTCTTTATTTTATGAAACTGTCGATGAGTTGGTGGAAAGGTAGTCTCTGGGAATGGCTTTAGTGTCAGTTCAGAAGGGTGTCTGTCTTAGGGCTAGAGTCTTAAGTGATCCTCCAGTCTCCATCAGAGCAATAAGTCAGGTGTCTTGTAGGTAGAAGTATTTACCATCAAACCTGTATGAAGGTGGGTATGCTCCCTCAGACTCTCTCACACCTGTGTATCCATTTGTAAATTATGTTTGTTAATACTATTGTTGCAGGATTTTTTTATGATGTAGTAATTACCATTGCTGGCCTTTGTTCTTGCATTTCTGCTTTATGCTTTGCTGACATCCCCCATGTTGCGTATTGCCTTTCCTTTTACGAATATTAACATGTAGCTCTTCTACCTATTTGGTAATTTTCCCTTCCTCTCCCTTCCATTGGAAACCCTGATGGTGTTAGTGGGTTAAATGTCATGCCTGCTAACCAAAAGGTAGGCAGTTAAATTCACCAGGTGCTTCTCAGAAACTCTATGGGGCAGTTCTACTCTGCCATACCTGAGCCAATGACAGTGGGTTTGGTTTTTGGGTTTTCTCCTTCACATCTATTGTAACCATTAAAGATTCTTTTTGTTTTTTTCAGTAAGTAAACTTCTACTTGTTTCTTTTTGTTGTCTTGTATAATATTTGGCCTTTTGTGATTGGCTTATTGCACTCAGCATAATGTCCTCCAAATTCATGTTGTGAGATATTTTACAGATTTATCATTGTTCTTTGTTATTGTGTAGTACTCCACTGAGTGCATGCACCACAGTTTGTGAATCCATTCATCTGTTGATGGAAATTTAAATTGCTTTTGTCTTTTTGCTGTTGTAAAAATACTGCAGTGAACATGGATAGGCATATGTCTCTTCATGTCACAGCTCATTTCTTGAGGGAGTGGGCTTACTGGGTCATATGGTATTTCTATTTCTAGCTTTTTATGGAAACATTGTATTGTTTTCCACGGTGGTTGTACCATTTTACATTTCTACCAACAGTGCACAAGAGTTCTAGTCACCCCGAAACCTCTTTAAACACTTGTTATTTTCTGTTTTAATTATTTATTTATCAGTGCCAAGACTGTCAGAATGAGGTGGTATCTCACTGTAGTTTTGAGTTGCATCTCTCTAATGGCTACTAGGGAAAACTGTTTGCCCAGTGGTTAAGAGCTACATTAAGCTACTGCTGCTAGCTACAAGGTTAGCAGTTTGAATTCATCAGCCACTCTTGGAAACCCTATAGGACAGTAATACATTGTCCTATAGAGTCATTATGAGTTGGAATTGACTCAGTGACAGTTTTTTTGTTTGTTTTTTGGCTTAATAGCTAATAAACTGTGAGCATTTCTTCATGTGTTTGTTAGCTGTCTGAATGTCCACTTTGGTTAAGTGCCTGTTCCTACCCTTGGTCCATTTTTAAATTGGATTCCCATCAGTCAGATCTGATTTGACAGCACTTGGCTGGCTATTTGTCTTTTTGTTTGTTGAGGGGTTGAAGTTTTCTATAAATTTCAGAGATTAGACCCTTGTCAGATATGTCATAGGCAATTTTTCTTCCAGTCTGTATGTTTTCATTTACCCTTTTTAAGAGAAATCTTTTGATAATCACAGTATTTAATTTTTAGGTGGTCCCATTTATCTACTTCGTCTTCTGCTGTTTGTGCACTTTTAGTTATGTTTAGTATTCTATTTATGCCATCTAATGGGGCCCCTAGCATTGACCCTATATTTTTTTCTATAATTTTACAGTTTTGGGTTTTATATTTAGTCTTTGATCTATTTTGAGATAGTTTTGTGTATGGTGTAAAGTATGGGTCCTGTTTCATTTTTTTTTTAGCAAATGGATATTCAGTTTTGCCAGCATCATTTGTTATAAAGACTGTCTTTTCCCCATTTCATGGACTTCAGCCCTTTGTCAAAGATCAGTTGCCCATACCTGGATGGATTTAAGTCTGGGTTCTCAGTTCTGTTCAAACGGTTTATGTATTTGTTATTGCACCAGTACCAGACTGTTTTGACTACTGTGGCTGTGTCGTGGTTTCTGATACTGGGTAGTATTAGGCTCCGTACTTTTTTCTTCTTCTTCAATAAATCTTTATTTTTCCAGGATCTTTCCTTTTCACACACAATTGGTGATTAGCTTTTCCATCTCATTAAAGAATGCTGTTGGAATGTGGATTGAGATTGCATTAAATCTATAAATTGCTTTGGGTAGTGTTAATATTTTCCTACCTGAGAGCATGGTATATTTTTCCGTTTACTTAGATCTCTTGGTTTCTTGCAACAGTGTTTTGAAGCTTTCTTTGTGTAGATCTTTTATATCCCCAGCTACATTTATTCCTAAGTATTTTATCTTTTTGTGCGCTATTATAACGGTATTGTTTCCCGGATTTCCTTTTTCACGGTCTCTTTGTTGGTGGAGAGAAATTCAACTGATTTTTCTATGTTGCTCTTACATCCTGCTACATTGTGAATCTTTGTATTAGTTCTAGTGGCTTTCTTATGAAACTTTTGGGTTTTTTATATGTAGAATCGTATCTTCTCAAATAGGGATAGTTCTAATTCTTTTTAACTACTTGGATGCCCTTTCTTTTTCTTTTGCCTTATTGCCCTATTTAGGACTTCCAGCATGAAGTTGAATAAAAGTGGTTATAAAGGGCATCCTCCTTTGGTTCCCATTCTTAATGGGGAAAGTTTTTAGTCTCCTATTGAGACTAAGATTTGCCATTAGTTTTGTGTAAATGTTCTTTATTTACTTATTTTGAAAAGTTTCTATTTTGTTGAGTTTTTTTCTTTTTCTTCTTTCTGTTAAATCAGGAATGGATGTTGGATTTTATCAAATGCCTTTTCAGCATTGAGACAATCGTATGATTCTTTTTTTTATTTATGTGGTGAGTCATATTGATTGATTTTTCTCATGTTAAACCACCATCTTCACATACATGGTATGAATGTCACTTGGTCACATACATTTTCTGATATACTGTTGAACTCTGATAACTAGAATTTTGTTGAGAATTTTTGTGTCTGTAGTCAGGAGAGATATTGGTCTACAATCTTTCTTTTTAGTGTCTTTCTTAGCTTTGGTACCCGGGTTATATCAGTGTTGTAGAATGAGTCTGAGGGCTTTCCTTCCTTTCTATGCTCTGAAATGGTTTCAGTAGTGTTGGTGTGAGCTCTTCTCTGAATGTTTGATAGAATTCGCCAATAAAGTCATCCAGGCCAGGGCTTTATTATTATTTATTCTTTTATCTCTTCAATCTCTTCTTTAGTTACGGGCCTGTTCAGTTTTCTACTTGTTTGTGTCTTTTTAGGTAGGTGGTGGGCTTCTAGATATTTGCTCTTTTCCCATAGGTTTTTGAATTTGTTGGACTACAATTTGTCATAATGTTCTGTTGACTTTTTTATTTCAGTTGGGTCTACTGTAATGTTATCCGTCTCATTTTTTATTTGCTTCCTTTCTTGCTTTTCTTTTGTGGGTTTGGCCAATGGTTTGTTGATTTTGTTGATCCTTTCGAAGAACCATTGAAGGTCTCATCTCTCGTGTCAGGGCGGATGGAGCAGCAACTAGCTGTGTGAGCACACGTCTCTGTTAACTGATCTCTTTGGGCTGCTGAGGATGTGGTTGGCATTGCTGACGAGGTGATACATCTGTTCAGCTGGTCACCTGGTCATGGGTGTTGTATTTGTGCTTTGCCGATTGCCAGGTGGTTGGGGCAAGGGTGCTTGGGTTGTCAGTCACTGGCTGGGTGTTACAGAATTTCTCACCTGTGGCCTCATGTGAGCAGGATTCAGCAGGGGTGTTTGGAAGGTACACGATCTTCTAGCTGGGGCAGGGACAATGCCGGCGTTGAGGCAGAGGGGAGTTGCTTATCCATGGGTGCCCAGGCAGAGGGTGTGCACATGTCCACTAAGCACTTCCCCTGGAAGGTGTGTAGTTGGTTCTTGGGCTCCTGGGCAGGTAGATGCAGTGAGTAGGAGGCACTCTCAGTCCAGAGTTCCCTGGCATGAGTGGCTAGAGGGAATGAAGGATACTGACAACCCTCAGGCTGCCAGCAAAGATAGGTAGATTGGGAGACATTGTCAGCCCTCAGGCCCTGAGCATGGGTGGCTGGGGAAAGTGGAAGGGACTTCTGGCCCTCAGGCCCTGTGCAGGTGGTTGTAGTGAGTAGGAAGCACAGTAGGAGGCAGCGTGTGACCATAGGCGTCTGCTGCAAATGGCTGAGTGAAGGGGTTGTTGTTAGGTGCTGTCAAGTCGGTTCTGACTCATAGCGACCCTATGACCATGAGAATGAAACACTGACCGGTCTTGCACCATGTCCACAATCATTTCTGTGCTTAAGCCCATTGTTGTGGCCACCGTGTGAATTCATCTTGTTGAGGGTCTTGCTCTTTTTCGGTGACCCTCCACTTTAGCAAGCATGATGTCCTTCTCCAGGGTCTGTTCTTTCCTGACATGTCCAAAGTATGTAAGAGGCATTCTGATTGTACATCCTCCAAGACAGATCTGTTTGTTCTTTTGGCAGTCCATGGTATGTTCAACGTTCTTCTCCAACACCACAATTCAAAGGCATCAGTTCTTCTGTCGTCTTTGTTCATGGTCCAGCTATCACATGCAACTGATGTGATTGAAAATACTACGGCTTGGGTCAGGTGCATTTTAGTTTTCAACGTGACATCCTTACTTTTGAATACTTTGCAGAGGTCCTTTGTAGCAGATTTTCCCAGTGCAATGTGTCTTTTGATTTCTTGACTGCTGCTGCCAAGGGCATTGATTGTGGACCCAAGTAAATGAAATCCTTAGTAACTTCAATCCTTTCTCCATTTATGACAATGTTGCTTACTGGCCCAGTTGTGAGGATTTTTGTCTTTCTAATGTTGAGGTGCAATCCCTACTGAAGGCTGTGGTTCTTGATCTTCATCAGTAAGTGTCTCAAATCCTCTTCACTTCCAGCAAGTAAGGTGGTGTTGTCTGCATAACACAGGTTGTTAATGAGCTGTCCTCCAATCCTGATGCCTTGTTCTTTTTTGCATAATCCAGCTTCTTGGATTATTTGCTAGGTGTACAGATTGAAAAGGTACAGCAAAAGGATACAACCCTGACACACGCCTTTCCTGACTTTAAACCATACGGTGTCCTCTTGTTTGGTTTGCCCAACTGCCTCTTGATCCATATACAGATTCCTTAAGAGCACAATTAGGTGTTTTGGAATTCCCATTTTATACAACATTAGCTATAATTTAGTATGATCCACACAGCTGAATGCTTTTGCATAGTCAATGAAACACGAGTGAAGGTGTAGGCACCTCCAACGTGTAGCCTCCTGTCTTTGGGGATGAGGTGGTGATAGTTGCTGCTGGATTGCTATGGCACAGAGTGAGGGGGGTGTTCATGGAGCATAGAAGGACCCCACAAGCCAGAGGGACTTCAGCATAGTGGGTGATGTCTGAGTTGTCTAGTGATGCTATAAAGGAAATACCACAAGTGTATGGCTTTCACAAAGAAAAGTTACTTTCCTACTGTTCAGTAGGCTACAAATGCAAACCCAGGGTGACAGCTCCAGGAGGAGGCTTTCTCTCTCTATTCACTCTGGCGGAAAGTCCCTGTGACACGTCAGTTTTCTATGGCTCTGGGAGCATCTGAGATCAAGAACCTCAGGTCCGAAGGATGTGCTCTGCTCTTGACACTGTTTTCCTGGTGGTGTGAGGATGCCATTGTCTCTCTGCTTGCTTCTTTCTTTTATATCTCAAAAGAGATTGGCCAAGACACTGTTCAGCCTTGTAGACATCATCAATATAATTGCTGTTAACCTGTCTTATTGAATCATAGTGATAGAATTTATAACACATGAGAAAATAGCATCAAATGACAAAACGGTGGGCAACCACGCAATTCTGGGGATCACGGCCTAGCCAAGTTCAGACACATGTTTTTTGGGGAGAGGAGGAATACAATTCAATCCATGACAGGTGGGGTGCACGCACTTAACTCTTCAGGGCAGGAAGCACTCCTGCCTGGCTTTGAATGTGAGTGCCGAGCGGGTGTACCAGGTAACAGAGATTTCAGGTGAGGACGCTGCTTGCTTTGTCTTAATAGGACTGCGCTGTGGAGGACTGGCTAGCAGGGCACCAGCGATCTGTAATACCCATGTCCTCTGTTTTTATTCTCTCTCTCCTTTCACTTGGTGTGCAGTCTGATTCGTCAACCTTGTGGTTGATGCTCAGGGTTTCAAAGTTGTCATCTATATCCTACTCACTTATTTCCTGGAGTTTTTGTTGAAAGAGGGGCATTATAAAGCATCTGATAATTCTGCCATCTTGGACGGCTGCCAGTTTAGCGCCCATACACCCCTTTGAGAACAATCCCCAGTCCCTCCTTTTTATCATTTTTTAAAGGACTGTCAAGGAGGGAGGAAGTAGAAAAGGAGGTTGTCTCATGTGAGATTTCTACAGTTTTCTAACAGTAAAAAATGGGAGAAGTGATAAAGTTACTACATCCATCATCATCCACCCTCAAACATTTGCAACTGATTATGTCTTCAGAGCTGGCACTGACTCACGAGGTATTCTTGTAAGCAGCTTGCTGGCATGAGCCAAAATGCAGGAAAATGAGAAGGTAGCTCTGAAACATGTTCCAAAGAGAAATTCTTCCAAGTAATAAAAAAGATATGGAGACTGGTAGTCGGTTTGCTCACCGGCAAAACATGCAGGACTGCTTTGAGACAGGCAAATAAAATAAGAATTGTTCTAGCATTTGCAAAAGATATGTGCATTTTTGCTGCCTGCATTTACAGACAAGTGGATTTGTTCACTAGAGGAGAGAGATCTAGGTGTAAGATGATCTACAAGGAAGAGGAAGCTGTCTGTTGCTCTCGTGGGCGGACTTGTGGCTATTTAGAACTTTTAGTTGCATTCACAGCTCAGCCTGCTGCTGAACTTATTATGGTAAAGTACCCTGGAAGTAAGGCATAGTGATCTGCTCCTTGAAAACACTATGGGGGACAGTTCTACTTTGCACACATAGGATTGTCATGGGTTATAATGACTCAACAGCAACAAACAACAGTTGCCCTGAATGTTCTTATTTTGGCTTTCTGCAGATACCATGGTTGCACTGTAGTGAGACTACATGTAAGTAAAAACATCAACTTTAATTTTGCCCTAAAGATACTTTTAACTGAACTGTGAAGTAAACTAAATTGGAATCTCCAGTCACTGTGTGGTGCAGATGGTTTGCACTCGATGCTAACTTAAAGGTTGGCAGTTCGAACTCACCCAGCAGTTCTGTGGAAGCAAAGGTCTGGCCATCTGCTTTCATGGAGACCACAGAAAAGAACCCCTGCGAAGCCCAGCCTTACCTTGATACACGTTTTCTGGAAAGAGGACTTTTGAAGAAGTCATACTTTGATCGCTTCCCATCTGATGTGTTGGAATCTATTTGATGGCAACCAACAATGACAAGACATCACAAAACAAGACAAATACCGACTGAACTGGAAAAGACCCTTCTGTTTTCAAGAATGAATGCGTGGAGACATCAGGCATGCTCACCCTCCTCACTCTCCACCGGAACATTACGGCCTTGGTGTTTCTCACTGGCCCTGACTCCCACTGGCTGCTTGGCCTAGTCATGTTGTTTAGCTTGCCTGAGCCAGACCACAACACCTCTGTCACAGCCTCTTAGAAGGGTCAGCACACATATGGCTGATAATAAGATAGCTCTGTTATGTCGAGGTCCATGCTGAAGGCCATAATGAGGGTTTTGAGTATCTTCAACCAAAAAAACCAAATCCACTGTCATTGAGTCAATTCTGACTCACAGTGACTCTATAGGACAGAGTAGAATTGCCCCATAGAGTTTCCTGATCTGGTTAGCAGCCATAGCACTTAACCACTATGCCACCAGAGTTTCTTAGCCAGCCTTTTCTCGGTAGCACAGTTGAGGTGCTTGACACAGAGATCAGGTAGCCAAGAAGGTATTAGAAAGTGTTTTGGGGATCACTGGGTGATACAAGCAGTTAAGCACCTGACTACTGACTGGAAAGCTGGTGGTTTGAATCCACTCAGAGATTCGTCAGAAGATAGGCTTGGCAATCTGCTTCCAAAAGGTCACAGCTCTGAACACCTTATGAAGCACAGCTCTGCTCTGCACAGGTGGGATAGCCATGAGTCCAAATAGACTTAACACATAACAGGGCTCTGATAGCACAGTGGTTAAAGCTCCGCCGATAACCAAAATGTTGGCATTTCAGATCTACCAGCCGCTCCTTAGAAACCCTGTTGGTTGGTTACACTGTTCTACAGGGTTGCTGTGAGTCAGAACAGATTCAAGGGCAATGGGTTTTAACAACAGTTCTAGCTCTGAGGATTTTAAAAGTGTTGCTTTTCTAGAGTTTTCCTAGTGGTGTCTAACTTGAGACTATTGCTTTTCTAGTATAAATTAGGAAGTGTTTCAAACTAATTGCCTGGATAAAACAGGCCCAAACCTCAGCTTAGCCAGAAATCACTGGATACTACAAGCAAATGGAGGAGGCAGTGGGCTGAAGGACTGCGATTGCACTTCTCTGCCTTGGCCTGGCTCGGAGCAGGAGAAGCTGGTTTGGCTCGACATACTCTGCCAGGGGGCCTGCTATTATGCTTCAAAACAGAACTTATCAACGATTTAGTCTCATTAAGTTGTAAGAAAACAGTCCAAGTGCTCCAAGGTCGTAAGTTTTCCCCAACGTTCAAACGTTTCCAATTTTTTGCAAAATCCAAAGGAGTGCAGAAGCCCACTGGGGCTTGCTAGGGTGATAGATATATGTGGAGTTGGCAGGAAATTTCCAGGCTGTCTTAAAAGCCAGCTTGTTACAACTCCATGGGCTACAGATGGGTTCTGTTTCTGAAGTAGAGGCTGATGGGTTGGTTGGTGTGCGACAATCTCCAAAAGATTCTAGCTCCCACCTGGTGTTTTTAAAGCTTTAACAGAAGCTTCTGGGGACACATGGCGTCCCTGAGTAGCACAAATACTTAACAGCTTTTGCTGCTAACCAAAAGGTTGGCAGTTTGAATTCAACCAGAGGCATCGTGACAGAAAGTCTTGGCAATCTACCTCTAAAAACTCAGCTATTGTAAACCTTTCTGAGCACAGTTCTACTCTGACATACAGGGGTCACCAAGAGCTGGAATCAGCTGGACAGTAACTGGTTTGGTGTTTCGGTTCCTGACACTGCAGTTGTCCTCCTGGCTTTTTATCCTGTATGTTTGTGCCTGTGTTTGCACAAGTGCACACACCTCCAGCAGACACTTTTACACAGTTAATTGCATTTGGGCTATGCTTTTTCTGGAAAGAGGACTTTCAAAGAAATCGCACTTTGATCACTTCCCATCTTGTGTGTCTAGTTTCATCCCTCGAAGAAGTCACTCTGTCAACAGCAGCCCCCAGTGGCAGTGTTTCTGAAAGGGCACTCACTGTCAGCCTGCTGCGTGGGGTTGAGGGTATCATTTCGTTACTTCACTTCCTGGTGCTGAGTGTGGCTGCTTGTTTACTCCAGGCAGATGAGAGTTGCTGCCAGGGGACACTTTGGTCTTGCAGTTGACAGTTCTTAGAGCAAAGGGGCTTGTCATTGGCTTCTCTGGAGTCCTCAACCGACAAAATATGCCTTTGGGTATTTTCTAGTTGAACAGGCCTACACAGTAGGTGTTAAAATCTCTCATTTGTATCCAACTCATTCAAGACTGGAGACATCTAGGTCGCAAGTCTATGTGGCAACAGAAAAGCAAGCTGCCATGCTGTTGTCCTGGGCCTTTTCGTGCCTGGTGCCTGTGGTCTCCATGAGAGAGGCCCTTTTCTTGGGGTCTCAGGGCCCACAAAGTAGGCATATGGTAGAGAGACCAGAGTCCCGGGCTTCTACAAAAGGTTAATGTGATCAATGATAATCAGGAGCCTGGAGGTTTGAGGGCATCCAAAGATGATTCAGAAGGAAGGCCTGGTGACCTGCCTCTGAAAGGCTGGCCTTTGAGACCCTATGAACCCACCTCTACTCTGACACACATGTGATCATCATGAGTCAGTGCTGACTTGGTGGCCACTAGTTATTGTAAAAAGACCACTGCTTTGGGGTCAGGCTGAAGATGGTGGAAATTTGGCTTTGCTCCTTCCAGGCATGCAGCCTTCCCAAACTCTCTGTGTTCCCATCTCTGCTCTTTGGAGAGTGACTTTAACCTCAGTGAGTGACTGTTAACATTAAATGGAATAATCAACATGAAGGCACTAGGAACAGCATTCAGGCATAAACTTAAACTAATTCTGATTCGTTGTCAGTTGGAGAAACTCTTAGTCCATGTTTACTTGTGAATTTTTTCCCCTTAATTCTAGAACAATTAAATTAATCATCCACCCCCCAAAAATTTATTTTTAAAAATTTGCTGTCATTTATTTACTTTTATATAATTTTAATTATGTTGTTATTGTTGAAAATACACACAGCAAAACATATGCCACTTCAAAAGTTCCTCCATGTGCTATTCAGTGATGTAGATGACATTCTTTGAGTTGTGTAACCATCCCACCTTCCTTTTCTGAGTTGTTCCTCCCCAAGGAGCATAAACTCACTGCCCCAAGGTTCCTATCTAATCTTTCAAGTTGTTGATTTGATTCCATACAGACAGTTTTAAGAGCACACAATACCCAAGGCAGACGTTTTTTGACTAATTAAACTAAACTATCACTTGGTTTTAAGATGATTTCAGGGAATACGTTTGGTTTAAGGTTTAAAGACAATCTCGGGTAATCCAATAAAAAACTTGAATGTGAAATCACTGTTTAAGGAACTAGAGGTAGATCTGTTTATAGGTGAAGAATTGTCAACATTCACAAATCTTCCTCTGTAACTGGCTTGGCAAATTTGGATTTTTTTACATGGAATGCAGCTTATGGTTCTATGCCTTTCAAATGATCACTGTTGACAATGCATAAGTTGTGATCAGGGCCTCCCAGAAATGAAACTGCGAAACAAAACCTGGTCCCTCTGTTCTGAAAAGTCACCCATGAACTGGAACACCAGGCAGGTGTTCCTGCCCAGGTGCCCCAGGTCTAACACCTTCAAAGTGAAGCTTGACAGCCTGTTTTGTCTCTAAGACGCCACACCAACTAACAGTAAATACCATTTTAAGCCACTCAGAATACCATTTACCATACTGTGAACAAAGGACGTAACATAGAAACAACAGTTAGTAAACTTTTTATATTATACTGTATAAGCTCTGCGTTGGCAGAGTTATCACTGAAAATTTTAAATAGCACTTCACTGTTATGAGTTGTACCGTATCCTCCAAAAGATATGTTGAAGCCCTAACTCCTGTACCTGTGAGTGTGATCTTGTTTTGCAATAGCATCTCTGCAGATGCGGTTAGGTAAGTCACCATGAGGTCCCAGTGGAGTAGGGTTGCTCTTGATCTAACATGACTGGTGTCCTTGTAAAAAGAGGCAAGAGGCCCAGAGACAGAGACACATAGAGGGAAGGATAGTACATGAAGACAGAAGCAGAGATTGGAGTCAGGTACAAGGCCAGGACTGCTAAGAACGTCTGGCCACTACCAGAAGCTAGGAAATAGGCATGGAACAGACTCTTTCTCAGAGTCTTCAGAAGGAACCAACATGGGTGAAATGTGAAGGAAAGGACCTCAAATAGGTAATGACTGATGGGGGTGGTAATCTGGGACCCTGGGGTTTGTGTTGGAGGTTAGTGAGCCTGTACAGGGGGACCCCTTTAGTAGACAAGAGTCTCCAGAAAGAACCCAAGAGCAGGAAGCAGACTTCATCAAGGAGAGAAAACAGCAAGGAGAAGTAGAGAAAGCAAGACATACTTCACCCGCTTCACAAAGCTGTTCCCATTCGTCGTTCAGTTAAATGCCAAACTTGTTTCCACTTTCTGGCTTTAGAAAAATACCAATACCTGTTCTGAAATGTTCCTGTTGGACATAACTCATTTTCTTCCATAACGTAAAGCCTCGCCAACTCTCCATGGTTCATAACTTCCAATCCATGTGCTATCTTATATTCCTGAATTTCTCATCAGTTTTGCTATCAAAAAACAATCTCTAGTACTCTCTAAAAAAATTCTTTCTTCTTAATCTATAAAATATTCAAATGACCCCCTGCCCCTTCTGTGTTATTTTTCGCATAGACAAATTACATCTGGCCTCTCTCCCAACATGGGAGTAGACATTGATCATTGGGGACAGACACTTGGCTTTCCCTCAGTTCCATCTTTTTTTTTTGTCAGGCGGCGGCGTTTTGTGGTGAGCCCACTAGCCTGTGAATTCTAATAACCCTGGCTTCATGGGTAATTTGGGGTAAGTTATTCATTCTGTTTGTCATTTACCTCCTCTGCAAAATGGGACAAATGATAACATGGCTTGATTCTGAAGCCATAACAAGATGATGGAAATGAAATTGGTCACCTCCATAGAACTATGAGCTTTGATGCTGTCCACATGCAGAATGAAATGTTATCGTTCTACAAAGGAGTCACATTTCATGAAGAGCTTCTTGTTTTAGTCACTATTTTTTTAATAAAAGAAATAAAGAAAAATATAAACTGTCATGATTAGTGCAACATGCAATATATTCTCTGCTACCCGTCAGAACCTGGAAAATGCCACCCTGCTTTGGAAGGTGGATCACTGAGAACTCTGAAGGGTTTCATCTAAGCTGTGCTGCAGGTACTATAGGGAAAAAATATTGTGGCTAGAGTATCTCTATGCATTATTTGAGTTTTAAATCTTAAATCACTATATAAAAGGCCTAGTCTGGTTTTGGCTACCCAGCGAGACATGTTGGCTTGGTTTCCTTGCTCGAGCACTCACTCCCAATAACCAAACACAAAAAAAGCAGTACTTTTTGGAAAGTTGCAAGTCAGTGTGCTGTAAACACGGGTCTGAGGTTAGAATATTGAATTCCATGAATATCAACAATCTGTCTTACTCCATTAATCAGAGATTTACAGTCTCTATAGTCTTTGGAGCCACGGGGCCGTCACTGATAATTCTCTGTCAAAGAGAAATGTAACCATCTAGACATGTGCTTAAAGTGAAATTTTTCCTCTTGTTGCTTTTACGTAGGAAACGATTATTAGAAAATATTGGCTTGCATGGTGTTTTAGAGGCTGTGGGAGGAGGCCGCCTTTGGGCGATGGTGGAGATATGGGTGACAGATAAAGCTCTTTGACAGGGCTCCACAAACCCTGAAGAGGTTCAGCAATTTGTTGGGCTGGGTCTCTGCATGGTCTCCTCTGAGACCTATTCCAGAACAATGTGGCTAATAAATCCAGCCCCCTCCCCAGGTGCTATTACACTGTATTCAAATTGCAGTATCTCCCCAGAGGCTATTACATCATGTTTGAATTACAGTGTCAAGAGACAGACATTGGTTCAGCTCTGATGCCTCAAACTCTAAGGCAATGTGCTCCTCCCCTGATAGAAGAGAACATTTGAAAGCACAAATGCCCGATTTCCTTAACTCTGGCCTCTTTGCTTCCTAGCCCAGCTCTGTGGAGTTTTTAGATACGCCAAAGATGAGACAGGTGGGAAACACGTGTCTCTGAAAAGTAAAGCCTGATGCCACAGAGGTTGGTGTCCTAAGTGCCCCCAAGGTCAGCAAGCTTAACCTTTTGTATATTCAAATATTAATTTTTCATTAATCATCTAACCCTGCAATTTCACTGCAACATTATTCACAATCACCAAACAGTCAAAACAATCTAAATGCCCATCAACAGACCAATGAACAAAATGTGGTATGTACAGACAATGGAGTGGTATTCAGCCATAAAGAGCAATGAAATCCTGACACATGCTATGACCTGGATGAGCCTTGAAAACATCACGCTAAGTGAAATAAGTCAGTCTGAAAAGGACAAATAATGTATGGTCTCACTTAGAAATTTCTAGAACTGGCAAATGTAAAGAGATCAAAACTTATTAGCAGTTACGCAGGGTGGTAGGAGAAGGAGTAGGAGTCGTTTTTTGGAAGCATTGGGAGTCTGTGGTGATGGAAAACATGGCAATGGATATGGGTGATGGTTGCACATCATGCTTAATGCAATCAATGTAGAAAGTTATTTTGAAAATTAGAAATGAAAAAAAAAGAAGAAAAAGGGTGCCCATTTGTTTAAGTCAGGTATAATCATTACATGCAGTACTTGGACAAGAGTCCCTAACTGGCATAAACAGTAAATGCAGTTGGCTGCTAATTGAAAGGCTGGAGGTTTGAGTCCTCCCTCAGGCACCTAGGTAGAAAAGTCTGGAGGTTTAGCCAAATATCACCTAACAATGTAAACACAAATGAAGTTATAACCAAATAATTTTTTCTTTATGGTTTTTACTGAGGCATTCTTGTGCTTTTGAATTCAAATTTGCCTGCAGATGAATTTAAAAAGGCTAGGCATGGTCCGACTCCAGCAGGCCCTGGGTGCTGGCTTCAGGGGCATCTATCTGGTGCCTCAAGTTGATTGACGAGGCTGCCGGAAGATATCTGTCTGCCATCAAGAAGAAGGAGGTGCTTACAGCCACCGGGCTGACTAAGAGCTATTAAGCTCCTGGGAGTGTGAAGGTTGGGATAAAAGGAAAAGAAGAACATTCAGGATGCTGGAACTACATTTTCCAGAGCATCTCTTCATTCCGTTGTGAATTGATCTGCAGCCCTGGATTTCATCAAACCCATGATACCTCAAAGTCAGCCAGAAGAGACAGCCTGACATCTAGTACTCACCAACAATTAGGGGGCTTGATCGGAGAAAACTGTTGGCGTCGATCAGAAACTTTGGGAGTATGTACATTCCAAATTCACAGACTTAGAAAACATTCTTGCCCAGAAATTGAATCCAGTTTCTTTTTTCTGTATTTGTTTTGCAATTCACTTTTGGAAGGGAAAGCTGATTTAGGAAGGCAATAATTCTTCAGGGCACACCGCTTCAATTAAGAGATAGAGAAGTCCAGAGGGGCCTGAGAGCTTCAAGAGGAGTCAACTGAAGATTAATGGATGCTGAAGAATGCTGCCTTCGAAGAGGGGAATTGGCTGATTTATGTCCATTCATGTATTCTGAAGCATTGAACTTGCAGGCATTCCTTAATCATAGCATGATTACATGACCACTTTCACTTGGAGGATGGGGTTGGAAGGGTCTATTTATTTGGTTGGGCTTTGATAACTCAGCTCTTTAGTGCAGTGCTCTTGGTTAAAGTATTTCTGTAAACTGAGAACAGTTTCCATTTCTTCCATTCTGTGTGTCTTCTTTCTAGTCCCATATATATATATCTTCTTTGGCTAGTCATAATACGTGAGACAGTTTTTTTCCTCTGGGTCTGAAGTTGTCTGGGATCTATTCACTTCAAACCCGGATGTTCTTTACTCAGGGTATTTTGAGCAAAATCGGCTCAGTCATTTCATTTATGGAAGAGGGAAGGGGGAATCGATGTGTCCCCTAGGATAGCCAAAGTTTTTTTTTTTTAATTTATTTGTTTCATTCAAAGGACATTTATTTAGCACCTACTATGTGCAATTTCAATGCTAGGCAAAGCAATTCAGAATATACAGTATCTTTTTCCCTTTTCACTCAGGCTCACAGCTTAATAGAGGAGACAGATAAGAAAATCAATAATTAGTGGCAGAGAAACAGGCTTAAAAGGGGCCCTGGAGGTGAGGTGATTATGGCTGTGCTGCCAATGGGAAGGTCGGTGGTTCAAACCCACCACTCCTTGGAGGGAGAAAGAGCCGACGACCTGCTCCCATGAGGATACAGCCTTGGAAGTTCTATGGGGCAGTTCTATTCTATTCTGTCCTACGGGGTGCTATGGGTCAGAATCGACTGAATGGAAATTGATTTGGTTTGTTTTTATTTTATCAAGAGGCTTAGAGAAAAGGCAACTAGGAAAGGCTACTGGGAATCAAGGCCCAGCCAGACTGACACGCATATTCATGGGGGACACAATTCAATCCATGACATATGATAAAAGCCATTTATTTGTAGCAGTAAATTGCAAATAATCTTGAATTACAATATAAGGGCAGTGAATTACTTTATTTCAAAAGCTTCCAGATATGAAACCAACTTCTTACTATAAAAATTGATAATTAAAGGGAAAATATTAAGCTATACAAGGATGCCTGCTGGCTCACTAGTTAAGCACTTGTTTGCTAATTGAAAGGGAGAAAGATATGGTCGTCTGCTTCTGTAAAGACTGCAGTTCTGGCAACACTAGGGGTCAGTTCTGTCCCGTCCTGTAGGGTCACTATGAGTCACAATCTACTCAACAGTGCACAACAATAAGAAAGTTAAGCTATACCTTAGGGTTATATAGTAGTGCCAATGTTGGTGGAAAATTTTTCACTATAAAAGAATGCCAACTACAAATGACAGAAGACTAGTATTTGGTAAACTTACATCAAATAACTGACTCAGTGAAGGATCCCCAAACGGATACTAGATGTGTTCAGGGAGGGATGATGGGCAACCTGACATTCCGTAGAGCCACAGTGTTGCCCCACAAGTAGCTTGCTGGCCATGAGAATGCAAAGATAACTTTATAATGATGCAGAGAGACATCCAGGTCATCCTTTTAACCCAGGATCAATCTTAGCCCCACTAACTAAGGGTGGTCTCCTGGCACCAAAGTGGTGCATATGAAGTACATAACATCAGCAGTGAAGGTTTCTTAGCCAAAAACATTTAACTTGAATTTAGTCAGTACCTAAGGTCTAACTTCCAGTGTGCATAAATGAACAGGGTATAAAGAACTGCCTGTGAAGACAACAACAGCAACATGTGGTTCTGAAAGACTGAAAAAAAAAAAGAGCAGATTTACTAACTTGACAGAGACTAGATAGACCCCAAGTGTGTGACCCTCAGATACACTTTCAGCTCAGTGATGAAGTCACTCTTGAGATTCACACTTCAGCCGAAGTTTAGACAGATCCATAAAACAAAAGTAGACTAAATGGTCACACCAGCCCATGGGCAAGGGCTAGGAGGGGACAGGAAATCTGATAATGGTGAACCCAAAGTCAAGGAGGGGAGTGTGTTGACATGTAGTGGGGTTTGCAACCAATGTCACAAAATAATGTGTACTGTTTAATGCGAAGTTGTATTCTGTAAATCTTCATCTAAAATACAATAATAGTAAAAAATTATATTCATGCCTTTTTGAGGTACTTATTAACATATATGGCACAGTTAATACTCAGCTACTAACTGAAAAGCTGGTGGTTTAAAACCACGCAGAGGCGCCTTGGAAGAGAGATCTGGCCATCTGCTTCAGGAAGGTCACAGCCACTGAAGACCCTGTGGAGTGCAGTTCTGCTCTGAAAACATGTGACCTCACCATGGAGCATAGCTGACTTGATGGCAACTAGTTGATTGGTTTTATTGATGTATGTAACAATCTAGTAGGTATCATTACTACATTGCTGTAGTAATACCCATAATTTACTTCAAATTGCAACAAATGTCTGTAATGTATTCTAAATTTCAACAAAAAATAGATCAAGGCAACTGTGGCAAAATATCAACACTTTAAATCTAGATGATGAGTATATGGGTGTTCAACATATTACATTCTCTACTTTTGTGTGTGTTTGAAAATCTTCACAACATAAAGTAAAAGAGAGGGATTTTGTGGAAGGCAAATATTTTTTGAATGAAAGTATCTACCTTTTTCCAAGAACTTTAATGATTCCATGTAGAAAACCACATACTCTTCATGGTTTTGTGAAAACAATGATATTACTGGCTCAGTTAAGAAACAATTTGATTTGGAAAATATAAAAGTAATTACATTTTGTGAGATTGAAATTATGTAAGACTATTAGCTTTCTAGGGCTGCTGTAACAAAGGACCACAGATAGGCAGCTTAAAATAACAAATTCTCTCACAGATCTGAAAATCCCAAACCAAGGTGTTGGCAGGTCATACTCTCTCTGAAGACTCCAGGACAGGATCCTTTCTTGTCTCCTCCAGCATTTGATGGGCCAGATGTTCCTTGGCTTTCTGGCTTCGTCACTTCAATCTCTGCCTTTGTCTTCCCGTGGCTATGTCTTCCTTCTCTCTGGGTCTTTTTCCTTCTTTTCATAAGGACACCAGTCATGCGGAACCTGGGCTCACCCCACTCCAGTATGACCTCGTCTTACCTTGACTGTATCTGCAAGATCACATTCACAGGTACCAGGGATTAGGACTGCAACATATCTTTTGTGGGGATGCAATTCAACTCATAACAGTAAGGTAGCATGATTAAAGTACTTTTACACCTTCTGTCTATAGCTCTTGTAACCAAAACAAAAGGCAAAACACCAGTTGCCACTGAGTTGAGTACAACTCTTGGAAACCCCACATGTGACAGAGTGTAACTTACAGTGGAAAGTTCACACAATATAAACAAGCTGTTGTTTCTTGGTTATGTTCTTTGTCTGCAGCACGGTGAATGGTATTCAGGATACCTTAAACACTTCCAAGGGACTTCAGTATTTGGAAACAAGCGATGTGTGTTCTCACCCTCCATCTAAAGCTATAGACTCTGGGATTCAGAGCGGCACTTAGGCTTGGACTGTTTCCAGTGGGTCAAAGGGAGGGGGCGCTTGTGAGGGAGTGAACCCAACCAAAAGCTAAAAGGATGGAGCTTCTTGGAATGGAATGCCTTTTGGAGCTAAGAACATACCGTTCCATCCAGGTACCCTGATTGACATAGAAGGATCTGCCAAATTCCATTCCCCAGGTTAGAAATTCCAGGATAGTGCCGGTACTGGTGAGTGACATTTTCTTGGAATGTCACCAGAGGTTATAAAGTACTTTCCCCACCCCCTACATTCCTAAGGTATGAAGAACAAAGGTCAACCTACAGAAATTTTAAATTATCCTAAAAACATTGCTGTGGATATAACTGGGAAGAACACACAAAGAATGGAGTCCATCTGAATCTTCCCAAGGCCATTTTCTAAGTGCTCTCTCCCCCTTAATGAAACAAGATACAGCCACGCAATTGCCAAGTTCAGCCTTCACGGAAACACTGCAGGCTTCGTTTTACAAGCATGCACTTTATGGCTCTGTAATCTGTAGCATTGGAGGGAACCTTTTTGCAGTTCTGACGCCGATGCTCTCTGGGCTTGTTACCCTGGTTTTTACTGCCTGGAGTCAGGTTTGTTTGTTTTGTTTGGGAGTCTCTGTATAATTTCAGCCCTGGTGGATCAGAATCTGTGAGGAGGTTTGGGCTGATTGTGTGCATGCGAGGTGGATACATGCATTAATACATCCTTCTGACTGGAGGGTGATGTTGCCCATCATACATGGCACTATGGGTGACCTGTCATCACTTGTCTCTGGACTTGAGGCTGTTTCTCCAGCCTCAGAGATGGATAGCCCTCATCCAAGTGTCTATGATGGCCAGAGGCTGAAGTGCAGGACTTGGTCTTCTTAGCACCGAATTTAGCCCACTGACATAACAGATTTATCACCACCCCTCAACCCATTTCATGGTAATAAATAGAAGTTGGTGTCATTTCTCTCAGCCTAAGAATTTTCAAGCCTGGCTAAATTCCTTTGTCTATGCAGGGAGTGTTGGGAACTATGTTTGCTTTGCAGACAGATGCTATGAGATGGGGGGGGCAAGGGAGAGGAAGAACACTCAGAAGTCAAAACTGTGGGCTCCAAAGTCTGAAAGTTTGATTTGAATCTTGGCTTTGTCATTTGTTAACTGCATGACCTCATCTGTAAAATAGGTCTAATGATGGTTCTAACTTCATAAAATCTTGAGATGAATGAATGAAGTGATGTGTGCAAATTGCTTAGCTCAGTTCTTAGTATATAGTTGTTGCTATTAGATCAATTTCAACTCGTGGTGGTCCTGTGTGACAGAGTAAATCTGCCCCACAGAGTTTTCCAGGTTGTAATCTTTACAGGAACAGATCACCAGGTCTTTCTCCTTCAGGGCTGCTGTATGGGTTCTGCTCTGTAAATGATAGCTGTTATTATTTCAGTCTTGCTCCTCCCTGCTTTATGCCCAAACTGAAGACATGATTTACCAAATACCATTAGAGGGCATTTCACAACTCAGTTGGCTGTATACATATAGGAATTACACTGTAATTTTCTAAAATAAGTTACAGTACTAGGTATTAAGAATCCAGACTTAGTGGAACCATGGTGGCTGGATGAAACCCTGAGGCTATTACCCTGAGACAATCTCTAAACCTTAAACCAAAAATATTCCCTGAAGTCTTCTTAAAACCAAACAGTATTTTAGCTTAGCTAGTAAAGAATGCCTTAAGAATTACCTATATGGGATCAAAAAGGAAACTGAGGGGACAGTGAGTTTATGTTAATGGGGGAGGAATAACTCAGAGGGTGAGAACCATTGAACAGCTGGAAAAATGTAATCAGTGTCACTGGACTGTAGATGTAGAAACTGTCAAATTGATGTATGTTTTGCTGTACATATGCTTAACAAACAATACCACAAATAAAATAAATTACATGTTTTAAAAAAGACTACAGTTACTGCAGTTCAAGTGATACACAGACAAGGATGTGAATTTTAAATAGTTACAATGTCTTGGGGCCAACTTAAGTAGTAGCTTAACCATATACTTCGAAATTTTGCAACTGAAATGAATTATTTGTTTTAACTTTTCTCTGTATAAATTCTCCCCACCAAAACTACCACCACCACCACCAACATACAGCGTCATCATGAGGTAGAAGCAATTTGATGGCAGTTACAAAGCTACAGTAGTTAAGACAGTGTGATATTGGCCTAAAGATAGACATACAAGGTCTGACAATTAAGTCTGCAGACTTAGTTTTTCCAAATGCTACATATCTCACTGTTGAGTATCACGACAGTCACCTTCCACACACTCCCCTTGGGAAGTTAAAGCACTGATGCCAGTGCCTAGTCCACCCTTCAAAGCAATTTTGGAACTCTTTCTAGAATGGCTGTGCACACGGTGGCTAGATGGCAAGTGCGCAAACTCACTGGTATAGTTGTCTGTGAGGAAGTTTTTACGCAGTAAACAGATAATCGCACCGGAACACCCACCCTACTCACCTAATCCATCCCCCAGTGACTTTTTTCTTTACTTGAAGATAAAGGAAATATTGAAAGGAAAACATTTTGATGACATTCAGGACATCAAGGGTAATATGACAACATCTCTGATGGCCATTCCAGAAAAAGAGTTCCAAAATTGCTTTGAAGGTTGAACTAGGAACTGATTTTGGTGCATAGCTTCCCAATGGGAGTACTTTGAAGGTGACCATCGTGATATTCAGCAATAAGGCATACAGCACCTTTTCTAGGATGAGTTTGCAAACTTAGTTGTACAAAACAGATAGTTGAGCAATAGATTGATACACACATGGTCAAATGATTTTTGACAAAGATGCCAAAGCAATCCATGAAGAAAGGAAATTCTGTGTGATAAATGTTACTACATATGCTGTGTATTCATTAGATAGAACACTATTCACCAGTAAAAACAAATGAACTGCTGAAACATGCAACGGCATGGATGAATTTGAAAAACCATACTAAGCAAAAGAAGCCAAACCCCAAAATGTGCCTATGGTTTGGTTCCATTCATAGTAAATTCAGATAAAGACAAGAACAAATTTATATACACAGATCTAAATCAGAAAGCACTTGTGGGGGTAGGAGTTGACTGGAATGGATGCCTGGGAACTTCCTCGTGTGACCAAAATGGTCCATATCTTGTTTTGAGTGGTAGTTACCAAGGTGTACACAATTCTCAGAGCTTGTTGAACTGAACACCTAATGTCTGTATATCTTATTAAATTAATTATATCTGAATATAAAATCTAAAACAATAAATTAAGATTCATTAAGGGAGGAAACAAACTGTTATATGTTATAGCTGTTCTGCTTTTTCTTTACAAGGCTTTTGCAAAGAATATGTGCATTGTGTTGGTGTAGATTATATTGTACAACTCCTTAAATGGTGGAACTGTTTGAAATTCTTATTATTCTATTCACACAAAATTGTTTTGGGTAAAGAAAGTACACTGAAACACTTTATACTACTTGTGGTAGAATAAAGTTTCCTAAACAAAGTTTGACTATGCAAAGTCATTCAGTAGTGTGGATCATAACAAATTATGGATAACACTGCAAAAATGGCAATTCCAGAATGCTTGATTGTGCTCATGATGAACCTAAATTTATAACAAGAGGCTGTCATTTGAACAGAACAAGAGGATAACACATAGCTTAAAATCAGGAAAATCGTGTGTCAGGGTCATGTTCTTTCACCTATACTTACTGAATTTGTATGCTGAGCAAATAGTCTGAGAAGCTAAACTAAATGATAAAGAATGTGATGTCAAGATTGGGGGAAGACACACTAACAATTTGAAATAGGCACACCTTTACCTGCTGAAGGTGAAGAGGACTTAAATCACTTCTTGATGAAGATCAAAGATTGCAGTTTTCACTATAGATTAGACCTAAACGTAAAGAAAACAAAAATCCTCTCAACTGAACCAGTAAGCGGCATCATGATAAATGGAGAAAAGATTGAAATTGTCAAGAATTTCATTCCACTTGGATTCACAAACAATGCCCATGGTAGTAGCAGTCAAGAAATCAAAAGATAAATTGCATTGGGCAAATCTTTTGTAAAAGACCTCTTTAAAGTGTTAAAAAGTAAAGATGTTACTTGAAAGACTAAGAGCTGCCTAAATCAAGCCATGATGTTTTCAATAGCCTCACATGCTTGTGAAAGCTGGATTGTGAATAAGGAAAATCTAAGAAGAGTTGATGCCTTTGAATTATGATGTCGCTGAAGAATATTGAATATATCATGGATTGCCAGTAAAACAAACAAATCCGTCTTGGAAGAAGTATAGCTAGAATGCTCCTTAGAAATGAAGATGGTGAGATGTCATCTCATGTATCTTGAACATGTTATCAGGAGGAATTAGTCCCCAGAGATGCACATCATGCTTGGCAAAGTAGACGACCAGTGGCTGCAACAATGAACTCAAGCAAGTAACAACAGTTGTGAGGATGGCACAAAACCAGGTAGATACCGTCGCTATAAACTGGACTGACTTGATGGCACCAACAATAGTAACAACAAAGTCTCCTAACACAAAACTATGTTTTTCATTTAACTTTAATATTGAGGTTTTGATTGAATTATTTTACATTCCTGCTAAATTTCCAGAGGCCACAGGGAACGAGAGCTTTAAAGGTAGGAGGATCTTAGGCCATCAACCTGATGCTCTATTTCCTTCCCCACTGTCCCCCCCACCCCTTCTATCTTTGGTTCTGGTAGATACGATTTTAGGATATACAGTCACAGTTAGCAAGAATTCATTGAAAACCAGGTATCTGTCTCTATGGATAAGACTGCTATAGCCGTGTCACAGTATTGTATTCTTATATTAGTCACTTCTTGGAAATCTCTTTTTATAAAGTTAGAATTCTTATTTTGAAAATTAGTTCAGATTATTAATTCCAGCTGTGCCATTGTTAATTGTTTTATTGGCATTGAGTTTATCCATTAGCTTAATCTTGGCTTCCCCTTGGTTTAACAGCTCTCTCTTCCCCTGATGTTTAGTAATGTCAAGCTGTGACAATGAACCAATAATAGTTGATAAGACTGAGCACTTACTGTATGCCAGGTTCTGTTGTATACAATTTACCTGTATTAATTAACTTTCATCTTCACAACTACCTTACGAAATAGAATTATTATTACTATAATATTATTATAATTATTATTTTGTAAATGACGAAACTGAGGCACAGAAAGTTTAAGCAATTTGTATCTGCCTGGGGAAGAGGTGGAGCTGAGGTTTGAATCCAGGCAGTCTGTCCCCCACACTCACATATTTAGCTACTATCTCATATTACCTCGGGTTCTTAGGTGTCACAAATGGTTTGTGCTCAACTACTAATCTAAAGGTTGGTAGTTCAAACTCATCTAGTGGTACCAAAGAAGAAATGACATATTGATCTGCTTCATTAAGGGTATAGCCAGGAAAACTCTGTGGAGCAGTTTTACTTTCTCATGCATGGGTTACCATGAGTTGGAATCAATTCAACAGCAACGAACAACAACAGTAATGTATTACCTCACTAATGCTTTAGCAAATGGGGATGAACAAAGCCACGAACAGGTGATGTTATCTTTACCTGATAGTGGAAACAGTCTTGGAAGTGGATACATTGTTCACAGGAAACACAAATATTCTTTATCAACATAGACAGATACTTCCAAACACAATTCTTGTGTTTATTTATGGTCTTGGATTTTAACATTTCAGGTATTGATGAAGTTCTAAATTTATACCTGGTTTCACTT
This sequence comes from Heterohyrax brucei, assembly GCA_028571685.1. Lineage (NCBI taxonomy): Eukaryota > Metazoa > Chordata > Mammalia > Hyracoidea > Procaviidae > Heterohyrax > Heterohyrax brucei. The sequence goes on along the minus strand of CM053157.1, from coordinate 41,635,586 downwards.
ACTACTTAGAGAAAAGGGCTCTCTGGCCTTTGAAGCATAAATAAAGGCATCACGCCCCTGTCTGGTGACATGAACTCATAGACTCTGGAAAGAAGCCTCTTAGGAATTCCTTAATAGAAAAATACAGTGATGCTTCCTCAGTGGCTCTCCCAGGGACCCATGCACCGCCAGAAGTTCACTGGACCTTCTCTTTCACTTGGACACTGACCTTGCTATTAGTCCACAGAAAGACAAAGTCTGTGTAACTCAAAATTATTATCCTACTTTCATGCATTTAGAAATGAAAAAACAAACCATCCCTCCTTATCCAGATAAGGTAAAAATGGCAATGTATTTTGCTGTTATACTTCTTGACTCTCTTTCTTTCTCTATGATCTATATACCACAAAGAATTTCCTTTCTTCAGTGGAGGAGCACACTCACACACACACACACATATAAGAGAGGTTCTTCGAGTCATTTAATAAAGCAGGCTGGTGAATTCATCACTGACCATCTAGTCTACTTATGAAGAAGCATAGACATTCTCATTCTTTCCTTCCTTTATCCCTTTCTCATCCTACCCCCCCTTGCCCTCATTATTTTAGCTTTTATGGTTGCTAGAGATTCAAGCCTCAAAATAAAATTGGGTAGACATGTAGTTTACCGACTATACGTGCAGCTCACCATGTTGATGTGCTCACCGCAAAGTTCAGTGCCACGTCTGAATGCTGTCCTGTGACCCCTCATGCGCACCTTACTTATTTGCTTCCCAGGTGCTGCCTGGCTCTGGACTTCTTCCTGGTTGGGCTGCTACAGGATCTTACAGTAGTTTCTCCCAGCTTGCCTTCATCACAAATCGGATCCATCTGCCTCTTAGTTGGAACTCACTTTGTTTGCCCTTCCTGAGGCTGCTGGATGCTAGGCGGGGGCCCAGCTTACTAGCATAAGACATCTCTCAGGCTGCCCAACAATCGCAGGCCTGTGGCACACCTAGTTTCAGCTGTCAACACTGCCCTTTCAGTACGTGCCATCCCAGCTCTGTCTACTTTAGAAAGAGGCCTGTGTCTCTCTCTGGCCCAGCTTAAAGAATCACTATTCTCTTAACAAAAGGCCAATCAAATACTAAGATGGTTTCAATGACGTCTCTCCCAGCTCAAATGACCTGTTTTCTTAGGCCTCATTGTTGCTGGTCACTGCTGGTGCATTTTCGTGTTCAAATTCATAAGAAAACCCAGATAGAAAGCAGCATTAGGGAAAAGGAAAATGTGTGGAGGAAAATCAAGGGTGTGAATAGGGGCTCAGGGCAGAAATATATGCCACAGAGGACCAGCACGGAGCACCAGAGAGAAGAGAGTGAAGAGGTGGCAGCCAGTGGGTGAAGTTCGCCGAGGAGACAAGGAGAAACGCATATAGAAATGACTACTTCAGGAAAGGTGAAACCTAAGAAAAGGGGAAATGGCCATTCAAAAAAAAGAAAGAAAAAGTAGAATTTAAAGATAAGTATTATAGTCTGGGAAAGTTGATGGGAAAACAAACTTTCTCTTGAACGCCCTCCCTTCACAGCTAGAAACGGAACTCCCGTGGAAAAGAACTCAATGGCAGTAGCAAATCCCCCATTGATCTATGAATGTTTTGCTCAGAGCAAGTCCATCTTCACTTTTCAATATGGGCCTCACCCTAAAGACCAAAACCGTTGCAGTTATTACGGTGTCAGTTGTTCAATTGATGCCTAGTATCTAGAAAGACTAGGTACTTTGTCAGTTGTGAGGGTCCATGCTGCTTTAGAAGTTAGCCTGAAGCTCAGGTGTGTTTATCCTTGTTCGTTTTTCCACTCCTATCTTGTTGAGTGTATTCTTCAATTAAATTCAGGTTTAATCAACAATAGAATAGGAGGCCCCGCAAGTCCGCAAACTGAATTTTTCTAAGTGCTACATACTTCGTTGTGGAGTGACACTGTGGTCACCTTTGAAGTATTCCACTTTGGAAGCTATGCACTGACACCAGTGCCTAGTCTGCTCTTCAAAACCATTTTGGGACTCTTTTTGGAATGGCCATTGTGCATGGTAGCGTGGCGATGACTTCACAAACTCAATTGCATAGCTGTCTGTGAGGGAGTTTTTAGCCAGTAAATAAATAACTGTATTTGAACATCCTCACACTCATCTGATCTGACCCCCATGACATTTTTCATCATCTGAAGTTAAGGAAATGTTGAAAGAAAGACATTTTGATAACATTCAGGACATCCAGGGTAATATAACAAAAGCTCTGATAGCCATTCCAGAAAGAGAGTTCCAAAATTGCTTTGAAGGGTAGACTTGGTGATGGAGTTGATACATAGCTTCCTGAGGGGAGAACTTCGAAGGTGACTGTAGTGATATTCAGCAATGAGGTATGTAGCACTTTTCCTAAGATGAGTTCATGAACATAATTGTCAGTCCTTACATGTACATGTACTGGGTGTCTCTGGTGCCAAAGACTCTGTCATGGGCACCAGGGAGACTCAGCATGGTGGGCTGGGAAGCAAACTGGAGCTGGAGATGAACTGAACTGAGTTTGAGCCCCAACTCTGCTACTTAATTAACTGTGTGCTCTTGAATGTATATTCTCTGGATTCCTGTTTTTATTTTTAAAGTGGAAATAGTCGTACCAGTGACTGTCTGAGTTAAGAACTCAGAAGACACTCAATGACATGGATTGACACAGTTGACTCAGTGTCTGCAACAATAAGCTTAAGTATAGCAACAATTGTGAGGATGGTGCAAGAGTGGCCAGTCTTCTGTTCTGTGTACAGGGTTGCTTTGAGTCAGAACCAACTCAAAGGCACCTAGCAATGATAACAACAAATACTGAAGAATTCACATATATTTGCTTTTACTTAGTCCTTCCATCTCTTGTAGAGTACAAATGCTCTACTTTATGTACGTCTACGAAGGTCTCACAAACTAATTGTTTGTGTATATAATTTCATCTGGCCTTGTTTGCTTATCTTGTTAAGGCAGTTAAATAGTCCAAAATAGAATAGCAAACACTATACCACAGGCTTAACTATGAGAGATATGATGATGGAACTGCTATTTTTGCCTAATATTTTAGAAAGGATTCTATTGATGGAATTATGTCCACCCCAAATATGTTGTACATCCTAACCTGTATGACTATGATTATAAGCCCATTTGGGAATGGGTTGTCTTTGTTATGTAGGGTGTCTCTCTAGTCAATCACTTTTAAGATATAGAGGCAACTAGACAAGCAAATAAGCAGACATGGGGAAAGAGGGATGGTAAGCCACGTGAAGATCATCCAGGGACAGAAGCTCAGAAGGGACAAGGACCTTACTCCAGAATCGACAAGGAAAGAAGCCTTCCCCTACAGCCAGCATTGACATCTAGTCTCCTCAACTACGAGAAAACAAATTTATGTTTGTTAAAGCCATCCACTTGTGGCATTTCTGTTATAGCAGTACTGGGTAACTAAAATAGCTCTACGCAAAGATCAAGCATATTTCTGTGTATTTGTTCTTTTCTTTAATATCCTCTATTAGAAATGACCCTAGATGATGCAAATGGTTAATATACTCAATTACTAACCAAAAAGCTGGAAGTTCAAGTCCACCAAGCAGCACCTCAGAAGACAGGCTTGGAAATCTACTTCTCAAAAATCACCCTTTGAAAATCCTATGGAGACCAGTTCTACTCCAACACTCATGAGTTTGCCATGAGTCCGAGTTGATTCTATGGTAACTGGTTTTATTAGAGATGAAGGGAAAGCAAAAGGTTTTCATCACATGAAAATTAAAATCTACTTGGTTTTCAACTGATGCTAGAAGTTGAGAAACAGAAAAATTTATATAGTCTTTGCATTTTTAGGAGACACATTTTGTTTAGAAAATGTCACATTCTGCATGTATTGGGTCTGTCTGGGTCCACATAGTACTCATGATGGACAAGAAGGATGTGTGAAGAGAGATGAGAGCTCGGCAACAAAAGGATAGATGTATGTGCAAGTTATAAATCTCTAAAAATAGAAATAAGAGATTGTGACTGAGGAAAGCAATCTGGTGCTTCCTTAAAAAGCTGGAAATAGATATACCATTTGACCCAGTAATCCCACTGCTCAGAATATATCCTACTGAAACAAAGAGAAACATGCACACGAGTGTTTATTGCAGCACAGTCCACAACAGCAAAAAGATGGAATCAACTTAGATGCCCATCTCATAACCTGGTTTCAACTGAAAGACATTATGCTGGCTGATTTCAAGTCAGCAGCAAAAGGACAAATATTATATGCGACCCTGGCTATAAGGACTTAAAAATAGACTTATGTACTGAAGAAGAAAAGACCTTTTGATGGCTACAAGGGTGGGGAGGGAGGGAGAGAGTTGGTCATAGATTTGACAGTTGATAGAAATTTGGTTAGGTGAAAACAGTAATAGCACACAGTAGAAAGTAGATCAGCTTAACTGGATTTCACCATAAACTGAAAGCTCTTCTAATCTCAACCCAGCATTACAAGGATAGAGTAGCAGGAGCAGGGTCTGTGGACCATGCCTTCAGGGGACATAGAAGCCAATTGGCAAAACCAGCCTTTTGGTAAGAGCATCTATTGTACCCCTTATTGGTGAGTGGCGTCTGGGATCTCAAAAGCTAGCAAGCTGCCATCTGGGGTACACCAAATGCTTCCAGCTCATCCGAAACAAATGATCACTGAGAACAACAAAGATGCAAGAAAAAAGAGCTCAGGAGACTGAAGGACCCGTGTGCTTGGGAGACTGTATCAACCTGTGACCAGAAGAACTAAATGGTGACTGGCCACTACCAAAGACAGTCGTGATGGGGCACACAATGTTGAGTCCCTGGGGCAACATGAGCACAAGAGAGGTGCAGCTCAAGAACTCTACTAAAAGACCACAAATGATGCTCCAACTGCCTTGGGAGGTCTCCTGGGAGCATGGCCTGTGGACCTGCTGCTGCCCTTGACCAGAAAACACTACTAAGGTCAGCTCTTTGGACAAAGATGGACTAGACTCAGGGACATAGTGTGACCATATGATGTGTTTTATCATTCTATGCACTAATAGGAGGCTGTCCTACTGGTCTTTTTCTAGATGGGAGAGAAGCAGGTGGAGAGAAGTAGATGAGGAGCATGTTAAGAGGATACAAGAAGTATCGAATGAAAAGGAGGACTGTGCTGTCACTGGGCAAGGAGAGCAGAGAAGCCGCTGATAGGTGGGCATACAAAATTAATTTGGATTGAATACTTTCACTTAATCACAGTAAAAATATCTCCCTCTTTTTCACTGACCCTTCACTTTTTCAGGAAACCCTCATAGCACAGTGGTTAAGAGTTTGGCTGTTAACCAAAAGGTCAGCAGTTCAAATCCACCAGGCACTCCTTGGAAATGCTATCGGGGCAGTTCTATTCTGTTCTACAGGGTTGTTATGAGTCGGAATTGCCTCAAGGACAGTGGATATTTTTGTTTGTTTACTTTATCAAGCATGATGCCCTCCTGCAATTCATCCCTCCTGATGACCAACTCGCAGAGTGTATGGTTATGTCTCTACCCACTGTAGACCATGGACCACATTATCTGGGACCACGAGTTTGACTGGCATTTGCTTTTTCATACAGGTTCTGCCTGCAACAGGCCAACTGTCAGGAAAGGGGCTTAAATCTTCAAGAGCAGAAGCTTCTCTTAATAGTACATGTAGGAAATTAAACTTGGCAAAGCAAGAACTACAGATAGTGCTTCCTAGGTCTCCACAGTTCCAGAAGTAACAGGTGGAGTGCCTGTCTGAAGTCTTGCATGAGATTTCAGCTGCACAGAAACATCCCAAAGGATGCAAAGGCATGCTACAGTGCCTGTTCAGTAATCACAAAGGCCTCATGGTCCATATGGAGAGATTCTATACAACCCCTTCCTAGACCTGCTGTGGTGTGTGGATATACTAACTAAGTCTCAGCTAGTTTTTCTTTCTGGCCAAAGGATAACCCCAAAAGCCTGGGAGTGAAGGTGAAAGTGGGTTTTGAGAAGGGAGGAAGAAAACCCCTCCTGCTGCATGTGAAATGCAAAGCAGCCTCAAGCATTCTGAACCATCTCTTCCTGGTCATTCTTCATAGCATCCCAGGTAGAATCCAGGTACATTCACAGAACAAGCACTCCCCAATCAAGGACATGACTGAAGGACTGCCAAGGGCTGCAGATGCCTAGGAGATACAGGACCTCAAAACAGGTTAAGACACAAGACATCTGAACTTCTGCTATCACCTCAAATGGGCTTAAAGATAGCCTGTTATTGTTAGCTGCCGTAGAGCCAGACCCCAATTTATGATGACCCCCACAAGCATAATGAAACAAAATGTTACCCTGTTTTGTACCATCTCCACAATGGGTTGCAGACAGTGATTCATAGGGTTCTTATTGGCTAATTTTGAGTAGGTCATCAGACATTTTTTTCCTAATTTGTCTTAATCTGGAAGATCTGCAGAAACATTTTCAGTATTGTACCAACATGTAAACCTCCCCTGACAGATGAATAGTAGCTGTGCATAGGATATTTTAGCCAGGAATTGAATTTGGGTCTACCACTGAACAGCCACTGCCTTCTTAATGACAGCCTGGTCAACACCCAAGTCTTAACCATTGCTGCATCTTCTCTGTGCCAAATCTACTTCCTTCTGCCTCAGGTGGCCCACATGGGTGGTCATATGTTGCACTTTGCTTTCCCTGCACAGTACCATCTTAAAGACCAAAGACTCTGAAGTACTCTTTCTAATCAAACTGCTGTTTTTCCATTCCTCAATCACATGTTCTTGCAGAACCTTTCTTCATCCAAATTTTTCCTTTGTTGGCTTGACTTATCTCAATCCTCTCAGATTACTTAGCATTTTCCCAAAGCACTGCAACATATTCAGTTTTTTAATGTACATCAGTTACTTAAAAGTAAAGAATGACAGAACTTTTGACTGTGGGTATAACCAACTTTAGTATCTTGTTTTCTTTCAAAAGCACTCTGAAATGATCATGGATCTCACTTTTTATTTCTGTAAACCTAACCTTAACACAGGAAGAACTCAGCTTTCTAATAAAGAAGTATTCAAAACTTACTAGAGTTGCTTGAATAGAACAAGTGAATGTTGTGTGGTTTAAAGTCATGAAAGGTGGGTCAGTGTTGTATCCTTTTGCCATATTTATACAATCTGTATGCTGAACAAATAATCCAAGAAGCTGGATGCCGTGAAGAAGAATGATGCAATAAGGATAGAGGAAGACTCATTAACAACTGGAGATATGCAGATAAGAAGGTCTTCCTTCCTGAAAGTGAAGAAGAGTTACTGATAAAGATCCAAGACTACAACTCTCAGGATGGATTACACCTCAACATGAGCAAGATGAGGAAAACAAAAATCCTCTCAACTAGATCAGTAAGTGACATTATGATAAATAGAAAAAAATATTTAAGTTTTAAAGGATTTCAATTTACTTGGATCCACAATTAATACCCATGGAAGCGTCAGTCGAGAAATTAAACAACACATTGCACTGGGCAAATCTGCTGCAAAGGATATTTTTAAAATTTCAAAAACAAAGATATCACTTTAAGGACTAAGAGGTACTTGAACCAAGCCACAGTTTTCAACTGCTTCATATGCATGTGAAAGCTGGACTATGAATAAGGAAGACTGAAGAAGAATTGATGCCTTTGAATTATGGTATTGGTGAAGAACACTGAATATACTATAGTCTGCCTGCCATAAGAATAAATGAATAGTCAGTTTGGGCAAGTTTGATTGTAATATGCCTTGGTGTCTTTCTTTCGGGGTCTACCTTATGTGGAATTGAATGAATGCCTTGAATAGATATCTTCTTATTTTTGTGATATCAGGGAAGTTTTTGGTTAACAAATCTTTGACAATTCTCTCTGTATTTTCTGTTATCCTTCACTGTTCTGGTGCTCTAATCACTTGTATATAATTTGTTTTTATGGAATCCCACAGAATTCTTAGTATTTCTTCATTTTTTAAAATTCTTTTGCATTCATGTTGGTGTCATGTGCTTTATCTTCAGTCTTACTAATTTGGCCTTCCATTACCTCAATTCTGCTCCTTTGGTTTTCTACTAAGTTATCCATTTCTGTAATTTTATTATTAATTTTCTGAATTTCTACTTTCTGTTTCTGTATGCTTTCTTGCAGCGTGTTCAGTTTGTTGTTATGCTCTGCTGCATTTTGCCTCATCTTCTTCCTGATCTCTTGAAGAATTCTAAGTACTAATCTTTTGTATTATACCTCTGATAATTTCAGGAAGTTCTCATTGGGAAGACTTCTTGATTTTTTGTTTTGGGAGCTTTCTGAAGCTGTCATGGTTTGCTTTTTTAAGTGTTTTGATACTGATTGTTGTCTCTGAGCTCTCTGCAAGTTGTTGTATTTATTTTATAACTGTTTACTGTGTTCTAGCTTCTTGTTTTGTTTCAAAATTTCCAAATACGGCTGTTCATGTGTGCTACTTTGGTTACTGGCCCCTTGGAAGCTCTAAAGTCCTGTCACCTGGTAATTAGAGCTGTTACTAGGTATGTACATCCAGAAGTCTGTTTATTTATCTTGTATGGATTTAGCTCAGGTGTCCAGGTAGTCAGTTACCAAGTGTGTGGTGCAAGCTCTGCTCTAATATCCTAGATGGGCTTGGGTGATTGGTGTAGGGACAGGTATCTGGCTGCAGGTACTGAAAAAGGCAGGGCTAACAGTTATCTCTGAGTGTCTGTGAGGAAAGTGTGCCCTCTTCTGTCTGATTTTAGAAGAAGGAACTGCTTCTGGCCTGAATTTTTGGCTCAGGGGAGTTGGCAGATCCTCTCCCTTTCTCCCCCTGTTTGTTAAATTGTCCCCTTTCTGAGTCTAGGAGAATGGCTCAGGGCTTGTAAGGAGTCCCACTTTCAGCTCCGGTAGTGACATCAGATTCTGGAGCCAGATGCAGTGCAGAGAATGGAGGGGAAAGCACTAGAAAAAGGGATAGAAGTTATCTTGAAGGAAACATTTAAATCTGTGTGTGAGGTACATTAGATGCAAGCCTCCTAGCTTTTGATAATCGAGTATCACATTTCACTGGTTCTGGATGTGTGAGTGTACTATCTACTACCTATTTCTTTTGCTGGGGGGGGGTCCTCTGGATGCCACTGCTCCATTCACCATGCTGGCTGAATCTGATTCTCTGTGGGTCACATCTGTCCAATCCTAAGTACTTCTGGACCCACTCTCCCTTTCCTATTACTCAGTCCAATTTCTCAGCTTTCCCTTTGGTGTTCAGGGATCCTAGAATTTATCACTGATTCATTAGTTCTTTTGGGCCTTTGTTGTTAGAGGGATCACAGGAAGCACCTGACTACTCTGCCATCTTGGACCTGCCTCCTTGGAAGAAGTCCAGTCAGAATGCTCATTAGAAGTGAGGAAGACAAGACTTTGTCTCACATACTTTAGACATGATATCAGGAGGGACCTCATTCTCGGTAAGTAGAAAGTCAGTGAGAAAGAGGAAGACCTTCAACAAGATGGACTGACACAGTGGTTACAACAATGGGCTCAAACATAACAACAATTGTGAGAATGGCACAAGATTGTGTAGTATTCTGTTCAGGTGTCCACAAGGTCGCCATGAGTCAGAACTAACTTAATGGCACATAACAACAACAATGACATTATAGAAAGTACACATGTTAGTAGTCCACCCTACCTCCAGTCACTAGCCCCCACTATGTTGCTGTTTTTTTCTTTTCTTACTGTTCTTTCTACCTTTTACCTAGCCTCTTATGGCACTTCTCCCTTTCCTGCCAGTCACTGGGTCTGCCCCACCCCACCTACTATCTCCTGCTGCATCAAGCTTTCTTTTCCTTCTTCCTCCCACCCACCCACACATGCCAACTCTCTCAACTTCCCAGTAGTCCTCATTGCACCACCATGGCTAGAGTGCCTTTGACACTCAAGCCCACTACTGCACTGAGCCTCCACTGTGTCTCTCCTCCTATCATTTTCCCACCTGTGGAGTGGTGGGAAACAAGCTCATATCACTTCCCATTTATCACTTCTGCCCATCCAGCAAGGGGCTGTCAACACTCACACAACATCAGGGGCAGATGGTGTTCACGCAGCCTGCCCTCAGTCACTTCATCAAACGAGTGTACAGGAAAGCAGGCTTCCCCTGCCTTCTGTTGCCTTATTCACTCAGACAAGGAGGTGAGAGCTGTCATGCCCACAAATAAGCAAGAAGCAGGGCATGCCTGACCTGTTCACAGAGACGTATCAAAACAAAATAAAAAATCAAAGGGAAACAAATGAACATACAGTCCATAAAAAAGAAAATGATACCCTAATGTGTCAGAAAGAAACGTCTAGTAGAAGAAAATGTATTGTAACTATCTGATATTAAATCAAAAGACTAATAATTAGAGCTCTCCAAGAGATTAGGAAAAAGATAAAGGAAAACACAGATGAGACCAAGCAAAAAAATAAAAAAAAGTCACAGAAAACATAGACAAAACCAACTAAAGCATAGACAAAATCAAGAGAAATACAGACAAAGCCATAAAAGAATTTCAGAAAATAGTACAAGAACAAAACTTTGAAATAAATAAACAAATAGAAATCATACAAATACAGCAATTGGAAATTCAAAAGATGAACAACAAAATCTCAGAAACGGACAGTGCAACAAAAGTTTCTAGGAGCAGATTTGAAACAATGGAAGACAAAATCAGTGAGATTGAAGACAAATCCATGGGCACTACTTCAAGGAAAAAATCAGAAAGGAAAACCTGATGAAAAATGAAGAAAATTTAAGAATTATGTAGGACACAGTCAAGAGTAAAAATTTGCACATGATGGGAGTTCCAGAACAGGAGTAGAAAATGAAAAAACACAGAGAAGATTGCTAAAGATTTGCTGGCAGAAAACTTCCCAAATACTATCAAAGATGAAAAGCTGACCATCCAGTGAGCTCAAAGAATCCCATGTAAGATAGACTCAAAAGAAGTCACCAAGATATATCATAATCACATTTGGCAAACCCCAAACAAAGAAGGGATCCTAAGAACAGTTCAAGAAAAATGAAAACCACTTATAAATGGGAAACAATGAGATAAGGACTGACGATTTGGCAGAAACTATGTAGGCAAGAAGGAAATGAGATGATATATATATAAACCCTTGAAAGAAAAAAACTGCCAAGCAAGAATAATATATCCTTCAAAACCTTCTCTCAGATATGATGGCAAAATTAGAACATTTCTAGATAAACAGAAATTAAGGAAATTTATAAAAACCATATCAAAATACAAGAAATATTCATTGGAGTCTTCAGTTACAGAACCAACAACATCAGACAACAAATGGAGTTTAGGACACAGACAGCACCAGCTAGATAAAAAACCTCAGTAAAGAACTCTCTATGGTAAAACAAAGCTAAAAGACTTGAAACAGGGAAACAGAGACATCAATCTGTAACTGACAACAATATCAAAACAATAAAAGAGGGAAGAAATGGTGTAGTACAGAATTTTCAAAAGGAGAGAAAGTCAAGGCAATATCAAATAACAAAAGACTGAACTTATGAAGATGAGGGTGAATTTCAAGGTAACCATAAAGAAAGTTAAAAAAAAAAAAACCACAAAAAACTATTCATCAAAGAAGAAAAACATGAAGACTGAGTAAACACAAAAGACATAATAACAAAATAAATGAAAAGAAAATTCATAAATAAGAGGACCTCAGCACAGGAAGTTAAGAGGAGTATAGAAAATATCAGCACCAAAAAGCAAAACGAAACAATGCAAAACAAAGAGCACTGCAATGTAACATCAATGAACTCATATCTCTCAATAATCACATTGGATGTAAATAACTTAAATGCACCTTTTAAGAGACAGAAACAGACAGGATGAACCGAGGAAACATGGTTGATCAATATGCTGTCCACAAGAGGCATGTTTTAGATGGGGAGACATAAACATATTGAAAATCAAAGAGTGGGAAAAAACAAGAGTAGAAAGGAAATTACTCAACATCAGAGTGTTTATACAAAGCCAACGTCATCCTAAATGGAGAGAGTCTGAAGGCATTCACCTTGAGAATGGGAACCAGACAAGGATGTCCTTTATCACCACTCTCATTCAATGTTGTACTGGGGGTCCTAGCCAGAGAAATTAGGCTAGAAAAATACATAAAGAGCACACAAATTGGTAAAAAAGAAGTAAAAGTATTCCTATTTGCAGACAGCATGATCTTCTATACAGAAATCTTCAAAGAATCCTCAAGAAAACTACTGGAACTAATAGGAGATGACAGCAAAGTGTCAGTTTGTAGGATAAACATACAAAAATCAGTTGAAATCTTCTATACATACAAAGAGAACTTCAAAGAGCAAATCAGTACCATTTATAATAGCCCCAAGAAGATAAAATATTTAGTAATAAATCTAACCAGAGATGAAAAAGACCTATCCAAAGAAAACTACAAGACACTACTACAAGAAACTAAAAGAGATCTACATAAGTGAAAATACCTTGTTCATGGATAGGAAGACTCAACATAGTTGTTTTAGTCAGCTAGGGCTGCTCTAACAGAAATATCACAGAGTGGATGGCTTTAACAAAGGAAGGTTTATTCTTACACAGTCAGATAGGCTATGAGTCCAAATTCAGGATGTCTGCTCCAGGGGAACATTTTCCCCCTTGTCGGCTCTGGAAGAAAGTCCATTATTGTATCAGTCTTTGTCCAGGGAGCACCTTGGCGCAGGAACCTCAGGTCTGAAGGACACACTCTTCTCCTAGTGCTGCTTGCTTGATGGTTTGAGGTTCCCAATTCTCAGTCTGCTTCTCTTTCCTTTTATCTCTTGCAGGATGAAAGGATTAAGGGTGAGGCAAACCATACTCCGGGGAAACTTCCTTTACAGTGGAAGAGGGAGGTGATCTTATAAAGTGATTTACAGTACCACCCTAATCCTTTACTATGCAGCATAGGAAAACCACAAAATGGAGGACAGTCACAAGATATTGGTAATCATAGCCTAGCCAAGTGGCTACACCTATTTTGGGGGGGGACACAATTCAGTTCATGACATCCCACCTTTGGCACCCCAAAAATCACATCATTGAAACATGTAACACATTCATCTCGTATGATAGAAGTCTTAAATCAGTTCCAAGTCCAAAATGTAAAAACTCTTCTACATCTGTGAAACCAAGAACGTAAGCTGTCTGTTTCTAAAGGTACAGTGGCAAAAGAAGCACAAGTCAGACATTCCATTACAAATGGGAGAAATTGTAGGGAAAGAAGGTATTAACAGGCAAGAGAGAAGTCAGCAGAACATGCTACATTAGCCCTCAAAGCTTTGAAAATACTCTTACATTTTCTGAGACTTTCTACACAATGGCTGAGCCCTCCAAACTGTAGGTATTGGCCACACTCTGTGGATTCTGAGTGGAGACTCCCAGCCCTGTGCTATAACTCTGCCTTCAAGGCCCACTTGGACAGAAACTCTGCCCCATCGGCTTTAGGAGCACCCTAAGCCCAAATGAGTGGCAATCCCACCCTTACAAACACAGGACGCCATGGTTCCACACTTTCAAACCCCTAAGGTCATGACCATACCTTCTGAGACTGAGGCAGCTCAGCTTCTCACACTGTTTGTCTCTTTAGCTTCTGCTTCCAAGGGCTGCATGGCCCGATCCTTAGGCCCACATCTGCCCTGCTGGGGCAAGTGTTCCAAAGCTCCGTAGTTCCACTGATTCAAGTGCCTGGAGGCACCCCACTCTTGCTGGAAAGCGTCCTGTCCAAAGGTACTCAGCTGTCTTGCTCTGTGGGTTAGCAAAGCTAGCTCCACTGATTCATGTCAACTTGGCTACTCCATACTTGGGTGCTGTATTAAGTGGCAGGGCAGGGTCTGTGGTGGCTTCCTGCCCCGCAGCTCTCATCTCTCCAGCTTCCACTACTACTGCTGGTCTGCTCACATGGCCAGGAGCTCCTGCTCTCTTCTTCCAGTGTCTGGTTCCTGGACTTGAACTAGCAGCTGTTGGATTCGTCAGTCCTTACAGACGGCGCTTGACAGTCCTGCTCCCTGACCGGCAGATTCTGGGTTCAACAGCCTCTGCCGCTCCGTCTTGCGGCCGGCTTGGGATCCACCAGCCTTCACAACTGGTGATCTAGAATTCTGGTCTCTGACCTGCTGACCTTGGATTCATCAGCTCTTGTGGCCACGTGAGGCTTGTGCCAGGACTTGTGACATTCAGCTTCTATGATAAGGGAACGTGAGCTGCTTCCTGTATCTCTATCTATCTATCTATCTGTCTGTCTGTCTGTCTGTCTATCTATCTTTCCTTGTACTTTATGTATATTATAAATCTTTCTTTATACCTACACGTGTTACTGGTTTTGCTTCCCTAGAAAACCCAGCCTAAGACAATAGTGAAAATGTCAGTTCTGCCTAAAGTGATCTACACATACAATGTAATCACAACCCAATTTAAATAACATGTTTTAATGAGGTGGAGAAACAAATCTTTAACTTTATATGTAAAGAGAAGAGGCTCTGGATAAGAAGAATATTACTGAAGAAGAAGGTCTCACACTACCTGACTTTAGAACCTATTATGCCACCACAGTAGTCAAAACAGCATGGTATTGGTATAAGAACAGACACATAGACCAACAGAATTGAAAATGCAGACACAAATTCAACCACCTATGAGCAGCTGATACTTGACAAAGTCCCAAAGTCCACTAAATGGTGAAAAAAACAGTCTCTAATAAATAATGCTGGCATAACTAGATGTCCATCTGCAAAAAAATGAACAAGACCCATACCTCACACCAAACACAAAAACAAACTGAATACGGATCAGATCTAAATATAAAATCTAAAATAAAGAAGATCATTGAAGAAATGCTAGGAGCCCTAAAACAGGGCATAAACAGAATACAGAACATAACAAACAATGTACAAGTGCCAGAAGACAAACTAGGTAAACAAGAACTTCTAATAATTAAACACTTAAGTTCATCCAAAGACTTCACCAAAAGAGTAAAAAGACAATGCACAGATTGGAAAAAAAAATTTTTTTGTTAGGACATATCCTGTCTACTATCTAAAATCTTCAAGACAGTGCAAAATTTGAACCACAAAAAGACAAATAATCCAATAAAAAATGGGTGAAGAATATGAACAAGAGCTTCACCAAAGAAGACATTCAGGCCACTAGCAGATACATGAGGAAATGCTCACAATCATTAGCCATTAGAGAGACATAGGTCAAAACTACAAAGAGATACATCTCACCCCAACAAGGCTGGCTCTAATCCAAAAAATACAAAATAGTAAATTTCGGAGAGTTTATGGAGAGACTGGAAAACTTACACACTGCTAGTAGGAATGTAAAATAGTACAACCACTTTGGAAATTGGTTTAGCACTTCTATAAAAAGCTAGAAGTAGAACGACCATATCATCCAGCAGCCTAACTCCTTGGAATACATTCTAGAGAAGTAAGAGCTGTCATACAAATAGATACACAACTATCCATGTTTATTGCAGTGCTGTTCACAATAGCAAAATGATGGAAACAACCTAGCTGCTAATCAACAGATGAATGGTGTCATGGATTGAATGTGTTCCCTAAAAAATCTGTAACAGTTTGGCTGTGCCATAATTCTTGTTATTGTGTGTTGTTCCTCCAAGTTGGAATTCCTGCCTGTATGATGAGAATGAATGGGCAGTAGTTGTGTTGGTAGAGCAAGGTTCAGTGTATAAGTTTGTTTTGTGCCTTGAGGTGATTTCTTGAGATATAAAGGAAAAAATCTGGCAGAGAGAATTGGGAACCTCACGCCATCAAGAAAGCAGTACTGGCAGTAGAGCACGTCCTTCAGACCTGAGGTTCCTGTGCTGAGATGCTCCCTGAACAAAGACTGAAGCAACACAAGGGCTTTCCTCCAGAGCTGACAGAGGGAAAGCCTTCCCCTGGAGAGAACTTCCTGAATTTGGACTTTAAGTCTACTGAACTGTGTAAGAATAAACGTTTCTCTTTTTAAAACCATCCACTTTGTGGTATTTCTGTTAGTGCAGCACTAGCTGACTGAAACAAATGGATAAACAAATTATGGTATATTCACACAATGATGAATTCTTGAAACATCTCATAATGTGAATGGATCTGGAAGGCATTATGCTGGGTGAAATTAATTGTCTTGGTTATCTACTGCTGCTTTAACAGAAATACCACAAGTGAAAAAGGGCTTTAAAAAGAGAAATTTTATTATCACAGTCAAGTAAGCTGCAAGTCTAAATTCGTCTTATGACAGACCAGTAAGCTACATCTTGCAACAGGAACCTCAAGTCCAAAGGATGTGTGCTGCTCTCAGAGCTGGTTTCGTGGTGGTATGAGGTTTCCAGTTGTCTGTGCTCACTTCTCTGTTTTATATCTCACAAGCTTGAAGGTTGAGTCCTGTGTCACCGACATAACTACTGCCCATTCTCCCTCATCACCATCACTGAGCTATACTTCATAATAAGTGGGAAAAATCATTCAACACTGGGAATCACAGCCCACAATTTTGGGGGGACACAACACAATCCATGACATTAGTCAATCCCCAAAGGATTGACTGGAAGCCGTAAGTCTGAAATCAGGATGTGGGAAGGGTTGATTCCTTCCGGAGACTCTGAGGGAGAATCTTTTCTATACCTTTATATTAGTTTCTAGTGTTGCCAGATAGAAATCCCTGGCTTTGCTTGTGGTTGCCTTGCTCCAGTCTTGGACTCTGTCTTCATATGGCCTTCTAAGAACTCAAGATATGATTTAAACAAAGAAGGAAACATTCTATGGTGGTTAAGAGAGTGGTGAGGGAGAAGAGGGAAATCGCTCATTAGATGGTAGACAAGAATTGTCTTAGGTGAAGGGAAGGATAACACATGGTACAGGGGAAGTCAGCACAATAGTAGTCAACCAAAAGCTAAGAAGTTTCTTGAACACAACTAAATTTTTCAAGGGACAGTGCAGCAGGGTCAGGGTCTGGGGACAATGGCTTCAGGGGACACCTTGGTCAATTGACACAATGAGGTTATTAGGAAAATGTTCTGCATCCTGCTTGGCGAGAGGTGTCTGGGGTTTCAAAGGCTTGTGAGCAGCCGTCTAAGATGCATCAGTTGGTCCCAACCCACTTGGAGCAAAGAAGAGTGAAGAATACCAGAGACACGGGGAAATATTAGTTCAGGAGGCAGAGGGGGCCGCATAAACCAGAGACTCCATCAACCTAAGACCAGAAAAGCTGTATGGTACCTGGATACCCCTAGTGACTACCCTGACAGGAGCATAATGGAGAGTCCTTTCTGGCACAGAAGTAGGGTGTAAAACTCAAATTCCAGGAAAAAGACCAGACTCAACAGTCTGACTGAGCATGAAGGAGCCCCAGAGGAACATGGCCCTTGAACACTTTACTAACCCAGAGCTAAAACCACCTCCAAAGCCAACTCTTCAAAGAACAACCTGGACTATAGACATAAAATAATACTAGTGAAGAGTGCGCGTCTCAGTTCAAGTAGATACAGGGCACTAAATGGGAAGCTCTTGTCCAGAGACAAAATGAGAACTCAGAAAGGGATAGGAGCTGGTTGAACAGACATGGGAAATTTGGGGTGGAAAGGAAGAATATTATGGGGATGGCTACTAGGATCACATAACACTATGTGTTTCAATTTTTGTATGAGAAACTAACTTCAGAGGTAAGCTGTCACCTAAAGTACACGCAGAAAAGAAAACATATATATCAAACAGTAACTGAAAAAAGGAAGAACTGGCAATTCTAATCTCATATAAAATAGACATTAAGGCAAAGTCCATCATAAAAGACAAGGGAGGACAGTGTATAATGACTACAGGGACAATCTATCAAGCCAACATAAATGTCTATGCAACCAAAGACAGGGCTCCAAAAAATACACACTCTTGGGAGTGAGATGCCCAGAGAGCCTACTGCACCTTCAGAAGTGGGCTCATCCTCATGGATGATGAAAGGTCTTCCCAGGTTGACCATGTCCCCTACTGCCAAAATTTTGGGTTTAGTATTATGGAAACATTGGTGAATCGGTGGTAGAATTCTCGCTTTACATGCAGGAGACCTAGGTTCAATCCCTGGGCAGTGCACTTCAAGAGCAGCTACAACTTGCCTACGTCACAAGAGCTTGTACGTTGCTGCAATGCTGAGCAGGTTTCATTGGAGCATCTAGAATAAGACACACTGGGAAGACAGCCGTGGAATAGGGGACCAGCCGGATAGCAGCTAACATCAGCACAGTTAAGGAGTGTCTACCGACTTGAATTTTGTCTCCTCAAATTTTGTGGTCATCTTGAACATCAGAATACGATCTTATTTGGAGATAAGGTCTTTGTGGATATAATTAGTTAAGTTAATATGGATTCAGGTAGGCCCTAAGTCAGTGTGACTGGTATCCTTATATAAGAAGAGGGGAGGACACACACAGATGCACAGGGAAGAAGGCCGTGTGAAGACAGAGGCTGAGACTGGAGTGAGGCAACCACAAACAAAGCCAGGGATTTCTGTTTGGCAACACTAAAAACTAATATAAAGGTGTAGAAAAGATTCTCCCTCAGAGTCTCTGGAAGGAAGCAACCCTTCCCACATCCTGATTTCAGACTTCCGGCTTCCAGAACTATGAGAGAATACATTTCTATTCGCTTAAGTCATCAAGCTGCAGTTATTTGTGAGTGCAGCTGCAGTGAACAGACAGATATGAGCCACATCCTCCAACTCAGCATGTATCAGCTCTGAAGGTAATCTTTGGGACTCCATAGCCCTGACTCATTTATTTCATTCCTCGGTTGGCTTAGAACTTGGACAGGGAAGAGTGTGCTATCACTGGGCACAGTTAGGGACTCAATCGTGTTCCCCCTCAAGTAACCGTGCCTGTAAACAGGACCCTGTTTGGAAACAGAGGGTCTTCTTTTGTGAACAAGGTCATGCCAGCATAGAAAGTCCTAAATATAACTACTTCTAGGTTATAAAAAGAGTAGAACAGACACAAGGACACACTCATGGGGGAAGACGTTTGCCAAGGAAAATTAAGGCATGCCAGAGAATGCCAAGGAGCAGCAAAGTTCATGGCAGACACTGGAAACTAGGGGAGAGGTGCACAGAATGAATTGACACGGCCAAGAGCCTGACTTGGACTTTCAGAATCCAGAACTGTGAGAAAGCAAATTACTGTTTTTTAAAGCTACCCACACATGACATTCATGTTACAGCAGCACTAGGAAGCTTAGGAGGCACCTCTAAGATCCCAGCAACAGGCAGGTTCTGCTCTTCCCACCAATGAAGTTCTTGGCACTTTACACGAATCCATTTCTGTTAGCTGTATTCCTTTACTGTGCCAAAAATATAGCTGCATCTGAAGAGTAGAGTGCCCAACCCAAGGCAAGTTTGAGCTTCAGGTAAAAGGCCAGGGAGAGAACTGATTTCTCCTCTGGTATTTAACAACGACTCTCACCCATGATAGCCCGTATGCATTCCAAATAAGGCAATGATGGAACAAGGCCAAGTTGCAGAAAGGAGTTTAAGTTACAATCTTCAAAACAAAAAAATTTCAAAGGAGAGGAAGTAGCTGGTGACCCCCTGGGTTACAGATCATAATAATAGAGTCTATTGCTGTACAATAGGTTTCCATGATTATTTATTTGCAGATAAACACAGCCAACAGACGCAGTACCTGTGGAAAGAGCTGGATCAGTACAAGTAACTGAAGAAGGAAGAAAAAAGATTTTATCAAGCCTATTTACTTTAAAGATACCCTAAAGACCTGCACAAACACACCTGCTTTTTCAGTGCCAGGAGACAGCAGAGCAAACACGTCTCACCTTTAAAAGAAACGTGTGGAGAAAGAGACACGGCAAAGCTAAAAAGCCAGTCACCCCAGGCGGTGCTAGCATCTCAGCAAGCAAAAGCACAGGAGCCTAAACCCCAGGTGGAAATTTTAAGAAGTGAACTCTTTATCACTGTTCAGAATGAACCCTAAAACTTATCCTGGGGACAGTGGTACCCCGGGGAAGTATTTAACATTTGGATCACCAGGGGTGAACAAAAACTCTCATTCACAGTGCTTGCCAATTTCTATGGTATTAATATTAAGGGCTTCCACCATGGCTCACTTCAGGTACCGATGTGACGTTGCTGAATGAGGAGCTGTGAGAAAGCTGTGCAATGATGTGGTTGTTCTTGTTGTTAGTTGCTGTGGAATCAATTACAACTTGTGTTGACGTATGTGTTACAGAGTAGAGCTGCTCTATTGTTTTTTCTTGGTTGTAATCTTTTTTTTAAATTTTTTAATTTAATATAACTGAGTGAAAATGTACATTCCTGTATAAATTTACATACCCACCTATATGCAGCTTCCACTACTATCCCTGCCGGTGACAGCACACTATTCCTCTGCTCCATACATGTCTCGTTCTCCCAACAGTCTCTTTTTCCCTCCTCTCTACTCACTCTCCTTCCTCCAGCCAGAGGTCAGCAGGATGACATCCTATAGATGTATAGAACCATAAAGTGCATCCAATATATGGTCACTGCATCGCCAAGTGCAATCCATTCCTGTCCGAAGAGTGGACCTTTGTTATGATTTATGGTCAAGGGCAGCATCAGCGTGAGGGGCCACACTCCCACGGGAACCCCGAAATCACTGGACCATCAGTTGAGGTCTTTTAGTGGGGATCTCAGGGTGCACCCCTTTTTATTCTTGTGTTGCCAGTGAGACTCAACTTAGTGAGCTCCATCGCAGCTATCACTGGTGGTGGCTGGGCACCATCGGTTCTTCTGGTCCCATGTTGATGTAGGCACCCACTCATATGGGTCTCTCTATCTTCTGGGTTGTCTTTATCCCATGTCATTTGGTCCTCAGTGAGCATCTGTTCCTGCTGAGTTGGGACCATTTGCTGTGCCCTCGAATGGCAGCTTAGCAGCTTTTAAGACCACAGACGCCACTCACCAACGTGGGGTGCAGAGAGCCCTCTTAGCAAAATGCTAGGTGTGCCAATTGGCCTTGCTTTTGCCTAAGAGCATGGTCCCCCGCCCCCTGCCCCAGCTACTCTATCCTTGCAATATTGGGTTAAGATGGAAGGAGTACTCATGTTATATTTAAGTCCACTTAATATTGTTCTTGTTTCTAATGTGTGCTATCACTGATTTCACCCAACAAGATATCTAGCAACTATCTAATCTAGACCCTCCTCGCCCTCCCTTGCAACTGTCAAAGAGTCTTTTCTTCTATACACAAGTCTGGTTTTGAGATCTTATCGTAGAGGTCTCATACAATATTTGTCCTCTTGTCGCTGACTACTTTCACTCAACATAATGTCTTCCAGTTGAAACCAGGTCGTGAGATGTTTCCTGAAGTCATCGTTGTTCTTTATCATTGCGTAGTGCTCCATTGAGTATATATACCACAGTTTACCTATCCATTCTTCAATTGTTTGGCATCTGGGTTGATTCCATCTTTTTGCTATCGTGGACTGTGCTGCGATAAACATTCTTGTGCATGTGTCCATTCGTGTGAAAGGCCTTGATTCTGTAGGATATATTCCAAGTAGTGGAATTACTGGGTCAAATGGTATATCAATATCCATTTTTTTCAGAGAGCACCAGATTGCTTTCCCAGAGAGGCTGGACCATTTTGCAACCCCACCAACAGTGTAGGAAGGTTCCACTTTCTCCACAGCCTCTCCAGCATTTGTTGTTTTGTGCTTTTTGGATCATGGCCAACCTTGTTGGGGTGAGATGGTATCTCATTGTCGTCTTGATTTGAATTTCTTTAATCACTAAAGATCGTGAACATGTCCGCATGTGTTTTTTGGCTGCCTGGATCTCTTCTTTAGTGAAATGTCTGTCCATCTCCTTTGCCCATCGCTTAATTGGATGGTTTATCTTCTTCTTGTTGATATTTTGTAGTATCTTATAGATTATGCAAATCAGGCGTCGGTCTGACATAGAGTTTCCAAATATTTTTTCCCATTCTGTAGGTGTTCTTTTAATTCTATTAATAAAGTCTTCAGATGAGCAAAAGTGTTTGATTCTTAATAGATCCCATTTATTTATTTTCTCTTCTGATTATTGTGGTTTGTTTGACAGATTTTGGAGTCTGTCCATATTGTGTATTAAAACTTCCATTGTTGTTCCTACCTTTTCTTGGATGAGCTTTATCATTTTAAGTTTGATATTTAGGTCTTTTATCCATTTGGAGTTGGTTTTTGTATAAGGTGTAAGATATGGATCTTGTTTCAGTTTCTTGCAGATGGATATCCAATTTTGACAGCACCATTTGTTGAAGATACTGTTTTTACCCCAGTTTAATGTCTTAGGCCCTTTGTCGAATATCAGTTGTTCATAGGTAGATGGTGTCATCTCTGGGGTCTCAGTACTGTTCCACTGATCGATTTGTCTGTTCTTATACCAGTACTAGGCTGTTTTGACCACTGTGGCAGTGTAATATGTTCTAAAGTCAGGTAATGAGAGGCCTCCCAGTGTGTTCTTCTTCTTTAGTAGTACCTTACTTATCTGGGGCTTCTTCCCTTTCCAAACAAAATTGGTGATTTGTTTCTCCATCTCATTAAAAAATGTCACTGGAACTTGTATTGGGATTGCATTATATAAATAGATTGCTTTGGGTAAAATAGACATTTTAACAATGTTAAGTCTTCCTATCCATGAGCAGGGTAGGTTTCTCCATTTATCTAAGTCTCTCTTAGTTTCTTGTAGTAAAGGCTTGTAGTTCTCTTTGTAAAGGTCTGTTATTTCTCTGGTTAGATTAATTCCTAGGTACTTTATCTTCTTAGAGGCTATCGTAAATGGTATTGATTTGATAATTTCTTCCTTAACAGTTTCGTTGTTGGTATAAAGCAATCTTACTGATTTACTTATGTTTATCTTGTATCCTGAGACTTTGCTGAGCGCTTCTATCAGTTTGAGTAGTTTACGTATAGATTCCTTGGGGTTCTCTGCATATACAATCATATCATCTGCAAACAGGGAGATTTCAACTTCCTCTTTGCCAATGCAGATGCCCTTTATTTCTTGGTCTTGTCTAATTTCTCTGGCTAAACCTTCTAGCATAATGTTGAATAGAAGAGGTGAGGTGGGCATCCTTGTCTCGTTCCTGATCTCAAGGGAAAGTGTTTCAGTCTCTCTCCATTCAGGATGACGTGGGCAATTGGCTTTGTATAAATGGCCCTTATTGTGTTGAGGAATTTGCCGTCTATGCCCATTTTGCTAAGAGTTTTTAGCATGAATGGGTGTTGGACTTTATCAAATGCCTTTTCAGCATCAATGGACAAAATCAGGTGATCCTTGTCTTTTGTGTTATTTATGTGGTTAATCACATGAATTGTTTTTCTGATGTTGAACCAGCCTTGCATCCCTGGTATGAATCCCACTTGGTCATGATGGATTATTTTCTTGATATGTTGTTGTATTCTATTGGCAAGAATTTTGTTGAAGATTTTTGCATCTAGATTCATGAGTGATATCGGTCTGTAGTTCTCTTTCTTTGTTGGGTCTTTCCCAGGCTTGGGTATCAGTGTTACGCTGGCTTCATAGAATGAGTTTGGGAGTACTCCATCCCTTTCTATACTGTGAAATAGTTTCAGTAGTATTGGAGAAAACTCTTCTCTAAATGCTTGGTAGAATTCTGCCGTGAAGCCATCTGGACCCGGACCTTTTTTGGTGGGCAGTGTTTTGATGACCTTTTCAATCTCTTCCTTTGTAATGGATTTATTAAGTTGTTCTACTTCACATTGTGATAATTTGGGTAGGTGGTATGAGTCAAGGAATTGGTCCATTTCCCCTAGGTTTTCAAATTTATTAGTGTACAGTCTTTCATAGTATTCTGTTATGATATTTTTGATTTCTGTTGCATCTGTGGTGACAACCCCCCTCTCATTTCTAATTTGGATTATTTGTTTCCTTTCCTGCTTTTCTTTAGTAAGTTTAGCCAGTGGCTTGTCAATTTTGTTGATCTTCTCAAAAAACCAGCTTTTGGTCTCTTCAATTTTTTCAATTGCTTTTCTATTGTCTAATTCATTTAGCTCTGCTCTAATCTTTATGATCTCGTTTCTTCTGGTGCCTGAGGGGTTCCTCTGTTGTTCTCTTTCTACTTGTTCAAGCTGTAGGGTTAGTTTCTTGATTTGGTTTCTTTCTTCCTTCTAGATGTGTGCATTCATGGAGATAAACAGACCTCTGAGCACTGCTTTGGCTGTATCCCATAGGTTCTGGTAGGAAGTGTTTTCATTCTCATTGGAATCCATGTATTTCTTTAATTCATCCCATGTTTTTTTGAGCAAGATGTTGTTCAGTTTCCAAGAGGTCCACTTTCTATCTCTGTTTTTTCTGCTATTGATTTCAACTTTGATGGCTTTATGATCTGAGAAGATGCTTTGCAGTAATTTAGTGGTATGGATTTTGTTGAGCATTGCATTATGGCCTATCACATGGTCAATTCTGGAGAATGTTCCATGTGCACTGGAGAAGAAGGTGTAGTTGTCTGCTGATGGGTGGAAAGTTCTGTATATATCAGTGAGGTTTATTTGGTTAATTGTGGCAATGAGGTCTTCTGTATCTTTACTGAGTTTTTTTCTGGATGATCTGTCTAGTATTGAGAGTGGAGTGTTGAAGTCTTCCACTATTATGGTGGAGTCACTTAACTCTCTTTTGAGTGTAGTCAGTGTTTCTTCGACGTATTTAGGTGCTCTGATATTAGGTGCATAAATATTTAATATAGTTAAGTCTTGCTTGTGTACTGAACCTTTCAGCAATAAATAGTGTCCATCTTTGTCCACAATGGTGGATTTGACATTAAAATTGATTTTGTCTGAGATTAGAATTGCCAGCTCTGGTCTTCTTTGTTCATTGTTAGCTTGATATATATTCTTCCAACCCTTAATTTTCAGTTTGTTTGTTTCAGTTTGTTTGTTGTTTCAGTTTGTTCCTATCTTTAGGTCTCAAGTGAGTTTCTTGTAGACAACATATGGATGGGTCATGTCTTTTGATCCAAGATGTCACTCGATGTCTCTTTACTGGAGCATTCAGTCCATTCACATTCAATGTAATTATTGACAGGTATGTGTTCAGTGCTGTCATTGTGATGTGTTTATTTTTATGTTGATGTTTTCTCTGTTCTTTTTTGTGAGTTGATTTTTCTGCTTTTTCAGAGCTGGTTTTGTAGTTGTTGAGACTCCTGTGTTACATTTCTTGAAATGATATGATACATCTTTGTTGTGCTTTACATAGATCCTATGATCCCCCTTAATAAACTATATATAAACCCAATTTTAATTACTACCAGTCTTGTCATCTTCCTCTCCATCTGGAAGGACTATAACAACTGTAGTACATCCCTCTTTCTAATATCATGACACCATAGTTTTCATGATGATCACTGGATTGCTTCTTTCCTTATCAAAGCTGTGATTGGCTTTGGAGCCTTCCCTAACTGAGTAGAGTTTTAAGTAGTAAAGTCGTTCTAAAATATAAAGTTAGTGGTTTTGTTCTTCTTAGTCAGAGCCAAGAACTTCTTTCAATATTTTTTGTGGTTTTGGTTTCGTTTTTACAAAGTCTCTGAGTTTCTGTTTATCTGGGAATGTCTTAATTTCATTTTTGTATTTGAAAGATAGTTTTGCAGGATATATAATTCTTGGTCAGAAGTTCTTCTCCTTCAAGGCTTTGAATGTGTCATACCACTGTCTCCATTCCAGTATGGTTTCTCTTGAGAAATCTGAAGAGAGCCTACAGGGTTTCCCTCTGAATGTTAGCTTTGCTTTGAGTCTTGCTGCCTTTAAGAGTTGCTGCTTATGTTTCATTTTGTTGAGCTTGATTATGTCTTGGAGTCTTTCTTTTGAGATCTATATTGGGTGGCGTACGATATGCATCTGAGATGTCTATACTCTTCATGATTTCTAGGAAGTTTTCTGTCAGCAGCTCAGCAATGATACTCTCTGTGTTCTCAGATGTCTCATCCTGTTCAGGGACTCCAATTAATCGAAGGTTGTTCCTTTTAATAGAGTCCCACATGCTTCTTAATGTTTCTTCAATTTCCTTGTTTCTTTTTTCTGATTTCTGCTCATAGATGCTGGCCTCAGTAGCTCTGTCTTCCAAGTCAGAAATTCTTTTTTCTATTTGTTCCATTCTGTTTTCTTGGCTTTGTATGGAAGTTTCTATGTCTTTGATTTTCTTCTTAATCTGTTGGATTTCAGAGTACTGGTGTTCCATCAGATCGAACAGCTTGCTTAATTTTTCATTTTGTTCTCCTGCATTTTGTATAAGGTCTAGAAGGGCCTTGTATATAATCATTTTGTATTCACTTTCTGATGCTTTCATAAAAGTTTCTTCATCTGGAAAACTCCTTGGTTGCTTTGTTTGGGAGCCTTCTGAAGCCATGGCAGATTTCTCATATGCCACAAGTGTCTGTTGCTTTTTGGGACCCATGTGAGTATGTAGAGGCTGGAAGAGGTACTGTGAGGATGGACTGTGGATGTTTCTCTGAAGCAAGCCAAGTGGCATAGGCTGTCTTAAAATGTAAAGTGAAAGATATCTGACCACTTCACAAGTCAGTTAGGTTTTCAGGTGTAGAGGTCCCTCTTCTCAACTGGGAAAGTAAGCGCCACTATATCCAACCCTAGATGATACAAACTAGTTCAGAATACAGCAATGCTACTGCCCTGTTGGCCTCTGCTGACAGGGCCTAGCCTTATCCAACACTGAGTCGAGTACTGGTTTTGTGATAGAAAAGCGTTCTCTTGTGCGCAGGCTCTGGCTCCCAAGCTAAGAGTTAGGTCCAGCTGTGGCCACCGTATCCAAGATGGTGCCCTCCACACAGGCAGCAGACAGGGGGGCTAAAGGTCCCCAGAGGCAGCGATTCCTCTGCTTCTGTTGCTGGACCCCCAAAGCAGGTGGCACTAGGTAAATTACTGCTTTTCTGTCAGAGAAGCACTGTCGTGTTTTCAGGCGCTGACTCCCAGGCTAAGACTGAGGTCCCGCTAGAATCTCTGTATCCAACATGGCGTCCTGCACACTGACTGCAAAACTCTGTACAAACCCCACTGAGGCAGACATAAAACGACAGGCTCAAAGTGGCTAGATTAACATAGTCCAAGCCTGGCTCTCAAAATATGGGCATTTCGCCTACCTATCCCCCCAGCAGCGTGTCTGAGTCTAGCCGCTAGGCAAGATCCAGCTCCGCCCGCCAGCCAAGACAGAGGAAAAAAAAGTCAAAACGGTGCATTTACCTTCAGTCTGTGAGAGCCGGGGATAGCCAGGAGCGGGAGTCAGCGTAAGAGAGGAGGTTTTTCACTCAGTAGAATGAAGTCCAAAGTAGCAGCCCTGTGCCGTGTCCTGGGGCTGATTAGGTGACCAGAAGGCTCCGTTTGATTATCAATTCAGGTCTTGGTTTCCAGAGGGATATGAGGAGACGTGTGCTTAGTTCGCCATCTTGACTCCGCCTCTTGGTTGTAATCTTAATGGAAGCAGATGGCCAGGCCTTTTCTTGTATGACCTGTGGGTGGAATTGAACTGCTAGGCTTTAGTTGAGCACAAACTGTTCACGCCACACACAGACCTTAAGAATGGATAACCCACTGCCATCGGCTTGATTCTGACCTATAGCAAACCTATAGGACAGAGCAGAACTCCCCCACAGAGTTTCCAAGAAGTGCCTGGCAGATTTGAACTGCTGACCTTTTGGTCAGCAGTTGTAGAACTTAACCACTAATCCACCAGGGTTTCCAAAGAATGTACAGAGAATAATAAAATGTACTAAAATAAATAGGAAATGATGGGTTTGGGGTGTTATATTTGTTTTTAATTTATTTAATTGTCAGCTTACATATTTTAGGAATTCCCGGGTAGTGCAAATGGTTAATGCACTCAGTTACTAACAACAAAGTTACCAGTTTGAGTCTACCTAGAGGTGCCTTAGAAGAAAGACCTGGCAATTTACTTCCAAAATAGTAGCCACTGAAAACCCTACAGAGTACAGGTCTACTCACACACACACACACAGGGCTCTTAAGAATCAGAATCAGCTCAAAGGCAATTGGTTTGGGTTCTTTGGTTTATATATTTTATTTTTTAATAGGGACTGTGTTTAACACCCAGCTTACAAAATTCCTAAAAAAAATCTAATAACTGATCTGAGTGTGTAAAAGCTGGGCCAAGTGTGTACAACAGCCACATCACTGCCTAGTGAATTTTTGAAAATACCAAGGACTCCCTCTCCCAAACCCACAGCCACCACAGGTCCACTAAGCCAGAATCCTCCAAAGTTGAGACCGCACACTCCTATTTTTAAAAGCTCAGCAGGGTAATGCTAATACGATGTCACCGATAAGTGTCATCCCTTCATTTGATGGAAGGGGAAACTGAGGCTCAGAAAGTTTAAATGGTCTGCCTGTTGGCTAATGAGTGGCTGAGACAGGGAAGGATGTTAAGTTAGTTTCTGTTTTCTTCCCCAAGCCCTTTCCTCTGCAGTTATATGAGCAACTTGGGGTCTATTTTCAAACTATTGTGCCTTGTATTAGAATCCATATAGCAAGATCTCATTAGTTTTAAATTATTTTCGTAAGGGCTGAACTAAAGCTTACCTTTAGACATCTATGAAACAAAGGGCTTAAAAGGAGATTCATAGGTAAATGAGAATGGAAATGAAATATTCAATGTCCTCAAAAAATACCTAAAACCAGTTCTGCATCTATGTTTATATAAATAATATGTGTATTTACAGCAAATGATTCAGATCCGCTCATTGAGGCAAGGCTGGCAGTGTTGGTTAGTGGTTAATTTGAGCTATTCTTTTCACTTAAAAATAAAGTTACCCTTTCACGACCCGTGGTATACATGGAAACCACGTACTTTTACCTCCTCTGGGGCTTATTATGAATCGGAAATTGACTCAACCACAGTCAGCTTGGTCTGGATTTGAGGGCTTGTTGGGAAGCTAGTCTCCCATGACAGTACGCACTGCCTACAGGCAGAGACCTGTATCACGGTTTGAAATGGAAAAAACGGTCGTGTGCTGCAAATTAATGTTTTTACAAGGTATTGTATGAGGTGGTGCTGAATTAATGTTTTTGGTAGGAGAAATATGGAATTTGAGAAAATTATTTGAGACACATATGTCTCTCTGGACTCTGGGAGTAAAATTCAAGGGACACAAATGTCTCTCTGGACTCTGCAGATAGGATTGATAGAGTGGGGCAAGAAACATAAATCCACAGTACCCACCCAAAAATCAAACACATTCAGTGATTCAGTATGCATCCTGTTAATGTAAACACATGGTATCAACAAAAAAATTCAAAACAGAAAATAACTCGGTCTTGAAAAGCTTACTCTGGGTAGCAGTATTACTAGGTGATTCTAGTTTACTTTGATTTATTCTTCTATGTCTTTTTCTAAATCGTCTTCAGCACACATAATGTTACAATGCCACCGCATATTCTTAAAATGATTATGTAGTCAGTGAAAAGCTGACATATACAAAAATAAGTCACCTAGAAATTCCACTTCTAGGTATATAAGCAGAAGAAATGAAAGAATGAACACACATGGAAACCTGTAGGCCAATGTTCACTGCAGCACGTTTCACAATAGCCAAGAGGTGAAAACAATCTAAATGTCTATCACTAGATGGATGGATAAACAAAATGTGGTGTATCCACACAATTGGATATTTACTTGGCCATAAAGAGAAATGAAATCCTGATGCATGCTGCTACCTGGATGAGCTTTGAAAACATCATGCTAAGTGGGATAAGTCAACCACGAAAGGACAAATACAGTATGAACTCACTTATATGAATTAAGCAAATATCTGTAAACTAAAGATTATCAGTGGTTTCTAGCAACAGGATCAAGGGAGTTTTTGCTTAGAGTGACTTGAATTTATGTGAATTGTGGTGGAATATTTCAGAAGAGGATAGTGAGAATGGTTATACAACATGAAGGATGTAATTCAAAGTCACTGAATTACACACGTAAAAACTGTTGAATGTTTTGTCGTGCAATTTTTGTCATAATAATTTTTTTTAAATCAATTACATTTCTTTCTATTCAGACTTTCCATAAATCTGGCTTCTCCTGAGTATTCAGAAGAGAGCACAGCTGTTTAAGTGTTCCTTTTAACATGTACTCCCTACTCTTTGGGGATTTGAAGCTGACCTCCAGAATTCTCTGTCTCACTCTGGGGCTGCACAGTCCCTGCTGGGCTGCAACTCTAAGTATCTTACCAGAACTGCAGCTTCCAGCCCAAACAGGCTCAGAAACTGTCAGCTAGTGACAGACTTATTCCTTCTCTCCTATTGTTAGTTGAGAGAACACTTCACCGTGAGTTGGGGACTCATGCCCCAAACAGATACTGAATCAGAAAGTGACAGCCAGTCCAGTAAGCAGACCTGGGATACTGAGAGCACTAACCCAGTAAGCAGATATTGTACAAATAAGAATATGCTTAAGCTAAGGTCTGCTGATTCTAGCATCTTCTCTGTCACTTTTCCCCACTTCTCAGAGTTTTAGTAGGGGCTTCTCCTCCCTGCAAAGTCCCTGGGTAGTGCAAATGGTTAATGTGCTTGGCTGCAAACCAAAAAGTTGGAGATTTGAGTCCTCTCAGAGGCACTTGGAAGAAAGGCCTGTCAGTCCACTTTCCAAGAATCAGCCACTGAAAAATCTATGGAGCACAGTTCTACTCTGTTATACATGGATTGCCATCAGTTGGAGTCAGCTCAACAGTGGCTATTTTTCTCCTTTCTGTGCTGGTTAGACAGACTACTGGGAATCACTAAGTGCCTCATTCACCCCCAGACGGAAGAGATTCCCTTGTCTGTGAGGAGCTATACAACCCAGGAGACCAAACACTTGAAGGAGGTAACAGTTTGACCAGGTCTGTGGGCTCCCAGCTCTCAGCCTCATTTTCACCACTTTCTCTTGGTGATGACTTCCTCACATCCCATCCCTTGCAGAGGAGGAATGGGGCCAGGACGTGCCTACAGAGCTGAGAGGCTGAGTGTGCAGGGCCATAAGGGTTAGGTGCAGTTGGAGGCATCCACCAGGTGGCATCTGCATTTTTTCTTAGGACAAGGACCTACCTTTTACTCATTTCTCTTCCAGATAGTCTGGATTGTGGGGCACAAAAATTTTCAAACAGTTTTCTTCTTGTGCTCCAGGCAGCTTTTAGTTTCTGCAGCCATGCAAACCTCCAACCCTATCTAAACCAAAGCTAAACCCCATTTCTAAACAAGGCTCTTTTCCACTTGGTTCTTCCGATAAATCCAAGTCCAAGTGGCAGGTATCCCCTCATGACTTGTCCATGCCCATCATTCCCCCGAAGCATGTCACCCAACTCTGGGATGTGGGGCTCCAGCAGGGAGATATGTGTTGGGCAAGACACATGACAACTTAGCACCTCAGTGACCCGTTGTCCAGTTGCAGACGATGACGTCCTCTTCACAGATCACCATGAACATTTGAGGAGCTACTGCGTACGTAAAACTTTGCAAATGCCAGGCATAGTTGAAATGCAGGAAAGTCCCCAGATTTCCTTCCCTGAGTTCCTTTTGTCCCTGTGCCAGTGCCAGGTCTCCACTGTCCTTGCATTATCCACCAGTGTTACCCACCATGTCTTCTTCACTGTCTTTGTATTGTCACAATTGCCACTTTATGAACCATCTAGGTACTGAACATACTTTATTTTATTGCAAAAAACTTTACCTTTTATTTCTCCTTTATGTTGTACTTAATATACATGTGTATGCTTAAAACATGTATTTATTTCAATATATATACTGCAAAACATATATGTAATGTAAGTATTGTCTGGTTTTCATTTCAGTGTACTAAAGAAACTGTTGCAAAAGATTTGTTATAAAATAAGGGTCACCAAATAAAGGTAATCCAACTGAATGTGGAAATTACTGAACAACATCGTTGATATCACACACAAGTAAATTTTTGCTCAAGATCATTCAAAAGTGACTACAACAATATATTGACAAGAGGATGTGGAATGGGGGATATCATCATTGATGTCAGGTGGATCTTGGCAGAGAGCCAAGAATACCAGAAAGATGTTTACTTGTGTTTCCTGGTGGACCATACGAACTTATGACTACCATTGTGGAGAAGGGGAATCCCAGAACACCTAATTGTGCTCTTAAGGAATCTGCATATGTATCAAGAGGCAGTTGTGCAAACAGAAAAACGGAACATTGCATGATTTAAAGTCAGAAAAGTTGTGCGTCAGGGTTGTATCTTTCACCATACCATTTCAATTTGTATGCTGAGAAAATAATCCAAGAAGCTGGATTATACAAAGAAGAACGAGGCATCAGGATTGGAGGATGACTCATTAACAACTTGCATTATGCAGATGACACCACCTTACTTGCTGGAAATGAAGAAGATTTTAGACACTGACGGAGATCAAGGACCACAGCCTTCAGTATGGATTGCACCTCAACATCAAGAAAACAAAAATCCTCACAACTGGACCAGTAAGCAACATTGTCATAAATGGAGAAAAGATTGAGGTTGTCAAGATTTCATTTTACTAGGGTCCACAATCAATGCTCATGGAAGCAGCAGTCAAGAAATCAAAAGATGCATTGCACTGGGAAAATCTGCTGCAAAGGACCTCTTTAAAGTATTCAGAACTAAAGATGCCACCTTGAAGACTAAAATGGGCCTGACCCAAGCCATAGTATTTTCAATCACATCATATACTTACAAAAGCTGGACCATGAACAAAGAAGACAGAAAAATTGATGTCTTTGAATTGTGGTATTTGAGAAGAATGTTGAATGTACCATGAATTCCAAAAGAACAAACAGATCTGTCCTGGAAGAAGTACAACCATGCTCCTTGGAAGCAAAGATGGCAAGACTGCTTCTTACATACTTGGGACATGTTGTCAGGAAAGATCAGTCCCTGGAGAAGGCCATCATGCTTGGTAGAGAAGAGGGTCAACTAAAAAAAGGAAGACCCTCGAAGAAATGGACTGACACAATGGCCACAGCAATGGGCTTAAGCATAAAAATGATTGTGGACATGGTGCAAGACCTGGCAGTGTTTTGTTCTGTTGTTCATAGGATTACTATGAGTTGGAACTCACTTGACGGTACCTAACAACAACATGGAAGAGTGCTGTGCCTTGATTTCAACGGTTTTCACACAAATCTGTATGTGACGAGAGGGCATTGGCTGTTTAGTAGTAGAATTGTCACGTTACATGTGTGAGATGTTGGTTTGATTTCTGACCAATGTTACTTCATGTGGTGTGACCACTCATCTGTCAGTGGAGGCTTGAGTGTTGCTGTGATACTAAATAGGTTTTGGTAGAGCTCCCAGACTAAGATTGAGTAGGACAAAAGGCCTGACAATTTCCTTCCCAAAATCTGCCAATGGAAACCCTATTCATCGGCAACCAAACAAGAGAGTGGTGCAGGACAGCACAGAGTCTTGTTACATTGTGTATGGGGTCATCATGAGTCAGGGCTGCTAATAACAACTGCAATATATGTGACAAAATGGGAAAGAACTACACACAGAGTAATGCACAGTAATAAGGGCTATATGTAAAGATTTGTTGAATGAATGCATAGGTCTATGTCTAGAAGGAAAAGCAGACCTATAATTATCCAAGGAGAAGAAGCGTGACCAGGAAGAACAGTACAAGATCTCTTCATGGTTGAGAAGCCTTGACCTGGAGAGACTTACTCAGTGATGTGTCCTCTCTCCTTCTACCCCTAAGAAGCTAGGCAGAGGGTAAAATCTCAGAGAGCCCTCACTCAGGGGCAGCATGAAAATTCCCCTCAGGCACTAACATCAAGACTATTGAGAGGACTGGGAGGAGCTGGTTCTAGAAACCCTGTTAGCATAGTGGTTAAGTGCTATGGCTGCTAACAGAAGGTTGACAGTTAAGATTTACCAGGCACTTCTTGGAAATTCTACAGGGCAGTTCTACTTCATCCTAGAGGGTTACTATGAGTCATACCCAACTCTATGGCAATGAATTTGATTTTAGTTTATTTTGAGGTGGTCTGTGGCTGACCATAGTCCGAAACAGTAGCACAAAGATCCCCATCTTATGAGGCCTTTAGGTGACC
Organism: Heterohyrax brucei; assembly: GCA_028571685.1. Classification (NCBI taxonomy): domain Eukaryota; kingdom Metazoa; phylum Chordata; class Mammalia; order Hyracoidea; family Procaviidae; genus Heterohyrax; species Heterohyrax brucei. Next base: position 41,601,416 of record CM053157.1, on the reverse strand, counting down.
TGGGAGCAATGGTCACATACCTGTAAAACTTCTTACTGGAGACATAACTGGTGTGAGGGCTGTTGGGTGCCAAGGTCATCCTGTTGCAGCCTTGCTATGTTCTTCTTATCGTTCCTGGATTCCGGCCTCTCAAGACCAGGAGTCTGCAGGTCTGTCCTCAGCTGCTTTCCTCTCTATTTTCTTGGGAGGAGACCTGCTGTATTTCTTTGCTTGTGCCTCTCAGGTAACCTTGTAGCCCAGGTAAATGCCTCATATCTTTCCTTAACAGGAGATGTTCCTTTTTGTTGCCTGCAACAATCAGAATTTTTTTTTTCCCTTTGGTAAAGAGTAGGGTAGTAAATATTTCCAGCTTTGGGGATCTTATGGTCTCTGTTGCAACTACCCAGCTCTGCTCTTGCACCACTAAAGCATATCACATTGTTGTTGTTGGGTGCCACTGAGTCAATCTCAACTCACAGTGACCCCATGTGATAGAACAGAACTGCACCATGGGGCTTGATAGGCTGGTGTTTACTGGAGCAAGTCACCAGATCTTTTTTCCGTGGAGTCACTTGGTGCGTCTGAATCACCAAGCTTTCACTTAGCAGCCAGTCATGCAGCTGTGGCACCACCAACGCTCATATAGCAGCCACAGATAAATACATAAATGAATGGATGTGACTTTGTTCCAAAAAAAAACTTATTTACAAGAACAGGCAGTGGTCCAGATTTGGGCTTCAGGCCATTGTTCACCCACATGTAGCCTACAAGGTTAAAGGCATCTGAAATGACAGAAGCTTTTCTGTCGTGTCCCTGGAAAGCAACATGGGCTCCCTTTCCATTTTCGTGGTCAGATCTCTTGAGAATTTCCTAACCCCTCCGTCACTGATCTTTCGTTTGCCATACCGGGGTGGTTTGCACGTTGCCATCACAACGGAAGCTATACCACTAGGGTTTCAAATACAAGAAGGGTCACCCATGGTAGACAAGTTTCAGCAGAACTTCTAGACTCAGACTATAGAGAAAGGTCTGGGTGATTAGCTTCTGAAAATTTGCCAATGAAGTGCTTATGGATCACAACAGTATATTGTCTGATAGAGTGCTGAAAGATGAGCCCCTAGGTTGGAAGGTATTGAAAATATATAATGCCCCAACATTGGACTCTATCATGCTAATGACAACGAAAAGGGCGTGGGACCAGGCAACAATTCGTTTTGTTGTACGTGGGTCTCTGTGAATCAGGGGCAACTAACAACATAACAACAACATGCTCAGGAAGGAAGGCTTCTGGAGCCTACACAGCTCTGGCCATCAAGTCTTAGACTCTGGCAACGCCGTCTGCTCTTCATTTCCTTCAAGTTCTGTAGAGCACATTGCTGCTCATTAAAAATCCAAAATCTTCCCGAGGGAATTTCCTTCTTTCTGATGTGTGGTTCATACAATTCACAGTAACAGCCCCGGTTTTGAGAACACTTTTTTAAACTACTTTTTGCTGAGTGAATGCCAATCCTGAGAAGATGAAGAGAGGGGAGAGTCTGTTCATTTTGCTTTCAAGAATAGAATGTTTTCTCATTTCCTGATAAGCACTACACCCTGCTGCACTGTAGCACATTCTTCAGTGACCTATAAGGGACCAGCCTCAGCAGCTGACACCGGTCACAAAAGACACATCACTTTTAAATGGGGAGGATGTGGGACACCCAAGGAACTTAGTATGACAGAGCGGTCCCCAGTGTAAAGTATCCCTTAGGTTTTGTGCATTTATTTTCTGGCCATCAAACAAAGCAGTAGTTTTTCTAAGTCTGATGAGCAGAGATACAAAGTTAATGTTTTTCCCTCAGAGCAAGGTTTGTTTAGAAACAGGATTGAAGAGTTTTTTCTTCTAGCTAAAGAGCGCATTCAGCGTTTCTTAAACATGCTTGGTTTCCTGAGTAAATGATTGTTACAGATTAACTTGTAGCCCCCTAGAAGATCTGTTGAAGCCCTAACACTTGGCATTTGTGAAGGTGACCTTGTGTGGATATAGGGTCTTTGAAGATGTCATCAGTTAGCATGAGGTCACACTGGAGTAGGCTAGGTGTTGATTCCATCTGAGTGGTGTCCTATAACAGAAGACGGATACACAGAGAGGCAAAGACAGCTGTGAGAAAACAGAGGCAGAGATTGGAATGATGTTATCTGCAAACACAAGAACATCAGGAACCGCAGGCTGTCATCAGAACTCGGAGAAAGTCATGGAAAGATTCTTCCCTAGAGCCTCAGATGGAACCAACACAGCTAAGGCCCTGATTTGGGCTCCTGTAATCCAGAACTGCTTGACATTTCTGTTCTTGTGAGCTACTCAGTTTGTGGCTTTATTACAACAGCTCTAGGAGCTAATATAGTGACATAGAGGTTTAAGGGTGGATACGAAAGGTCTGGAAATGATGTATTCTAAAGGATCTATGGAGCCTTGGTGGCACAGCAGTAAGGATCTTGGTTGCTAGCCAAAAGATCATCAATTGGAATCCACCACTTGCTCCTTGGAAACGCTATGGAGAAGTTCTACTCTGTCCTATAAGGTCACTATGAGTCAGAATCAACTCAACAGCAGTGAATTTGGTTTGGTTTGAGTCTATACACACACACACACACAATTTTGCATAGGAGATATGTTTGTGTGGTTCAAAAACCAAAAGAGGTATGGTGGCGTACAGAAACACTGCTGGCATAGTGGTTAAGCGGTATGTCTGCCAACCTTTTGGTTCAGATCTGCTAGGTGCTCCTTGGAAACTCTATGGAGCTGTTCTATTCTGTTCTATAGGGTCGCTATGAGTAGGAATCAACTTGATGGCGATGGGTTTCACTTGGCTACATATATATACATATATAAAATGTAGAAATGGAATAAGAAGGGGGCCATTTTTTGTGTCTCCCAGAACTTAGCAAAACTTCTCACTGAACTGAGTTACTTGACTACTGTGTATTTGATTTTCCTCCTCTGCCCTGGCAAAGGAGAGAAACCAGCTCTGGCAACACCCCCACAGCCCTTGAAGGACATTGTGGTGACCATCAGCATCCCTCATTCTGGTTTTGAGAAACTTCAAGATCTTAGTCACAGTGGCTATAAGCGGTACGAGGAAATCCTCCGAAGCATTTGAGTTGGCTGGTTTATGTTTTAAATGAGTTAAGTGGTGGATCTGGAGACTAGGACAGGGTGGCATCAATCAAAAGCATCAACAGTGACCCGTGAGCATTGAGGTCCTGGACTTCGGAATCCTTCCAGTTCTGGCACACCACCACATGCTGACCATAAAGCCTTAGGCAAGGAAGTTGGAGTCTCTAGGCCTCAATTTCCTTGTCTGTAAAATGAGAAAAAAATTACCTACCTCATGGAGTTGTGAGGATTTATGAGTCAAGGTATTATGGTAAGGTGGATTGTTCACAATAAAACATGATACATACCAACAACAGCAAAGCTGGTACCTCCATCCTGGGACTGAAGAGAGACACGTAAGGAGGCACCGTGGCAGCCTCCTCCAGAGTCTCCCTTCTCCACTCGTCCTTCTGAGGCTGTCCTGTCAGAGTGCCGACGGGCTGCCCCCTCTGCCCCGTATCGGTGATCTGCACTCCATCCATCCCCCTTCCTCTTCCAAAGGCACTCTGTATTGCTTCTCCCTGGGGACTACCCTGTCCTAGTTATCCAGTGCTGCTGTCACACAAATACTGCTAGTGAGTGGCTTCAAAGGAGAGATGTTTCTTTTCTCACAATTCTGGAAGCCAAAAGTCCAAATTAGGGCCTCGTGCATGTCAATTTCTTCCTTATAGGTAGTCCCAAGCATTTCTGGGTTCCTTTGGCTTGTAGACAGCCTCCAGACGGCATCCGTCTTCACCTTCATGTGTGTGCCCTTGTATCTAATCTGCTCTTTTTTATAACTCTGAAGGGACTAGACTTAGAACTCATCCTACTTGCATATGATATAATTAACACAACACAGAGAAACTTAATTCCAAACAGGATCATCCACAGGTATAGGGGTTAGGATTCCAACACATATTTTTGAGATGGGGGTAGGATACAATTTAATCCATAATACACCCCTCTGCCTTCACGTGTGGCCTTAGCGGTTGACCGAAGTGCCCTCTGTGGACCAAAAGCCAACCACAGCATGGTCCCAAGCTGGGCCACTGGACTCTTGATTCTGGAAATGTGAACTTTGAGTGATAGGACTCATAGATAAAAAACAGTCTCCTTTGTCTTCTCCCTTCCCCAGGGTTCTCGGCACTCAACTGTCCCTCTCCTACCTACATGCAAGTCTAGGTCTTTCCGCCCTCCTCCAGGAATGAGCCTCCCTTCTTCTGCAGGAGGAAGCCTCCCATCTTCCACCCAGGTACTGTCTACAGGTGGCCTTCTTTGGGCAATATCTCTACCACCTCACCTTTCAGTTCCTGTTAGCTGTCAAGTTATTCCTAAACATGGTGACCCCACACACAATAAGACTGGATTGTTGTGGTCCACAGGAGTTTCACTGTCTGATCTTCAGGAGCAGATCACCAGACCTTTCTTCCTAGTGTGTCTTGTCTGGAAACTCCACCAAAACCTGTACAGGGTCACAGCAACATACAAGCTTCCACTGACATATGGGTGGTGGATGCACATAAGATGTATTGGCCAGGAATCAAACCTGGGTGTCCAGTATGGAAGATGAGAATTATACAACTGGACCACCATTGTGCCCTCTCCTCATTGCATATTCAAGGATCTACTAACTTGCATTGCCCCACAGCAGTTTGTAAGTCCTGTCTTAATCCCAAGATCTTGGAGGAACAGAGCGTTTTTTAATTATTTTCACATCACAGCCTCTAGCATACAGTCTGGCACAAGAGCCCACATTCTTTGGATGGGGAGGATTTAATGAGGTGGCCCATTTGCTCTCAGGAGAATGTTAGAGAGCAAAAACGTACCACCAAGACGCCACTGGCTTGGCAAACTTGTATTCTTTCCCAGGCAGGAAATCCTCTGCAAGTAGCTGCCAAGGAGCCAGTAAGCTGCAGGGAATGAAGACTGAGAGCACTCTGCTCAGAGCTCTGGAGAGCTAGCGGGGTGGCCACCAGAAGCCTGGACACATTAGGGACTCAGTGCCCTCGCAAGAAAGATGCTGTCTCCTTGCAAGGCATTGGGTACCACACTGCTAGTCAGATGCATAGTGTCAAGCATTAGAGGAAGCAACAATTTTGAGTGGCTCCGGGTACGTGGGCATGCCCTCCTGCCAATCCCTAGTGACTGAGTCCTAGAGGGAGAGAGGTGTTTTATGGATTGAACTCTTTTCCCCAAATTATGTACTGGAACCCTAACCCTTATACCTACAGATACAATCCTGTTTGGGAGTAAGGTTTCATTTGTTATAATAATGAGGTCATATCAGTATAGGATATGTTCTAAACCTTATCACTTCTGAGAGACATAAGAAGCAGATTAGATACAGAGACAAGTGAGCACAAATGGAAGAAGATAGATACCACATGATAAGTGGCAAGAAATCAGGAACGCCAGGGTTATAGACACTGAGACAACGATCTTCCTATAGACCCAGTATATATAGACAGAGCATTCTCAGAGGGTTGGTGCCCTGAATTCAAACTTCTACCCTCCAAAACAGTAAGTAAATAAATTTCTGTTACAGCAGCCATAGTTAACTGAGCTTGGTCACAAGATACTCTGAATAGCTGCTTACCTGTGGGCATGGTGCACGGTGTGTGCATCAGTACTGTTCATGGTGGCCAGCATCATGGAGCAGAGAAACCCATCTTCTCAGATAACTGGTGCCCCACCTGGCACCTGCCACTCCAGCATCTCCAGGGACCCAGAACAACAAAGGAGGTGCCTTCCAAACAGAGCCTGCAGGACTTGACATCTAGACTGGAGTCTGCCTCATAAAATGTCCTCCAGGACTCCAAGCTTGGTCTCCCCAGAGCAGAGAGAGCCCCATGGGTGTGCATGGACCCCTGGTCTGTCCATCCTCACAGTGAAGTTTCCACACAGCCTCGACAAGCCTCCAGATGATTCTGGCAGAAACTTAACCAGGCCAACTGGTGCTGGAGGAAACAGAGGGGCTTTGGACCTAATTACTCTCAATTGGTTGTCCCCATCGATCATGTCCTGTTGGTAATTGCCCAGCCTTCCACTTCTGGGGGGCTGGGTAGTTCTCAAGTGCTGGTGCAGCCACCCGCCAGGGATAAATGGGGTGTGACGCTGAGAGTCACACAGGCCCTTACCTTCTACACACTGTGGCCTTTGTGGAGAGGAGCTTTGTTTATTGCCGTTAAAACCAAAAGAACACAACTAGGGAACATGTAGGGGCTGCAGAGGTGAGGGGCCGGGATCCTCAGGGAGGTGGCAACTGGTGTAAACTGAGCTTGCCCTGGCCCCTTGGGGCTCCTGCCATCTGGGCCCAGTCCCCACTCACTCAGTCACTGACAATTGCAAACTCTTGATCCTGTGCAGAACTTACCCACAGTTCAGTCCGTGATGTCTAAGTATTGGAACCTTAGTCTCCTTGGCCTAGTATCAAGGCTACACCTACTGCTCTTGCTCCACATCTCTTATTTTTCTTCCCAGTCTTGTTGTTAATTGCTGTCATGTTGACTCAGACTCAGAGCAACCTTACGTATAACAGAGTAAAGCATTGCCTGGTCCTGCACCTTTCTTGTAATCGTTGCTGTGTTGGAGCCCACTGTTGCAGCTGTTGTGTCACTCTATCTCGCAGAGGATTTCCCTTGTTTTTGCTGACCCTCCATTTATCAGCCATGATGCTCTTTTCTAGAACCCGGTCTTTCCTGATGAGCTGCCTGAAGTAGGTAAAACAAAGTCTTGCCGTCTTCACTCCTAAGGAACATTCTGACTGAACTTCGTCCAAGACTGATTGATTCATTCTTCTGGCAATTCAAGGTATATTCAATCTCCTTTACCAACACCAAAACTCAAATGTGTCACTTCTTCCATCTTCCTTTTTCACTGTCCAGCTTTTGAATGCACATGGGGTGATTGAAAAGACCATGGGTTAGGGTAGGCACATTTTAGTCATCAAAGTGACATCTTTGCTTTTGAAAACTTTAAAGAGGTCTTTGGCAGCGTATTTGCCCAACGCAGTCATCATTTCATTATTTGACTGCTTCTTTCATGGACACTGATTATTGATCAGAGTAGAATGAAATCCTTGACATCACCACTTTCTTTGTCATTTATCAGAATGTTTATTGGTCCAGTTGTGAGGAATTTTGCTTTCCTCACATTCAGGTGTAATTCATACTGAATACAGTAGTCTTTGACCTTCATCAGTAAGTGCTTTAAGTTATCTTTATTTTCAACAAGCAAGATTGTGTTATTTGCATATCACAGGTTGTTGACAGATGTTCCTCCAATCTTGATTCCGTGTTCTTTTTCATAAGTCTGACTTCTCAAAGTATTTGAATAAATAAGGTGAAATGATGTACCTCTGCTACACACCTTTTCCAAATTTAAACCATTCAGCATCCCCTTGGTCTGTTTGAATGACTGCCTCTTGATCCACATACAGATTCTGAAGGCTCACAATGAAGTATTCTGAAATTTTGGTGCAAGAGTGGGAGATGTTTCTTTCTTTTATACACAAAGTTGCCATGAATTAAAGTAGGCTCAGTGAACTAATTGCAGAAGTCCCCCAAGTTGAAGCCCTGCTCCTTGAAAACTCATTCACTATTTCTGAAAAGGATCTGTGAATCCTTTACTTCAGCCCCTTTGCCTGGTGAGTCTCTTTCTCCAACCCCCCTTCCAGCTGCTTACAGCTTCCCCACACCCTCTGCAGCTTAACCGGGCCTTCAAGACACGTATCTTTCTAGATCCTTGCCCGGTTCCCTCTAGCTTCACAGATGCCTCTGCTCCAACCTCTGCCAGCTCCTATGGCCACACCATAGATAATAATTTTTCCTTTTGTCTCTACATCCTATCTCCCCAACCCCAGAAATCCATGTCCATGGATGCAGCAGTCAAGAAATTAAACCATGTATTTATTCAACAAATCAGCTGAAAAAGATTTCTTTAGAAGTTTTTAAAAAAGAAACAAACATGTCACTTTGATGACTAAGGTGAGTCTGATCCAAATCATGGTTTCTCAATAGCCTCATATGCATGCAAAAGCTGGACAATGAATAAGGAAGAACTGATGTATTAGAATTGCGGTGCTGGTCAGCCTTAGGAAATAGAACTAGGGTGCTCCTTGGAAGCGAGGATGGCAAGATTTTGTCTTGCCTACCTCAGACACATCATCAGGAAAGACCAAGGGCTAGAAAAGGGGATCTTGATTAGTAAAGCAGAGGGTCGGAAAAACAAGGGAAGTATTCCATGAGACAGATTTATACAATAGCTAGCTGCCATCATGAGGATGGCACAGAACTGGGCAGCCTTTGTTTCTGTTATACTTATGGTTAAAATTAGTCTGAAGCAACTCAACAACAATACATACCTGTCAGCAGGCTGTCAACTCCCAGAGGCCTTCCTTTATGGTCCAGGTCCCAACACTTAAAGTCATTTTGCCTACCTGCAGAGCCCAATATGCATCTGTTGGCTGATAAAATAATTAGGCAGCAGATGCATTCCAATATCATTTACCCCAATGAAATCCATTCCTTTTTTTATCCCTCTGCTTGGACAAATTTTATTTTCTTCTATTACTTTTAACAAACTTTATTTTTCAGAGACGTTAGCTTTTCAGAAAAACTGTAAAAAAGGAGTTTCCACATGCCCTCTCTCCCCTCTATGTGAGTTTCTCTAATTATCTTGGATTCCCAGAATACAGATATTATAACTGATAAAACAATAGTGATACATTATTAGTAACTATAATCCATAGTTTACATTAGTGTTTACAATTTGTGTGTACAGTCTTAGGTTTTGACAAATGCGTGGTGTCACATATCACCACTGTAGTATCATACTAAATCTGTTCCGTTCTAAAAAGGGCCAAGCTTCCCGTGTTTTCATACCTGACCTTCCTATCCACATATCTCCAACACCTTTGAGGCTCAGATATGTGTCCCCAAAGCCAAGGATCCGACTCGACAGCACTTGGCTTGGCTGGCCAAAGCCAAGCTAACAGAGGCTTTGATGAACTTGTCCCTCACCGGAGTACTGGTGTCTGATTCCTCTTTCCCAGTGATCACATGGATGATTGATTTAGAAGGACTTCTTGAGATCAAATATGTAGTAAATGGGTTGGAAATTATGGAGACGTTTTCATTAAACACTGTGGAGGATTTCAAACTCACCTCTCCTTTTTACCACTATTCTCTGATTCACCCACAACTGAACTGACTGGGAAATCCTACTTCCTCTCTCACTAATGTCAACCTCTCCCAGATGAATATCTGCGTCTTTGGTGTTAGAGCCGGTGGGCTTCGATGTGCTGCATAACTTCTACGTCCACCTAAATTAGTGGTTGTCAGCTGGGAGCAATCCCCACCTCCAACCCACGGTCATTTGGCTACATCTGGAGGAATTTTTGGTTGTCCCACCTAGCGGGAGGGTTACTTCCGACATCTAGTGGATGGAGGTCAGGGATGCTGCCACTCATCCTACGACGCACAGGACAATTCCCCACAACAAAGAATTTCTGGCCCCAAGGGTCAACAGTGCCAAGGTAGAGATCTCTAGCCCAAATGAGTACCAAGTACATCTTCAAAATGATGAGTCTACTCAGTTTGAATTGTGATTTGGCATTTTCTGCTGCTCTTCCCCCCCAGGGAAGCTGCCATCATCACCCAAGAGGAATGAAGAGCTGGAGGAGTCTTCGAACCTGGAAAAGAGCCAGCAGGTACATGACACTCCCAGTAAATGAAAGTGAAGGGGAGCTGCGGGGGTCTGGAGCATCTCGGGAGGCCCGTCTGAAGTCAGGCCTCCCTTTGAAAGTCAGAGCACTCACTCAGTCCAACCCACAGGAAGGCTCGGGATGAAAGGTCGATGAGAGACATGTAAAAAGAACACTTTGTTTCTAAGCTTATGGGGAAGGGTGGAGAATTTTTAACCTGAGCCAAACCACACACACCTCTATTGGGCCATGGAAAATGTGCACATCCACAAGAGAAAATAATGCTCGTGAGTTGGCTTTTCATGCCCATTACATACAAAACGAAATGGGGAGGCTTATTTGTTTAGTAGAAATTCTCTTATAATGGCTCTGCCTGTTGCAGCAGGTAAAACTTGCAGTTTAATTGTACTCGACTTTTTCAATACAAGGTTTCTCCATCTGACAATATTTGAACAGATGGTGTGCACAGCAGCGCCTCTGACAGCAAGAGGCTTGATCGGTTTCCAGTCTGAGACCCGGATCTAAATGTCTTGCCGTGTTGGCTTGGAATACTCAAAGATTTCGCCATCTGTGCTACGTAGATTCCGTGCTTCTATTTTGCCTGCTTCATTTTCTTCAGTTTGTTAACTATATTAGTTGGGATTTCTTTCAGCTGCAAGTAACAGCAAACCCAATGAAGAGCAGCGTAGGCAATAAAGACAATTGTGTAACCAGAAGTCTGTCAGTCGAAAATTCTGGAGTTGCTGCTTTGTGGCTCAGTGATTCACGGAGGACTCATTTTCTGTGTAGATATTCTCAATAAGTTAGATCTTCACCTTTAAGTTCATCAGCTTTCGGTCGCAGTATAACTGTCGCAGTTCCAGACAGCACCATCTCAAACATGAGGGAAAGTGTGGGCAAAATGTAGGATAGCCACATGGCCCAGATTATCTGAGACTGAGGGAGCTTCTGGGACTGTAATAGTTTTAAAACTGGGAAAATTCTGGGAAAACAAGGACAAGTGGGCCATCCTGTTTTTGTTAATTGCTACTGAGTTGGCCCTGACTCATAGTGACCTTAGGTATAACAGAACGAAATGTCACCAAGTCCTGCATCATCTTCACAACTACAGATGTGTTTGACAGCCTATTGTTGGAGCTATTGCAATAGTCCGTATCATGGGGAGTTTTCCTGTTTCTCACCAGTTCTGTACTTTAGCAAACGTAACGTCGTTTTCTAGCAATTGGTCTTTCCTGATGATGTGTCCACAGTCAACATGACAAAACCTCACTGTTTCTACTTCTGAGGAGCATTCTGGCTGTACTTCCTCCAAGACTGACTTGTTTGTTCTTCTGGTAGTCCACGGTATAGTCACTATTATTTACCCCCTTGCCTTGTATTCTTCTTTTATTAGGGAAGGACATCTTTCCAAGAAGTCCCAGCACATTCTCCTTATGTCTTTTGGACCGGAACTAATTACAAACTTGCCACTAAACCAATCACTGGCAAAGAGGCCCAGGATCTCTAATTGTGATTCGTGGAGAGAGTCTTCCCTGGGCTTGTCCAATACTTGACTAGCACTCATGTTGCATTAGCCAGGAAAAAAGTGAATAACCAAAACTGCTGACAGAATGCTCCTGAAAAAAATTAGCTTTCCAATTAAATGAATCTAAACAACTGAGCAAAATATTCCAGATGATATGCTAGATACATTACTCATTCACTAATTTATTCATTCATTAAACGAATATGTGCTGAACCTCTGTGATACGGGGGCCTTAGTTTGGTGGTAGTCCCTGATTTCTTGACAATGCAGATCAAATTACAGTAAACACGTAATTTCAAGTGTCATGTGGAAGTGTGTAACAGGGTAGTTAATTAGTGAGGGGAATCTGAGAAGTCTTCCTGGCAGAAGTGACTTTTTAAGCTGAGACCTCAAGAATGGTTAGAATTAGCCAGGACATGGGGAGGGTGAGAGAGAAAGGAGTGAAGGTGAGACAGAGGGAAGGGCCTGATCCTTGCTCTGTGGAAGAAGGGGCTCAGTGGGTTTACGTTGAAATGGCTAAGAGGTGCCTGGTAGGCACTGACAGGAAGGCCTGAATGAGCTTGGAGGTGAAGCACAGCTGGGTAACTATAACCCCGGCCCTGGGCATGGCCCCTCTTCTCCCTACCCCAACCTTAAACTAGCTTGGACACTTCCTCTTACTCCCTAGCATCTGGTCAGAAGGCTTCTTCCCTTTCCATCTCCCAAAAAGCTTGCCATGAGGAAAGCTTTTGGGTATTCTGGCAAGACTTGGGTCTTTAGCTTGTTCTGGATCCTGAAGCTGGCTCCTGTTCATCTGATCTATGGTTCTCAGGACTTGAGCTATGGCTTACCTACAGTCTTGCCTGTAGAACTTCAGAATCATCAATCTTCATAGCCATTTCTTTGCTATGAATCTCTCTCTCTATATATATATTTATATGCTTTGCTGATTTTGCTTCACTACAGAGTCCAGCCTAAGACAACTCCTTAGCCTGTACTTCTGACCTCAGTATGCGCAGGAATCACCTGGTGTTGTTAACATGCGGGTGCTGATTCAGTGGGCCTGGGTGGGACCTGAGGCTCTGCATGTCTTCCTTTCTTTCAGCATTACGTCGCAAGAGGTAAACGTGGGAAATGGGCAAGCTGCCAGAGCCATTTCTGCCTGAGTTCAAGGAATGTTAAAAAATAATCAGTATGCATTAACGGTACAAATGGGTAAAATCATTAAGTTTCCCATTTTTACATCTTTTAGCTAAAGACTGCTAAATCACCATGATTCTATATTTTGAATTGTCTGTCTTAGTAACCATTGGTACAAATTTCAATAATGACAGTCCAGAGGGTCTTCATTGATTCAACAAATCTTACTTTTTGCTGAATGGAGTCCTTGTGGTACAGCGGTTAAGAGCTCCGCTACAAACAAAAAGCCCAGGAGTTTGAATCTGCCAGCTGCCCTTTGGAAACTATGAAGCAGTTCTACTTTATCCTATAGGGTTGCTATGAGTTGGAATGACTTGACAACATTTTGGTTTTGTCTGATTTTTTCACAGAAAAAGGTGAGTGGAAAATGTGTGAGTCTTTAATGCTCTATTTAGGATTTGTTTATGTGAGATATTCTCTAAAAGATGTTTTCCAAGATGTCCTAGTTATTATTTCTATAGCTCAAAACCAAGTTGAGGTGTCCTTGTGAATCCAGCTCCAGCTGAGACACATTTACAATCAGACAGGAAATAATGGCTCCAATTTTAAGTCTTAGATCACTCTCTCCTTCTGATCAGAGATTGGAGACAACATATCAATGATCAAAACCTAGACTTAGTTGTGCTCCTAGATGGCAGCTATAGAAGGCTCTTTAAGGCCACAGTGCTGGTTACCTGCTGGAATGACATTTTTCAATCACAGTGCCTAAGTGAGCAATCAATGTACTGCAACATTGTAGCCTGAACCTTTTTTTTTGGCCTATTCAGTGTGTAAGACAATGCAAGTTAAGTTTAATTATATCTAATAGTTTCAGGATACAAAGAATATTATTATGCCTTGAAATAGTGATCTAGCCCTTATACTTATTCCTGATGATAATTAAGCAAACAAATCTGGTGTTTGTAAGGGTGTTACAGTGTGTAACGAAGTAGCTTGCTGTCTAATTTTACGTGTACCTTTTTCTACTTTTCCTGTGATGTTTATCCAAATACCACAAGAAGTATTTGCTGCAGCACAGACTCCACCATCCTGGAACAAATAAAAAGTCTAAGACTATTCTGTCAGAGACTGCTGTTGTGTTTCTAATCCACAAGCAACTTCCTCTGCTATTTCTCATAGTGACTGGTAAATTTCTTCAATTCAGCTACCACAAGTAGTGTCGTGGATTGAAATGTGCCCCACAAAAATGTGTGTAGCAATTTGGCTAGGCCATGATTTCTGGTATTACATGCTCCTCCATGCTGTAAACCTGCCTCTGTGATGTTAATGAGTGAGGATGAGTGGCAGCTGTGCGGGGAGGTGGGAAGTTCCTCTGTGTAAGACTGCATTGCGCGTTTAGGCAATCTCTTAAGATATAAAGGAAAGGGAAGCAAGCAGAGATTTGAGGACCTCATATCATCAAGAAAGCAGTGCCAGGAGCAGAACTCATTCTTTGGAAAGGACCCAGAGTCCCTGAGCCTCAGACACTCCTGGTCCAGGGGAAGACTGACGACAAAGACCTTCCTCCAGAACCAACAGAGAAAGCCTTCCCCTGGAGCTGATGCCCTGAATTGGGACTTACATCTACTTTTACCCTACTGGACTATGATAAAATAAATTTCTTTTCTTAAAGCCAATCACTTATAGTATTTCTGTAGCACTATTTATAGCAGCACTAGGTGACTAAGACAATTAAGAATTAAAGCTCTTAGAAATGACCAGTCTCATCCTGTTGTACCAGTGGGTTTTTCTTCAGGCTCTTGGTTTTCAACATGTAACGATTTAACATTACATTTCCAGTATTTACTGGCATCATTAATATGAATATCTAAAGATAATTCTAAACTTTCCAAAATGTGTTCTCCACACATTTGCCAGGAATTTAAACAAGAGGTTGCCTGTGTAAATTTACTGTCAGTTGGACAATGATCAACTAAATGAGTATAGTTAGATCCACCACATGAAAAACATGTATCTATAAGGAGCCTTTAAAGTTTATCTGGAGGAAATAGAAAGTATAGAAAAATCTACATTGACAACCAATTTTCCATTAGACAATACGTGATTGGCAAGGTAACACAGGATAGACCATTCCTGTTGGAGGTCTTTGGTTAATCTATTTAAAACATTCCAAGTGATCTTCAGCAAGGTCAAGCTGCCCCTCCCTGGTTTACCCAGGAGATGACGCTGATGTATACACAGACCACAGTTTTGATTGCAAGGCCTTGGTCTGATTCTAGAAAACCATCAGTGTTCATGTCTTACCCAACCGGCACAGTGATGTTGTTGGTTCCTGGCAACTCCATGCACAATAGAACAAAACGTCTCCTGTTTTGCATCACCCCTGTGATCAGTTGTGTATCTGACAGTTGTGATCCATAGAGTTTTCATTGTATGATTTTCAACAGTAGATAACTGGGCTTTTTTTCGTAGTCTGTCTCAGTCTAGAAGCTCTGCTGAAATCTGCTGACTATTATGGCAGCATATAAGCCTCCACTGAGAGATGGTTGGTGGTTGTAACAAGAGTTGTATTTGTCAGGAAGTGAACATCAGTCTCCATCATGGAGTAGTATTTATTGGACTACCCACACACACCGAAAACCACACTGTCTTAGTTATCTAGTGCTGCTATAAAAGAAACACCACAAGTGGGATGGCTTTAACAAAGAGAACTTTATTTTTTCTGAGTCTAAGAGGCTAGAAGTCTGAATTCAGAATGCCAGCTCCAGGGGAATGCTTTTTCTGTCTGTTTGTTCTGGAGGAAAGTTCTTATCAATCTTCTCTTCGTCTGGGAGATTCTCAGGACGTGAACCCTGGGCCTAAAGGATGCAGCTTACTCCCGCAAGTTCCTTCTTGGTGGCATGAGGTCCTCATCTCTCTGCTTGCTTCTATCTACTTCTGTATCCTGCAATATAAAACACGATGCAGGTCACTTCTCAGGGAAACCCCCCTAACATCAGTTTAGGGTTGTGATCTGAGTGAGGATGTTGCATCTCGTACTAATCCCCTTTAATATTACCTAAACTTGCCTCATTAACTACAGGAAGAGATTAGAATTTACAGCAGATGAGCAAACACATCAGATCATAAAATGGAGTACAACTACACAACACAGAAAATCACAGCCTAGCCAAGTTGGCAAATATTTTGTGGGGATACAATTCAATCCATGACACCCACTATAGTAAATGGAAAAGACATTCAGTTGTATTGAAGTGTTCATTCATTTAACTAGTTAGGGTTTTCTACTATGTTCATTTGATAACTTATGGAAATGCGAATCAAGTCTTAAATAATTAAATGAGTAATGGAGTAAATGCTTGAGTATTCATGATGTTCTGGGTGTTGGACTTCCAAAAAAAAAAAAAAAAGCAAATCAGCCTTATAAGAAACACAACCACGATGCTTCTTAGAAACAAGGATGGTGAGACTTCAGCTTGCTTACTTCTGACACATCATTAGGAAACACCAATTACTAGAACAGAACTTCATGCTGCATGTTTGGTAGAGAGTCAGCAGAAATGAGGGTAACCCCAATAAAATGGGTTGTTGCAACAACCATAGTAATGGACTCAAATGTACCAATGATCACGACAATGGCTTAGGACCAGGAAATATTGCACTCTTGCTATAAGCTGCAGCCAACTCATCAGCAACTAATAACAGTTCTCCTAGGAACTAGGGATACAGAAAAAGATTCAAAAAAAAAAAATCTGTGCTCATAAAGCTTACATACTACTGAAGGACATAGTCGAAAAAGAAAGCGGCACATGCGAAGGAGGAAAAAAATGAGGATAGAGGCTTAAAATCATATGTAAAGCAACCAGAAAAAAACTCAGCAAGTAATGTAACTGTCTCCTCATTGAGGCCTTTAAAAGAATATATCTGATTCCCTTACTCTCCTTACTGCAAATGTTGAGCAGAAGCAGCAAAGTTTCTTCCATAGCATACAGCAAATAAAAAAATTCTGTTCACTATTGATGTTGCCTCAAAGTTCCTTTCGTGCCATCGTTTCTCTCTGATCTCTTGCCATCTTTCTGTCCCCCATATCCTAATACCCACTGTGGTCTTGTAAAACCCCATGTTCTTCCCACAAATGTAGTCCTCAGAGAGATACAGCTGGGTTGTGTGGCTGTCTCTGACTTTCCAAGAAACAGTCTTCTCAGTCGGTCAGCCTTACTCAGTTCCCCTGGAATTCTGGGTAAGGGCAACACCAAAAGACTAAACCCATTGTTGTTGAGTTGATTCCAACTCATAGTGACCCTATAGGACAGATTAGAACTGTTCCATAGAGTTTCAAGGAGCAACTAGTGGGTTCAAATTGACTACCTTTTGGTTAGGAACCATATAACTCTTAACCACATCACCAAGGTTTCCCTGCGAAAGACAGTTGCTTCTGTATTGTTGCAAAGAACTATGGGACTACGGGTTTTATCATTAAAGCAATGGGAAATTGTTAAGAAAATTTAAGCAGGGGAGTGAGGGATCAGATGCATTCTTTCAAAGGCCTCAGTGCAGAGACAATTGTACCTTGGTTTCATATACTACCTGATGCTCTTTAAAAAGTTGTCTTAAATCCTTGTCAGACAAAAACCAAAAAAAAAAAAAAACAAACCCACTGCTAAAGAGTCAATTCCAACTCATGGTGGTCCTATAGAATGGAGTAGAACTGCTCCATAGAGTTTCCAAGGAGTCCCTGGAGGATTTGAACTGCCTACTTTTTGATTAGCAGACATAGCACTTAACAACTTTGCCACCAGGGTATCAAGGCAGCTATAAGTTACCATTTATAAATAACCATTTTTGAAACAGCCTTTATGTATTACTTTATTTGAACTTCAAGGCAGTCTTGTTAATTCGATACTGTTGAGTTAACTCCAATTTGTGGTGGCACCATATATAACAGAATTAAAGTTTGCTCAGTCCTGAACCATGTTCATGATTGTTGGTATGCTTGAGTCCATTGCTGTGGCCACCGTATTTCAAGTGCCTTCCAACCTAGGGAGCTCAGTACTGTATTCAGCAATCCATTAAGTTTTCATTGTCTGATCTTTTAGAAGTAGATTGCCACATCTTTCGCCCTAGTCTGTCTTGGCCTGAAAGCTCTGACATACATTCAGTTCTGTAGAACAGAAGAACCACCCAGCCAAGCCCAGTTCCAACTCACGGCTCAAAAACTTGGGTGTGATAATAAAATGATTGCTGTTTTAAACCACTAAGTGCTGGTATAGTTAGTGATCCACCATAAATAACAGGAACACGACTACTAAAATTACATTTTATTATTACTATTGTCATTGCAAATATTAAAAGTCAGATTTTAAAAAACAGTTGTCATTGAGTTATTCTGACTCATGAAAATTTCACATGTGTTAGAATACCATTCTTCTCCATAATGTTTTCCGTGGCTGATTTTTGAGAGGTAAATCACCAAGCTAGTCTTCTGAGGCATCTCTGGATAGACTCAAAACTTCAACATTTTAGTTAGCAGCTGAGCATGTTAACCATTTGTACCACCCAGGGACAGGTATCTGTTACCATATCTTTTCAACTGGTATGCTCAGCAAATAATCTGAGAAGTTGGACTATATGAAGAAGAACGAGGCATCAGGATCAGGGAAGACTCATTAACAACCTGCGTTATGCAGATGACACAACTTTGCTTGTCGAGAGTGAAGAGGATTTGAAATGCTGATGAAGATCAGATACCACAGCCTTCAGTATGAGTTGCACCTCAACATCAAGAAACCAAAAATCCTCACAACTGGACCAGTAAGCAACATCATGACAAACTGAGAAAGGATTGAGACCGTCAAGGATTTCATTTTACTTGTTTCCACAACCAACACCCGTGGAAGCAGCAGTCAAGAAATTAAAAGACACATTGCACTCGGAAAATCTGCTGCAAAAGACCTGTTTAAAGTGTTGAAAAGCAAAGATGTCAGCTTGAGGACTAAGGTGTGCCATGGTATTTTGAATTGCGTTATATGCATGTGTAAGCTGGACAGTGAATAAGGAAGGCTGAAGAACAATTGATGCCTTTGAATTGTGACATTGGAGAAGAATATTGAACACACGATAGACTGCCAAAAGAACAAACAGATCTGTTCAGGAGGAGTACAAACACAGGGCTCCTTAGAAGCAAGGATGGAGAAACTATGTCTCACATCTTTTGGACATCTTGTCAGGAGGGATCAATCCCTCGAGAAGGACATTATCTTTGGTTAAGCAGAGTGGTAATGAAAAAGAGGAATATCTTCAAGGAGATGGATTAACACAGTGGCTGCAAAAATGGGTTAAAGCATAAAAATGATTGTGGGCACGGCACAGGGCCAGATAGTGTTTTATTCTGTTCATAGGGTTGCTATGGATTGGTAGCAATTCAATGGCACCTAACAACAACATTATGCCTTCCTAAGCAGCCCTGGTGGCAACATGGTTAAGTGCTCACTGCTAACCAAAAGCTCAGTAGTTCAAATTCACCAGCAGCTCTGAAAGGCAAAAGACCTAACGATCTGCTCCTGTACAGAGTACATCCTAGGCCGCTCCATGGTGCAGATGTACTGTCCTACAGAATCAGTATGAATTGAAATCAATGAAGATAGCACACCAAACAAAAACACTGTGCATTCCTAACAGCGCAGGAAATGAAGGCACAGAGAGTTAAAGAGTTCACCAGGCAAGTTATGAACATAACTGGTCTCCTGAGTTGAGCGTCCTTCCTTCTGTGAAGACTGGCTCCTCAACTTGAGTCTAGCACTGATTATTTCTGGCTGATAAACTACCCTTTAGGGAGCTACAGAAATGTTCCTGTGTACTGCTAAAGTAAAATGACTCATTTTATGGGATTTGGTCCCCCAAAGAACATATTTAGCTCTCGATACAGCGAAAACCACTAAGCCGATCTTCATCATCAAAAACAATGCAAAGCAATTTTTTGGTTCAAAGGTGAACCAAATGCCAAGCTAAAATACATCCCCTCTTTTTGAATAAAAATAATATGAAATCTAAATTCTTGAGTTTTCCTGAACATGGCAGAGGAGCCTTGGAGAATCTGACCTACAGCCAAGGAAGAAAGACAGGGATGACCTTGTCAAAGGGAAGGAAAATAATGCATTGCTTTTAATAAATAGTTATATAACACTCTCCCAAACCTGTACTTGCTGAAATAAAATATAACATTTCTCTCTTTAAGCATCCTTTACTTGTTATTCGAAAGGGAAGTTATTCTTTTGGAATTAGCTACATCTGTCAGCCCTGCATCCCTAAGTGCCACATAGGTAGTTTTTACCATATCTCACCTTCTCATTAACTTTCTCTTTCACTTTAATTTTCCCTCAATTGTACTTCTTTATGAAAACTCCCTGGGGTTTCCTGAGAGGCGAAATCTTTAGGACTGGGTAATATGATTTTTGTGTTTAGAGCTACACTATTTTTTTTAATTAGTATTTTCAACTCAGAATAAGAGAGTAGGAAAGGTCTCAAATCCATAAACTAAGGAAAACGCAATCTCTTTAACAAATAGCATTGGCATACCTGGATATCCATCTGCAAAAAAATGAAACAGGACCCATATCTCACACTACACAACAAAATTAGCTCAAAATGGGTCAAAGATCTAAGTATAAAGTCTAAAACAATAAAGATCATAGAAGAAAAAATAGGAACAACACTGGAAGCCCTAACACTAGGTATAAACAGACTACAAAATATTACTAACAATGTACAAACACCAGAACACAAAATAGATAACCGGGAACTCCTAATAATCAAACACTTACAGTCATCCAAAGTCTTCACCGAAAGAGGGAAAAGACTATCTGCAGACTAGGAAAGAATTTTTGGCTACCACAAATCTGACTGACATCTAATTTCCCTGATCTACAAGTTACTACAAAACCTCAACAAGAAAAAGAAAAATAACTCAATTAAAAAGTGGGCAAAATATATCAACAGGCACTTCACCAAGTAAGACTTGCAAGATGCTAACAGATACATGAGGAAGTGCTCACAATCATTAGCCATTAGAGAAATCCAAATGACAACTGTAATGACATATTATCTCATCCCAACAAGGCTGCCATTATTCCAAAAAACACAAAATAATAAATGTTGTAGAAGCTGTGGAGAGACTGAAATACTTATACATTATTAGTGGGAATGTAAAGTGGTATAATCACTTTGGAGGTTGATTTGGTGCTTTCTTTAAAAGCTGCAAATAGAAGTACCATATGATCCAGCAATCCTACTTCTTAGAATGTATCTTAGGGAAATTAGGGCTGTCACATGAAAGGATACATTCACACTAATATTTACTGCAGCACTGTCCACAATAGCAAAAAGATGGTGCCTATCATCAAACAAGTAGATACACAACTGTGGTATATTTACACAATGGAATACTATGCAATAATAAAGAACAACACTGGTCTTAGGAAACATAGCATGGAGTGCATCGTCTGTAAGACACTATGCTTAGTAAAATTAGTCGGCTGCAAAAGGACAAATATTGTATGAGACCATTATTACAAGGACTTAAATGCTTTAGGAACAGAAAAAATAATCTTTGATGGTTACAAGGGTGAGGAGGGAGGGAGAGGGATAGTAGATAAGGGGTTAGATAGTAGATAAGAATTGGATTAGGTGAAGGTAGTGACAGCACACAGTTGAAGGGAGATTAGCACAACTGGATTATACCAAAAGCTAAAAGGTTTTCTAAATACAAACCACCATTCTGAAGAACAGAATAGCAGGGACAGGGATCTAAGGACTATGGCTTCAGGGGACATCTAGGTTAATTGGAATAAATAAATTTTTTTCCTAAAGAAAATGTTCTTGTATACCACTTTGGTGGGCATCTGGGTTCTTAAAAGCTAGCAAGTGGCCATCTAAGTAGCATCAATCGGTCCCAATCCACCTGGAGCAGAATATAGTCAAGGACATCAAAGATATGAAGAAAACAAGAGCCCAGCACACAGAAGGTGCCATAGGATTCAGACACTATATCAGCATGAAACCAGAAGAACCAGATGGTGCCCGGCCATCACCAATGACTGCCCTGGCAGGGAACACAATGTAAAGTCTCTGATGTAGTGGAAGAAAAATGGATATGCCAAACTTGAACTCTGTTAAAAACCACACTTGATGGTCCCTCGGACAGGAGGACCCCTTGAGGACATGGCCCCCAGACTCGCTGTTAGCCAAGAGCTGAAACCAGTACCAAAGCCAGCTCTTCAGACAAAGATTGGACTGGACTATAAGACATATGAGGACTGACAATTAAGTTCATGAACTCATCCTTGAAAAAGTGCTACATATCTTGTTCCTGAATATCACTACAGTCACCTTCAAAGTACTCCCCTTGGGAAACTATGCACTATGCCCATGCCTAGTTCACCCTTCAAAGCAATTTTGAAATTGTTTTCTGGAATGGCTGTCAGAGTTGTCGTTGTTATTACTCTTGATGTCTTGAATGTCATCAAAATGTCTTCTTTTCAATATGTCCTTTATCTTAGGGAAAGAAAAATCACTGGGGGCCAGATCAGGTGACAGGGAGGGTGTTCCAGTACAGTTATTTGTGTACTGGCTAAAAGCTCTCTCACAAAAAAACTACAGTTAAGTTCATGAACTTGCCACTGTGCCACCACGTAGAATGGCCAATCCAGAAAGAGTTCCAAAATTGCTTTGAGGGGTGGCCTATGTGCTGGCATCAGTGCGTAGCTTCCCAAGGGGAGTACATCAAAGGTGACCATAGTGATACTCAGCAATGAAGTATGTAGTACACGGAACAATTAAGTTTGTGGAATTAATTGTCATGGAGCTCATAGAGTGATGCTGGTGAACAACATGCTTCTTGGCTTAAATATATACATGGTGCTGTCTGAGCAGCTCTTGTCTCCGGAGGCAAGATGAGAGCATGGAGAGGGAAAGGAGTTGGTCAAATGGCTACTGGAAATATAGGGTGGAAACAGGGTTGCACTGCTGGGGGTCGGGGGAGGATGGAGAGAGCAGTTAGAGGTGTGTGTGAGCTTTTATATGGAAAATGGATTTGGACTGTAAACTTTCATTTAAAGTACAATAAAGTATTATTTTTTTAAAAGAATAAGACAGTAGGACAAGTCTGTGCCAAACAGTTTTTTATTAATGGCACCACAGTCTCTACTTCAGGACTAATGCACCGACTATCTTGCTTCCTTCATTGATTTATGAGGTGTTGAGTGTATTTTCAAATATGCTTTCATTGGACTAGCACTGATTTTAGTGATTTGGTAGGAAAGCATGAACTAAGCAGGTCTAATTCATTGGATTCTATCAATGGGAATTTTCTTACCCTCGCTTCCATTGTTTCTTTATGAGTGCCATAACTTGATTAGGATGAAACTGTCCCTGGTTGACAATTTGTAATCCCTTGAATATAAAGTAGTAATCAAAATCCAATGAACTGGTTTTCTAGCTTTAGGCCATGGCTAAAAACACGTACAGGTTTTTTAATTCTACATTCTGCCAAGTGACTAACTCAGTCTCCATGCTCTCTGATAAACAAACAGATGTTATGCTGTGTCCTAGAGTCAATCCTGACTCATAGTAACCCTGTGTGACAGAAGGAAACTGCCCCTAAGGTTTCCTGGGCTGCAATCTTTAAGAGACTAGATTGCCAGGTCTTTTCTCCACTGGAGTCACTGTGTAGGTTCTAACACTGACCTTTCAGTTAGCAGCCAAACATTTTACTGTTACACCACCTGGGCTGCTTATACAATGGACGGTCTTTCCTATACTACTCCTTAACACCGTCATTCAAATGACACAGAACTATTTAGGTTAGTCTTGATGACTTTCCAATAGATTTTTACCCAGTAAAGTAACAGCAACACAGAGATTCTCTTTATTTAGCTGGGAAGATCATTACAACGTGGGCCATGTGGTGGAGGGTAGTCCAGAGAAGAAGTTGTTCTCAAGTGGATGGATTTGACCAATTTGGGGTCAGAATTCCTAGTCCCTTTCCAGTTGCTCTGGAAACAATTCTATCAGTGGTCATTCTTGGAGGTTGTCTGTATGCCATCTACTCTGCATGGAAACCAGAGAGATGGAACCAGGGGCTTCCAAAGGCTCAAAGGAAATGAGCTGGGTGTCATCTCAACCTTGCCTTTTCCCGTTTTTGAAAACCTGCAAACCAGTCTTCAACTGCTGTCCAGGCCTGTCAACCACGATTAGGTTCTCTGCTGAGCATCTTTGGAACCCAAGCTGTATATAGAAGGTTTACTATGATATTTTTGATATTTAACTTTAAGATAAGTCTGCCTTGTTCCAAAAGGGGCCATGGTGGCAGAGTAGTTAAAAGCTACAGCATGCTATGGCTGCTAATCAAAATGTTGGCCGTTCAGATCTACCTGTGGAGAGGTTCTACTCTGTCCTATAGGACCACTATGAGTAGGAAGTGACTCAAAGGTGGTTTTTCAAAATGAGTTGTTCCAAAAGGGTTTAAGGCAGCTAACTTAAATATGTAATCATGAGAAGTTAATTCAACTTCCTTTTTGGGTTAAGGATATTCTGCTATAAATGAAAAAAATACACATTTTTGAAACCTCCTTTCACATAAAATGACTCTTATTTTACAACAAAAAGACATTTCTAGTAATTGAATATAATGATGTCTCCAAAAACTTCTTTTTGATTTTGTAAGTTATAGCAAAGATATCATGTTTTAGTTTCTTCCTAATCATGTAACCCATGTAGAAGAAACATTTTGTTTGGGTACAGCCAGTTGCAACGACTCATTAAGCTTTTGCTCCATTGCCCTTATCTGTGACACAAAAGTTACCCTGCTCCCATCCCTCCTAATATATCCCTATTCGTTATTTTATTTTATTTTTTAACATTGTGACACATTTCTTTCTGACTTTTTCTTTCTGTGGGACACTTAAAATTTCATGTTTCCATGACATTAATATATTCAAATATGATTCTACTATTTCAATTTTATAAGTAGATTTTTGCTAATTCAAGGTTTGGTGAAACTTAATGGCTGTTTGTGGTCATGAGGAAAATCCATCTTGGCCAGTCACTGCCACTTCCTGAAGTGTCTACCATGCACCTTCCCAGACAACCCTCACCAGGGGACAGATTCTGAAGAAATGAGAGGAGAAATGCTTTGAGATCTGGTATGGAAATGCCTGTCAGGCACACACTTCTTCCTCCCTACTTTTTTTCAGTTAACATATATATTTTTTTAATTGTGTTTTAGGTGAACGTTGATGGCATAAATTAGTTTCCCTTTCAAAAACTTATACACAAATTGTTTTATGACTTTGGTTACAATCCCAACAATGTGTCAGTTCTCTCTCTCTTTCCCTCTACACTCCAGGTTTCCTATTCCTTCCTGTCTTCTTCTCTTTACTTTTGGGCAGAGGTTGTCCATTTGGAATATGTGCTACAATGAACCAATGAAAACGTTCCTCGTGGGAGTTATTGCTTGTTTTATAGGCCTGTCTAGTTTTCGTCTAACTCACTGAAAGGTGGAATTTGCGAGTGGCTTCAATTCTGAGTTAGCAGACCCTCCAGGAGCCATAGTCTTCGTCGGTCTTTTTCAGACCAGAAAGGTCGGTCTTTTGTGTGTGTGTGTGAATCTGAATTTTGTTTGACAAGTTCTGACCATTAAGTTTGTGAACTTGCCACCATGAGCTTATGTTGGCAGCACTGCACAAAAACTCAGCAAGGTTTCATAACCTTGGTGTATCAGCGTCTCCTGGGGTTCATGTTGATATGTGGCGGTGTCTTTCTGAGTGGCATTCATCATTGTTGTTGTGTGTTTTTGTGTGCCATTGTGAGAAAATTGGAGCTCAAATTAGAGCAATGAACAAACATGAAGTTTCTTGTTAAACTTGGCAAGAGTGGAAGTGAAATCAGGGACAGCTAGTCCAAGTTTATGGGGATAACGCTGTGAAGAAAACGGAAGTGTACAAATGTATTAAACATTTTTCTGAGAGGAGAGAAAGTGTCACTTGTGAAGAGAAGTCAGCGTGTCCAGTAATGAGCCTAACTGATAAAAACACTGGAAAAGCTTGTCGAATTGTATTTCAAAATCATTAGCTGACTGTGAGAAGCGCAGCAGACCAAGTAAGCATTGATAGAGACACAGCGAAAGGCCAAGTCAAACAGGATAGTCTTAAACTGACAATCTCGGCATGAGAAAGTTGTGTCCAAAAATGGTCACAAAGGAGCTCACCAATGAACAAAAGCAAAGGAAGAGTCCAAGTTTGCCAAGATCTACTGGAGAGGCAAGATTATGTTTTGGGCTGTGTTATCACTGATGATGAAACATGAAACAATATGACCCTGAAACAAAGCATCAAGGGCACTACGGAAGTCAGCAATTCTCCATAACAAAAATGTTCCATCAGTCCAAACTGAGAGTCATAACAATGTTGCTAATCTTTTTTGATATCAGAGGGATTATTCGTTACAAATTTGTGAAACCCTAATGGTGTAGTAGTTAAGTGTTACAGCTGCTAACAAAAAGTCAGCAGTTCAAATCTACCAGGCGCTCCTTATATACTCTATAGGGAAATTCTACTCCATCTATAAGGTCTCTATGAGTTGGAATAGACTCCACAAACAGTTAACCACGTTTACTATTTGGAAGCCCTGAAAAGGCTGTGTAAAAAAGTTAGACAAAAACAACTTGAAATTTTCATCAAAAACTCATGACTCTTGCATCATGACAATGTATCAGCTCACATGGCACTATCTGTGAGGGAGTTTTTAGCCAGTAAACAAATAACTGTTTTGGAACACCCCTCCGAATCATCTAATCTGGCACCCAGAGATAAAGGAAATACTGAAAGGAAGACATTTTGATGCCATTCAAGACATCAGGGCTAATACTATGACAGCTCTGATGGCCATTCCAGAAAAAGAGGTCACAAAATTGCTTTGAAGAGGGACTAGGCACTGGTGTTTGTGCATAGCTGCCCAAGGAGAGTACTTCAAAGATGACCATATATGATATTCACCAATGAGGTATGTAGCACTTTCTCTAGGTTGAATTTGCAAACTTACTTGTCTGTCTGATTGAAACCAAGCTCATGCAGGACCTGAAGGCACAAGTAAGTTGCATGAGGAAGTAGCCCAAATGCCCATAGCCTCTACTCCTGTCACATTACCTTCCATCTCCCAGTTTGTACCTATGGCCTCGTGGGGAGTTCCTTAAGACCAGCTGACTGAAGAAGAGAAAACTCATGCCTGGTTTACAGATGGTTCTGCCTGATATGCTGGCACCACTCTAAAGTGGGCAGCAAGAGCACTACATCCCCTTTTGGGGACCTCTCTGTAGGTGACAGGGAATCCTTCCAATGAGCAGAACTTTGATCAGTGCGCCTGGTTATTCACTTTGCTTGGAAGGAGAACTGGCCAGATATGCAAATGTGTAATGGCTTGGCTGAACGGTCAGGGACTTGGAAGGAACATGATTGGAAAATTGAAGACTAGGATTTATGGGGAAGAGGCGTGTGGATAGACACTCTGAATAGGCCAAAGATGTAAAGATATTTGAGTCTAATGGGAATGCTTACCAAAGGATGACCCCAGCAGAGGATGAGTTTAACAATCAAATGGATAAAATGACGTGTTCTGTGGGAACCACTCCTTCTCATTTACTGGCTACCCCTGTCGTTGCTCAATGGGCTCATGAACAAATTGGCCATGGTGGCAGGGATGGCGATTAAACTTGGGCCCAGCAACATGGACTCCCACTCACCAAGGCTGACTTGGCTATAGCCACTGCTGAGTACCTGATCTGCCAGCAGCAGAGAACAACACTGAGTCCTGGATACGGCAATCTTCCTTGAGGTGATCAGCCAGCAACCTGGTGACAGATTGATTACACTGGACCACTTCCATCATGGACAGGTCAGCGTTTTGTCTTTACTGGAACAGACACTCTGGATATGGATTTGCCTTCCCTATATGCCACGATTCTGCCGAAACTATCATCCATGGACTTACAGAGTGCCTTATCTACTGTCGTTGTATCCCACACAGCATTGCCTCTGGTCAAAGGACCCACTTCACAGCAAATGAAGTGCAGCAATGGGCCCATGCTCTTGGAATTCATTGGTCTTACCATGTTCTCCATCATCCTGATGTAGCTAGCTTGATAGAACCATAGAATGGCCTCCTAAAGACGTAATGATACCACTACCTAGGTGGCAATACCTTTCAGGGCTGGGAAAATGTTCTCCAGGAGGCTGTATATGCTCCAAGACAGTGTCCAATATGGTACTGTTTATCCCATAGCCAGAATTTGTGGGTCCAGGAATCAAGGGGTAGAAATGGGAGTGGCACCACTCATTATTACCCCTAGTGACCCACTTTCAAGATTTTTGCTTCCTGTCCCCACAATGTTATGCTTCAGCCAGCCAGCCAAGTGCCGTCGAGTCGGATCCAACTCAGCAGGTCTAAATATCTTAGTTTCCAAGGGATGAATGTTACCACTTGGAGACACGTCATTGACTCCATTGAACTGGAAGATAAAAATGCCACCACACCATTTTGGTCTTCTTATGCCTCTGATAAACAGGCAAAGAAGCCTGGCTGGTATGATTGATTCTGACTATCAAGATGAAATTGGATTGACAATACATAATGGAGGTAAAGAAGAGTGTATCTGGAATGCAGGAAATCCCTTAGGACACGTTTTAGTACTACTGTGTCTTGTGATTAAAGTCAATGGAAAACTACAGCAACTCAATTCCAACATGACCACTAACAGCCCACATCCTTCAGGAATGAAGGTTTGGGCCACCTCATCAGGCTGAGATGCTTGCTGAGGACAAAGGGAATGCAGAATGGTTTGTAGAAGAAAGTAGTTCTAAATACCAGTCACGGCCACATGATCAGTTGCAGATACGAGGACTGTAATCGTTACGAGTATTTCTGCATTGTATGTGTGTATCAGATATTTTGTTTTCTTTACTTATAAAATATAAGATGTAAATGGGGCTAATGCATTTTCAGTTGTATATGTGTTGGTTATATCATGTTAGACATGAGTATGGCTTCGTAATTGTGTTGCTGCAGAGGTTATGGTTGGTATGTGGAGATGTGTATGGATGCCATTGACAAGCTGACAAGGGGTGGACTGTGATGGTTAAGACTGTGTCAGCTGGGCTGGACCAATGTTTTGGCAGCTGTATAAAGTGGCAGGGGCTGGGCCTGTGGTGGTTCACTGCCCACCCTCAGCCTTCATCTCTCTACCTTCCTATCTGCTTGTGTTGCCAGCAGCTACTGCTGTCTTGTCTTTTCACATCTGGTCTTTGGGACTTGAACTAGTAGCTCTTAGGATTCATTGACCCTCACAACCTGTGTGAGGGCCCCATTCCCTGACCTGCCAATCCTGGGTTTGCCAGACCCTGCAGGTCCATGAATCAGCAGAAATCTTACAGTCTCACCCACCATTTTGAGATTCCCTGACTTTCACAGTCTGTGAGATGGGACTTTTATCTCTGACCTGCTAACCTTGGGGTCATCAGCTTCTCCAGCTGCATGAGGCTTGTACTCTGATCCAGCACTTGGAGCATTTCAGCTTCTATAATTGTGTGAGCTGTTTCCTTTACATAAATCATTCTGTATGCATATTATACATGTTACCAGTTTTGCTTCCCTAGAGAACCCAGCCTAAGACAGGCTCATTCTTTTTTGATGTGTGCATTTATTGCTATAAATTGACCTTCGGGTACTGCTTTTGCTGTATTTTCATTCTCATGGATGTGATACATGATATGAAATATGGTATGTTTTCATTCTCATGAATTTTCATTCTCCCTGAATCAAGGGATTTTCTTACTTCCTTCTTGGATTCTTCTATAATCCAGTTGTTTGATAAGCAATATATTATTCAGTTTCCAAGTATGTGATTTTTTTTTCTTTGCTCTTCTTGTTATTGACTTCCACTTTTATGATGCTGTGTGAGACAGAATGCTTTGGATTTCACTAAGGTTTGCCTCAAACCTTGGTGGCATAGTGTTAAGTGCTGCATCTGCTAACCAAAAGGTTAGCAGTTTAGATCCACCAGGTACTCCTTGGAAACTCTATGGGCAGTTCTTCTCTGTCCTGTAAGGTCACTAGGAGTTTGGTTTTGGTTTTGGTTTTTGTTGTTGTTGTTCCCTAAAATGTGATCTTATCCAGAGAATTTCTATGTGCATTGGAAGAGAATGTATACTTTGCTACAGTTGAACAGAGAATTTAATATATGTCTACGAGATCAAATTAGTTGATTGAGGCTTATACACAAGGTCTGACAATTAAGTCTGTGAACTTAATTGTTCTAAGTACTACATACCTCTGGGTTTTTTTACTACATAACTCATTGCTGAACACCACTATGGCCACCCTTGAAGTACTTTCCCTTGGGAAGTCTATTATTATTGTGACACTATTTCTCTTTTCACTACGGTTGGAGTTTGTTTTATGTATTTTGGAACTCTGTCATTGGGTGCATAGATATTTATTGAAATTATATCTCCTCTATGGGTTGTCTCTTTAATCATTACATAATGTCTTTCCCTGCCTTTCGTGGTTGATTTTGTCTTAAAGTTTATTTCTTTTGGGATTGGTGTTGCCACTTTTGCCTTTTTTTGGTTATTGTTTGCTTAGCATGTATTTTTCCAACCCTTTAGTTTCTAATATATGTGCATCTTTGTGTTGAAAGTGTGTCTCTTGTAGACAGTATATTCTTAGGTCATGTTTTTAATCCATTCTGTTATTTTCTATCTCTCTATGGAATGTTTAAGCCACTTTAATTCAGTGTGGTTATCAACAGATACGAATTTATTGCTGTTGCATTGTTCTACTTTTTTTCTTCCTTTCTTTCTTTTCTTTTTTTTTTTTTTTGTGGTGATGAGTTGTTCTTTGGTTCTCTTACTTTCCTGTGCTGAGTTCCTTTAGTCTGTGGATTTTCTTTTCTTTCATCATTATATCAAAAACCAGTGAAAATCTGGCTTGGAAATTTCCTTTGAAACACAGTCATTGAATCAGTTTTAACTCTCAGTAACCCTTTAGGCAAGAATTGTCCCATACAGTTTCCCAGAAGCACCTAATGAATTCAAATCTCTGAGTATTTTGCTAGTTCTGTACTAAGAGTTCTATACTTACACAGTTTATTCTTCTATTATTTTGATGTCTTTTACAGACTGATCTCTCTGTTTCCCAGTTTTAAAACTTTTAGCTTTGTTTTATTATTGAGAGGTCTTTACCTAGGTTAATGCCTGGCTTATGCTGTCCTGTGTCCTAGACTCCAGTTGTTTTCTGATATTTTTGGTTCTCTAACTGAAGAACTGTCTTTAAAACTTCTTGTAAGTCTCTTTGATTTTTACAGATTCCCTTCATTTCCATTTATCAAGAAATGTCTTAATTACACCATCATATTTGAGAGATATATTATTCTAACTTGACAGTTTTTATTCAGCTTTTTCTGTATGTCATTCATTGACTTGTCTGCATGTTTTTCTTGTAAGTGACTTTTAAGTTTTTCAAACTGCTTTCTTTGTTTTTGGTTTTGACAATTGTGCTGTGATATGTCTTGGAGACTTCCTTTTGGGGTCTATCCTATATGAGGTTCGCTGAGTTTCTTGGATGGTCAGCTTTTCCTTTTTCATCATATTTGGAAAGTTTTCCATCAGTGTATCTTCAAAAATCTCTTCTGCATTTCCTATTTTCTACCTGTGTTTTGGAACTCCAATCAAGTGCAAATTTTTGCTCTTGATTGTGGCCTATATACTTGTTAAGTTTTCTTCATTCACTCTTTTCTCTGTTTTTCCCTCAAAGCAAGATCCATGGGTTTGTCTTCAGTCTTGCTGATTCTGTCTTGTATTGTTTCAAATTTGCTCCTGGAGCTGTCTATTGAGTTGTCCATTTTTGAAATTTTGTTGTTTATCTTTTGGCTTTCTAGTTGCTGTTTTTGTATAGTTTCTAATTATTCATTTATTTTAACTTTTTTTTCCTCGTATTATTTTCCTGAGTTCTATTGCTTTGTCTGCATTATCTTTGATCTTGGCTGTTCTTGTTGCTTTTCTCTGTGTTTTCCATGATTTTTTTTCCTCCCCATGGTTTTTGTCTGTGTTTTCCTTAATCTCTTTCTTAATCTCTTGGAAATCCCTAAATAATAGTCTTTAGAATTACATGTCATGTAGTTTTGCTGCCTTTTGTTCTACCGAGGGATCATCTGATTCTTTATTTTGGTCACTTGCTGGGGCCATCTTATCATGCTTTTTAATATGTTTTGATATTGTCTGCTGTCTCTGAGATATTATTTTCTGTATTTATTGATGGTGTGTACATTTGTTTTGTACTGCTTCTTTGTTTTGTTTTGATACATCATGGTTGGTGGGCCAGGCATCTTTACTGCTTCCTTGTCTGTAGGTGTGATAGTTCCCACCGTTTTGTCCAGGTGTGTAGGGCAGCAGCAAGCAAGTAAGCCCACTTTGCTGCACAGCAATTTGGAGAGGTAGACGAGATGGACAGGGAAGACTTTATCTGCCTCCTGAGGTTGGTTTAGCAGTGTGGGAGTATTCACACCCCATTGCTAGATAGGCAGGGGTGTAAGAAAGTGTGTAATATGAGAGAAGGGGCCCTGCAGATTCAGTGTGGCAGTGGGCCTAGGTCTGGGATACCCTAGCTTAGGCAGCATATCAAAGGCCAAATGAAGGGGGGTGTTGTACTGGGTTAGGGTTAGGTAGGGTAGGTATGGGAATGGTGGACCTTGGGGCCAGTGAGAAGGGGAGCGAGGTGGTGTATAGTGCTAGGTGAGGGAAGATGGAAAAGGGAGAAAGGGAAAAAAGAAAAGAAAAATGATGTCACAGGAACTGGTGAGTAGGGACAGGGCAGGAGCCAATGTAGAGGCAGGCTGGTGGCTCTCTAACTATGGCCCAGTAGGAAAGGATGCAGGTGGTATATGGGACCAGTTGGAAGAAAATTTAGAAAAATAAGGTGAGCAGGAGCTAGTAGGTGGTGAGGGGTGGACCCTAGGTAGCAGTAGGCTAGTAGCTCTCCCGCCAAGCAGCATGGCATGGCTTGTTGAGAAGGGGTTAGGGTGGTATATGGGGTTAGGTAGGAGGGAGAAAGAAAAGGAAGAAAGGGGGTGGAAAAATGGCTTGGCAGGAGTCAGTGGGTGGGGGAGGGATAGACTAGAATGACAGTGAGCTGGTAGCTCTCTAGCTGAGCAGCATGGCATGGTTCATTGGGAGGGGGAAGGGTGGTATTTAGGATAGAAGAGTAAGGTGTGATGTCATGGATTGAATTGTGTGTTCCCCAAAAAAGTATGGAGAATTTTGGCTCAGCCATGATTTCTGGTATTACGTGATGTTCCTACGTGGTGTAAACCCTGCCTATATGATGTTAATGAGGAAGGATGGGCAACGGTTGTGTTGGTGGGGCTGGACTCAATTTGTAAGACTGGATTGTACCTTGAGGCAATCTCTTGGGATATAAAAGGAAAAGGAAGCAAACAAAGAGATGGGACCTTATATGGTTAGGAAAGAAGCAGTGCCGGGAGAAGAGCACATCTTCTGAAAAGGACACAGAATCCCTATACCTCAGAAGCTCCCGGTCCAGCAGGAAACTGACAACAAGGACCTTCCTCCAGAGTCAACAGAGAAAGGCTTCTGTAGAGCTGATGCCCTGGGTTTGGACTTCTAGCCTACTGGACTGTGACAGAATAAAATTTCTCTTTTCACACCCATTCATTTGTAGTATGTCTTTTATAGCAGTGCTAGATGACTAAGACAGGTGAGAAAGTGTGTTTCTCTGGTTACTGGGCAGTTTGTCCTCTGTTAGGAGCTCTGTGAATTTGTCATCCTGTGCTCCCTGTTGGGAGTCACTGCTGGCCATGCTCCAAGATGGTGATGCTGTTAATTGGTAGGAGACACCCACTCTCTACCTCTCCTCATTCTCTGTTTTCCTCTAGTTTCTTCATCTATTTTGGTGCCTTACCTAGTTCTTTATGCCTTCATTTGTTGCTCAGGATGCCAGGATTGATATTTGTGTCTATTATACTCAGTATTTGGGGTCTTTGCTGCAGAGGGATAACATGATGCATCTGTCTAGATTGCCATGTTGACTCCGTCTCCTGCCTTCCTATTTTCATTTGTTGTTATTTGCCATCAAGTCAATTCCAACTTCCAGTGACAAAATGTATGCAGAGTAGAACTACTCCTTTAATATTTTCAAAGCTACCAACTTTCAGAGGCAAATCACCAAACCTGTCTTCCTAGGGGTCTCTGGATGTGTTTGAGCTGCCAACATTTTGCCTAGGAGTCAAGGACTTAAACATTTATATCACTCAGGATTTTTTCTTTTTTTTGGAGAAGCAAAAAAAAGACAAATGAGTTACCAGCAACCAACTACAATTCATCCAATTACATGTACATCAAAGTAGAACTGTGATCTAAGATTTTTAATGACTGATTTCTTGGAAGTATGTCTCCAGTCCTTTCTTCTGAAATGCCTCTGGGTGGACTGGAGCCTCCAACCTCTTGGTTAACAGCCAGGTTCTTTAGCCCTTTGTACTACCCAGGGACACCTTAGAAGAATGACTCCCTTCTAAGTCATTTATAAACGGAACAAAGATGTTTCCCTACTGAGAGAAAGTGGATTGTGTCAGTTTCAATCATTTCAATGTCAGGCAAGCTGCAGCCCCCAGTTTTTCTGAAAAAGGTGAGCAGAGCTATGCTGTGCCTCAAAGAACCCAGAATGCCTGGTCCTGGCACCTGCATATCTCTCCTTCTCACCAGTGTGTTCTGACCGAAACGTCAGGAACCACAGTGGCCTCTAATCACAAAGGAATGTGAGATGGTCAAATCACTGCAAAGATATATGTTTGGATTCTATTTTTCCATTTAGCTGCTACATGTTTGACAGGAAACACTGTATACTGGAGCTCTTATTGAGTTAGTTCCTGTGCTGGTAAAACCAAATAAACTGAGTGTAAGTAAGAGTGTGACTTAGGGGGAAAGGAAAGATCACTCCCCTCTGTGGACATTGGACTTATTGGTGCAGAGGACAGAAGGAGGGGAGGCATAGAAATTGCTTTTAACTCTCTGTGACAAAATCCAGTCCCACACAAGCCACTCCACAATGTGTTATGCTTTGGATCTTGTGCCCCACTAAAAAGATATGTTGAAGTCTCTGCCCTAGTACCTGTTAATGTGACTGTTTTAGTTTTCTTTAGCTGCTACAACACAAATAACATAAAGTGGATAGCTGTAAAGAACAAGAATTTATTGTCTCACAGTTCTGGAAGTTGGGCCTCCAGAGCAGAGCATGAGCTCTAGGGGAGTGTTCTTGCTCATCTGTAGCCCCAAGTGACATTTCTTGACTTTTAGATGGTTTTTCTCATGGTCTCTTTTGCTTGTATATGTATGTGTCACTGTATCTATTCTGCTCTTTCATAAGATCCCAGTCAGAAGGGATTAAGTTTACAACCCATTCTATTCTTGTGTGGCCTCCTTAACACGAAAAATAAAATCCTTATTGCCAAATAGTGTCAGATCCACCGGTATGTAAATTAGGACTTTAATATATATGTTGTGTGTGGGAGAGAGAGCACAGTTCAATCTGTAATAGTGACCTTGTTTGGAAGTAGTATCTTTGAAGTTATTGTCAGTTAAATTAACTTGAAATGATACTAAAGTGATTGTTGTCAGTTGCCATCAATTCCAACTCATGATGATATTATTTATAACAGATCAAAAGACTGCCCAGTGCTGCACCATCCTCATGATCTTTGATGTGTTTGACCATTATTGAGGCTATTGTGTGCGTCTTTCCTATCAAGGATTTCTCTCTTTTTCACTGACCATCTACTTTACCAAACAGATTGAACTTTCTTAGTGATCATCATGTTCAGAGAAAGCAAGTTGAAGTCTCATTGGCCTTACTTATAAGGGGCATTACATTTGTGTTTATTCTAAAACTTATTTGTTCATTCTTCTGGCAGTTCATGATATGTTCAGTGTTCTTCAATAACATCACAATTAAAATGCACTAATTCTTCTGTCTTCTTTTTATCTTTCATTCCACATCTTCTTCTGAAGCCATCTTGAACTTTTGACAGTTCTCAATCAGCATGATTTATTAATAACAATTATAAATCAATAGCTATTTTTTAAATTATCAGGAAAATTTTGATTGTGTATTATATTAATGAAATTATTTGATAATTTCCATGCTCTGTTTGATCTCCTTTCTTTGGTATAGACATAAATATGAATCTAATCCAGTCAGCTGGCCAGGTAGTGACACAGAGAGTGAATGCTACCAATGTTACATCCATTCATTGAAGCACCTCAGTTGATAGTCTGGCAATTCCTGGAGCCTTGTTTTTCACCATTGCCTTCAGTGAAACTTTGTGTGTTCCTCACCCTACTACAGCAGGGTATGTCCTAATCCTGAGGGGTGTCCTTACAAAAGAGGAAAAGAGACACACAGAAGAAAAACAGCCATGGGAAGATGGAGTGATGCTGCAGCTACTAGTCAAGGAAATTATGGAGCTACCAAAGCTGCAAAAGAAACTAAAAGATCTCCCCTAGAGCCTTCTAAGGGATTGTGGCCCTACCAAAACCCTGAATTTGAACTTTTAGCCTCCTGACCAACTGACTAGAGGTCCATATTTGTATCCATTCCAAAGAAAGGTGACTGACAGAACAATGTCAATATCACATGAAAGCAATATTTTGCTGATGATGATTCAAAAATACTTGCAACAATACGTCAACAGGGAATGACCAGAAAAGTCAAGTTGGATTCAGAAGAGGACATGGAATAAGAGATGTCATTGCTGATGTCAGATGGATCTTCACTTAAAACAGAGGATTCCAGAAAGATATTTACCTGTGTTTTACTGACTCTGCAAAGGCATTTCAACTGTGAATCATGACAAATCATGGAGAATATTGGAAAGAATGGAAATTCCATAACACTTAATTATGCTCATGTAGAACCTGTACATAGAACAAGAGGCAATTGTTCAAACATAACAAGGGGATATTGCATGTTTTTAAGTCAGGAAAGGTGTGAGTCAGAGTTGTCATCTTTCATTACACTTACTTAATATGTATGTTGAGCAAATAATCCCAGAAACTGGACTATATGAAGCATAAGGCATCAGGATTGGAGGAACACTCATGAACAGCCTGTGATAAACAGATGATACAACCTTGCTTGCTAAAAGTGAAGAGGACTTACAGGACTTACTGATGACAATTGAAGACCACAGCTTTTCAGTATGGACTACACTTCAGCATCAAGAAAACAAAAATCTTTACAACTGGACCAACAAGCAGTATCATGATAAATGGATAAAATATTGAAGCAGTCAAGGACTTCATTTTACTTGGATCCACCATCAACGCCCCTGGAAGCCAGGAGTCAAGAAATCAAACATTGGGTAAATTTGCTACAAAAGGCTCTTTGAAGTGCTGAAAATCAAAGACATCACTTAGAGAACTAGAGTGTACCCAACCCATGTTGTGGTATTTTCAGTCACTTCATATGCATGTGAAAGCTTGATAATGAGTAAGCAAGACTGAAGAATTGATGCTTTTGAATTATGGTGTTGGCAAAGACTATTGCACACGCTGTGGACTGTCAGGAGAATGGACAAATCCATCTTTGAAGAAATACAGGGAGGCAGTGCCAAGATGGCAGACACATGTCTCCGCAATTCCTTCTGAGAACTAAGCCTGTAATGATAATGAACAGAGCAGTGTGGACGTCCTGGAAGCACTAGGATCTGGCATAGAGTGTCAGATTGGACAAGGCACCAGTAACAGGAAAACTACCTCTCTCAAAGACAAGACAGTGGCACGCTAAGTGCTGTTTCTGCTGACACATCATTTGGGAGGATGGCAGATGCTGACACCTTCTTTGTTACCCAGGAGTCAGGGTCTGAGTATGAGCCAGCTAATATACTGAACTGCGGTGCTTAAGTAAATAGTATATAGCTCAGCAGAGAGACTGAGTTTGGGATGGCCACATATTGAGAGCCTGGCTGTCAACTAAAGGCACCAGAGCCCCTCTACTCTTTCTTCTCTGAGCTGTGCCATAGACTCTGCTGACTCATGGCAGGAAGACCAGCTTGGGATGCCATCTTAGTCAGTTGAGAGGCAGAGTTGGCTATATTGAGGCCTTAGCTGGGGCTAATTCTCATGTTGAGCAGCAGTCCGTCTGGATAGTGCTTCTCCAGTGGAAAAGCTGTGTTTAAGATGACTGTGCCTTGTGTAATGGGTGGGGCCTAGCAAATGTAGGTGGCAAAGCCCTAACACCTCCCTTCTTTGAAACATGTCATAGCATCTGGGAACAGCCTATGAGGTGCTTTCATTGTCAGATGGAAGGCAGGGCCTCCCATACCTGAGGGTCTGAATGATTTCAGCCGCTGATGGACAGCTGTTTGCTCAGCAGTAAAGCACCTTTTTAAAATAAGACCACCTGGAGAACTGATTGCTGAGTGGGGTGGTAGCATCTCCATCACCTTTCACTGATCTGTATCATAGCATCTACGGACAGCCCCCCAGTGACCCTGTAAATAGGGCACCATCTTTGCCAGCCAGGTGGCAGAGCCTGCTAGCCCAGAATGTCCAGCTGATTTTAGTGGATGCTGCATGACACCATCCTCAGTAAATAAGCAAGTTTTAAGCTAAACACATCTAAGAAGGCAGTGGTCCCAGGCAGCCAAGTGTGGTAGCATCTTTCTGTCCTCCATTACCTGATGTACACCATAGGCTTGACTGGTGTAATGACAGAGAGCCCCCACAAGTAACTCCAACCTTTAGCAGCCAGGATGTGGGGCCTGACACCCCAGAGAGTCCACCTGGGGCCAGTTACTACAGAACACAGAGGTGGCTGGTGACCAAATCTAGTAGTGCCCTCACTCCCCTCTTAGAACCATGACTCAGCTCCTGCTGGGGTAACACCAAAGGAACTAAACAACTTCTTGATGGCATGAAAACTACAACTGATATCTAATCATTTAAAGATGCAGTCCACTTTGACTTCAGAAAACTCCAAAAATAAATAAATTTAAAAACTTCCCAGAGATGAAGAAGACTTTCTGAAATTATCAGAGATAGAATACAAAAGAATTATGTATAGATTCTTCGTAGAGATTAAACATAATGCAGCAGAACAAAATGAAAAATTAAGCAAGCAATTTGAACTGATGGAACATTAACAGTTTGAAATCCAGTAGATTGATAATAAAATTACAGATTTAGACAATTCAATCCAAAGCCAAAAGAGCAGAATTGAGGAGATAGAAGCCAGAGTTAGGGAGCTTGATGATAGAGCACCTGACACCAGCATTTATGAGGAGAATTCACAGAAAAGAAATAAGAAAGATGAAGAAGCATTAAGAAACATGTGAGACTCTATTAAGAGGAATAGTCAATGAATAATTGGAGTTCCTGAGCAGGGAGGGATAGCCAAAAATACAGACAGCATTCCTGTATTGTAGAGTTGCTGACAGAAAACTTCCCTGAAATGATGAAAGAGAGCATAAATATCCAAGATGCTTATTGAACACTACAAAAACTAGATCCCGAAGAAAGACATCAAGACATATTATAATCCAGCTTAATAAAATGAAACATAAAGAGAGACTCTTAAAGGCAACTAGTTTTAAAGCAAAGCTAATATACAAAGGGAAGCCCTGTAGCCTTTCCTCTGACTTCTGGACAAAAGTGATGTTGGCAAGAAGACAGTGGGATGACACATTCAAAGACTTGAAGGAGAAAAACTTTCAACCAAGAATTATATATCCTGAAACACTATCTCTCAAATATGAAGGTAAAATTAAGACATTTGCAGATAAACAGAAGCTTAGAGACATTGTAAAAGTCAAATCAAAACTATAAGAAAAACTGAAGGAAGCTCTTTGTTTAGGAAAACAAAAGCATCAAGTGTACACTTAAGCAGACAATGCAGCACACAGAATCTGGAATCCTACTCAGTTAGGGAAGTCATAAAACTCAATTAAAGTGAAAATATTAAAACAAGTGAACCAGTGATCTTAACATGAAAACTGTGACATCATCACACTAAAAAGAGGGATACATTACACTATGTATAACCTTTTCAGATGAAGACAAAATTAAAAAGATATACAGAAGTTAAAGTCTAGTTAAAACTTAGAATATAAAGGATGATAACAGGGTAACCTCAAAGCAAAATAATAGTGCAGCATATCAAAATAAGAAATACAATATGAGTCTCGACAAGAAGAATGATCCTGAAAGGAATATTAAGAGCAACATAGAGAACATCAACAACATGAAAATAAATGCATCAAAATGCAGCACTGAACACACGCCTACCAATAATTACACTGAATTTACATGGGCTAAATGCTCCAGTAAAGAGACAGAGAGTGACAACCTGGATCAAATGACATGATCTGTCTATGTACTGCTTACAAGAAACACACCTTAGACACAAAGATATGAACAAACTGAAAGTCAAAGGATGAAAAAATCTATACTAACTAGCAATGTACAAAGAAGAGCAAGAGTGGTCTCAGGTAAAATAATTTTAATGTAAAATTCACCATCATGGACAAGCATGGTCACTATTTATTGCTGAAAGATTCGATACATAACAGGACATAACAATATTAAGCATTTAAGCACCCACTACCAGAGCATCTAAATACATTGAGCAAACACTAACAGCATTGAAAAATGAGATAGATCACTTCACAGTAATAGTTGGAAACTTCAACACTCCACTTTCAGCAATGGACAGATCATCCAGAAAAAAAGCTCAGTAAAGATACAGATCTTATTGTGACAATTAATCAACTAGACCTCACTGACATGTACAGAACTTTTTACCCATCAACAGATATGTATACCTTCTTCTCCAATGCACACGGAACATTTTCCAGAATAGCCCATGTATTAGGACATACAGCAAGTCTCAAAAAATTTAAACCACTGAATTATTGTAAAGCATCTTCTCAGATCATGAAGATGTAAAAGTTGAAATCAACAGCAGAAAAAACACAAATAGAAATCTGAACTCATGGAAATGGAACAACATCTTGCTCAAAACTTCATGTGTTATAGAAGAAATCAAGGAGGCAATAATAAATTTATGGAATCAAACAAGAATAAAAATACATACCACTAGAATGTATGGGAAACAGCAAAAGCAGTGCTCGGAGGCCAGTTTATCTCTATGAATGTACATATCCAGAATGGAGAAAGACCCCAAAC
The DNA here is from genome assembly GCA_028571685.1 of Heterohyrax brucei. NCBI lineage: Eukaryota > Metazoa > Chordata > Mammalia > Hyracoidea > Procaviidae > Heterohyrax > Heterohyrax brucei. The sequence continues at coordinate 41,560,674 of CM053157.1, read as the reverse complement.
CAAATAATTAACTCTACAACTTGAACACTAGAAAGAGAGCAAAAGAAGAGCCCTTCAGGTACCAGAAGAAAACAGATGACAAAGATTAGAGCAGAACTAAATGAATTAGAGAATAGAAGAAAAATTGAAAAAAATAACAAAATCAAAAGCTGTTCTTCGGAAAGGTCAACAAAATTGGTAAACCACCGGCTAAACTTACAAAAGGAACACAGAAGAAACAATTCAAATAAGAAATGAGATCAGAGATGTCACAACAGACTCAACTAAAATAAAAATTATCACAACAGAATGCTATGAAAAACTTTAACAAATGTGAAAGCCTGGAGGAAATAGACAAATTTCTAGATTCATACACCTACCAATATCATCACAAGGAGAAGTAGAACAACTTAATAAACCCATCACAAAGGAATAGATTGAAAAAGTAATTTAAAAACTACCAACCAAAAAAAGGTCCTGGCTTCATCTGAGAATTTTATGAAACCTTGAGAAAGGAGTTAACTCCATTACCACTGAGGCTATTTCACAGCATAGACAGGGATGGACTACTCACAAATTCGTATATATGAAGCCGTCATAACCTTGATACCAAAGCCAGGGAAAGATCCCACAAAAAAAGAAAATTACAGACCAATATCACTAGGGTCGCCATGAGTCGGATCCGACTCGACGGCACTTGGCTTGGCTTTGTGGCTATCACTCATGAACCTAGATGCAAAAATCCTAGCCAATACAATTCAACAGTACATCAAAAAAAATAATTCATCCTAACTTGTTTTAGTCAGCTAGTTTTTCTCTAACACAAATGCAAGTGGATGGCTTTAACAAAGGAAGGTTTATTCTTGCACAGTCTGGTAGGCTACAAGTCCAAATTCAGGATGTCCACTCCAGGGGAAGGTTTCCCCAGTAGTTGGCTCTGGAGGAAAGTCCAGTATTGTACCAGTCTTTGTCCAGGGAGCATCTTGGCACAGGAACCTTGGGTCTGAAGGACGTACTTTTCTCCCGGTGCTGCTTGCTTGATGGTGTGGGGTTCCCAATTCTCTGCTTGCTTCTCTTCCCTTTTATCTCTCATAGGACAAACAGATTAAGGGTGGGGCAAGTCATACTCCAGGGAAACTCCCTTTACAGTGGAGCAGGGAGGTAATCCTATGAAGGGATTTACAGCCCCACCCTAATCCTTTAACATACAGCACAGGAAAATCACAAAATGGAGGACAATTGCAAGATAATCAGACTCATGGCTCAGCCACATGGCTACAGGTATTTTGGGGGTATACAATTCAATCCATGACATGACTAATTTGGATTCACACCAGGGATGCAAGGCTGGTTGAACATCAGAAAACAATTAATGTGATCAACCACTTAAACAGCACAAAAGATAAGAATTACCTGATTTTGTGAATTGATGCAGACAAGGCATTTGACCAAATCCAACACCCATTCGTGCTAAAAACTTTCAGCAAGGTAGGAATAGAGAGGAAATTTCTCAATGAAATTAGTGGCATTTACACAAAGCCAACTGCCTTCATCATCCTGAATGGAGACAGACTGAAAGAATTCCCTTTGAGAATGGGGACTAGACAAGGATGCTCACTCTCACTCTTTCGAGTCAACATTGTGCTAGAAGTTCTAGTCAGAGCAATTAAACAAGACAAATAAAGGCCATCCATGTTGGCAATGAAGAAGTAAAAATCTCCCCATTCACAGATGTCATGATTATATATCCAGAGAATCATAAGGAAGCCATAAATAAACTACTGGAACTAATAATGGAGTTCAGCAAAGTATCAGGATACAAGATAAACATAATTAAATCAGTAGCATTACTTTATACCAACAAAGAGAGCATCAAAGAAGAAATAACCAAATCAATATCATTTACTACAGCCCCTAAGAAGATAAAATATCTAGGAATAAATCTAACTAGAGAAATAAGAGATCTATACAGAGAGAATTACAAGACCTTACTGCAAGAAACCAAAAAGACTTACAAAATTGAAGAAACTTACTCTGCTCATGGTTAGGAAGACCTAACATTGTGAAAATGTCTATTTTACCTACAGCGATCTACACATACAATGCAATTCCAATACAAATTCCAGTGTCATTTTTTAATGAAATGTAGGGACATATCACCAACTTTGTTTTGAAAGGGAAGAAACTCTGGCTTAGTAAAGCACTACTGAAGAAAAGGAACACTATAGGAGGCCTTACACTACCCCATCTTAGAACTTATTACACTTCCACAGTAGTCAAAGCAGCCTGGTACTGGTACAAAAAGAGACATAGGCCAATGGAATTGAGTGGAGATTCCAGAGATGCCGCCATCCTCATGTGAACAGTTGATATCTGACAAAAGCCCTGCAACTGTAAACTGGGGTAAGAAAATCTCTTTTACAAATTGCTGGCAAAATTGGATATTCATCTGCAAAAACTAAAACAAGACCCATATCTCACACCTTACAGAAAAATGAACTCTAAATGGATCAAAGACCTAAATCTCAAACCTAAAATGATAAAAATCATGCAAGAAAAAATAAGAGCAATGATGGATGTTCTAATACACAGCTTAAACAGACTTCAAAAATCTAACAAACAAAGCACAATTAACAGAAAAGAAAATACATAAATGGGAACTACTAAGAATCAAACACTTTTGCTCATCCAAAGACTTCATCAAAAGAGTTAAAAGACCACCTACAGAATGGAAAAAAATATTTGGCAGTTATGTGTTGGACTGTCATCTGATCTCCATAATCTATAAAATTCTGCAAACTATCAACAAGGAAAAGTCAAATAACCCAATTAATTTGCGGGCAATGGAGATAGACACTTCACTAGAGAGGACATCCAGGCAGCCAAAAGACACATGAGAAAATGCCCACGATAGTTAGCTATCAGAGAAATCCAAATCAAAACTACAATGAAATGTCATTTCACCCCAGTAAGGTTGGCTATGATCCAAAAGCAACAAATGCTGGAGAGGTTCACAGAGATTGGAACTCTCCCACTGCTGGTGGGATTGCAAACTGGTACAGTCTCTTTGGAAAACGATCTGACATTTCCTTAAAAAGCTGGAAATAGATATACCATTTGATCCAATAATTTCACTGCTTGGAATTTATCCTTCAGAAAAAAAGACTGTCACATGAACCAACACCTGAACACAAATGTTTATGGCAGCACTGTCCACAGTAGCTAAAAGATGGAATCAGCTCAGCTACTCATCAACAGATGAATGGATAAACAGACTATGGTACATATACTCAGTGGAATACTACGGTGTGATAAAAAAATGATGATTATAGAAAAAGTATCATAACATGGTTTTTAATTGGAATATGTTATACTGAGTGAAATCAGTCACCATCAAAAGGACAAGTATAGTATGAGACCCCTGCTATGAGGACTTAAAAATAAAATTACTCATTCTCCAGAAAAGACCATATGTTGGGTTATAAAACTATTCTCCATAAAATCCAAAACATTGATTTATTGCAAAGTACCTTCTCGGACCACAGAGCTGTAAAAGTTGAAATCAGTAACAGAAAAATCATAGGTAAAAATTCCAACTTGTGGAAACTGAACAACACTTTACTCATAAAGCCTTGGGTTATAAAAGAAATCAAAGACACATTAAAGAAATTTATGGATTCAAATGAGAACAAGAACACATCCTACCAGAATTTATGGGATACAGCAAAAGCAGTGCTCAGAGGTCAGCTTATCTCTATAAATGCACACTTCCAGAAAGAAGAAAGAACACAAATTAAAGAATTAACCTCACAGCTTGAAAAAGTAGAAAGAGAACAACAAAGAAACCCCTCAGGGACCAGAAGAAAACAGATTATGAGGATTAGAGCAGAACTAAATGAATTGCAGAATAGAAAAACAATTGAAAAAATTAACAAAACCAAAAGTTGGTTCTTTGAAAAGATCAACAAAATTGATAAACCACTGGCTAAACTTACAAAAGAAAAACAACAGAAGATACAAATAACCCGATTATGAAATGAGTTGGGAGATATTACAACAGACTCATCTGAAATAAAACATATCATAACAGAATACTATGAAAACCTATACTCTGACAGGTTTGAAAACCTGGGGGAAATGGACAAATTTCTAGATTCATATGACTCACCAAGACTGTCACAAGGAGAAATAGATCAACTTAATAAATCTATCACAAAGGAAGAGATCAAGGAAGTCATCAAAAATCTACCAACCAAAAAAAAGTCCTGGTCTAGACGGCTTCACTGGAGAATTCTACCAAACTTTTAGAGAAGAATTAACTCCAGTACTGATGAGGCTATTTCACACTATAGAAAGAAATGAAATACTTCCAAATTCCTTCTATGAAGCCAGCATAACCCTGATACCAAAACCAGGGAAAGATCCCACAAAAAAAGAAAATTATGGACCAATATCACTGATGAATCTAGATGCAAAAATCTTCAACAAAATTCTAGCCAAAAGAATTCAACAACATATAAAAACAATCATTCATCATGATCAAGTTGGTTTCATTCCAGAGATGCAAGGCTGGTTCAACATCAGAAAAACAATTAATTAGTAATTAACCATATTAATAACACAAAAGATAAAAATCATCTGATTTTGTCAATTGACGCAGAAAAGGCATTTGACAAAGTTCAACATCCATTCGTGCTTAAAACTCAGAAAAATAGGAATAAAAGGGAAATTCCTCAATATAATCAGTAGCACCTATGCAAAGCCAACTGCTTTCATCATCCTGAACAGTAAAAGACTGAAAGAATTCCCTTTGACAACGGGAGCTAGACAAGGGTGCCCACTCTCACCACTTCTATTCAACATTGTCCTAGAAGTTCTAGCCAGAGCAATTAGACAAGACAAAGCAATAAAAGGTATCCGTATTGGTACTGAAGAAGTAAAGATTTCCCTCTTTGCAGATGATATGATTGTTTATACAGAGAATCCAAAGAAATCCATAAGTAAACTTTTAGAGCTAATGGAAGAATTCAGCAAAGTATCAGGATACAAGATAAACATAACTAAATCAGTGGGATTCCTTTATACCAACAATGAAATTATTAATGAAGAAATCACCAAATCAATTCCATTTACTATAGCCCCCAAGAAGATAAAATACCTAGGAATAAATCTAACTAGAGAAATAAGAGATCTTTACAGAGAAAATTACAAGACATTGCTACAAGAAACTAGGAGGGACTTACATAAGTGGAATAATCTACCCTGCTCATGGATAGGAAGGCTCAATATTGTGAAAATGTCTATTTTGCCCAGAGCACTCTACTTATATAATGCAATCCCAATACAAATTCCAATGACATTTTTTAATGAGATGGAGAAACAAATTATCAGCTTTATTTGGAAAGGGAAGAAACTCCGAATAAGTAAAACACTACTGAAAAAGAAGAACATGCTGGGAGGCCTCTCACTACCTGACTTTAAAACCTATTACACTGCCACAGTAGTCAAAACAGCCTGGTATTGGTACAAAAAGAGACATATAGACCAATAGAACAAAGTAGAGACCCCAGAGATGCCACCATCCTCTTATGAACAGCTGATATTTGACAAAGGTCCTAAGATTTTGAACTGGGGTAAGAACAGTCTCTTTAACAAATGGTGCTGGCATAATTGGATATCCATCTGCAAAAAACTGAAACAAGACCCATATCTCACACCTTATACAAAAATCAACTCAAATTGCATAAAAGACCTGAATATAAAAGCTAAAACAAGAAAGCTAATCCAAGATAAGATAGGGTCAACAATGGATGTTTTAATATGCAATATAGACAGACTTCAAAATCTGACAAACAAAACACATTCATCAGAAGAGAAAATAGGTAAATGGGAATTAATAAGAATCAAACACTTCTGCTCATCCAAAGACTTCGTCAAAAGAATTAAAACACCACCTACAGAATGGGAAAAAATATTTGGCAACTGTATGTCAGACCAACGCCTGATCTCCATAATTTACAAGGTTCTACAAAATATCAATAAGAAAGAGACAAATCATCCAATTAAGCAATGGGCAAAGGAGATGGACAGACACTTCTCTAAAGAGGAGATCCAGGCAGCCAAAAAACACATACAGACATGTTCATGATCATTAATTATTAAACAAATTCAAATCAAAACGACAATGAGATACCACCTCACCCCAATCAGATTGGCCATGATCCAAAAAACGCAAAACAATAAATGCTAGAGAGGCTGTGGAGAGATTAGAACTCTCCTTCACTGTTGGTAGGATTGCAGAATGGTGCAACCTCTTTGGAAAGCAATTTGGCGTTACCTTAAAATAATGAATATAGATATACCATTTGACCCAGTTATTCCTCTGCTCAGAATATATCCTACAAAACCAAGGCCATTCACACTGACTGCTACATACACACGAATATTCATTGCAGCACAGTCCACGATAGCAAAAAGTTGTAATCAACCCAAATGCCCAACAACAGAAGAGTGGATAGGTAAACTTTGGTATATGTACTCAATGGAGTACTATACAATGATAAAGAACAACGATGATAGCAGGAAACATCTCTCAGTTTGGTTTCAACTGGAGGACACTGTATTGAGTGAAACCAGTCAGCGACAGAAGGACAATTATTATATAAGACCCCTAAGATAAAAACTTAAAACCATACTCATACATGATAGAAAAGACTCTTTGACGGCTACAAGGGTGGGGAAGGTGGAAGGGCGGGAAGGCATGGGGCGAGATTTTAGCTTAGTTAATTGTTAGAAATGTGGTAGGGTGAAATTGGTGACAATTCACATTAGTAAGAAGATCAATATTAATGAGACTTCGACACAACTTGTGTACTCCTCCTCTCTTAACCCAATATTGTAAGCACAGAGTGTGTATACTTTCATTTTTTTTATTTAATAAAAAATAAAATAAAATAAAAATAAATAAAATTACTTACAGAAGAATAAAACTTTGATGGCTACTAGCACTGGGAATGGGGTGAAGGTTTATCATAGATGAGATGGTTAATAGATGTTAGAAATTTTATTCATTTACTGAAATAAGTGAATAAAATTAAACAAACAAGAAACAAGGAGTTACTGGTCCCTGAAGAAAGAGAGCATAGTTGGTTAAAGTATAGTGTCAACAAACGAGAAAGACTTTTAACAGGTTGGATTGACACAGTGGCTGCAACAACATGCTTACACGTAACAAAGACTGTAAGGATGGCCCAGAAGCGGGTAGTGTTTCATTCTGTTATACATAGGATTGCTATGAGTAGGAACTGTCTTGGTGGCATCTAACAACAATCACAGCCTCCAAAACCATAAAGGAATACATTTCTGTTCTCATGAGCTGTTCAGCTTGTAATGCTTTGTTATAGTAGCCCTAGGAAATTCACATTAGGGGATTTTATTTTGTTTTTTTCTTATTTTGTTTGTTTAATCAAAGACAAAATAGTACATCATGGAACAAAATCGCTCCCTGTATTTTGAACTCTGTGGGACAGGACCCTGTGTGAAGTGCCTTTTACATACAACATCACCCAAATGTTACAGATAAGGAAGCCGAGATCCAGCAAAGTCAAAGGCTTGGCTTGAGTTCCTGCGGTTAATATGGGGCAGAGCCAATGTTCAGACCAGGCTTCTCAACCTCAATACCTGTGTGCTTAAAGTATAACCCAATACTATGCTTCTCATACCCTTGATACTCACAGGCACCCAGTCAGGCAACCAGAGGATAGGTTATTAAGGTGCATGTCCTACTCTTGGGACCTTCTTGTTAGGGAGTAAAAGACAGATGGAAAACTCAGATACAGGGATAGGATAACCTTACCCTGGAAAAAAAATGTCCTTTTTCCCAAAGAAATAACTGAAATCATTGGATGGAAACAACAGGTAGACCTGGAGTCTTGGCTGCCATCTTGTTCTGTTGCTTGAAAAAAAAAGACATTTTTTTCTTTTTCATAATGAAAGTATTGTCATTGTTTTCATTTCCAAAGAAGCACATGTTCATTACAAAATGTCCCCTCTCCCTGCTCTGCAACAACCACGGCAAAAAGTTTTGTATAAATAGAAAAGAGAAAGGTTGTGCTATGTGTAGCACCGTGTACCTGCTTTCTCCGCTTGGCAAGGTCTCACAGGGGTCTTTGCATGGCAGTGCACTGCAATGCAACCCTTACTTTTTAAATGCTTCATTAAAGGTTAGGGCCTAAGTTAACCATTCTCCTTTGGTGGACACAAATGTTGCTTCCAATGTTATGATATTACAAACAACCCTGCAGTGAGCATTTCCAGAATGCTCAGATATATCACACATTTTAAAGTACTTCCTCAGAACAGATTTACAGGGCAGTTTTTAAATGATTGGTGTCATCATGTATGGTACACTAGGTGTTGTGAATGGAATTTTGTCCAACAAAAAGATATATTCAGTACTAATCCCTGTACCTGTGAGTGTGACATGTTTGAAAATAGGATTTTCCTTTTGTTGTCAATTAAATTAATACAGTGAATCTTAATCCTAGTCTCTTTAGTGTGTGTTTTATAAAGGAGAGAATAGACACGGAAACAGAGTCACACACAGAGGGAGGATGCCAGGTAAAGATTTGTCTATTGGTCAAGGAAACTTTAAGTAATGGTCAGATAAATAAGGGCCGTTACACAAACAGATAGATACACACCAATGTTTATTGCAGCACTATCCACAATAGCAAAAAGATGGAATCAACCTAGGTTGATGGTTCGACAGACTGGATGGTTGGGCAGACTGGAGGATCTCTGGAAGATGTGGCCCCCAGACTCTCTGTTAGCCCAGAACGGAAACCTTTCCTGAAGCCAACTCTTTAGACAAAGACTGGACTCTACTGTAAGTCATAAAACAATACTGGTGAAGAGTGCACTTCTTCATTTAAGTAGGTATGTGAGACTAACTTGTCATTCCTGTCTGGAGGTGAGATGAGAGGGCAGAGGGGGACAGGAGCTGGTTGAATGGACAGGAGAAATACAGAGTATAAAGGAAGAGTGTGTTGTCACAGTGTGGGAAAAGTAGCTACAGTTACATAGCAGTGTCCGTGTGAGCTTTTGTATGTTAAATAGCCTTGAATTGTAAGCTTTCACATAAAGCACAATAAAATATTTCTTAAAAAACTAGAGAAGAGAAGGAAAAAGGGAAGAAAGGGAAAAAGGACAGAAGGAAGGAAGGAAGATGGGAGATGGGAGAAAGAGGAAAGAAGGAAGGAGGAGAGAGAGAGGAAGAAAGGAAGGAAGGAAGGAGGAAAAAAACAAAGAGAAAAGTGTTCAGAGCCAGAAACTAAAAGAGACAAGGAAGGATCTCCCCCTTCAGAAAGAACTTGGGCCTTCCAGCAACCTGATTTGGACTTGCAGCCTTCAGAACTGTGAGAAACTGAATCAGCGTACTTTAAAGTCACCTGCTTTGTGGTATTTTGCTATGACAGATCTAGGAAACTAAGACCTTAGGCCCTACCCTCTCAAGGGTAAAAAAATTGCATTACAACATCAATGTAATTTCTGCTCTTGGCTTTTCCTGTGGCCACAGTTGCAGGGCTCTCCAAGCCTCCTGGGGAGGGATAGCAGTGAGGGAGGGAGGGGGAAGGGGGAAGGGGAAGTAGATAGGCCCTCAAGTCAGCTCCCACTCAAGGTGACCTTGTGAACAACAGAACAAAACATTGCCTGATCTTGCCTCACCCTCCTGATCACCAGGATGTTTGAGTCCATTGTTGTGGTTATTGTGTGCTAATCCAATTTAACAAGGGTCTCCCTCACTCTCATTGGCGCTTTGCTTCATGATGCCCTCCCCCAGAGAACGATGCTTCCTGTTGATATGTCCAAAACAAACAAATCAGACAGCATTCTGTTGTGATCTATAGAGTTTTCACTGGCTAATTTTCAGGAGATCATCAGGTCTTTCTTCCTAGTCTCTCTTATTCTGGAATCTGTACTCAAACCTGTCCACTACGGGTGACCCTGCTGGTATTTTAGTTACCAGCAGCATAGCTTCTGGCATCACAGCAACACATTAAGCCATGACGATACAACAAGTGGAGAAACACGTAACAAGAAGCCTTGGTAGCCTCCCCTAAACTCTATACTTAGATGGCAGGGCAGAGGTCACTTAGCCTTCTTTTCAAGACCTGTGTGCTGATTATACAAGAAATAAACAGCCGGTAACTATATTCACTCGCATTGTTGGTCTCACCTACACCCAAGAACATAGGCTGAAGCCAAGGTGGCCAGGATCTTGGCAGTGCCTGTGCTTAAGCCTTGATTTCTACCTTTGCTGCTGCAGAATCTTCTGGAGGCCAAGCTCTTCACTGCCAGAGGAACAGCCACTCCTTCTCCAGGTCCACACCATACAGGCCACACCCAGTTCTCTGGCCCTGTGGTGGGACAGGATTATTATGTTAGGCTGGCAGGCTGACACACTCTCTTTCACCGTCGATAGATCCTATCTCAGTAAGCTTCTCGGGCTTTTAGACCAACAAAAGCCTGGCTCATACCCCTGTAGGTTTTGAACATGCTCAGCCCCACTGTGATCGTATCACCAGAAAACACGAGGTCTTGCTGTGCCCAGTACAGGTTTTGAATGTCAGTCTGCAGGAGGTGACAGGAGCCACCTACAGATGCATGGGAGTACCACTGGCATCTCCAAGGGCAGGAGGCTGAGAAGGATGGAGAGACCGGAAGGAGCAACTCAGCCACGTTAATTCAGGTGCATTTCAAAATCTTGAATCCCCAGGGCTGGTGGCACCTTTGCTACACAGAACACGCAACCCTTAGTTCTCAGTGGTTACAACAGTCATCTCTCATTATGTTATAGGGTCTGCCACCACTGCTGTGCTCTGTTTAACTTCTCCAGGATCTAGGTTCAAGAAGCAGTCTTGCTCCAGTTCTTGAGACAAAGGAAAACGGCAAGAAGACTGGTGGAAACTCACAAGATGCCTCTTGGGAGCTTTTGATAGAAACACCAAAAGTCCCATCTGGTCACATTCTACTTGGAAAAGCATGACTGTGGTTAAATTGAAAGTAAAAGGCTCAGGAGGCATAATCCTTTAACACAAAAGGGGGAAGGGAATGGTAATGAGCATCAACATTGACTACCACAGAGTAGTTATCCCTAATTCTGTTGTACAAAGGGAGAAACTGAGGCACAGAGAGAGGAAGTAGCTTGTGTAAGATCTGCAAACCAGCTATTAGCAGAACCAAGACCAGCACCCAATGTCCCTGCAATCAATTCAGTTTTCTTCACCCTACTTGTTATTGTTGTCAGTTGCTATCAACTCAGCTTCTACTCACAGCAACCTTATGCCTAAGAGAACAAAGTGTTACCCAGTCCTGTGCTGTGGTGGTCAGGGTCATGTCAGCTTGGCTGCTCCATGTTTGACTGCTGTATCAAGTGGCAGGGCAGGGACTGTGGTGGCTTCCTGCCCCTCCGCTCTCATCTCTCTACCTTCCACCACCTACTGCCGGTCTGCTAATGCAGCCAGCAGCTCCTGCTCTCTTCTGGCATCTGCTTCCTGGACTTGAACTGTAGCTCGTGGTTGTGTGTGATTGTTAAGATTGTGTGTCACCTTGGCTAGGCCATGATTCTCAGAGGTTTGGCAGTTATGATGTACCTTGGCAGTCAGTCATATAATGATGTGATAACGTCCGTGCTGAGATTTGATATAATGTGATCATCTTCATGATGGGATCAGCTATGAGTAGCTAATTAGTTGAAATGGAGCATTCCTTGGGATGCAGCCTGCACTCATCCAATATAGGTGTACTGTCTGGCAAAGCTTGTGGGCTTTTGGTCCCACAGGATCCTGCAGCTGTCTCCTATTCATCTGACCTTTAGTTCTTGGGACTTGAGTTAGCAGTTTACCTGCTGTCTGACCCACTGATCTTGTATTTGCCAGCTCCTGTGGCTACAAGAATCAGGAGAGGCCTCCAACCTGACCCACAGACTAGGGACATTCTAGCTGCTACAACCATGTGAGCCATTTTCTTACCATAAATTTGTCTATATATACTTATACATGTTTATACCCTTTGCTGGTTTTGTTCTCTCAAGAACCCAGCCTAAGACCCTGTAATTGAGTCCATTGTCTTGGTGACTGCAACAAGCTTTGCCTTCATAGACCCTCCGCTTTACCAACCATAATGTCCCTTTCTAGTGATTGGTCTTTCCTAACGATGTGCTCAAAGTAAATGAGCCAAAGTCTCACCGTTCTCACTTCTAAGGAGCATTATGGTTGTATTTCTTCTAAAACTTCTAAGGTTTTCTCATTCTTCTGGAAGAGGTATCAGCAGATGTGGGAGTGGTCTTTATTATATCTCAGAGTCTTTAACATGCCATTGAAACTTAGACTGTCAACACCAGGGAAGTAGGCTTGGGCTTTTCCTGGCTTTCTGACCACAGAACCTTTGCAGAAGAGCAGCTGGTGGGATTGACACTCCTGTGAACAAAATTTGGGAAGCACACTACTATACCGGCTAATCGAATAGACTCTACTTCACCATCAGGAAAATGAAACATAGTTTTATGTTGCTATAAAGAACGGCTTAAAAACAACATAACCTCAGTATAAATTCTTCATGGCTTAGAGATAGATACAGCCTTGCTTTTTAGAAAGTTCACACTACTTTGTAAGACCGTTATTAACTTTCACTATTTTTTCCACTTCTCAGTTAGAGAAAAACTGTAATAAATGTAATGAAGTAGATATTCATAAGGTCTTTGGTGGATGAATCATGGACATCTGGAAAATCTTTTGGCCTCTCTAATACTACACTATTTTCTTTTTCTTTAATGAAAGCAACAAATATTACATATCATTTCTTAATAATAAAAACACATCTTAATAAAATGAAAACTTGTACCTTGGTGTGACAGTTGCAGGCCACCCGGAGACTCACAGCCCTTCTTGATAAGTTATGAGTAGACACTGAGTTGGGCCATGGAGCTGTTTTTGAAAAGGTTTTAAGAATTAGATTATCTCAAATAATTACAGTATTTTTTTCATGGTGATTCTTTTGATCTGTAACGTATGTGAAATTAAAATAAACTTTGCATGGTTTTGGATTTCCCCAAATGCTTCAAAAAGTGAAATTTGATTCACATGTCTCAAAACTCAAACTGTGAAATATACATTAGTCACCCTGGAACAGTTTTCTGACACACTAGAACAGATGAGATAAGTGAGGCCAGGATGGCCCACAGCACTCTCAGACAGGCAGCCCCACAGGTCTTAAGTTCCAGGTTAGAAAGGACCCAAAGGCCACTGACACACTGACCCAGGACCGGAGGGTTTTTTGTTTGTTTGTTTGTTTGTTTGCTATGTTCTGCCATGCCATTGCACAGGGTCCAGGGACCGATTTCTTCCGTGGAATAGATCAGACGGTACAAAGATGTCCTTTATGATCAAACAAAATGCGTTGTTGTTAGCAGCCAGTAAGTAGGTTTTGACTCATGGTGACCTTAGGTAAAACAGAATGAAATATTACCCAATCCTGTCCTATCTTCATGACTGTTTATATCTTCAAGTACATTATTCTGGCTATTGTGCCAGCCTGTCTCATTCAGGATTTTCACTGACCCTGTACTTTAGCAAATGCGATGTCTTTTTCCAGACGTTAATCTTTTCTGATGCTGTCTCCAGAGAAAGCAAGCCAAAGTCTCCCCATCCTTGCTTCTAAGGAGTATTCTAGCTGTATTTCTCCTGAGATTGATTTGTTTCTTCTTCTCGAAGTCAAGGATAAGTTCAGTGCTCTTTGCTAACACCACAGTCTGAATTCATCAACTCATATCCGACTTCTTTTTTCATTGTCCAGTTTTCACAGACATATGAGATGAATGAAAAAACCATGGCTTGGGTCAGTTTCACCTTAGTTCTTAAAGCAACGTGTTTGCTTTTTAACGCATTCAAGAGGTCTTTTGCAGCAGATCTGTCCAGTGCACTCCGTGATTTGATTTCTTGACCACTGTTTCCACGGATGCTAATTGTTGATATAAGCAGAATGAAATCATTGATCACTTCAATTTTAAATCTGTTTACCCTGATGTTATTGGTCCAACTGTAAGAATTTCTGTTTTATTTATGCTCATGTGTAACCCGTATTGAAGGCTATAGTATTTAACCTTCATCGGTAAGCGCTTCAAATTGTCTCCACTTCAGCAAGCAATGTTGTATCCTCTGCATACTGCAGTTTGTCAGTGAGACTTCCTCCAATCCTGATGCCATGTTCTTCTTCATACAGTCCAGCTTCTATGATTACTTGTTCAGCACACAGATTGAATAAGTAAAGTGGAATAATATAACCTGTAATTTCTAATATAATATAAATATACTTCTCTATTATTTCCATCTCTTGTAGAAGGGAAAATAAATCTAATCCCTCTTTTCTGTGACAGTCTTTCAAATATCTGAAGTTTCTCCTCTTTCTCTTGAGTCTTCTCTTTCTCAGGTCAAACATCAGAAGTTCCTTGGCTGTTCCTGGTGGAGCAACGCTGAGTTGAGCATTGGCATAAAGGAGCACCGTGAGTCCAGGATTCCAAGACTTGGCAGAAATGTCCTAGAGCTGGTTTTACCCTAGGAGCTTGGTGGGGGCAGAAGGCAGGTGGTGTCAGATCCAGGTAGGGCTGAAGGGCTTCATCTCCACCACTCTTTTGGCTCACCAAGACTGTGCCCCACACTGTTTTAGCAACAGAACAACATGGAGACCAAGGCACCATGTCTACCTGTCCTTTCTACCCAAAGTGGAACAAGCAGATGTTTTTTAATATATGGAATTTTAGCATCATTTGTACATATCCTGAGTTACATTTATTGCCCTGTAAAATAATGATAAGGAGGTCCTGGGTGGAGCAAACTGTCAAGCACATGGCTGCTAATAGAAAGTCTTAGAGTTTGACTCTATCCAGAGAAAACTCAGAAGAAAGGCCTATTCACCTGTTTTGAGAAAGTCACAGTCTTGAAAAACCTATGGAGCACAATTCTACTCTGCACCCCAGGAGTTGCCACAAGTCTGAAGTGACTTGAGAGCAATTGGTATTAGCGTAACAAGAAATACATGTTTATTGTTGTAGTAACGAAGAATTTATGGATGTATGTTCCGGCAGCTCCTATGTGTTAGTTTGTCATACTGTAGGGGTTTGCATTTTGCTGAGATGGTGGAAGCTATGACACTGACGTTCAAATACCAGCAGGGTCATCCATGATGGACAAGTTTCAGCTTAGCTTTCAGACTAAGACAGACTAAGAAGACAGCTCCAGGAGTCTGCCTCTGAAAGGATTTAGCCAGTGAAAATCTCATGAATAGCAGCAGGACACTGTTTGGTATAGTACCGGAAGAGAAACCTCCCTTAGGTTTCTAGGCATTCAAATGACAACTGGGGAAAAACTGTCTCCTTAAAGTACAGTCAACCTTAATGATGTGGATGGAGTCAAGTTTTCAGGACATCATTTGCTGATGTAGCATGACTCAGAACGAGAAGAAATAGATGCAAATGTCTATTAATAACCAGACCCTGGGTTGTATAAAGTATGAATCTAGGAAAATTGGAAGTCACCAAAAACTGCAATGGAACATAAGCATTGATATTCTAGTCATAGTGAGCTGATATGGACCGATACTGGCTATTTTGACTTGAACAGTCACATGGTTTACTATGCCAGCAATGACAACTTGAAGAGGAATAGCATTACATTCATCATCAGAAAGACTATTTAAAAATTTATTCTGAAGTACAAAATTGTCAGTGACAGGATAGTATCCATATGCTTACAAGAAAGACCAGCTGATATGACTATTATTCAGTATTATGCACCAACCACTAAGTCCAAAGGTAAAGAAATTTAAGATTTTTACCAACTTCTGCAGTCTGAAATTGATTGAACAAGCTATCAGGATCCATTGATAACTACTGGGGACCAGAATGTGAAAACTGGAAATGAAAACAAAGCATTAGCACTTAGAAAATATGGTCTTGGTAAGTAACAGAAACAAAGTAAGAGATAGCCTGATAGAACTTTGCAAGAGCAACAACTTCTTCATTGTGAATACTTTTTTCATCAACACGAACAGTGACTATATACATGCAGCTCCCCAGATGGAATACACAGGAATCAATTTGACTACATCTGTGGGAAGAGGCAATGAGACAGCTCAGTTTCATCAGTCAGAATAAGGCCAGGGGCCTACAATGGAACAGAACCTCAATTGCTTGTATGCAAGTTCAAGCTGAAGCTGAATAAAATAGGAAAAAGTCAACAAAAGCCAAAGTATGACCTTGAATATATGCTGCTTGAATTTAGAGACCGTCTCAAGAATAGATGTGATACGTTGAACACTAATGACTGAAGACCAGACAAGTTGTGGAATGACACCAAGGACATCATACATGAAGAAAGAGATCATTGAAAAGACAGGAAAGAAATAATATATTAAAACGGATGTCAGAAGAGACTCTGAAACTTGCTCTTGAACGTCAAGTGGCTAAAGTGAAAGGAACAAATAATGAAGCAAAAGAGTTGAATAGAAGTTTTCGAAGGGCATCTTGAGAAAACAAAGTAAATTATTACATATAATTACATATGCAAAGACCTGGAAATGGAAGATCAAAAGGGAAGAACAAGCTCTGTATTTCTCAAGCATAAAGAATTGAAGAAAAGATTCAAGCTTTGAGTTGCAGTATTGAAGAATTCTGTGAGGAAATACTATTGACTCAGGAAGCATCAAAAGAGGAGATAGAAAGAATACAGAATCACTATGCCAAAAAGAATTGGCCAACATGCAACCATTTCAGGAGGTACCGTATGAGCAGGAACCATGGTAATGAAGGAAGAAGTCTAAACTGCACTGAAGGCATTGGTGAAAAACAAGGTTCCAGGAACTGATAGAATATCAATTCAGATGTTTCAACAAATGGATGCAACAGTGGAAGTACTCATTCATCTGTGCCAAGTAATTTAGAGGACAGCTACCTGGCCAGTCAACTCGAAAAGATTTATGTTTAAGCATATTCCCTAGAAAGGTGAACCAATGGAATGCAGATGTTATCAAACAATATCATTAATATTACATGTAAGTAAAATTTTGTTAAATATCATTCAAAAGCAGCTATAGCAGTATATCCGCACAGAACTGCCAGAAATTAAAGCTGAATTCAGTAGAGGATGTGCATTGAGAGATATCATTGTTGATAACAGATGTATCGTGGCTGAAAGCAGACACTACCAAGAATACGCTTACCTATATTTTATTGACCATGCAAAAGAACTTGACTGTCTGGATCATAATAAATTATGGATAACATTGTGAAGAATGAGAATTCCAGAACATTTAAGTGTGCTTATGAGGAACCTCTACACAGATCAAGAGGCAGTCTTTTGGGCAGGAAAAGGAAATATTGTGTAATTTAAAGCAAGGAAAGGTATGTATCAGGGTTGTATCTTTCCAACATACCTGTTCAATCTGTAGGCTAAGCAAATAATCTGAGAAGCTGGACTATATAAATAAGAACAGGGCATCAGGATTGGAGGAAGACTCACTAAGAATCTGCATTGTGCAGATGATACAGCTTTGCTTGCTAAAAGTGAAGGGAACTGGAGATATTTCCTAATGCAGATCAAAGACCACAGCCTTTGGTATGGATTACACTTCAACATGGAGAAAACAAAAATCCTCACCACTGGACCAGTGAATAAGCAACATCATAATAAACGGGGAGAAGATCAAAATTTTCAAGAATTTCATCTCACTTGGATCCACAGTCAACATCCATGAAAGAGGCAGTCAAGAAACCAAAAGACACTTTGCATTGGGCAAATTAGCTACAAAAAACCTCTTTAAAGTGTTGAAAAGCAAAGATGTCATCCCAAATTGAGCACTAACACGCACCTGATCCAAGCCATAGGGTTTTCATTCATCTCCCACACATGTGAAAGCTGGATAATGAATAAAGAAGATATAGAAGAATTTGTAACTTTGAATTGTGGTACTGGAGAAGAATACTGAAGACACCATGGACCCAAAAGAGTGAACAAATGTCTCTTGGAAAATTTGCAACCAGGATGCTCCTTAGAAGCAAGGATGGTGAGACTATATCCCACATACTTTGGACATGTTGTCAGGAGGGATCAGTCCCCAACGAAGAACATCATGCTTGGTCAAGTAGAGGGTTAGTGAAAAAGAGGAAGACCCTGAATGAGATGGATTGACACAGTGGCTACAACAACAAGCTTAAAAGTGTAACGACTGTGAAGATAGTGCAGAACCAGCAGTGTTTTGTTCTGTTGTGCACAGGGTTGCTACAACTCAGAACTGACTCAGTGGCCCCTAACAACAATATATTCTTGCACTAATACTAATACACCAACTAAGGTGCCTTCTATCTCTCTCCTGGGGCTGGAGAGTTTCATCCCCTCCTCTCCTCCACTGTATTAGAAGGTTGACTGACAGAGATATCTGATCACATACATGAATTTGCATAATACTTCTATTACAGTTCCAAGATGAACTGATTTTTCATTTTTATTAATGATCTACACTATATCTAAGCATTTAGTTCATTTTCCAGATATGACTGAAAATATCTTCAAAGTATTTTATGTTAGGTGACAGGGAAAATCTTGGCCAATTCGTATTTCATCAGGTCACAGATGTCTTCAAGTCCTATGGTGCTGAGTTTCCCCCACCCCTGCACTGCCTTCCTTTCCCATCCAATCCTCTTCTTAAGTGGGTAAAGAGGCAAGATTCAAGGCAGCCTTCTTCATTTCTCCCTGGTACCTAGGCAGGGAACTAGCAGGGTTTGTTCCTTGAGTTCCAAGGCCAACACCTGAGGGACCTGGAGGTCTCTGTTAATTGCTTAGTTTTGTCTGCTGCCTGCCCTCATTGGTAACAGTAACACATTGTTGCTTGGAGGAGAAAATCATGCATACAGACGTACATATACTCATAAGCTGAGACACTCATATGCACATACCCGTATTCATACACTCATATACATACACTCATACAGCCTCCTTAGCTCCATCCTGGAGGAAACACTCCAGGGTACAATGCATGCCTGAGCTGGGTGGACCAGTGAGGTTCACACCTCAGGCAGTAGCTCTCCTCTTGCCAGCTCGACCCTGTCAGGCAGATCTCCCTTTGCTCCTTGGGTACACTGTCCTCCGGAAACTGGATTTCACTGGACAAGACTTCATGCTCTGTTGAAAACAACAAGCAGTTACTTACCTTTTCTCATTGCTTAAGATGAAGCCAACTGTTAGAGAAGCAAATTCTGTTTTAGTCAGCTAGGGCTGCTCTAACCCCAACCATAGAGTCAGTTCTTCACTTCACCACTGATTTCCTGGGTATCATAAAACACTGAACCATTTATTATGACAACCATGTTTTAGTGGTTGGTGTCTGCTCCATCAGAAACTGTCTGAGCCCTTGAGAGTGATTCCAGGGTGTCATCTCCGCTTCTGCCTCCATGCATCCATTCTGTTTTTGTAACAAGAGAGGCTGTATAAAGCCTACAGTGAGCACTCGGTGTGCATTTTTCTGAAAATACTTGCTACCTGTGCTATTTCTGTAAGTCATTGTGGCAAGCAGTTCCACATATGGGTTGAATTATCCTTTGAGTTGACTCTGGTTTTCTGGCGCACACTAGACAGGAGCCTGCAAGAGGGTAGTTTAATAAAAATGGCAACTTTCACTGGTACATGTAGGCAATAAAGAGTCAAACATTCTGTGCATGTGGGGGAAGGCAGATTGCTTTGTTACCACACCCTTCAGTAAGGTGTGCCCCAAAAGGCAAATGAAGAGAGATAGCTGTCCTATGAGACATCTACTTGGGTAAGGTCATGATCAGGGGTGAATTATCCAATAGGCAAGATAAGTGTGGTGCCTACCTTGCTTGTCAGATCGTTCATAGTGAACAGTTTCACGTTGTTCACCATAGATTACTAAATACAAATAAGCCATTGCTTGCTTTTCTTACTGGTTCATCCATCCCTGTCAGGGAGTGTAAACTTGAAAAGAAACTTTGATTCTGTAAGAATATGTTGTGGAGTTAGAAGGAAGATGTGATGGGCTCATGCGAAATTGTTCACTACAGATGGTCTGGTAAGCAGGACAAGCACTGTGCTTATCTTGCTAACTGGATAATCTGACTCTGCCCGTGATTCAAGTTTTTGAAGCATCATACATATATATGTACAGAGGTCCTCAGGATGTATTCTCGAGAAGAGCTGTCTGCAACTCATGACTCTCACTGTCTGCTAAGCCATGGCCATTGGTGGCTTCTATTCTTACACGGATTCATGCCCCATCCTTCCCCAGGAAAGTACTTGTATGGACCCCAATAGAAGCCCTAGAAAAGTCATTTCAATACGTTAATGTTAAATATGTGGGTGCAGCCATATATGTTCGTTGGAGATAAAAATATGGTCACTCCTCAGAGATATCCAAACACTTGCCAAGATTGGTTTTCTGGTTCGAAAGCTTGGGATCATAGTTTTATGGGATAGCCCAGTCAACTGGCATGATACAGTTTACAAAAAGCATGAACTGCATCCAACTGAAACAAGTAGCATCTGAGTTTGTAAAAGCTTGTGAGTGGCCATCTTACATACCACAAGTCTCTAGTCCCCAGCAAAAAATCAGTAAGAACTTAACCAAAAGCTCAGAGAAGATTCAAATTTCTGTGGGCTACAACCTCATCTACTCCGAGACCAGAAGAACTAGACGGTGCTTGACTGCCACCACTGATCACTCTGACCAGGGTCACAATAAATGCTCCTCGATAGGATGGGATAAAAATATGGAGCACAACTCAAATTATTCCTAAAAAGTCAGATAAAAAGACAAAGTAGAGAACAGATAACTCCCTGGAACTATTGCTCTGAGATACTCTTTAAACCTAGAACTAAGCCTATGCCCTGAGGTGACCTTTTAGTGAAATGGCAGAGTGCCACACAAAATAAGGGATATTACCTGTAACATCAGTGCTGTATTTAAAAACTATCACTATGAGATTATAAGGTCAATAACTATTCAAAAACAAAGATGAGACAATGAGGGAAAGGGAAACTTGAGTACTGGAAAGGAAACAGATACAATTAAAGAGACTGTCCACACATTGCTACAAATGTAGCTAATGTAACTGAACAATTTGTGTAGACATTGTCAAACGGGAACCTAACTCACTTGCAAACTTTCGGCAAAAACTCAGTACAATATTATTTTAAAACATTAGTGTTTACGGTCACGCCTTTAGATTTAATTGCAGTTGTTACAAGAAGTGGCCAGATGAAGATTGTGTCTACATTTGGGTTGATATTATTGTCAAGAGTGGGGCTCATTTTATCATCCAACATGCCTAATAGAAGATTCACTGAAAACTGTTCTGGAAGTTTTTATTTTTATTTTTTGAGAATATAATGGAAAGGGGGGAAAAAAGACATAAGGAATGTTATGCAATCCAGTGGCTGCTAAAATGCTTGGATGAGGATGGTCTCAGTAATGATCCAAGATCTGCTTGTGCTGTCTACCTCAGGAGCTGGGGCAGATGGCGTCAGAGCTGCTTGTAGCTGGGAGGCCTCATGTCATCTGTTGTGTTGCCTCCTCCTTTTCATGGTCTTGATTTTTGCTGTTGGTGTTGCAGTCATTGTCGTATATATTCCATTTATTTTTAACAGCTTCTAAGATTTTTTGGAAAGAGATAAGAGTATAAGTAAATAGTAGTAAACACTGCTGAGCCTGCAGATGGTTAACAGCTTGGATGCTAAATAAGACACTGGTGATCTGAGTCCACCCAGAGATACCTTACAAGAGAGGCCTGCCTACAGACCACCTCTGAAAAATCAGACACTGAAAACTCTATGGAGTGCAGTCCTACTCTGACCCATCTGGGGTCTCCATGAGTCAAAGTCAGCTTAGTGGAACTGTTGTTTGTGTTTGTTTGTTTGTTCTTGTTTTGTTTTAAATACTACCAGCTTCATAAACTAGTTTTGTTCTGAACTTCTTTAGATTTGGCAAAATTCCTAAGGCACTAGTGGTTATTCCCCACCAGTAACAAATATAGTCTCTAACACATCTGCAAGTCCTAGAAACTGATTGAAGGTAGTTTTTGCCAACCTGAAAATGCTGGATCTCTCTGAGCAAACCTTGAAAGGGACCACTTGTCCACCCAATCCTGGGAAATGATGGCCCAGGTCACACTAGTTCCTGCAAGAAATCTTTTCTGTACAGGCACACTCCAACCCTGCTTCATCAATGAAAATGCCTTTTTAAACCACCAATTAGAAACTCCACAGCATCACAGTTTCTAGAAGGTAATTCACTCATTAAAGCAGAAGCCTTTTAAAAGGACAATGACACCACCTGTTAACTAATCTGTTGTTACCACGCTCAGGAGCCTGAAAGGAGGTTACAGTTAATCCTATCCCAACGTCACATTTTTCTAAAAAGATAAAAGGAAGTGGAAAGCGGCCACATTTTTTATGTTTGTTCCAGTGTTTGTGATGTAGTTTTGACTGAATAAGGATTCTAATCCTGGTTCTGCCATGGGACAATGGGGACATCACATATCCTTTTGACCTTAGTTGCTTATCTCTGAAATCAGAGATATGTCTTAGATGATCTGAAAGCCTCCTCTTATTCTAAAGCCCTTTTTCATTCTCATGGAACCAGTCATTTCTAGAATTGCACTGTATGCCTCTGCTAAGCAGAGTGTTAATTTCCACCAGGGGGCACCTGACTCACTGCAAACAGTGACACAAGGTCAGAACAAACACTGCAGACAGGTCGAGTGACCTGTGCATTTCTGACCAGTTCTGGAAGGGTTCCTGATGTCCAAGTATTGGGAGGTCCTCTTAAAGATCAGGCTAGCATTATACCATCTCATCTACCAACCTACATTGCAATGTATCTCTGAATTTCTAAAATTTTTTTTTTGTCTTTACTGGGAGGAATCCCTGGGTGGTGCAAACAGTTAACGTATTCAAACCGCTAATTGAAAGGCTGTAAATTTGAGTCCACCTAGAGTCACCCTGAAAGAAATAACTGGTGATCTACTTCTGAAAAATCAACCATTGAAAATCCTGGGAAGACAGTTCTACTCTGACACATGAATCAGAGTCAGCTTGACAGCAGCTGGTAAATGGTCCATGGTGGGAAACTGTTTTCAGCATGATCACTTATGATTCCAGTTGAAGTCAACAGTCTGGGAGCTAGAAGAAAAGGGTTCTTTCTTTTGCCCTCCATACTTAGAGAGAAATGGAATTGTAGACTAGGTGACAATTTTCTGATTTCCAGGTGGTGGCCAGGTGACTCCTGGGTGGTAGGGAGTGGGAAGAGGGCAGGAGGGGCAGGTAAGGGTGCTAAAGCTAGTCTTCTAGAATGCTGAGAATGCATGACAGCTGTAGTCAACCATGGGGGAACTACACTGCTCTGGCCATTGTAATTTGTTGCTGGAATGCTATTGCACCCACCAGGGAGTCTCTGGGTATAACTACGCTGAGGCCTGAGAGAGGAACACCCTCAGCTACCAAAATGCCCTGTGTGTGAGCTTGTGTAAGGAAAAATGTCCCAAGCTCTGTAAAGCATGTTGAAAGTTAAATCACAGCAGACATGTTGTGGTAGAGCATAACAGAACAGCCATTTCTTTCCTGTGCCAACTAATTTTGAAAAAAAGTCAGAAATTAAAAAAAAAAATGTTCCTTTCTCAATTGGTATTACTTTGCTTTTGTTAAAACTGAACATAACATTGGGTAGGGCGAACATGGCTGAGTAGTTCGAAGCTTCCTGTGATCCTTCTAACAACAAAGGCCCTCCCCAAACGGGCTGATTATATATGATATTCTAGGAGACCTGAACATCAAAGGGCAAGTTGAGAAATAGGACTTAGTGACAGAGAAGGGAAAATAGGTTCAGAAATACCTAGGACTGTATGCAGCCAGATATTTGTGCCTACGCAAATCACCTCTGTCCATCCAAGACTGTAAAGGATATAATGCATCACACACTTGGTGACCAAATACCTGGGCACCTAAGCTGAATACCACAGGAAAAGTAAATGGACATCTGGGCTCAGGTGCTAGTAATAGGTCTAAACATTAGGTAACAAGACATTAGAGTCTCAAAGTCTCCAAGAAATCAAACTAGCTCACACAACCAGCTATTCTGTCATTTCAACACAAAATGAGAAGCTAAAATACAGTAAGCAAACATAAAATAAATAAATACTTACTGATGGCTCAGAAACAATATCAAATCATTTAAAAAGGCAGACCACCATGGCTTCAGAAAGCTCCCCAAACAAAAAAATCAAGAAATTTTCCAGATGAAGAGAACTTTCTGGAATTATTACAGGTTAAATAGAAAAGATTAACATTTGGAATTCTTCAAGAGATGAGGCAAAACACAACAGAGCATGACAAACTGAACATGCTTCAATAAAGCATAGAGAAATGACAAACAGAAATCCAGAAGATAAATATTAAAATTACAGAATTAGACAACTCTGCAGAAAGTCAAAGGAAGACATAATTAGTGAGATTGAGGACAAAGCACGTGACGCAGACGTGAAGAAAAATCAGATAAAAGAATTTTTAAAAATGAAGAAAACACCAAGAATTATATGAGATTGTATCAAGAGGAATAACCTGCAAGAGACTGGAGTATCAGAACAAGTGGGATAACAGAAAATATGAAAAGAATTGTCAAAGATTTGTTAACAGAAATCTTCCCTGACATCATGAAAGATGAGAAGACAGCTGTCCTGGACTGAATTGTGTCCCCCCAAAAATAAGTGTGTTGATTTGACTTGGCTAGGAGTCCCAATATGGTGCTGTTCTTCCCATGTGTTGTGAATCCTGCCTCTATGACATTGATGATGCAATTGTGTTATTGAGGTAGGACTCAAGTTACAAGCTTGTGAGGTATAAGGGAAAGTAATGAGCAGAGGAAGTTGAGAATTTCATACCACGAAGAAAGCAGCACCAAGAGCAGAGCACATCTGTTGGACCTGAGGTTCCTGGCTTGAGATGCTCTCCCTGATTTTGGAGTTAGCCTGCTGGACTGTGATAACCTCTCTTATTGAGTGGACTTGTAACTTGTAAATGGATTCGTGGCTTACCAAACTGTGACAATTAAAATTTCTCTTCATGAAGCCTTCTGCTCACAGTATTTTCTGTTGGAGCAGTACCAGGTGACTAAAGCACAACGCTCATCAAACTCTACACAAGGTAGATTCCAAATGAAAGACACAAAAACATATTATAATAAGACTTTCCAAAATTAAAGGTAAGGAGAGAATTGTAAAGGCAGCTAAGAGTAAACAAAAAGTATTCTACAAAGGACAGTTAATAAGACTAAGTCATGAGTCGGATCCGTCTCGATGGCACTTGGCTTGGCTCAGATTACTCAGCAGAAACCACATAGGAAAGAAGGCAATGAGATGACATATACAAAGCCTTAAAGGAAAAACAATGGCCAACCAAGAATTATATATCCAGCAAAACTGTCAAACACAAAGGCAAAATTAAGACATTTCCAGATAAACAGAAGTTTAGAGAATTTGCCAAAAAACAAACAAAAATTACAAGAAGTACTAAAGGAAGTTCTTTTGTTAGAAAAATCAATAACATAAAATAGCAATACAAGGCTAGAACATGGGACATAGCAAGCAGATATCAACCCAGATAGGGAAATTACAAAAAATAAACCAAAACTAAAACACCAAAAATAGAAACAGAGTTATTATTACATAAAAGATGACAACACTGTAAGAGAAGAGTAACTAAATACACAGTTATAGATCCTTCATATGGAGAAATTAATATGATATAAAGAAATTAAAGATGGGTTTAAATTTAGAAAAGTACAGTTAAATATTAAGGTTAAAACAAATGAAACTGACAATCCCACACATCAAAATAATAAAAACAAGAAAACCATGAAGTCTCAGCAAATGCAAAACTAACAACAGTGAAAAAGATGGAGAGAAAACACATAAAAACAACTCAGCACAGAAAATTATGCGGAGCAAAGAAATCGTCAACAACAGGCAAAAAAAGCATCAATATGTCAGAAATAAACCCAATAAATAAACCCAATAAAACCAATAACTACACTGAATGTAAATGGGTTAAAGGTACCAATAAAGAGACAGAGAGTGGAAGAATGGGGTGGATGGTATCTATAGATTGCTTTAGGTAGAGTACTGAGTTTCACAATGTTGTGTCTTCCTATCCATGAGGAAGTTAAGGTTTCTCTACTTATGTAGGTCTGTTTTGTTTTCTTGCAAGAGTACCCTGTAGTTTTCTTTGTATTGGTCTTTTATGACTGTCATGGATTGAATTGTGTCCCCCCCAAAATAGGTGTAGTCACATGGCTGGGCCATGATTCCCAGTATTTTGTGACTGTCCTCCATTTTGTGGTTTTCTTATGCTGTATGTTAAAGGATTAGGGTGGATCTGTATATCCCTTCACAGGATTATTTCCCTGCTCCACTGTAAAGGGAGTTTCCCTGGAGTATGGTTTGCCCCACCCTTAATTCTTTCATCCTACAAAAGATAAAAGGACAGAGAAGCAGGCAGAGAACTGGGAACCTCATACCCATCAGGCAAGCAGCACCAGGAGAAGAGCACGTCCTTCAGACCTGAGGTTCCTGCACCAAGATGCTCCCTGGACAAAGACTTTCCTCCAGAGCCAACAAGGGGGAAAACCTTCCCCTGGAGCAGACACACTGAATATGGACTTGCAGCCTACCGGACTGTGTAAGAATAAACCTTCCTTTGTTAAAGCCATCCACTCTGTGGTATTTCTGTTAGAGCAGCCCTAGCTGACTAAAACAATGACTTTTATCAGATTCATTCATAAATATTTTGTCTTCTTGGGTGCTATTGTAAATGATACTGATTCAGTGATTTCCGCTTGGATATTCTTTTTGTTGGAGTAGAGATGATTTTTTAAAAATGTTTATCTTATATCCTGATACTTTGTTAAACTCTCCTATTAGTTCCAGTAGTTTTTTTGTAGATTGTTTAGGGTTTTTTGCGTATACAATCTTATCACCTGCAAATTAAGACACTTTTACTTTCCCCTTACCGATCTGGATACCCTTTATTTCTTTGTCTAGCCTGATTGTTCTGGCTAGAACCTCCAGGACAACGTTGAATAAAAGTGAATACTTGTCTGGTTACCATTCTCCAGAGGAAAGCTTTCAGACTCTGTCCATTTAGGATGAAGTTGGCTGTTGGTTTTGTATAAACGCTCCTTATTATGCAGAGGAATTTACATTCTATTTCTATTTTGCTGTGAGTTGTTAATATGAATGAGTGTTGGGCTTTGTCAAATGCTTTTTCTGCATCATTTGATAAAATTAGGTAGTTTTTGATTCTTATTTTATTTGTGTGGTTGATTACATGGATTATTCTTCTAATGTTGAACCACCTCCTGCATACATAGTGTGAATCCTATTTGGTCATGGTGAATTACTATTATTATTTTTGATATGTTGTTGAACTCTATTGCCTAGAATGTTGTTGAGGATCTTGCCATCTCATTTCATGAGAGATATTGGTCTGCAATTTTCCTTTTTTGTCTGTCTTTATCTGGTTTGGTGTCAGGGTTATACTGGCTTCAGAGAATGAGTTTGGGAGTATTCCATCCTTTTCTATTCTCATCTCTGAAAATTTGGTACAATTCCCCCGTGAAGCCATCAGGGCCAGGGCTTTTCTTGGTTGGGAGTTTTTCATTAACTTTTAACCTATTATTTTGTTGAGGGTTTATTTAATTGTTCTATCTCTATTTGTGTTAGTATCATTAGGTAATGTGTTTATAGAAATTTGTCTATTTCCTTAGGTTTTCAAATTTATTAGACAGGGAGGAAGTTAAGGAGATGTAAAGAAGTTAAACACTGGTTTAAATTTAGAACATTAGGAGGCAATAAAGTGGTAGCCACAAAGGAAACTAATAATACTACATATCAAACACAGTACAGAAGTCTCAAAAGACACAAAACCAACACTGAAAAGGATGAAAAGAAAAACCATAAAGAAAATGACCCAGGACAGAATATTAAGTACAACAAAGAAAGTGTCAACAACACAAAAATAAAGGCACCAAAATGACAACACTAAATACATATCTATCAGTAGTCACACTGAATGAAAGTAGACAGAATGCTCCAATAAAGAGACAGAGAATAACAAGTAACATGATCCATCTGTATGTTGCTCACAAGAAACAAACTTTAGACTCAAAGATATGAACAAACTGAAAATTAAAGGATGGAAAAACAGATACCAAGCAACCAACACTCAAAGAAGAGCAGAGTGGCAATACTAATCTCAGATAAAACAGACTTTAAAGTAAAATCCACCATCATGGACAAGGATGGTCACTGCTTATTGCTTAAACGTTCAATACATAAGGAGGATATAATAATATTAAATATCTATGCACCCAATCCACATGAAACGTTCTCCAGAATAGACCATGTATTAGGCTATAAAGGAATTCTCAACAAGATCCAAACCACAGAATTATTGCAAAGCATCTTCTCAGAACATAAAGTCATAAAAGCTGAAATAAAACAGAGGTAGAAATTCAAACTCATGGAAATGTAACAACACTTTGCTGAAAAATTCACAGGTTATAGAATAAATCAACGATGCAATAAAGAAATTCATGGAATCAAATGAGAATGAAAACACATCCTACCAGCACCTAAGGAATACAACAAAGGCAGTACTCAGAGGTCATTATATCTCTACAATTGTGCATGTCCTGAGTGAAGAAAGAGCCCAGACCAAGGTACTAACCCTACGACTCAGTCAGGTAGAAAGAACAAAAAAAGAAGCTGTTAGGCACCAGAAGAAAACGGATAATAAAAATTAGAGCAAAACTAAACAAATTAAAGAAAAACAATTGAAAGAATTAATAAAACCAAAAGCTAGTTTTTTGAAAAGATCAACAAAATTGATAAACCATTGGCTAAACTCAAAAAAGAAAAACAGGAGGGAAAACAAATAACCAGAAAAAGAAGTGAGACAGGAGATGTCACAACAGACTGAACCAAAATTAAAAGTATCATAACAGAATGCTATGGAAAACTGTACTCTAAAAGATTCAAAAACCTGGAGGAAATGGACACATTTCTAGAGTCACGTCACCTACCAAAATTATCACAAGGAGAAATAGAACAACTTAGTAAACCCATGACAAAGAAGAGATTTGTAGGAAAATCTCCCAACTTTGAGAGAAGAGTCAATTGCAATACTACTGAGGCTATTTCACAGCGTAGAAAAGCAAGGGATACTCCCAAATTCATTCCATGAAGCTAGCATAACCATGATACCAAAGCCAGGGAAAGACCACACGAAAAAAGAAAATCATGGACCAATATCACTCATGAACCTAGATGCAAAATCTTTGATAAAATCCTAGCCAATAGAATTCAAAGTATCAAAAAAAAAAAAAGGTTCATCATAACCAAGTAGGATTCATACCAGGGATACACAACTGGTCCAACATCAGAAAAATAATTAATGTGACCAATCACATAAAGGATAAGAATCACACAAAGGATAAGAATAATTTGATTTTATCAACTGATGTGGAAAAGACATTTGGAAAGTCTAACACTCATTCATATTAAATACTCTCAACAGAATGGAAATAGAAGAGAAATTTCTCAACACAATATGGGGCATCTATGCAAAGCCAACCACCAATATCATCCTGAATGGAGAGAGACTGAAAGAATTACCGACTGAGAACAGCAACTAGACAAGGATGCCCACTGTCATGACTTCTCTTCAACATTATGCTAGAAGTTTTAGCTGGAGCAAACAGACTAGACAAAGAAATAAAGCACATCCACATCAGTAAAGAAGCAAAAGTACCCCTATCTGCAGATGATATGATTGTGTGTGTAATAGAAGAATTCAGCAAAGTATCAGGATATAAGTAAACATAAATAAATCAGCAGGATTCCGTTACACCAACAAAGAGATCATCAAAGAGGAAATCATCAAATCAATACTATTTACAATGGCCCCCAAGAACATAAAATACCCAGGAATAAATCTAACCAGAGATGTAAGAGACTTATAGAGAAAAATTACAAGACCCAACTGTGAGAAACCAAAAGAGACTTATGTAAGTGGAGAAACCTACCTTGCTCATGAATAGGAAGACTTAACATTGTGAAAATGTGTATTATACCCAAAGTGATCTCCATGTACAGTGCAATCCCAAAGTCATTTTTTGATGAGACAGAGAAACAAATCATCAACTTTCTTTGGAAAGGGAAGAAACCCCAAATAAGTAAAACAGTACTGAAGAAGAGGAACACAGTAGGAGGCCTCACATTACCTGACTTTAGAAGCTATTACACTGCCACAGTAGTCAAACAGCCTGGTACTTGTACAAAAACAGATATATAGACCTAAGGAATGGAATAGAGAATCCAGAAATAGCACCATCCTTCTATGAAGAGCTGATATTTAACAAAGACCCAAAGGTTTTAAACTGGGGACAGAAACAGTCCCTTTAACATATGGTGTCCAAAAATTGGATATCCAGCCACAAAAAACTGAAACAAGACCCATATCTCACACCTTACACAAAAACTAACCCAAAATGGATCAAAGACCTGAATATCAAATCTAAAATGACAAAAGTTATGGAAGAAAAAACAGGGACAACATGGGAAGTCCTAACACATGGCTTAGACAGACTACAAAATCTTACCAACAATGCACAGAAAACAGAAGAGAACACAGATAAACAGGAACGACTAAAAATCAAACACTTATGCTCATCCAAAGACTATCAAGAGAGTTAGAAGACTGCCTACAGAATGGGAAAATACGTATCAGATCAACATCTAACTTCTGAAATTTACAAGGTACTGTAAAATATCAATAAGACAAATAGCCTAATTAAACA
This sequence comes from Heterohyrax brucei, assembly GCA_028571685.1. Lineage (NCBI taxonomy): Eukaryota > Metazoa > Chordata > Mammalia > Hyracoidea > Procaviidae > Heterohyrax > Heterohyrax brucei. Next base: position 41,529,723 of record CM053157.1, on the reverse strand, counting down.
AAGGGCAAAGGAGATGGACAGACACTTCACCAAAGGAGGCATTCAGGCAGCTAAAGGATACCTTAAGAAATGCTCACTAACACATTAGAAATAAGAACAATATTAAGTGGACTGCAACATAACTTGAGCACTCCTTCCATCTTAACCCAATATTGCAAGGACAGAGTAGCTGGGGCAGGGGGTAGCAGACCATGCTCTTAGGCGAAATCAAGGCCAATTGGCACAACTAGCATTTTGCTAAGAGGGTTCTCTGCACCCCACATTGGTGAGTGGTGTCTGGGGTCTTAAAAGCTGCCAGGCTACCATCCAAGGGCAAAGCAAATGGTCCCAACTCAGCAGGAACAGACGCTCACCAAGGACCAAAATGACATGGGGTAAAGACAACCCAGGCGATAGAGAGACCCACATCAGTGGGTGCCTACATCGACTTGGGACCAGAAGAACTGGATTGTGCCCGGCCACCACCAATGATAGCCGCGAGGGAGCTCACTAAGTTGAGTCTCACTGGCAACATAAGAATAAAAAGGGGTGCACCCTGAGATCTCCACTAAAAGACCACAATTGATGGTCCAGCAGCTTTGGGTTTCCCCTGGGAGCATAACCGCTGGGGTTGATGCTGCCCTTGCCCATAAATCATAACGAAGATCCACTCTTCGGACAGGAATAGACTGGACTTAGCGACACAGAGTGACCATATGTTGGATGCCCTTTATGGTCCTATGCATCTATAGGATAACATCCTGCTGACCTCTGGCTGGAGGAAAGTGAGTGGGTGGAGAGGAGGGGAAAGGAGACTGTTGGGAGAATGAGACTTGTATGGAGCAGAGAGGAATAGTGTGCTGCCACCGGGCAGGGAAAGCAGTGGAAGCTGCATATAGGTGGGCATGCAAATTTATATGAGAATGTACATTTTCACTCAGTCATAAAAAAAAGAAAAGAAATGCTCACTATTATTAGTTACTACAGAAATCCAAATCAAAACTATGATGAGAAGCCATCTCACCCCAGCGAGGTTGGCAATGGTCAAAAGAATACTATACAAGAAAAGCTGGAGAGACTGTGGAGAGAGTGGAACTCTTCTACACTGCTGGTAGGAATGCAAAGTGGTATGATCTCTTTGGAAAGCAACTGAGGGCTTTCTTAAAAAGGTAGAAATGGAAATACCTTATGATCCAGCAGTTCCACTGCTTGGAATTTATCCTACAGAAATAAAGGCTGTCACATGAACAGATACATGCACATGAATGTTTATTGAAGCACAATCCACAACAGCAAAAAGATGAAATTGACCTAGGTCCCCATCAACAGATGAATGGATAAACAATCTGTGGTATGTATACACAATGGAACACCATGGGATGTTAGGAAGCTTTTCATAACCTGGTATCCATTAGAAGACATCATGCTGCAAAAGGACAAGTATTGTACAAGTCCACTATTACAAGGACTTAAACTGAAAGTTTTCTAAATTCAATCCAACATTACAAAGGATAAAGTAGTATGGATAGGGGTCTGGGGACCATGTTTTCAGGGAACATCAAGGTCAATTGATAAAACTAGTCTTGCAAGAGAGTCTTCTGCACTCCATAATGGTGAGTGGTATCTGGGTTCTTAAAAGCTGGAAAGCTGCTATCTGAGGAACATCAATCGGTCTCAAAATCACCTGGAACAGACGACGACCTAGAACATCAAGGACACAAGGAAAAATGAGCTCAGGAGACAGTAGGACCAACACAACTGGGAGACTACATCAACATAAGACTAGAAAAACCAGATGGTGCCACACCACCACCACCAAAGATAGCCTTCAAAGGGAACATGATGTAGAGTTTCCAACGCTGCAGGAAGAAAAGAGGTGTGCAGATCAAGAATTCTATTAAAAGACCAGAAATGATGGTCTGACAACCTGGAGGGTCCCCTGGGAACATGGCCCCTAGACTTGCGGGTGGCCCAGACCTGAAACCAGTACTTAGGTAAACACTTCAGGCAAAGAATGGACTGGACTCGGGGACACAGAGTGAGCATGTGGTGTGCGTACTTCATGATTTTATACATTTATAGGAAACTGTCCTACTGGTTTCTTTCTAGAGTGAAGAGGAGAGAGTGGAGAGGAAGGAGCAAGTGTTCATTAAGAGAATGCTAGAAGTAAAGAGTGAAAAGAAGTGTACTCTCGTAGGGTGAGGAGAGCAAATAGAGTTGCAGACTGGTGGAAATGCAAAATTGACTTGGACTGTGTACTTTCATTTAATCATAATAATAATAAAAATGGGCAAACGATATGAACAGATACTTCACCTAAGAAGACATTCAGGTGGCTAACATACACATGAACAAATGCTTATGATCATTAGGTGTTAGAGAAATCTACATCAAAACTACAACAAGATACCATCTCATCCCAACAAGGATGATATTAATCTAAAATGAAGAGGCTGTGGAGAGACTGGAACACTTATACATTGCTGGTTGGAATGTAAAATGGTACAACCTCTCGGGAAGTTGGTATGGCACTTTCTTAAAAAGCTAGAAGTAGAAATACCATGGGATCCAGTAATCAAACTTCTTGGAATATATCCTAGAGAAATAAGAGTTGCTGCATAAATAGATACATGCAGACCAATGTTTATCTTAGCACTTTCCACATTAGCAAAAAGATGGAATCAACCTAGGGGCCCCACACTGGATGAATGGATAAATCAACTATAGTATAGTTACACAATGGAATATCACACAGTGATAAAGAACAATGATAAATCTGGGAAACCTGTCACAACATGGAGAAATCTGGAAGGCATGTCGAATGAAATTAGTTGCAAAAGGGCAAATATTGTACGAGACCACTATTACAATTACTCAAGAAAAAGTTTAAATACAGAAGAAAACAGTCTTTTACAGTTAAGATGGTAGGAAGGAAAGGACAGGGATATTTACTAACTGATACTAGACAAGAATTACTTTAGACGAAGGAAGGGACAATACACAGTACAGGAGAAGTCAGCAACTGAACTAAACCAAAAGCTAAGAAGTTTTCTAAATACAACCAAATACATCAAAGGACACAGAAGTAGGGGCAAGGATCTGGAGACCACGGTTTCAGGGGACATCTAGGTAAGTTGACATAACAAAGATTATTAAGAAAATGTTCTGCATCCCACTCCGGTGAGTAGCATCTGGGGTCTTAGAAGCCAACAACCAACCATCTAAGAAGCATCAATTAATCTCAAGCCAACTGGAGTAAAACAGCATGAGGAACATCAAAGACATAATGAAAATACGAACCCAGGAGACAGAAAGTACTGTATAAATCAGAGACAACATCAACATGAGACTGGAAGAACTAGATAGTGCCAGGCTACCACCAATGACTCAGGGATCTGAATGAACAGTTCCTGTTGGAGTAGAAGAAATGTGAGGTATAGAATTCAAACTAATAAAGAGACCAAATTTGATGGTCTGACAGACTAAGTGGTCCCCAGAAGATACGAGCCCAGAACTCTCTGTTAGCCTGGAACTGAAACCATTCCAAAAGCCAACACTCAGAGAAAGATTAAACTGGTCTATAACACATAAAATGGTACTGATGAAGACTGTGCTTCTTGGCTTAAGCAGTACTGGAAACTAACTGGGCAGCTCCTGTCCAGAAGCAGAGAAGAAAGAAAGAGATAGGAGATAGCTGAATGGACCTGGGAAGTTTGGGGTGGATTGGAAGAGTGCGCTCTCACGGTGTAGAGAGAGTAGATAGGGTCACATAGCAAAGGGTACGTAAGATTTTGTATGAGAAACTGACTCCCGTTGTAAACTTTTGCTTAAAATACAATAAAAATAAATAAAACTGAATATAAGGCAGCTTTGCAAAACCATTTTAAACCTTACTGACTTATTTCTCAGTCAATTCCCTCTACTTCCAGTGTCTTGAGTTTTTCTCCACTAGACCTTTTCTTTACACCTCCTAAGACAGAAACAGAACAGAACGTCTTTCTTGATCCAGTTATTTATTCTAACTACCATCATATTTTTTCCATTCTTTCACTCTCAAAAATGTCTTGATCTGTAGTCAAAGGGGGTTGAATGATGCCTAAATCCCAAATTTATACCCACGCTGAACTTCAGAATATGAGCATATTTGGAAAAAGAGTCTTTGCAGGTACAATGAAGATAAGGATCATCCTGAATTAGCCTGGATCTTAAATCCAGTGATGACATAATTTTTAAAAAAAGGAAGAGAAACACAGGGATAAAGGGACAGGCACACATGGAGAGGTACACAGGGAGAAGGTCACGTGAAGACAGAAGCAGAATGGGAGAGATGCTGCCACCTCATTGGAAATACCTTGGGCCACCAGAAAGTAGAAAGGGTGAGGAAAGATCCTCCTCTAGAGCCTTCAGAGGAAGCATGGCTTTGCAAATCCCTTGATTTCAGACTTCTGGCCTGCAAAAGTATGATAGAATTAATCTCTGCTGTTTGAAGGCACTCAGTTTGTGATGATTTGTTCAGGCGACATTAGGAAGGTAATACAGTAATCTACAAGTACTGCTCTCAGACTGATCTTGCCTCTCCCTAATCCACCCTTTAACCCTAACTTCTGAAACTCTCTCTGTGTCCTCCTTCAAGTACTTACTGAGCACCTACCATGTGCGATGCAAATGGTTAAGCACTGGGCCCTGAACCAAAAGGTCGACCGTTCAAACTCACCCAGAGGCAACTCAGAAGAAAAGCCTGTTGATCTTTGCAAAGGTCACAGCCACTGAAAACCTTATGGAGGGCAGTTTTGCTCTGAAAAACATGGGGTTGCCATGAGTCAGACTTGACTCCACAGCATGTGATGTGTGCCAGGGCTGCTGGCAGGCCCTAGGGCTATGGCTGCCACAACACAGTGGTGCCCGCTTGCACAGAACTTACCATTCCCTGCTAACTTACTTCTCCTTCTCCCTTCCTTGTCCCATCAACTAAACATGGGGGTCTCCCAGGGTCTTGTCATTGCCCCTTCTCTCCATTCTTCCCCTGGAAGTTTCCACTTGTAGTAACAACACCCAAATCTATTCCCCCATCCTGGCATATCTTCACTCTCTCCAGATCTACAGGATTTCTCTGGGACCTCCTGCCACATCCAGTGCCTCCAGAATGCCATTCTCTCATTAGAGGCCTCACCGTCGCAGTCACCATGGATTCTTCTATCTGACAGACACACCCAGGCCAAGCACTAGGGCCTCCTTGCACTGCACTCTCTGCCCATTCCTGCCTTGGTCACTGCACCCCACAGGGCTCCTGGCTGCCACTTGCGCCATCTCTCATCACCCTAGCCTATTTTGTGCTTGCTCCAATGTGGATTAGTTGCCTGAATTCACCACTGTCACATGCACTTCTCCAGTAGAAAACCCTAATGGCACTGGACTGACTCCAGAATGAAGCCAAGACTCCTGAGCAGGCAATACTGTCCTCTCTGATCTCATCCCAAAGCCACGTGTCCTCATGATGAGTCTTTCTTCATGCCAAACTGTGCCATTTATCATTCCCTAACCACAGAGATTTATTCTCTCATACTTCTGCAAGCCATTGAATGTACCATGGACTGCCAAAAGAACAAACAGATCTGTTCTGGAAGAAGTACAACCAGAGTGTTCCTTGGAAGCAAAGACGGCAAGTCTGTGTCTTACATACTTTGGACATGTTGTCAGGAAGGATCCATCCCTGGAGAAGGATATCAGCCTTAGTAGAGTGGAAGGTCAGCAAAAAAGAGGAGGATTCTTGATGAGATGGATTGACACAGCAGCTGCAATAATGGGCTTATGCATGAAAACGGTTGTGTACATGGTGCAAGACCAGGCAGTGGCTTGTTCCGTTGTCCGTAGGGTCGCTACAAGCAGAAGCGATTCGACGGCACTTAACAACAACAATGCATCTCATTACATCATAGTGACAGGATTTACAACACATAAGGAAATCGCATCAGGTGACGAAATGGTAGACAATTATGCAATACTGGGAATCATGACCTCACCAAATGGACAGATATCTTTCTTAGTGAACACAGTTCAATCCAAGACAGAATCTCTCAAAAAAAAAAGAAAGAGAGAGAGACAGTCAGAGAGAGGGAAGGAGGGAGGGAGGGATGGAAAGAGAGAGAAAGAGAGCCAGAGACAAAGAGTGAGAGAGTGCAAGAGCAAAAGAGAGGAAGAAAGGAGGAAGAAGGAGGAAAGAAGGAGAGAAAGAAGGAAGGAAGGAGAGAGAGTGCAAGATCTAAAGAGAGAGAAAGAAAAAGAGACAGAGAGAAAGGGAAAGTTAAGAAAGAAAGAGAGAGAGAAAGGAAGGAAGGAAGGAAGGTAAAGAAAGTAGAAAGGAAGAAAGTCATCCTCAGGGGCCTGGCAGACAAGCAACCTGAAAGGCTAAGGTCCTAAGTGTAGTGTGAGGGCTCCTTCAAGCTTTCTCCCAAATGGCAGGTACAAGTCTTAATGAGATGCCTAATGCAACGCTTAAAGGATAATTAAAGGATGAAAACTGGCGCTAACTTTATAACCGGTAATCTTGGACTAACGGCTGTTTTCGTAAGAACTGAAATTAGAGTTGCTTGTCCTAGAGCTCAAAGAATTTATTGTGAGTTGTTGCTGTTGTGTGGTTGTTAGTTGTTACTGAGTTGGCTGGCTTATGGTGACCCCAGGCATAACAAAACTAGACTGGTCTTGTGCCATTTTACAATCGTTACTATGTTGGAGTCCATTGCTGCAGCTACTGTGTCCTTTGAGGGCCTCCAACCCAAGGGGCTCATCACCCACCACGATGTCTTTTGCATGCCATAGGACTTTCTTTGGTCGATTTTTGAAAGAAGATAAGCTCCGCTGAAACCTGTCCACCATGAGATACCCTGCTGATTTTGAAATACTGGTGGCATGGCTTCCAGCATCACAGCAATGTGCAAGCCACCAGAGTACAACTAACTGATAGATGTGTGGTCGTTACCTCTTTAACATTCTGCAAGAAAAAAAAAAGTCTTTGAGTTCATTCACTAGGAAAGCACAAATAGCTCAAAAATGACATAGCCTATATTAAGACTTAATAGACAAATACACTTAACAAGGCCCTGGGTACAACAATAACTGATTTCATGCCAACAATATACAATAGGCAAATCATGCCTATTGTAAAGTCTACTTCAAAACACAGCTCCATTGGTTCGTCTTGTTGCTTACAGTCATAGACCAGATGGTGACTGTTTACATAAAAGCCACCTACACTTGCAGCAAACCAAACATAACGGAGGCAAGACATTTGCTTGGAGAGCGAAGCGGGCACTAGAGGTAAGGCGCTCCACAGAGAAAGTATCCCAGACCAGGGGGGTGGGCGGAAGGGGTGTTGAAGCAGGGCATCAGGCCAGGTCTAGTGTGTCCAGTTGCAGAGCTAGGGCTGCCCTGGACACCTCTTCCACGGTTTTGACAATCGACTGTTCAAATAAGTGGTCTTTTCCATTGTCTCCATGAACCATTGAAGTCACTCGGACACTTCAATATCTCAACACTGTCTCTCAGATTGTCTTTCCTCCTGCATGTGGAACAAGCGTCTTTTGAGAGCAGTGGATTAGAAAATACACCCCTTGCCTCATGGCTCTCAGGTTGGAGAACTTGCCAGCAGGCACCCCCAGCCGAAACCAAGCCAGCCTGGAGGATAATCTGACCCAGACAAGAAAAGTCGTATTTCGGCTTGATCAGTGTTGTCGAGCAAGGTGGAAAGGAGCAGGTGACTGAGCCACAGACATTGAAAAGCGACCTATGGTGAATGTTTGAGTTGTGAAAACTCATTGACAAGAAAGTTAATGTTTAGCTTTCTACTGTCATTGATAAGGGCAGGTGCTTAAGATACGTTGCACTGTATACCACTTCCTGACCTGGAATAAAAATGGTCTTTCTTTCTACACCCGTGGATGTAGCATAAGGGTGAAGGGCTCAGTTTTTCAAGAAGGCATGTCAATCCTAAGCATGTATGTCCCTACCAAGAGAACTTCAAAATACTTGAGGCAGCACTGATAAAACTGCAAGAAGAAACAGCCTCATCTACACTTACAATCTGAGACTTCCACAGCTCTCTTTCCATAACTGAGAGATCAAACACGCAGGTAATCACTGAGGCTGTAGTCTGCATGATCTTGACCAACCTGCCACTGGTTCACTTTCCTTGTAGGTATAAGAAAAGCCACCTGATAACATGAAAGAAAGAATAGGTTGGCAGAAACCCTGTATGTTTTTGTAATTTCTCTTCTCCTTCTCCCACCCTCGGCCCACTATTCCATTTTGGAAGGTGCAGGACAGGATGTCTTGTCTGGACTGCAAATTCCCGGACAAGATTCATGGCTGATGTAAGTGAGCAGATGAATGAGTGTTAAACTGACTCTTATTAAGTCTGAGTCCCAGAAATGAGTAAGAAAAATGGTTTCTTTTGCTTCTGGAACTGATTGTTCAAAGAAATGGGGAGTGTGGTTGACAGCAGTCATGCCACACCTTCTGCTCGGACACAAAGGCTGGCCCTAAATGATGACAAACACCTGGATGGTCTAAGAGGCTGGGTGACTGAGCACTCCCAGTCCTCCAGCAGATCACTCAAGAAAGGAAACTGTTTGTTTCATTCACTTGGGTAATACTGCTCTGAGACAGAGACAGAGTGAGAATGTTCTGGTAGGAATTCATTTTTTTTTAAACAAAAACCACATTGGTCTGCTGGGTTGTTTTAAATTATTATTTTCCAAGAGGAGAGGAAGCTGAAGAGTGAGAGAAGATCCAGGGGTCTGGCATCCTGGTCTCAGAATTTGAAGCTGGGGTCACAAGAGAACCATGATGCCATTACTTTAGGCAATTTTTGGACTCATTACCAGAGGGGCTCTTGACCAGATTTTGTGAGGACAGAATGTTCCAAAATAGTGACAATATTCTTCTTTTCCCCACTCTACTCTGTCATAGATTGAACTGTGTCCCCCAAAATATGTATGTCCACTTGGTAGGGTATGATTCCCAGTATTGTGTGGTCATCATACAGTTTATTATTATAATTTTATGTTAAAGGAGATTAGGGTAGGATTGTAACACCCTTACTAAGATCACTTCCCTGATCCAAAGTAAAGGGAGTTTCCCTGGGTTGCAGCCTGTATCATCTTTTATCTTACAGGAGATAAAAGAAAAGGGAAGCAAGCAGAGAGTGGGGACCTCAAACTATCAAGAAAGAAGCACCGGGAGCAAAGTGTGCCCTTTGGAGCTGGAGTTCCTGTACTGAGAAGCTCTTAGTCCGGGGGAAGACTAATGAAAAGGGCCACACTCCAGCGCTGGCAGAGAGAGAGCCTTCCCCTGGAGCTGATGCCCTGAATTTGGACTTGTAACCTAATAGACTGTAAGAGGGGCTCTTGACCAGATTTTGTGAGGACAGAATGTTCCAAAATAGTGACAATATTCTTCTTTTCCCCACTCTACTCTGTCATAGATTGAACTGTGTCCCCCAAAATATGTATGTCCACTTGGTAGGGTATGATTCCCAGTATTGTGTGGTCATCATACAGTTTAGGTGGCCTAGTGACTAAGTGCTACAGCTGCTAACCAAAAGGTCAGCATTTCAAATCCACCAGGCACTCCTTGGAAACTATGGAACAGTTCTACTCTATCGTATAGGGTTTCAGTGAGTCAGAATTGCCTTAATAACAATGGATTGTTTCTTGGGGGGCTAGGCTATAAGACAAAAAATTCTCTTTGTTCAAGTCACCTACTTGTGGTATTTCTGTCACCACAGCACTAGATAATTAAGGCGCACTCCAATTGAGAGATGTGGGGGCCTGTGCTGTCATCTCTGACTTGACTCCTCTCCTGGGTCTGCCGCCTGGCCAAGAGCAGAAAAACAAAAGAATTGCTCTCTCATTCCAAGGGGTCGTCCCTGTGGGTGGCACACTCCCCCTTTTTCTGCTGCAATGCATTTTAAGTGAAACACAACCTACAACAGGCTCGAAAACAAAACAAGCCAGTTGCTCTTGACTGTAACTCATGGTGACCACATGAGTTCAGAGTAGAACTGTTCCACAGTTTTTTCAAAGCAGTGACCTTTTGGAAGCAAATGGCCAGGTCTGTTTTCTGAGGCAACTCTGAGTGGGTTCCACCTGCCAATCTTTCAGTCAGTAGTTGAGGACTTAGTTGTTTTTGCCACCCAGAGACTCCACAGCAGATTCAGGGCTGTGAAAATAAGTTTTAGTGCTAGAGGTGTCAGGGCAGGGACTGACTTCCTAATGCACTCCACCCTCCCTAGCCAAGTCCCACCAACAAATCCAGGTGGATTACTGGTGAGAGCGGGCCAGGCTGATGGCCATGAATGGCTGCAAGTCTGTTCATGTGCACTCTGCTAGTGGGCGCTGCAAGCTCCCAGTCATGCAGCAAAACAATGCAGGATGGGATAAAAGCCTGCGGGGGGGGGGGGGGATTGGGAGGCAGGAGAACCAGGTCCTTGCAGGTGGCCACCTTAGAGATGCTGGTCCTAGAAGGGTGGAGACAGAGTCATACAGATTCTGCTTGATGGGAAGTGCTTGGCCCAGCTGCATACATCCCATTAGGGGAACACAGGCCACACTAGACCTTGGATCTTCTACCTCTGCCCTAAACCTCCTCGGCACCACAATGGCTTATCATTTCTCACTCCCAGTTTCCACCTTCTCTGTCTCTTCCGCTCTATCTCTCCAGGCTGGCCCAGGGAGAGCAGAGGACTCCCACTGAGCACAAAAGGACCCGCGGGCTACTTCTCAGAGAGGAGGTCTGGGGCAAGTCACTGAATCTCATTTTATTTCATTTGTCCTCTGTGCAATGAGAGCACCTTCACAGGAACTATGAATATCAAAAGCATGAGGCATACAAAAATCTTTCCTAGGGTAGGTACGGATGGGAGGCTTCCTTCTTCAAAGAAGAAAGGAGTCTCTACTACATGGTCAGTGGGCTTCTTGAAGCTGAGTCCTCCAAGCTCGCTCTTAGTATACCAAAGGACAGCCATGATAACCCATCTTAGTTTCCTCTACCATGACCACCACCAGTTGCTGTTGAGTCAATTCTGACTTATGGAAACCTCCTGTGTCAGAGTAGGACTGTGATCCACAGAATTATCAATGGCTGATATTTTATAAATAGATCACCAGGCCTCTTCTGAGACACCTTGGGGTGGGCTTGAACCTCCAACCTTTCAGATAGTAGTCGAGCTTGTTAACTATCTGTACCACCCAGGGACTCCCTTAGTTTTCAAGGCCTTCGATTAACAAAGTATCACAAAATGAGTGGCTTAAAATAATAGAAATATATAATCTTGTAGTTCTAGGGGCTTAAGGTTCAATATCAAGGTGTCAGCAGGGCCACAGTCCATCCAAAGCCTGTAGTGGAGAATTCTTCATTGCATCTACTAGCTTCTGGTGGCTATTGGCATTCTTTGGCTTGTGGCATCATCACTCCAGTCTTTGCCTCTGTTGTCACACGGCCATCTTTTCTGTGTGCCTGTGCTCTCTCTTCTTTTTTTATTTTTTATTGTGATTAAGAGAAACTATACAATCCAAATCAGTTTTGCATGTCTGCCTACCTGTAGCTCCATCTGCTGTCCTCACCCAGTGGCAGCACATTCTTCCTAATCACTCAATAATTCTAGTATCATCTTAATGAGCCCCTGTCCCCTCTTCTCTACCCTTTTCTCTCCCATTTAGAAAGAAACCAGTAGGATAGCCTCCTATAAATGTATAAAACCATAAAGTATGCACATCATATGGTCACACTTTGTCCCTGAGTCCAGTTCATTCTTGTCTGAGGACTTGACCTCCAGTCAGGTCAGCAGCAGGTTTCAAGTCAGGGTCGGCAGCAAGTCTACGGGCCATGTTCCCAGGGAACCCTCCAGGCTGCTGGACCATCAATTCAGGTCGTTTAATAGAGTTCTTGAGCAGCACACCTCCTTTTCTCACACTGCCTCAGGAATTCTACATTGTTTCCGCCATCACAGCTGCTTTTGGTGGTAGCTGGGCACCATCTGGTTTTTCTGGTCTCATGTTAATACAGTCTCCCATTCATATGGATCTTTTCTGTTTTCTGGATTCATTTTTCCTCATGTCTTTGATGTTCTCAGTCATCATCTGTTTCAGCTGAATTGGGACCATTTGTTGTACCTCAGATGGCAGCTTGCTAGTTTTTAAGACCCCAGATGCCACTCACCAATGTGGGGTGCAGAAGGCTCTTAGTAAAAGACTAGTTACACCAATTGACCTTGATGGCCTCTGAAAACATGATCCTCAGACCCCCACCCATGCTACTCTACCCTTTGAAATACTGGGTTGAGTTTAGAAAACCTGTCAGTTTATGATGTAATCCAGTTATGGTGTTTTGCTTTCCACTGTGTGCAATCACTACATTCAACTGACCACATTCCTATTGGTATTCTGATCTATGACTAACTTTCTCCCTCCTTCCCTATCCTTGTAGCCACCTAAGGGTCTTTTCTTCTGTACATGAGTCTACATTTAAGGTCACATACAATACCTGTCCTTTGCAGCTGGCTGATTTCACTCAGCATGATGTCTTCTAGTTGAAACCAAGTTATGAGATTCTTCCTAATATCATCATTGTTCTTTTGCATGGTGAAGTATGTACCATAGTTTGTTCATCTACTCATCTCTTTATGGGCACCTAGGCTGATTCCATCCTTTTGCTATTGTGGACAGTGCTGCAATACACATTCATGTGCATGTATTTGTTTGTGTGACTACCTTTATTTCTGTAGGACAGAAATTCTGAGCAGTGGGATTGCTGGATCATATGGTAGTTCTATCTCTAGCTTCTTAAGGAAGCACCAAATTGCTTTCCAAAGAGGTTATACCATTTTGCAATCCCACTAGCAGTGTAGGAGAGTTCCAGTCTCTTCACAGCCTCTCCAGTATTTCTTGTTTTGTGTGTGTGTGTGTGTGTGTGTGTGTTTTAACTATTGCCAAATTTGTTGGGGTGAGATGGTATCTCATTATGGTTTTGATTTGGATTTCTCTAATGGTTAATGATTGTAAGCATTTCCTTATGTGTTTTCTGGCTACCTGAATATCTTCTTTAGTGAAGTGTATGTCCATTGCTTAATTGTGTTATTTATCTTTATCTGGTTTTTAAAATTATTATTGTGACTAAGTGAAAGTATACATCCCCAGTCAGTTTCGCATGCCTGCCTATCCACAGCTCTTCTGCTCTCCTTGCCCCATGATAGCACGTTCCTCCTCTTCATTTTATACATGTTGTATCCTCTTAAATTCCTGCACCCTCCTCTTCACTCTCTTCTCTCCCATCTAGAAAGACTAGTAGGACAGCCTCCTTCCTATAAATGCATAGAATCATAAAGTACACACACCATATGGTCACACTGTGTCCCCAAGTCTAGTCCATTTTTGCCTGAAGAGTTGGCCTCAGTAGCGTTTTCTAGACAGCAGCAGCAGCAGGTCTAGGGGCCGTGCACCCAGGGGATCTCCTGGTCCGTCAGATCATCAGTTGTGGTCTTTTAGTAGAGTTCTCGAGCTGCTCTCCTCTTTTTCTCATGCTGCCGCGGGGACTCAGCATGGTGTGCCACGTCATGGCTGCCACTGGTGGCCAAGCACCTTCTGGTTCTTCTGGTCACATACTGATACAGTCTCCCATTACATGGGTCCTTCAGTCTCCTGGGCTCTTTTCTCATCATGACTTTGGCATTCTCAGTGACAATCTGTTGCAGCTGAATTGGGACATTTGGTGTCCCTCAGATAGCAGCTTGCTGGCCTTTAAGACCTTAGACACCACTCACCAATATGGGGTGCAGAAGACTCTCTTAGCAATAGTTATGCCAGTTGTCCCCTGAGAGCATGATCCCCAGACCCCACTCCTGCTACTCTATCCTTGCAATATTGGGTTGAGGTTAGAAGAGCTTTCAGTTCATGGTGAAGTCCAGTTAAGCTGATCTGCTTCCCACTGTGTGCTGTCACTGCCTTCATCTAACCAAACTGCTATCATCTATCGAATCTATGATCAACCATCACCCTCACTCCCCGCTACCCCTGTAGCCATCAAAGAGTCTTCCTCTGTACATAAGTCTATTCTTAAGTCCTCAGAGCAGGGGTCTCAGGTAATATTTGTCCTTTTGCCACTACTGATTTCACTCAGTATGTCTTCCAGTTGAAATCAGGTTATGAGATGTTACCTAAAATCATCTTTTTTTTACCACTGCATAGTGTTCCATTGCCTATATGCACCACAGCTTGTTTATCCATTCATCTGTCGATGGGTATCTAGGTTGATTCCGTCTAATGGAACAGATGGAATAGCTGATGATCATGAGCATTTCCTCATGAGTCTTTTGGCTGCCTGGATGTTGTCTCTAGTGGTCTGTCTGTCTCTTTTGCCCATTGCTTAATTGGGTTCTTTATCTTTTTCTTGTTGATATTTTGCAGTACCTTGTAGATTATGTAGATCAGGTGTCAATCTGACATGCAGCTGCGAAATATTTTTGCCAATCTGTATGTGGTCTTTTAGCTCTTTTGATAAAGTCTTTGGATTAGCAAAATGGTTTGATTCTTAGTAGTTCCCATTTATCTATTTTCTGTTGATCATGCTTTGTCAGATTTTGAAGTCTGTCTAAGCTGTGTATTAGAACTTCCGTGGTTGACCTTATTTTTTTCTTGCATGATCTGTATCATTTTAGGTTTGATATTTAGGTCTTTGGTCCATTCTGAGTTAGTTTTTGTGCAAGGTGTGAGATATGGGTCTTGTTTCAGTTTTGTGCAGATGGATATCCAGTTTTGCCAACATCATTTGTTAAAGAGACAGCTTTTACCCCAGTTTATGACCTCTGGGCCATTGGAGACTATCAACTGTTCATAAGAGGGTGGTGATATTTCTGGGGTCTCAGTTCCATTTCACTGGTCTATATGTCTCTTTTTGTACCAGTACCAGGATGTTTTGATTACTGTGACAGTGTAGTAGGTTCTAAGGTCAGGTAGTGTGAGGCCTCACACTGTGTTCCTCGTCTTCAGTAGAGCTCTGCTTATCCAGGGTTTCTTCCCTTTCCAAACAAAGTTGGTGATTTGTTTCCCCATCTCTTAAAAAAGGACACTGGACTTTGTATTGGAATTGCATTGTATGTGTAGATCACTTTAGGCAAAACAGACATTTTCACAATGTTAAGTCTTCCTATCCATGAGCAGGATAGATTTCTCCATTTATATAAGTATCTCTTGGTTTCTTGCAGTAAGGTCTTGTAGTTCTCCCTATATTAACTACCATCAAGTTGGGTCCAACTCATAGAGACTCTAGAGGTCAGGGTAGAACTGCCCCATAGAGTTTCCAAGGATTGCCTGGCGGATTTGAACTGCTGATCTTTCGGTTAGCAGACATGGCACTTAACCTGCTACACTGCCACAGTTTCCTCTCTCTGTATAGCAGGTCTCTTATTTCTCTAGCTAAATTTATTCCTAGGTATTTTATCTTCTTGGGGGCTATAGTAAATGGTATCAATTTGATGATTTCTTCTTTGTTATAAAGGGATGCTACTGATTTACTTATGTTTATCTTATATCCTGATACTTTGCTGAACTCTTTTGTTAGTTCAAGTACTTGTAGATTCTTTAGGATTTTCTGCGTATATAATCATATCATCTGCAAAGACGGAAATTTTTGCTTCTTCTTTACTGATGCAGATACCCTTTATTACTTTGGCTTGTCTAATTGCTGTGGCCAGAACTTCTAGTACAATGTTGAATAGAACTTCTAGTATAATGCTAAATAGAAGTGGTGAGAGTTGATATCCTTGTCTAGTTCCTATTCTCAGGGGGAATTGTTTCAGTCACTCTCCAGTCAGGATGAGGTAAGCAGTCGGCTTTATGTAAATGGCCCTTGTTGCATTGAGGAATTCCCTGTCTATTTCTATTTTCCTGAGACTTTTTAGCACGAAAGGGTGTTGGACTTCGTCAAATGCCTTTTCTGCATTAATTGACACAATCAGGTGAGTCTTTTGTGTTATTTATGTGGTTGATCACATGCATTGTTTTTCTGATGTTGAACCAGCCTTGCATCCTGGGTATGAATTCAACTAGGTCATGATGAATTATTTTTGTGATGTGTTGTTGAATTTTATTGGCAAGGATTTTGTTGAAGATTTTTGCATCTCAGTTCATGAGTGATATTTGTCTGTAATTTTCCTTTTTTTGTGGGATCTTTCCCTGGCTTTGGTATCAGGATTATGCTGGCTGCATAGAATGAATTTGGAAGTATCCCATCCCCTTGTATGCCAAGAAATAGTCTCAGTAGTGTTGGAGTTTTGTAGAATTCTCCAATGAAGCCGTCTGGGCCAGGACTTCTTTGGTTGGTAGTTTTTTGATGACTTTTTCAATTTCTTCTTTTAGGATGGGTTTATTAAGTTGTTCTACTTCTCCTTGTGATAATTTTGGCAGGTGATATGAATCTAGAAATTTGTCCATTTCCTCTAGGATTTCAAATTTGTTAGAGTACAGTCTTTTGTAGTATTCTGTTATGATATTTTTGATTTCAGTTGGATCTGTTGTGATATTTTCTCTTCTGTTGTTTGTGCATTGTTAGTCAGATTTTGTAGTCTGTCTATTAGAATTTCTATTGTTGACCCCATTTTTTTCTTGCACGATCTTTATCGTTTTAGGTTTGGTATTTAAGTCTTCAGTCCATTTTGAGTTAGTTTTTGTATAAGGTGTTAGATATAGGTCATGTTGCAGTTTTTTACAGATGGATATCCAATTTTGCCAGCACCATTTGCTAAAGAGACTGTTTTGACCCCAGTTTACAACCTTTGGGCCTTTGCTGAACATTAACTGTTCATAACAGGGTGGTGATATTTCTGGGGTGTCAATTCTATTCCATTGGTCTGTATATTTCTTTTTGTACTAATACCAGGCTGTGGAAGTGTAGTAGGTTCTGAGGTTGGGTAGTGTGAGGTCTGTCACTGTGTTCCTCTTCTTCAGTAGCATTTTACTTATTGGGGGTTTCTTCCTTTTCCAAACAAAGTTGGTGATTTGTTTCTCCATCCCTTTAAAAAAATGACACTTGAATTTGTATTGAGATTGCTTTGTATTTGTAGATCACTTTGGGGACAATAGACATTTTCATAATGTTAAGTCTTCCTATCCATGAGCAAGGTAGGTTTCTCCACTTATGTGTCTTTTGGTTTCTTGCAATAAGGTCTTGTAATTTTCTCTGTATAGATGTTATTTCTCTGCTTAGATTTATTCCTAGGTATTTTGTCTTCTTGGGGGCTATAGTAAATGGTACTGATTTGGTGATTTCCTCTTTGATGATTTCTTCATTGGTGTAAAGGAATGCTACTGATTTACTTATGTTTATTTTGTATCGTGATACTTTGCTGAGCTCTTCTATTAGTACTAGTAGTTTAATTAAGGATTCTTTAGGGTTCTCTGTATATGCAATCATATTATCTGCAAATAGGGAGGTTTTTATTTCATCTCTGTCGATATGAATGCCCTTTATTTCTTTGCCTTGTCCAATTGCTCTAGTTAGAACCTCTAGCACAATGTTCAATAAAAGTGGGGATAGTGTACATCTTTGTGTAGTACCCATTCTCAGGGGAAATTATTCCAATCTGTCTGCATTCAGGATAACGTAGATGTTTAGCTTTGTGTAGATTCCCTTTATTGTGTTGAGGATTTTCCCCCCAGTCCTATTTTGCTGAGCGTTTTTAATACAAATGGGTGTGTGACTTTGTCAGATACTTTTTCTGCATCAGTTGACAAAATCAGGTGATTTGTATTCTTTGTGTTATTTATGTGCCTGATCACATTAATTGTTTTTCTGATGCTGAACTAGCCCTGCATCCGTGGTATGAATCCAACCCAGTGATGATGAATTGTTTGTTTGTTTGCTTGTTTTTGGTATATTGCTGGCTAGGACTTTGTTGAAGATTTTTGCATCTAGGTTCATGAGTGATACTGGTCTGTAATTTTCTTTTTTGTGGGATCTGTCCTTGGTTTTGGTGTCAGGGTTATGCTGGCTGTATAGAATGAATTTGGGAGTATTCCATCCCTTCCTATGCTGTGAAATAGCCTCAGTAGTATTGGGGCTAAGGTTTGGTAGAATTTTCCGATGAAGTCACCTGGGCCAGGACTTTTTTGGGTTGGTAGTTTTTTGATTACTTTTTCAACCTTTTCTTTTGTGATGAGCATTAAGTTGTTCTAATTCTCCTTATGATAATTTTGGTAGGTGATGTGAATCTAGAAAGTTGTCCACTTCAAATCTGTTACAGATTTTTGTTGTATTCTGTTATGATACTTTTGATTTCAGTTGGGTCTGTTGTGATATCTCCCATTTCATTTCTTATTTGGATTGTTTGTTTCCTCTCCAGTTTTCCTTTGTGAGTTTAACCAGTGGTTTGTCAATTTTGTTGATCTTTCCAAAAACTACCTTTTTGTTTTGTTAATTCTTTCACTTGTTTTTCTCTTCTCTAATTCATTTAGTTCTGGTCTAATCTTTATTATCTGTTTTCTTCTGGTGCCTGAGGGGTTCTTTTGTTCTCTTTCTACTTGTTCAAATTGTAGGGTTAATTCTTTCATTTGGGTCCTCTGATCACTCTAGATATGTGCATTTATATGGATACGTTGACCTCTGAGCACTGCTTTTGCTGTGTTCCACAGGTTCTGATAGGATGTGTTTTCATTCTCATTTGATTCCATAAATTTATTGATTACCTCATGGATTTCTTCTGTAACCCATAGATTTTTGAACAAGGTGTTCTTCCCTTTCCATGAGTTCAAATTTCTACCCATGTTTTTTCTGCTATTTACTTCAACTTTTGTGGCTTTACAGTTTGAGAAGGTGCTTTGCAATAAGTTAGTGGTTTGGATTTTGTTCAGACATATTTTGTGAGCTACTACACAGTCTGTTTTGGAGAATGTTCCATGTGCATTAGCAAAGAAGGTGTACTTATCTGTATAAAAAGTTCTGTATATGTCAATGAGGTCTAGTTCATTGATTGTCACAATAAGATCCACTGTATGTTTACCAAGCTTTTTTTGGATCATCTGTCCATTACTGAGAGTAGAGTGTTGAGGTCTCCTACTATGCTTGTGGAGTGATCTATCTCAGTTTTCAGTGTTGTCAGTGTTTGTTCAGTGTATTTAGATGCTCTGGTGTTGGGTGCACAAATATTTAACATTGTTATATCCTGATTATATATTGACTCTTTCAGGAATAAATAGTGATCATCCTTGTCAAGGATGGTGACTTTTACATTAAAATCTATTTTAGCTAAGATTAATGTTGCCACTCCAGCTCCCCTGCATGTTGTTAGCTTGGCATATGTTTTTTCCATCCTTTCATTTTCACTTTGTTCATACCTTGAGTCCAAGGTGTATTTCTTGCAGGCAACATATACATGGATCATGTTTTTTGGTTCAGGCTGTTACTCTCTGCCTCTTTATTGGAGCATTCAATCCATTTACCTTGAGTGTAATTACTGATACATATGTGTTTAGTGCTGTCATTCTGGTGCCTTTATTTCTGTGTTGTTGCTGTTTTCTTTGTTCCTCTTAATATTCTATTCTGGATTATTTTTCTTTATGGCTTTATTTTTCATCTTTTTCAATGTCTGTTTTGTGTTTGTTGAGACTCCTGTATTGTGTTTTTTATTTTGATATGTAGCATTGTTAGTTTGCTTTGCAGATAACCGTTTGATCCCCCTTAATGGTGTAAGTTGAAATCAGTCCTTAAATTCTGTGTATCTCCTCAATTTCCTCTCCATATGAAAGGGCTATACTTCCTGTAATGTATCCCTCCTTTTAGTGTGATGATGTCATAGTTTTCATGTTAAGGTCTCTGGCTCCCTACTTTTAACTTTGAGCTTTGTGACTTCCCTAACTGAGTAGAACTAAGGATGCTGTGTCCTTCATTGCATCCTTAAGTGTACATCTGATGTTATTGTTTTTCTAAACAAAGAGTTTCCTTCAGTATTTCTTGTAGTTTGGGTTTGATTTGTGCAAAGTCTCTAAGCTTCTGTTTATCTCAGAATGTCTTAATTACACTGTAATATTTGAGAGACAATTTTGAGGGATATATATTTCTTAGGTGGAAGTTTTTCTCCTTCAAGGTTTTTTATGTGTCGTCCCATTGCCTTCTTGCTAACGTGGTTTCTGTTGAGAAGTCAGAAGAAAACCTACAGGGCTTCCTTTTGTATGTTAGTTTTGCTTTAAGCCTCGTTGTCTTTAAGAGCCTCTCTTTATGTTTCATTTTATTAAGCTTGACTATAATATGTCTTGGTGTTCTTCTTTTGGGGTCTACTTTCTTGTGATGTTCGATAAGCATCTTGAATATCTATGTTCTCTTCTTTCGTGATATCAGGGAAGTTTTCTGTCAGCAACTCTTCAACAATTCTCTCTGCATTTTATGCTATTCCTCCCTGTTCAGGAACTCCAATTATTTGTAGATTATTCCTCTTGATAGAGCCCCACATACTTCTTAATGCTTCTACATTTTTCCTGTTTGTTTTATCTGATTGCTCCTCATAAATGCTGGTGTCGGTTGCTTTATCTTCAAGCTCACTAATTTTATATTCTGTGTCGTTGATTCTGATCTTTGGGCTTTGCATTGAAATGTCTAATTCTGTAATTTTATTATTGATCTGCTGGATTTCAGATAGTTGATGTCCTACGAGTTCATATAACTTAATTTTTCCTTTTATTCTGGTGCATTTATTTATTTAAAACTTAAAAAAATATTAATTACAATAAAAGAATAAAGTTTCTAACATCTATCAAATCTATGATAAACCCTCGGCCCCCACCCCCCTGTAGCCAACACAATCATTTTCTTCTATGGATAATTCTCTTGTAAAGTCCTTGTAACAGTGGTCTCATACAAAATTTGTCCTTTTGACACTGATTGACTTCATTCAGCATGATCTCTTCCAAATGAGACCATGTTATGAGATGTTTTCTAAAATTGTTGTTGTTTTTTATCATGACATAGTGTTCCATTGAGTATATGTACCATAGTTTGATCATCCATTCATCTGTTGATGGACATCGGGGTTGATTCCAACTTTTTGCTATTGTGGATTGTGCTGCAACAAACATTCATGTACATGTGCCTGTTTGTGTGACAACCTTTGTTTCTGAAGGATAAATTCCAAGCAGCAGAATTACAGAATCAAATGGTATATCTATCTCCAGCTTTTTAGGGAAGCACCAGACCATCTTCCAAAGAGGTTGTACTATTTTGCAATCCCACCAGCAGTGTAGGATGCTGCATTTATTTTTAATCCCTAGAAGGGATCTATATATAATTCTTTTGTATTCTACCACTGATAATTTCAGAAAGATCTCTTCGTCTGTGAAGATTTTTAATTCTTTATTTTGGGAGTCTTCTGGAGCCATGGTGGTCTGCTTCTTTAAATGGTTATATATTGATTATTGTCTTTGTATCACCAAGAAGCTGTTCAGTTTCTCTGGTGTTACACCAACAGGAGCTGTGGTGTAGTTCAAGAAGGGACTATGGGCACTATTAGATTTGGTCACCAGCTGCTGCTGCATTCTCTAGATGCAGCTGACTTATTTATAGTTTCTCTGGCAATACAGACTCTATCAAGACCCACAATGTGCTCACCTTGGTGGTTGGCCCTAACTGGCCCCTCAGGGGTGGCAGGCCCCACTTCCTTGCTGATGAAGGTGGTGATCTCTCCACCATCATACCAGTCAAGACTAGTATGTAACTGAGGGAAGGGAGGAGAGAAGAATGTCACCACACTCAGCCACCAGGGACCGCTGCATTCTTTAGATGTGCTTATCCTAAAAGTTGCTTTTCTGATGAGAGGGTGGCTGTCCAGTGGGAGCTGAAAGCAGCCAGGCACTCAGGGCTGGCAAACCCTGCTTCCTAGCTTACAAAGACATAACTGCTCTACTTATGGAGTCTCTGGGGGGCTCCTATGATGTGGCTCAGTGGTGGAAATGGTGCCACCACACTCAGCTGCCAGTCACCACTGCATTCTCTACCTGTTCTTAACTTAAAAGCTGCTCAGAGGTGGCAGGCCCCATCTCCTGGCTGACAAAGATGGTGCCTTGTGGGCCAACCACAGAGGCTATGACACAGCTCAAGGAAGGGAGGCATTATGGCACTGCCATACTCAACCACCAGCCATTACTATGTTTTCTAGGTATGATTGTTTTCAGAACAGCTCTGCTGCTGGGAGAAGCAATGTCCAGATAAGCATTGTTGTTTGGCATGGGAATTAGCCCCATCTGAACCTCCAGGCATGGTTGACTCTGCCTCTCAGCTGACCAAGGTGGTGTTCCGTCTAAGCTGCCTCTCCTGAAGTGAGTCAGCAATATCTATGGCACAGCTCAGAGAAAGAGGGAAGGCACACTGCTGCACTTTGCCACTCAGTACTGCTGAGTTCTCTAGATATGGCTGTCCCAAGCATAGTTTCTCTGCTGTGGGATACACTGTTTACTTAGGCACTGCATCTCAACATAGTAGCCAGCTTATCCCAGGCTCACAGGCCAGCAGTCTCAGCCCGAGGATCCTGATTAACAAAGAAGGCATCCATACCTATTATCCTCTCAGATGATGCACCAGCAGAAGCGAGACTCAGTGCACCACTGTCTCACCTCTAACAAGGCAGTTTCCCTCTTCTTCTCACCCAGTCCAATCTCCCAACCCTACGCCTAATCTTAGGGCTCCCAGAATGTCCACATTGCTCTGTTCGGTTGTTTTTGTAGGCCTTAGTTCCCAGAGGGAATCAAGGAGATGTGTATCTAGTCCACCTTCTTGGCCCCATCTCACATCTCTCCCCTTATTATAAGGATACAAATTATTGGATTTAGGAAACACTGCAAATTCAGTATGATCTCATGTCAAGACACTTAACATCTTCAAAGACCCTGTTCCCCACTAAGCCAATATTCTGAGGTTCCAAAAGTTCATGAATTTGGTAGGGACACTATTCAACCAACGCATAAAGGAATTAAGAAAATTCTCTTTCAAATCAGATTTTACCTCTTTTTATCGCTTCCATAATAAATTCAAATATCCCTTTTAGCAGATGGACATTTGGGGCAGGCCAGAGTAAAGGCTAGGTAACCAAGAAGACAAAATTTTAAATTAAGTTTCAAATGTTGATGTTCAACAAGAAAAGACCATCAGGAACACACTGGTAGTCATAGCTATGTTTATTATCTTGCTTCAACAACTGAGAATACGCAGGGAACTTTAGTACCTCTCAAATGGGAGGAGCCTGGAAAGGATATAATTACAGCAACTAAGTTAGATCAAGGGACAAATCTTGGCAGGAGTGGTCAATTGGTAAATTAGGTGGGTTGCTGGAATAGTGTCTTATCTTTAGAATAAATGGAGAACACGTGAGTCCACTCAGAGTTACTGCTGGATCTCTGTGTGTTCTTATTTAGAGCACACACATGTAAATAAGCTGATTTTAAAATAGACTGATCTTAGATGTTACTGTTGTTAGAATCAGTTCCAACTCATAATGATCCTATACACAATAGAATGAAACACTGCCCAGTCCTGCATAATGCCCACAATTGTTTTCATACTTAGGTCCATTGTTGCAGCCACTGTGTCAGTACATATCCTTGAGGGTCTACCTTTTTTCCCTGACCTTCTACTTTACCAAGCATGACATCTTTCTCCAGGATTGATCCTTCCTGACAACATGTCCAATGCATGTGAGGTGCAGTCTCTCTGTCTTTGCTTCCTCGTGTTGTACGTGTTTTAGGACAGATCTGTTTACTCTTTTGACAGTCCATGGTATATTCAATACTATTCTCCAACAACACAATTCAAAGTTGTCACCTTTTCTTCTGTCTTCCTTATTCGTTGTCCAGCTTTTGCATGCATATGATGTAATTGAAAATACCATGGCTTGGGTGAGGTACACCTTAGTCTTCAAGGTGATATCTTTAATTTTCTTAAATGTCATGGTTTGATACAATTTATTGTTTGCCACTTGTCTTAGTCATCTAGTGCTGCTATAACAGAAATATCACAAATGGATGGTTCTAACAAAGAGAAGTTTATTCTTTCCCAGTCTAGTAGGCTACAAGTCCAAATTCAGGACATCAGCTCCAGGTGAGGGCTTTCTGTCTCTGTCGGCTCTGGAGAAAGCTACTCATCATCAGTCTTCTCCTGGTCTGGGAGCCTCTCTGCTCAGGAACCCTGGTCCAAGGGACACGCTCTGCTCCTGGTGCTTCTTTCTTGGTAGTATGAGGTTCCCAACTGTCTGCTTGTTTCCCTTTCCTTTCATATCTTATAGGACAAAAGGTGGTTCAAGGCACACCCCAAGGAAACTTGGTTTACACAGGATCAGGGAGGTGATCTAGGTAAGGGTGCTACAATCCCATCCTAGTTGTCTTTAGCACAATCCAATGTTACCCTATTAAACACAGGGAGAGATCAAGATTTACAACATAGGGAAATTACAAAATGGAGGACAATCATACAGTACTTGAAATTATGGCCCAGTCAAATTGCTACAAACGTTTGGTGGGGGGGACATAATTCAATCCATGACACCACTCACAGTACAGTTTTGCAAGTTATGACTTCTGTTTCAATTCTGTTTTCTCTCACAGTCTAGATTTGGGTTTTAATTTATTACAAATAATCTCCAGAAGTTTATCACATTAGGAGAGAACACAGATGGCAGCTTAGTCAGACACACTACATCATATTCTACAGCAAAGAGCCAATAAATCAAATGAAACAGATACAGATGACAATCCCAGAACCCTGAACACCAAATGAAAGGAAAAATAACTAGATCAAACAT
Source organism: Heterohyrax brucei (assembly GCA_028571685.1). Classification (NCBI taxonomy): domain Eukaryota; kingdom Metazoa; phylum Chordata; class Mammalia; order Hyracoidea; family Procaviidae; genus Heterohyrax; species Heterohyrax brucei. Next base: position 41,504,921 of record CM053157.1, on the reverse strand, counting down.
TGACTGGAAGAAGAAATGACTGAAAACAGTGAATGAAGTGATATACAGAGTGGAAGGGTCCTGCCAGGCAAACTGGCACAGTTTTGTCATCTTGAGACAAAGTCAACAGCAATTCCATGTGAGGAGCACAGAAAGGCTACCTCATGGATTACCCAACAGGAGACAGAGAAACTATTTTGACATAACCACAGTGAAACAGGGTGAGCAGGTCATGAACTGGATCTAGGGAGGAAAGGCACAGGAGGTAGGATATCCACAGAGCAGGGAGGGAGTCAGCACCCAGAGACAAGGTGATTTGCCAACTCTGGTCCCCAATCATTGAGGTGGGTGGCACATACAGAGTGATACATCTACATAGTGTTAATGTTAGTGGGAGGTCTCCCACCCAACTGGACCACAGGCATCATCCCTCTTCATATCTGGTTGAGGCCAGGTACCAATTTCTTGCTGCAGCCAAAAATGGAAAGCACCCAGGTGCCCTTGCCTGGTAACGTTAGGGGCACGCTCTCCTGTCCCACCCACTTCGTGGTTAAAGGCATGAACAGTCACCTGTTCCTGCAGTCCCAGACCACCAGGGACACAGTCCGTACTCCCTCTTTGTCCTCCCCCCACTCATCTGCCATCATTTCCCTTGCTCACCCACTGATGGGCAGTGGCTGTGGTGTTCTCATGGTGCTCCCCCACTGCCCCTCTGAGCAGTGCAGAACTGCTTCAGCAACCCCATTTACACAACCCTGCATCCCTGCTCCCCGTGAGCAACACATAACTACTTCAGCAAGCCCATTCGAACAACCTTGCTTCTTGCCCACTATACTGCCCCTCAAAGAGGCATAGGACCACTCCAGCAACCCTACCTGCCTGAGGCAAGCAGGAAGTGAGTGTGCCCCCATACTCCTGTTTGTCTACCACAACCACCCGCCAAGTGGCATCACCTGCTCCTGTACCACTAGACCAATGAGAGATGGAGGCCAGTGATGGCACAGCCTATCCTCCACCATCCTACATACTCAGTGAATGAAGACTCTCACCCACACTACCAGCCACTACCCTGCTCACATAGAACAAGGTGGAAGTGCTCCAGTGCTGCCAGACTAGCAACTAGCATAGCACATCCACAACACAGCCTGTATATATTGAAACAAAACAAAAAGTTAGGATGTAGCAAACAAATACATAAATATATTAATATATAAATATAAGTAAATAAAACACCTTAATGCTTCAGAGGTAACAGACAAAGTCAAATCATGTAAAGAAGCAGGACAAGATGCCTCATAAATGGTGAATAAGATAACAGGCCAGAAAACCTTTCTGAGTAAGAAATAGCAACATTACCATTACATGATAAGGATTTCAAGAGACTATATACAAGATCCTCAAAAGACCAACGAAAACACGGGGGTGGGAGGTTGGGAAGCAAGGAAAACACAAACAAAACTAAAAGAATTCAGGGAAACAGTATAGTTATAGTAGTCAAAACAGCCTGGTACTAGTATGAGAAACACATACGTCAGTGGAACAGAATTGAGATCAAAGACATAAATCCATCCACCTATAGACTGCTGAAAGGTTAAAGTCCATTAAACAGGAAAGAATGGGAAAAATATTTTGGCTATCACTTATCTGTCAAGGATCTAATCTCTGAAATTTATGGAAAACTTCAACACCTCCACAACAATGACAAAAGCAAGTAAGCAATCCAATTAAAAATGAGCAAATGATATGAACAGACACTTAGGCGAATAAGACATTTAGGTGGTTAGCAAACACAAGAGCAGATGTTTACAATTATTAGCCATTAAAAATAATCATAATCATAATATCAAACCCCTTGCCATCGAGTGTGTTCTGACTCACAGCAACCACTGCCCCATTGGCTATCAAAGCAGTGACTGGCAGGTTCAAACTTCCAACCATTTGGTTAAGCAGATGGACACTTAGCCATTGTGCCAGCAGAACTCCTCGGTGCCATTACGTTGATTCTAACTCATAGCAACGCTGCAAGACAGAGTAGAACTGCCCCCCAGGGTTTCTAAGGAGCGTCTGGTGGGTTCAAACTGTTAACAGTTTGGCTGGGAGCTGAACTTTTAGTCCCTATGCCACCAGGGTTTCCCAGAAGCCATTAGAATGGTGTAAATCAAAACTACAATGATATACAATTCCAGCCTGGCAAGAATGGCATTGATCCAAAAATCAGAAAACAACAAGTGCTGGTGAGGCTGCACGGAGACTGGAACTCTTACATGCTTCTAGTGGGAATGTAGAATGTTACAACCACTACAGAAAACAATTCTGTGCTTCCTTAAACAGCTAGATATAGAAATGACGTATGATGCAACTCTTCCACTCCTACATATAAATCCCAGAGAAATGAGAGCCACGACAAGAATAGAAATACGTACAGCCATGTTCGTTATAGTATTACTCACAACAGCAAAAAGATGACGACAACCAAAATGCTCGTCAATGGATGACTAGATTTTTAAAAAAAATGTGGTTCATACATACAATGGAATACTAAGCAACAATAAAGAGTGATGATGAATCAGTAAAACAGCTTGCAATGTGGATTAATCTGGAGGACATTCTGCTGAGTGAAATATAAGTCAGTCACAAAAGTACAAACATTGGAGGTGCAGCCAACACGATGCTGTAGACAGAAGCACCATACCATGCCCCTGAAGCGAAGACCCCCAAAATTAGGTAAGATGGATACAAACATCAGACCTGGAACCATAAGTATAAAGTGAAGAAATAAAGAACTTAATCAAGCATGGAATAAGAAACTGACAGAGAACAGAGAATAAGAAGAACTATTGAGTGTTTAAGTCCTGTACCAGCTAACGTGGCCAGATGCACCATCTGGGGCCTCAGCCACCAAAGAACTCAGACAAGGTGCCCAGAAGGAGGCAGAGCACCCAGTATCCAGGGATACAAATTTTTCCACCCCATACTCTTCTCCTCTGTCCAAGATGGTTGCTGCTGGCCAACAGGCTGCAGTTACTTAGCTGCAGACATCCCAGCTCATTGCTGCCCGGATTCAGTATCTTGGCCTATCTGAAGAACCCTGGACAGAGAGTATAGTCAGGCAACTTCACAGAGCATCCAGTAACCAGGGATATGTATTTTTCCACTCCTGTCCCTCTTACCTCTAAGTGATCCCTGCTGCTTTCCAGCTGGCCACTTTTGCTTAGCTCACTGCCCCTGGGATCCACTCTGCCCCACCTTCAACCCCTTTTTTTGTTTGCTTGTTTGCCTGTTTTGTTTTTGTTGTTGTTGCTATTTTGCTTTGTTTTGCACTGTTGCTGCTTCTCTAGCTCCACGTTCCGTCGCCAGCTCCCCATATCATCACCTCTACTTCTCGGCATGTTGGAATTGTTGGGTTTGGTTGCTTTTTTCTTATCTTCCTTTCTTCCTTCCTTCCGTGGTTTGTTTTTTGAATCTTTTGTTGTTGTTGCTTTTCTCTCTCCCTTCCTTTTCTTTCTCCCACCCAGCTAGCCATGCACATCATCCCCTCCCCTTCTCTTCTTGGTGGGCTGTGATCTTTTGGGTTTGTTTTGTTCTTTTTGTTTGCTTGTTTTTCTGTTGCCATTTACTTTTTTTATTGTTATTTAGTGTTTCTCTCCCTTCCTTCCTTTCCTTTCTCCCACCCAGCTGGCCCTGTGAACCATCCCTTCCCCTCTCCTTCATGACGGGCTTTGAAGTTTTGGGTTGCTTGCTTTGTTCTTTTTTGTTTTTTTTTTTTTCGATTTCTGTTTCTTTTCTCTCTCTCTCTCCCCAGTTCTTTCCTTTTCTTTCTTCTGACCACTCAGCCTTGTGCACCACTTCTACCTCTTTTGGAAGGGCTACGCTGCACAGTTCAGTTGGAGTGTCACTAACTAGTTCCCTCAGTGCCATTTTTTAAATTATTTCTTTGTCTGTCTCAATTTTTTCTTTTTTTGTTATCATTTCTCCTTTCTCTCTCCCTTCCTCATTTTGCCTCTCCCATAACCAAGCCGTATGCTTTGCCCTCAAATTTTGGTGGGCTGTGTTGTACTACATGGCTGGATAGCCTCTGGCACAAAGCCTCCTCGGGTCTACAATGCCTCTATAGGCCAACTCCTTCAGAGCTGTGTTGTATATTTTTCTCTTTCTTTCCCCCTCTACTTTTCATTTGCTTTTACACTTACAGTCTTCACTGCTTTAGCTTTTCCTGATGTGCCAGGCAGTACCACCCAGTGAGAGAGACATCAGTTCACTATGTGCCCAATAGTCAGAGCACCCACCACAGTATTTTGTTGTTGCTGTCTTTATTTGTTTGGTTGGTTTCTTCTATGTCTCTTCTTTCCTTGCTCCCATTTACCTAGCCCTGTGTGCCACCCACCCTACTTCTCAACAGGCCAAGCCACACTGCTCAGCTAGAGTGCCACCAACACACATCCTACCCAGGTCTACCCCTTACCCACCTGCCAAATCCCAGCATACCATCATTTTATTTATTTTTTCCTTTTTGTTATTTTATTACTTCATTTTTGGTCTATTTCTCTCTCTCTTTTGCCTTTGTTTCTTTTTCTTTCTCTTACTTTGTCCACCCTCTTAGTTCTGTAGATCATGACTTCTTCTTCCCATCCTGTTTATTCACACCATGCATAAAATGCCACACCTCCAAGTGGTACTGGTGCAATCCCCTGGACCCTGCTCTGTACTGCTCTACAGCTCTTCCCATCACCCCCATTTTGTACCATGAACCACTCCAACTCTAGCTCCACTGGACTCATCCTGCTGCACTATATTTGAGTGACTGATCTGATCTAGTCCCCTTGAACAAAGTGGTGAGAAGAATCATGCCCACAGGAGACAAAGCAACAAAAAAGTCTTCTTGCCCAAACATAACCAAATAAAACCAGAAAGCAGGAAGAAACAATCAAATCTATAGTTAATAAACAAAATAATTCCTCAATGTCCCAGAGACAGCAGGCAATATCAAAACATACTAAAGAACAGGAGAAGATGGCTCCAGAAAGTGACCAAAATAAAGTATCAGATGACCTTCTGTTGGGGGGGGGGAAGGCATTGGAACTAACTAATAGAAAATTCAAAACTCTAATCTTGACTGTTCTTTAACAGATCAAGGAAAATGCAGGTAAAGACAAGGAAAAAAATAGGCAAAATCATGGGAAATACAGACAAAATCCTGGAAAGACAGACAAAACAACAAAAGAAACTAAGAAAATAATACAGGAACAAAATGTCAAAATAAATAAGCAACTAGAAATCATACAAAAAAAGGAATTAGAAACCCAAAAGGCAAACAAGATTTCAGAAATAGTGCAATTGAAGGCTTTAGAAACAAATTTGAAACAAAGAAAGACAGGATCATCAAAACTGAAGACAAATTCATGGCCACTGTGTTTGAGGAAAAACCAGAGGAAATAAATGAAGAAAATGAAGAAACTGTGAGAATGATGTGAGATACAACCAAATGCAAAAATTGTGTGTGTGTGATCAGAGTTCTAGAACAGGAGAGAAAATGGAAAACAAGAGAGGAACACTGAAGATTTCCTGGTGGAAAACTTCCCTAATATCATCCAAGATGAAAAATTGAGTATCAAAACAGCTCAACAAACCCTAAGAATAGACCTCGAAAGAAATGGACCAGGACATCATAATCACACTCACTAAAACAAAAGACAAAGAAAGAATCTTGAGAGCAGGTTGAGAAAAACAAAAAGTCATATGCAAAGGAGAAACAATAAGACTGAGCCCTGCTTGCTTAGTAGAAATTATGCAAGCTAGAAGGCAGTGGTATAACATATAGAAAACACTGAAAGAAAAAAAAAGCTGCTGAATAACACAGTCTGAAAAATTCTCATTCAAATGTGATGGCAAAACTAGGACATTTCCAGATAAACAGAAATAAAGGGAATATGTAAAAACCAAACTTACAAGAATTATTAAAGTGAGCCTTTAGTTAGAGAGCCAACAACATCAGACAACCTGAATCTAGCATGTAAGACAGCTCCAGTCAGATATCAATCTAGATAATGAACTCCCAAGGATAAAACAAAATTAAAAAATTTACAGCAGGAAACAAGAGACATCAGTCTGGAAGTCAGAACATCAGAAAAATCAAAGAGAGAATAAGTGGTATAAATATAGAACTGTCAAATGGAAAGGAAGACAAGTTACTATTAAGTAATAAAATACTAGTTTAAACTTAGGAAGACAGAAGTAAACTTCAAGGTAATTGGAAAGAGAGTTAATAAGTCTGCTCATCAAAATAAACAACAGAGACTCAGTAAATACAAAATCTATCAAAAAGAAAAGACACATGCAAAAGGAATTCAGCCCAGAAGAGTAAGAGGAACAAAGTACTACAAAGAAAGCACTGCAAAACAATAGCAATAAACTCACAACTATCAATAAGCACACTCAACATAGATTAAATGCATCCATAAAGAGTCAAAAAATGATAGATTTTAAAAAAGCACTTGTTAATATGCTGCTTACAAGACATATATCTTTGAGACAAAGACGTAAATTTATTTTAAAAAAATGAAAGGACAAGAAAAAATACACCAAACAGTTACCAAAAAAGAACAGGAGTGGCAATACCAATCTCAGACAAAACAGACTTCAAAACGAAATCTACCATAAAAGAAAGGCAAGGAAGTCAATTATAAAGAGACAGTCCATTATGAAGAGATAACCATAATAAATACCTACAAACTGAATAACAGGGCTACAAAATGCATAAAAATAACTCTACCAGCACTGAAAAGAAAAAATGATAGTTCTGCAGTAATAATATACCAACACATCATTCTTGGTAAAGGACAGAACATCAGAAAGTTACTGAACAAAGATACAGAACATCGAAAGGCCGCAACCAATGACCCTAACCTCAGACACATATAGAGCACTGCACCCAGCAGCAGCAAAGTACATTTTATTTACCAACACACGTGTAACATTCTCTAGAAGAGATCACATCTTAAGCTACTAAGCACCCCTCAATAAAATCCAGAACACTGAGATAACACAAAGTATATTCTGTGATCACAGTGCCATCAAAGTAGAAACTAATAGCAGAAACAGCAAGGAAAAAAAAAAATCAACTACATGGAAACTGCATAACTTCCTGCTTAACAACCAGTTGGTAATGGAAGAAATGAAAGACGGAACCAAACAATTCCTGTAATCAAATGAAAATGAAAACATATCATGTCAAACCTTCAGTACAAAGCAAAGGCAGTGCTCAAGTGTCAATTTATATCAACAGGTGCCACATTAAAAAAGAAGAAAAGAACAAAATCAAAACTTTAGTTATACAACTCAAATAAATGGGAACAGAATGTCAAAAGAAGCCTACAGCCACCACAAGAAAAGCACAAGAAAGAAATGAAATAGAGAAAAGAAAAACAGTAGAAGCAACAAGACCAAAAGTTGGTTCTTTGAAAGTATTGACAAACCATTGGCCAAACTGTGAAAAGAAAAATAAGAGAAGACATAAATAACCCAAATAACAAATGAAATAGGAGGTATTAAAACAGAACCCACTTGCAAATTTATATGGGATTGTACATTTTCACTCAATCGTAATTAAAAAAAAAAAAAAGAACCCACTGAAATAAAAAGGACTATAGCAGAGTATTATGAAAAAATTGTTGTTCTTAGGTGCCTATGTACAACAGAATGGAACACTGTCAGGTTCTGTGCCACACTTAAAATTGTTGTGCTTGAACCCTTTGTTGCAGCTACTGTGTCAATCCATCTCTTTGTGGGGATTGTCCTCTTTTTCCTGACCCTCTACTTCACCGTGCATGATGTCCTTTTGCAGAAACTGATCCTTCCTGACTGCATGTCCAAAGTACGCAACACACAGTCTCACCTTCCTTGCTTCTAAGGAGCACTCTGGTTGTACTTCTTCCAAGACAGATCTGCTTATTTTCACAGTCCGTGGTATGTATGTTCAATATTCTTTTCCAACACCATAGTTCAAAGGCATCAATTCTTCTATCTTATTCATTGTCCAGCTTTTACATACATATGATGCAATTGAAAATACCATGGCTTGGGTCAGGCATACCTTAGTCTTCAAGGTGACATCTGTGCTTTTCAACACTTTAAAGAGATCTGTTGCAGCAAATTTCCAATGAGATGTGTCTTCTGATTTCATGACTGCTGAGAAACCCTGGTGGTGCGGTGGTTAAGTGCTACAGCTGCTAACCACAAAGTAGGCAGTTCAAATCCACCAGGCACTCTTTGGAAACCCTATGGGGCAGTTCTATTCTGTCTGTAGGGTTGCTATGAGTCAGAACGAACTCAATAGCAGTGGGAGGGCTTCGGAGTGCATTGATTGTAGATCCATGTAAAATGAAATCCTCGACAATCTCAATCTTTGCTCCATTTATCATGATTTTGCTTATTGGTCCAATTGCAAGGATTTTTGTTTTCTTTATGTTAAAGCTTAATCCATATCGAAGTCTGTGGTCCAACAAATTTGAAAACCCAGAGGAAATGGACAAAGTTTTACAAACACACTACCTACCTAAAATTACACAATCTGATGCTGAAAATCTGAACAGACTGATAACAACTATGACAACCTCCACCAGACTGAGTTTAGCACAACTACGTGGTACCTGGTTACCATCACCAACTACTCTGACATGAATGGCAATAGGGGTAGTAGACACAGCTGAAGAAAAATGTAAAACGAAAGTACAAAATTCTCACTCACAGAAAAAGATCAGGGTTACTGGTCTGACAGAGACTGGAGAGTCCTCCAACACCTATTTAACTCAGTAGTGAAGTTACTCCTAAGGTACATTCTTCAGTCAAAGATTAGATGGATCCGTAATACAATAATACACATACCTCGGCCATGTGTGTTAGCCCACATGGGCACACCAGCCCAGGAAAAGGAATGAGAAGGTGGGAGGGGACAGGAAAGCTAGATGAATGGAAATGGGGAACCGAAGGTCAAGAAGGGAGAGTGTTGACTTATTATGGGGTTGGTGACTAATGTCACAAAATAAAGTGTGTATTAGTTATTTAATGTGAAATTAATTAGTGCCAAACACCTTCACCTAAAGCATAATTTTTAAAAAATGTATTAAAAAATTAACAAAGCTGAAGAGAAATACAAGTCTAAAATAGAAAGTGTTCCACAAGTTGAAAAGGTCAAATTAGAACATCCTTCTGAAATTTCAGGACACAAACATAAAGAGGAGATCCTGAAAACTCACAAATACAAAGGGGCTACAATCAGATTTCCTATGAAGAAGACTAGATACTAAAAAAACAGTGGAACACTGACATCAAAGTTCTGAAGAAAAGTAATTTTAAATCTGAGTTTGCCCAGTGCAATACAAATTGTGCTATTGATTTCTTGACTGCTGCTTCTGTAGGTGTTGATTATGGATCTAAGTAAAGTGAAATCCTTGACAACCTCTATCTTTTTTGTTTATCATGATGTTGCTTATAGCTCCAGCTGTGAGGACTTCATTTTATTTTATTTTTTTATGTTAAAGTGGAATCCATACCAAAGTCTGTGGTCTTTGATTTTCTTCAGTAAGTGCCTCAAGTCAGTTTCACTTTCAGCATGGAAGATTGTATCATCTGCATAATGCAAGCTGTTAGTGAGTTTTCCTCCAATCCTGATGCTCCATTCCTCTTCATATAGTCTAACGTCTAGGTTATTTGCTCAGCATACAGTCTGAATTTTAAAAAATAAAAACCATTGCCCACAAGTTGATTCCTACTCATAGTGACTCTACAGGACAGTGTAGAACTGCCTCATATGGTTTCCAAGGAGTTCCTAAGTACGATAAGATGATGCAGCCATGACGCACATCTTTTCTAACTTTAAAACGTAATACTGAGGAATGTTCCTTCCATTCCTGTTGTACTGTGAGTTAAAACCTCACAAGAATGGATATTGGAGTTTGTAGAAAGTCTTTTCTGTGTAGCTTGAGATGATCATGTGATTCTTTCATTTCATTTATGATGTGGTGGATTATTGTGATTGATTTTCTAATTTCAAACTGTCCTTTCATACCTAGTATGAATCCCACTTGGTTGTGGTGTATTATTTATTTTTTTATATGATGCTGAATTCTATTGGCTAGAATTTTGTTGAGAATTTTTACAACAATATTCTTGAGGTACATTGGTCTGTCATTTTTTCTTTTGTTTTAAAAGAAGTTTACAATTTGAGCCAGTTTCTCATACAAAAACTTAAACACACTTTATATGTGATCCTTGCTGCTCTCCCCACACTGTGACAGCATATTCCACCCCAGATTCCCCATGTTCATTCAACCAGCTCCTGTTCCTTTCATATTCTTTTACTTATTTATTTTTGGCAGCATCTGTGCCTGGCTTTGGTATCAGAATTATTTTGGCTTCATAGAGTGAATTCAGGAGTATTCTTTCTCACTCTATGTTGTGAAATAGTTTGAAAAGTATCAATGGGAGCTCTTCTCTGAAAGTTTGGTATAATTCTCCAGTGAAGATGTCACGGAAACAGTTCTACTTTTACGGTTGCTCTATCGTACATACTTTGGATATGTTGTCAGGAGAGATCAGTCCCTGGAGAAGGACATCATACTTAGTAAAGTAAAAGGTCAGTGAAAGAGAGGAAGACACTCAATGAGATGAATTGACACAGTGGCTGCAACAATGGGCTCAAGCGTTAACAACAACTGTGGGCACGGTGCAGGACCGGGCAGTATGAGTCAGGACTGACACAATGGTACCTAACACAATCTTCTAAATTTTTTTAAGGTTACTTATTAGAGATTTCAGTAGGAATTTTAAGTTCCTATCTGTTTCCTACTTTATCTATGCTTTTTCTAACATTAATTATCATGTTTCTCATCTTGGTGCTCCTATTTGGGAATGTTTTTCCTTTAATGTATGGTGATCCTTGTTTCTCATTCATATTTTTACACCAAAGACAGGGTGTCATTTTATCTGCCATGGAGTTGGGGGAGGGTTTGTTCAGTGATACAATTCTCGTCTTTCATGCAAGATACCCAGATTTGATTCCCAACAAATGAATCTTATGAGCAGACTACCCATTCATCTATGGAGGCTTGCTCATTGCTATGATGCTGAACATGTTTCACCAGAAATTCAAGACAGACTAGGAAGAAAGGCCTGGCAATCTACTTTAAAAAATCAGCCAGTGAAAACTATATGACTAACAATGGTCCCACTGTCATCCCATTGTACACAGTACCATTGTCATTCTGGAGCTGATTTGACTGCAACTAACAACAACATTTTCTCTGCTGTTGTATGGTTTTCACCAACTGGTTGGATGGATGATTGGGAATTATAAAACGTTCATTCTTTCTCATATTACCTCCTCAGCACTGAAGCAAATTCCATAGGAGGCCCCCTCGGTTCCAAGTGCCCAGTAGATATGCATTATCATTGGCTGTCCAAAGTGTGTACTAGCATGTTGTAGACAGAGTATTACAAACCCATTGCCATCGAGTTGATTCTGACTCATAGTGACCACATGTATTAGAAAGTAGAACTACTCCATGGAGTTTTCTTGTCCATAATCTTTACAGAGGAGCTCTGGTGGCCAAATGGTTAGGGATTTGGCTGCTAAACAAAAGGTCAGCAGTTCAAATCTACCAGCTGCTCCTTGGAAACTTTATGGGAAAGTTCTACTCCATCCTGTAGGGTTGCTATGAGTTGGAACCAACTTGAAGGCACATAATAACAACAACAATCTCTACAAAAGCAGACTGCCACGATGTTCTTCTGTGGGTCTACTGGATTGCTAAGAACCACCAACCTCTAGGTTGGCAAGTGATCATGAACTTGGAAACCTGAAATTCACAGATGCAAGCAAGCCCAAAGTGGCCTGTACAGCATGCCAGTATCCAAACATATCATCTATATTGATGTACTAATGCCTAACTGAGCAGGTAAAGAGATTTATTTGTTTAGGTGACTCCTGGTTGTTGTGTGGTTCACACAGCACTATCATACTGCTTGGAAGTCACCTGTAGGCCTTAAAGCAGACCTTTAGTATTGAGACTGACAGCCCTGGTATGCAATTCACAGCACTCCATAATTTCCTAGATTTGTGCCCGAAGCAGAAATGATATTTCCATTTCTTTCCACTTGGTGTATGTAACGAGATCTCAGCAAATTTAGGGCTCAGGTAGACAGAACTACTCCTAGGAACCAGAATATTATATATATGTTCCTTTGTGTTCCTATGATTAGCATGAAAGATAGCTGGATACATTTTCCACTTTGAGTGGACTGTAGTAGGAGTTGAGCACAGGTTGTTTACCAGGGTTGACAATTAAGTTCATGAACTCATCCTAGAAAAAGTGCTACGTACCTCATTGCTGAATATCACTACAATCACTTTTGAAGTATTCCCCTTGGGAAGCTATGCACTGACCCCAGTGCCTAGTCCACACTTCAAAGCAATTTTGGAACTTTTTTTCCTGGAATTCCCTCAGAGCTGTGGTCGTATTACCCTTGGTGTCATCAAAATGTCTTCCTTGGAATATTTCCTTTACCTTCAGGTAAAGAAAAAGGTCACTGGGGGTCAGACCAGGTGAATAGGGAGGGTGTTCCAGTACAACAATGAGGTATGTAGCACTTAGAACAATTAAGTTTGAGGACTTCATTGTTGGACCTTGCACTATTAGGTAGTAACGCCTGTAGAATTACACTAAAGCTAAACTTTGAGAAGCAAGGGAAAGGTGCCACTTAAGATGAATTTTCCAATGAAAGAGAAAAACGTCAAGGGGGTTCAATGGCAACGGTAAAATAAGAACATTGTGAGCTCTGCACAACTGAAGAATCAAGACTTGATCTGCACATTTTGTTCATGTTGACCAGTTCCTAGACTAGTGAAAACCAGAGATTGAACCTGGAGTAAGAGTTATATCTGAGACTTAGTTCTTCGTTTTGATTACAACTACAAAGGCTTTCATTCTACTCCTGGTTCCATTTGACTGCTATTTGTAAGTTTTCCCACTCAGTTTCAAAATTTATTGTTGTTGTTGTTAGCTGCTGTCAAGCTGACCGCAGCTCATGGTGACCCCATCCACAGTGGGATGGGATCACTAATCCACAGGATTTTCAGTGGTTGATTTTCAGGCCTTTCTTCCTGGTCTGTCTCAGCCTGGAAGCTCTGCTGAAACCTGCTCCGTATCATAGCACATCGCCACTGACAGGCTGTGCTATTTTAAGGTGCACTGGCCAAGAATCCTATCTGGGTCTCCCACATAGAAAGTGAGAATTCTATCACCGCACCACCATTCCCACTTCTTTAAACAAAATATGTTCATTTTTATTTTTCTAAGTGGAATACATACGGCTCTCAATTTGGAAGTTGAAGAATCTTCTTGCTGTTGTCTACAAACATCAGTCTGGTTAAATAAAAGAAAGTGGGGACCTGGCACGGTTAGACTAAAAACTCTGACCAAAAAAAAAAAGCAGGCACAACAAGACAAAATATGTGAATGGGGTCTCATAAAAATTAAATACTCTTGTTCATCAAGGAAATTTAAAATACAATGACTGACTAGGAAAAAAAAATTTGGGAACCATCTATCTGACAAGTTTCTACTGTCCAGTGTATATATTGAAAAGTCTACAATTTAACAACAAAATGACCAAACAAAAAAAGAAAAATTGAAAAATGGGCAAAGGAATTGAACAGACATTTCACAAAACGGCCAACAAGCACATGAAAAGACGATCCACATCATTAGTCTCAGAGAGATGCAAGTCAAGACTACAGTGAGGTACCACCTCACTCCCATTAGAATGATGATGATCAAAATAATAGAAAACAACAGATTTTGTTGATGAGGTTGTAGCGAAATTAGAACTGACATCCATTGTTGCTCAGAATGTGAAATGGTACAGCAACTGTAAAAAACAGTCTGGTGGTTCCTCAAAAAGCTGAACTCTGTATTTAACTACCATATGACCCGGAAATCCCTATTTTAGGTAAATACCCAGAAAAAAGAGAAGGCGAGAACAAACTGAAACCTGTACACCAGTGTTCACCACAGCACTTTTTACAGTAGTCAAAATGTGAAAACAACCAACAAGTGAACAAATAAATAAAATGTGGTATGTTTGTCTATACAATGAGATAGTAGTCAACCATAAAGAGAAATAAAGTCCTGATGCATGTCATGGCATGAATGAACCTTAAAAACATCATACTGGGTGAAACATGTCAGTCACAAAAGCATAAACACTGTTTGATTTCACTTACATAAAATAGCTAGAATAGGCAAAGACACAGAGATCATAGCTAAGAAGTGCTTAGCAGAGGTGAAAGAAAAGTGAGAAGAGAAATTATGATTTAGGGGGTATTGAATTTTGGTTAATGGTGGTAGAATAATTTGGAAAAGGATAGTGACAATGGTTGCATAACTTGAAGAGTATAATCAATGTCACAGAATTGTACATGTAGATATTATTTAGGGGGGTATACTTTGTTATGTGCTTCACATTACACACACACACACACACACACAGACCTCCTGGACCCTGATCCCCAGTTCTCGGCCTGTAGCTGCAAATATGTTTCTAAAAAGAACTTCAAAGGATGGTAAAGATTGGTTATGTTGAAATATGCCAAAAATAGCCCCAATTCTTTGGCCCGAAATGCCCCAAGAACCTCAGTTGTCTACACTTGATTTCAACCAGCAGTCAGTCCGTCCTCTCAGCCAGCGGAGTGTGGATGGCCACCTACCCCAGCGGCTTCCTTGACGCAGAGGCATCACCAGCAGGCCCCAAGGGCTTGCCTGCACAGCAACCTATGACTTTTGTGCTGTTTTGAGCATCAAGTAAAGGGCAGGATGTGGCTTCTCATGGTAGTTTGAAATGATCAAGAAAATAGATATTTACCAAAATTTGATCTGAAGTTAGGATGTCCGCATGCTGAGTATCAATGCACAGTGTGTCAGTTTTAACAACTGGGGTGACAAGCTGTGAGTTTCACAGGGGGGATTTGAATAATGTCTCCAACTGTACAGACAATGCAGGAAAAAAGTGGCACTTGGATTGATTTACGGGCAAGCATACAAGTGAAGGTGGAAAACCCCCAACTCCAATGAAAAAAAAATGTTAAAAGGAAAAAATAAATGTACAAGTGTACCTCTTAAATCCCACAAACCTGGAAGGATTTGTAACTCAGGAAAACCCTAAAATGAAACACAAATCAAAAAGTGACTAAGGGCTATAATCTGCATTCCTAAATAAGTTGTCTTTTCCGGCAATGAAAAAAAGAATAAGACTGTAAATATACAATAGTTCTCGCCATCCTTGCAGCTTCTTTCATTTCTTTCTTAAAATATTACAAAGCAAACAAATCCTGCATTCTAATCCATTATAAGCCAGTTCCATATCTAATCAACTTGAAGCTGAAGCCATATGGACTGTGCAAACATGAAAAATGTAATTCTAAGATAAGCAAAACAGGAAACTGGAGGTTGATGGTGATGAAACTGATATCCAAACGGTAATCCGAGCAGTAAAGTCACTAAACCCTTCCTGCTCCATAAACAAAGTTTCTTGGGACCAGTTTCATTTTTCCTCCCTTGTGATTTGGCAATAGGTTGCACCAGTTAGTGCAAATCATCATCTTTCTCATTCTTACCCCTTGCCGGCAAATTTTGCCTGGAGTGCAGGATCGGAGGGCACCAGGAGTTCCCATCTGTTCCTGCTGAGCCCTGTGTGGTCCATCCCTCCAGCAGAGGCTGCTCAGGGCAAAGGCAGATGGAGCCAGCTTGGTTTCACAGTATCTGCTGTAAACGCCAAGTCCAACCATTCCGAGCAGAGTTTCTCTACCCTGGCGCTACTGGCATGAATTTTGTCACAGAAGATTCTTGGCTGTTGGGAACTGTCATGTATTTGGCACAATGTCGAGCAGCATCCCTGGCCTCTACCCACTAAATGCCAGGAGCAACTCTTCCCCTTGTTGTGACAACAAAAACGTCTCCACATAAGGCCAAATGACCCTGGGGTAGGGGGAGTGATGGGCACTGAGAGCCATTAATTTAGGAGGGAGCTTCCTTGAGTTTTAAAGTTTATACTCAGCCACTAACTGAAAGGTTGGCAGTCTGAATACACCCAGTGGTGCCACAGAAGAAAGCTCTGGCATTTCGTCAGTAAGACTGGAGCTAAAAAAAATCCTATGGAGCAATTCTACTCTGAAATACATGGGGGTGTAAGTCAGAATCAACTCAACGGGAAACTGCTGAAAACATAGACTTCAGATTGTGTTATTTCATTAACCTTCACAGAGGGAATTAACTGAGATGCTTTGGACTTGAAGGTCTCCTTCTGCATAAAGCCTCTCTTGATTACTCAATTTATTATCATCTACTATTATAGTTGTTTTCAAGGAAGAGCACCTGACTAACACAAATGGCTAAGCACTCAACTACTGGCTGAAATGTTGGCAGTTCTACTCTGCACACACGGGTCACCATGCAACTTAACAGCAATTAAAAACAACAAATTTTAGTTGGGAACATTGATAATTCAGTGGTAGAATTCCTGGCTTTCATGTAGGAGATCCAGGTTCAGCTCCTGGTCAGTGTACCTCATATACGCAGCCACCACTGCCTGTCGGTAGAGGCTCTTGCATTGCTATAATGTTCAACAGGTTTCAGTGCAGCTTCTAGACTAAGACAGACTAGGAAGAAAGCCCTGGTGATCTACTTCTGAAGATCGGCCAATGGAAACCCTATAGATCACAATGGTTAGATCCACAACCAGTTATGGGGATGGTGAAGGAGTGGGCAGCATTCCTTTGAGCTTAGGGTTGCTACAAGTCAGGGGCCTACTGGATGGCAGCTAGCAAACATTTTAGTTACTTATTTATCATGTTTATCGTCTCATGTCATTTCTCCCCTGCTACAATCTATGCCTATTCCAAAGAAAGGTGATCCAACCAAACACAGAAATTACTGAACAATATCATTAATATCACATGCAAGTAAAATTTTGCTCAAGATCATTCAAAAGTGACAGCAACAGTATATTGACAAGGAACTGCCAGAAATTCAAGCTGGAATCACAAGAGGATGTGGAATCAGGGATACCATCACTAATGTCAGATGGATCTTGGCTAAGAGCAGAGAATACCAGAAAGATGTTTACCTGTGTTTCATTGGCTATGGAAAGACATTCGACTGTGTGGATCATTACAAATTATGGCTAATATTGCATAAAATGGGAATTCCAGAACACTTAATTGTGCTTCTTAAGTACTCTGTATATGGATCAAGAGGTAGTCATGAGAACAGAACAAGGGGACACTGCCTCGTTTAAAGTCGGGAAAGGTGTGCATCAAGGTTGTATCTTTTCACCACATCTTTTCAACCTGTATGCCAAGCAAATAATCCAGGAAGCTGGGTTATACGAAGAGTGTGGCATCAGGATTGGAGGATGACTCATTAACAACCTGTGTTACGCAGACAACACCACCTTACTTGCTGGAAGTGAAGAAGATTTGAAACACTTAATGATGAAGATCAATGACCACAGCCTTCAGTATGGATTGTACCTCAACATCAAGAAAACAAAAATCCTCACAACGGGTCCAGTAAGCAACATTGTCATAAATTAAGAAAGGATTGAGTTTGTCAAGAATTTCATTTTACTGGGGTTCACAATCAATGCCCATAGACACAGTAGTCAGGAAACCAAAAGACACATTGCACTGGGAAAACCTGCTACAAAGGATCTCTTTGAAGTATCAAAAAGATGTTACCCTGAAGACTAAAATGCACCTGACACAAGCCATGGTATTTTCAATTGCATCATATGCATGTGAAAGCTGGACAATGAACAAAGAAGACAGAAGAAGAACTGATGCCTTTGAACTGTGGCATTGGAGAAGAGTGTTGAAGGCACAATAGATCGCCAAAAGAATAAACAGATCTGTTGAGGAAGAAGTACAACAGAGTGCTCCTTGGAAACAAAGATAACAAGTCTGTGTCTTATATACCTTGGACATGTTGTCAGGAAGGACATCACGCTTGTTAGAATGGAGGGCTGGTGAAAAATAAGACCCTCGACGAGATGGATTGACACAAGGGTCGCAACAACGGGCTTAAGCATAAAAATGATTGTGGACATGGCACAAGACCACACAGCATTTTGTTCTGTTATGCATGGGATCACTATGAGTCGGAACTGACTTGATGGCACCTAACAACTACAACAACAACACAATATATGTGCCTGTTCCAAAGAAAGGTAATCCAACACAATGTGGAAATTATCGAACAATTACAATAACATCATGCACAAGTAAAATTTTGCTGAAGATAACTCAAAAAATGGCTGCAGCAGTACATTGACAGAGAATTGCCAGAAATTCAAGTCATATTCAGAAGAAGAAGTGTAAAGAGGTATATCATCACTGATGTCAGATGGATCTTGCCTCAAAGGAAAGAATATCAGAAAGATGTTTTCCTGTGTTTTATTGACTATACAAAGGCATTCAACCATGTAGATCATGCTAAATTATGGATAACATTGCAAAGAATGTGCATTCTAGAACACTTAGTTGTGTTCATAAGGAATCTGTACATATACCAAGAACAGAACAAGACGCTACTGAGTGGTTTAAATTAGAAAAGGTGCAAGACCGGGTTGTATCCTTTCACCATACTTATTCAATTGGCATGCTGAGTAAATAATCCAAGAAAATGGATATGAGGAAGGACACCGCATCAGGACTGAAAAAAGACTGACATACAGTATGCAGACAACACAATCTTGCTTGCCAAAAGTGAAGAAGACCTGACCCATTTACCAATGAAGATTCAAGACTACAGACTTCAATATGGATTATACCTCAGGATAAACAAAACAAAAATCCTCACAACTGAACCAATAAGTAACATCATGATAAATACAGAAAGACTGGAGTTATCAAGGATGTCACTGTACTTGCAGCTGCAACCAATGACCAGCAGAAGTCAAGAAATCAAAGGATGTGTTGCATTGGGTAAATCTGCTGCAAAAGAGCTCTTTAAAATGTTGAAAAGCAAAAACTTCACTTTGAGGACTACTGTGGATTGAAATGTGTCCCTCCAAAAAGTGTGTCAGTGTGGCTAGGACATGATTCCCAGTATGGTGTAATTGTCCACAATTTTGTCATCTGATGTGATTTTCCTATGCCTTGTAAATCCTGCCTGTATGATGTAAATAAAGTAGGATTAGTAGTAGTTATGTCAATGAATCAGGACTCAATACGCAAGGTTAGACTGTGTTTTAAGTCAATCTCGTCTGAAATATAAAAGAGAGAAGCAAACAGAGATACAGGGAGACCTCAAACCGCCAAGAAACAAGAGCCAGGAGAACACTGTGGATTTGGACCTGGGTTCCTCCACTGAGAAGCTCCTCAACCAGAGAAAATTTGTGACAGGGACCTTCTTCCAGAGCCAACAGAGAATGAAAGCCTTCCCCTGGAGCTAGCAATCTAAATTCAGACTTCTAGCCTCCTAGATTGTGACACAATAAATTTCTGTTTGTTAAAGCCATCTACTTACGATATTTCTGTTGTAGAGTACCAGATGACTAAGGATTAAAGTGTGCCTGACCCAAAGCATGATATTTTCAATAGCCTTACACGTATGTGAAAGCTGGACAGTGAATAAGGAAGGCCAAAGAAGAAGAATTGGTGCCTGTGAATCATGGTGTTGGCAAAAAATGTTGACTATACCATTGGTTGCCGGAAGAATGAATAAGTCTGTCTTGGAAGAAGTACATCCAGAATACTCCCTAGAAGTAAGGATGGCAAGACTTGCTCTTACTTATTTTGCACATGTTATCAAGAGGGATCAGATCCTGGAAAAGGACACGACCTTGGTAAAGTGGAGGGTCAGAGAAAAAAGAAGACCCTCAACAAGATGGGTTGACACAGTGGCAACGACAATGGGCTCAAACAGATAACGGCTGTGAGATTGGCACAGGACCAGACGTGTTTTATTCTGTAGTACGCGGGGTCATTATGAATCAGAACTGACTCAACAGCACCTGAAAAAACAACAAACAATGTGTGTTTCACAAGAGCAGTCCCTGGCAAATAGTAAGTATTCAACAAGTAAGTACTCTGACCCTCTCCTGCTCTGCTTCACATATGGACACATCAGTGACTGACAGGAAGGAAGTTTCTCCAGAAGTACCCAGAAGATCCCCTTTGGTTCAGGTGGTGACTGTGTGGTGTAATAGAAAGAGTGTTCAGTTTGTGTCTAAGCCCACAGACGCAGCCTTCTTACTGCCTGAGTGATCTCAGGCAATTTAACCTCATTGAGCTTTAGCTTATTCATCTACAGAATGGAAATGAAACTTGAAAAGCTAATAAGAAACTTGGGGAACAGTGAATTTATGTTAGTGAGGGAGGAACGCTTTAGGAAAGGAGAGCGGGAATGGTTGGACAACTTAAAGAATGTGATCAATGTCATCGAATTGTACATGCAGAAACTGTTGAATTGGTATAGTTTTGCTGGTCACATTCTCAACAACAATAAAAAAGGATAACAGAAAGGATAATGAATTTGTAATTTAAATATTTCTCAAACCCTTAATGCAATGATGGATCTACGTAATAATCATCAGTGGCTGATTTTGTCACAAAAAGAGAGACAATCAGACATTGTCCACCTCCCAACTGAATATGCAACCTCACCTCTCAAGTATTCTTAATGCAAAGTTAAACTTAAATCTCATCAGTTTTCTAGGTCTAAGTGCCTGCTTGTAGGGATTATGAGAGACTACAGAAGACACTAAAGGACATCACTGGGAAGCAAGCAAGCAAAATTCAGATTGTGAAAACTTCTGTAAGAAAAATGATCCAGTTTCTTTAACAAAACAAATGAGAAGTATGAAGAAAGAAGAAGGAGAAAAAGGAGAAGGAGGAACAGAATAGAAAATGAGGGAGAGAGGAGGGAGCAAAGAAGAGGAAAGGAAGAAAAAGCTATAGATTGAAAAAGCTTAAGACAGAGATATCAGTGAACTCCATTTGTAAGTGCAAACCCAACATTAATTTAGAACCCGGTGCAAATAGTTTTAAAAATTAAAAAAAAAAAATTCTGGAGATGAGGACACCCACCTCACAGGTCTATTGGGCATGATATAAGGTACATATGAGTTGATTCTGATTTATAGTGACCCTATAGGACAGAATAGAACTGCCCAATATAGTTTTCAAGGAGCATCTGGCAGACTTGAACTGCTGACCTTTTTGGTTAGCAGCTCTAGCACATAACTACTGCACCACCAAGATATTGCTGGTACATACAAAGCGTCTGGAACATGATGTTGATGCTGTCAGCTGCTTTTGAGCAGGCCCCTGACACATGAGAAGCCCATGTATAGTGGAAAGAAAGGCTGCCTGGTTCAGTACCATTCCCACAGACCATTGTGATCCACAGAGTTTTCACTGGCTGCTTCTTCTGAAGTTTGTCATCAGGCCTTTCTTCCTAGTGTGCCTCAGTCTAGAAGCTCCACTGAAACCTGTTTGAGCATTGCAGTAACATAGCTCCTGTCATATGGACTCCTTGGGTTCAGACCGGCCCTTGCTCTACACATGAGGACTTGCACCTTAGCAGGCCTTTCTCTTTGTCTTGAGGCTTGGGCCTGTGGTAACAGATTCAACTGATGCCCCAACTCCCTGGCTGCTTGGCCTGAGTTCAGGCTGCCCAACCTCTAAGTACCAGGGCCCCTGCACAGCTTCAGCCGCCGTGGAGAATCCAGAGGTCCCCGTGTGGGCCTTAGTCAGGTAGTCCCTGTTCATCTACAGGCACTTCAGTCTATGGGAAAGTCTTTTATCCAATTTGGCAAACTCCCTAGGAAAAGTCTTCTATTCAGTTTGGCAATCTCCATAGGTCGTGCGTACACATATGACCCATGTGTGTGTTCTTAGACCCATATAACTACACTGTCCATTGCTTGTCTTCCTTATTATAGTTGGAGTGAAGCTAAGCTACTATAACTTTCAGACCACTGAAGTTGATTTCTCTGTATACCAAGTGCCAGGTGGGGGCAGCTTCACTCCACACAGTCACTCAGACACCTAGGTTCTTTCCCTTGTGTTGTTCTCTAGCGCCCTATGATGTTCTCTTTGTCTCCTTGACTGTGGCTGGGTTGCCGCCAAGTCTGGGTTCCAGCCAGCAAGAAGGGGAAACAGTGTGAAGGAGGTGAGACCTGCATGGTGATGTCCGTCCCTGACCTAGAAGCAGGAGACATTTCCGCTCACACTCCATTCACAGTTGAACTTAATGGCCACATCTCACTGCAGGAAAGGCTAGGAGGGGCAGGAAGAAAGGCGATGCGATTTGGGTGGACAACCAGCTGTCTTTACTACCTTCTCAAGCACAGGCTTCCAGAGTGTTGTGCCAGGCTGTGATCACCTCTGCCCTGGGGAGCTCCTTACTTCACCGGGGAAGATCTGTAGCAAAAAGACCACTCCCTAAGCTACAATGGAGGGCATCTGCATGCCATGAGGAGAGACGTGAGCTAGAGATTGACTTGACTGTGTATACTTAGTGAGGCATTGGTGGCTCAGTGGTAGAATTCTTGCCTTCCATGCAGGAGACCTGGGTTCTACTCCTGGCAAATACACTTCGTGCAGCTACCACTTGTCTGTCAGTGGAGACTTGCACGTTGCTGTGGCACTGAATAGGTTTCAGTGGAGATTCCAGGCTAAGATGGACTAGGAAGAAAAGCCTGGTGATCTACTTCCAACAATTAGCCAATGAAAACCTATGCATGGTTTGATTCACAACAAATCATGCGATGGCACAGGACCAGACAACATCTCTTTTCATTGTGCGTGATAGCCTTGAGTCAGGGACTGACTCAGTGGCAGCTGACATGTCCTAACGTGTGTATTTGGCAAGACAGGATTGCAACCAACAGTAGAGTGGGAATGATATTCAAGTTGATGTTGAAGGACCAGCAATTCACTAAAAGAAGACAAGAAAGATGTGGCAATAGCCTCAAACAGTCTCGAATCCTTGTCTCTGCATATTTATTAATCCTACAGAAAAGAAATAAAACAGACCCTGTACTTTGTGGCTGCTAAATATCTTTTGACAGTTGCTGCAAGAATTAGAAATGCCTTGATGGAAATCCTGGCAGTGTAGTGACTGAGAACTCTAACCCAAAGGTCAGTGGTTTGAATCTACCCGGTGCTCTCAGGAAGCTCAGTGGGAGCAGTTCTACTCTGTCCTGTAGGGTGGCTGTGAGTCAGAATCAACTCCACAGAAATGGGTTTGTTTTTTTGATTTGGAGCCCTAGATCGCCATCACACCCCAGAGGGCCCTGATTTGCTCCCTTATCTCCTTGTTTCCAGAAAAGACTTTCTGATTATCTCTCCAGGAAAAACTTTAAAGCCAAAGGCCAACAAAGAAGCTGACATAAAGGTCTCATGAAGAAATAATGATCTGATGTCATTTTTCTTATTTTTCAATTCTTATTTATTAAGAAATCATTTACTTATAGTATTTTGTTTATCATTACAATTTCTCATCTGGAGTAACCCTAGAAAAGGGTGCTGGTCACATATCCACGTGGCCACTGTATCCTAAGGAGCTGCCTCTTGGGGACAAAATGAAGTATGATCCCTTTTTCTCAAAGCTGAGATTTGTCTTGTCACCCCTAATTCTTGCGTGGCCTTAACCTTCCCTAGCCTCTGGAGTCACCATGGGCTCAGCTACCTAACCTTTACCGTTTCCTCACCCTCCAACATCCAGGAGCGATCTCCTCCTCTCCCAAGATGGCAGGGAAACACCAGCTGTTGGCTTTCTTTTTGTGGCTCATCCTTATAACTCATTTATTCCACTGGAAAGGATTATATTTACAAAGACACTTCTAATTTTAAAGAAATGTTAAAAATGTCATTTATCTTCTTTCAAAACTTTTTTCTCCAAATTGAAGCGACAATTGATACGGAGCTCTGAGGATGAGTCAGCGATGCTAATCAGTGGATCTTTTCTTGTGTACTTTACAAATCATTTTTATTTTCTTCCTGAAAGTTCTTCAGTGCTGCAAAGGGTTAAGCACTTGACTACTAAATGAAAAGTTAGTGGTTTGAGCCCATTTTAAACACCTAGGAAGAAAGGCCTGGTGATCTGCTTCCAAAAAGATACAGCCTTGAAAATATTATAGAGGATAGTTCTACTTTGACACATGGGGTTGCCACGAACCAGAATCAACTTGGCAACAACTGGTTTTTTAACTTTCTTCTTACCACCTACAGTTGACCACCAAAGAACTAAAAATTATTCTTCCCTTGAATAGCACACCAGAAATGAATCACCTAAAAATTCCGTCTAGCTTCAAACTCCTGCTAACCTCCCATGGAGACATTCTTGTTCCACTTCAGTAAGATAACATAGAATACCTTACCCAATTTAGATTGTTCAACCTAACTCAGTGTTGCTATCATATGGATATTCCAGTGTCCCCAATAAATGTTTAAATACAGCCAATTCACTTTGAAAGACTTCTCTGCAGTCCAGACATCACAGCGGCACACTGACTCTGCATCCCAGAGAGCATTGCTCTTCCCTGGATGCCATGTCCAGACCTGGAAACTGACTACAGATGCTCACAGCGTGCTGCCGAGCCAGAGAGCTCCAGAGGTTGCCTGGCTTTAGGAAGAAGGCCTCCTTCTTCCTGGGAGCTCTAGGAATCTGCCTTTTCTGGCCCTGTGGAATCACCCATGAGACTTTCATCAGGAACATCATTTGTTACTCTGTGTGACTGGTAACATTTTTGCTATTGCTGACTTCACAGCTTGGCGTTGGCATTGCAGAGGATGCACTGAGACACAAGGACACTTCAGCCGGGCTCCCTGTTGCCCTTAAAGGAAGATTCCATAAGAGAGCTGCAGAAATGGTACCAAGCGGCTATGTGAGATTCCTAGCACCCCCTGCTGACCAGATTGGATTATTTTCCTTCCAAGATGGCAACACTTAATCCATCACTGGAAGGCACTGCTGTTGGTCAGGTTGGTCAGGTTGGTAAAGTCTGCAGTTTGCCATCCCACACATGAACAGGTACAAACTATGTACATAGCGAATACTGGACCTCCTAGAACAAGGAAAACATTGACACACCAAAGCAGAAAATCACATTTGTTCTCCCTACTAGCTGTCAGTAGAAACCAAACCACTTGTCCTTGAGCCGACTGTGACTCACAGAGAACCCATGTAGTGTAAAGTAGGACTGTACTCTATTGGGGTTCCAAGGCTATAGACTTTCAGAAGTAGATCACCAGGCCTTTCTTCTGAGGGTCTCTGAGTGATTTTTCAACCACGTATCAGATAGTAACCAACCACTTAACCATTTGCTCCAGCCAGGCATTGACTAAGTCCCCACTCGGTGCCAGAAAAGGATTGGGTGTTAAGCAAAACCAAACACAGCTCAGGTGCCCCGCCCTCCATGGCAGGAGGCAGCCTTAAATCATATTTACTTCGGGTCTTTAATAGTTTCAATACAGTCCTGGTCACAGAGCAGTGATTGAACAAAGATTTTAAGTTGTATGTGTGTGATGGAGAATGAGCGAGCATACGAGACAGTTGCTGACCTGACCATTAGAAACCACTAAAAAGCAAGTTCCTATAGTTAGTTTCTACAACAATAGTCTCAAACACTTTACTGGGGTGAAGAAAGAAACCCTAGTTTTCCCTTGAGGAGTTGGTATTGTATTAGTTTTCACAGTTTTAAACCCATAAACAAGTACACTCATTCGTGAAACCCCATTTCACTCAAGAATCAGCTGTCTTAATCTCAAATGCCAATTTGTGCTTCTTGGTTGGGGGGGATACTCAACAGACTGATGACCATTTCAACAAATCTGAAAAGATGAGGGAAGCTCAGCTTTCAGTCCTTATCAGGGTGGGAGGCACTGCCTTACTTTGGTTTTATCTGACAGCATTTTCCAGGGCACAGGAAGTACTTCCTGTTGGCCTGTCAGACTGGAACGCCAGGATGAAGTAACTGGGGGGTGGGGGGAGACAGGAAGGAAATTTTGAGCAGATCATTGAAGATTTGAGTTGAATTCTTCATTGTCAAAATGAAATAGAATTATAACAGCCTAAAAGGTCATCCAAAGTGAGGGACCTGCCTTTTCAACGAGAGAGGTTGTTTATTTAAGTAATTCTACACCAGCAAGATTGCTCCCCAAGTAGTTTATTTTAGAAGTGCACCCCAAGAACATTAACTGAAATACCTTTCACCTGAGCTGCCAGCACTGCTGCCCCAATTTTATTTCTCTGCTTACTGTTTGCTTAACCTTGAAGGTTCAAAACTCTATTCATAATGATGGCTGACCCACAAGCTCAAAATGCCTACAGTTCTTGGCAACCTTACTCTGTCCCACTGCAGTTCCAAAGTGTGGGTCAAAGGGAGTTTACAGTGCTATCAAATCAGTTCCCTGCAGGGGAGACATCTTTTGCAGTGTGCATACAACCAGATGGAAGACACACTTGCAAGGCAACAAGATTTCAACTGTGGTGTTGGTTCTGACTCATAACACCACATACAGTAGAAGAAATATTGCCTGGTCCTGTACTGTCTTCACAACTGTTAGTATGCTTCAGTCTATTGTTGTGGCCATTGCATATTTTGAGTGCTTTCCAATCTAGGGCCTTATCTTCCAGCACTACATCAGACAATAACCTAATATGATCCATAGAATTTTCATTGGCTGATTGTGGGGAGTAGAACACCAAGCCTTCTCTTTTTAGTTTGTCTTAGTTTGGAAGCTCCACTGAAATCTACCCACCAGGAGTGACCCTGCTTGTACTTGAAATATCTTCCAGTATCATAGCAACATGTAAGCCAGCACAGTACAACAAACTGACAAGTGAAGGATGGGATAGCCATACAATGGTATATTATTTAACCATAAAAAAGGAATGAAGTGTGAGGCAGGACTAGGATGGCAGAGTAGTTGGATGCTTTCTGTGATCCCTCTAACAACCAAGATCCCCAAAAACAAATCAATAGATTAAATACGTCAGTCTAGCAACCCTGAAAATCAAAGTGAAAGTTGAGAAATTCGACTGAGCATCAGGGAAGAGAGAGTAAATCTAGAAGTACCTAAGACTCACCAGACCTGACCTGATGGAAATCAGTGCCCTGCAGGCATATCTGTAGCAGTGATCTTGGTGAGTGGAGAAATGGCTTTCAGAAAGCATCTTACAAAAGACAAGAACAAAGAACAGAAGACAAGAAAAAACACTACTTGGTCCTGTGCTACTTAGATAGCAGATTGCTAGCTTTTTATCTTGTCATCTCTACTTGAAAATAATTGTTGACCTTTTGTCTTATGTAGTTTTTTAATGCAATGATATGCTCACAAATAGTATCCTTATTTTTCTCATCAATCTATTATTTCACTAAAAGGGACTTCAGGGGACAGTTTCAGTTCAAGGCTTAAAGAGTTTCTCAGTGAAATAGTCTCAGAGAGTCCTCCAATCTCAGCTGTTCCAATAAATCTGGACTTCTACACTCGTACTTATATTTTTAAGTAAGACTCTTTTCCAGTAATGTATAAGGCACATACTTGGAGTTTTATAATAAAATTTTAAAAAGAAGGGATTAACATCTGGGTAGGGAACCAATTTCCATTTTTCCATCTGCACTAGAGTCATACATCAAAAAACTTCGATAAGAATAATTTGCTTAAGGGCAAAGAGAAATAATTCCAGAACATTTGGGTCTCTCCTCTCTAGGAAAAGCAGCAACAACTCTGAAATGGGAGTGCTCATGGAAGAACACATCTGTTCCTGACATTTATGTCTAGCCCAAGTCCCCATGTATGTCTGATCTCCCTGTAGTAGAACATGATGGCAACGACAGCTTTCTTGAAAAACTGTACTCTGCCCCCTCCATCTGTGTTGGGGTTGAATGACATAGAGTTTCTTGTTTCAGGTCTTGAGGAATAATATGGTATGTCAGGTGTCACAGAACATTAAATGAAGCCACACAGAGATGGAAATTGGTAACATGTTTATTTGGAAGTGCTGGCAGCCACTTAATTGCAATTTGCAGGGGGAAAAAGCTATTGGCTGAGTGTTGTTTTCATCAGGATTTGCACACAGAATTATTTGTTGCTCGCATTTCCAGGGCAAGCCTCATGGGCCAAACTTCAAAGTCTGGCATCACTTCTCATTCAGGCTTGGGGGACTGTCCTGATGACATTTGGGAAGGAGTTATGTCACTGGCCCTGCCCAGCAGACTGCTGCCTCATCTCATTGCTGCTATATACGCTCCTGTCTTAACTCACCCCAAAGAAGTCCATTACTCATGCCTCTGTTTCACTACAACTGTCTATGCTAGATTATTCTAAAGTAGACTGTCCAGCCTGGGATTAATTCAGGGTTCTTGCTTCCTTTCGCTTAGAGGGCAAGCAAGTAAAGAAAAGGGAAAGAAAACCAACAGATACTGATTCTCCTGTTCTTCCTCCTAGGATTGGGAGAAATTTTGACATGAGAAGAGGCTACATAATTTCTGGGGCCCGGTGCAAAATGAAAATGTAGAAATCTTTATTCAAAAATTACTAAGAATGTCTTACCATATGATTCAGCAATCCCACTGCTTGGAATATATCCTACAGAGCTAAGTGCTGTCACACGAACAGATACATACACACGAATGTTTATTGCAGCACTGTCCACAACAGCAAAAGGACAGAATCAACCCAGATGCCCATCAACAGATGAATGGATAAGCAAACTGTGGTACATGTACACAACGGAACACTATGCAATGATAAAGAACAATAATGATTTTAGGAAGCATCTCATAACTGGTATCATCTAAAAGACATTAAGCTGAGTGAAATCAGGCAGCAGCAAAAGGACAAGTATTGTTTGAGACCACTGCTATAAAGTCTTAAAAAAGGACTTATGCACAGAAGAAAAGATTCTTTGATAGCTACAAGGGTGTGGAGAGAGGGAGAGGGTTGTTCATAGATTAGTTAGTCAACAGGAATCTAGTTAGGTGAAGGGAGTGACAGCACTCAGTAGAAAGCAGGTCAGCATAATTGGACTATACCATAAACTAAAAGTTTTCTAAATTCAACCCAACATTTCAAAAGATAGAGTAGCAGGGACAGGGGTCTGGGGACCATGTTTTCAGGGGACAAAGACATCAATTGGCATAACTAGTCTTTAACTTAGAGAGACTTCTGCACCCCATATTAATGAGTGGCATTGGGGATCTTAAAAGCCAGCAAGTTATCAGAGGAACAGATGACAATCAAGAACATCAAAGGCACAAGGGAAAATGAGCCCAGGAGACAGAAAGACCCATATGTTGGAGAATACAACAACATGAGACCAGAAGAATCAGATGGTGCAAGACCACCGCCAAAGACAGCCTTGGTAGGGGACACGGTATAGAGTGCCTGACGTCTCATGAGAAAAAGAGATGGGCAGATCAAGAACTCTACTAAAAGACCAGAATGATGGTGTGCGAACCTGAAAGGTCCCCTGGGTACATGACCTCTAGACTTGCAGCTGCCCCAGACCTGAAACCAGTACTGAGGTCAACATTGCAGGCAACAAATGGACTGGATTTGGGAACAGAGAAGGAGCATGTGGTGTGTGTACTTTATGGTTTTATACATTTATAGGAGGCTTTCCTACTGGTTTCTTTTTAGAGGGGAGAGGAGAGGGTGGAGATGAAGGGGCAGGTGTTCATCACGAGGGTACTAGAAGTAAAGGATGAGAAGTGTGCTCTCACAGGGTAAGGAGAGCAGATAGAGTTGCAGATTGGTGGGTGTGGATTGTACACTTTCACCTAATCATAATAATTTTAAAAAAAAGAAAAAAATTACTAAGAATTTCAAAATTGCTTTAGCAAATCATTAAACCGGATTCGAGGCCCTGTGATACTTTCACAATCACATATCAGTACAGCTGCCTGGGGTTGGTGGCTGAAGGGAAGGTGAAACAAACAAAAACTCTAGCTAAGTAATAAACATTCTGAGTTAAGGAGTCCCAAGTTCTAGGACTACTACCCATCTGTAAGTCTATCATGCTCTGGTGCTTTCTGTATTTCTATGGTATTGGAAGCTATGCCACCAGTATTTCAAATGCCAGTGGGGTCACCCATGGTGTCTGAGAGCATATGGACTAGGACCAACAGTCTACTTATGAAAAATATCCAATTACAACACTATGAATCACAGAACATTGTTTAAGACTTCAACTATCTTACTTTGGACATACCATCAGGAGGGGCTGATCATTGGAGAAAGACATCATGTTTGGTAAAGAGGAGGGTGTGATGGTTAAAATTGTGTGTCAACTTGGCTGGGCCATGATTCTCAGTGTTTTGGCAGTTGTGTAATGTGAACACTTCACTGTTGAAATCTGATGCATGATCACCCTCATGATGGAATCTGTTGAGTTGTACCAGCGGGGCGGGGCCTGTGGCAGCTCACCACTCCCTCAGCCTTCATTTCTTTGCTCTCTACCGCCTGCTTCCTTCCTGCTCACCTTGCCAAGGTTTGGGGCTTGTTCTGGATTCAGTAGCTGTCTCTTGTCATCCAATGTCTAGTTCTTGGGACTTGATCTAGCAGCTCACCTTCCAGTCTTGGGCTTCATTGGTCTTCACAGCCTGTGAGCCAGAGTCCTGCTACTCAACTTGCCAGTCTTGGGTTCACCAACCCCTGTAGCTCTGTGAATCAGGAGAAACCTCGTGGTCTTGCCTGCCAATTTGGGCATTCTTTTATTTTCACATCATGTGAGTGAGAGCCCTGCTCTCAGACATGCCAACTTTGGGTTCATCAACTTACGTGGCTGCATGAATTGGGAAAGGTGTGTATCCTGATACACAGACTTGGGACATTATAGACACAATAGTAGCATGCATTATTTCCTTGAAAAGTCCATATATACATATATATACATACATACACACACACATATATATATACACACACACACGCACATACACACACACACACGTTTTGGAAACCCTGGTGGCATAGTGAGTTATGTGCTAGGTCTGCTAACTAAAAGGTTAGCAGTTCAAATTCACCAGATGCTCCTTGGAAATTCCATGGGGCACTTCTACTCCGACCTCTAAGGTCACTATAGTAGGACCTGACTTGATGGCAGTGGGTTTGGTTTTGATTTTTTATACATATATGCTTTACTGGTTTTGCCTGTCTGCAGAACCCAGCTTAAGACAGAGAGCCAGCAAAGGTAAAGGAAACCCTCAGTGAGATACAATGGCACAGTGAATGCAACAATGGGCTCAAACGAGCAGTCATGAGGATGGCACAGAATTGGAAAATAGTTTGTTCTATTACACAGGCAGTGCCCGGATTACAAACAAGTTCCATTCCTAAGTCTGTTTTGAAGTCGAATTTGTATGTCAGTCCGAACTGTTTGGTACAGTTCATATCTAACATCAGCTAGCAAAATTTTTGTCTTGTTAGCTTTGTTATTGTTGTTAGATGCTATCAAGTTGGTTCCGATTCATAGTGAACCTTTGTACAACAGAACAAAACACTGCTTGGTTCTGTGCCATGCCCACAATCACTGATATGTTTGAGCCCACTCTTACAGCTACTGTGTCAATCCATCTTGTTGAGGGTCCTCCTCATTTACACTGACACTCCACTTCACCAAGCATCCTGTCCTTCTCCATGGATTGATCCCTCCTGAAAACATGTCTGAAGTATGTAAAATGTAGTCTCACCATCTTTGCTTCTAAGGAGTTTCTGGTTGTACTTCTTCCAAGATAGATTCGCTTGTTCTTTTGGCAGTCCATTGTACATTCAATCTTCTGCTTCAGCACCACAATTTGAAGGCATCAATTCTTCTTCTGTCTTCCTTCTTCTGTCCAGGTTTCACATGCATGTGATGTGATTGGAAATACCATACCTTAGTCTTCAAAGTGACGTCATTGCTTTTCAACACTTTAAGAGGTCTTTGGCAGCAGATTTTCCCAGTGCAATGCATTTTTTGATATTTTAACTTCTGCTTCCGTGGGTGTTGATTGTGAATCTAAGTAAAATGAAATCCTTGAACACCTCAATCTTTTCTCTGTTTATTCTGATGTTGCTTATTGGTCCACTTGTGAGGGTTTTCGTTTTCTTTATACTGAGGTGTAATTCTGTGGTGTTTGATCAGTAAGTGTTTTAAGTCCTTTCTTCACTCTCAGCAAGCAAGGTTGTGTCATTTGCATCACACAGGTTGTTAGTGAGTCTTCCTCCAATCGTGTTGCCCATTCTTATTCATACTGTCCAATTTCTCAGATTATTTGCTCAGCATACAGATTGAATAGATATGATGAAAGAACACAACCTGGATGCACACCTTTCCTAAACCATTCAGTGTCCCCTTGTTCTATTTGAGTAACTCCTTCTTGATCCATATACAGATTCCTCACAAACACAATTCAGTGTTCTGGAATTCCCATTCTCTGCAATCTTGTCCATAATTTGTTATAATCCACACAGTTGAATGTGTTTGCATAGTCAATAAAACACAAATAAACATCTTTCTGATATTCTCTACTTTCTGCCAAGATCCAGTTATCATCAGCAATTATATCCCTGGTTTCACATCCTCTTCTGAATCCAACCTGAGTTTCTGGTAGTTCCCTGTCAATACACTGCTGCAGCTGCTTTTGAAACATCATTAGCAAAATTTTCCTTGTGTGTTGTATAAATGACATTATTTGATAATTTCTGAATTTGGTTGAATCACCTTTCTTGGGAATAGGCATAATTATGGGTCTCTTCCAGTTGGCTGGCCAAGTAGCTGTCTGTTTTAGTTATCTAGTGTTTCTTTAACAGACACACCACAAGTAAGCGGCTTTAAAAAGAGAAATTTTATTTCATCACAGTCCAGTAGGCTAAAAGTCCAAAGTCAGAGTGTCAGATCCAGGGGAAGTCTTTCTCTGCTGGCCCTGGGAAGAGTGTCCTTGTCATCAATCTTTCCCTGGACTTGAAGCTTCTCAGGTGCAGTGACCCTGGCCTTTTCTAAAGAACATATTCAGCTTCTAGCACTGCTTCCTCGTGGTATAAGGACCCCAGATCTCAGCTTACCTCCTGTCGTGGACCGAATTGTGTTCCCCTCAAAATCTATGTGTTGATTTGACTTGGTTAAGAGTTCCAATATGCTGCCCTTCCTCCCATGTGTTGTGAAGCCTCTGTGATATTGATGATGGAGAATGTTTACAGTTGTGTTAGTGAAGCAGGACTGAAGCTCATGGAATATAAGGGAGAGAAGTGAGCAGAGGAAGTTGGGAACCTCATACCACCGAGAGAGGAGCACCGAGAGCGGAGCACGTCCTTTGGACCCGAGATTCCTGTGCCAAGATGCTCTCACTGGATTTGAACTGAGCCTACTGGACTGTGATGATTTTTCATATTGAATGGACTTGTAGCTTATGAATGGACTTGTGGCTTACTGGACCATGACAATAAAAGCTTCTTGTCATGAAACCTTCCACTCGTGATGTTTTCTGTTAGAGCAGTACCACGTGACTGAGACACCTCTCAAGAGGCAAGCTTATATTCCAAGAGGCTGTCCCAAGCCACAACACAATTCCACAAACTAAATCTTTCCCCACCAACTCAGGTGCAGCCCGTTTGCCCTCATTAACATCATCTAAACCCACTGCTGTTGAGTTGGGTCCAACTCATAGCAATCCTATAGGTCAGAGCAGAACTGCCCCATAGAGTTTTTGAGGAGTGCCTGGCAGATTTGAATTGCCAGTCTTTTGGTTAGCAGACATATCACTTAAATGGAATTCCAAGATGGAGGAATATCACACAATACCAGGAATACTGGCCTAGCCAAATTACTACACAGATTTTTGGGGGAACACAATTCAATCATGACGCTGTCCTCCAAATTTTTTGGCACATACAAGAGAGCTCTTCCAGTGCTGTATCCATTTGTTGAAACATATCAATTGATATTCCATCAGTTCCTGGAGCTTTGTTTTTCGCCAGTGCCTTCAATGAAGGTTTGACTCTTTCCTTCAGTACCATCAGTTCTTGACCATATGCTATCTCTGGAAAAGAATGAACATTGACCAATAGTTTTGGTATAATGACTATCTATTCCTTCCATCTTCTTTTGATGCTTCCTGCATTATTTAATTCTTCCCTGTAGAATCCTTCACTATTGCAACTCAAGGCTTGATTTTCCCTTCAGTTCTTTCAGCCTGAGAAGTGCATAGCATGTTCTTCCCTTTTTGTTTTCTATTTCCAGCTCTTTTCACATGTCATTATAATACTTTGCTTCCTCAAACTGCCCTTTGAAATCTTCATCTCTTTTACTTCATCATTTCTTCTTTTTGCTGTAGCATTTCAACATTCAAAAACAAGGTTCAGAGTCTCTTTGGACATCTGATTTGGTCTTTTCTTTCTTTCCTGTCCTTTTAGTGACTTCTTACTTTCTTCATGGATGATGTCCTTGATGTCATTCCACAACTTGTCTGGTCTTCAGTCAATAGTCTTCAACACTTCAAATCTGTTCTTAAGATTGTCTCTAAACTCAGGTAGGATAGACTCACATTGTTCTTTGGCTCTTGTGGACTTGTTCTAATTTTCTCCAGTTTCGGTTTGAATTTGCATATGAGCAATTAATGGTCTATGCTGCTATCAGCACTTGGACTTGTTCCAGTTAGTGATACTGAGATTTTCCATCATCTCTTTCCACAGATGTAGTACATTTGATTCCTGTGTATTCCATCTGGTGAGATTTAAATTGTATACTTGCCGTTTATGCTGATGAAATAAGATATTTGCAATGAAGAAGTCACTCGTCTTGCAAAATTCTTATTGTGCGATCTCCAGGCTTTTTTCTATCATGAAAGTTGTGTTTGCTAACTGATGATCCTTCCTCTTGGTTTCCAGCTTTTGCATTCCAATCACCAGCAACTATCAATGCATCCTGATTGCATGTTCAATCAATTTCAGGCTGCAGAAGCTAGTAAAAGTTTTCAATGTCTTCATCTTTGGCCTTAGTGGTTGGTAAGTAAGTCTGAATAATAGTCACGTTAACTGGTCTTCCTTCTAGGTGTGTGGATATTATCATTTGCAGCATTGTACTTCAGGACAGATCTTGAAATGTTCTTTTTTATGATGAATGCAATCTTCAAGTTTTCATTTCTGGCATAGTAGACCATATGATTGTCCAGTTTGAAATAGTCAATACCAGTCCATTTCAGCTTGCTAATACCTGGCATATTTATGCCTTCCATTCTCTTTTCGATGACTCTATTTTCCCGGCTTCATACTTCCTGCATTCCTTGTTCTGATTATTAATGAATGTTTGCAACTGTTTCTTCTCATTTTGAGTCATGCCACTTCAGCAGGGGAAGATCCTGAAAGTTTGACTCCATCAACATCATTAAGGTCGACTCTATTCTAAGGAGGTAGCTCTTCCCCAGTTGTCTTTTGAGTGCCTTCCAACCAGAAGGACTCATCTTCTGGCACTGTATCAACATTCTGCTTCTATTCATAAGGTTTTGCTGGCTAATTCTTTTCAAAAGTAGACTGACGGGTCCTTCTTCCTAGTCTGTCTTAGCTTGGAGGCTTTGCTGAAAATTTTCTGCTATGGATGACCCTGCTGGTATCTGAATATCAGTGGCATAGCTTCCAGCACCCCAGCAACACACAAGTCTCCACAGTATGACAAACTGACAGACACTTGGGGGAAAATGTTTGCCTTAGTATATAGTACATGATGAACCTTTCTATGCACAGGAAACATTAAATTCTTCTAGATACACTAAAACATCTTCAACATAATAGTAGTCATGATAGGCCTTTCAATGTAGGCCTTAAAGTAGCACCTGTTTTTTATTACAAACCATTGTATGTACCTCAGATTTTTAATGCAATAGGCTTTAGGAGGGTTGGTTTGTAATTATGGGTTATACTGAAGTCAAATTTTGTAACCCAGGGGTTGCTTGTATATGGAGTCATAATGAGTCAGAGGCAACTCAACACAACAACAGGCATGGGAACACAGGCAAAAGTTGGGTGATTCATCTGCGTGTTCTGAGCCTGAACTTCACTTCATCAAATGGAGTGAAAAAAATCCATTCTTACAATAGGAATGTAGTCTTCATGTTATAGGCAGTAGGTCAATAAGGCCTTCTTTGTTCATTAATCCATTTAACAAAATAATTAATATGCCAATACTGTGCAAAGTATGGGATAGAACCCTGTCACCACTACAAAGAAACTGAGTCAGTTTAGGTGTGCTGAGAAGCAGATACCAGTATGGAGTTAGATGTGTGTGAGATTTATTGGGGGAACACCCCTCAAAGATGAAGGGGAAAGGAGCAAAAGTAGGCAGACATAACCTTTGAATGGTAATGTCACTGATACCTTTGAAAGGAGAGAGGGATGGAAGGAGAGTTGAGAAAGAAAAGCCTCAAGCCACTACTAGAAAGTCTCACTTGGGAGACTTGGGAACTGCAGATCAGTGATTACCCTTTAGTGGAGTCCCTTGTTGGGGAGGAGTGGCCAGGTTCTGGTACCCAAGCTGTGCTCAGTCATTGGCCAGAACCAGCCTGGAGAAGACATGGCCTTGATGTGAATGATGGTGTGGATCCAAAAGCTGCAGTAGCTAGAGGTTGTCAGCCTATTGTGCTTCTGAAAGAAAGTCGTCTCTTGAAGAGGTATCTGAAAGACATGGCATGGAGAGGTCCTTTCAACACTGTGTGAAATGCAATTGAACAGAGTTAAGCACAGGGTGCCTTACAATACAAAAGGAGAACATTAATTACCACCTTGGGAGAGGCAAGGGGGTCAGGGGAGACTTCTCAGGGGCTGAAGACATCTAACCTGGCACCTGAAAGGCAAATGGAACGGGCTGCCACAAAGAGACAGAGTGAGGAGGTGTCTGATCTACAGATAACCGTGGGTGCAGAGCATCATAGGAAAGAAGATGGGGACACTGACCAGCTCACAGAAATGCATATGATTCTTCTTGGCTGGGGCATAGAGTTCAAGGTTGGTTATGGCTGAAAATGAGGAAAATCATGAAGTATTTTATGTTCCTAAAAGAAACGGGGAGCCACCAAACAGCTTAAATGAGAGCATGGCAAGATTAGACTTGTGTTCTAAAAGACCACTCAGACTGAATCGTGGAGGGTAAATTGCAAGAGATAGCCTAGAGGAAGGGAGACTAAAGAAGAGACAGTAGTGTAGATAAGAGGTGATGGTGACCTGTGGATAGAAAGAAATGGATAGCTTTAAGAACTATTAAGAAGTTAACCATAACGGAAAAATAAAACAGTTGCCACTGAGCTGACACAAACCTATGGTGACCCCACATGTGGCGGAGTTGGCCTGTGCTCCACAGAGTTGTCAATCACTGGTTTCTTGAAAGTAGATAGCCAAGACTTTCTTCTGAGGCACCTGTGGATAGACTCAAAGGTTCAACCTTTCACTTAACAGCCAAATGCATTACCTGCTTGTACCACTCAAGGATTCTGCCAGAACAGAACTTGGTGATTTATCAGGCTTCAGAACAAGGAAGAGGGAGGAGTTTCCAGCATGTATGCCTGGATGGGCGGGTATAGCAGTTTGAGTGGAGAGCAGAGACAGCAGGTCTGGACAGGAGTTGCAGATTTTAGATTGGGACAGTCTTACTGTGAGGCAACATTGAGACATCCCAGTGGAGAAATCCAGAAACAGTAGAACATAATTCTAATTCAGGCACAGGGCGTGAGCCAACTCTGCTGTTTGACATCTGTCATCCTCTGAGAGGGTTTGATTATATCATTTATAATGCCCTTCCAGCCATCGTGTTCTATAATCTCATCATTTTCCTGTTTTCAATTTATGGTTTCAAAGTTCAGGGTGATCTCCTATGCCACAGCAATAGATAGTACAAAGTTAGCCCAGGCACCTCTTTCTGTCCCATCAGAGCAGATGGTGTCTGCACGTCTGAATGTAATTTTCCATGGCTCATGACCATGATTTTCTTCCCTCTGACTCATTGACTTGGGTAGCCAAGTTATGAATTGAGTTGTGTCCCCTAAAAAGAAAAGTTGAAGTCCTAACTCCTGGTGCTTGTAAAGGTGATCTTGTTTGGAGGTAGGGTCTTTCTTATAAGATATTATCTGTTAGGTTCTCATGAGATCATACCAGAGCAGGGTGGGTCCTAATTCTATCTAGCTGGTATCTACTGTCTCCCATAGAGTCACTATGAGTCAGAATCAACAAGGTGGCATGGGTTTTGATGTCCTTATTTGTTGTTACATGTTGCCAAGTCAGTTCTGATGCAATAACAGAATGAAATGTGGCCCAGTCTTTCACCATTCTCACAGTCATTGTTGCAGTCACTGTGTCAATCTGTCTTGTTGAGAGTTTTCTTTCACACTGACCCTCTACTTTACCTAGCATGATGTCTTTCTCCAGGGACTTGTCCCTCGTAATAACATGTCCAAAGTGAGATAAAGTCTTACTGTCCTTGCTTCTAAGGAACATTCTGGCTCTACTTCTTCCAAGACAGCTTTCTTTGTTCTTCTGGAAGTCCATGGCCTATATTTAGAGCCCTGGTGGCACAGCTGTTAAGCTCTTGGCTGCTAACCAGAAGGTTAGTGGCTCAAAATCACCAGTCACTCCCCTGGAGAACTATACTATTCCATCCTATAGGGTTACTATGAGTCAGAATTGATTTGACTGCAATGAGTGTCTTTATAAAAGAGGAAGACAGGCATAGAGATATACATAGTGGAAAGACACCAGTGAAGATGTATCTGCAACCTGAGGAGTGCTGGCAGCCTATTGTTGCTGAGCTGCTGAAAGAAAACTTCCCAGAAAACATGAAGGAAGAGAATATAGACATCTCAGATGCATATCATACGCCACCCAATATAGATGTCAAAAGAAAGACTCTAAGACATATTACACTCAAGCTTAACAAAATGAAACACAAGCAGCAACTCTTAAAGGCAGCAAGACTCAAGGCAAAGCTAACATTCAGAGGGAAACCCTGTAGGCTCTTGTCAGATTTCTCAGCAGAAACTATGCTGGCACGAGAGACAGTGGCATGACACATTCAAAGTCTTGAAAGAGAAGAACTTCCAACCAAGAATTATATATCCTGCAAAACTATCTTTCAAATACAAAAATGAAATTAAGACATTCCCAGATAAACAGAAACTCAGAGACTTAGTAAAAACCAAACCCAAACTACAAGAAATACTGAAAGGAGCTCTTGGCTTTGGCTTAGAAGAACAAAACCACTGACTTTATATATTAGAACGGCACACTACTCAATACTCTACTCATTTAGGGAAGGCCCCAAAGTGATTCACAACTTTGATATGGAAAGAAGCAATCCAGTGATCATCATGAAAACTATGGTGTCATTATAATAAAAAGAGGGATGTACTACAGTTGTTATAGTCCTTCCAGATGGACAGGAAGATGATAAGACTGGTAGTAATTAAAATTGAGTTTATAAATAGTTTACTAAGGGGGTTCATAGAGGCAGCTGTAAGCACAACAAAGATGTATCACACCATTTCAAGAAATCTAGCACACGAGTCTCAACAACTATAAACCAGCTCTCAAAAAGGTGAGAAATCAACTCACAAAAAAGAATGTCCCAGAACAGACTAATAAGAACAACAGAGAAAACATCAACATAAAAATAAACACATCACAATGGCAGCACTGAACACATACCTATCAGTAATTACATTGAATGTGAATGGACTGAATGCTCCAGTAAAGAGACACCAAGTGTCATCTTGGATCACAAGACATGACCCATCCATATGTTGTCTACAAGAAACTCACTTGAGACCTAAAGACAGGAACAAACTGAAAATTAAAGGATAGAAGAATATACATCAAGCTAACAATGAACAAAGAAGAGCAGGGGTGGCAATTCTAATCTCAGACAAAATCAATTTTAATGTCAAATCCATCATTGTGGACAAAGATGGACACTATTTATTGCTGAAAGGTTCAGTACACAAGCAAGACTTAACTATATTAAATACTTATGCACCTAATGTCAGAGCACCTAAATATGTCGAAGAAACACTGACTACGCTCAAAAGAGAGTTAGATGACTCCACAATAATAGTGGGAGACTTTAACACTCCGCTGTCATCACTAGACAGATCATCTAGAAAAAAGCTCAGTAAAGATACAGAAAACCTCACTGACACAATTAACCAACTAAACCTCATTGATATATACAGAACTTTCCACCCATCGGCAGACAACTGCACCTTCTTCTCCAGTGCACATGGAACATTCTGCAGAATTGACCACGTGATAGGCCATAATGCAATGCTCAACAAAATCCATACCATTGAATTACTGCAAAGCATCTTCCCAGATCATAAAGCCATAAAAGTTGAAATCAATAGCAGAAAAAACAGAGATAGAAAGTGGAACTCTTGGAAACTGAACACAACATCTTGCTCAAAAAAACATGGGTTATAGAGGAAATCAAGGATGAATTAAAGAAATTCATGGATTCCAATGAGAATGAAAACACCTCCTACCAGAACCTATGGGATACAGCCAAAGCAGTGCTCAGAGGTCTGTTTATCTCCATAAATGCACACATCTGAAAGGAAGAAAGAAACCAAATCAAGGAACTAACTCTACGGCTTGGACAAGTAGAAAGAGAACAACAGAGGAACCCCTCGGGCACCAGAAGAAATGAGATCATAAAGATTAGAGCAGTGCTAAATGAATTAGAGAATAGAAAAACAATTGAAAAAATTGAAAAGACCAAAAGTTGGTTTTTTGAAAAGATCAACAAAATTGTCAAACCACTGGCTAAACTTACTAAAGAAAAGTAGGAAAGGAAACAAATAACCCAAATTAGAAATGAGAGGGGAGTTGTCACCACAGATGCAACAGAAATCAAAAATATCATAACAGAATACTATGAAAGACTGTACTCTAACAAATTTGAAAACCTAGGGGAAATGGACCAATTCCTTGACTCATACCACCTACCCAAATTATCACAACATGAAGCAGAACAACTTAATAAACCCATCACAAAGGAAGAGATTGAAAAGGTCATCAAAACACTGCCCACCAAAAAAAGTCCGGGCCCGGATGGCTTCACGGTAGAATTCTACCAAGCACTTAGAGAAGAGTTATCCCCAATACTACTGAGACGATTTCACAGTATAGAAAGGGATGGAATACTCCCAGACTCATTCTATGAAGCCAGCATAACCCTGATACCTAAGCCAGGGAAAGATCCAACAAAGACAGAGAACTACAGACCGATATCACTCATGAACCTAGATGCAAAAATCTTCAACAAAATTCTTGCCAACAGAATACAACAACATATCAAGAAAATAATCCATCATGACCAAGTGGGATTCATACCAGGGATGCAAGGCTGGTTCAACATCAGGAAAACAATTAATGTGATTAACCACATAAATAACACAAAAGACAACGATCACCTGATTTTGTCCATTGATGCCGAAAAGGCATTTGATAAAGTCCAACACCCACTCATACTAAAAACTCTTAGCAAAATGGGCATAGACGGCAAATTCCTCAACACGATAAGGGCCATTTATACAAAGCCAATTGCCCACATCATCCTGAATGGAGAGAGATTGAAAGACTTTCCCTTGAGATCAGGAACTAGACAAGGATGCCCACTCACACCTCTCCTATTCAACATTGTGCTAGAAGTTCTAGCCAGAGCAATTCGACAAGATGAAGAAATAAAGGGCATCTGCATCAGCAAAGAGGAAGTTAAAATCTCCCTGTTCGCAGATGATATGATTGTATATGCAGAGAACCCCAAGGAATCTATAAGTAAGCTACTCAAACTCATAGAAGAGTTCAGCAAAGTCTCAGGATACAAGATAAACATAATTAAATCTGTAGGATTCCTTTATACCAACAATGAGACTGTTAAGGAGGAAATTATCAAATCAATACCATTTATGATAGCCCCTAAGAAGATAAAGTACCTAGGAATTAATCTAACCAGAGAAACAACAGACCTTTACAAAGAGAACTACAAGCCCTTACTACAAGAAACTAAGAGAGACTTAGATAAATGGAGAAACCTACCCTGCTCAAGGATAGGAAGACTTAACATTGTGAAAATGTCTATTTTACCCAAAGCAATTTATTTATGTAATGCAATCCCAATACAAGTTCCAGCATCATTTTTTAATGAGATGGAGAAACAAATCACCAATTTTGTTTGGAAAGGGAAGAAGCCCTGGATAAGTAAGGTACTACTAAAGAAGAAGAACACACTGGGAGGCCTCTCATTACCCGACCTTAGAACATACTACATTGCCACAGTGGTCAAAACAGCCTGGTACTGGTACAAGAACAGACAGATCGATCAATGGAACAGAATTGAGACCAGATGACACCATCTGCCTATGATCAGTTGATATTCGACAAAGGCCCTAAGACATTAAACTGGGGTAAAAACAGTATCTTCAACAAATGGTGCTGGCAAAATTGGTTATCCATCTGCAATAAACTGAATCAAGATCCATATCTTACACCTTATACAAAAACCAACTCCAACTGGATAAAAGACCTAAATATCAAACCTAAAACAATAAAGCTCATCCAAGAAAAGGTAGGAACAACAATGGAAGTTTTAACACACAATGAGAACAGACTCCAAAATCTGTCAAAGAAACCTCAATCAACAGAAGAGAAAATAGATAAATAGGAACTATTAAGAATCAAACACTTTTGTTCATCCAAAGTCTTTATTAATAGAATTAAAAGAACACCCACATAATGGGAAAAAATATTTGGCAACTCTATGTCAGACCGATGCCTGATCTCCATAATCTATAAGATACTACAAAATATCAGTAAGAAGAAGATAAACCATCCAATTAAGCGATGGGCAAAGGAGATGGACAGACACTTCACTAAAGAGGAGATCCAGGCAGCCAAAAAACACATGCGGACATGTTCACGATCTTTAGTTATTAAAGAAATTCAAATCAAGACAACAATGAGATACCATCTCACCCCAACAAGATTGGCCATGATCCAGAAAACACAAAACAACAAATGCTGGAGAGGCTGTGGAGAAAGTGGAACCCTCCTACACTGTTGGTGGGGTTGCAAAATGGTCCAGCCTCTTTGGAAGACAATCTGACGCTTCCTTAAAAAAAAATGGATATCCATATACCATTTGACCCAGTAATTCTACTACTTGGAATATATCCTACAGAATCAAGGCCTTTCACAGCAACAGACACATGCACCAGAATGTTTATTGCAGCACAGTCCATGATAGCAAAAAGATGGAATCAACCCAGATGCCCAACAATAGAATGGATAGGTAAACTATGGTACGTATACTCAATGGAGCACTACGCAATGATAAAGAATAACGATGATTCCAGGAAACATCTCCTAACCTGGTTTCAACTGGAAGACATTATGTTGAGTGAAAGTAGTCAGCGACAAAAGGACAAATACTGTATGAGACCTCCACGATAAGATCTCAAAAACAGACTTGTGTATAGGAGAAAAGA
Organism: Heterohyrax brucei; assembly: GCA_028571685.1. Taxonomy (NCBI): domain Eukaryota; kingdom Metazoa; phylum Chordata; class Mammalia; order Hyracoidea; family Procaviidae; genus Heterohyrax; species Heterohyrax brucei. Next base: position 41,461,379 of record CM053157.1, on the reverse strand, counting down.
CTCTTTGACAGCTGCAAGGGAGGGGAGGGAGGGAGGAGGAGGGAGGAGGGTTTAGTTTAGATAGTTACTAGAAATCTAGTTGGGAGAAAGTGGTAATAGCACACATTAGAAACAAGAACAACATTAAGTGGACTTCAGCATAACTTGAGTACTCCTTCCATCTTAACTCATTACTGCAAGGATAGAGTAGCTGGGGCGGGGGGCGGGGGACCATGCTCTTAGGCGAATTCCAGGTCAATTGGCACAACTAGCATTTTGCTAAGAGAGCTCTCTGCACCCCACATTGGTGAGTGGCCTCTAGGATCTTAAAAGCTGCCAAACTGCCATCCAAGGACACAGCAAATGGTCCCAACTCAGCAGGGACGGATGCTCACCGAAGACCCAAACGGCATGTGGTAAAGACAACCGAGAAGACAGACAGACCCACAAGAATGGGTGCCTACATCGACTTGGGACCGGAAGAACCGGATGGTGCCTGGCCACCACCAGCAATAGCCACGATGGAGCTCACAGAGAGGAGTTTCACTGGCAACACAAGAATAAAAAGGAGTGCATCCTGAGATCTCCACTAAAAGACCTCAATTGATGGTCCAGCAGTTTTGGGGTTCCTCTGAGAGCATGCCCCCGGCCCTGATGCTGCCCTTTCCCATAAATTATAACAAAGGTCCACTCTTTGGACAGGAATGGATTGGACTTGGCAAAGCAGAGTGACCATATATTGGAAGCACTTTAGGGTTCTATACATCTATAGGATATCATCTTGCTGACCTCTAGCTGGAGGAAGGGGAGTGGATGGAGAGGAGGGGAAAGGAGAGTGTTGGGAGGATGAGACATGTATGGAGCAGAGAGGAACAGTGTGCAGTCCCCGGACAAGGAGAGCAGTGGAAGCTGCATATAGGTGGACATGTAAATTTATACATGAATGTATATTTTCACTCAGTCATGTTAAATAAAAATTAAAAAAAAAAGAATTATCCCCGAAAACCTAGAAAAATTTGTATTATAAAACAGCATCTAGTGTGGGCTTAGAGTTTCAGTTTCTTGCAGGATAACTCTTTTTGCCATTCAGAATCTTGGGTGGAAGAAAGCTTTTTTGTTCTGAGTTTCTCTTTCAAAAAGAACGTTTGTCTCATTCATCTAGTGCTGCTTTAACAGAAATAGCACAACTGGATGGCTTTGAAAATAGAAATTTTATTTTGCACGGTCCAGTAGGCTAAAAATCCAAATTCAGGACATCAGCTCCAGGGGAAGGCTTTCTCTGTTGGCTCCAGAGGAAGGTCCCAGTCGTCAGTTTTCCTTCTGAGGCACAGGGATCTTGGATCATCACAAAAGGATGTGCTCTGCTCCTGTCATCGCTTCTTGGTGGTATGAGGTCCCTGTAGACTCCAAAGATGCATGCTAGTGTCTTTCTTTTATATCTCAAGACATCGTCTCAAGGCACAATACAATCTTACACATCGAGTCCTGCCCCAACACAACTACCACCCACCCTCCCTCATTAACATCAGAGAAGCATAGTTTACAACATGGAAGAACATCAGACAATATCAGGAATCATGGCCTAGCCAAATTGCTACACATTTTGGGGGGGAGACAATTCAATTCATGACATCCCACCCTTTGTCACCACAAATATCACATCCTTGCAACATGCAAAACATACTCACGCCATCATGGCAAATGTCTTAAGTCCAAGTCCAAAATCCAGAAATTACTCTTCAACTGTGAAATCTAGAGTACGTTATGTTTCCATAATACAATGGCAGAATAGGCAAGTACAATCTAGACATTTCCATTACAAATGTGAGAAATTGCAAGGAAAGAAAGGATAATAGGCAACAAACAAGTAAGCAGAATATGTTACATTAGCCCTCAAAGCTCTAAAATAATACTCCATTGTCCATGACATTTTACAAAATGACACAGTCCTCTAGACTCTAGGTATTGGTCATACTCTCCAGATTCTAAGTTGAGACCCCTTGGCCCTGTGCTACAGCCTTGCCTTCCATGCCCACTGGCAGACACACCACCAACTTTTCCTTTCCCATTTGGCATCTGAATTTGTCCTTATTAAATAAAAGATAACATCTGGGTGTCACGGTCACTAGCAGCCGTGAAGATTACCCTCCTACAGAAACCAATTACCATCAAGTTGATTCTGATTCGTGGTGACCCTATGTATGTCAGAGTAGAACTGCACTCCCTATGATTTTCAATGGCTGATGTTTTAGAAGTAGATCAGGGGTGGAGTCCAGATGGTGGACTAAACACACATTTCCCTAAATCTCTCTGGAAACCAAGACCCGAATTGATAACTAAAACAGCATAGGGCTGTTAATTTGGACTTCATACTACTGAACAGAAAATTTCCCCTCTTTTGCTGACCCCAGCTCTCAGTCAGTGCTGGCTTTCACAGATTGAGGGTAACTTGCCATTTTAACTTTTTTTCTCTGTTTTGGCCAGCGGGCAGAGCTGAGACTTGCCTGGCAGCTGGTCTTGGGGGCACCGCTGCTGTTGAAGTCCAGTTAATACTGATCTTCTTTCTAATGTGTGCTGTCACATATTTCATCCAACCAAGCAGATACTCTTAAAGGCAGCAAGACTCAAACCAAAGCTAATATGCAGAGGGAAACCCTGTAGACTTTCATCGGATTTCTCAGCAGATACAATGCTGGCATGGAGACAGTGGCATGATATATTCAAAGCCTTGAGGGAGAAGAATTTCCAACCAAGAATTATATATCCTGCAAAATTATCTTTCAAATATGAAAATGAAATTAAGACATTCACAGATAAACAGAAACTCAGAGACTTTGTAAAAACCAAAGCTACAAGAAATACTGAAAGAAACTCTTGGCTTAGAACAAAACCACTAACTTTGTATTTTAGAAGCAAATACAGGCCACATCACCCAGAAATCGACTCAGCTGGGGAGGGTCCAAATTCAATCAAAGTTTTAATAGTGAAAGAAATGACTCAGTGATCATGTCATGAAAACTATGATGTCATTGCATTAAAAAGAGGGATGTATTACAGTTGTTATAGTCCTTCCAGATGGAGAGGAAGTTAATAAGACTGGTAGTAATTAACATTGGGTTCATACATAGTTTATTAAGTGGGATCATAGGGGAAGCTGTAAAGCACAATAAAGATACAAATGTTAAATCAAGAAACATAATACAGGAGTCTCAATAACCACAAAACCAATCCTGAAAAAGGCAAAAAATCAACTCACAAAGAGGAACGTTCCAGAACAGCTTAATAAAAACAACAGAGAAAACATCAACACAAAAATAAATATATCACAATGACAGCACTGAACACATACCTATCAATAATTACACTGAATGTGAATGGGCTGAATGTCCCAGTACAGAGACAACGAATGACATCCTGGATCAAAAGACAGTACCCATTCATATGTTGCCTACAAGAAACTCACCTCAGACTTAAAGATATGAACAAACTGAAAACTAAAAGATGGAAGAATATATATCAAGCTAACAATACACAAAGGAGAGCAGGTGTGGCAATTCTAATCTCAGATAAAACACATTTTAATGTAAAATCTACCATCATGGACAAGAGTAGACACTATTTATCGCCAAAAGGTTCAATACACAAGCAGGACTTAACAATATTAAATATTTATGCACCTAATATTACAGCACCTAAATACATCAGAAAACACTGACTACACTCAAAAATGAGACAGATCACTTCACAATAATAGTGGGAGACTTCAACACTCCACTCTCAATATTTAACAGATGGTCTAGAAAAAAAGCTCAATAAAGACACAAAAGACCTTATTGCCACAATTAACCAGCTAGACCTCATCGACATATACAGAACTTTCTGTCCATCAGCGGACAACTACACCTTCTTCTCCAACGATAAAGAACAACGATGATTTTAGGAAACATCTCATAACCTGGTTTCACTTGGAGGACATTATGCTGAGTGAAAGTGGTCAGTGACAAAAGGACAAATATTGTATGAGACCCCTAAGATAAGAACTTAAAAACAGACTCATGCATAGAAGAAAAGACTCTGATGGCTGCAAGAATGGGGAGGGCAGAAGGGTGAAGGTGGAAGGAATTTGATTAGATAGTTTATAGAAATTTTGTTGGGTGAAATCTGTGACAGCACTCATTAGAGAGAAGATCAATATTAACTGGAATTCAGCATAACATGATTACTTCTCCCATCTTAACCCAATATTGAAAGAACAGAGCAGCTGGGAGGGGGCCGGGGACCACACTCTCAGGGGAAATCGAGACCAACTGGCACAACTAGCATTTTGCTAAGAGAGCCTTCTGCACCCCACATTGGTGACTGGCATCTGGGATCTTAAAAGCTGCCAAGCTGCCATCTGAGGGTACAGCAAATGGTCCCAACTGAACAGGAACAGATGATCACCAAGGGCCAAAATGAAATGGGGTAAAGAGAAACCAGAAGACACAGAGACCCACCTGAATGGGTGACTACATCAACTTGTGACCAGAAGAACCAGATGGTGCCCGGCCACTACCAGTGATAGCCGTAACAGAGCTCGCAAAGTTGTGTCTAACTGGCAACACAAAAATAAAAAGTGGTGCACCCTGAGATCTCCACTAAAAGACCACAACTGATGGTCCAGGGGCTTCGGGGTTCCCCTGGGAGCATGACCCCTGGCCCTGATGCTGCCCCTATCCATAATCATAAGGTAGGTCAACTCTCGGGCAGGAATGGATTGGACTTGGCGACACAGAGTGACGATATCATGGATACACTGTATGGTTCTGTGCATCTGTAAGATGTCCTGTACACCTCTTACTGGAGGCAGGTGAGTGGGTGGAGAAGAGAGCATAGGAGATTGTTGGGAGTATGGAGCGGAGAGGAAGAATGTGCTGTCACCGGGCAGCAAGAGCAGTGGAGCTGCGTATAGGTAGACATGCAATTTATATGGGAATACACATTTTCACTCAATCTTAATTTAAAAAAAAGATGTAGATCTCAGGCCTTTCTTCTGAGGCACCTCTGAGTGGACTCAAACCATGAATATTTTGGTGAACAAACAGCTGACGGCCTTCTGTTGCTATCCTAGCCTGCAAAACCTGTTGCCATCCAGTTGATTCCTACTTATGGTGACCCCGTGTATCATCTCGGATGGCATTTATTCTCTATGTGTCAAAGTCTGTATTAAAAGTTTTCTATGCATTATTTCACTAGATTTTCATTACAATTTTGTAGAGTAGCAACAGTACCATCCCTCACACTTTACAGACTCTAAACGTGTATGGCCAAGAGATTAAATACCTTCACTGTGTGTCTATGGCTAGTACATATGTAGGCTAGGATTGAATTCAGGTCATTCAGATTTCAAACTCTACCTACTTTTTGTAAAGAAACAATGAAACCAAAATGACAGACACACAAAAAAAAGAATGAAAAACACTGAGTCTATTCTGACAAAAATTTTCTTGGCACTCATAACAATGTTGTAAGAACACAACACTCTGGTTCATTTCCTTCGTTTCTTCCCCATTCTGCTCCCCATCTCCTTCTGGCACAGAGATGTATTAGCATTTTGGGGAGCTTTTCTTGGCTGGCCACTAGCTGTACTCCATTCCCACTCAGGAACTTATTTTTCTGACCCAGAACTCAAGCTGCTGAAGCACTTGATCTTGGATTCTCTGGACCATAAATCAAATGACTCATCACTAGAACTATCACAAGATAACGAATAGCAATAACACTTGATCATCTACCAGCCATCTCCCACCCCTTTTCCTCAAGGCCCCGTAGCCCAAGAGGAAACCATGATTCAGTGTCCCCCAGGTGAGCTAGGTCTTCTACATGCCCTCACAAACGAAGTACACAAACGAAGAGGATAGAACAATTTTGGGGTCTCAGAGAACACACTGTCAGAAATACCCTGAAGTTAGATTCCACCACTCCTCTGCTCTGGCTAGGAGGGGGAAGGGTAGCCTTTATACTATACTAGTCTGGAGCTTCTGCTACTTGTCCTTCAGTTTGCTGTACTGTAGTGCCTTACATGTTGCTGTGATGATGAACGCTATGCCATCAGTATTTCAAATACCAGCAGGGTCACCTGTGGTGGACAGCTGTCCCAAAGCTTCCAAACTAAGACAGACTAGAAAGAGAAGTCTGGCGATCCACTTCTTTAAATTAGCCAATGAGAATGCTATAGATCATAACTGAATATTGTCCAATATAATGCCGGAAGATGAGCCCCCTAGATTGGTAGGCACTACAGTAGCTGTCAACATTGGACCCAAACTCACTGATTATCACAGAGATGACATGAGACCAGGTAACTTTTCTTTCTATTGTATATGGGGTCACCATGAGTCAAAGCCAATTTAACAGTAACTAGTAACAGTCTGGAGCCCAATCAGAACAAGGGAAAGCCCCTGTCCACGAAATTTCAGAGGGGAGAGAAAAGACCTAAAGAGAGATCATGACAGCTAACGAGTATATGTGCCAAAGTATTCACCACTTGGCTGGAATGACATGGGGACAATCATGGGTTTTTCCAGGTAGCCTCTATCATCCCCACAGCCATTCTTGCCTTCTCTTCTCATGGCTGCCCAGTCTTCGCCTCCCAGTAATTCTCCTCTTTACTGGACTTATTTTCCTCTCCAAAGATTTATCCCTCCACTCCCTGATGTCCCTGTGTCTGAATCCAAAAGAAAGATCCTTGGATAAGACATTTTTCATCACCTTATCAACACAGCACCACACTATACACATTCACCTGACAACAGACAGTGGTGGACACTGGTATTTGTCATTTAGGAGAAGACAACAGCTTTTTCAAAGGTTTTTTCTTTAATACTAAACTTTATAGCCTAGGGACAGTTACCCTGTGAGCTTCTTTATTCATGAATCCTCACTCTTTTCCCCAGGATTGATGGGTTACACCTTCCCATTCCAGACCTTTCTTATATATATTTACAGTAGTCTCTGAAGTACATCCTTAATCAAAGGGGCCATGACTCACTGACACATCCTTTAATATTACTGAGTAAATCATTAAAATGTTAATAGCTTCTGTCCGGACATATTGATCTTGATGTCAACTACTCCTGGAATAATAAATACAGTAGATTTTTAAATTTCATCTTTCAATCATGCTGAGTGATAAGCGGCCCAAGGAGTGTCTGAGGGGAAATAAGTTACCTCGGAATCCTCCAATTGAACTAGAATCCAATAAAGAGACCTATGTCGAGCTCTGTGATAAAAAACCCTAGCATAGACAGAGTTAAGCTCCAAAGATGATAAAACTCATTGCCACTAAGTCAATTCTGAGCTAATAGAGTAGGAAGTAACAGACAAAACTCACATGCTGTGTTTCTTCTCCCACCACAGGACGTTTCTAAATAAATCAGTCAACAACTGTGATGTTGAATCAGCCTCCTGCAAAATATCTCCTGACTCTCCAAGTGTTCTTAGCACTTATGGTATCAGACACTTAAGACTGGGAGGAACCAACACTTGAGGAAACATTTTTACTTTTCCAAGAGATTGGCTTCCGCTGATGCTCTCTCCCCACTTCCCCCTTGCTTGCCAGCTTCAGTCACACTGAGCTTTCTGATCCTGTACACACTAAACTCAATCCTTATCAGCCTTGCTCTTGTTATTTCTTCTGCCTGGAAGCTTCTTCTAGCCTTAGGTGTTCACATGTCCTTGAAAGCCTAGCTCTTTCCTGCCGTCATGCTATCAACCCACCTGCTGCTCCTGAAGAGACTCCCTGGACTTCTCCTCCTAAAAGAGCCACTAATACCACTATCACAATCATCACCATGGTCACCATGACTTTCACCACCACTGTGCTCACCATTTGTATCGCTGCTACCACCACCGTGCCCACCACCACCATCACTACCACCACCACGACCACCATCACTACCACCACCACAATCACCACTGCCGCCAAGACCATCGTGTCCACCACCACCACCATTAATTGCCTGTCACCAGCATCACTACTATGCCCACCACTCCACCATCATGCCCACCATCACCGCCGTCACCACCACTACCATTGCCACCACTATCACCACCGCCACCACTACCACCACTGCTGCCACCATCACCACCACTACCACCACCGTTACCATCATTATCACCACGACTGGCACCACCAACACCAACCATCACTACTATTGCCACATAATCACCATTGCCACCAAGACCATCACCACCACCGCCATACTCACCATCATCACCAGTAGCACCACCCCAAAAGCCCTCCCTAACATGAGCCTCTTGATTTTTAGATCATCCATCCTGGTGAGAAGCTCCTATAAAGATCAAACCTTAGAAAATCCATTAGGCAGTTCTGTTTTGTTACATAAGCTTGCTGTGAGTTGGCAATCAACTCAATAGCACCTAATAACAACAATAATCCCTCTCTGAAATAATCTTAATGTCCTAGTGCTACTATAACAAAAATACCATAGGTAGGTGGCTTTAAAGAACAGAAATATATTTTCTCATAGTGCAGGTGGCTAGAAGTTCAAACTCAGGATGAAGCTTTAGCTGGGGTCCTTCTTTGTCTATTTTAGTTTCTAAGAGCTGCCAGCAATCTTTGCATTTCTAACCTTGCAGATGCATCTCTCTCCATCATCTGTCTTCCTCATTGCCCCATAGGTATCTCTGTGTCCACTCTGCTCTTTTTATAATTCAGAAGAGATCAGGTTTAGGATCTGCATTACTCTGGTATGACCTTATTAACATAGCAAAAGAAAATCTCTGTTTCCAAACAGGACACCATTCATAGCTACAAGAGTCAAGATTTCAATGTAGATTTCAGCATGGGGCACAGTTAAGTACATAAATCACCCTTGCTGTTTTTAACTTGTTTATTATCTGTCTGCTCCAAGATGGTTGAGTAGGGGCCATTCTAGTCTTACTCCTCACTGCAGCTCCAGCAATGAGGGCTATGTCAGACACTCAGTAGGCTCTCAGTAAATATTGATTGAATACATAAAGGAAAAGCCCCCTAAAACAAGGAAGGAATTCCAAGAATCCCAGAAGGATTTAACTTGAAAGGATCTCACTAAGAAAGGTGGAGAGAAGCAAAGAGGGCTGCCCTGGAAAAATCCCTAGGAAATGTTTCCTAGCAGAGGATGGGGAGGCAGAGGGATTTAGCTGGGATGCAGATCTAAAGCTTCAATTACTACTTGGAGAGCAATTCAAGGGGGAAAGTCTTTGACATGGCTTTGTAACTCATAGCCTGAATGCCACAGCTTAAGAACACAGTTCAAGCTATAAGTCAGTGTTTCCAGAACAAATACCTACAACCAGAGGTGGCAGGAGCGACGGACACACACCACATCACTCTCTCAGGCCAAGGCCAAGTCCTGTTAGGAACATTATTATCATTCCTGACGATCCGCCATCCCAGCCCTGGCCTCTCTGATACCCTATCAATGGGCCCATTCAAAGGGAGCCCAGCTTTGCATATTATTTTTAATAAACATTCATAGCACAAGCCATAATGGCTCTTTCAAGGCTGCTGCTTTGAATGCATATTAACAACAGAGTGCCTTTGTGTACTACATGTAAAAATACACTGGCCGCCCTGTTGATATGTAGCATATATATTTATAAATATTTATCACCAAGTCACGGCTGACATTTTCAAAATGCTGCATTTGAACTAGACCTCGTTTTTTCTGTTTCTCAAGCTGAGAGGCCAGACGAGGTTAATTAATCCAATTTTGCCTAATAATGTGTGGCATAATGATCCCCATGCCTGGGTTTATTTGTCAAGGGGGAGGGGGCTCCTAAGGAAGGCCCCTGTGACTCAGAAAGGCAGGGATTCCAACTCCAGGCTTGATCTCCAGCCAGCCTGGAAGATGGAGACGTGCTCACAGCACCTTCTGGGAAGCAAGAACTAGAAGAAGCAAGCTGTACTGTGAAACCCAGGGTTTGGGTCTTCGGTTGTCCTCAGGGTAGGAGATAAAACAAAGCCTGGATTCCCCTCTCCAATCCACCCCTTTTCTCTGGGTGATACAAATAGTTTTCTCTCAGCTGCTAATCTAAAGACTCATAGTTCATTTTAAATCCACCCAATGGCACCACAGGAGAAATATCTGGCAATGTGCTTCCAAGAACATTACAGCAAAGAAAACCCTGTAGAGCAGAGCTACTCTCTAACACACGTTGTCATGAGCCTGAATCAACTAGATGGCAACAGGTTTGTTTTTTGTGAGTTGCTGCTTAAGTTCCTAGGAAATTTTCTGATTACTCAGAAATGACGTTCTAAACACACTCTGGCAAACTACATTGAAACTCAAGTTGCTTTTACTACTGCTGTCCATGTGAGAACACTTGCCCCAGTGTTTAGGACTAATGTTGTTGTTAGCTGCTGCTGAGTTGGCCTCCAACTCATGGTGACCCAGTGTACAATTGTGCCATTCCTATGATCTGTTGTGGATCTGACAGTTGTGATCCGTAAGGTTTTCATTGGCTGATATTCAGAAATAGATCACCAGGTCTTTCTTCCTAGTCTGCCTTCGTCTGGAAGCTCTGCTACAAACTGTTCAGCATCATAGCATCACGAGCCTCCACTGACAAACAGGTGCATTGGCCAGGAATCTAACTGGGATCTCCTGCACAGAAGGTATGAATTCTATCATCAGTCTAACATGGCTGGACAAAGTGAACATTGGATATGATTAGGACTGGCCAGCAGAAATGCCTGATCTTACTTGATTTTATCAATTGATGCAGAAAAGGGATTTGTCAAAGCCTAACACTCATTCATGTCAAAAAAATTCTCTGAAAAATAGGGATAGAAAGAAAAATCCCCAATATAATAAGGGTCATCTATGCAAAGCCAACAGCCAACATCGTCCTAAATGGAAAGAGTCTGAAAGCATTCCTTGAGAATGGGAACCAGAGAAGAATGCCCTGTGCCTGTCTTAAAGGCTAACAAGCTGTCAGATGAGTTACCCCAAATGATCACAACCCATCTGGAACAGATGATCACCAAGAACAACAAAGATATGAGGAAACAATGCCGAGGAGACAGAAGAACCCACGTGACTGGGACAGTGTATCAGTGTGAGACCAGAAGAACCAGATGGTACCCAGCCACCCCCAAAGACAGACGTGATGAGGGACAAAATGTGGAGTCCCTGAGGTAACACGAGAAAAAGAGGTGTGCAGCCCCAGAACTCTACTAAAAGACCTGAACTGATGGTCTGACAGCCCAGGAGATCCCCTGGGAACACGATACCTAGATCTGCTGCTGTTCCTGACTGGAAACGAGTAATGAGACCAACTCTTCAGACAAGAACGGACTGGACTCGGGGACACAGTGTGACCCTATGGTGTGCATACTTTATGGTTCTATGCATACATAGCAGGCTGTCCTACTGGTCTTTCTAGATGGGAGAGAAGAGGGTGAAGAGGAAGGCACAGACGTCTGTTGAGAGGATGACAGAAATATAAGGTGAAAAAGAGGAGTGTGCTGTCACCAGGTGGGGAGAGCAGAAGCAACTGCAGATAGGTGGGCATAAAAAACTGATTTGGATTACATACTTTCACTTAATCACAATTAAAAAAAAAAAAAAAAAAGAATGCCCTTTGTCACCACTTCTATTCACCTATGCTGGAGGTTCTAGTTAGAGCATTCAGGTTAGAAAAAGAAATAAAGGGTATTCAAATTTGTAAGGAAGCAGCAAAAGGGTCTCTATTTGCAGATGATATAATCTTATACACAGAAAACCCTAAAAAGTACACACATACACAAACACAAAAGAACACTCTTGAAACTGAAAGTTTAGTAAATTATCAGGATGCAAGACAAACATACAAAAATCAGTTGGATTCTTTACACTAACAAAGAGAAAATCACTGAATGAATGGCATCTATAGTAGCCTCCAAGAATATAAAATACTTAGGAATAACACTAACTGGAGATGTAGAAGACCTAAACAAGAAAAATTACAAGACTCTACCGCAAAAACCAGAAGAGACCTACGTAAGTGGAGAAACCTACCTTGCTCATGGATAAGAAGACTCAACATTCTGAAAATGTTCTGAAACTCTACCCAAAGAAATGTATAGACACAATACAATCCCAATCCAAATTCCAATGGTGCTTTTTAATGAAATGGAGAAGCAAATTATCAATTTCATATGGAAAGGGAAAAAACCCGAGATAAGTAAAGCATTACTGAAGAAGAACAAAGTGTGAATCCTCATACCGCCTGACTTTAGAACCTATTACACTGCTACGATTGTTAAAACAGCCTGGTGCAACAATAGGCACGTAGACCAACGGAGCAGAATTTAGAAGCCAGACATATCCAGACAAACAATCCACACAACAAGCAGCTAATATTGGATAACAGCCCAAAGTCCATAAATTGAGGAAAAAATAGTCTCTTTAATAAATGACATTGGCATAGCAGATATCCACCTGGAACAAAATCAGGCAAGACCCATACCTCACATCATCCACAAAATATAACTCAAAATGTATCAAAGACCTAAATATCCAATCTAAAGCAATAAAGAACATAGAAGGGGATCTCTAATGCAATGCATAAAAAGATTACAAAACATTAATAACAATGCACAAATACCATAAAACATAATGAGAACTCCTAGAAATCACTCATGCTCCTTCACAGACTTCAGTAAAAGAGTAAAAAGACAACCCACAGGCTGGGGAAAAATTGGCTATGACAGGTCTGATCAGTGTCTAATCTCTGCAAAATCTCAACAACGAAAAGACAAATGACCCAATTAAAAAATTGGTAAAGGATGTGAACAGACACTTCACCACAGAAGACATTCAGGCAGCTAACAGACACACAAGAAAATGCTCATAATAATTAGCAGTTAGAGAAATGCAAATTAAAACTACGATGAAATACCACCTCACCCCAACAAGGCTGGCTTAATTCCCAAACACAAAATAATAAATGTTGGAGAGGCTGTGGGGAGACTGGAACGCTTACATACTGTAGTGGGAATGTAAGAGGGTACAATCGCTTTGGATATAGATTTGGTGCTTTCTTAAAAATCTATAAGTAGAGTTACCATACAGTCCAGCTATCCTAATTCTTGTAATATATCCTAGAGAAATAAGAGCTGCCAACCAATAGATACGTGCCCGTCAATGTTTATCACAGTGTTGTTCATGATAGCAAAAAGGTGGAATCAACCTAGGTGCCCTTTGACAGAAGCCTGGATAAACCAAGTATGGTATATTCACACAATGGAATATTATGCAATGATAGAAAACAAAGATGAATTTGAGAAATGTCTTATAAAACAGAAGAATCTGGAAGGCATTATGGTGAGCAAAATTAGTCAATTGCTAGGGGACAAATACTGTGTGAGACCACTATTATAAGGACTCAAGAGTTGGTTTAAACACAGAAGAAAACATTTTCTGATGGTAATGAGGGAGTGAGAAGAAGGGTGTTCACTAATTAGCTAATTGACAATAATTATTTTAGGTGAAGGGAGAGACAACACACAGTAGAGAAGTAAGCACAAATGGACTAAACCCAAAGTTTAGAAGTATTCTAAATAAAACCAAACACTTCCTGTGGCAGAGTGCCAGAGTCAGGGATCTGAGGACTGTGGCTTCAGGGCTCATTTATGTCAATTGACATAACAAAGTATTTGTTGTTGTTCTTGCTTTTTTTTAATTGTGATTAAGTGAAAGTATACAATCCAAATTAAATTTGCATACAGCCTATCTGCAGCTTCTTCTGCTCTCCTTGCCCAGTGACAGCACACTCCTTTTCATTTTATACTTGTGTATCCTCTTAATCTGCTGTCCTCTCCTCTCCACCTTCTCCTCTCCCATGCAGAAAGAGATCAGTAGGACAGCAATGTATAAATGCATGGAACCATAAAGTATACACACCATGTGGTTATGCTGTGTCCCCGAGTCCAGTCCATTTTTGTCCAAAGAGTTGACCTCAGTAGTGTTTTCCGGACGGGGGCAGCAACAGGTCTAGGGGCCATGCTCCCAAGGGAATCACCAGCCCATCAGACCATCAGTTGTGGTCTTTCAGTAGAGTTCTTGAGCGGCACACCTCTTTTTCTCACGTTGCTACAGGGACTCAGCTTCATGTGCCCCATCACGGCTGTCTTTGGTGGGGGCTGGGCACCACCTGGTTCTTCTGGTCACATGTTGATGCAGTTTTCCATTCACATGAGCCTTTCTGTCTCCAGGGTTCTTTTGTCCGCATGTCTCTGTTGTTCTCTGTGAGCATCTGCTCCAGATGAGTTGGGACCATTTGGTGTACCTCAGATGGCAGCTTGCTAGCTTTTAAGACTCCAGGTGCCACTCGCCAATATGGGGTGCAGAAGACTCTTAGCAATAGGCTAGTTATGATATAACAAAGTTTTTCTGTTCATTTTGTGATTGAGTGAAAGTATACAATCCAAATTAAATTTGCATGCCCATGTATCTGCAGCTCCTTCTGCTCTCCTTGTCCGGTGACATCACATTCCTCCTTTTGGTTCTATACGTGTCATATCCTCTTAACAATCTCCTGTCCCCTCCTATCCGCCCTCTCTCTTCTAGTAAGAGGCCAGTAGGGCAATATCCTATAGATACATGGTACCATAAAGTACACACACCACGTGGTTACATTGTGTCCCCAAGTCCAATCCATTCTGTCCCAAGAATCGACTTTGGTAATGTTGTCTGATCAGAAACAGCAGCATGACTAGGCTCCATGGTCCCAGGGGAACCCCCAGGCTGCCAAACCATCGGTTGCAGTCTGTTACTGGAGTTCTTGAGGTGCAGCCCTCTTTTTCTTGTGTTGCCACTGACACTCGACATTGTGTGCCCCATCACGGCTGCCATTGGTGGTGGCAGGGCATCACCTGGTTCTTCTGCTTGCATGTTGATACAAGCACCCATTCACATGAGTCCTTCTGTCTTCTGGGCTCCTTTTCCCTCATGCCTTTGTTGTCCTCGGTGAATATCTGCTCCGGCTGAGTTGGGACCATTTTGTGTACCTCAGATGGCAGCTTGCTAGGTTTAAGAACCCAGGCACCTCTCACCAATATGGGGTGCAAAAGACTCTCTTAGCAATAGGCTAGTTATGCTATTCAACCTGGATGTCCCTGGAGAGCATGGTCCCCAGATCCTTACCCCCAGCTACTCTATCCTTGCAATATTGACTTAAGATTAGAAGAGTTTTCCGTTTATGTTGGAGTCCAGTTAAGTTCTTTCTACTGTGTGCTCACGGCTTTCACCCAACCAAATTTCTATCAGTTATGTAATCTATGAACAGCCCTCTCCCTTCATTCCCTCCCTTGCAGCCATCAAAAAAATTCTATACATGAATCTGTTTTTAAGTCCTTACAGTAGGGGTCTCATACAATATTTGTCCTTATGCCACTGATTGATTTCACTCAGCATAATGTCTTCCAATTAAAAGCAAGTTATGAGATGCTTCCTAAAATCATCGTTCTTTATCATTGCATAGTGTTCCATTGAGTATATGTACATAGTTTGTTTATCCATTCATCCATTGTTGGGCATCTGAGTTGACTCTATCTTTTATCTATTGTGGATTGTGCTGCAATAAACATTCGTGTGCATGTGTCTGTTTGTGTGACTGCCTTTGATTCTGTAGGACATATTCCAAGCAGTGGGATTACTGAATCAAATGGTATATGTATTTCCATCTTTTTAAGGAAATGTTAGATTGCTTTCCAAAGAGGCTGCACCGTTTTGCAATCCCGCCAGCAGTGTAGGAGAGTTCCAATTTCTCCACAGCCTCTCTAGCAGTTGTTGTTCTGTGTTTTTTGGATCATGGCCAACCTCGTTGGGGTGAGATGGTATCTCATTGTAGCTTTGATTTGGATTTAATAGCTAATGATCATGAGCACTTCCTCATGCATCTTTTAATTGCCTAGATGTCCTCTTTAGTGAAGTGTCTGCTTATCTCCTTGCCCATTGCTTAATTGGGTTAGTTACCTTTTACTTGTTGATATTTTGCAGTATCTTGTAGATTATGGAGATCAGACATTAGTCTGACATCTAGTTGCCAAATAGTTTCCCCATTCTGTAGGTGGTCTTTTAATTCTTTTGATAAAGTCTTTGGACGAGCACAAGTGTTTGATTCTTAGTAGTTCCCATTTACCTATTTTCTCTTCTGTTGAACGTCTTTGTTTGTCAGAACATAGCAAAGTTTTTTAAGCAAATGCTCTGTATCCCACTTTCATGAGTGTTGTCTGGGATCTTAAAAGATAGCAGTTGGCCATCTAGAAAGCTTTCACTGGCCTGAACCCATCTGGAGCCAAAAAGAAAGAAGAGCATCAAAGATGAAAGAAAAGGCTTAGCCCAAGAATCAGAAAGGGCCACATATACCAGAGACTACACAGACATGAAGACCAGAAGAACTATATGGTGTCTGGCACCACCAAAGACTGCCCTTCCAGGGAATGCAACAAACAGTCCCTGATGGAGCAGGAAAAAGGTGGGGTCCAGAACTCAAACTCTAGTAAAAAAACATACATGATGGTTTTACAAACTGGAAGGGTTCCAGAAGACATGTCCTCCAGAATTAAGACTATTCTGGAAGCCAACTCCTCAGACAAAGACTGAACTGGTATATAGGGCATTAAACTATACTAGTAAAGAGTGTGCTTCTTGAAATGATCTGGGGAGTGGCTAGCAAATGTCCATCTAAGTAGTATTAACTGTTCCCAACCTACTTGGAACAGAGGAGAATCAAAGACATAAGGAAAATATAAGCCCCAAAGACAGAAAGACATAGTCCCTGGACTCTCTATTAGCCCAGAGCTGAAACCAACACTGAAGCCAACTCTTCAGACAAAGATTGGAGTAGACTATAAGACATAAAATGATACTGGCAAAGAGTGTGTTTCTTGGCTTAAGTATATACATGAAGCTAACTGAGCATCTCCTGTTCCGAGGTGAGATGGGATGGTGGAGGGGGACATGTGCTGGTTGAATGAACATAGGAAATAGTGGGTGAAGGCAGGAGTGTGGTGTCACAGGGTGGAGAGAGTAGCTAGAGTTACGTAACAGTGTGTGTGCAAGGTTTTGTGTGACAAATTGGTGTGGTTTGTAAACTTTCACTTAAAGTGCAATAAAATATTTTTTAAAAAACAGACAGAGAGATACTGTGTGTTTTTTGGCTTGGGCAGACACAGGAGACTAACTGGGCAGCTCCTGTTCAGAGGCAAGAAGAGACGACAGAGCCGGACAGGAGCTGGTTGAATAGACACGAGAACTACGGGGTGGAGGGAAGAGTGCGCTGTCGCAGTGTGGGGAGAGTAGTTAGGGTCACACTGCAAAGTATGTGTAAGTTTCTTTAGGAGAAACTGACAGTAATGGTAAACTTTCACTTAAAACACAATGAAAAAATTATTTTAACAATAATAACCTAGTTGTCTTAGTCACCTGGTACTGCTCTAACAGAAAACACCACGAGTGGAAGGCTTCACGAAGAGAAACTTTATTGTAAAAGTCCAGTAAGCCACAAATCCACTAACAAATTAGAAGTTCATTCAGTAAGAGACTTATCACAGCTCAGTAGGCTGAGTCTAAATGCAGTGAAAGCATCTTGGCACAGGAACCTCAGGTCCAAAGGACGTGCTGTGTTGTTGGTGCTGCTTTCTTGGTGGTATGGGGTTCCCAAATTTGTTGACTCACTTCTCTCCCTTATAACCCACAAGCTTGTAGCTTGAGTTCTGCCTCACTAACACAACTGCAGCCCATTCTCCATCATCAGTTATCACAGAGGCAGAATTCACAACACACGGGAGGAATGGCGTCATATTGGGACTCACAGCCAAATCAAATCAACACACACATTTCTGGGGGGACACAATTCAATCCATGACACTGATATTTAGCAAAGTGATGAAGTGCCTAAAACAAACAGTTGTGACTTCTTGCCTGAAGTCTGTTTCACAAACCACTACACATTTCAGACTCCTTTGCAAACCTGATCTCTTGTAATTATCGTACCAAACCCAAACCAAACTAGTTACCATGGAGTTGGCCTCAACTCACAGCAACCCCCTTTGCTTCAGAGCAGAATTATGCTTCATGGAGTTTTCCACAGTTGTGACCTTTTGAAAGTAGATTGCCAGGACTTTCTTCTATGGCACTTCTGTGTGGATTCCAACCACCAGCCTTTCAGTTAGTAGCCAAATGCTTAACTGCACCACCAAGGATTCCAACAAAGGCCTCTCATTTTGTATCGTTCGACTTATATTCATAATTGTCTTCTAATTCTTGATGGGAGGCATCTAACCAAGGCAATAAAGAAAGGAGGTCTACATAGACTTACTAGTCTGACAGATACTAAAGAAATGCCAAGAGTGTGGTCCCCAGTTACCCTTTTAACTAAGTGCTGAAATCACTCCTGAGGGTCACCCTTCAGACAAAGATTACACAGGCCCATGAAACAAACAACACATGTTGTTCAACCATGTAGAGACATTAAATGAGTACACCAGCCCAGGATCAGGAGGGAACAGGGCAACTGATTAATGGAAAAGAGGAACCCAAAGTCAAGAAAAAGAGAGTGTATCAAGGGTTGACAACCGGTGTCACAAAACAATATCTGCATGAATTGTTCAATGAGAAGCTAATTCGCTCTGCAAACCTCTACCTGAAGTACAATAAGACAAAGAAAGGAGGTCTTCAAACTCTGCATGAATTCCTGAACTCTGCCTTCCCACTCACCTCTGTCCAATTCTGGTTGGGATACAGCTTTACCCAGAGATTTTGGGGTTAACTCTTCCATATCATGGTTCTCAGTGTCTCAGGCATCCTGTTTGCCAGGCCTTATGCTCCGTCCCCAGGTGGACTGCCAGTTGTACAGAACAGATCTCACAGGTGACTGCTCCAAGTTCATCCTGTTCCCTAACCCGTAGTCGTATACCTGCCCAGCTCTGCGGGGCCCTGCAAGGCTCCTCATTCCACACCAGTCTTCCACTCCATACTCACTTTCACCTTCTTGTTACCTTCGTCAAGCAAACTTGAGCTACCAGATGCCAACACATCAGCCTCATGTAATGTCTATACAAACAGTGAATCTACTGAAAATATTTTTTAATTATAAAAGTTACCATTGATAAGCTAACATCTAAGGAACATCAATTAGTCTCAACCCCCCTGGAAGAGATGAGAACTGAGAACATCAAATACATGAGAAAAAAATGAGCCCAGGAGACAGAAGGGACCCACATGAATGGGAGACCACATCAGCACAAGACCAGAAGAACCAGACAGTGGCCGGCCGCCAGCACAGACAGCCCTGGAGGCTGTCTGAGAACACGGCCCCTAGACTTGCTGCTAGCCCAGAGCTGAAACCAGCACTGAAGCCAACACTTCAGACA
The DNA here is from genome assembly GCA_028571685.1 of Heterohyrax brucei. Lineage (NCBI taxonomy): Eukaryota > Metazoa > Chordata > Mammalia > Hyracoidea > Procaviidae > Heterohyrax > Heterohyrax brucei. The sequence goes on along the minus strand of CM053157.1, from coordinate 41,441,995 downwards.
AAGGATGGACTGGACCTGGCAACACCGAGTGATGCAGGTGGTATGTACACTTTACGGTGTAATATATACATGAAGCTGTCCTAGTGGTTTCTTTCTAGAGCGGAGAGGAGAGGGTGGAGAGGAGGGGACAGTGTTCATTGAGTGGATACTAGAAATAAAGTGTAAGGGTAAGGAGAAAAGATGGATTTGCAGACAGGCAAGTACTCAAGGTTTTATATAGAAAATTGACTTGGATTGTAAACTTTCACTTAATCACAATAAAAAACATTTTTTTAAAAAGTTGCCATTGAGTCAACTCTGAATCATACCAACCCTATAGGACAGAGTAGAACTGCCCCACAGCGTTTCCAAGGAGTGACTGGTAATTTGAACTGCTGGTCTTTTGGTTAGCAACCTATCTCTCACCCACTGTGTCACCAGGGCTCCAAACAATATGTAGAGATCGTTAGATGGAAACCTAATTTTTCTGTGCAAACTTTCAAAAAAATACAATGAGAATTTTTTTTTAACGAAAGCAAAAAAGGTACCGGCCTGAGCCTGTTTAGATTTTCCATTCTTCAGTCTTTAGATTATCTGATCCCCATAGGCTCATTAGTGCCCAGAGTTTACTATTCATGGTGACTGAGACTCAAACACACTGTTCAACACACCCTCACTAATTAATTTGTTTCTGTGGGCATTTTCTGTATTCTGTGTTTACTTGCTTTAATGGTTAAGATTGTGTGTCAACTTGGCTGGGCCGTGACTCTCAGTATTTTGGCAGTTGTATAATGCTATGATGATCTCCCTGTTGAAATCTGATACGGTCCATGGCAACTTACCACCCCTTCAGCCTTTGTCTTTCATCCCTCCACCACCTACTTTCTTCCTGTTTGCTTTGTCAAGCCTGTTTACTGATTCTGGATCCTACAGCTGCCTCTTGCTCATCTGACCTCTGGCTCTTGGAACTTGAGTTAGCCACTTACCTGGTCTCAGGATTCATCAACCTTCACAGCCTGTGGGCAAGGGGCCTGCTATCCAATCTGCTGATCTTCGGTTTGCCAGCCCCTGCAGCTATGTGAATCAGAAGAAACCTCTCTCCTGATCCATAGACTTTGGACATTTGAGCCTCTACAATTGTGTAAGTGGTTTCCTTGACATAAATCTGTCTCTGTACATATGTACATTTATACAGTTTACTAGTTTTGCTTCCCTAGAGAACCTAACCTAAGACAATTCTCCAAATTGTATAGGAGGAAAAACAGCATCAAACTCAAAGTCAGAAACCTGGAAAAAATATCCAGCTTCACTGCCTAAAAGCTGTGTGATCCTGGGCAAGTTCTTAACCAGGCTAAGCCATAATTTCTCTGACTGTGAAATGGGGATAGTAAGTTTACTTCACAGGACTGGGTTGAATACTAAATAAGACAGTTTGTGAATACATGTGGTCAGGCTACAGTTAGTTCTCAACAAATATCTGTTGAATCAGTGACTGGTGAAGTGGAATCCTGAAATACCTTCATTTCTGTTATGTAACTGTAACCAGTTGCCATTTAGCTGACCCTAACTCATGGTTACCTCACATGTGTCAGAGGAGAGCCAGGCCCTATAGGATTTTCAGTGGCTTATCTTAAGGAAGTAGATCTCCAGGGCTATCACGGATTGAATTGTGTTCCCTCCCCCCAAAAATATGTATCAGTTTGGCTAGGCCATGATTTCCGGTATTGTGCGATTTTTTTCCCCATATGTTGTAAATCCTGCCTCTACGGTGTTAGTGAAGGAGAATGGGCAGCAGTTGTGTTAGTGAGGTTGGGCTCAGTCTAGAAGCTTGGACTGTGCTGAGGTAATCTCTTGAGATATAAAACAGAAAGGTGAACAGAGAGATTTGCGGACCTTGTGCCTGTAGGAAAGAGGCCCCAGGAGGAGAGCACATACTTTGGACTTGGGGTCCTGTGCCTGAGAAGCTCACAGTCCAGGGGAAGATTGACAAGGGTCTTCCTTCAGAGGCAACAGAGACAGCCTTCCCCTGGAGCCAATGCCCTGAATTTGGACTTTTAGCCTACTATTCTTTGAGAAGATAATTTTTCCTTTGATAAAGCTGTCCACTTTGGTATTTCAGTTACAGCAGCAGTATATAAGTAAGACAAGGCCCTTCTTCCAGCATGCCTCTGTGTGGACTTGAACTGCCAACTTTTTGGTTAGCAGCTGAGCACTTAACCATTTACATCACCCAAGGATATTGTGTCTTGTTTAGCTACTCTCAAATTCCAGTTAAGGAAACCCAATTAAGAGCAGAGTATGAGAACATTTGCTTGAGCTTTTTTTTTTTCCATAATTAATATAGGTGTGGTCTGGAAGAAAGAATTCTGCCCAGGTACAACAATGAAAATGTGGTTAGACTAAATCCGGGTGAGCGAGTTGGACAGGCAGAAAGCCTGCCTCTGAGCACATCTGCTGCTTTCTCTCCACAACAGGATCGCATCCTATTTGTCTTTGTCATCTAGTGTTATAATAACAGAAATACCAAAAGTGGGTGGCTTTAACAAAGAGAACTTTATTCTTTCACAGTTGGGATATCAGCTCCAGAGGAAGGCTTTCTGTCTCTGTCGGCTCTGGAGGAAGTTTCTTGTCATCAGACTTCCCTTGATCTAGGAGCATCTCAGCACAGGAACCTCATATCCAAAGGACATGCTATGCTCTCAGTTCTGCTTTCTTGGTGGTACAGATCCCCTTGTCTCTCTGCGTACTCTTCTCTTTTAGATCTTGATAGAGATTGACTTAAAACATTATCCAGTCTTGTAGATCTTAGCAATGTAACAGCCATTATTAACCCATCTCACTACATCATAGTGACAGAATTTACAGCACACAGGGAAAGTGCATCAGAAGTTTACTGAGGGAGAAAAATTCTACCTCAGGTTTGTAAATGGGCATCTGACCAGAGTTACTTGTCTTCTGATTTAGGACACAAGACTACTGGAGTTTCCAGCCGGTTATCCAAACCTGCAGATTTTGCGCTTGTCAGTCCCTACAAACATGTGTGCCAATTTCTTAAAATAAATCTGTCTATCTTTATTTATATCTTATTGGTTCTATTCTCTGGGGGAACCCTGACTAATACAGGCTGGAAGAAGAGATTCCGAGAGATGAGAAAAGAGAAATGGATTAATTCAACCGTATTAATAATGAATGCTTTTCCTAGTAATAAGAATTCTTTGTGGTTCTGTGGTTTGGAATTTGATCTGTATTCTTTCAACCAAAGAATCTTACTCTTACAATTAGTACAGTTAAAAGTTTGTATTTAACAAGTATTTGCTGACTGATGTACAAACATGAAGGTCGACACAGTGAAGAAAGCTGCCAGCACCTCCAAAGGAAAAAAAGAGTGAAATCTCAACTTGCTCATCTAAGCAACAGCAAAACTTCAGCAACGGTGACTTCTAATCTGGAATAACCGGTCAAGTGAGTGAATGAGATTGTGAGCCCTCTTTTTGTTGCTGTGAGCAAGGAGGATAATACTTATTCCATGCAGGGAAGTGATAAAGGACAAAAATACAGGATTGGCCACTGTAGGCTGGGAAAGGAAGGTGACATAATAAGTACATCCCTGGCATGTAAGAAAAATGCCTTTTGAAAAGCAAAGAAAGGAAAGAACAATTTCTCCAGAAGAAGGTCTCATGGGGTCACCAGAGAGGTATCAGGGCCTTATGCTGGCTTGAGGGGATCCAAGCTAAAGTAACTAAAGTAACTACCAAAGGGAAAAAGGTTTGCTTACACAGCAAGATTTGGCATAAAAATCTTATATATTTTTATTGTTATTACTAAACTATTTTTAACTGTCCAATTATCAGGATTTTTGATATATACCAAAAACTAAAATAAAAGTAACCAGTTGCCATTGAGTCAACTTCAACTCATGGTGACCTCATGTGCGTCAGAGTAGAATTGTACTGTACTCCACAGAGTTTTCAATGGCTAATTTATCAGAAGCAGATTGCCATGTCTTCCTACTGAGGTGCCTCTGGGTGGACTCAAGCCTCTGACCTTTGCTTTAGCAGGTGAGCACTTCAGCCATTTGCACCATCCAGGGACTCCTCAGATCAGTATGCTTAGGCCAAAACTTGCAGGTAATTATATTTATTTTTCATTTTATGTGTGTAAATGTTAAGTATAAATATGTAAAGTATAAAGATTATAAATGAGTATGGTATGATGACTTTAGTATATGCAATTGCAGATATCAGCATCCCCCACCCCCTAGCAGATGGATGTGACCTTGTGTGAATTATTTCAGCTCATTATGGCCTCCTGACTCCAATCCCATGCCCTGTAACACTCCACAGTGTCATGTTGAAACAGGTGGCATCTTAGTTATCTAGTGCTGCTTTAACAAGTGCCACAAGTGGATGACTTTAACAAAGTGAAATTTATCCTCTCACAGTTTATGAGGCTGGAAGTTCAAATTCATGGTGCCAACTCCAGGGAAAGGCTTTCTTTCTCCATTGACTCTGGGAGAAGGTCCTTGTCATCAATTTTTCTCTGGTCTTGAAGCTTCTCAGCACAGTGACCCTGTTTCCAGAAGACAAACTTTGCACCTGACTTTTCTTTCTTGGGGGTAGGAGGTCTACTCAGTTTGGGGAGCAGATCCTGCCCCATACCCCTGGCAGTTGAGATGGCAGCCCTACATTCTGGAACTGAGTTGGTGATGATGTGACTGAAACCCTGGAGACTATGACCCCACCTTTTGAAATCTCAGAGGGCATGACTCCACCCTTTGTGACTCCAGAGATCATGGCCTTATCCTTTGAGACTGAGGTAGCTTTGCTTCCCATGTCTCTTGTCCCTTCAACTTCTGCTTCCTGCTTCCTTGGCCTCTTGGTCCTTTGGGTCCTTTTGGGTTGGCTCAGCTTCTGCTCTTCTTTGGTAAGTGTTCCAATGTTCTTTAGTTCTACCATAAAGGCCTAGAAGTACCCCACTCCACCAGCAAGTCTTAGACAGAAGGCACTGAGTTCTCTTGCTCTGCGGGTTAGTAAACCTAGCTCCACTAATAAGTGCCCAGAGATATCCCACTAGACTGAGAAGCCTCCTTCCCAAAAGGTCTCACTCTTGTTTCATGACTCAGCTCCAGCATTATCTTGCACTGGTCTCCTCATTCTGTCACTACCATTTCTCCGCTGCTGCTTCTTGCCGTCTCTGCCGTTTCCAGTGTAACAGCTCTGCTCACTTCTGAGTCCTCACCAGAATTGTCTTTGATGTCCATAATTCCACCAATAGTCTCTTCAAGGCAACCTAGGCTTTTACTATTAGCCAAGCCAGCCAAGTGCCGTTGAGTCAGGCTTTTACTATTAGGCACTTTAAAATTCTTTCAGCCTCTACCCATTCACACTTTAGGTATCTGTTAAAGCAGCACCCTACTCCCAGTACCAAATGTCATAGACTGAGTTTTATAGAGAAGGAGTATCACTGAACTGCATGTAGAGATAGAGATATTTATAATAAGAAATTATCTCATGCAATTGTAGAAGATGGAAAATTTCATTCTGTGGGTCAGGCAGGAAGCTTCTTCTGACTTATATAGCTGCAGGGGCTTTCGCTTGCTCTGGATCTCCCAGCTGACTCCTCACTTGGCCTCTGTTTCTTGGGACTTGAACTAGCAGCTTACCTACCAATTTGGGGATTCATCAGTATCTACAGTCTGTGAACCTGTGGCCTGCTGTCTGACCTGCTGATCTTGGGTTCACTGGCCTCTGTAGCTATGTGAATCAGGAGAAGCCTTCAGCCTGACCCACAGACTTGGGGCATTTCATCCTTTACAACCATGTGAGCCATTTCCCTCTCTGTATGTAAACATATATGTGTGCTTTACAAATTTTGCTCCTGTAGAGAATCCCACCTAAGCCAGACGGGACACATTGCTTCCATTTTCGAGATGAATTTCCTAACCCTTTGGCCCTTCCTCTCAGTTCACTATTTCCTTCCTGATTCTCCCCAACACACATGGTTCATAGTGTTTTCAGCCCAAACAGAACATGCTCTGCAGGGAAGGGGCTGATTGGTTTTTGTTTATAGCGGCCCCATAAGGGGTGGTAATTGAGGTTTTAATGTATGACATGTTGCATTCCTTCATATTTTAGCGGTAATTGAATACACGTGAAACCCTCCTGTACCAGTGACCCTGGAGTGTGCCACACACCTGGAAGTACTGAGGTTCAATTAATGTGTCACTGCCACTAATCAAAGCTACCAGTGAGAACTACCAGTCAGCCACTGCACAAAGCCACTGTGGTTGGAGGCAGAGAATAGCATGAAGCAAACCCCAAGAGCAGCTGGGTTTTGCTCCAGCACAGTTGTCCAGAATCAGCTCTTAAAATCTAGTTTCCCATGAAAACTTTGTTTTTAATTACTCCAATTAATTTTAGCTAATGGCTGAGTATGTCTCTCACTCAAAGAATTAATACTGTATTAAAATATCAAAATAGTTGGCTAAGAGTAAATAACTGTAACCCAACTAAGATGTATTATGAATAAGTGGGTACTAGATAAGTAGATGGAGTTCCTGGGTGGTGCAGCTGGTGAACACACTCTGCAGCTAACTGAAAGGTTAAAGTTCAAGTCTACCCAGGGGTAGCACAGAAGAAAACCTGGTGATCAGTTTTCAGCCACTGAAAACTGTAGAAAGCACAGTTCTGTATTGACATACATGGGTCACCACAAATTGAAATCAACTCAACAGGAACTGGTAAGATAGACAGATAGATAGCTGCCAATGAGTCAACTCTGACTCATGGCTACCCGACCCACTGAAATGAGACTATCCAGCCTCTACAAATGCGTGAGCCATTACCTTGATATACTCTCTGTCTCTTTCCACACACACACACACACACACACACACACACACACACACACACACACACACTTTACTGACTTTACTTTTCTAGAGAGCCCAGCCTAAGACAGCTGGAAACAGGTAGTTGAATTTTAAAGATGGATTTCCTAACTCTGTGGCCCTTCCACGGGGTCCAGCCCCGTGTCATCTCCATGACTGCTGGCATGTTTAAGCCCATCATTGCGGCTATTGCACCGGTTCAACTCACTAAGGGTCTCCCTTGACCCTGCTGGCCTCTGCTTCAGCAAACATGATGTCATCCTCCAGCAAATGATCTTGCCTGATGATCTGTCCAAAGCAAGTGAACATGACAAGGCTCTGCTGCAATCCATTGGGTTTTCATTGGCTATTTTTGGAAATGGATCACGAAGTATTTCTTCCTAATCTGTCTTAGTCTGGAAACTCCTTTGAAACCTGTCCACCATAGGTGATCCTATTGGTGTTTGAAATATCAATGAATAGCTTCCAGCATCACAACAGACTGACAGGTGGGTGGTGGAGATAGTGTTGCTAGCTTCTGTTAAACAGGGCCTCTGTTCATGTGCTACAGAGTAGCACTGAGCACCATAGGGTTTTGTGGGCTGTAATCTTTATGGAAGCAGATTGCCGTGGATTCCATGACCATAGATTCATATTGCAAATCTTTTGGTTGGTAGCTGAGTGAAAACTGTTTGCACCACCAAGGATCTGGAAACAAATAATAATGATGTAATAAATAATGACATCAATACAAACTTTATAAACTATTACTTTTGGTATCAAAATGATAAGAAATTGAGTATGATCTTAAAGGCAGGACTCAAACTGAAGAAATACAAAATTAAAATAGAGAAATTCACTTTTCATTCACTGTGCAAGTACTCGCACAAGCTGTTGATGGCCCAAGATGTTTCTAGGATTAGAATTCTGCTTTGTCAGCTCCCGCAGAATGGCAAGTGAAAGAGTCAGTACAGTTACATCAGAGGAAGGGGTGTTCCGTGGAGCTGAGAGAAGCAATAGCAGCAACCTGGGCTAGTGACCTGGGCTAGTGACCTGGGCTGGTTTGCAGTCCTGAGAGGATCCTAGAGGAAATGGTCTCTAAGCTATAGGAGGAGTAAAACTTAGGGGAGATAAGGGTAGGAAAGAGCTCTTTGGAAGATGCCACCAAACCAAACCAAACCCAGGGCCACCGAGTTGATTCTGACTCATAGTGACCCTGCAGAACAGAGCAGAACTGCCTCACAGAGTTTCCTACAAGTGCCTAGTGGATTCAAACTGCCAACTTTTGGGTAAGCAGCGGTAGCACTTAACCACTATGCTGCAGAGGTTTCCAGGCAGATGCCAGCATTTGCAAAGGCTGGGAGTCCAGACAGAAGGTGAAGACACGTGGGACAAGCAGGGGCAAGCAGGGACGAAGGCAGGGCAGGGCTGCTAAGCCACCTCCAGGTGTTCCAGCCTTTGTCAGAGTTTGGTTACACTATCTGCAGAACCAATTTTCTTTTTCTTCCTTACACATACACAGAAACAGAGAGAGACAGAGATAGGAAGCATTGTTATTGCTATTGTTAGGTGCTGTCCAGTCAGTTTTAACTCACAGCAACCAGATGTACAACATGATATAACTCTGCCTGGTTCCACACCATGCCTTTGCTACACTTGAAATTCTGAATAACTTCAATATTTTCTCCTTTCATTCTGATGTTGCTTATTGGTCCATTTACGAGGATCTTTGTTTCCTTTGTGTAGAGATGTAATCCATACTGACAGCTGTGAACTTTGATCTTCATCAGTAAGTGTTTCAAGTGCTCTTGACTTTCAGAAAGCTACGATGTATCATATACATATTGCAGGTTGTTAATGAGTCATCTTTTAATCCTGATGTCCCTTTCTTCTTCCCACAGTTCAGCTTCTCAGACTATTTGCTCAGCATACAGGTTTAACAAGTATGGTGAAAGGACACATCCCTGACACATGCCTTTTCTGCTCCCTGTCCCCTGGTTCTATTTTAATGACTACTGCTTGGTCTAATGCACAGATTCCTTATGAGGACAATTAAGTGTCCTGGAACTCCCACTCTTCACAATGTTATCCATGATTTGTTATGATCCACACAGTCAAATGCCTCTGCATAGTCAATAAGATACAGGTAAACATCTCTCTGTCATCCTCTGCTTCCAGCCAAGATCTATCCGACATTAGCAATGACATCCTTCATTCCACACCCCCTTCTGAATCTAGCTTGACTTTCTGGCAGTTCCCTGTCAATATACTGACTGCTGCAACCGCATTTGACTGATCTTCAGCAAAATTTTACATGTGTGTGGTGTTAACAACTGTCTCAGTGGTCTAGTGCTGCCATAACAGAAATACCACAAGCAGACGACTTTAACAAAAAAGAAATGCATTTTCTCTCAGTATAGTACTTTAGAAGACCAAATTCAGGATGTTGGGTCCAACAGAAGGCTTTCTCTGTCTGTGGGCTCTGGAGGAAGGTTCTTGTCATCAATCTTTCCCTGGACAAGGAGATTCCCTGCACAGAAGGACACACTTTGCTTCCAGCACTGCTTTCTTGGTTGTATGAGGTCCACCCTCTCTGCCGGCCTCCCTTTCCTTTCATCTCTTGTAAGATAAAGGGTGGTCCAGGCCACACCCCAGGGAAACTCTCTTTATGTTGGAACACAGATGTGACCTGAGCAAGGGCGTTGCACCCCACTCTAATCCTCTTTAACCACAGACGGAGATTGTAACACATAGGAAAATCACAAAATCGAGGACAAACATACAATACTGTGAATCATGGACTCCCAAGTTGATATCTATTTGGAGGAGAACACAATTCAATCCATGACAGTGAATTGTTTAACAATTTCTGCATTTTCTTGGATATCTTTCCTTGAAACGGGCGCAAATATGGATCACTTCCAGTTGGTTGACCATGTCGCTGTCTTCCAAATTTCTTGGCATGGATGAGTGAGCAGTTACAGTGCTGCGTCCCTTGGTTGAAACATCTCAATTTCCTCAAGCTTATTTTCCTCCAGTGCCTTCAGGGCAGCTTGGACTTCTTCTTACAAAACCATCACTTTTTGATCATATGCTGTCTCTTGGAATGACTGGACATCGACCAATTCTTTTTGACACAGTGATTCTGTGTATACTTTATATCTTCTTTTGATGCTTCCAGCATAGTTCAATGTTTTGCCCATAAATTCCTTCAGTGTTGCAGATCGAGGCTTGAGTTTTTCTTTAGTTCTTTCAGCTTGAAAAATATGAGCATGTTCTTCCCTTTTGATTTTCTAGCTCTAGGTCTTTGTACATTTCATTGTAATATTTTACTTTGTCTTCTAGAGCTGCCCTTTGAAATCTTCTGTTTAGCTCTTTTAACTTCATTTCTTCTATTTGCTTTAACTACTCTGTGTTCAAGAGCAATAGAGTCTCTTCTGACATTCTTTTAGGTCCTTTAGGTCCTTTCTGTCCACGTCTTTTTGCCTCCTTTATGTATGATGTCCTTGACGTCATTCCACAGCTCACTTGGTCTTCTGGCATTAGTGTTCAGTGTGTCGTATTTACTCTTAAGATGGTCATTAAATTCAAGTGGGATATACTCAAAGTTGTACTTTGGCGTTTATGGACTTGTTCCAATTTTCTTCAACTTCAACTTGAATTTGCATTTCAGCAATTGATGGTCTGTTCTACAGTCAGCCACTAGAATTTCTCCATTGTCTCTCCACAGATGTAGTTGGTTTATTTTGCTGTGTATTCCACCCAGCAAGGCCCACATGTATAATTACCATTTATGTTGCTGAAAAAAAGGCATTTCCAATGAATAGATCCTTGGTCTTGCAATCTGTTTTGCTTCCAACTTTCTCATTCTCATCACCAGTAATTATTAATGCATCTGGATTGCATGTTCGATGAGTTTCAGATTGCAAAAGTTTACAAAAATCGTCATTCTCTTCATCTTGCCACTAGTGGTTGACTTTCATTTGCTGATGTATGACAACTCAAAATGAGAAGAAACAGCTACAAATATTCATTAGTAACTGGAACATGGAATGTATAAAGTATTAATCTAGGACAATTGGAAGTTATCAAAACTGAAATGGAATTCTTGAAGATCACTATCATCAGCACTAGTGAACAGATATAGACAGCTGCTGGCCGTTTTGAACCAGATGATGATCAGATGGTCCAGTATGCCAGGAATGACAAATGAAGAGAAATAGTGTCATAGTCGTTGTCAGAAAGAATATTTCAAGGTCTATCCTGAAATACAACACTGTCAGGGATAGGCTAATAACTATATGCCCACAAAGAAGACCAGTTAGTACAACTATTTATTCAAGTTTAGTTACCAACTAATATTGAAGATGAAGAAATTGAAGATCTTTACCAATGGAACAGAAAAGGCACAAAAACAAGGAAAGAGACCACAAGGACAAAAAAGTAGTAGAGGAGAAATCAGTAACACTTTCAAAGATGAAAAGTGAGTGGATAAATTGTTTCTAACTTAGCAGGAGGGAGAAAAATGAATATTACCTGCTAGCGTGAGGTGGAGGTGGTAAGTCATTAATAAACAAAATTATACCTGGTTTAAGTCCATTCTCATTCATGGCTACCCATGTGTGTCAGAGTAGAAATGTGTACCATAGGATTTTCAATGGCAGCTTTTTTAGAAGCAGATGACCAGACTTTTCTTCTGAGGCACCTTTATCCTGAGTGAGTATGTTAACTGTTTGCACTGCTCTGAGATGCCAGTTCTCCTATAGCCAAAAAACAAATCAGTTGTCACCATATCCATTCTGACCCATGGGACTCATGGACTCGTGACCCATGTACTTCAGAGTAGAACTGTGCTCTACAGGTGTTTTAAAATTAATATTATTGTATTTTTATGAAATTGTACACTATGAAATTCAGCAGCATTGGTTACATTCTTCACATTGTGTCAACATTCTCATCATTTCTGTTGTACTTCTTGTTTTCTGTAACGTAGGTTCTCTGTCCCCTACTTTCTCATCTGTGTTTTAGAGTATCTGTCAACCATCTGGTCTCATACAGACAATTTTTTAAGACAGCATGGTACTCAAGGGTGATATTAATTACTTTATAGGCTAACCTATTTGTCTAACAACAACAACATTTTATCTAGTTGGTGAACTGAGGGGAGAGTTTCAGTCCAAGTTTAAAGAACATCTCCAGACAACAGTGTAAGGGATCCCTCAAGTCTCAGTGTGTACAGCAAATCTGGGTTTCTTTTTTAATTTGGAGTTCTGTTTCACACTCTTTCCTCTCTGTGTCAGGATACATCTGTTGTGATCAGAAGGCCCAATAGCTGTAGCTTGCCATAATCTAATTCTTCTAGTGTTGGGATTCATATAGACAATTAGTCCTGTAGACCAGTTCCTTGTTTGAATCTTCGGTTTCCTTCTTTCTCTTTTGCTCCGAATGAGTAGATAGCTACTCACCAGTTTTTCAGATCCCAGACAATATTCACACTAAACATAAACTTTACAAACTACTTTATACCTCTTGACCAAGTTGTTTCACAAGGCTATAATCCTAAGTCTTTAAACAATAACAACAATAACAAAAAACTAATGCTGTGAGGTGATTGCTTATGTTTGAGAATTATTCATTTCTGTGATCCTTTTTTGTTCATATGTGTGTGTGAACATATGACCTGACCCAACCCATTGCCTCTAAATTGATTCCAACTCATAGCAGCCCTATAGGACAGAGTAGAACTGCTGCTCCAGTTTCCAAGGAGCACCTGGTGGGTTCAAACTGCCAATCTTTTTGTAGCAGCCACAGCTCTTAACCACAATGCCACTGGGGTTCCCATGTATATATAAACCTATTGCTGTCAAGTCGATTCTAATTCATATTGACTCTCTAAGACAGAAAACAACTGCTGCATATGGTTCTCTAGAATGCTTTACAGAAAGAAGACTGACACATGTATGTATATGTACGCATATATTTTTCTTTTTTAACTGTGATTAAGTGAAAGTGTACAATCCGAGTCAATTTTGCATGCCCGCTTATCTGCAGCTCCTTCTGCTCGGCTAGCCTGGTGACAGCACACTCCTCCTTTACATTCTGTACTTGCCATAATCTCTGTCCCCTGCTCTCCACCCTTCTCTCTCCCATCTGGAAAAAGACCAGTAGGAGAGCAACCTATAAATAAACAGAACCATAAAGTACACAAACCATATGGTTGCATTGTGTCCCGAGTCCAGTTCAAACTGGAATTCATATGAGGACTGCCAATTAGGTCGGTGAACTCATTCTAGAAAAAGTGCTACATACCCCATCGTTGAATATCACTACAGTCACCTTCAAAGTACTCTCCTTGGGAAGATTTGCACCAATGCCAGCGCCTAGTTCACCCTTCAAAGCAATTTTGAAACTCTTTTTCTGGAATGGCCATCAGACCTGCTGTTGTATTACCCTTAATGTCCTGAATGCCATCAAAATGTCTTCCTTTCAATATTTCCTTTATCTTTGGATAAATAAAAACGTCACCGGGGGCTAGATCAGGTGAGTAAGTAGGCTGTTTCAATAGTTATTTGTTTGCTGTCTAAAAATTGTCTTACAGACAACTGTACAGTTAAGTTTTGTGAACTTGCCACTGTGCCACTGTGTATGATGGCCATTCCGGAAAGAGTTCTAAAATTGTTCTGAGGGGTGATATTCAGCAATGAGGTACATAGCACTTAGAACAATTAAGTTTGCTAACTTAATTGTCAGATTTCATAGTTTGGCCCCTGCAAGGCATCACCATCTCCCAGTCTTCTGAGCTGTGTTGAGTCCCAGTGGAGAGGACTGTTATGGCTCTGTGAGATTCTGAGGCTAGGTAGTGTCTCTTCAAGATCCTGCCTGTGTTATTTTTCAAAATATTTGCTGCCTCTCCTTGTTTCGAATCTGACTCGACGGCACTTGGCTTTGGCGGGCTCCTTGTTGAAGGATTAAACTTCCTTGCCTCATTACCATCAGTATGGACAGCGTAAATAAGAAATAAACCTTTACTGGTGTAAGCATCTGCTATTTCAGGGGGTTGCTACCATAGCATAATGTAGAAAGAACAGACTGATACAGCCTAGTATGGATTGAATTGTGTCCACCACAAAAGAATACGTTCAAGTCCTACCCGCTTTTACCTGTGAAAGTGATCTTGTTTGGAAACAGAGTCTTTGAAGATGTTATTAGTTAGCATGAGGTCATACTGGAGTAGGGTGGATCATAATCCCATCTGAACCACGTCTTAGAGAAGAACAGACACAGAAACAGGTATAATAAACACAGAGAATGGATTGGCATATGGAGGCATCTACAAGCTAAGAAACACCAAGGACTGGCATCAGCTCCAGAAGCTAGGACAGAAGCATGGAAGATTTTCTCTCAGGGCCCTCAGAAGGAATCAATGTGTCTGATACTGTGGTTTGGACTTCCAGCCTCCAGAACTGTGAGCCAATACATTTCTATTCTTTAGAGCCATTCACTACGTGATATTTTTGTGACGTATCTTAGGAAACTAAGACACAGCCCAAGTGACTATTTATTACAGCAAGAGGTGAGAAGAGTTCTCTGTCTCCTGCACGGCAAAGGCAACCTTCCTAGCTCCTTGAGGACTGCTGTTTGAGCCACTCCTGGAGGACATCCTTGACCCAGATGCAGCCACCTGCACAGAAGTAACAAGTGGTGGCAGTGTGAAGGGGCACCTCCCTCCAGCAGCCTGTGGGTTATAGGTGTACACAAGGAGACTTTTGGGGTGGAGAGAGGAATGAGCTAGGGAATCAGGGACGCGAGGAATCATCCCAGCTGTTTTAGTCCTCTAGTGCAGCTCTAACAGCTGCACAAGTGGATGGCTTTAAAAAGAGAAATGTTTATTCTTAGTCCAGTAGGTTACAAGTCTGAATTCAGGGTGTGCATTCCAGGAAAAGGCTTTCCCTCTGTTGGCTCTGGAGGAAAGTCCTTGTGTTGTATCAGTCTTTGGTCGGGGAGCATCTTGGAGCAGGAACTTCGCGTGTCTGAAGGAAGCGCTGTACTCCCGGTGCTGCTTTCTTGATGTCGTGAGGTTCCCCACTCCCTGCTTGCTTCTCTTTCCTTGTATCTCTTGTAGGATAAAAGGTGGTTAAAGCCACACTCCAGGGAAACTCTCTTTACAGTGGAGGAGGGAGGTGACCTTAGGAAGGGATTTACAGTCCCACCCTAATCTCCTTTTAACATAATCATTCTATCTGTTAGCCACAGGCAGAGATTAGAGTTTACAGCATAAGAAAATCACAAAGTGGAGGGCAATCACAGACTACAGGGAATCCCCGCCCAGCCAAATTACTACACGTATTTTGGGAGGGGTGACATAATTCAATCCATGATGCCAGCCATGCCCTAGGATTTAATCATAGCTAGAGGTCCTCTGCAGGGCCATGGCAATAATGAACCACCTGGTGGAAATTGAGTTACTGCTTTTGTCATTTGTTAAGTTTTCTCTTTTAACTCTACATGTCCCTCTATGCTTTGCTTTTTGATGCCAGGTTCGGGCTCTGCAGATTGCACTGCTCGTTTGTCTTCTGGCTTTGTCAACCCTGCCAATAGGAGACTGTGAGGCTGGGAGAGGGGTAAGAACTCGCTCCTTCCTGTCTGCTGTTACTGTCAACACCGCCTTAGCACAAGCCCTTCAGCCCAGCATTAGTGGTTTCTGCATCTCTCACACTCCCAGAATCGGCCTCCCTGGACCTTCTCTGAGCAGCCAACACTGGCTAGTGACCCTTCCTCAGGAGTTGCAGCTCCTGTCCCACATGTCCTTCCTCCAAGCACCTATCAGGGGAACCCCTTCCTGTTCTTTTCCCCTGATTGGGCTCTGCCTAATATAGTATTAATGACCGCACTTGTGTCCACAGAGGGGAGGTTGGGGACACCTAACCATGGATAGTCACCCTGGAAGAGAACACTTCACTTGCATGTCCTATGGCAGAGGGATCTGACCCAACCAGAATTTCACAAGCACCTTTTAAGTGCGCTGAGTGCAGCAGGAGGAACAGGGTGTTAAATCACGATTCTGCCTTCTGAAGAGCCCACTTGAGAGGGAGGACTCTATAAGGCTACATGCAGATTCATGGAAGGAACAGGCTTTGAAGACCAGAATTGTCAAAGAGGTCACGAAGGCCTCTATTACCAACAAGTCTTGGGCTTAAATGAACAACTCCAGGCATCTTCAGTGTAGATAGAGGTACCAAGTATAATTTATTCAATTCCCCTGATAGAGAAGCAGAACTACAGAGAGTTTGATGCTTGTTACAAGGTCAAAAAAATTAGAGATGTGGCCAGGGATTATGTCATATTTCAGGAAATGGTCAGTTCTTTTGTATTTGTTTTTGTTTTTTCCACCACAAGGACCTACTAGACTAGCTAAAATTTAAAGACTAACAACATTAAGTGTCGCCAACGTTTGGAGCAACTAGAATTCTCACATAACTAGTGGAAGATGTAAATTGTTATAACTATGTTGACCCCTTATGTTGGTAAATGGGCTTATTTACACAGGAAATTAAAGTGCAGAGAATTAAGATGATGAGTTAGTACAGAACATGCACCCCAGAATTATCCCACTCCAAGAATAAGGGAGCTGGGGTATTTATACACTTGCTCTGGAACCTACTCTAGACAGCCAGTGGTTGAAAGCTGCCAGAGAAGGATATAAATGTCTTTGTATTTCTGGTCTGAAGGGTGCTGGGGCTGACAGCCCTTAAGTAGCTGTCAAGAAACTGGAGCACAGAAAGGGCCACAAGTGAGGCACTGAGAGCATCCATTGCATCCTTATATGATGCAAGTCTTGCCTGTATTCTTTAACAGAATATACCAGGACAAAAAATTACTCTGAACTCCAAAAGTGGTTTGGAAATAAGTATGCATTTAATTCTATCACATTCTGCACACATTTAGAAAACGGGGATGCTGGTGTGTGCTTGTGAGAAATATCATTCATTTAGAGTCTCAAAACCCTAGGAATAACCCCCAAGGCTATTTAGAGGGTCTTTGATTCCCAGAATTCAGTATATCAGTAACTAGCAGTATATCAGTAACTAGCAGTACTCTTTTCAGTCATGCGATAGGCTGGCCCCCTCAACCCCCAACCCGGGCCAGAGCTGTTAGGGCTGGGAAATGTTATGGTGTGCTATCCATTTGATTCCAACTCCATGTGACACTATAGGACAGAGTAGAAACTGCCCATAGGTTTTTCTAGGCTACAATTTCTTTTTTTAATTTTACTTTAGATGAAGTTTTACAAAACAAATTAGCTTCTCATTAGAACAGTCAGCACATATACTGTTTTATGACACTGGTTAACAACTCCACAACATTTTGACACTCTCCCTTCTTGACCTGGGATTTCCTATTATCAGCTTTCACATCCTCCTGTGCTCTTTGCTCCTGGGCTGGCTTGCCCCTTTAGTTTCATTTTGTTTTGTTTTGTTTTATGAGCCTGTTCAATCTTTAGCTGAAGGGCGAACCTCAGAAGTGACTTCATTACTGAGCTGAAAGGATGTCCAGGAGCCGTACTTTCAGGGTTTCTCCAGTCTCGGTCCAGCCAGTGAGTCTGGGTTTTTTCTAGTGAGTTAGAATTTTGTTCTATATTTTTCTCCAGCTCTGTCCAGGACTAGGGTATAATCTTTATGGGAACAGATCACCAGATCTTTTCTCTGACAGAGCCACTAGTGAGTTCAAACTGCCAACCTTTTGGTTTGCAGCTGAGTGCTTAACCATTGCACCACCAGGGCTCCTTAGTTTGGTAACTCTGTAAAATTATCTCATTCACCTGAAGATAAAGTCACATTTTGACATTACCAAAGCCTGAATTACTAAAATTGGTCTTAGGGTTCTCTAGAGAAATAGAACCACTAAGATGGACGAGAGAGATAGGTAGAGAATACATACATAAGCAAATAGATAAATTTTAAGGCACTGGCCCACACAAATGTGAGGGGGTGGGGGCTCGCAAGTCCAAACTCTGTGTGTCAGGACAGGCTGGAGATTCCTGCAGGCTAATGTCCCAAAATTCATAGGTCAGGCAACAGAAAGAGTAAGAGTACAGGAGTTCTCGCAAAATGCGTATTTACAGCCTGGATGCAGAATATTAAGGAAAACAAAAAGGAAACCGGTGTAGTCAAGCTGATTCTGACTTATAGCCACCCCAGACAAGAAGAGTGTAACTCTCCTGTAGGGTTTCCAAGGAGCAGCTGGTAAATTCCAAAAGCCAGCCTGTTGGTTAGTGGCTGAGCTCTTAACCACTGTGCTAGGGGAGATCCCCTTTTATGTTCTTACGATCTTCACCTGGTTGAGTGAGATCTATTCCCAAAATACATATTAGAATTCTAATCCCTATATCTTTGGATGTAGTTTCACCTTTTCAATACCCAGTTACTTTCTGCTTTGAATTTTTGTTGATATCTTGTGTTTTAATTAAGGAAGCATGCTGAATCATTCTGTTTGAATTTTTGCTGGGTAGTATGGATTTTTTTTCCCTTGGCCTCTCCCACAGTTCTGCCCTCATAGTACAGTGGTACACAGGTGTACTCATAATTTTACCCTAGGAGTCCAGGAATGCATATGCATACCATTTAAATTTTTTTCAAAAATCTGCATATTAGTTTTTTAAATTTGATTCAGCATCATCTAATACCCCATAAAAACAGTAACCTGCAACACATGCCATTTTCTTTGGTTTCAGTCATAAAAGCTGTGTCATGGATCGAATTATGTCCCGACCAAAAATACGTGTAGTAATTTGGCTGGGCCACGATTCCCAGTATTGTACAGTTGTTCTCTATTTTGTGATTATAACTTTCATATAGGTTGTAAAGTCTAATCTCTGCCTGTGGTGAACAGGGCAAGATTGGACTGTGTTAAAGGGATTTGGGTGGGAACGTAACACCCTTACTAAAGTCACATGCTTGATTCAGCTTAAAAGGAGTTTTCCGGGAGTGTGGCCTATACCACCTTTTGTTTCACAAGAGATAAAAGGAAAGGGAAGCAAGCACAGAATGGAGGACTTCACCACCAACAAAGAAGTACCAGGAGCAAAATGTGTCCTTTGAACCCGGGGTTCCCGCAGAGAGAGGCTCCTGGTCCAAAGGACGACTGACAAGAAGGACCTTCCTCCATAGCCGACAGAGAGAAAAAAACCGCCGCTGGCACTGGCACCCTGAATTTGGACTTATAGCCTACCAGACTGTAAAGGAATAAATTTCCCTTTGTTAAAAGCTATCAGCTTGTGGTATTTCCATTCTAGCAGCACTAAATAATTAAGACAGTCTTGCCATCCTTGAAGCAGCATGCACTATCCATGGGGAAAGCAGAGACTGAAAAAGTAAGTGGTCCCTTCATGTACCATGGACAATGAAAGAGGTAATGTAATCACTTTTCATAATGCAATTAAATTAGTGTAATCACACTAAACAGACAACAGACAAGTGGTAACTTTGGTAAAGCATAAGACAATACCTATGTTTTATCAACTATGCAAAGGCATTCAACTTTATGGATA
Organism: Heterohyrax brucei; assembly: GCA_028571685.1. Lineage (NCBI taxonomy): Eukaryota > Metazoa > Chordata > Mammalia > Hyracoidea > Procaviidae > Heterohyrax > Heterohyrax brucei. The sequence goes on along the minus strand of CM053157.1, from coordinate 41,422,601 downwards.
ACATTGCAAAGAATGGATAAAATTATGGAAATTCTAGAACACTTAATTGTGCTCATGGGGAACCTGTGCATAGATCAGGAGGCAGTTGTTTAGACAGAACAAGAGGATACTGCAAGGTTGGAGATCAGAAAAGAAGTGTATCAACACTGTATCCTTTCACCACACTTACTCAATCTGAATGCTGAGCAAATAATCCAAGAAGTTGGACCACAGGAAGAAGAACAGGACATCAGGATTGGAGGAAGACTTGTTTACGATCTGCATCATGCAGATAACACAACCTTGCTTGCTAGAAGTGAAGAGAACTTAATGCACTTACTGATGAAGATCGTAGATCACAGCCTGCAGTATGGATTACCCCTCAAAATCAAGAAAACAAAAATCCTCACAACTGGACCAATAAGCAATATCATTATAAACAGAGAAAAGACTGAGATTATCAAGGACTTCCTTTGACTTGGATCTACAATCAACACCCGGAGAAGCAACAGTCAAGCAATCTAAAGATGCATTACATCAGGCAAATCTGCTGCAAAAGACCTCGTTAAAGTGTTGAAAAGCAAAGATATCACCTTGAAAACCAAGATGTGCCTGACCCAAGCCATGGTATGTTCAGTGACATCATAGGCATGCCCAAACTGGACAAATAATGAGAAAGACCAAAGAAGATTCTTTTGAATTGTGGTACTGGAGAAGAATATTGAATATACCATGGACTGCCAGAAGAATGAACAAATGTGCCTTGGAAGAAGTACAACCAGAATGCTCCTTAGAAGCGAGGATGGCAAGACTATGTCTTACATAATACTTTGGACAAGTTGTCAGGAAGGATCAGCCCCAGAAAAGAACTTTGTATTTGGTAAACTAGATGGTCAGTTAAAAACAAGAAGACCCTCAATGAAACGAATTGCAACCGTGCACTCAAGCATCACAACAACTGTGGGTATGGTACAGGACCAGGCATTGTTTTATTCTGTTGTACATAGGGCCACTGTGAGTCGTAACCAACTTAATGGCACTTAACAACAATAACAAGACAGTGCACAATACTGGGGAAACCAGCACAACTTGCCCAAGGCAAAGTCAACGAAGTCTCAGAGACACATGCAAACTCCCTAGGGACTAGATTACTGGGCTGAGGGCCGTGGGAACCATGGTCTCAGGGAACATCCAGCTCAACTGGCATAACATAATTTATAAAGAAAATGTTCTACATTTTACTTTAGTGAGTAGCATCTGGAATCTTAAACATTTGTGAGCAGTCATCTAAGATACTGCGATGATCTCACCCCCGCTGGAGCAAGGGAGAATGAAGCCAAAGACACAAGGAAAAGGTTAGTCCAAAGACTAGTGAACTATAATGACCACAGCCTCCACACCGAGTCCAGTACAACTAGACTGTACCTGGCTACCACCAACAGCTGCTCAGACAGGGATCACAATAGAGGGCCCCAGACAGAGATGGAGAAAAATGTACAACAAAATTCTAACTCACAAAGAAGGACCCGACTGACTGGTGTAGTAGAGACTACGGAAACCTAAAAAGTAGACCTTCTGCCATCCTTACAGCTCAGTAATGAAGTCACTTCCGAGGTTCACCTTTCAGCCAAAGATTAGACAGTTTCTTCAGATGAAACAGGAGCAGGGGCAAGGGACAAGGATGAGATGGCAGGAGGGTACAGGAAAGATGGTAATGGGGAACTCCAGTTGGAGAAGGGGAGAGTATTGACACATCATGGGTTTGGCAGCCAAGGTCACAAAACAATATGCATATTAATTGTTTATTGAGAAACAATTTGTTTGCTTTGTAAACCTTCATCTAAACTACAATTTTAAAAAAGTAAAGCAAAAAAAAGTAACCAACCAACCAACTGAGATCACGTCAGTGTAGGGTAGATCCTAAACCCAATCACTTCTGTGTTATACGAGGTGTAGCACAGACATACGACACCACGTGAAAATCAGCCACAAGTCAACGAACCAAGGAATGCCTAGGACTGCCTGCAATGAAGGAACTGATGCGCCAAGTTCCTGATTTGGACTTCTAGCCTCCAGAACAGGGAGGAAACAAATTTCTGTTTTCTAGAGTCACCCACCTGTGGCATTTCTGTACAGTAGCCCTGGCTGACTAAGACAGAAGGTGATCTGCTTCACTGAAGGTCAGCTGATTTAACCACATTGTAATTCCTTCATAATAGCAACTAAAGTTTGACCAAACAACTGAAGACCATAGCTCAAACAAGTTGGCACATAAAATTAACCATCACAGTTGGAGAGGAAAAACTGCTTGCCATGTGTTCACCACTGCCTCACCATCGCACAAGTGTCGCCTGCAGGACCCCCACAGCCAGTACCCCCACAGACAGCTGCTTCTGCAGTGGTTTCCTGTGGCCCTGTGCAAACCACACACACTCTGCAAGAACTCCTTGCTGGAACCTGCCGCTATGTTGCGTTTCCTGTGTGCTGGCAACGCTTCCTTCCCTGGCTCAGACAGACCCCAGGAGGCAGGCCCTGGCCTTCTGCCACAGCTCTGCCATTACACAAACGGTCTGGTGGTGAAATTCGGCTCTGCAGTGAGTTTGAAGTTCCCACAGACACCTTGGCTAGAGAGAAAAGATCATTTCCTTATTTCTGTAACTTATGTTAGTTATCGAGCCCCTGTTTCTGTAGATGATGACCTATGTGAATCCAGCCAAATCTCTGTAAATTCCAGTTAAACCACTGAAACCCACTGCTGTCTAGTCGATTCTGACTCACATCTACTAGCCATTTAAAACACAGTTCCTCTGAAATAACCTTGCAAATAACTCACATTTCTCAGTTCGGTTCCAGGTTGCAGCCTTAGACATCTGCAAGAATCTCCGTTTGCTGTCTGTCCACTCTGGTCATCCCCTTTGCTGGCGCTGGTGAGCTTCCTCCACAACCCCACTCCAGATCTGACTGGGTCTGGCTTCCAAGCCATTCCACACCCTGTGACTCTGGAGCCTCCTGCCCTACACCTCAGTCACCCCGTGACTATACTGTGACCTCTCTCACCCTTACCTGGGATACTCAATTCTCACCCATGCCCCACAAGGCTCAGGGGTTGGAGAAGGGAGCATTTAGGACCCATGCATGAGTGAATCCTCTGCCCCCATATCTTGGAGTCTTCCATGTTTTATTTTAATAAAGAAGCCAGCCCCTCCTATTTGGCTTTGTGGACCAAACATGAGCCTCCAGGAGGGATCAAAGTTAGACTGTTTGCACGTGGGTGCATTGTATGACACAGACCCTTCTTTCATGCCCCAAATTCAAACTCAGCACCATCTTAAGGGCTCTTCTCTCTAAGAAACCTGTTCTTCAGTATATCATGTAAAAAGAAATGGTGCCTATTTTGTCTTTTTAAAGAAGCTCTCTGTTTTTCTCAATTCTCTACCCATGTGCTATAAAACTGAAGAGATCTATTTATGGTGTTCAGTCAAATGCAGGCAGAGAGTAAAATCTTGAGCTCAAAGCAGAGGGATGTCAGATAAGATAGAAGAGGATATGCATGAAAATGACAATGGAAAAATAGAAAAGGCCAGTCTGAGATGATAAGCAAAGCAGTCAAAGAAGAAACTAAGCGAGTGAGAAAAAGCAGAATATCACCAGGGCAGATGCTCAGGCAGGCAGGTGTGAAGGGGGTGTTGGGCAGAGTATATGTGTGTGCCTGGGCCTTCAGGTCCTTCCCGTCTCCAAGCATCCACAGGCAAGAAGTTGACCCCTATCAACAGAGTCCAGGCTATGACAACACAGGAAGGTGTTATACTTGACCCAGGTGTATAGCCCTTGGACCTGCCCAGCTACCTAATCGGGGCCTCATTTACTCACCCTATTTCCCAGCTGGAATGGCACAGAGAAAGCTCCCATCATTCCAGTTAATACAAAGCCCAGGCCACCTTGGCCTCCCTCGTTACATTTTAGTTCTCTCAGCCTCCCCAGGGGTATGGTACTGGTACAGGTTCCATTGTGACACCAAGGGGCAGCGATGGTTTGGGCACCAGAGTCTGGTCTGACCCAACTCATTGAGGTTGAAACCATAATAGCACAGGGAGAAGACTGGGAAGCACAGCCTCAAAGTGCAGGCCCAACATTGACCAGGGGGAGACGAAAGAGAGGAAGGAGACAGTGTCTGGCTGGTACAAGCAGTAATGGTAACATGTGGCCGCCTCCAGGGGCCCCACAGGACGACACAGCTGAGCTGTCCTGAGACACTGTGGCTGTACCCTCGGTAATACACCATGTAGCTTCCCACGCCATCCTCCTTTTTTTTGGCCTTGCTCCTGTTTCTGGTTTCAACACCAACTTAGAGAATCCAGTGCAAAATTGTTTTAAACTGACTCCCTATTGAAAAAGCAACTTACTATACACTCTGTCTTAGTCTCCTTGTGTTTCTATAACAGAAATTGCTTTAAAGAACAGAAATTTATTAAAGTCAAAATCAGGGTCTCAGACCTGTCTATTCCTTCCGGTTGGTAGCCCTGGTTGTTCCTTGGTTCCTTGGTGACCCTGACTTGGCAGCTCTCTTCTTCTCACTCTCCACTCCAGTGTGTGTATCTCTGTCTAATCTGCTCTTTTTATAACTCAGAAGTGACTAGATTTACAACCCACCCTGCTCTCATATGTGAAGCCCTAGGGGCACTGTGGTTAAGAGCTCGGCTGCTATCAAAAAGGTCAGCAATTCAGATCCATCAGCCACTCCTTGGAAACCCGATGAGGCCGTTTTATTCTGTCCTATTAGGTTCTACAAGTTGACACTGCTGATAGACTCAATGACAGTAAGTTTGCTTTTGGTTTTCTACTTTCATGTGATCTAGATAACCTAACAAAGACAACCTTGTTTCCAAACAAGAGCGCATCCGCATGTATATGAGTTAGAATTCCAAAATATATTAGGGTCAAGGGAACACACAATTTAATCCATTATACATCTTTTTCCCTTTATTCTGGCTTCCCTAGGAATTTCACCACCACCACCTCAATCACCACAATGGACTCAGTATACCAATGATCATGAAGCTGTCACAGGACCATGAGTGTTTCATTCTGCAATCTGTAAGGTTGCCATGAGTCAGAATCAACAGCGGCAGACAACCACCACCATCCCTGTGCTACAGACTCGTTTCCAGTACACCAGACAAGACTCATCCCTTGCAAAAGGCACACCTTTCAGAATGGTAAGAAGCTGAACATAGCAATATAAATCACAATCTCAATAATTTTATGGCATGGGTATTAAAGACATAACCATCCTTGCTCTCCTGGTTGGAAAGTACCACGAAGAGAGGGGAAAGAAAAAAAAATCAAGTTAAATTCTAACTTCATTAACCAAAGATTCTGTGGAGAGAAGAGCAATAGTGGGAAAAAGTGCTAATGTTTCCTTTTCTAGTGCCATCCAGTGCACACAAGGGGTCTGATCTTCAGTCTTCAGGTCTCTATGCTTTATTTCTTCCTAAAGGGAAACAGAAATGAATAATCCAGGACAGCCAAGTGGAGCTGCTCACAAGGGAAGGGCTGGGACTGGCTGTGTGCCCCTGGCTCGAGGTGATGAGATCGGCTACTACTCGGCCTCTCCCCTGCTCCCACTCGCTCATTTCTGTTAATTTGGGCCAAAGAGCTCAGAACCCAGCCATAGCTGGAGTGGAATTGTCAGTGGTCCCATTTAAAACCTGTCTGTGAAAGGTTCATAAATCACATCTGAAAAAACTCACTCCTCATTTTAACTCAGCAGATGAAAACTCCATTTAGCTATTTAAATAAATGTCAATGCATAGTAGGTCGTTGTTTTTTCAGTAGGGGTCATATTTAAGAGAGTTTTGCATCATGTTCTGCAAATTGTCAGTGTTAATAAACCAAATCTGTTGCTGTCAAGTCTATTCTGACTCATGGCCACCCATAAGTTACAGATAGAACTGAGCTCCACAAGATGCTCTTGGCTCTCATATTTATGAAAGCACTTCACCAGGCCTTTCTTCTACTGCACTGCTGGGTGAAGCTAACCATTTTAACCACCCAGGGCCTTTAGCATTATTAAAACAAAGACTCATTATAGGTATATCTCCAGATGTCAAATCTCTACGGCCAGATTAAGCAGTGGCCACTGATCTCAGGGAGCCAGAGAGGCTTATCATTCATACTCAACATCCCTGCCCTCCTGTCCCTGAAAAACAACTAGGTCACTGTCTCAAATTCTGCAATGAGAGCTTCCTACCTTAAGATTTAAGGAGCCCTGGTGGGTGTCTATGAGTCAGAATTGACTAGACACCAATGGGTTTGGGCTTTTTTGGTGGCACACTGGTTAAGCCCTTGGCTGCTAATCAAAAGGTTGGCAATTGGAAGCCACCCAGCAGCTCTGTAGGAGAAAGACCTGATGATCTGTTTCCACAGAGATTACAGCCAAGAAAACAAAAGTATGACAGCCAAGAAAATCCTGTAGGGCAGTTCCAGCAACCACCAATGACTGCCCAGAGGGGGCGTATGAAAATGTTACGCATACCACTTGGTGAATGGCATCTGGGGTCTTAAAAGCTAATAAGCCACCATCTAAGTAGCACTGAGTGGTCCCAATCCACGTGGACCAGAGTTATACAGAGGACATCAAGGACAGGAAGAAAATACGTGCCAAGCTAACGGATGGTGCCATGTAATCCAGAGACTACTTTAGCATGAGACTAGAAGAATCAGATGGTGCCCAGCCACCACCAATGACTGCCAGGATGGGATGCACAATATAGAGCCCCTGCCACAGCAGGAGAAACATAAATTTGCAAAACCAGGACTCTACCAAATGACCACAATTAATGGTCCGTCAGTCTGGAGGTTCCCCTGGGAGTGTCAGTCCCAGACTCTCTAGCCCCAGACCGCATCCAGTGCTGACACCAGCTCCCCATACAAAGACTGAACTGGACTGTATAAGACATGCAGTGACCTTGATGTCCAACAAACTTTGGGACTTAAACAAGTACATGGGTGCTGTCCTTATTGCTCTACTGAGGACTTAAAGAACAGTGTTAAATACAAGTCTTGTTAATGTTCTCAAAGGGAATGTTTTCAGCCTCTCTCCATTAAGAATGATATTGGCTGTTGCTTTTGCACAAACATCCTTTGTTATATTGAGAAGTTACCCTTCCATGCCTATTTAATTGAGAGAATTTACCAGAAATGGGCATTGAACTTTGTCAAATGCCTTTCCTTTGTCCACTGAGATAATCATGTGATTCTTTTCTTCCCTTTTATGTGGTGGATTACATTGTTTGGTTTTCTAATGTTGAAAAACGTTACATACTTAGAATGAATTGTACTGGATCATGGTGTATTAGTCTTTTGATATGATGCTGACTTCTATTGGCTAGAATTTTATTAAGAGTTTTTTAATTTGAGTGAAAGTAGTCAGCGACAAAAGGACAAATACTGTATGAGATCTCTATGATAAGATCTCAAAAACAGACTTGTGTATAGAAGAAAAGACTCTAACAGCTGCAAGGGAGGGGAAGGAGGGAGGAAGAGGGGGGGAGGGTTTAGTTTAGATAGTTACTAGCAATCTAGTTGGGAGAAAGCGGTGACAGCACACATTAGGAACAAGAACAACATTAAGTGGACTTCAGCATAACTTGAGTACTCCTTCTATCTTAACTCAGTATTGCAAGGATAGAGTAGCTGGGGCGGTGGGTGGGGGACCATGCTCTTAGGCGAATTCCAGGCCAGTGGCACAACTAGCGTTTTGCTAAGAGAGCTCTCTGCACCCCACATTGGTGAGTGGAGTCTGGGGTCTTAAAAGCTGCCAAGCTGCCTCCTGAGGACACAGCAAATGGTCCCAACTCAGCAGGAACGGATGCTCACCGAGGGCCAAAACGGCATGCGGTAAAGACAACCGAGAAGACAGAGAGACCCATAAGAGTGGGTGCCTACATCGACTTGGGACCGGAAGAACTGGATAGTGCCCGGCCACCACCAGTGATAGCCACGACGGAGCTCACAGAGAGGAGCCTCACTGGCAACACAAGAATAAAAAGAGGTACATCATGAGATCTCCACTAAAAGACCTCAATTGATGGTCCAGCAGTTTTGGGGTTCCTCTGAGAGCATGGCCCCCGGCCCTGATGCTGACCTCTCCCATAAATTATAACAAAGGTCCACTCTTTGGGCAGGAATGGATTGGACTTGGGAAAGCAGAGTAACCATATCTTGGAAGCACTTTATAGTTCTATACATCTATAGGATATCATCTTGCTGACCTCTGGCTGGAGGAAGGGGAGTGGACGGAGAGGAGGGGAAAGGAGGCTGTTGGGAGGATGAGACAGGTATGGAGCAGAGAGGAATAGTGTGCAGTCACTGGACAGGGAGAGCAGTGGAAGCTGCATACAGGGGGACATGTAAATTTACATGTGAATGTACATTTTCACTCAGTTATGTTAAATAAAAATAAAAATTAAAAAAAAAAGAATTTTTGAATCAATATTTCTTGAGAGATATCAGTTTGTAATTTTCTTTTTTTGTGGTATCTTTGCCTGTTTTTCTGACTCGAAGGCACTTGGCTTGGCTTTTTGCCTGTTTCGGTATCAGGATTACTCTGGCTTCATAGATTGAATTCAGAAATATCCCTTCCTTCTCTATGCTCTGAAATCATTTGAGTAGTACTGATATAAACTCTTCTCTGAATGCTTGGTAGAATTCTCCAGTGAAGTCATTTGGGTCTGGACTTTTGTTGTTGTTGTTGGGAGTATTTAATTATCCTTTAAATCTCTTGTTATGGGTTTCTTCATCTTTTCAACATCATTTCACTTTAGTTTGGGTAGGCAATGTGATTCTAGAAATTTGTCCATTTCCCTTAGGTTTTCAATTTTCTTTGGAGTATAGTTTTTCACGATATTCTGTTATCCTTTTTATTTCAGTTGGGTCTGTTGTAATGTCCTCCATTTCTTTTCTTATTTGGATTATTTCTTTCCTCTCCTGTTTTCCTTTTATTGGCTTGGCCAGTAGTCTGATGATTTTGTTGACTCTTTCAGAGAGCCAACTTTTGTGTTGTTTTTTTTTTTCTTATTGCTTTTTTATTCTCTATATCATTGATTTTTGCTCTAATCTTTATTATTGCCTTTCTTTTGGTGTCTGTGGGCTTCTTTTACTGTTCTTTTTCTATTTGCTCAAGTTGTGTAGCTAATGTTTTCGTTTTGTTCCTTTTTTCTTTTTTGATATATGTGTTTATTGCTATAAATGGACCTCTGAGCACTACCTCTTCTGTGTTCTGAAGGTTTTGGTATGGTGCCTTTTCATTTTTAGGTGATTCTAAGAATTTGTTATTCTCTGATTTCTTCCATTATCCAGTGGTTTTTAAACAGAGTGTTATTCAGTTTCCATGTCGGTGATTTTTTTTCCTTGCTCTTCCTGTTGTTAATTTCTACTCTAATGAATTGTGGCCAAAGAATGTACTTTGTATTATCTCAGTGTTACAGGTTTTGTTGAGGATTGGTTTGTCATCTAAGATATAGTTTATTCTAAAGAACATTCTATGTGCACCAGAAAAGAATGTGTACTTTGTTGCTGTTGGGTGGACTGTTCTATGTGTCTGTGAGGTCAAGCTGGCTAATTACATCCATTAGATCTTCTGTGCCTTTACTGAGTTTTTTCCTAGATGTTCTGTCCTTTAATGAGAGCAGTATGCTTAAGTCTCCTACTATTATTGTGGAAGTGTCACTTTGTCTTTTCAGCACTACTAGAATTTGTTTTGTGTATTTTGGATCCCTGTCATTGATGCACAGATATTTCTTATGATTGTGGCTTAGTGAAGAATCATCCCTCTCATCATTATGCAGTGTCTTTGTCTTTTATGGTCAATTTTGCTTTAAAGTCTCTTTTACCTTTTACCTGAGATTACTACTATTGCTACTCCTGCTCTTGTTAACTGTTTACTTGACATGTCTTTTCATCCTTTTCAATAAATTTCCATCTCTGCTTCTAAGGTGTGTTTCTTTAGACTGTGTATTGATGGATCCTATTTTTTTATGCATTCTGTTACTCTCTACAAATGCATTTAAATAACTTATGTTCATTGTAGTTACTGATAGGTGAATTTATTGCTGTCACTTTCTAGTATTTTTTTTCTTGTAGTGCAGACACTTTCTTCATTCCTTTTATTCTCCTGTGCTGAATTTCTTTTATTTGTGGTTTTGTATTTCATTTCTTTTGTTTTCATTTTTAGGAAGACTTTGTCTTTTCATTTTTCTTTGATGAGTATGTTTTTTAACTTTCTTTGTGGTTATGCTGAAATTTGTCTTTATCTCCTTAGATCTGAACAACTTCATTATTACTTGATATAACCTTGCCTTCCTCTCCTTTAGAAAGTTCTGTACCTACACTGTGATGAATTGAATTGTGTCCCCCCAAAAATATGTGTAGCAACTTGCCTACATCATGATTCCTGATATTATGTGATGGTCTAATCTGTAGTAAATCCTGCCTCTATGATGTTAATGAAGGAGGATGGGTAGTGGTTGTGTTAGTGAGGCAGGACTCAATTTGTAAGATTGTATTGTGCCTTGAAGCAATGTTTTTGGATACAAAGGAAAAGGAAGCAAGTGGAAAGTTGGGGACCTGTAACACCAGGAAAGAAGCAGTGCTAGGAAAGAAGTGGTGATCTTGTGGGACTCAGGATCCCTGTACCTCAGGAGCTCCCGGCCCAGTGGAAGATTGATGACAAGATTTTCTTCCAGAGCCAGCAGAGAAAGACTGCCCTGTATTTGGATTTTTAGTCTGCATTTCTATGAGACAATAATTTTTTCTTTGTTGAAACCATCCACTTGTGATATTTTTATTATCGCAGCACTGGATGACTAAAACATATGCTATTTAGTCCCTCTTTCATTGTTCTGATGTTGTTGTCATTTGTAGATAACCTTCTCTGCTTCCCTGGTATAAATCTTTTGGTTTTGAATAGCCCTTAACAGTTCATCAAAATGCAAAAAAAAAAAAAATACCTACTGCCATCAAGTCAATTCCAACTCACCAAGACCCTATAGACAGAGTATAACTGCCCCATAGAATTCCCAAGTAGCAGTTGAACTGGCAACCTTCTGTTAGCAATTGTAGGACTTAAATACTATGCCGCCAGGGTAAACTTGCTGGTTAAGTGTTACATCTGCTAACCTTCACCACGTGCTCCTTGGAACCTCTGCGGAGCAGTTCTATTCTGTCCCATTAGGGTCATTATGAGTCAGGATTGACTTAGCAGTGGGTTTAGGTTTTTTGTTGTTGTTGTTTTGTTTTGATTTTGAGAGTTTATTTCCTAGATTGGTATCTGGCTGGCACAATCGTGCATACCAGATTCAGGCTGTGGTATGAAATTGTTTGTTCTCAGACTGAAAGGATCCTTTTAGTAATTCTTGTAAGTTTGGTTTGATTTTTACACATTCCCTTAATTTCTATTCATCTGGGAATGTCTTAATTTCACCATGATATTTGAATCAGAGTTTTGCATGATATATTATTTCTGGCTGGTAATTTTCTTTTCCCAAGGTTTTATATATGTCATCCCATAGCCTTCTTACCTGCATGGTTTCTGCTTATTAATCAGGGCTTAGTGATTTACCTCTGTGTGCTCTATATTGCTCTCGGGATTCTTTTTTTGTCTTTGGATTCAGTGAGTGTGATTATAATAGGCTTTAGTGACTTTCTTTTAGAATCTATACATGTTTCACTAAGCTTCCTCTATGATCATTTTTTCACCTTTCATGATATTAAGAAAGTTTTCTGTCAGCACTTCTTCAGTGATTCTCTCTGTGTTTTCCATTTTCTCCGTCTGTTCTGAAACTCAAGTACCCAGAAATTTTTTATTTTGATTAAATCCCACATAATTCTCCAAGTTTCTTCATTTTTCTTTCAGTTTTTTCCTGATGTTTCCTCAAATTTTCCCTAATTTCACTGATCCTGTCTTCCATTGTTTGAAACATATTCCTAAGCCCTTTGATGACACTTCCCATTTCTTATATCTTATTGTTTACCTTTCAGATTCCTAACTGCTGTTTTGTATGATTTCTGGTTGTGAATTTATTTTGACATTTTGTTCCTGTATTTTCCTGAATTCTTCCAGTTTTTTGTCTGTATTTTCCAAGAATTGGTCTATTTTTTTTCCTCATTTTTGTCTACTGTTTGCTTCAACTCTTGGATAACTCTGAATATCAGATTTGAATTCCCTATCAGCTTGTTTTAGTGCCTTTTCTTCTACTGGAAAGTCATCTGGTATTTTATTTTGGGTACTTTCTGGAGCCATCTTGTCCTTTTTTTTCTTTAAAGTATGTTTTGATATTGTCTGCTGTCTTTGGACATTCAGTAGTTATTTTCTTCGTTTGTTGATTGTGGATTTGTTTGTTTCATCCTGCTTTTTTGTTTTATTTGGTTATGTCTGAGCAGGTAGGCTGTGAATTCTCTGTTGTTTGCTAATCTGTGGGCATAATACTTTTGACCTGCTTATCCAATGCACAGGGCCTGTCACTCAGCTCTGGTGCAGCAAGGCAGGTCCAGCGAAAGGGTAGGGGCTGGGACAGGTTGTTCCTGGCACTGAAACTTCCAGGGTGGCCCAGGGGTGAGTGTGGCGCTAGTTCCAGTAGGCCATGCCTGTGTTGCTAGGGATGTGACGTCCAGCATACCATGCATGTAGGCAGGAGAGTGTGGGGACATTGTGTTGTGTGAAACTAAGATTATGTGAAAGAGGAGAGAGAAGACAGAGAAACAGGAGCCAAAAAAATATATATATATATATATAAGCACAAAGAAGCACAAAAAGTGCTAAGGGAGCTTGTTGCTGGAGTAGAGAGGTAAGAAACTAAGAAATGAAATAAATCAATATTTAAATACATTTAAAAAAAAGAAATTCCCTTGGGGATCCCTCCAGTGATTAGGAAAGCACTGCCCATCTAGAGGAAATGAAGATGGCACATGGTGCCAGGTATTTAGGAGACCGGAAAAGAAAGAAAGTAGAGAGAGACGAGAAACTGAGAAGTGAAGAAAATCAGAAAGAGAGGAAGAAAGAAAGGGAAAAAGAGAAGAACAATTTTTTTTTTTAAAGAAAGGCTTTCGGGGATCCCATTGACACTGCTGCACAGACTGAGGAAGGGGCTCCCAAGCCATTCAGTGTGGTCTGGATAGAAAAGGCAAAGATGGTATGTAGCCCTAGATATTCAGAAGATGAGAAAAGAAGGCAAATAGAAAAGAGAAATTGAAAAATGAAGAAAAAATAAAAGAAAAAGAAAAAATAGTAATAGAAAGAAAAGCCCCCAGAGTTCGCACCAGTGTGGCTGCACAGACTGGGGAGCAGCTTCCCAGTTTCACACTACAGCCTAGCTAGAAGAAGCAGAAATGGCATGCGGTACCAGGTATTCAGGAGAGAGGAAAAGAAGCCGAGTCATAAAGAGATGAGAAACTTAGAAATGAAGAAAGACAGTAAGGGGGGAAAAATGCCTCCAGAGATCCCACTGGAGTGGCTGTGCAGGCCAGGGAAGTGCCCCAAGCCCCACAGTGCAGCCCAGCCAAAAGGGGCCCCCAAAACACAAAAAGAAAGCAAATAACAAGAAAAGTCCCCAGGAATCCCACCAACATGGCAGCTCCCGGTAGAGCAGAACTTCATGGCCTGTCAAGAAGAAGCAAAGATGGCACACAGAGCCAGACATTTGAGAGAAAGGAGGGGAAGAGATGAGAAGTAGAGAAGAAACCAAAAGAAGCCAAAATAAGCAACCCCAGCAACAGTGAAATGACACTGAAAGAGTCGCTGGTGTGGGCAGGGAAAATCTGTGTGGTACACAGCCAGGGCCTCCCAGCCACACTGGAAAATAATGGAGGCCAAGTAGAGTGAAAAAGAAGGGGGTTCGGGGTTCGGGGAGAGCTTGCATCACAGGTTACCAGGTGCTATCTCCTGCTGGGAGCTCTGGGAAGCTGCTTTCTTGTACTCCCTGTCTGTCAACCTCCAATATGCGTTCAAGATAGCAAATCAGTGCTGCCTTAGCTGATAGGGAACCTCTGCTCCTATTTCTCCACACTCAGTTCTCTTTCTGGTTCTTTCTAATGTAATGACTCTGTGTATTCTTTCCACCTTCTTTTGATGCTTCCTGCGTTGTTTAATATTGTCCCTGCAGAATCCTTCACTATTGCAACTAGAGGTTTGAATTTTTCTTCAGCTCTTTCAGCTTGAGAAATGCAGAAACTGTTCTTCCCATATGGTCTTCAATTTCCACCTCTCTCACATGTCATCGCAGTACTTTGTCTTCTCAAGCTGCCCTTTGGAATCTTCTATTCAGTTTTTTCACATTATCATTTCTTCCTTTTGCTTTAACTACTCAACATTCAAAAGCAAGTTTCAGAATCTCTTCTGACTCCAATACAGTCTTCTCTTTCTTTCCTGTTTTTTAATGACCTCTTGCTTTCTTCATGGATGATGTCTTTAATGTCATTCCACACCTCATCTGGTCTTTAGTCATTAGTGTTCAGCTCATCAAGTCTGTTATTGATATATTCTCTAAACTCAAGTGGAATATACTTAAGGTTGTACTTTGGCTCTCATAGACTTGTTCTAATTTTCTTCAGTTCCAGTTTGAACTTGCATATGAGCAATTGATGATCTGTGCTGCACTGAGCATCTGGTCTTGTTCTGACTGCTGATATTGAACTTTTCTACCATCTTTTTCCACAGATGTAGTTGATTTGATTCCAGTGTATTTCATCTAGCAAGGTACACTTGTAGAGTTGACATTTATGTTGGTGAAAAAGATATTTACAATGAAGAAGTTGTTGGACTTGCAATATTCTATCATTTGGTCTCTGTCATCATTTCTGTCACCAAGGCCATATTTTGCAACTAGCAATCCTTCTTTTTTGTTTCCAGCTTTCGCATTCCAATCACCAGTAATTACCAGTGTATCCTGACTGCATGTTCAATCAATTTCAGACTGCAAAAGCTGGTAAAAATCTTCAGTGTCTTCATCTTTAGCCTTACTGGTTGATATGCAAATTTGAATAATAGTGGTATTAACTGGCCTTCCTTGTGGGTGTATGGATATTACTATATCACTGACAGCATTGCACTTCAGAACAGATCTTTTTAACAACAAATGCAATATCGTTCCTCTTCAAGTTTTCATTCCTGGCATAGTAGATCATATGATTGATTCAAAATGGCCAATACTGGTCCTTTTCAGCTCGCTAATGCCTAGGATATTAATGTTTATATATTCCATTTCATTTTTTAAGATTTCCAATTTTCCTAGATTAACACTCTGTACATTACACATTATGATTATTAACAGATATTTGCAGCTGTTTCTTCTAATTTTGAGTCACTATTCAACAATTTCAAGAGATAGCATACCATTAAGAGCCAATGGTATTGAAGGAAGAAGTTGAAGCTGCATTGAAGGTATTGGTGAAAAGCAAGGCTCCAAGAATGATAGAATATCAACTGAGATGTTTCAACAAACAGACGCATCACTGGAAGTGTTCACTCATCTGTGCCAAGAAATTTGGAGGGCAGCTACTTGGCCAAATGACTTGACAGAGATCCACATTTATGCCTATTCCCAACAAAGGTGATCCAACCAAATGCAGAAACTATCGAACAATATTAATATCACATGAAAGTATATTAGCAGAGAACTGCCAGAAATTCAAGCGTGATTCAGAAGAGGATGTAGAACAAGGGATACCCTTGCTGATGTCAGATGGATCTTGTCTGAAAGCAGAGAATACCAGAAAGATGTTTACCTGTGTTTCATTGACTATGCAAAGGGATTTGACTGTGTGGATCATAACAAATTATGGCTAACATTGTGGAGAATGGGAATTCCAAAACACTTAGTTGTGCTCTTAAGAAATCTGTACGTGGGTCAGGAGGTAGTTGTTCACACTGAACAAGGGGACACAAGGGGACACTGCATGGCTTAAAGTCAGGAAAGGTGTACACCAGGGTTGTATCCTTTCACCATGACTTTTGAACCTGTATGCTGAGCAAATAATCTGAGAAGCTGAATTACATGAAGAAGAATGAGGCATCAGGATTGGAGGATGAATAATTAACAACTTGTGTTATGCAGACAACACCACCTTACTTACTGGAAGTGAAGAAGTTTTGAAACACTTACTGATGGAGATCAAAGACCACAGCCTTCAGCATGGATTACACCTCAACACAGAGAAAACAAAAATCCTCACAACTGGACCCATAGTATATTAACAGATAATAGATAAATGGAGAAAGGATTGAGGTTGTGAAGGATTTCATTTTACTTGGTAACACAATCACCACCCATGGAGGCAGCAGTCAAGAAACATAAAGACACACTGCATTGCAAAAGTCTGCTGCAAAAGACCTCTTTAAAGTACTGAAAAGTGAAGAGTTCACCTTGAAGATTAAGGTATGCCTGACTGAAGCCATAGTATTTTCAATCACATCATCTGCATGTGAAAGCTGAACAATGAATGAGGAAAACAGAAGAAGGATTAATGCCTTTGAATTGTGGACTGACAGAATGTACCAGGGACTGACAGAAGAACAAATAGATCTGTTCTGGAAGAACAGAGTACTCCTTAGACGCACAGATAGCAAGACAGCATCTCACATACTTTGTACATATTATCAGGAAGGATCAGTCCCTGGAGAAGGACATCACGCTTGGTAGAGTGGAGGATCAGCAAAAAAGTGTAAGACCCTTGACAAGATGGATTGACACACAAGCTGCAATGATGGGCTTAACTAAGCATGAAAACAATTGTGGGTGTCGTTTCGTTCTGTTGTGCCATGCGTCAGAACAGACTCAATGGCACCTAACAACAACTCTGCATTCTGTCAGTTTATTTCATTTGACGCTTGGTTACATTCTTTATCCCTTCATTTCACACTGAGGGTTCTGGGACTGATGTTTGTCTCTGTTTTACCTAGTTTTTTGGGTCTTTGCTGGGGAAGGACAAAGTAGTGCTTCTGTCTACAGCACCATGTTGGCTCCTAGCTTTTTTTTTTTCTTTTAAAGCTCAACCTTGACAGCGTTGGGTCCAGTCATGCCTGACTTCTTTGCATATCCTTCAGTGAGGGAAATAACTCCTCATTTTTGTTTGAACTAGTTTGACTTGGGATTCTGCCAATTACAGCCTAGAAAGATGTGAATAATCTACTGATTATCACAAATTGAACTGTGCCCTCTTAAAATACATGTTGAAGTCTTAACCATGGTATCTGCGAATGTGACCTTGTTTGGAAGTAGGGTCTTTGAAGCAATAATCAATTAAGTTAATGTAAGGTTATCCGAGAGTAGAGTGGATCCTGTAAGCAGTTTTATATACTCCGTCAGTAGGCACAGGAGATCTCCGGGTCCACTTAAGAGCTCTCATTTTCTCTCTTCCTCTTTCAAGTTAGCAACCACTGGTAGTGAAACAATCGTTGACAAGATCTACAACTTCATCGGTGGTCTACAACATGATACATTCTAATCTTACCATCCCTTCTTTTTTATTTATTGGACTAGGTTCTGTAGAGATAAATGTTCCTTTAATAACCATTTATTTACCCTTAGCAGTAATTCTAATGTTGTATTCCCAGCCTTTCAAGAACATGCTTCCCATTGATCTTTTCCTTCACAAATCAGTCATCAGTTGGGCAGTGTCTTAGTCACCTAGTGCATCTGTAACAGAAATACCACAAGTTGACGGCTTTAATGAGCAGCAATTTATTTTCTCACAGTCTAGCAGTGTACCAGTCCAAATTCAAGGCATTAGCTGCACAGAAAGGCTTTGTCAGCTCTGGAAAAAGATCTGTGTCATAAATCCTCCCCTGGATCAGTAGCTTCTTAGGCACAGGGAAGCTCAGGTCCAAAGGATGCACTCTATTCCTAGTGCTTCTTTCTTGGTGTACGAGGTCCCCAAGTCTCCTCTTGCTTCCCTTTTCTTTTGTCTCTTGTAAGATAAAAAGTGGTGCAGGTCACACTCCAGGGAAACTCTCTTTATATTGGATCAGGGATATTACCTTAGAAAGCGAGTCACAATCTCAGTCTAACCCTCTTTTACATAATGCAATCTTGCCCAGTTAACCACTGTCAGAGATTAGGATTTACAATATACACAAAAATCACAATCATAAAATAGAGGACAACCACATAATACTGGGAATCAGGGCCCAGCCAAGTTGCTACACACATTTTTGGGAAGACACAATTCAATCCACGACAGGCAATTTAAGTTCTTGGACTGTCTGACTGAGCCTAAAGACACACACTTTCAGGACATCTAATTATTCCCTTTCAACAGTATTGTGTTGCATTCTTGAATCAATGCATTCACAAATTCAGTGATCATTTAGCCATCAATAGCTGCTAACATAAGAGAGAGAAAAAGTGAGAGAGAGGTCCTATGAGTGATCCAGAGAGCTCATGTGCCCCTTGATGGAGTATGTAACACCCCTTAATAGGTCACATCTGTGATCTGGTCTTGTAAGGAGCAAGGCATCCATCTTCTCAGGGAAGGTGTACACAGCCTCTTACATATCCTGAATCTGTGCTCTGCTGGAGTTCCCTTCTGTCCTAGGTGACCCCAGGGCAGCTGCAAACGGCAGCTGAGGCATTATTCCTGCCGGAGGACAGACGTCTATCCTCAGTATGAAGTCTTCTCCTTCATTATCTGGATATAAGAAGAAAATACAAAAGTCTGAGTGGATATGCACTTATGCAACTCAAGTAATTGATAATCTGTGTATCTTTCAACAGAAAATATCTAGGGACATCTAAATATTTTGTTTCCTTTGGGCTATCACTATAGACTTTTAACATTCAATGTTATTTGTCATAATTCATGAATTCTGGGAAATGTAATTGTTATGACTGATTATTAATATTTTTAAGGGTTAGCTCACAATTCTCAGACTAGACTCTGTAAATTCAGTGGAAATTCTCTGCAAATAAATGTGCAAATAGAAGACTTCAACAAACCAAATAACTCACCAATTTTCCAACAGGAAAGGAAATCTCTACCAACGAATAGCCTTCAGCTTGAGCTCATGCTCCTCCTGACCCATTAAATTATATGAGGACATTGGTCATTGAAAACTAAAATTGACACATCATGAGTCTTGCCAGAGAGTTCTGATATTCCCACTGGAAATTTTCCATGTTTCTGTGACAACTCAACATCCACCAATATTGACATGAAAAAGAATTGAGTTTCTGCCAACTTTTGATTTTTCCAGTAATTGCTGCATGATTAGCTGGCTTGACCTACGTTAATAATCCTACTGTGGTCACATTTACACTACAAATCTTTATTGACCATCTACTGCGTGCCTGGTACAATACCTGGTGTTGGGAATCAAGAGGACAAGATAGACAAGAGCATGTGCTCCAGATTCGGAAGGAATACCTGGTCTGCCTGACCAGCCCTGTCCTGTGGCTGCGAGCCATATTTCCTTAATCATGTAGATTCTCAGCACAGATTCTCAGAGCTCAAAGAGTTCCTAGTGGAAGCAGTACTCTACACTAAGTCAGTAAGAGCTGGATTAAATTCCCAGTTCTGTCCCTAATCAGTTGAGTGGCAGGAACCTGTGGTCATTTAGAACTGGTCAGAAAGGAAAGACAAGGCAGAATGAACAGGAGACTGGGAGATCTGAAGAAAATACATGCCTATAATTTCTTAGCTAGATGCATCCTCATACAATCTGGTGTGATTATATTACACTGTAATTTACACAAATTTTATGTTACAACTTGAAAATTTTTCACTGAATCCCATGAAACCACCACCCACATCAACATACAGAACCTTTCAGCACCTCCAGTAGATAATAATTTTTAAAGTAAAAATATCAAAAGTCAAGTCACACACTTCTGTTAGATTACTATAATCAGTCTTGTCTAGCTAGCTTCAGAGCCATTTCCTGAGTAGTGGAGATGGGTTTACTATCTCTTGTTCCACCCTTAAGGTGTCCGTGAGCGCACACTTACAGACTGGGTATGAGGTTACGTACGGAAACCATAGACGCAGTCTGGCATGAGTTGTAATATGCACTAAGCTAACTGGCCATATTGGTTTCCTAGGACTGTGTAACCATAACAAACTACCACAAAGTGGATGGCTTATAAAAGTGTACATTTATTGTCTCTTTTCTGGAGGTTAACAGTTCAATTTCAGGCTGCCAGCAAGACTGTACTCTCTAAAGCCTTTAGGGGAGGATCCTTTCTTATCTCTTCCAGCTTCTGGTATCCCAGGGGTTTCCAGGCTTTCAACTGCTGTATAGCTTTGTCATCACATGTAGTCCTTCCTCTTGTATCTCCTCTCTTATAAGGACTCTACTCAGATTGGACTAGGACCGTAGTCCAGGATGACCTCCTGTGAGCTTAATTAATGACATCTTCAAAGACCCTATTTCTGAAGAAGGTTGTGTCCACAGATATAGGGAATAAGACTTCAAGATACCTTCTGAGGAGACACAACTCAACCCAAAGCACTGGCCAATGAGAAGACTAAATCTGCAGACCTATCTTCCTCTTAATACCAAATTCAACTACACTAACTAACAAGATCAGATTCGTTTTCTGTAATAAAATTTACTACATGTATATCAAAAAAATTACCTCAAGGTCGAAGTAAAAATTAGGAAGAGATAAAAAGGAAACTTGAGTGATCATTGACAGTCTTACTACACATCTTAGTTACCTAGTGCCATAGTAGCACAGAACCAAATTGCTGGGTTTAAAAAACAGAAGTTTAATTCCTCACAGTTCTGGAGGCTAAAACCCCAAAACAGGGTCTTGCCTGCATTAATTCCTTCCTTGTCTTCCTGCTCATTCCTTCATTCTTTGTCCTGTACAAAATCCTCACATTCTGTCTGTCTTCCTCCACTTATGAGACTCTGTCTCTTCTGGTCTGTAGTTATTAGGTTTACTACCACCCTACAGCAGTACAGCTTCCTTAACATAACAAAAGAAAATTCCTATTTTCCAAACAGGTTCGTATCCACGGGTACAAGGGCCAGAAACTCAACACAGATTTTACGGTGAACACAGTTCAGTCTGTGATAGCTACTTGCTATCAGTGCATTGAAGAAGATCCTTCTGATATTTTCTCTCTCTATAGTTTTGTTGCCACTGTTTTACTTAATTGTGATCATAACAGTATGTAGAGTTTCATAGTACAGGTAATCGTTACAATCACTCTATTGTAAGTTAGTTCTGACATCAGTCAAACAACTCATTTTTTTCAGTTTCTATTATTTTCTTGCATTATCAGTATCTTTATAAATCATAACACTTAACATTTACAAGTGGACATCTGAGAATGGTAACATCGGCAAAATATGCCCTGCAATGTTGTAAGAGTACATAGTACTGATGATAAAATGTACCAAAAAACGAGGGTCATAAGTACAATTTGTCATAATTCATACATGTTGTAAGTCAGGTACTGGCATGATTTCCATTGTACATTCATCAGAGTTTGGGTGCCAGGAACAGAAATTACCCAAGCTACTCTGATTTGATGGTAACAAGTATTTCAGCAGAAGGGGATTTAATAGAGGGACTTAGGTGGTTACAAAATCACTAGAAGGGCTGGAGGAGCAGCTCTAGGCTGGTTATACAGGAATGACTAACAATGCAGACTTGCCCGCCAAGGTAGCACATCCTCAATGAGGAAGCTGGGGGATCACAAAGTTGACTACAACTATTGACTCTAGTAGCACCCTCCCTGGCTGTGGTCCAAGGATCCAAACATTACCACTGGAGCTGCTGGCTTCAGAGCAACACCATCGGGACCTCTGGCAATGCTGTCATGCAAACATACACCCCAAAACAAAGAATTCACTGACTGCCTACAAGCAGAAACCACAAAGGCAGCAGAGGATGACTTCCTGATCACCTTTCAAGTGACAGCATCACATTGGTCAAATTAATTCCTATCCAGAACTTTAGCTGCAAAGGAAAGGAGTCCTGATGGCACAATGGTTAAGTGCTCAGCTGCTAACTTAAAGGTCAACAGTTGGAACTCACTTGCTGCTCCATGGGAGAAAAGGCCTGGCAATCTGCTACTGTGAAAGTTAAATAAATAAATAAAAATCAGTGCCATCAGTTGATTCTGACTCAGAAGGACCCTATACAATTGCCCCTTAGAGTGTCTAAGGCAGTAATCTTTACAAAAGCAGACTAACTCAACTTTCTCCCAAAGAGTGACTGGTGGGCTCAAACCTCTGACTTCTCAGTAGTCAAACACTTAACCACTGCACCACCAGGGTTACTTTGTATAAAAGGCATACAGCAACAGCTGTAAGGTATTCTGGGAAACATAATTCCAGCTTTCCTGGATCTGTACTATAGGAAGGCATTCACCGTATCATGTTACTATAAACTTTTTAAATATCATTTTAAAAACTCTATAGCTTTTTATTGAATATACAGCAAAACCAGTGAAAATCAGAACCTACATAAGACAGAAACCTGTCAGAGAAGGAAAATTCAAATATTTTCCACCAACAGACAGCACCATCAGACACAGAAAAGCTTTTAGACCTCGAAAAAGAAGGCAGTCCCATCAAGTTCTTGCTCTCACAGTTTTCACTGTGTGTCAATATTTATTTAATCAATCCCCATCCACATAGAATAGTTTGTTTCCAGACTTGAATATTACAAATATTTAATATTTCAGTTTAACATTAGAAACAATACCATGATAATCCAATAATAACAGCTAGAGTTTACTGAACGTGTCCTTCTCCCAGGTACTGTGCTTCTTTACCAGTTACTGTGGAACCTTGTGTTTGCAACATAGAACTGCTAATAGGGTTTTCAAGTCTGTGGCTTTTGGGAAGCCAATTGTCAGGCCTTTCTTTCAAGGCACCTCTGAGTAAACGGACTTGAATTTCAACATTTCAGTTAGTAGTTGAGCGCTTAACCATTTGTGCCACCTGTAGACTCCAGGTAATGTGGTACGAGTCAATTTTGGCTCCCTAGGGTCCCTATAGGACAGAGCAGAACTGCTCCATAAATCTTCATGGGAACCTCTGGTGGCATAGTGGTTAAGTGCTGTGTCCGTTAACTGAAGAGTCATCAGTTCAAATCCATCAGGCACTCCTTGGAAACTCTATGGAGCAGTTCTACTCTGTCTTATAGGGTTGCTGCATGTCAGAATTCACTTGACAGCAATGGGTTTGGCTTTTCAGAAATCTTTACGGAAGTAGACTGCCACATTGTCCTCCTTTGGAACAGCTTGGCAGTTTCAAACTGCTAAACTCTTGATTTGTAGTACCATGCCCAACCACTGTACCACCAGTGCTCAGTACTATGCTAAAAAACAAAAACAAAAACACCATTGCCAATGAGTCTATTTTGACTCAGTTATAATCATTGTATTTGTTATTCAGCTTTTCGTTAAAACTCACTAGCTCACTGTAAGTAAGAACTAACTCAACAAAAGTGAGTTTGGTGTAGTTCCTTATGGGACAGCTATTATACCCATTGTACAGATAACAAAATTGAAGCTTAAAAATAAGTCAAATCTACATTTGACTTCAAAGTCTGTGACTTTGTCCATTGCGTGATGCTCAGAAAATGTTTTGTTTTGTTTTGCTTTTACATTTAAAATGATTCCCATAGGATAGATAAACAGAATAGAATTACCAGTTCAAAAGCTGTGAACATTTCCACAATCTTTGATACACATTTCCGGTTGCCACTGAGTCAAGGCCAACTTACAGTGGCCCCACGTAGGTCAGAGTAAAACTATGCTCTGTAAGGTTTCCAACGACCGATTTTTCAGAAGTAGATTACCTGGACTTTCCACCAAGGCACCTCTGGGTGGACTTGAATTCCCAACCTTTTGGTTAGCAGTCAAGCAAGTTAACTGTTCTAACCAACCAAGGACTCCCTGATACAAATTAGCAGGCAAGATTCTCAGTCAGAGTCATTACCAGGACTGAGAAAGCCTCAATGGCAGGAACTTGTTTTCATCATGCAAACGTGTGGCCTATTGTGGCCAAGTCATGAATGCCTCTTGAATGAGTAATTGCATCTGTGAAAGTATGAGTTCATGACGGCATCTCAATTCAAATAACTGAATTCCTTGAAAGACATTAAATATAAGTTGCTTCTGACTGAGGCCAGCTCTAGACTGTACAAGTAAGAAGGAATGCCTGGAACATGCCACCCTCAATCTGTTTGCTTTAGCTACTTTTGCATGCTATGTGATTCACCACACAGGCCCCCGACCTAGTTGACTTCGAAGGGGACTAAAATGATCTAGTAAGTCATGCCGCAGTGCACCTGAGTGACAAAGCACAGGGCTGGAAATATTCTTACAAGGAAGTCCGCGTAGTTTAACAAAGTGCAACTGCTTTTGTTTGGATTACTTAATAAATTAACTGCCAATTAAATGCTGATTTTCCACATAAACATTAGAAATTGTCGTATATGGTCAAAGTCCACCAACGCCCAAGAGAAGTCAGACAGTAAACTTAAGACCTCTGGATGCTGTGTTAACTGGTCTAGGTCACCAAATGGCCTTTACTAAGCCAGGCCCTGGTGGAAAAAAAGGCCAGTCCTATTGCCTGGAATCAACTCAGAGACCCTCTTTATGTCTCTACAAGGGAACAGTTTATACTCAGATAACAATTGTCAGGTACTGAATTGCACACCCCATTCCAAAAGATATATTGAAGTTTTAACCCTTCTACCTGTGAATATGACCTTGTTCAGAAATAAGGTCTTTAAAGATGTTACAGTTAACATGAGGTCACACCCAAGGAGTGACAGTCCTCATCCTGCCTAAGTGGTGTCCTTATCAAGACAGAGATTGACAGAGGGAAGACATCATGTGACAATGGAATGATCTGCAGCTTTAAGCTCAGGAACCCGCAGTGCTACCAGAAGCTGGAAGAAAGAAGACAGGCTCTTCCCCAGACAACTCACCAAGTATGAGGCTCCTCTGGAGCTCTAAGACAACACACGGCTGTTCTTCTAAGCCCCTTGGGTGTGATACTTTGTCACAGCAGCCTTAGGAAACAAAGATAACCTCAGACTCAAAGACTTCGTGTTGATAGTACCTTGAGACCTCCATGGGCTGCTCCTCCCTGAAGAGCAAGGTGTGGCAGCAAGCTTGTTAGATTGGAACTTTCACCACTGAAGTGCCAGGAAGCTTGTCATGCATCAACTGGCTTATAATCAAGTGAGTTCATGTTCCAATGAATTTGTTCTGTCTTTCAGACTGTGTCGTGCCAGGTTTTTACAGCTTTATTCCCACTTGAAAACACAAAATCCTTCTAAGCACTACTGTTACAGATTGAACTCTGTTCCCCAGAATATGTGTTGAAATACTCACCCCTGTACCTGCAAATGTGGCTCTGTTTTGAAGTAGGGAAGTCTCCATAGTTAGCATGCTCAGCTGCAGACTGACAGGTTAGAGATCCAAGTCCACCCAGAGGTGCCCCAGGAGACCGGCCTGACTATCCACATTGGATAAAAGCAGACACTGAAAATCCTATAGTGCACAGTTCTACTGTGACATAGAGGGGGTAGCTACGAATTGGAATCTACTCAAGGGCAATGCATTACTTGTATTTGGAAATGGGATGTTTATTTTGTGTGTTAAGGAGGTCATGCTAATGTGGATAAATTCTAACCCTAATCACTGCTGACTTATACCAGAATGGACACAGAAACACACACAGGAGAAAGACACACAGAGTAAGACACGTCAAGCAACTCAAGCAGCTACTGACAAGGAAGCACCTCCACCTAGCATCATGCTCAGAGCTTGGACTTGCAGCTTCCTCAGCTGTGGTTTTCAGAGTTCCGGAGGCTGGAAGTGAATTCTTATTCTTTAAAGTGACCCACCTATGGCATCTGTGTTCAGCAGTACATCATATCCAGCTCTTCGACTACACCCAGTCAAGAGCATTTGAAAGGATGGCTTTGTGTGTGTGTGTGTGTGTGTGTGTGTGTGTGTGTGTGTGTGTGTGTGTGTGTGTGTGTGTGATTAAGTGTAGGTTTATAATCCAAGTCAATATTTCATATAAAACCCCCAAGTACCTGCCTCTCTGTAACTGTATCTGCTCTCTTCACCCTGTGTCATGAATTGTGTCTCCCCAAAAATATGTGTAGTCATGTGGCTGGGCCATGATTCCCAATATTTTGTGATTGTCCTCCATTTTGTGATTTTCCTGTGCTGTATGTTAAAGGATTAGGGTGGAACTGTAAATCCCTTCATAGGATTACCCCCTGCTCCACTGTAAGGGGAGTTTCCCTGGAGTATGTCTTGCCCCACCCTTAATCCTTTGTCCTACAAGAGATAAAAGGAAAGAGAAGCAAGCAGAGAATTGGGAACCTCACATCATCAAGAAAGCAGCACCAGGAGAAGAGTGCATCCTTCAGATTTGAGCTTGCTGAGCCAAGATGCTCCCTGGACAAAGATTGATGCAATACCAGACTTTCCTCCAGAGCCAACAAGGTGGAAAGCCTTCCCCTGGAGTGGACAACCTGAACTTGGACTGTTAGCTACTGGACTGTGTAAGAATAAACTTTCATATGTTAAAGCCATCCACTCTGGTATTTCGGTTAGAGCAGCCCTAGCTAACTAAAACACCATGTGATAGCACTTTTCCACTCTTTACTTCCAGTATCCACTCAGCCAACATTTGTCCCCTCCTCTTCACTCTCTTCTCCCCTCTAAAAAGAAACCAGTAGGATAGCCTCATGTATACATTAAACCATGAAGTACACACACTACATGCATTAATTACTCTGTGTTGCCAGGTCCAGTCCATTCTTTGTCTGAAATGTTGGCTTCAGTACTGGTTTCAGCTCTGGGCTAGCAGCAAGACCAGGGACCACTATTCAAGGAAACTTCCAGGTTGCCAGAGCATCAAGTCTGGTGTTTTAATAAAGTTCTAGGTCTGCACAATCCTTTTTTTCATGCTGCATCAGGGACTCTACATTGTGTACCCTATTAGGGCTGTTGGTCGTGGTGGCTGAGCACCCTGATCTCCTGCTGACGTAGTCTCCCAATCATACAGATCCTTCTGTTTCTTGGGCTCATTTTTCCTTATTTCTTTGATGTTCTCATTTGTCATCTGTTCCAGGTGTGTTGGGACCACCTGATGTTCCTCACATGGCAGCATACTGGCTTTTAAAACCCCAGATACCATTCACCAATATGGGGTACAGAAGACTCTTGGAGAAAGACTAGTTAAGCCAATTGACCTCAGTGTTCACTGAAAACCTGTTCCCCAGCCCCTGTCCTTGCTACTCTGTCCTTAGAAATGTTGATTTCAATTTAGAAAACCTTTTATCTTGTGGTGTAGTCCAGTTGTGCTGACCTCCCTTCTACTGCATGCTGTCACTCCCTTCACCTAACCAAATTCCTATTGACTATCTAATCTATGAATAACCCTCTCTCTCCCAATCCAGTCTTGTAGCCATGAGTATATTCTTCTGTGAATAAGTCCTTTCTTAGGTCCTTATAATAATGGTCTCAAGCAATATTTGTCCTTTTGCAGCTGACTGATTTTACTCAGCATGGCTTCCAGTTGATTCAAGGTTATGAGATGTTTCATAAAGTCGTCATTGTTCTTTATCATTGCATAATGTTCCATTGTGTATATATAACATAGTTTGTTTATCCATTCGTCTATTGATGGGCACCTAGGTAGATTCCATCTTTTTGCTACTGCAGACAGTGTTGCAATAAACTTCATGTGCGTATATCTGTTCATGTGACAGCCCTTATTTCTGTAGGATAAACTTCAGGCAGTGGGATGTCTGGATCACACGATATTTCTATTTCAAACTTTTTAAGAAAGCCCCAAATTGCTACAATAGGTTGTAGCATTTTACATTCCAGAAAAGTTCCATACTCTCTACAGCTTGCCTATCATTTGTTGTTTTGTGTTTTTTGTATTAGTGTAGTGCCAACCTCGTTGGGGTGAGACAGTATCTCATTGTGGTTTTCATTTGGATTTCTCTAACATCTAACAATTGTGAGCTCTTCCTCATGTGTCCTTTGGCTGTGTGGATGCCTTCTTTGAAGAAAGTTTTGTCCGTATTCTTTGTCCATTGTTTAATTGTGTTATTAGTCTTTTTCTTGCTGATATTTTGCAGTACCTTGTAGATTATGGAAATTAGACATTGATCAGATACATAATTGTCAAATATTTTTTCCCAGTCTACAGGTAGTCTTTTTACTCTGTTGATAAAATGTTTAGATTTTTAGTAGCTCCCATTTATCTATTTTTTCTTGTGCTATTTGTGCATTGTTAGCAAAATTCTGTAGTCTGTTTAAGCAGATTACAACTATTGTATTAGAACTTCTGTGTTGTAGTCTGCTTAAGCAAACTGCTACTACTGTGTTAGAACCTCCAGTGTTGTCCATATTTTTTGTTCCATAATCTTTATCATGTCAGATTTTGTATTTAGTTTTTTGATGCATTTTAAGTTAGTTTTGTGTAAGGCATGAGATACAGGTCTTGTTTCAGGTTTTTGCAGATGCATATCCAGTTTTGCCAACACCGTTTGTTAAAGAGACTGCTTTTTCCCCAGTTTACAACCTTTGGGTCTCTGTCGAATATCAACTCTTTGTAAGAGGATGGTGTTATATCTGGGTTCTCTATTCTCTTCCATTGGTCCATATACCTACTTTTGTACCACTACCAGGCTGCTACTGTGGCAGTATAGCAGGTTCTGAGTTTGGCTAGTGTGAGGCTTCCCACTGCATTCCTCTTCTTCAGTAGTGCTTTGCTTATCCGGGTTTTCTTCCCTTTCCAAACTGAGTTGGTGATTTGTTTCTCCATTTCTTTAAAGAATGACATTGAAATTTGTATTAGGATTGTGTTGTATATATAGATCACTTTGGGTAGAGTAGACATTTTCACAATGTTATATTTTCCTATCCATGAGCAGGTAGATTTCTCCACTCGCGTCCGTTTCAGTTTCTTGCAGTTGGTCCTGTAATTTAGTCATCTAGTATTGCTCTAACAGAAATACCACAGAGTGGATGGCTTTAACAAAGCAAAAGTTTATTCTTACACAGTCGGGTAGGCTACAAGTCCCATTTTAGGAAGTCCGCTCCAAGGGAAGGCTTTACCCCTTGTCACCTCTGGAGGAAAACCCCTGTGTTGCATCAGTCTTTGTTCAGAGAGCATCTTGGCAAAGGAGCCTCAGCTCTGAAGGACATGCTCTAATCCTGGTGCAGCTTTCTTGATGGTGTGAGGTTCCCAAGTCTCTGCTTGCTTCCCTTTCCTTTTATCTCTTATAGGATGGAAGGTGATACAAGCCACACTCTAGGGAAATTCCTTTACAGTGGAGTAAGGAGTGATTTACAGTCTTTAGAAAGGGATTTATAGTCCCACCCTAATCCTGTCTAACATAATCCAGTCTGTTAACCATAGGCAGAGATTAGGATTTACAGTATTAGAAAATCGTAAAATGGAGGGCAATCACAGGATACAGGAAATCCTGGCCCAGCCAAATTTCTATATGTATTTTTGGGGGGAGACAATTCAATCCATGATATATAGGTCTCTTAGAAAGGATGGAATTGTAACTTGCATTGTTAGTATAGAAAGCACAAGGAGAAAACTCAATGTCCTTGGGTTTAAGCCACTGTCACATCTCTGAAGCTGGATCAGATCCTCTCAGCAGGGTCAAAGGAAGGCTGGGAAGCAGTGTTACTCAACCAGACCATAATGATTTTATTTATTCCACATGGCTTAAAAACATGTTTGAACAGAACTTGCAATAATTTTTCTGGTGATTTGTATGAATCATTTTTTTAATTATGAATAATGTTTTTAAAGACACTCCAGAGAAATCTACCCAAGGTTCCCTTGACAACCATCACATAAAGTATCCAAAGTGAAGCAGTTTCTGAAACAGACTATCAGCTTTAAAACATAGATTCAATAAGAATCCATCTGTCATCTTCGCTAAGAATCAGTCTCACAATTTACACATGTAAAGCGTCACAGAAAAATTCAGATCAACAAACATAAAGAGAAAAATACATCTATTGTTAAATCACAGTCAAAGGGTTATTGTACAAATACAAATTTCTTAACTTCACATGGGCCCCTTTTCTTTTTATTGCAGCTAGGAATTCTCTTTGCATCTAAATTATTGCCTTTCTCCCCTCAGTTGAAGGCTTTCAGCTTTCAAACTCTCTTCAAGGCTATTGCAGGAAGAGTTCTTGCTCCATGGTTCAGTCACGGCCACTCAGAAATTACAGAGTTTGTGAAGACAATGAGCCAAGACTTCCATCTCTTAAATTTACCCTCAGAAAGTCCAACTTCTGGCGTTGAAAACAATCAAGTAGGGTCCAAGTGCCATACTCTTAAAGAACAAGTAGGTGGGGTTGGCCCTGGATTGTGTGGGCGCATTTTACAGGTGTACCTCTCCTGGAACCCACTTCTCTTTATCTGTCAGAGTTGATAGCTTCTCCAAAAAAAAATGATGGTGTGGGCATCAGGCTAAGCAGAAATATAAATAACTCAGTTAGCTACATTGGGGGCGCTCTTTGTGTTAGCACTGACTTTTCTCCTTCTCCTGCGCCCCGCTATTCAGGAACTAAAGCAAACTTTCTCATGTGCTTGCCACTGCATTGCTTTTCGTTGTTCAAAAGGTGTTTGAGGCTGTCCAAGCATAGTGTTGAGAGTTTCTGGAGAGGGCGAAATGGGGCCTGTAGCACAAGGACACCGCCCAAGCCTTCTTGCGTTTATTCAAGTTACGTTTCTCAGTAAACTCTACCAGGTTTTCATATCAAGCGCAGTTAAGGGGTAGGCGGGGAGGAGGACAGCAAACGGTAGGAACTTTCCAAATTAAATACAAGATGGAAACTAGGTCTCTGCTACTGTAATGTTGTTGCATGTCCTGTAGTCGATGCCGACTTACAACGACCCCGGTCGTAGGACAGAGTAGAACTGCCCTGTAGGGTTTATAAGGCTCAGCTAGCGGACTGAAACCGCCGACCTTTTCGTTAGCAGCTGAGTGCTTAAACACTGAGCCAGCAGGTCGCTCTATAATAAAGAGGTTTAATTGGCTTCGGCCTTGGGAGCAGAGCGACACTTGTGAAACTCGGTTAGAGCCACCGCCTGACTGCCTGGACCGGAAGAAGGAAAGCCCTCAGAGGGGTAGCTGGTTGTGGCAATCTGTGCTCCAGGAGGGAAAGGCCTTTAAGGACTCACCCCATTTCATGCAAAAGCACCTTAGAAAGAAGAATTCCGCGGTCAGATTAAATAAAATCTCTGTCTGTGGCCATGGGGTGAAAACAACATGGGTACCCTGGCCAGGATTATTTGGCTTCCGCCCTCTAAAAAAGTGAAGAATTCGGACCCCAAATATTCATAAACCGTTTGAATTCACCTTGTAGTTTATCGGCAAAACCGAGGCTTTTTTCCACACAAAATATCCTTGAACTGAGCAAAAAAAAGTGGTAGTTTTAAAAACAGTCTTTCCTTTTACATTGAAACCTGCTTCTCCCGCCTGCTGCCTCTTTCTTTCCCGGGGGGGTATTTGCTCTGGCGCCCAGAAGGAATTCTTCCCGGGGCAGTTAAAAGGGAGCGAAGGACAGCAGAGTGGAGTTGAGACCCTCTTCTTCGGTAATCTGGACCCCCCCTCCGGCCCTCCCCACTTCGGAGGCTGAGCCATTCACGCCAAAATTTGACTCGGGATCCAGCCCTGCGCATGTACCCGAGAGGTGAATTTAAGACTAGATGGCAAGCATCAGTTTCTGCTCCTCACAGACGTCCGCCACCCCACCCCACCCCACCCCATCTCACCCCACCACTCCTACGAGCACCAGGTCCCCCCCCCCATTCCTCCAGGGCCCACGCGGGTCGCGACTCTGCTTCCTGAGGGAAAGGAGGAGAGAGGGAGGAGCAGTAGTCGCTCTTCGGTGGAGCTGGGGGAGAACCGAAGGTCAGCAGGGGCTGTCCACATCAGGACTGACATTTGTGTGGGCACCAGACATGCACGTGCATGTCACACACATCACCCTCTGCGCTCCTGTTCTCACGCCCCAGGATGCCCGCCACCTTCAAACCATAAGTACGAAAATGCCCTGTGGCACTTGGCTGGCTGTGCGCACTGGGCACCCTTGCTCACTGAATCTCTCATCCCCTTGTGTACCGCGCGGCTCCGTGCGCGCTGAGCCTCTTAGTCTTCACTCAGTCCCCTCCATCGCCGTGCGCGCAGCGCACCCTTTCGCAAACCTTACCAGGCTCCGTTTCCCTCCACGCTGGCGTTCCGGGATTTTGTACACGCCAAGGACTTGGCCATGTGCCCAAGTACGTGCTAAATAACCTCCTTCCAAGCCTGCACCCAGTGCCAGGGCTATGAGTTCGAGCTCCTCTGGCGGTATTAAGGACACTTCCGGCGTGAAGCTGAGCACCGTCACGTCGCCCCGGCCGCGCCCCCAGTGTGAGCTGCAGCACCGCAGCCTGGTGCGCCCAGGCCGAAGAGAAATAGTGAAGGGCCCTGACCCCGCGCAGTTCGGGATATGTCGGGATGCAGTTCCCACGCCGGCGCATCTCGCTGCCTCCAGGGCCCAAACTCTGGCTTTCGCTCACCGGGCACAGAGGAACTTGGGACCCAAGATGAGCTTTGATAGCGGGTCTAGGAGGGCGCTAACAAGTGTCTCCTTCTCCCTGAAGCCAAGTGTTGTTCCCAGACACACACACCTCTTAAGAAACCCTCCTTCCACGCCGGCCTTTAATAGAAAAGAAAAGCAGGAAATAAAATTCCGGGTTAAGGGTAGGGGGGAAGCTGAAGCCCCAGGTGAGGGCGGCCGTGCGCCGCAGAGCTGGAGGGGGCCAAGACAACTTGTCTGCATGCTACCGATTTTTCCATAACTTTCTCTATTTGAATGTCGAATGAATTAGCTTGGCTCTTCCCACAGATTAAATTTGGGAAAAGGTTCCCCAAAGATCGCTTTGCTTGGCAAACAGATCCTGCATATTAATTAAATGAAACGAATTTACGTTTTTAAAATACTGCAGCAGCGTTCGCTACACGCCAGTTCCATATTAAGTGCTGACTGCTGCTATTATTACCTGCTGGGGGGAGAGAGGGAGAATTAAAGCCATTATCTTTGGGCTTTCTGTGATGTGTAGAAAGATCTTTTTTTTTTTTTTTGGTTGTTGCCTTTGGCTGTTGCAGCAACGTGGTTAACGAAGTGATCGGTTTCCAGATTTCCGGGCGGTGTGTAATTGATACAGCCACCGAGGAATTCCAGTGCACATCAAGCTGTTCAGTCTCCAGAGGCCCCGCACCCTCACCCTGAATGAGGAATTCCCAAGCAGGATACCGGGCTCCTGGCACACTGTGAGGGATCGCTTCTGCGTGAAGAAGACACATTTCCATTAAGCTCGAGCGAGCTCCCTCGGGAAGTGGACAAGGTCGGTCTCTCAAAGGAAGGAAACCAACAGAGGACGCTCGGCTCCCGTCTCGCTTGGGGCAGGACCGCTGGCTAGTCCCTGAGAGCCGCTCCTGGACCTGGTCACGCTTGGTCATGGACTCCCCCCCTCCCCGGGGAAACTGAGTGTGTGCATCTCAAGAGGCGCACGGAAGTCCCCAGACACTGGGGGAGAGAAGAAAGCGAAGAAAGTGGTGACACGGTTTAGGCACGAGAAAGCAAAATGCACAGGAAAAAATTCACTCTCAATTCTCAGGTAAAATTAGAACGTGTGGCCGCCGTTCCTGAAACCAGGAAGAGTCCTGAGTCACTCCCCGTGGCCTTTGCTCAGGGACTTTGCTAACCACTAGAGCTAATTACCGGAAACCCTGGTGGCATAGCGATTAAGTGCTGCCACTGTAACTGAAAGGTTAGCAGTTCGAATCCGAAAGGTGTTCTTTGGAAACTCTGTGGAACAATTCTACTCTGTCCTACAGTTTCCCTATGAGTCCAAATCGACTTGACGGCAGTGGCTTCGGGATATAGTTAATTACCCATAACACTAACTCTTTGTTTCCCAAAATATGGTACCTTGAAAGAGCATGAGAAACCAGCAGCAGCTACTCCATCCTAAGGACAGGAGGGTTTGCCTGGTCTGTCTCCGCGAGTCCCCAGGCCAGGACCAGAATCCACCCAGAAAACCAAGTCAGAGAAGGATGGCTCCCTTTCAGAGATCCCAGAGCACAGTCGGTGTCAAGCAGACCCGACCGACGCCTTGGGAGGTGGGAACAATCCATCGCCCTGGAGCACTTCCTTTTTCTACCTCAGACCAGACAGAGCCCGCCGCCCGGGTGCAAACGGATCCTCGGACCTCGAGCAGCTGAGTGTCACGGGTCTTTCCAAAACTCCTCAGGAAGGCGGATCTGCTTCTGTTACTGTGATTTAGTTAATGTGACAATTAGAGAGATGCCGACCAAACCCAAACGGAAACGTTTTCTCCAAAGGAATAACTTCTACTGATAGAATTTATTTAAAACAAAACAAGCGTAAAGGGTCTTAACCTCATTAGGAAAGTACCTAAAGGATCTTAACCTCATTAGGAAAGTGCCCTGGGCACTTGTAACTCTTTTAAAGCAAGTAGTGGTAATACAGTCATTGTTATTCGTTCCTTTCAGAGCAGTAACGACCCTAGGAAAAGTTGATAATGTTTCCACAGGGTTTAAACAATGAGGGACTGCCTTCTTTTCCTGGTCTAAAGTTTTCTGCCTTTGACAGAATGCAGTCTTACCACTTTTCTACGGCTATCAGTGGAAAATATTTGGTTTTCCTTCTCTGACGGCTTCTGCCTTACACAGGTTCTGGCTTTCGCAGGTGTTACCGTACCAGGAAACGAGTGAAAAATCGAGGCACTCTTTGATAGCTCAGACCAAAAACTCCTCCTAGACACAGCGTAGTCGTATACGTAATGCTGGACGCAAGCAGGATTTTCTGCAGTAACTAGAACCAGTTAATCGCCTGCGTAGACATAGCATAAGCCACTTAAATCAAATAGGTTCGAATCCCCCTTTTCCTGGGTTGTCTGCCGCTTCTGCTTGCTTGAGCGATTGAAGTGCTTCTTAAACACCGCTTTAGAGGTTCAAAGCCTCTTCCTCCAAGTCAAATGCTAGTTGCGAGTGGAGTTTCTCCCACCTTAGCGACAAGGTCCAAGCAATCACTGTCTACCAGGCAGCGGGCTCACGAAGAGCCCATCGCGAGCTAAACACATGTGCATCCCCCTCTTGATCTGTTGTAAAAGTGGTTTCCTCCGAGACTGGGTCTCAGGTAGGCGTGGTGCGCGGTCCCGGGTTAAAAACAGTTGTGGAGCATCTGAAGTGGAAAATCCAAGCAGATGTGAGACAGCCTGGGCCTGCCTTTTTCCTCTAGGGGCCTCAATTTCTTCCAGATCAGTTTTCTAATGGAAAATTTCTAAGAAGTGGAGTATGTCCATGGCTTGCGCCCTGCGGGTACGCCCAAGAGCCTCGGGAGAGTCAGGGATGAGAGTGCCCGCAAGCTCCCGACTTCCGTGTAGTCAACCCTCTTCCATCGGTTTTCCTGCAGTCCTCCAGGATCTCATCTCAGACCCTGCAGGCTCCTTCTGGGTCAGTGGGGGAAGCTCCGTTTCTCTGTGATGCCCCAGACTTGTGGACGTCCCCTGCTCGCATGCATCTCCCCTGGGGCCGGTTAGCCAGAGCCAGTACTCCAGGTAAGGCGCTCAGCTTTAGGCCCAGTGCGCCCACCAGGAATTGCCCAATGGCTCTGGCAGTGAGAGGCTTCCACTAGGTAACTCCAACCATGAGCTCC
This sequence comes from Heterohyrax brucei, assembly GCA_028571685.1. NCBI lineage: Eukaryota > Metazoa > Chordata > Mammalia > Hyracoidea > Procaviidae > Heterohyrax > Heterohyrax brucei. Next base: position 41,386,862 of record CM053157.1, on the reverse strand, counting down.
GGGGATGCTCAAGACCAACCAGTGAACACTTTGCGGTGCCTTTTCAATTTCCAAAGAGCTTCTACTAAATTTGTACTGTACTAGATGAAGATTTCGACCGTGGGCTTACGTTTTAAAGGCCCTAGAGAGAGTGGCAAAGAGGGCCCAACCAAATGTGAGGTTCTTCGAGCGCTAACTCACACTGGTGTAGTTATCCTTCCCACCCGGGAAACTGAGAGGCCCGAGCTCAAGTGCTTTCCCTACTTTCAGGGTTGCTGTTAAAGACCACAGGCCATAACTGTGTGTGTCTCTCTGCGTGTGAGAGAGACAAAGAGAGAGAGCGAGAGCGAGCGTGCGCACCCACGCGCGGGTGCTGGGAGTATGCAGTACCACTCGGGCGTCTGCTAGGGTAGGCTCTTGAGCCGGAAAGTGTCACACATCCGCACATCTGATTTTGAAAATAAACTCCATAACGCCGTCCGTCCATAGGAGGCGATTCGAACTTGTGTGTGTGAGAACAGCGGCTGTCACTGTGAAGACCAGGCAGCGAGATCTCGACACTGTTTTCCCGTAAAAACCAGAGCAATTTGGTTTAAGGGAAGTTTCCGTGCTTGTTACTTGTCGGGTTTCTCCCACTTAGCCATGTTTTTGTGATCTGGATAATCCCCTTCAAGCCTGGAAGGAATTCTCCTGGGTCGGTAACTGAGGGTCAGAAATCGTGGGGGTGAGGGAAGCATTAAATCCTCCCGAGCTTCGAGTGTTTTCGGCGGCGGCTGGTGGAAGCTGCGGACGGGTCTGGCTCACAGTCTGTTCTACCTTGGAGCTCCTTCTCCGTGAGGCCCCGAGTCGGGAACCGTCGGTACAGCCCGGTCCCACACTCGGGGCGGGAAAGCCGGTTCAGCGTGCCGGGATTGGCTCTGCATACAGCGCCGCTCGCGTGCTTCTCCGACCCTCCCCGTGCAAAGCTGGAAAAAGGAAGGAGTGCCTGGATCCGCAACTCCCAGGCAAAGTGCTGGCTTCCCGGTGCGCCTAGCGTGCGCTGCACACGTCCGGAGGCCACCGATCCTGAGTCCAGTTTCGACAGGCAAGTCCTAGGAGCCGAGGCCAGTGGCTGCGGGATTCAGCTGGGAGTGCGGCGTAGGTGACACCCAAGCTCGGGTTTTCTCACACTGTACTACCCCTGAATGAGCCTACAACTCCTAGAATGCCTTTGAACTTCTGACATTCAAAGAGGCCCCTGGTAAAGGTCCGGAGTGCTTGCTTCAGAAGCCGAGCACCTGGATCAAGGGCCTGGTCCTACTAGCGTGAGGAAGGGAGGCAGGGACCGGGTCGTTGTTGTGTAATGTGTGAGTGGGGTAGGAGGAGAAAGTGGTAGCACCAAGAAAATAGGTCACTGCGCTGGGCTCAACGGCCCTGGGGCCTCTCCTGGTGTCTACCTGAACATCTGGGCCCACTGACCTGGTCACACCGCCGACAGAACCCGGAAGGAACTTCCCAGCGTCCTCTCTGCGTCTGCAATGTGACCCGGAGCCCCAGAAAGCTGGCGTCTGCCCCTCAAACGCATCTGTACTCCGTGGGGATTCGTTCTCTTGCAATGGTGGGGATTTGTGCGACTGCCACCACCGCAGCCGGAGGAGTGTCGGGGACCTTGGTGGTGTACCTTCCCTAGGGCTGCGGGCGCATAGGTGGCCTGGAAGTCTCCGTGGTCCAGTCCGATCCTGAGGGCCGGGACCACCTGGGGTTGCCATCTCCAACTATACCTGCTGTTGCCGCATCTACTTGGCCACCACTGACACTCGCCCAGCTTCCCTTGCTTAGCCACAGTCGCCCTTACCCGCCCAGCAGCTATTTCCCAAAATTCCGGCTACTCTGAGTAGGGCCCTGTGGCCGCTCTCAGCTGCTGGCCTGCCCTATCCCCGCTGCCGCCTAGGGGCTCCCTCTATCGCTCCGGCTCGGCTAGCTTGTCCCCAAGCTTCAGGCTTCTCTAGAGAAGGCGCCACTCTCCTTTCACCCTCACCTTTCAAGGCGACAAAGGGCACAAGGGTCACTTCCCAGCCTCTCCAGTTCCCTGAAGGGTAGGGTGTTAGGTGTGCTTTCCTTCTGGAGTCCACCCTTTCTGCCTTTGGACCTGAGAAGAGGGAGAAGTGAGGAGCCAGCCAGGCACAGAATTCGCTCGGGACTCGAAGGACTAGGTCTTCAGGCCACTGTACTCTGTTTAGGGGTCGCGCTGCCACCTCTCGGCTGCGACCGCCAGTGACTAGCCCTGGAGCCACAGAAGCGTCCTTGGCACCCCTCCCTATTTCCCTCCCTCCTCCGTCGCCCCTCCCTGCCGCCGATCCCAGCGTTCAGCCCCCGCCACCGGCTGGCGGCAAAGGGTCCTCACGGCGAGCCGCATGCACTCACCTCAACTTTCCCTAGCCGGGTAGCTTGCGGTGTCTCCCGGGAGAGTCCCTGGAGGCCGCAAAGCGGCGGAGCGCCTGTGACTCTGGGGCCGCAGCAGGGCCCAGAGACAAGACTTGCCGCCGCCGCCACCGCCCCTACCCCCGCAGTGGTCCCTTCCCCCGCCCACACCCCCGCCTGGGCCGAGCTGCCGAGGGCTCCGCCCGCAGGCGACTCTGCCATAAACAAACGCTGCCCCAACGCACGTGGACAGCGGAGCAGCTGTGCCGCGGACGGACCCCGGCTCCAGGAGCCGCGTCGCAGGCGGACAGAGCTGCTAGGCAGGGCAGGGCAGCGCGCCTGGCCCGGCGAGCCGCCGGCCTCAGCTCCCCGCGCCCCTCCTGCTCATGGCTCCGAGGCCGCCGACCTCGCCGCGCTCCAGCCGGGAGGGGCCTCGCGGGCGCGGGTGCAAACACCCGGTGAAGGACTGAACAGCACCGCCGTCGCCTGCTAAGCAGCACCGCCGCCACCTCCTCGCCGGCCACCCTTACTCCCCGGAAAGCTGAGCCGGGAGAAGGAAGGGTGAGCAACAGCGGTGGCAGAGGCTCCCAGCGCTGCGGGCGACTCGGGCAGAGGAGGTTGCGCCCGGGAAGGCGGCGCGGAGCGCAGGGCCAGCGGCTGCCCGAGCGGCTTCAGCGCCCCGGAGCAGCCTCGCGCAACCGCCGGCGTCCGGCACCTGTCTCTCCTGGCCCCGGAGGCCCCTCCTAGTGCCCGCTGTATCTGCCGCCGCAGCCCGAAACGGGCTCCGCGGGCCTCCAGCACCGCCGGGTCTAATATGCCCGGAGCCGAGGCGCGATGAAGGAGAAGTCCAAGAATGCGGCCAAGACCAGGAGGGAGAAGGAAAATGGCGAGTTTTACGAGCTGGCCAAGCTGCTCCCGCTGCCGTCGGCCATCACCTCGCAGCTGGACAAGGCGTCCATCATACGGCTCACCACGAGCTACCTGAAGATGCGCGCCGTCTTCCCTGAAGGTGAGGCCGCAGGTGGGGCGGCCGGGGTAGCTGGGGAGCCCGGCGGCGGCGGCCCGGGTGACAAACCGGAGCCAGCCCCGCCGCGCCACCGCGGCCTGAGGGCGAGGCTGTCGCCGGAAAGTTTGGAGAAAGGGCCAGAGCTGAGGCGGCACCAGCGCCGAGACCACACCGGCCTAGGGCTAACCCGGGCGAACCCGGAGTTGTTCCCTTTGGCAGTCGATTCCTAAACCGATATGCTAATCCATTTGTTTCGTTTTCATTCCTCTTTTTTTGCTTCTCTTCTTCCTTTTTTCTTTGTTTTCCTTTTTCGTCCCTTTTTTCTCCTTCTTCGGCCCTTCTTTCTTCCTTATTTTACTTCATCATTTTTTCAGTTCGACCTTATTATTATTTTCCACCTTCCCCCACTTGTTCCCCTTTCCCTGGAAGAAAATTGAGCCCACCTTCGCCAGAGACGAAGGTACTTGCAGCTATGCTCTGGAGCACTGGAAGCAAGCGGGGTGCACCAGGAAGCCTGGCGGCAGAGAGAAACATTTGTAAGGGTCCAGTCACAGACTCAGGCCTCCCAAATGGCCTCTTCTCTGCCAGCTTCTTGGGCCGGGCGACACAACTCAGGTTTGGAGAGATGAAATTTGCAGGAGAAAGGAAGCAATTATTTCTATCGTGGCAGGTGGGCCTGATCTTAGTCGTTCTTTCACGGATTGGAAGTATAAACCCCGGAGTAGCTTTTAAAGTGGTGCAGGAGTGCTGAGACCCTGGAGTCCAGCAGCTCGCGATTGTAGGAATTGTTGACGGGCTGATAGGGCACTGCAGCCGGCACGCTTCCTCTAGGGGAGCCTCTAATGGTGGCCTCTGGCTGGGCACCACAGAGTAGCAGGTCTCAGAAAGGCCAGATCACCACAGCGCTGGCTTTTGGTGCACTGATGGGTTGAGCCCCTTCCAGTGTCTCTGCCTCCTGCCCTGGTCGCTGTGGACTGGCCTGAGGAGTCGTGACAGTAAGCTGGAAAGCACACTCAAGGGCCTGATGGGCGCCCGCGACATCCGGGCCCTGGGACTGGGAGGGCTGCGCAGGCCTCTGAAGTCTCGAAGTGGGTGTCCTGATAGGGAGACAACTGAGGTTGCAGGGCATAGTACAGAGCTTCTAATGCGGTCGACAGGTGTTCCTTGGCCGTGGGACGTCTCAATTAACTCGGTCCCCCAGCCAGACGGGCAACCCGAACGAAGTAGGTTGGTCTTTTCGCGATCGACGCACCTATCCTGTTATTTGTAAAAGTTTCTCTGTCTGGAGCTGCACTTCTCGTTGCCTCCTGCGTGGCGGCAAAGGACCTCCGCGTGAGCGCGGCTTCCAGCTGGGTGCGGAGCGCGGACTCGATGAGCGCCGAGGACGCGGGAGCTGAGGGGCCTGGAGCTGCGGCCTGGCCTCGCTGGTACCTCCCAGTTCTGTTGCGGCCGCTGGCGACTCTCCTCCGAGACGCAGGAGCCGTGGACCCGCTCAGTGGAGCCAAGCTCCTCTGATCCTTGCGTTTTCAAATCCCTAACGGTAGTGTGCTCCCTGCCCAAGCGCCTTAGCTCCGCCGACCGTCTCCTGAACTTTCCCTTTCGTCGCTGGTTGCAGAGATTTCCCCAGTGCTCAGCCAGCCTGCATGTGCTTTGCTGGTAGCTATAGAGCACCCCCGCTCCACCCCGGCTTCAGGATCTGCTATTTTGTCCACCCCAAAAGTGATCCCTTGGCGGGAAGAAAGGAGTGATTTCTCTCCAGCTGCAGTTTCCATGGAAATTAAAATAGATTTAGGTTTTACAAGGGTCGAGTCTCCTTCCCACCCGAGGAGAAGGAGGAGTGGTAATGGGCATTTTACAAAGTATATCTGGAATTCATACAAAGCACCAGCGTCCTTGTCTCTTTAACCTCTCTCCCCACACCATAGAAAATAAAAGCATTCGAAGAAACTGGAAAAGATTAAATGAGTTGTTGCCGATGATGATTACAAATAAGCCGGAAATTAGAGAGGAGGTACACAGAGACAGAGGTTATTGTAAGCAATTCATTGGGGTTTTCTGGGCCAGCCTGCTGAAAATTGGGAAGTGCGGGTATGCTGCGACTGCCGACCTTTAAACTGGTGCATGTGCTTCCTTGCTTTGGGAAGTGGGTATTCCCGCTTTCGGAGTTCAGAACTGCTTGACTCCGAGCCGGTTGCAGGAGCGCGGCCTGGGGCCCGGAACCTGTGGCGTCTTGAGCACCAGGCGCCGTCTCTTTACTCGGCCACAACCTAGTTGAGAGGGCCCCTGGGGGCCAATCTGCTGGTCTGTGTCTCCGAGGAGTGACCCTCGGGGTTGACAATCCGTCGTGGAGGTGAGGGTGGGGGGCACCGCTGCTTGGATCTAGAGGTTTGGAAATGTTCCTGAATCTATGGGGTCCCTAATGAGGAGGGGGGCCAGAGCCTGGTGCCCGGCTCTCCAGCAGCCCTGGAGCAGGGGTTCAGGCCTCCAAGGTTGGGCCCACAGCCCCGGGGTTCCTCCTGGGTGCAGAGTCATAGGGCCTGCGGCTCTGGGTGGCAGCACCTTTTCTGCTCAAGTCAGTTTGGGGTGGAGGAAGGGCTTGTGAAGACCTGGAGCCTTTGGCTGAGAGAGAAGGTGCTTTGAGAAAGATCTCAATTACGCAAAACAATCTGTTCACTTAGCAGTTCCGATGGCTTGCAAGAGCTGGGGCCCAATAGCAACTCTAATAGATTTAACCTGTTCTTGGGGACCTAAATCAGAGCAGAGGATGAGGCTGAGTCGTCGGGATGCAGCCTGGTAGAGCCGCCCAGGTCAAGGGGGAGGTGAGAGGGAGGCATTCAGGCCAGAGTGCTCCGGAGCGCCGAGGGAGCTCCCAGATCTCCTCTGGTTCAACTGCGAACAGGAGGCACCCAGCGGAGTGAAGGTGGTCTCGCTGGTCTACAGTCCCATAGCAAGCCGCGTCCCTTGGTAAAGAAGCATCTTGGGGCCGAATTAGAACTTTGAGAGTCAGAGAATGAATAGCACAGTCCCAAACAGCCACTTTACAAGAGGGGAAATTGAGATCGGAGAGAAAATACGTGTTTCCCAAGGTCTGGCGGCAAGAGCCAGGGCAGCAGGGTGCTGCGGTCAAGCAAAGCGGGTTTTCCTCCCACTGGGCTCCCTGAGGGCTCAAGCCTCGGTTCCTTTTATACTCAACATCCCCGGTGGGAAAGAGAAAGAGCCAACTTAGAGGCTTCTCAAGACCCACCTGGATAAGGGGGGTGGGAGGGCAACGGGAACTGAAGCTGACAGGCTATCCAGAGGCCAGTCTAAAGGCTTTTGGGGCACTTGTAATTTTTATAGTTGAATTTAGGAGCACCCTCTGTCATACTGCCTCACTGGACCTTGGTCTCCTCAACTGTAAAATGGGCCTGTTGGGCACAGGATTCCTGGGAGCAAGTATAAGGGTGCACAATCAAAACTATGCAGTACAGTTGGAAATGTAACTTGTGTTTATTCCAGTCATTCTTTTGAGCTCCCCACATGCAGCTGAAATGGTGGGTCGGGGTAACTGTCACTCAGCGATCCTTAGGGACTCAGTGCCTGAGCTGGAAGACCTACTACTCTCTGGGCCAGCCACATTTCACCCCTTCAGCAGTGAACTATGAAGGGGATAGGAGAAGAGGGAGACAGAGTAAGGCCACTTCAGGTCGCAGTTCAGGACTGAAAACTTGGGTGGGTTTCAGCTTCTGGTGAGAAGGTGGAGTAGACTCGGGGATCAGAGAAGCACTGGGGCCTTGGGGTCACCGTGACCCTCCCAGCAGAAGCATCTGGGGCAGGTGAGCTCTGCTCCTTGGCCTCAGCTGTGCGGTAACTGCACAGAAGGAAAGATGCAGGGCGGGTTCCACAGGCCTGGGCCAGACGTGTCCCCGCAGGAGCCAAATTCAGAGTTAAGGGAGCCCCACCGCCGGCCTCCCCAGTTCTGGCTTCCCCAGGAACCTAGATTTGAGCACCGGAGTTCTGGTAGGGAGCAGCGTCTCCTCCTTCTCCGGAACCACGCACAGCACACCCGATAGGTGACGATAGTGACCAGTGTGAAGTCCTAGCTCTCGAATGGAGTCAGAAACTGCATTTGTTTAACGAGGAAAGTACAGAACCTCTCCCCTTTCCTAGACCTGAATGACCCAAGAAAGGCCTGCATGAAAGAGGAGAAAGGGACTTGACACTTACCACGACAGTTTAGTTAGAAAACTTCATCTTCGCAGTTCACAAAGAAGCAAATTCAAGGCCTCAGTTATTCCAGGAGCCAGAATTTTCCTCCTGCTTTAGATTCAGCTATAGGAGGGCACCTCAACACCTGAGCGCAGGGTGGAGGGCGGGGGCTGGCCCAGGAATTGTTGTTGGAAATGGAAACGCTTTGATGTAGAGGGTTTAGTGACATGGATCCCAGAGCCCAGGCCTTTCTCCATCGCAGCTCGAAAGAATGTCCATTAATTTTTTAATATTATTTTTTAAATAATGTAGTTTTTTTTGTTTTTGTTTTTTTTTTACAATTCCGTCCTCATCTGAGTTCTCATCTCTGTTTTGAAGCCTGCCATTCGAGCCCCGGTCCGGGAGGGGAAGCCCATAGTTGGAGCAGCAGGTTATGCAGAGCCACTGGGGTGTTAGCCCTGCAGACTCAGATTACCCAAATCCACCCCACTCTCCCACGCTGCGCCAAAATCCTGGACACGGCCAGGGCCACTCAGGGGTGCAGTAGGGAAACTTGGCCCTGGCCTGCGCCAGGATAGCTGGGCCACGTGCTCTCTGTGGAGCACCCAGCGGCCCGGGGTTCCCTGCCATTCCATGCTTCCAAGATCTGGGCATTCGGTCCTAGTAGGAACAGGCCCTGTGTCCATTGTCTGAGGTGCACAACATACGCCAGCCGCCTGGCAGGATGTGGTCCAAGGCCCCTTGTCCTCCTAACCCGTTCTTCCAACTGCAGGAAGCCCTCTAAGGGTCCCCACTTAGCACTACCTTTATCAACAGTTAATTTGGAAAACAGGTGCAGAGGGCTGGCCTTCCAGGGACCTGGGGGAGACTAGGAGGATTATGGGGCCAAGAACTGAAGTAAGGTGGCTGTGAAAACTTACCTAGGTCTAAAGTGGAGGCTTACTACAGACTAAAACTTGGGAATGTCCTCTAGAGGTAAACAGGACCCCTTACTCACCCACCACACCTCGCACCCATTCACCAAGCTGGAAGCCGGGAACTGGAGCCCCCGATCCGCTGCTCTGGAGGCTGGTAGCTCTCAGAACTCCCACTTGTAAACGCTGCCCCACTGACTAGTGCTAGATGCTGAATGGGCAGAGGCACCGAAGTCCCTGCAGGTGCGGAAGGGAAGACCGCCATCCCTTTTCTCCCCCATTACACTACTTAGCAGTGGTCTGAAGTCAGTGTGACTTTTTTTCCTCAGATGCTCCAAGGTGTGTGGGACAGGGAGCTCCCCATGAGCTGGTAACTGGTGAACAGCCAGAGGAGGAGGCTTCAGGTGGAAGGGGGAGGGGTGGCCGCACACATCAGGCTTAAATCTGGGCTGACTCCCAGCCTAGGGTTCTCAAGGTTGTGACCTTTTCGAAGCAGATCACCAAGACCTTTCTTGTGAAGCAGTTCTGGGTAGGCTGGGTGCTTAACCATCTGGACCACCCAGAGACCCCATGTAATCCAGCAGTTTCGCTTTCCCGGTGAGGAAGTGAAGGCTAGAGAGTGTTGCACTTGCTGAAGATCAGACAACCCAGACCGGCACAGCTGTGTCAGGACTAGGAGAAAAAGCCCCTGCCTGCTGAGTGGGGGCCTAGGTGGGCCGTGGGTCTCTCACAGCCCCAGATTCAACTTTCCTGTGAAGGGGCAGCGCAGCCACGTGCCTTTCTGTATTTAATCCCGTTTAATTTTAGCCCTGTGAGGGCTTTTTGTCACCATTTCAGATACCAGAGGTTGCTCCTACAAGAAGAGACACGACATCTGTCAGCCCCAGGTGTTCTTGTGGAATTCCAGGCCCCTTTTCTGGGTTGAACCCACAGGGGACCACCACAGGAAGTTCCATTCTGGGTCCATCACAAGGTGCAAAGTGGACTGCTTCCTGCAAGTCTCAACTTACATGTCCCTTCATCTGAGATGGGATCCAGCTTCACAGTGAGGGAATCCCTCCCTCCACATTCTTCCCTTTGCTCCAAAATCATCCTGTTTGTGTGGTCCCATGTTTATGGTCTATGACCTTCAGGGCCTGACTGGGATGCCTAGAGCAGTGATTCCTCTAGAGCTACTGACTGAGGGACAGTGATTAGTGAGGAGGTGCCCGTGGCAGGCAGCTGCTTCCTGTACACCACATTGTATGCCACAGAGTTTAAATCTGACTTCCAGGGACAGCTAGTTGCAGGGATGCGGAAAACCAAAAGGGGTGCTTCACTGTTGATGGGGCAAAGGTAGGGTGGGGAGTGTTGCTCTGGTAGCGGTTTCTCCCTTTGCACTTTCCCTCTCCGCCCCTCCCCTCCAGCTCCTGGCCACCTAGTCCTCTCAGACTCCCAGGCGCTCAGGGTCCCAGGTTGGTCCTTTGTGGCTGCAAATAGAGCACAGGGACCCTGACCTCAGAGCAGGGAAGTCACAGGCTGGATATGAGACCCCCAGTTGCTCCTGAGATCTGGTGAACCAGGCCACCAACAGCTGATCACCTTGGACAAGCTTCCACCAGTCTTTTTTGTACCCACCTAACAATTTTCAATTCAAGCCCTTTGTGGCCCACCAGACGAAGGCCAGGGGCCCAGAGCCTCATTCTTTCAGGGGCATAAAGCACTTTACAGTCCCAGGATGATTTTGTTGTTGTTGTTGAAAATCTTGCCATATTTAGCATCTGCGTTCAACCCAAAGCCAACTTCTATGGACTACAAGAAAAGGCCTGGCCCACAGTGAATTCTAAAAGGAGAGCAAGCAGCACCGTGGTCCTGGAGGAGGGGAGGAGGATGCTTGGAGGAAAGGCCCCCCACCCCCCACTGCCCCTGCCATTTCCTGCCAGGTCAGAAAGGGATGTTTGGACCAAATCTCTACCAGCTAAACAGAAGCATCAGGAAATTTCAGGGGAAAAAAAAAAAATACACCCACGCATATACATACACATGGAGAATAGGCTGTCTTGAAATATCCAAGTATTTGAATTATCTGGAAAACTGCCCTATGTATCCAGTGCATTTTGCATGCAAAGCCAGGGCCTTCAGACCAGGCTTTCAGGAGAGCCTGGCTGGGTACTCTGGCCTGCGGGGCTCATTCCCAGGAGTACAGGCCCTGGTAGTCACATGGCCTTGGACCCTGAGAGGCAAGGAGCTGGCCTGCCCACCTTCAAAGGAGAGCAGAGAAGGGTAGCCAAACTTCCCAGGAGAGAGCTAAGAACTAGGAGGAGAAGACAAGACATAAGGATATTGTACATTTTCTGAAATTGGAAGCCTTGGGTTCTTATTCTTTGTACATTCAAGCCCTGGACAGATTCCCCAGACTTTTAAATCTTGGCTGTTTCCATGTATGGTTAAGTGGGGTAAAAAATCACCACCACCAGCCTGGTGACCTGAGTGTCCCAGAGATAGAGGACTGTGCCTGAGTGTAAATGGCACTATGCCATGACCACAGTGGGGAACATGCAAAGCAATGATTTCTTGGGGTTAAAGAGGCACTTTCACTCACGTGGTAGATACTCAAGGGAGCTGTGAACAAGGTGGGATCATTTGGAGAATGGGAGAATTTAGAAATTTTTCCACTTACTGTTGGCTTCCAGGTGTGGGGAAATTAGGCAAAATCTCTCAAGCTTGGAACCTAGGAGGAAAATTAAATGTCTTCTGGTTTTAGCTGACAATTTGCCAGGAAGGGTTTCTAAATGCCTCTTCAAGAAAACTCAAGGCACTTGTGCAGCTTGCAGTGACTGAAAACTTGCCCGTAACCTCTCTGTTAGGGAAGTTTTTCAGAATAGGGACTGGTTCCTGGTTTAGCACACTGGGCGAGATCCCCCTACTCTTTTCCTCACTCCATGCATCCCAAGCCTATAGTGCCAGGAGAAGCAAGCCTATGGTCCCACAGCTAACCCCGCAGGGATCGCAGCCCAAAGTGTACATCATTCGAGCAAGTGGGGTGGGAGTACTGTCCCTCACAACATTGCCGGGAGGGTGGGGCACAGGGCCGTGATGGCGACCACCAGTCTCTGCCATCTGTCGCCCGGCCAAGGCACTAAACCAAAGGTCTGAGGCTGAGCACTCTGGGGAGGTGCTGGAGTTTGTCCCAGCTAGAGCTAAGCGCGACAGCCTCAACCGCTTTCGTGCTTCCTCCAGAAAGTGCAGGGAAAAGCGTGGGGTCTCCGGGTTCACAGACGCTGGACCAAGGGTTGGAGGAGAGGTCGCGCGGTACCGGTACCAGTACCGGGCAGGGTTGTCTCCCCTGGTGTGATTTCCACTACTTTGGTGGCATTCGTGGAGAGAGCAGAAGGCCTTGGATGAGCCAGTTAAGAAGCAGAGGGGCTGGGAACCCCAGTTGTGTGACAACAAGCATCTCTGTCACCGGTTGTGGATCTCTGTGTCTGGTTGTGGTAATCCATGTGGCTCTATTACTGCCTGCCGCCTGCAGGCCCTGCCACAGTCGGGCCCCTCTGAGTTTACCCTTGGAGAAGCTTCCGGGTAAACCCTTCCCAGAGGCGGGAGCTGCGGGATTGCAGGAGTTTGGAGCCACCAGGAGCCTGAGAGGGCTGAGAAATCCGAAGATTTGTGGGAAGATTTTGTAGATCTATATACATCTGTCTGCCTGTATCGGTGCCCTAGTGGTGCACTGATTAAGCATTCGGCCGCTAATCAAAAGGTCAGAAGTTCAAATCTACCAACCGCTCCTTGGAAATCCTATAGGGGCAATTCTTCTCTGTCCTATAAAGTCTCTGTAAGTTGGAATGTGCTTGAAGGGAAAACCCGCCTCCTGTAGTGGCTTTGCTTTGGAGTGTCTCTGAAAATGCAGAATTGCAGAAGACATAGAGAAGGGGGGGGGAGGCCCTTCGGGAAATATATATGGGTCAAATCGATATCCCCGTTTGGCTAGAGGATGGCCAATTTCAAAGCAGATTAGATTACTTTGTGGCATTTCTAATAAAATAGCAATTTCAGAGCCGTGAGAGCTCAGCCCAGAGGGCTGGTTGCTCACTGGGGCGCCTGAGGCGGAGGGCTCGACAGCCGTCTTTCTCCGGCCCTTTTCTTTCAATCGTGCGCGCAGCAAAACGGTAAGGACACAGCCAATTGGCTGAGGAGGGGGGAGAAGGCGTCGGGGGAAGACTCTCGGATCTTGAGTCTGCCAGGGAGCAGGGTACCGAGACTCGCGCGACTTCGCTACTTCCAGATCTCTGGCCGAGTGCTACCATTTACTAGTTTGCTTTATTTCTGCGTCCAGGTTTGGGAGACGCCTGGGGACAGCCCAGCCGCGCTGGCCCTCTCGACAGCATGGCCAAGGAGCTGGGATCACACTTGCTGCAGGTAAGATCATCGTGGTCATTGCGCTTAGGCTGGGGCTCCCAGCAACACTGCCATCCCCGCCTGCCTCGGGGTGTCCCCCTCCTAGACCTTGCCATCCTGGCGGCGAGGTGTCCAACGCCTAGAAGCCCTGGGCTGATCATTAGGCTGCAGCTGGCGCGAAGGTACAGCCGGTAGACGGAGGCGTTGTGCACACCGCGGGGCTAGTGGGCCCTCTTCTGGAAGGCCGGGTGTGGGCGTTTATCAGCACCTCAGGTGCAGCTTCGGAACAGCCAATCCTCCCCTCAGCAGTCCTAGCCCTTCATGTCTATTCGACCTCTAGTCCACACGACATCCCGGGGCCTGTGAAGTTCTTGCCAGTGAAGTTGTTCTTGCCTGTGAAGTTCTTCCTCATCAGTCGCCCGGCCCTTGCTCGGTGCCAGTCGCAGGGCTAGGCACTGGAGATAGAGCAGAAGGAACGACAGGACGCTCGGAGCTAGAGCGCAGAAGCTCTAAACCTTTTGGCAATTGTGTTTGGAGGAGTTGCAACAAAGGAGAGGCAGTATCAATCATAGAATATTAACATTTGGTGTTTATTGTGAGTTTGCCTTAGTTCACAACCTTACTACATCGCCATATTTCACCACCCACCTGCAGTAGGATCTATTTCTAACTCCATTTTTCAGAGCAGGGCACAGAGAAGTCAAGCTACATGCCGACATCACACAGGAACTAGTGGAGCCAGGTTCAACCCAAAGGGTCCCACTTGAGGCCAGTACTTCTGTAACTGCCTGGCAGGGATTACCACATGGTGTGACATTCGAAATTTCTGTGGCTCACAGGGCCTCTGTTTGGTTTGCAGTCGTTTGTTTAGTACCCCAAAGCTGGGACGTTCAGTGGGCAGTTATACCAAACTGCCCAGATGTGGGATTTCCTGAGGCGCGGGGTGTCGCGCCCGCGGAGTGTCCGCAATCCGTAAGCACCACCCGCCTTTTCCAGAGCCACGACTGGCTCTAGGTGGGGACTGCATCGCCTTGCATCTCGTGCTCTTTCAAATGCCCTTTACAGAACCTCATCAAGGACCCGATTCATTCTCCTCTCCCGTCATTTGTCTCTGCCAGCGAAAAATGCCTTCCGAGAGCTATTTTGCATTTCCTCGCTCAATTTAGTGTTTTCTTTTTTTTTTAAAAAAAAAATATTGGCTGCGCAATGCTGTGACTTGAGTCAGCAATCAGCTACTAGCTCCACATTTCGAAAAAGCAGATCTTTTAACAACTCTTTCCCCTCAAGGCCCTTGTGTGATTTATTTTAAGCATGCATGCACTGGGAAAGAGAGGATTCCGGAGAATATTTTAAAACAAGCAACGGCAGCCGGGCCGGTAATGGCGCTCTTGGAGCGGGTCCCGCGCGCCCTCCTGCTGCCCCCTCGCTCACTTGCAGATCCAGGTCACTCGCCGTATTTTGTGCATTTGATACTTCTACATATTACGAGTGACACTAATATCGTGGACAACTAAGTGCCGGAGAACGCCAGTGAAACCCTAGTGAGCAAAGTCAACACTCCCGCCCTTCTCCAATGTACAGTTTCTCTCGTTGATTCCTGAGGGGTGGCCTGATGGGCTCTTTGCCATTATGATACATGTAAGCAAATTAGGGCACTTGACGCTGTGAAGGCATACCTGACACTTTGCATTAAGAACACGACTTTTTTAAGCTACTGCTGGCAACTTTTACAATTTGATTATGATAATGTTTTTCTTTTACTAGCTCTAGAATTGGCTAATTGTCAGACACTATTTTCGTGAGCTGTATCTCTAATAATTTGGGAGTTAAACAAGAATATAAAATGTCTCAAAACCTTTGCAACTTAAGACATTGTTATATAGTTTATAGTTTTGAAATGCCAGAGGTTTCTTTGGAAATTTTTGTTTGTTTGTTTTTTAGCTGAATTAGAAACCTGAAAATAAGGCTTGTAGTTGAGATGCAGATTTCAGCATTAGCACGGGGAATGGTAAGGATAGTTTAGTTTGCAAAAGAGTATCTCTAACTGTATTTGAGACACCAAAATGTAAGGATATCTTTCAAGTTTTACTTCTACTATACTCTTTTTTAGGATCTCCCCTAGAGGGGGGGTGGGGAGATGTAGAAAAACCAAAAGTAATCTGGTTTCAATTACATGCTGTAAAAATAGAATCTGTGGCAGAAATTAATTTGGAATATTTTTTTATGGAGCAACATTGTGGTTTGTACCTGTCTTTCCCCAACTTTATTGCTTTTCTTTGGTTCTGGATCTAAAATATGAATGGGTAGATAAAATACAGTTTTATTTTTCAAAAGTAATTTAGATTTTTTTATCCTCAACATATATATATAATCACTTCCTTTTTATTTGTTTTAATTACTTCCCATAATTTTATTTTTGAAGACTAGCTAACTTATGGAAAGTCACAGTATTATTTGGATAGCTTTAACTTTGTAGAAATTGACTTTTTTCTCTTGAAATTTTGCAAAGATTAGTTGATCACTTGTAAATCCTAAATTATTAATTCTGTAGACATAGTCTGTTAAAACAACTAAGTATTTTGTTTTATTTTCTGGGGAGTGGTATTTCTGGGGAATGGAATTTATTATTCAAATGGTACTTAGAGGTAACTAGAAAATTGTGGCAAATAAAGCATATGTCCTAGTGGTATAAATGACCGCCAATTATGGCATTAAAATGGTCTATATAGTGGTAGATTTTCCCCTAAGTACCATAGAACTCCGGATTTATGCTAAGTGCTAAAACAACTCCAAACAATAAAGCTGCTATATTTAAACTGAGCATAATAGGAACTCTCTAATGTTTTACATTTTGTATGTGTGTATGTGCGCGGATGCAAGATTTTAAAATACTTTAAATGCATCTGGGAATCTGGTCTGGGAACTGAACCTTGAGTGGCACTAGCTACAGTTTTTTGATGGCATCAGGCTGTTTTTGCATTTAATATACATGTGTTGATAGTAGTTTATATATTCTTCCATCCCAACACCAATGCAATTATTAATTTTAAATGCAAAGTGTAATAATCATATCTTACCCTGAAACTTTTTCTTTCACAGACTTTGGATGGATTTGTTTTCGTGGTAGCATCTGATGGCAAAATCATGTATATTTCGGAAACAGCTTCCGTACATTTAGGCTTGTCGCAGGTTGGTATTGCCTGATTTTATGTACAACAAAAATATTACATTAAGTGTAAGCAGATCTTGACCACCTGACCCAACTTGAAAATGAGTCTGTTGTCAGATTGCTGAATCAGACTGCTTTTGTGTAGGAACATAATCCAACATTGCAAAATCATCTTCTTAGGACATCCTGCAGGGCTTTTCTTCTCTGTGTTACTTTTTACTTTCTTTTTCCTTTGAGGTTAATGACCAATGTATCTTTACAACAGGCAGCCCTGGCCTCAGATTCCACCCGATACCCCAGATTTGCTGCTTACACAGTAATGCTATATGCTGCTCAAAAGAGCTTCACAAAGGGAGATTTCAGTCAGTACTTGCTGACCTGCACGTGGTATTGTGAGTTGCTATGAAAGCCAGAGGAAAGCTGATGTAGGACACAGATTTTATGCAGAAAGAAGGGGGAGAAAAAAGGAGAGGGGGGCTAGATTTATGAGTGTTCACATGGAATTCGGGGTAATTTTTCCTGAGTTTTTCCAGCTCAGTGGTTATTTCAGTAAAGCATTTTATATGCTTGTGATAGAAACTCGTAAAACTCAGTTTACTACTGTTTTGTCCAGCAAGGTCCTGGTTTCTTTAGAACATTTAAATATTGCTGATTTTTCTGAAAGAGTGAAATAGGTTTTGCAAAAGGAGGTCATCCCTTAGAGGAAAGAGGTAGGCTCAGTGTCATCGAGGGTTTGGTGGGTGATTTGGCTATTCTCTGGGCCATTGGTTTGTCCAGGTAAGGGGTGTCCAGCCAACCATTCCCACTCCTGTCTCTGATTTAGATCATGGCTCTAAAAGTTATACTTTTTATACATCTAGGGACTGTTTCTTTAGATTGTGAACTATGTAAATCAGAGTGCCTTTTTCAATACAACTAGAGACACTCTAGAATTGGCCAAGCCAAGTGCCGTGGAGTCGGAACTCTAGAATTACCTGTAGATAAAAAGGGACTCCCAGGAGGTGTGTGTGTGTCTGTCTCTCGCTGATTTCCTAATGTGGTTGAGCCAAATAAAACATACCAATTAACATGGCTTCAGTTTTCTCACTTGGAAAACAAAATCACCAAATATGGAAACTGACATTGGATGTATTCCTTTTTTTAAAAAAATTCTGCCAATACATTTTCTAAACCTGCCATTTGTTTACAAACTCCCCTTCCAATGTATGTACATCCACAGGGGTT
Source organism: Heterohyrax brucei (assembly GCA_028571685.1). Lineage (NCBI taxonomy): Eukaryota > Metazoa > Chordata > Mammalia > Hyracoidea > Procaviidae > Heterohyrax > Heterohyrax brucei. The sequence goes on along the minus strand of CM053157.1, from coordinate 41,369,605 downwards.
TATGTGTCTATATGTTTCCTATGCAAAGCCCTTTACAGAAATTCTGTGTTAAGGTAGCCACTCTTTTTTTTTTTCTTCCTCTTCTTTTATAAAATCAGATCTCACAAATAAAGTTTACTGACCACTTGGCTCTTACACCTCCATGACTCAGGGGATCAGTGTGCTTGTAGAATGGGAAGTATTGTGGGGAATATGAAATGTATTATTTCTATACTTTGCAAGGTTATTATGAGCAATCAAAAACATTATTGTCAGAATTTCCACCTTGCTGTACTTGAAATTATTTAGGGCCCTGTAGTTGTACCAAGGAGTTCTGGTAGCGCAGTGGTTAAGCACTTGCCTACTACTAATCAGAATGTCAGTGGTTTGGACCTACCAGCCACACTGCAGAAGAAAGATGTGGTAGTCTGTTTCTGTACACGATACTAGTTTTGGAAACTCTATGGGGACAGTTCTACTCTGCACTATAGAGTTGCTGTGAGTTAGAATTAACACAATGGCCTTTTTCCTCTTTTTTTTTCTTTTTTAACTTAGTTATATCCAGCCTGATTTCTGCTTCTGACTTGATGTGGCCCCATGACTGTAATCAAGTTACTTGAACCTTTTTCAGATTGTAGTTTATACAACCACTAATAGTCTTGCACTGATAAAGTGCAAAGGAGATGAACCATATCATTTATTTTTAAGATGTAAATTAAAAAATCTGTTGAAATAAGCAAAATAACTATAACTGAATATTAAGTTTAGATCTGAGCTTCCTAGCAGTCAAAGGAAAAAGGTTAGTGCATTCAGTTATATGGCTTTTACTGTCCAGTAGGGTAGGTATTTAACCTTCCTGAACCATAATATAATGGTGGGAAATAACACCTGCTCTACTTGTCTTTCAGACTGGTGGTAAGAAACAGATTAAGGTGCCTATTCTATGTTATTTAGAAATTCTACAGAACTGTTTGGAAGTCAGGCACTGCTACAGTATTATTTAGGACAAAGTTGCTTCAAGTAGAGTTCTTCATTTGGACTATCCTAGGCACTGTGCATAACCCAAACCATTGAATCCACTTGGCCAACTGGTTGATTGGCATCTTACAGCTCTGTCAGTCACTTTTCTCTTCTTACGTGCAAAATAGAATTACATGTCAACGAATGCAATAATTATAAATAAAGAAATATAGACATTGAATAGTTGACAAACATGCCGTTCATGAGTAACTTACCCAAAGAAAATCTAGGCTGAATCACAATGAAATGTATTTTCATGTGGTCTTAATGCAGAAGTAAACCTGTATCATAATCTCAGAGGGGTGGTTATGCACTACCATTTTCCAAGACAGTTGTAGAGAGAATCTTTGTCCATATGTTGCCAGTGGGAATGTTAATTTAATGAAATAGATTAAAAAATAATAAGTGAAACTGTTGGGCTGTATAGAGCAATTGGTTATTTAAAATTTCATGATGGGGCTGACTTAGCCTCAGTCAGCAGCTACAGAAACATTGTAATACATGTTTGAACCTCTCCTTTGTGTCTGGGGAGTATTCTGTGGTAAATGTTTAAATAGGCACCAACAAACTTTTCCCTCAAATCTTCCTCCTTTTCATGACTAGCTCCAAAGAAGGAAATCTAGCTAGAATCACAATGTGTAGTTTTTCTGTCTTCTTTATTTAAATAGTAAAATGAAATATTGAATGAGTGGTTACATACCCAACTTGTCTTTTTAAAAGTTTTTGCCACTTTTAGATTTTTTATTATTAACAATTAAAAAAAAATCAGGCAAGTATTTCAAACACAAAAGCTTTATGAAAATAGATTTAAGGATTTTTTTTAAAGATTGGCACAGACAAAACAGTGAATAAAATTTTACCCAGTAGTCAGAGGTCATCATCACTTAAACAGGCTTTTTGATGAATAATGCTATTTGCATCATGCTATCCTATGCTTCAAGACTTTACTTGCCATCAATGACATTATCTCATTAAGTAAGGACAGCTGTCATGTTAATTCAGGGTTAAACTCTACATTAGAGGCTTCCAGGGAGGAGAAGCTTCTAGGTTCACCATAGCTGTGGATAATTCAAGCAAAGTATTTATTTGGTCGGGACTATACAAATAACTCTCTGAATTACCTATGTGAGGTGTAAAAACAGTCTGTTAAGTGTTATGAGCATATCTCAATTTTAAGCACTTTATTAGACTTTTTTTAAAGCAAGTATTGGAGTTAGTAAACTATTTCATGTGGCAGCCTACTTCATATGGCAGCATTTCATAGAGGATTTTTGCTTTTGGACTAGTAAACAGTGATCTTTGCTGTCAAAATGTGGTACCAAAAAAAAAAAAAAAGAGTCAGCCACAAAGTGTATGTTATCCCATCAGCCGGGGTCAGAGTGTTTGAAAATAGAGCTAAGCTTCTGCTTTGAAAATCCAGTTTGGTACACACACACACACACACACACACGTATGATACACATAAGTAAATGTACCTATTTGGATGAATAGAGTTAGGGAAACACCTTATCCATGGAAGTTTTTCAAATGGTTCCCTTTCTATGTTTTTTGTTGTTGTCGTTAATGTGTTTAATTTACTTATATCTGAAGAACGGGAGAAAAAAAAAACTCTGCATACGTGTTGTGTATTTCCTCAAGCATTGTAAAGTATCCTTGTGATTCAGTTTCTCCTAACAAAGTTGTATACACTGTATCACATCTAGGTAACTAATATACATTTTAAAATAAATTTAGATATTATGAGACAACCACTGGTGAGACAGAGAAGGAAAAATCTATTATTTGAGGTTGCTATTGTAAGCACAAACAGCCATGATGTTGTTTGGAAGCATAAGACCTAATCTTTTCACTTTTAAAGTAAAGAGAAAGGGCACTGTTTTACACTTGTTGACATAACTTGAACTCTGAAACCCAAACCATTTGATTTTTCAATGCACAATTTACTATATTCAGCAAAACATCCCAAGCAAACAAAATACATTTTACAGTACAGGGCATGCTTACTCCCACAGCGGAACATACCTTTTGAGCACGGTGTTTATCATATGGAACTTTCTTGGCAGGAAGAAAAATTATTCAGCAAAACATAAAAAAGCTCTTAGCAGGAAAGTAATTCATTTTGTTTAGCAGAGTTTTACAAATAGTTTCGTATCACTTCTCAGGTCTGTTTTAATAAGGTTGATGTATGGGACCTGGAAAGTTTTATAGCAACAACTGTATTTTTTCTTTTTCTTTTTTATGTTGTGTGGTGGTCACATTTCTCTCAACAGTCAAAAGCACAAATAGATATGTAAATACAGGAAATGTCATGTCAACCAAAATTTTGAATCAAGGTCAGCAATGTTGTATCATTCCAAAATTTGTTTTTTAACATTTCCTTTTCTGAAGACCAGTTTACTTTCTACACAGCCTTAGGGTTTTCACGTTTGTTTCATAACTGACTCAAATATTCAGCAAACCGAGCCTTTTAATTCGTGTGTCTTCACTCTTCACTTCCTAACCCTCTCTCCCATCCCAACAACATGTGATGAGAACAGCAATTTTGAAAAGAGGATGAAGGCACTTTGGGATTAGGGCTCCAATCTAATCCCTCTAAACACAGACACAAGGCTTTTTGCCAATGTATGAAGATGTTTCTCCAGAAAGACATCAGTCTCTTTATTCTGAAAAAGGACTTAAAGCAAATTAAAATGATCATTTGCCCCTAAAACGGGGGCAAAGAGGAAGTGACAGGACAATTAAACAAATTTTTTTTTACTCTTATTTTTTCATATCTAAATTGCTGAAATTGTGACTCGATTAAAAAAAAATAGCTCTCATGTTTTTAAATCTATACCACTCCTCAACCAGCCAGCGCTCCACAACAAATCCCTATAACTACTCTCAGGAAAAAGGAGACTGCTTCATAATTAAATTTTTTTTTTTAATTTTATTTAAACTTTTAATGGACCAACAGGAATGACTTGAATGAAGAATATTTAATTTTTATTCTTTATTTTTAAAAAATAAAATCATGCACTAGTCTTTTTTATATCTGCCAATATCCATCTGATCAGTTGGAAAAATCACAGACTGAGAGGTCTGGTGTGAATCGATGGAAGGGAAGGATTCTGTGATGGGGTCCACTGGGAGGCTCTATTTAAGTAATATCAGGAAGAAAATTTCTGTGAATGCAACACAGAAAATAAAACTGTTAAAGCTATTTTAGGGTCAAGATTGGAATAAAAAGATAACTTCTTAAAAGGGTGGAAGACCTGGCTGTGAGAAGTGGGGTCACCTACTTTACCCCTCTATAGTCTCTGGGTACCCACATAAAAAGCCTGTGGCCTCATGGTAGTTTGGATTGAGGGGAGCTCAGGATAACTTCTCCACTGAAGCCTGGTTGGGGCTGTCTTGCTATGTGAGTGACTGAGTCATCACTGCCCCTCTACATATGGTCCCCATCACTCTCCCCTGATTAAGGACGGTGGATCTGGTGAATCCACCTAATGAAACATTCAGTTAAATTTAAGGAGGGGTAGCGAGGGACAAGGAACTCCACCAGCCTCTGTTTGCTCTCTTCGGCTACCCTCACCCACGAGGACAGGGCTGAGAAAAGGTTCCTCCGACTTGTCCAAGGGTCTTTACCACTCAAAGAAACAAACGAGACACCAAACTCATTGCCATGGAGTCCACACCGGCTCGTGGCAACTCCACGTGTGCAGAACAGAACGGTGCTCCTCGGGGCTTTTGGGGCTGAGATCTTTTGGAAGCAAATCACCAGGCCTTTTTTCCAAAGTGCTCTGGATGTGTTTGAACTGTCCACTTTTCAGTTGGAAGCTCAACACTTAACTGTTTGTGTACCCAGGGGCTAACCCTAACCCAAAGGCAGTTTTTCAAGTATGCACGAGTTTCTTCCTATCCCAGGTTTTTGAGTTCCAACTGGCTGTAGTGGAAGTACCACTGCCCCCGGGGTCCCCAGTGCACACTGTTGTGTGTCTCTGAAAACAGGTCACTGCTCAGAAGGCTGCTCTGATGGTGATCGTTTCTAGTATATTCTGTGCCTGTTGCTCATCTTAGTGAGTGAAGACACCCAGGTGTTGAGAATCTCTATGTTCCCACTTGAGGTACTCAAAACGTCTTATAGAATAATCCACAAAGCTCCCAAGGTGGGGACTTTGGCCACCAAAGACCTCTGCATGAACTTAACTTCGGAGGGGTTTCCTCAAGGCACCCCTTCCTTGGAAGCTGCATCTAGTCTGGCATGAACACCCTCTGAGGAGTGTGTCCACCAAGATTCGGCACACCAGGAAGTAATGTCTGAATGTGTGGGTAGCCACCCCAGGAAATCTCTCCAGCATCACCCTACTGTCTGGGTCCAAACCCCTCCAACCCTCATGCCACCAGTGGTCCAGCCACACCCATGGACACGAGCCATAGAATTAGCACTGTCTTCTTGGACTAGAAGGCCAGAAACACATTTCTGGCAATGGGAAAGAGGCCTACAGTGACCAAGGGACACGCCGCACAGTAACAGAGAAAGGGCCTTCGCCAGAGAGGGTTCTTTCTGAAACACGGCAGAGCCACTGTGGCTACCACCCACTTGGGCCCCTGGTGGGCAGCGCTCTCACACGGCACAGGGTGGACATGGAGGCTGGAGTCTTGGTTGGCAAGTCCCCAGTTAGCAGTGAGCGCTGTCTTAAGTGCCCTTCTTTATGAGAAATGTTGTCCAGGCCACTAGGGCAAGCCATCTTGAGGGCACATCTCTCTCATCACTCACATCCCAGTTCTTCCTGCCAGGACTCTGTTCGCACTCACCTGGAGGGAGCCTCTGCTCTCTGGCCTTCTGTACAGTGTGAGTGACTGCTCGAGCAAATAAGAATGTCCTGCATTTGATGAAGGTGTGGATTGTATTGGTATTGCATTGTTATTGTTTTGTATTGTTATTTATTGTTTCTGTCAAGTCAGCTCCAGCTCATGGCAACCCCATGTGTGCAGAGTGGAATTGCTCCAGAGAGTTTTCAAGGCTGTCACCTTTTGGAAGCTGACCATCAAGCTTGTTTTCTAAGGTGCCTCTGTATGGGTTTGAACTACAACTTTTGGGTTAGTAGTTGAGGCCTTAACCATTTGTACCATGCAGGGACTCCTTGTGGGTTCTCAGTGGAGATCAAAGCCCTGTGCCTGCTGGGATATATCCCTGTGACACAGCTGATCCCCCGCCCCCCCACCATGTGACAACCTTAGAGAGAGAGAGACTGGTGACATTTCTGACTCTTTCCCCCTGTGGCAGGTGGAGCTCACTGGCAACAGTATTTATGAATATATCCATCCTTCAGATCATGACGAGATGACAGCTGTCCTTGCGGCCCACCAACCTCTTCACCATCATCTCCTGCAAGGTATTTCCTCCAGAGAAAAAGAAACCAGAAAGAAAATCAGATGGTGCCCTTAAATAGGACCCTGGGGCTTTTGTATCCACACTTGCCAGGAGCAATTTGGGTGCCCAGCCAAGAGCTCTCCAGCAAACACCTAGCTTCAGCCGAGCAGCAATTTTCTTTTCTCCCTCTGTCCTTGACACTAACATTTGCTGAGCCTGTGCTAAGTAAATGCGCTGAGACTGTGTTAGCTACTGGGCAGGTTTCAAGGTAGAGTGATGAAAAGCTTCTTGCCTAGTGTGCTCTTAGTTTAGAATTCCAGGGTAACAGTGTGCTCCATCTAAACCAGGGCTTCTTAATGAAAATATCCAAGGAAAAAGCAACCTCTTCAGTCTGTCCAGTTGAAATCGAACATCTCTTTGGGTTACGATTACAGACATGCGCCGTATTAGTACTGGCACCTGTGGCCTTGCCAACCAGAAGCCACAGATATTTTTATATCACATTACATATCACGTTACAGTGGTTGCAGATATTTAAAGATATCACTACTTCAAAATTTCAAAGCTAGGAGGCCTGCTGCTAGATCTTGTTATACCAATTAGTAATGAAGCAGATTTATAACCATATAGCAACTTGTTTTAGTATTTTGATAACTTGGTGGGGAAATAGATAGTGTCTGAATACTGATGTAGAAGCCCAGGAAATAATTCCTTGTGTCACGTGGCTGTCTGGGATCAAATTTTTCCTGAAGATTTCTTTTGCAATCTTTTTCATTTTATGCATTTGAAAATGATGGTATTTTGAGTTGGGACCTGCAAAATGAGTTAGAAAGCACCGGTCCATTTCAGAGACCTGGCTTGATCTGGGAAGAGTATCTTCTTCCCTCTGCAGTTCCTCGCATTCATTTAACATGTTTCGGTGGAAATTTTACTGTCTTGTTGAAATGACATGGTTATTGTCCAGTGGAAAAGACAATAATGGAAGACATCATTACACAAATAACTTTTTAAATTGACTGCTGTGAGTGTTAGAAAGATAGAAGTTATTCCAGCAACTCTTTGAAGCCTGGTGGGTTTCTTGTCTGCTTTGGACCACAGTACCCTAACTTGGCCACAATTACCCAGTGGGACACAATGCAAAAGAAGGAAATTCAAAAAGTGACAAGAACAGAGTAGCCAGCTACAGAAAAAATGAGTTTCATTTTGGATGCTTCCTCCTGGGAAAATTCAGCCTAAGGCTAGGAGAAGAGAACGAAGACTAGCACATTCAGCTTAAAAAGCTCCTTATAGGTACAGCTCTGTGCCCTCCATATTCTAGCTCCAGAAATACCAAAAGTGAGTCTAAGAGCCTTTTACCAAGAAGGGATCCTTGTAGTACGTTGGCTTCTCAGATAAGATAGGCTGGAAGCAAAGAAGGGGAGAAAACCCAAGAAGGTAAACTGCAAGTCTGTGATCCATAAAAAAACAAAACCCACTGCTCTTGGATCAATTTTGGCTCATAGTGACCCTACAGGACAGAGTAGAATTGCTCCATAGAATTTCCAAGGAGCATCCCGCAGATGTGAACTGCAGACCTTTTGGTTAGTAGACATAGCGCTTAACCACTACACCACCAATTTCCCTGTAATCCATAGGCCCTTGAAAATGGTATGCCTGCAAATAATGACTCTGGAGAAATAACTTCTAGCAATACAGGCGCTAGGGTAGAATACTGCTCTGATCTAACACTTTGGGGTTGTTTACAGCTGGACACGGTCAACAGGAGTCTTACGGAATTTCATAGAACATAATATTGTTATTGTTTTTGAAGTTACAGTCTGTTAATTGCATGGGTGTGGATTTTTTCCCACTGGTCCTGGTCTCATCTTACCTTTCCTATATCATAACCTTGAAAAAAGCATTTACAAAATGAAAGCAAATGAGTGTCAAGAATATCATCTGACCCTTCCATGCCCAGTTTCCACAGGATTCACGTCTGAGGTGTAGCAATAGTACAAGAGGGAAAACAAGACTGACTCATTCCAACAGCTAGTTGAGGAATGTAGAGCTGATTTTCTGTGTCTGATTCCCATTGTTGTTGTGAGAAATGAGTTCTACCCCAAACTGGATAATAATCTTAGGTGATATTTTTGAGACCTGGGCTTCTGCACCTCAATGGTTATCTGGACATGGCTCAGACACGTAGCCATGTTAAAGGGAATCCTTATGCTTCCAGATTCCAGCTGCAGGAGGAATTGTCAATAAATTATGGCAGCCTTTCCAGCTTTGTGTTGGGAGCCCCAGGGGTGATTCCCTTACTTCCCTCACGGGAAAGTAGGAAGGAAGACCTGGATTCCATTCCTAGTGGTTACCATTCTCTAGAATTTCATTACTGACCTCCACCACATGGCTGTTTATTTACAGTGTGAGGAATCTTGTCCTCAGCCAGAGGTGCAGGCAGCTCTCTGTTTGTGCTTCAGCATTCTTGCGTCCTCTCATTAGAGTATATTTCCTGACGGAACTCATTTGCGTTCACAATAGTGAGGTCACACAACTGTAGGAAAGAAAACTCCTGGCCCGGCCAGAAGAAAGAGAGTAAGTGGGGAGAGAGAGGACCCAAAGAAGGGGGGCTTGTGGTCCTTACAGGGGTATAAATGAGGGCCAAAATTTTGACCAGGCCAAATCGTTCTGTTTGAATTTGGTCCCTTGTCCACATGGTTAGGCAACCTTGGAGGTCATAGCCGTGGCGGGTGGGAGTTGTGTTGTGGTTGGCTCCTTCTGGCAGAGAGAGGGCTGTGCACTGATTCCTATACAGTCTCTGCTACTCTGAGGGAAGTCAAATGCTTCTGGGCCGTTCCTGGTAGGCTCAGGCACATGTCCCAGAGATGGCTAAGACGGTTCTGTGGACACAAAGCCACTCTTTGGCCACCAGGAGGAGACCATGGACGGGTGTAGCAATGCTGAGCCCACTGCCCTGCAAATTTGTACCTTGCCTTCAGCTGGCATTTCCAGCATTCTTGTTCTTATTCCTTTGGACCCCGTGGAAGCTGTGTCAGGCCTAGGCCAGGCTCTCCTAGTCTAGATCTTGGCCACAGGCCACGCTCTCTGGGTGCAGGGCCTAGGCAGGCAAAGAGGTTATGTCTAGCTGCTTGATGATTCTGGGAATTAATTAGTCAATTAATTAAATAACTGTTAAAATTAATCCCCTTCCAAGTAGCTCAGATAACCCCTTTCAAATCATCAGGGCAGCACTGAATACACCCAGTTGCCATTTAGGCAGTTCCAACTCATGACGACCCTATGTGTTACAGAGTGGAACTACTCCATGAGTTTTCATGGCCACGACCTTTTAGAAGCAGATCTTCGGGCTTTTCTTTTGAGGTGCCTCTAGGTGGATTCAAACCTCTAACGTTTCAGTTAGTAGCCCAGAGCCTAACACTTTCTATCACCCGGGGCCTCCAGCACTGAATATCTGTCCCAATAATGTGCTGAAGAATTAATCTGCTGAATTTATGACCGAAGAGTAATTTAGGCAGGGAAGAGATGTCTAGAGATGTCTATTACACTCTTGCATAGACAAGTTCATGGTTGTGGTTGAGTCAAAACTTACTGTAGTTGCTGGGATATGTTTCTGACTTTGAGTGGCACCTGATTCCAAGGATTTATTGTTGGATAAAGGGGCAAAATTGAGGTAGGGGGAGCATCGTGGGGCAGTTTGCAAATCTAACCTCTGTCCTGATTTCAGAGTACGAAATAGAGAGGTCATTCTTTCTTCGAATGAAGTGTGTCTTGGCGAAAAGGAATGCAGGCCTGACATGCAGTGGATACAAGGTAGGTGAAGCTGCTTGTGGGTAGGTGGAAAGGTGGCGTTGGCCGTGGGTGCTCCCCTGTGACTTTGATACTTTGCCTGAGACTCAAGAACATGTGAAGACACGGAGGCACAGGCAACATGCAGGAAACCAAAGCTTTCATACTGTCCTAGGCAGAACTTTCCAGTCACCCTGCTCACAGCTGGTGAAGAGGTGACTATGAGAACTGGGGTTTTTAAAGGACATTCCGGGCTCATCGTATTTCAGTGTAGTTTACATACAAATATATATTTTTATACAAATGACAATGAACAAGGAAGTATTGGTTTAAATGACTTTTTTTTTGGTAAACGTATATGTAACAACACATTTGACATGCCAACAACCTTTACATGTATAGCTCAGTGACACTAATTGTGTTAGTCATATTACTCAATCATCACCGTTTCCCAGTTTTTCTATTACCCGTACCCAGAAGCTCAGTATGCTTCAAGCAGCGAGTTCTTTTTCTCTCCCTCCTGTAACCACTGCTAAACTATGTTCCCTGTACTTTGACAGTCTAGCAGCTATAGCTCTTAACCAGCAGGCTGGTGGTGCTGTCCTGGATGCTGCACCAGGATTCCCTCAAGGTGCAGAGTAGAACATCTTATTTAATTTAATTGCTTACATCCCAGCCCATCTGAGGTGAAGTTCTCGGCCTCATCTACATATATCACATACTGTATATAATCAGGGACATGAGGTAAGAAAAGAAAACTGGCTGGTCTCACCTTCCTTCCTTTCTAGTTATGCTTCTCTGCCAGACATCACCACTTATTCCAGTAATTCCAGAACCGAGGACTGGATCCCTTGTGAGAGCCTGCTGATGATATCATGTCTCAGCATCAGAGTGAGCCACCCCCAGAGGGGAGGAACCATGGAGAAGTTGACGCGGAGCGTCTGCTAGCCCCTTTAGCTGTCTCCTCCTCTCTGTGGAGCTCCTCACGCCCTATCCTCAAGGGGTATTGAGTTGTGGTTTTACCCACCTCAGAGGAAAGAGATTATAAACTGGTTCACAATGGAGCTGAAGGCTTTTTCCAGGAGTGTTTGCATTTTAGGAGAGGAGGGAAGAATGCAGAACAAACAAAAGCAAACCCACTGCCTTCAAGTCAATTCCAGCTCATAGAAACTCTATAAGACAGAGCAGAACTGCCTCACAGGGTTTCCATCTGGTGGATTCCTACTGCCGACCTTTTGGTCAGCAGCTGAGCTCTTAACCATGACACCACCAGGGTTTCCATGGGATACAGAGAGAGGGGCAATCTTGTGCCTTTGTACATTTGTCCCCTCTTCCTGGTAAGTTCCTCCCTGACGCTCCCTGTCACATCACAGGCCCTTGTGTCTCACCCTCTCTTCAGCCCCCTCTTTAGGCTCTTTCCTTTGACCTTTACCTCACTCTGGTGATGGAGTTTGGGGAGTATCTTTCTTCTTTATTGATCCAAATCCTAAGCCTCTTTGGGCCAGGGCCAGGGATCCCCCAGCACCAACCTGCACCCAATAGACAGTCTTCAGGAGTTTTGGGTCCTGAATTGCTTCTGTCACATACTGTCTAATCTTAAGCAAAACACATCATCTCTCTTGTCCTCAGTTTCTTTATCAGTAAAATGGGAGAACTGAACATAGGGGTGTTAAAATTTGTTCCAGTTCTAAAGACTGTGAACGCATTCAGGAATCCTGGAGGAAGACTTTAACAGGAGAATTTCAGGCTATGATTTTAGCTGTTACCCACTGCTGTTAGGATGATAACAACCCTATCAAGATTTTACTGACTGTAACTCATATAAATGCTTCTGATATTGAGGCTCAGGTCTGTACAGATGTTTCTGTTAGACACTGGAACATTGTACAGTGTCTCCCATATGGCTTTGGCAATAACAACTGGAAGTTTTCCTATATTGTTACTCTAGCTTATCACTTACTGAAAAGGGATGAAGTCTTGTAATATAAATAAAAATACACACAAAAATGTAGACTTTTTCCATTCTGCTGAAGGAATATTCATAATTCAGTGATGTGCTGTAGGATGTCAAGGGATAAACAATTAACAGATGTCAACTACAGTACAATTGAAGACGATACAGTATTATAGTTACTGAGGTGAGCTTTATGGAGCAAATACGTAACTGACCAATCTGTCTTTGTTTTGCCATCAGATCACAACTTGAAAATGAGTCAACTGTGCGTAGCCAAGCCAGCCAAGTGCATAAATCTATTATATATTAAAGATCCTTAACTTACGGAGTTTCCTGAACATAGCCAACTAGATAAGATAACCCTTGCATTTTATTACGACAGTGTTCCCTAAGAAAGAAGCACAGCCTCATGTCTTCTGAGTAGTGGCTCAACACCCATCAGAATGCTGGCTAGCCCAGCTCGTGAGAAACTGGGCCAGGGCAATACTCTTTCACACCCCTGTGCAGTCCCTGGGCCTTAAGTGGCTGACCTTGCTCTCTGTCTCCCAGGTCATCCACTGCAGTGGCTATTTGAAGATCAGGCAGTATATGCTGGACATGTCCCTGTATGACTCCTGTTATCAGATCGTGGGGCTGGTGGCCGTGGGCCAGTCGCTGCCGCCAAGTGCCATCACAGAGATCAAACTTCATAGTAACATGTTCATGTTCAGGGCCAGCCTCGACCTGAAGCTGATCTTCCTGGACTCCAGGTGAGTGTGGCACCTGCCACCGTGCTGTGAAGTTCTGGGTGGTGCTGCTGGTGGAAACTGGCTCCTGAAAGCTGCAGTACTAAGCTGGACCCTGACAAGAGATAAGCTGTGCTAGAAATGTGAATTGGAAAGGAATTTAGTGAAAACAAGCATGAATGCAAACAATTAACATCAGTCTTATTCCTCAGGCAATAACCAGCTTATGTAGGTGGTACAGTTAACACACTTGGTAGTTTGAGTCCATCTGGAGGTGCCTGGGAAGAAAGGCTTGGCAATCTGCTACAGAGAAACCAGTCACTGAAAATCCTGGGGAGCAAATTCTGCTCTGACACAAAAGGGGTCACTATAAGTCAGAATTGACTCAAGGGCAACTGGTATTGGTTTAACCAGCTTTGTTGTGACTGTTAGTTGCTACCAAATTGATTCTGACTTGTGGTGATGCCATATATGTGCAGAGTAGAACTGTGCTCCATGGGGTTTCCAGGGCAGTAGTCTTTCAGAAGTAGATTTTCAGGACTGTCTCCTGAGGCGCCTCTGCTTACCTTCAAACTACAGACTTTTCAGGTAGTAGTTGAGTGCTTAGTTGTTTGTGCCACCCAGGGACTCCTTTAACCAGCTTACAGGTACTTCTTTTTGAATCTTCACATGTGTTGGAAATAAAGTTACGCATCGCAGGCTCAAGCGGACAATTTTGTTGCATGGTGTTAGGATTCTGCCATGCCAGCCGACCGCGGATCGCGGAAGAGAGCAGTGTCGGGGCGGGGCTCCAGCCTTAGGCTGGTGTGACCTCACGGAAGCTATGCAGCTGCTGTGACTGTGCAGGTTGGCTGCGGAGAGGTTGCCTTCCCTGGTGGAGGCCCCTACCCACAGACTCAGCAGCCGTCACCTCTGCCTCTAGGCCAGGAGGGCACCCGCAGCTGACTGTGAGGACGAGGCTGGGGAGTTGGAGGCGTGGATTCCGGCCTCCTCTCCCAGGGTACGCCGTAGGAGTCGTGAAGCCCCGGGTGAAATCAGGCACCTTTTCTGTCGAATGATGAGCCTGCTCTACCCACTCACCCCGCCCCCCCACAAAGCTGTCAGGAAGGATCAAACTTGAGAATAAAAGCGAAGTCTTCAAAAAGCGAACAAAGCTAGTGGACGTGCACGGTGAGCCCCTTGGGTCTTCACCGCTCACATTCCTCGGCTGTACTGGTGGGAATGAGAGTTCGGAGACTCCACTCCTGACTTCCGATGTGTGTGACTCTGACTTCCGATGTGTGTGACTGAGCTTCTCAGAAGAGACAGGTAAATTTTGCTTTCTGCTGGTCCTAAAGCCAAGATTTGTTGATTCTTCATGTAGGAAAACAAAACAAAATCTACCTCATTAGGGGTGGGAGATGAAGACACAAACTAGTTTGATTCATTGCGCTTTCCCCCAGAACCACTGAAAGACAAAAATGAAAAAAGGTCAGATCACAGAGTCACCATTATCCTCCCAGGAGTGTGACTGTTTAGGGAAGAGATGCCAGCCCTTTGGGGGGATGACCAAACCTGAACAAATGCTATTTCAGGTAAGTGAAAGTAGAGGAGCTGCATGGGAAGAGAAGGCAACCTGGGGCAGCCTTGGGTGCGCTGCCCTAGGAGTTGGCTATGAGGGAGAAATACTGGTACTTGGTGAATGGAGGAGGTCTTCCTGACTCAGGAGTCGTTTCTAAACGTAGACTGAAAGAGAAGCTGACTGTCCAACTTCAAAGGTTAAGAAATCTGGGAAGATGCTACTGGTCTCTCTTTTGTTTGATTGCCTACTTTTTTCTTTGACTGGTCTAAGAAAACCCTGGTGAAATCTCTAGGATTCTCCAGAAGAGGTAAATTGTTTAGGAGAAGCAAGAAGGGGATATTCACAGTGGAGAGATTTTTAGGTCTTTGTGAGTCTATCAACACAGCTTTGAGACTTGAGGGACAAATGGAGGAGCTTTAGCAAAAGGGATGGAAACCCTGCTGGCGTAAATTTGGCAGTTCAAATCCACCAGGTGCTCTTTGGAAACTATGAAGTAGTTCTACTCTGACCTATAGGGTCACTATAACTCAGATCTGACTCCACAGCCTTGGATTTGTTGTTTGGGGTTTTAGCAAAAGTGTTAGTCCTGAAGCCAGGCTGCTATCTTATGGGATGTCTCAGACACAGGCTTATCTCAAGCCCTACGGGGTTCTGCTACTTCAGGATGTGAGGCAGACTATGAAGATCCAGCTAGTGAGCTCTTCTTAATGGACTCATACCAAAGTTTTAGAAGCCAAGAAGAAAAGAAAGGAGGTGGTCTTGAAGATGACTTCCTGTCCTCATGAAAAGACCCCGTGAGCTATTTCTGAACTCCAGTCACTTACACAAGATGCTTAAAGGAGCCACAAGTGTTGTGGAGAACTCTTTACAACCACTGTGGCCTTTGGTCTCTTGCAGTTCAGATGGCCCTGGGAGCAGAGCAGGGCGGTCAGGGGGCGGGTGAAGGCAACTCTGAATCCAACCATGAGTGCCACTTCTAGGGCTCAGCCTGAAGCCCAGTAGCCCCCAGGGGCACTGGTGGTGGGCCTGAGAAGGAGGGTCTGGCTGGCACCCCACCCATCAGGATCCCAGACACAACTGAACTCCGTATAACCTGAAATTGGGTTCATCGGGGTTTGTGGTATTTTGCTTTGAAACAAAATCCGGTGCTTTTGCTAAGGATGGATGAACCCAGCTATGTTTGGGGTTTGGCAAATCCCTTTGACAGGTCTTCAGACACTGGAGGTTTGGAAAAAAACAGAAGGGCACCCTGCCAAACCTTTCCCTATCCCTTTAATTTTTTAAAACCAGTGTGTACTTTGATGAGAAACTTAATACATGCATTTCTGATTCATTTACACGTTCGGCACTGTTGTTCTGTAACTTTATGTCCACAGGGGTCTGGGAAGACTCTTTCATCCCCAGCCTCTTGACATGCCTGGTTTTCCTTTGGAAGCCAAACATGGGTCTCAATTTCCCTGCCACACACAGTCCAACTTTGATGGAGCCTGAAGTTCTAGGTGGCCCTTAGCTAAATCCCCCAGTAGGCTCTGGACTCTCCGTCCTACCCTAGAGAAAGACCATGGGAATATGTCCACCAAATAGTGCACCACTTAAGGGAAATATGAGGCTTCCGGAGATTTACGACCCAAAGCTAGAGCAGAATTCATCTAAAAGGGAAGCAGGTTAAAGAATGAAAGTGAGGTCAAGTTTCTTGCTTTAATTTACAGCTAACATTTCATGTCCTGGTGGGTCGGGCCCCCGCCCACAACACTGACTTCTCATCATAGCCTTGCTGGCTTTGGGATCCTTTCTCTTCCACCTCTTTTATCTGTGCTTAAGTATCTGTCACCAAGCTGTTTAGACTACCTGCCCCAAAGGCATGCTTCCCAACCCAGTTATTCAAGGCCTGAGAAAGGATACCATTACCACATGCAATTTTCACCTAGGCATGGAGTGATCCAAACGCTAATGGGGATGTGGTCTTGGATGCTGGGAGCCACTTGTCTTCAAAGAGCCGAAGTGGGAAATTAATATGCTTGCGACCTGATGAAAATAAAATGCCCATTTCTATAGAGAGCTTACGTTTGATCTTCTAGTCACAATATATTTTCAGTTGCTATCATACTATCTTAGTGTCCTAGCACTGTTGTAATCAGGGTCTTGGCCACGTCTCTCCTTTCTTTGCTGGTCAGCTGGGTGTTATTGGGTTCCTTGGTTCATAGATGATCCTCCCATGGCATCTGTCTTCTTCCTTGTGTGCATTTCTGTGGGTCTAATCTACTCTTCTTGAAGCTCAGAAGTGATTAGATTGATTTAGATTTAGAACTTGCCTTACTTGGGTATGACTTACTTAACATTACAAAGAAAATTCTAGCTCCAAACAGGATGACATCTACAGATACAAGAGCCAAGAATTCAGCCCATGGGGGACCACAGTTCAATCCTTAACACACATTATTTTCCAGGGGCTGTGCAACAATCCTCCACTGAGACTTAAATATCCCCAATTCTGTAATTCTAGTGAGTAGAAATCACCCAACTAGCAGAGTTCCGAGACAAGCTGTGCCCACTGAATGGCCTGGTGTGTGGTGGAGATTTAAAATCTCACACAGTATTGTCCCCTAAGAGCCCTCTAAAAGGCAGGTTCTCTCTCACCTTGGCAGCATTCTCCCCACGTCAGCATCAGAGTTCACTCTCATGAGTCTTCAGGTAAGCTTCACTTCAAAATAGGCTAAAATCGTATGCTTTTTCAAAACATTCTTGCATTCAGTGGTTTTTTTGTACGACCTTTCTGTTCATGAACAATGCTACATCCTGTGCTGGGCTAGAGTTCAAAGATTCTCTTCTTGTAGTAAAGATCATTCTCAGTTTCCAAAATCAACACTTCCCCCTGGGCCGTTTCCCACTTGATTAACTGGCAAAACCAATACTAATTTAAATGAAAGACAATCTGCAGCCCAGCGTCCCTTACTGAGCCTCGGTCCTCTCCCAGGGTGACTGAGCTGACGGGGTACGAGCCGCAGGACCTGATCGAGAAGAAGCTCTACCACCACGTGCATGGCTGTGACGTGTTCCACCTCCGCTACTCCCACCACCTCCGTGAGTAGGCACTCACCCGCAGGCCGGCGTGGGGGAGGCTCTCAGAATGTGTGTGTGTGTAGGGGGAACGACAACATCCCTTGTTGGACAATCATCTGTAATGCACACAGTTCTTAAGCTTCAAGCGTGACTTCCTCTACCCCTCAGTTAAATACAGCTACCCTTGGCTCTGTTCTCAAACATTCAGGCTCATTCTTCTAATAAAATCCTGGCAGGTGTAGAGATGCTTCAGAAGTGTTCTTAGGTTCTTGATTATGGATTTGGAACTTAAATTTCTCTACAACACCTGGACTCCAGTTGCAAATAACAAGGGTATCAGAACTGATACTTAGGTAATTCTTAGTATTCTATTTTGGGGCATTAGTGATTCAGCGATAGAATTGTCACCTTCTGTGTGGAAGACCCAGGTTCTGTGCCCAGCCAATTCACCTCACATGTAGCCACCACCCATCTATCTGTCAGTGGAGGCTTGCATGTTGCTACGAAGCTGGAAAGGTTCCAGTGGCGATTCCAGACTAAGACAGATGAACAAGAAAGGCTTCGTGATCTAGATCCAAAAACCAGCCAATGAAATCCCCATGGGGTACAATGGTCAGATCTGCAACCAACCATGGGGACGGTGAAGGACTGGAACAGCAGCAACTACTCAGACACTACTCTAATTGCTTAAACTGTTACCAGCTCAGGGCGACAGAATCTCATGACCATCGTCCCTGTTTTACTGTTGAGGGTGTGAGGTCCAGAGAGGTTAAGCCACTTGCCTGTGGTCACCCAGTTCAAAGACAGCAGAGCCGGGAGCCACACTCAAGCAGCCCGGTTCCAGGGTCTCTGCCTTAGGGGACTAGGCACTAGACTCAGGGGAGGACACACATACTTAGGATGGAATGTCAACTTGGACAGAGTGAACAAACAACATTTGATTTGCCAACAGAGGCGGTTTGGGGAACATCTGGACTTAGGTGGGGCTTTCATCACTGAAGCATTTAAAGAAGTGGCCTTTTGTTTCTAGAATCCAAATTGAGGCAGAAACTAATTTGGGTGAAGTGGACTACCTCACCCCTTCTGCTGCCCAGCTCTGCCATGCCGGGCCATCCAAGTTTTTTTGTTTTTTGTTTTTTTAAATGGGGTACAGATGGTAGGAGGAGCCGGATCTCTGTCCTTGCTTTGCTTTGTGTTGGCTAAGACACTTTAAAAGACAGGTTGCTGGTATTGAGGTGGAGGTAGGCTGCAGGTGAAGGGGTTGCTCCTCTGTGTGGTTGTATTGTTTGCATTGGTCAGTGTAGACTGGCACGTCTACATGAATCCCTTGCAGATAGATCTTATAAGAGCACAAAGCTCCAGGCAGATATTCTTTACTTGTCAAGCTAAGCCAAGCATGGCTGTTAGTGAGGCCTGCCATGTGGACAGAGATTGGGAAGACTAGACCACATGGCTGAGCACAATCAGACAGCTTGATCCTTTTTTTTTTCAATTGTGGTGAAAATGTACATAGCAAAACATATGCCCTCTCCACAATTCCTACACAGACAATTCCGTGACACTGATTACCTTCTTCAGTTTGTGCAACCTTTCTTGCCCTCCTTTTCCAAAGCATTCCACCATCATTAACAGAAACTCCTTGTCCCCTAAGCAGAAATTCCTTCCTCCCACCTCTGGTAACCATTAACACACTCTTTCAGAAGTAGACCACCAAGCCTCTTTCCAAGACTCCCTTGGGTGGACTTGAACCTTCAGTCTTTTTGATAGCAGTCAAGCACATTAACCATTTGCACCACTCAGGAATTCCAGTTCCTGCTATAACCAAAGCCCAAACCAGTTGCTATC
Source organism: Heterohyrax brucei (assembly GCA_028571685.1). Taxonomy (NCBI): domain Eukaryota; kingdom Metazoa; phylum Chordata; class Mammalia; order Hyracoidea; family Procaviidae; genus Heterohyrax; species Heterohyrax brucei. The sequence continues at coordinate 41,350,319 of CM053157.1, read as the reverse complement.
AAGTCTGTTCTGATTAATGGGCACCTCATGTATGTCACAGTAGAACTGTGTTTCACAGGGTTTTCAGCAGTTAATGTTTTAGAAAGAGATTGCCCAGACTTTCTTCTGAGGCACTCCTGGGTAGACTTGAGCCTCCAGTCTTTTGGTTAGCTGCCAGGTGCATTAACTATTTGCGCTACCCAGGAACTCTTCCACCATATTGTTGACCTTATAGTTGGAGCTATGGCACCGTCTTTGTTCCATTAAAAAATAAACAAAAAGCCTGTGGCCATCAAGTCAATTCTGACTCATAGCAATCTTATAGGACAGAGTAGAGCTGCCCCATAGAGTTTCCAACGAGCGGCTGGTGGATTCGAACTGTTGACCTTTTGGTTAGCAGCTGTAGTACTTAGCCACTACACTACCAGGGTTTCCTTTTAAGCGAAAAAAACCAAACCCACTGCCATCAAGTCGATTCCACCTCACAACGACCCTATAGGACAGGGTAGAACTGTCCTATAGAGCTTCCAAGGAGCAACTGGTGGATTTGAACTGCTTATCTCTTGGTTAGCAGTTGTAGCACTTAACCAGTATACCACCAGTTTCAGGAGGCCCAACTTCTTCCAGCTAGCCAGGCTTATCAAACCTGTGAGGAAATTTGATCTGAGAGGTCTCCTATGATTTACAGATAAACGAGCCTTATCTCAGTTGAAATTTAGAACTTGTAAACATTGCAATGATCCCAAGAACCATGAAAGGGAATGCACATGGAGGGCTTCTAAGAGATACATGGAAAAGGTGGCCCCATTGAGAAACTGGAGGGAACACATCTGTCCTTTCCAAATGAGCTACATTTGGTAAATCACAGAAAACAGAAGATAGCAGTATTGACGATGACTGTTACTGTTGTGTGACGCCAAGCACAGGGACAGAGCATATACACCCCAGCCACACCCAGACAAGACAGTGTGTGGCTTTGGGGTCCACTTTGAAGTCTCATGTCTGCCCAGCCTCCCTCTCTCAGCATTTCCAGGTATAAGCTAGAGGGAAGTCACAGCAAAGACCAGTCTCAGATGATGGCAAGTTCTTAGTGGAAGTTTCAGCAGCTTCTTGCCAAAGCATCAAGTCCAGATTCTGACTCATGGTAACCCCGTGTGTAGCAGAATGCCCCTGTGCTCCACAAGGTTTTCTTTCTTTTTTTATTTAAATAACTTATTTAATTGTCATTGAGAAATACAGAGCAAAAATAGGCACCAAGTTTCTCCGTGTGCATTTCCGTTACCTTCATTACATTCTTCCAGTTGTACAACCATTCTCACCCTCCTTATTCTGTTGGTTCTTCCTATGAACGTAAACTCACTGCCTCCTAAGGTTCCTACCTAATGTTTCAAGTTGCTGTTGGGAATTTAATCCCTTGTAGATACATCTTAAAGTAGCACAAACTCAAGGCAGACATTCTTTACTAGTTAAACTATTGTTTGGTTTTAAGAAGAGTTCAGAAAATATTTTGGTTTAAGGTTTGAAGATTGTCTTAGGGCACTAGTTTCAAGGGTTCCTCCAGTCTCCATGGCTCCACAACGAGTGTATTCCATGAGAATGTGAAATTCTACCGTGCGTTTCCCGTGTTTTGATCAGGGTTCTTCTATGGAATCTTTGATCAAAATGTTCAGTAGTGGTCGCTGGGTACCATTCGGTTCTTCTGGTCTGATGGCAAAGGAGGCAGTGGTCTGTGGAGGTAATAGCCACACATTCCATGTCCTCCTCCCCATGTTCCCGAGCTCCATCTGCCACTGTTGCTTCTGGTGAAAAGATACCAGTTGTGCCTTAGGTGCCAGGTTGAAAACTTTTAAGATCCCAGGAACTACGCGGCTAACAAGCAAGTAGAACAAAAACACTGAATAGGTTCTAAGGCCAATTAACTGGGATTTCCTTTGAGACAATGAGTGCCATAGCGGTTTCAGTGGCTAATCTTTTGAACATAGGTTACTAGGCCTTTCTTTCCAGCACCTTTGGGTAGAATCGAACTTGCAAGCTTCTGGTTAGCAGTCGTGCATGTCATGCGTCCAGGGACTCTTTCCTACTCAAGCATAAAAATAAAACCAAACCCATTGCCGTGGAGTCACTTCTGACTTATAGTGACCCTTTAGGACAGAGTTGAACTGCCTCATAGGGTTTCCAGGAAGTGTCTGGTGCATATGAACTACTGAATCTTTGGTTACCCGCTGTAGCACTTAACCACTGTGCCGCCAGGGTTTCCTGGCCACACATGAAAGGTGTGAATTTGTGTCCCAGAGCTCACACTTGATTCCAGCCTTGGAACCACCCATGGACATGGGTGGCAACATCCACCTCACAGCAGCCATGATGTGTTAATTTTTTCTCCAAAGCCAGAATGTGCAGATGAAGAAATAGAAGATAATCAGCAACCAGAAAATGTTTTTGAGGCAGGGTCTCAATGTAGACTTTTTTGAATTTTGAAACTGCTCCACTGTGTGATACTGAAGGCCTTGCTCTCCTTTCTGGGGCAAGAACTAGGATGAGAGGGCCAGTTCTAGGCTTCCCATTGCCAAACTCACCACCATAGCTGGCCGACATCTGTTGGAATTTTCATAAACTCCAGAAGTTGCCCCTGAGCCTCGGATGGTAGCTGAGACACAGGCCCAATTTCTTTCAGCTAGCCAGGCTTATCAAACCTGCAAGGAAATTATCTGAGAGAATTTGATCTGGAAGAAATTGGGCAAGGCATGAGCGGAGTCAGAGAAGGGAGGAGCCCATCCAGAGGGTGCTGTCTGGCCACTGCTGCTGAGAAGGCAGTGACACTCAGTCCCTTGGGGATGTTGGGAACCTCAGTCTTGTCCTGCTTAGGAGGAGAGTGAGCCGAGTTATGTGTACAGCACCTTCCGGCAGTCATCACCTGAGGGCTGTTCTTGAGGATTGTTAATCTGAGTGGGCTCTGAAGCTGAGAAAAAGGCACCAAGAAGACAGCCAGCACAGCTGCTGGATGCTGTTGGGTGCCCTCAGTAGTGAGGATGTGGGGTGGGAGAGGCACTGCCCCGGTGAAGGTCAGCCTCCTCACAGACTTTCCTCAGCTTCCCCACCTCAGGCCTTGCGAAGATGCTCTTCCAACCCTCTAACGGTTGTCTCATCATGCACCACCCATGTCTGTCCCCTTTATCTTGCAAACAGGGGCCACACGTCTCCCTGGGGGCCCTGACACCCTCTCCACCCACAGTCCTTGCTGGCTGCTCCGAGAGTCCCTCAGATTACGGGAGCTAGAGGCAGCCGAGACCCCAGACACTGCAGATCTGGTCCCACTTGGCCCAGGGAAGACTATTCAGCAGCTGTGTTCTCTTGGGGCCCTACCCAAGGGGCCTAAGTTTGTGTTTCTGGACAGTGCTTGATCTTAGGCTGTTTGGAGCCTTTTGGAGACTTTCTTTCGTATCTTGGCGTCCTTGCCCAAGGAAGGGGCCCTGTCCCTGTTTACATGGTAGCTGACTGGCTGGCTCAGGAGGACAATGAGAAGTCTGAGAAGCTGCATGTATCACTTCAAAATATAACTTTCCAATCCTGGAACATGATGACCTGCAGCAGGGTTTGGGACCTGGCCATGAGGGGGGCAGTGTGGTTAGCACTAGGGCTCCCCTTTCTGACTCCCTGCCCTCCCAGACACCCCCTGATCATCATGGCATATGCTGCCACCCTGGAACTCAAGTTCTTCTACCCAGTCACAGCTGGATCTGGCCGTCGGTTGTGCAGGGGGTGGCTGGTGGCTACAGTGGTCCACAGGTCTGGCCCATGTAGGACTCCAGGACCCTAGAGCAAGACCTAGAGCCACACTATGTCAGCAGCTGAATAGGTGATTGAATTCAGGGACAAAGAAAACAGCTGCCAACACCCAGGATCAAAATGAGCTCACTGTTTGATTTCTAAGGCCAAGCATTCTCCGCAGCAGTGTCCAAACTCAGGAATCTCCAGAGACAAAGCCTAATCAGATGCGAGGAGGCAATGATTTTGGAACACCGTGGTTAATCAGATTGTTTTCACATTTTTTTCAAAATATTATTTTAACCAGGAGCAGGAGTCCCCAGGGTCTGAAAAAAAGCATAGGCCCTAAAGAAAAAGAATTCAGTGCCCTACAGAGGGTCCAGCTTCGTGAGGAAAAACAGGACAGGAGAGTGCTGTTTTGGGGGAAGCACAGGCGTCTAGAAGTCAGCCAGAGGGGGCTGGGATGGGCCGGCATCTTGACTCAAGGAAGTGTATGTGTAGGAATCCGGGTCAGGTGTGGGACCTGGGCCTGTGCATTACCAGGTGAGCTCTCCAAGTCAGCCTGAATTCTGGTGTGCTTGGTCCTTTTTTGGAATCTTCTATCAAGCAGAGCAAATGTGTGATCCTTAAGGGAATGTTGCCTCACCCCCATTCCCTGTCTACCACCTTGTGATGGCTTAGTGCAGGCCCCAGTGCAGGAATTACGTAAGCCTCCAGGAAACCAGCCCCTTGCTCTCTCCTGAGGTGTTTGCAGGGCTGTTCTTCTCTGTGGAGGGGTGTGGAAGAGGTTTGTGTACTCTTGAGCCTGGAGATCGTGGGGGCAGGAAGTAGACAGCCTATGTGAAGTAGAGAAGGAGCTGGCATTGTTAAACTTGATGATTTGTATGGTGAGGCACTGGGCAGATATTTTTTGTAGGTGCAGTGGTTTGTGAAAACCATTGCCTTTATACTGTTTTTCTTCTAAAGTAGCTAACATTTTCACCTAGCTCTCTAAGAAGACCCCTATTCACAAAGGATTAAGTCCAAATCACAAAGAGAAACAGGCCGTATTCCAGGATCAAAACATTTTAGTGTCACAGAAAGTTTCAAGATCTGAGTATATAGTCTGCAAATTTCAAGCAGTAACTATCACAACAAAATTATAGAACACTAGAATAACTCACAAAGATTCATAGAAAACACATGGTAAATGATGTACAAGAGACCTAAACTCTAATGCTTATAGGGCCAGGCATGTAACATGAGTGGGCAAGTGTAATGCAATAGGGAGAGGTAGTGCCTGTGGCTAACTGGAGAATGCACGACCTACCCAGAGGCATTCTGAATGATGACAGGATTCTGCCACCAAACAAAACACATTTGTGTGTCCGTGTGGTACCTGAGATACCAGTTTTCACCTTCTCAATTGGTCAGCTATAGAACAGGGTACAAAGGTCTTGCAGCAGAAGGTAACCCTGAAAATAGTTTCCAACTGACTATGCTCGAGTTTTGATTGACATTAAAAGGGATGTTAGCTTCTGCAGCTGGCCTTGCTTGCCTCTGGACTGGAAATGGGAGATGGAATTTTATTCATACCAAGATTATTTTTAGATCTGTCTTGCTGACAAAATTGTAGGGAAGCCACTTTGATGAGTAAGGTATGTCTGACCCAAGCCATGGTATCTCAAGTCACCTCATATGCATGCGAAAACTGCACAACGAAAGGGGAAAACTGAAGTGATGTATCCGAATTGCAATGTTGGCAAAGAATATACCTGGAAAACACCAAGGACTTCCAGTAGAACAGACAATCTGTCTTAAAGGAAGTATGTATACATCCTCCTCACTTATTTACTATCTCATTATCCAACATTTTGCATCTACAACAACAGTAAAAAACCTACTATCTGACTATTTTGTGAAATAATGACATGTGTCTGGCTGTAGTGGACACCAAGGTATGAGGTGAGAGTAGCACTGGCTGTAATGGTTAAGGTTATGTGTGAACTTGGCTGGGTTGTGGTTCTCAGTGGTTTGGCAGTTGTGTAATGATGTAGTCATCCTCCGTTTTATGATATGACATAGTCATCCTCCACTTTCAACTAGCATTGATTTTTACATAACAACCTGATGTTTGGAAACTTGCCGTGATGGTAAGTGAGGAGTTGGTGTACAGTCAGAATGTTCCTTAGAAGTAAGGATGGTGAGACTTCATCTTGCTTACTTTGGACATGTCATCATCAGGAGAGATAAATTGCTAAGGAAGGGCATCATGCTTGGTAAAGTAGAGGGTCAGTGGAAAAGAAGGATTGATACACTGACTGCAACAAGAGATTCAAACATAGCAAAGACTAAGATGATGGTGCAGGACCAGGAAGCATTTTGTTCTTTAATACATGAAGTTGCTCACTCTGAGCTGGAGCTGACTCAGCAGTACCTAACAACAGGAACGGTAATGAAAAAGCAAATAAGCCTGGTGAGCATAGTGTGATTTGCATGTCCTAGTGCTGGAAAGCAGTCTTGGGCATTTGTTAATGTAGATTGTCCCTCCTGCTTGTTACTACAGTGCCTTGATGGCTCCAAGCTCAGTCCATCTTCTCTGGTTAGTATCAATGTGGAAGACACTTCACGATGGGGCTTTTGTGGATATTCTTCCCCAAGATGCTTTGTCTCCTCTGGGCTGCCATGTCTTCTTACCAGCTGAATGGCCTACCAATTGGCAGGGATAGACAGTTGGGGGTATGTGGAGGGAAAGCAACTACACTGAGGCCCCATCCCCAAAGGAGCACGTGACTTGGCTTTGACCTCCCTGACTATGCTCACTCTGAGGACCCACCTGGCAGAGGTGACAAGAACCATGAGGACGGGAGCTGCACGTTTTTCCTGTTATGGTGGTGAGTTAGTTTTCTGTGGTTCTGTAACGCATTACCACAGACTTAGTGACTTAAAGCAGCAGAAATGTGGTCTCTCACCTTTCTGGAGGCCAGAGTCCAAAAGCAAGGTATTGGTAGGGCCATCCTGGCATGGCTTTCTCATCTGTGTCTGTGACTTCTCCTCTACTGTCTCTTATAAGGACATTTGTCATTGGCTTCAGGGCTTGCCTAGATAGTTTAGGATCATATCCTCTTTTACTAATTAAAAAAAAAAATTGTGTTTTGAGTAAAATTTTACAGTCCAAATCAGTTTGCCATATACGACCGTGAACACACATCACTATGCAACACTAATTGTCTCCTCCCCAGCTCCTCCCACTCCCCGTGACAGTACACTCCTCTTTTCCACCCTGTATTTCCCATATCCATTCAACCAGTTCCTGTCCCCCTCACCTTCATGTCTCACCTCTGGACATGTGCTTCTCAGTGTATATGCATCTAAGCCAAGAAGCATACTCTTTGCCAGTATCATTCTATGTCTTATAGTCCAGTCCAATCTCTATCTGAAGAGTTGGCTTTGGTACTGGTTTTAGCTCTGGGCTAACAGAGAGTCTAGGGGCCATGTCCTCAGGGGGTGCACCAATCTGACAGATTATCAAGTATCGTCTCATGACAGAGTGCTAGTTCTGCACACCCATTTCTCTCCTGCTACATCAGGGACTTTACATTGTGTTCCTTGTCAGGGCAGTCATTGGTGGTGGCTGGGGACCATCTAGTTCTTCTGGTCTCATGCTGATACAGTCTTTAGATCCTCTGGTACCTTCTGTCTGCTGGGTTCATATTTTCCTCATGACTTTAATGTCCTTCATTCTACACTGGTCAAGGAGGACTGGGCTCTATCGATACTATTTAGATAGTAGCTTGCTAACTTTTAAGACCCCAGACACCACTCACCAAAGTGGTATGTAGAACATTTTCCTTAAAAAAATTTAGTTATACCAATTGGCCGAGACGTCCCCTGAAACTGTGGTCCCAAGACCCCTGTCCCTGCTACTCTGTCCTTCAAAACATTGGGTTGCACTTAGAAAACATTTTAGATTGGTGTAGTTCAGTTGTCCTAAGCCTCCTTCTACTGTATGCTGTTACTCCTTTCACCTAACCCAGTTCCTGTCTACCATCAAATCTATTGGAAACCCTGGTAGCATAGTGGGTAAGTGCTATGGCTGCTAACTCAAAGGTTAGCAGTTCAAACCTGCCAGGTGCTCCTATAGGGCAGATCTGTTCTGTCCTATAGGGTTGCTATGAGTTGGAATCGACTCAGTGGCAGTGGGTTTTTGATCGAGTCTATAAATATCACTCGCCCTCCCTCTCCATCCTTGTAATCATCAAAAATTCTTCTGTGCTTAAACATTTTCTTAAGTCTTCATAATAATGATTTCATACTATATCTGTCCTTTTGCATCAGAATAATTTCACTCAGTATAATATCTTCCAGATGACTCCATGTTATGAGATGTTTCCTAAAATCATCGTTGTTCTTTATCATTGTGTTGTATTCCATTGTGTGAATATACCATAGTTCATCCATTCATCTGTTGGAGGGTACCTAGATTGATTCCACTTTTTTGCTGTTGTGGACTGTGGTGCAATAAAATTGGTGTCCATTTAGCTGTTCATGTGACAGTCCTTATTTCTCTAGGATATGTTCCAAGCAGTGGGACTGATGGATCATACGGTATTTCTATTTGTAGTTTTTTAAGAAAGCGTCAAATCAATTTCCAAAGCGATTGTAACATTTTACATTCCCAGCAGCAGTGTAGAAGAGTTCCAGTCTCTCCATAACCTCTCAAACATTTATTATTTTCTGGTTTTTGGATTAATGCCAGCCTTGTTAGTGTTAGATGGTATCTCATTGTAGTTTTGATTTGGATTTCTATAGTGGCTAATGATTGTGAGAATTTCCTCATGTGTCTGTAAGCATCCTGGGTGTCTTCTTCTATGAAGTCCCTGTTCATATCCTTTGCCCAGTTTTTAATTGGGTTACTTGTGTTTTTCTCACTGAGATTTTGCAGTACCTTGTAGATTATGGAGATTAGACACCAACTGGATTCTTGGTAGCCAAAAATTATTTCCCAGTCTGTAGGTTGTCTTTACTCTTTTGGTGAAGTCATTGGATGAGCATAAGTGTTTGATTTTTAGGAGTTCCTAGTTATCTATTTTCTCTTATGGAATTTGTGCGTTATTGATAAGATTTTGTAGTCTGCTTATGCTTTGTATTAGGACTCCCAGCATTGTCCTCATTTTTTTCTTCCCTTTTGCAGATGGATATCCAGTTATGCCAATACCATTTATTAGAGAGACTGTCTTTTCTCCAGTTTATGACTTTGGACCTTTGTCAAATATCAGCTGCTCATAGGTGGATTATGTTGTATCTGGATTCTCAGTTCTACTCCATTGATCTATGTATCTGTTTTTGTACCAGTATCAGCTGTCTTAACTACTGCAGCAGGTAGAAAGAGAACTTCCACTTTGTTCTTTCTCTTCAGTAAGGCTTTACTTATCCAAGGCTTCTTCCCTTTCCATGTGAAGTTGGTGATTTGTTTCTTTATCTCATAAAAAAATGACATTGCAATTCGTATTGGGGTTTCATTGTATCTATAGATTGCTTTGGGTAGAACAGACATTTTCACGATGTTAAGTCTTCCTGTCCTTGAGCAACGTAGGTTTCCTACTTATGTAAGTCTCTTTTGGTTTTTTGCAGCAGGGTTTTGTAATTTTCTTTGTACAGTTCTCTTACATCTCTGTTTAGATGCATTCCTAGGTAGCTTAGTTTCTTGGGTCCACAATCAACGCCCATGGAAACAGCAGTCAAGAAATCAAAAGATGCATTCATTGCATTGGGAAAACCTGCTGCAAAAGACTTCTTTAAAGTATTCAAAAGTAAAGATGTCACCTTGAAGACTACAACATGCCTGACCCAAGCCATGGTATTTTTAACCATATCATATGCATGTGAAAGCTGGAGCATGAACAAAGAAGACAGAAGAAGAATTGATGGCTTTGAATTGTGGTGTTGGAGAAGAACATGGAATGCATTGTGGAACGCCAAAAGAACAAACAGATCTGTTCTGGAAGAAGTATAACTAGAGTACTCCTTGGAAGCAAAGATGGCAAGACTGTGTCTTACATATTTTGGACATTTTGTCAGGAAAGATCAGTACCTGGAGAAGGACATCATGCTTAGTAGAGTGAAGGGTCAGCGAAAAAGAGGAAGACCTTCTATGAGATGGATTGACACTGTGGCCACTACAATGGGCTTAAGTGTAAAAATGATTGTGGACACGGTGCAAGACTGGGCAGTGTTTTGTTCTGTTGTTCATAGGGTCGCTATGAGTCGGAACTGATTTGATGGCACCTAACGTTTTATCTTCTTGGAGGCTATTGTAAATGGTAATGATTTGGTGATTTCCTCTTTGATGGCCTCTTTGTTGGTGTGAAGGAATCCAACTGGTTTGTGTATGTTTACCTTATATCCTGATATTTTGCTCAACTCTTCTATTAATTACAGTAGCTTTTTGGTGGATGCTTTATTATATTGAGGAATTTCTCTTCTATTCCTATTTTGCTGAGAATTTTTAACACGAATGTGTGTTGGACTTTGCCAAATGCCTTTTCTGCATCACCTGATAAAATCAAATGGTTCTTGTCTTTTGTTTTACTTATGTGGCTGCTTACATTAATTGCTTTTTATAATGTTGAACCATCCCTGCATCCCTGGTATCAATCCTTCTTGGTCATGGTGAGTTATTTATTTGATATGTTGTTGAGTTCTGTTGGCTAGAATTTTTTTGAGGATTTTTGCATCTAACTTCACGACAGATAATGATCTGTAATTTTCCTTTTATGTGCTGTCCTTACCTGATCTTGGTATCAGGTTTCTGCTGGTTTCATCAAATGAATTTAGGAGTATTGTATGCTCTACAACACCTTTAGTAATAGTGATGTTAAGTCTTCTCTAAAAGTTTGACAGAATTCGCCAGTGAAGCCATCAAGGCCATGACTTTTTTTAGTGTGAAGTTTTTAAGTTACCTTTTCAATCTCTTCTTTTGCGATGGGTTTATCTAGTTATTCTACTTTTGTTTTTGCTAGTTTTGGTAGGAGATATGTTTCTACAAATTTGTCCATTTCTTCTAGGTTTCCAAATTTATCAGAGACAGTTTTTCATAGTATTGTCTTAGGATTTCTTTCATTTCAGGTGGGTCCATTGTGGTATTGCCCATCTCACTTCTTATTCTAGATATTTGCTTCCTCTCCCATTTTTGTTTTGTCAGTTTTGCCAGTGATTTATCAATTTTGTTGATCCTTTTAAAAAAACAGACTTTGGTCTTTTTAGCTCTCTTAATCATTTTTCTATTCTCTATTTCATTTAATTCTGCTCTAACTTTTATTATTTGGTTCCTTATGGCAGCCAGGGGGTTCTTTTGCTGCTCCTTTTCCATTTGTTCAAGACGTGGGGTTAATTCTTTGATTTGGGCTCTTTATTCTTTTTGGATGTGTGCATTTATTGAGATAAATTGACCTCTGAGTACTGCTTTAGCTGTGTCCCATATATTCTGGTAGGATGTGTTTTCATTCTCATTTGATTTTATGAAATTCTCTTCCTCTGGAAAATATGATTCTTTGTTTTGGGAGCTTTTTGGAGAGATCATGGTCTGCCCCTTTAAGTACTTCGACATGGACTGCTGTTTCCAAGCCATCAGTAAGTTGTAGTCATTTATCTTATGTTTGCTTACTGTGTTCTAGCTTCTTGTTTCAAAATGTACAGCTTGTTTTTCCTATATGGATTCAGCTCAGGTGTCCCAGTGGTCAGTCACCAAGGGCAGGCATTTTGGGTGTCCTTTTCAGTTCTTCAAATCTAACATAGAAATAAAAGTTATGCTAGAGGCCAAAGTTCGCTTTCCTCCATAACACTGGCTTTCAGACATCAATATTTCCAAGAGAGTTCTGGAGAAGCCAGGAAGGCTGCCTACTTTTTTGGATAGTATATTTGTGGAATTGGAATGAATCCCCATTCCAAACAGCCTAGGAAAACCAGGACCACTGACTTCCATCTAAGTGTGGATCACCCTGGATCCAGAACAGTCTTGGAACATGATACTATAGACACTCAGGGCATAATAGTGGCATAATGGTTAAGAGCTATGCCTTCTAACCAAAAAGTCAGCAGTTTGAATCCATCAGGTACTCCTTGTAAGCTCTTTGGAGCCGTTCTATTGGCTGGACAGCACTGGATCTGGGCATAGAGGTGCATGGGGCAGACCTCTGCTCTCAAAACTTGTGATTTAGGGAACCAGCTCTTCCCTGTCTCTGTACATCTCCACTGCCAGCCATGCCTTATTTTTTAGCTCTCTAACCTGGAATTTGGCTCTCTGGGTAGTACAGTTAAGCAGAGTGCTACTAACAGAAACGTTGGCAGTTTGAACCCACCTAGAAGTCTCTCAAAAGAAAGCCCAGTGATCTGCTTGTAAAAGATCAACACTGCTGAAAGTCCTATGGAACACAGTGCTACTCTGATGCACATGGGAGAGCTACAAGTCAGAATTGACTCAATGGTAACTGGTTTGGTTTTGGGGTTTAGCTGGGGATTGTTTCAGGCATCTGATTAAGGATCATAGACTGACTAGACAGGGAGCTGGAGCAAACTAAGAATCTTGGGACTAAGTGTCTAAGATTTGAACTTGGATTGATATGTTGACTTAGATGATCAGTATGGGTCATAGAGATGAAAAAAATTGATATGTATATGTATGTGTGTATATGCATATTTGTTTGGTCTCTATATCTTAAGTGTCAGTATAGCAGAGTCAGAAAAGTTCAGAGGTAATTAACTATCAGCAATTTCTGTAATTTGGTGCTTAACATAGAATATTTGAGATAAATCAGCTCCATTTTGTCCAGCTCCAGATGATATGATGGTTAAAGTTGTGTGTCATCTTGACTGTGCCATGATTCTCAGTGGTTTGGTGGTTATCATGTAGCATGACAGATATGTAATGCTGTAATCCCTCTATGATGAAGTGTGATGTAATGTGATCAACTCCATGATGAGGTCCGCTACGAGCAATCAGTTAGCTGCAAGAAAGTTTTGTTGGGGGTGTGGCCTGCATCCAGTATATGTGGACTTCTCTGTCAAAGTTGTCTGCTTTTTGCTGGATCTTGCTCCTAGTCACTGTTTCTTGGGACTTGACCTAGCAGCTTACTTGCTGATCTAGGGTTTCATCACCCTCGGCCAGTGTCCCAGCAGCTTCCTGTCTTACCTACCGATCTTGGGATGTGTCAGTCTCCCCAGCTTGCCAGAGTCCTGTCGTCTTACTTGGCAATCTTGGTTCACCACCGTCAGCAGGTACATGACTCAGGAAAAGCCTCCAGTCTGACCTATGGTCTTGGAAGTTTCCAGCCTCTACAACTGCATGAGCCATTTCCTTGATATAAATCCCCATCCCATCCATATATATGGAAACCTTGATGATAATGGGTTAAGTGCTACCTCTGCTAACCAAAAGGTTGGCAGTTTAAATCTGCCAGGCACTCCTTGGAAACTCTAGGGGGCAGTTCTACTCTGACCTCTAGGGTCGCCGTGAGTTGGACCTGACTCAATGGTAATTTTTTTTTTAAATACACACACACACACACACACACACACACATACCCTACACTGGTTTGGGTTCTCCAGAGAACCCAGACTAAGACAGATGATTCCTGGTAGGTTTTAAGAATGCCTCAACAAACAAGAGCAAGCACAAAGTGCAAGATAAGAAATAGTACATGGTCATATTCCTAGGAGTTCTGCAAACACTGCTAGGCGTAGATTTCAAAGCTGAAGAGATTAACAAGCATCTCTGAGGAAGACAGAATGACCTGTTGGAAAGTCCAAAGGGTTGGGACCATTTTATCATGTTGCACCTCTTAGTTATTTTGGGGACATAACAAACTGGCTGACTCTCCCCTAAAAGGGTATTGACTCTCCTTGGCACTACAGAAAACTTTCTGAAAGCTTCTGGAAGCCCCAGCCTCCCACGGTTGCTGCTTTGAGAAACAGGAATATGAACATCTGGGTTTGGGCTCCAGCTCTGCCCTCAAGCTCTCTTGGCCCATTTCCTGGCAAACTCACCTCCCACTTCAGTAATGAAGGTAAAATGAAGCAATGTATGGAGAAATGAAGTGGAAATAGGTAGCTGTTACAACACAAACCCTGCAAGGAAAAGCATCAGTGTTTTAGTCAGTTAGGGCTACTCAAACAGAAATACCACAGAGTGGATGGCTTTAACAAAGGAAAGTTTATTCTTACACAGTCTGGTAGGCTACAAGTCCATTTTCAGGGTGTCCGCTCCAGGGGAAGGCTTTCCCCTTGTCGGCTCAGGAGGAAAGTCCAGTATCGCATCAGTCTTTGTCCAGGGAGCATCTTGGCGCAGGAACCTCAGGTTTGAAGGACACGCTCTTCTCCTGGTGCTGCTTTCTTGATGGTATGAGGTTCCCAATTCTGAGCCTGCTTTCCTTTCCATTTATCTCTTGTAGGATGAAAGGATTAAGGGTGGGGTAAGACATACTCCAGGGAAACTCCCTTTACAGTGGAGCAGGGAGGTGATCCTATGAAGGGATTTACAGCCCCACCCTAATGCTTTAACATACAGCATAGGAAAATCACAAAAGGGAAGACAGTGACAAGATACTGGGAATCACAGCCCAGGCACATGGCTGCACCTGTTTTGGGGGGGACACAACTCAATCCATGACAATCAGAAAGGCTGTCTCCCCTGCTGCCTCCCTTGTTGTCTGTAGGTTCTGGTGTGTGATCTTGCTCCTGCCAAGTGAGTCTGCTGGATGCAAATGCTGAGCCCGGGCAGGAAAGAGCAGGCTCCTGCAGTGCCCCAGAGAAACCGGCCTCTCCAGCTAGATGGACAGTTATGACACACCCACACGGTGGCGTTCATCTCTAAGTCTATACCTAAGGGAGTGCGGGGTCTCATGTGTATTGTATTTCTATTCACATCCGTGACAAAACCTGACTTCCCATTGTAAAAAAAAGGAAAACTCTGAATTTTCATTCCAATTAGAAAACTAATACCTCATCATTGCTGGTATTTTAGAAGATCAAGAAAAGCTAGAAAGACGAAAATGAACATTATCTGTACTTTTATTACTCAGAGATAACAACATTTAAGAGGAGACTGAGCCTTTCCTCTGTGCCTGCTGCCCTTCTCAGTCCTCACCTAGATCATCTCTTCTTTGTAATAATCACAGGATGTAGAATCTGTAATTACCCTTTTGTCACTGAGGAGGAAACTGAAGCACGAGAAAGTGTTAGAAACTTATCTAAGATCACAGTTAGTTGTGTTTGTGTGTGTGTTTGCGTGTGGGTGTGAGTGTGTGCTTTTTCATAATGCTTTGATTTAACATTATGCCAGGTGCAGTTCTGAATCTTGATTTTTCTTCACTTAACATTGTGTCATATACATTTCCCATAATATTAAAAATTCTTGTCAGTCATTATTTTAATGGCTACATGTTGTTATTCGTAGTTACCACTGAGTCAACTTCAGTTCACAGTAGCCCCAAGTATGACAGAACAAAATATCTCTTGGTCCTGTGCCATCTTTACAATGACTAGTATGCTTGAGTGCCTTGTTGTAGCCGCTACATATTTTAAGTGTCTCATCCTAGAAGACTCATCTTCTAGTACCGTATCAGATAGAACTTGGCTGTGATCCGTAGTGTCTTTGTTGGTTGATTTTCAGCAGTAGATTGCAAGGCCTTTTCTCCTAGTCTGTCTTAGTCTAGAAGCTCCACTGAAACTTGTCTGCCAAGGGTGATCCAGCTGGTAAAAGAAATACAAGTGGTGTAGTTTCCAGCATCCAGAAACATGCAAACTGCTACAGTGTCACAGACTGTTGGGTAGGTATTGCTATTAAGTTGATTCAATTCACTGAGACCCTATAGAACAGAGTAGAACTGGACCATAACATTTCCAAGGCTGTAAATCTTTACAGAAGCAGATTGCAACATCTTTTTCCCACAGAGCTGCTGGTGGGTTCAAATCACTGATATTTCGGTTAGCAGCTGAGCAATTATTCACTTCATCACCGGGGTTCAGGTGACTGCATAGTACTCCATAATTTGATTGACTTTTTGCTTATTGTTGGAAATGTAGTCTCTCTTTCTATTCTTTTTTGAATTACAAGTAAGAGCACAATGATTCACTTACAGGTGATTCTGTAAGTCTTTGTCTTGGTATTCACTGTCAGATTGCTTTCCAGGGTATCACACCAATTCATCTGTCATCAGCATGTGAAAATGCCTCTCACTACATATTAGACAGCATTGTCCCCTGCCATTTTTTATTTTTATTGCAGTAAAATTCACATACCATATATTAACAATTTTAAAGTGAACAATTGAAGGGGTTTAAGTATAGTCATAATGTATTGTAACCATCACTACTGTGTAATTCCAGAATATTTTTATCATGCCAAAATTAAACCTTGTATCCATTAAGTCACTTTCCAACCCCTGTCCCCCAGTCCCTGGCAACCAGGAATCTGCTTTCTGACTCAATGGATTTGTCTATTCTGGGCAGTTCATACAAATGGAGTCATGTCATATTTGTGTCTTTTTTCTTTTCGCTTTTTTTATTATGATTGAAAGAAAATGTACATTCCTGTATAAATTTGCATGACCACCTGTATGCAGCTCCCACTGCTCTCCCTGCCCAGTCACAGCACACTCTTCCTCTCTGCTACATACATGTCTTATCCTCCCAACAAACTCCTATCCCCTTCTTTCCACCCACTCCCTTTCCTCCAGTAAGAGATCAGCAGGACAACATCTTATGGATGCATAGAACCATAAAGTGCGTACATGATATGGTCACTGTGTGTCACCAAGTCCAAGTAATTTGTATCCGAGAGTTGACCTCCATTATGATTAATGGACAGGGGCAGCATCAGGGCCAGGGACCATGCTCCCAGGGGAACTCCAAGGCCCGTGGACCATCAATTGTGGTCTTTTAGTGGAGATCTCAGGGTGCACTCCTTTTTATTCTTGTGTTGCCAGCAAGACTCAATTTTGTGAGCTCCATCACGGCTATCACCGGTGGTGGCCAGGCACCATCTGGTTCTTGCAGTCACAAGTCGATGTAGTCACCCATGTACGTGGGTCTTTCTGTCTTCCAGGTTCCCTTTCTCCCATGTCATTTTGGTCCTTGGTGATCATCTGTTGCTGCTAAATTGGAACCATTTGCTGTAGCCTCATATGGCAGCTTGGCAGCTTTTAAGACCCTGGACGCCACTGTGGTGTGCAGAAGGCTCTCTTAGAAAAATGCTAGTTGTGCCAGTTGGCCTTGGTTTCCCTTGAGAGCATGGTCTCTGGCCCCCTGCCCCAGCTACTCTGTCTTTGCAATATTGGATTAGGATGGAAGGAGTAATCATGTTATGTTGAACTCCAATTAATATTGATTTTCTTTCAATGTATGCTGTCACAGATTTCACGCAACCAAATTTCTATCAACTATCTAATCTAAACCCTCCCCCCCACTCTTCCTCCCTCCCTACCCTTGCAGCCATCAAAGAGTCTTTTCTTGTGTGCATGAGTCTGTTTTTAAGTTCTTATCATGGGGATCTCATACAATATTTGTCCTTTTGTCATTGAGCACTTTCACTCAACATTATGTCCTCCCATTGAAACCAGGTTATGAGATGTTTCCTGAAATCATCATTGTTCTTTATCATTGCATAGTGTTCCATTGAGTATATATACCGTAGTTTACCTCTCTATTCCTCTGTTGTTGGGCATCTGGGTTGATTCCATCTTTTTGCTGTTGTGGACTGTGCTGCAATAAACATTCCTGTATATGTATCAGTTGGTGCGAATGGCCTTGATTCTGTAGGATATATTCCAAGCAGTGGAATTATTGGGTCAAATGGTATATCTATACCCAGCTTTTGAAGGAAGCACCAGATTGCTTTCCAAAGAGGCTGCACCGTTTTGCAACCCCACCAACAGTGTAGGAGAGTTCCAATTTCTGCACATCCTGTCCAGCATTTGTTGTTTTGCTTTTCTTGGATCATGGCCAATTTTGTTGGGGTGAGATGGTATCTCATTGTAGTTTTGATTTGAATTTCTTTAGTAGCTAATGATTGTGAGCATGTCTGCATGTGTTTTTTGACTGCCTGGATCCCCACTTTAGAGAAGTGTCTGTCAATCTCCTTTGCTCATTGCTTAATTGGATGATTTATCTTTTCATTATTGATATTTTGTAGTACCTCATATATTATGGAGATTAGGTGTCGGTCTGACACACAGTTGCCAAATATTTTTTCCCATTCTGTAGGTGACCTTTTAATTCTATTAATAAAGTCTTTGGATGAGGAAAAGTGTTTGATTCTTAATCGTTCCCATTTATTTACTTTTTCTTCTGTTGTTTGTGGTTTGTTTGACAGATTTTGAAGTCTGTCTATGTTGTCTATTAAAACTTTCATTGTTGTTCCTACTTTTTCTTGGATGAGCTTTATTGTTGTAGATTTGATACTTAGGTCTTTTATCCAGTTTGAGTTGGTTTTGGTATAAGGTGTAACATATGGGTCTTGTTTCAGTTTTCTGCAGATGGATATCCAATTTTGCTAGCACACTTGTTGAAGAGATTGTTTTTTCCCCAGTTTAATGTCTTAGGGCCTTTGTTGAATATCAGCTGTTCATAGCGGGATGGTGTCATCTCTGGGGTCTCAGTTCTGTTCCATTGATCTATCTGTCTCTTTTTGTACCAGTACCAGGCTGTTTTGACTACTGTGGCCGTGTAATAGGTTCCCAAATTGTGTAGTGAGAGGCTTCCCAGTGTGTTCTTCTTCTTCAGTAGTGCTTTACTTATCCGGGGCTCCTTCCCTTTCCAGACAAAGCTGTTAATTTGTTTCTCCATCTCATCAAAAAATGTCACAGGAATTTGTATTGGGATTGCATTATATAAGTAGATTGCTTTGGGCAAAATAGACATATTTGTTTCTTTTTTAGTGTCTGCAGATTTGATGGACTACTTGGGGCAGCTTAACAAAAACATCTAGTTTTGAGTTGAATAAAAAACACTTAATTGTCATTTGGGCCATTTATGTCTTTTCTTTGGTGAATTGTTATTTTGTTTATTGAATGTATTACTTTTAGGGCCTTAGTGTTTTGTTTTTAAATCAGTCTAGGTGGCACAAATAATTAATGTGCTCTGCTGCTAACTGAAGGGTTGGATGTTCTAGTTCACCCAGAGGTGCCCCTGAAGAAAGCCTGGCAATGTACTGTATGGAGTAAGTCTACTGTGATATACATGGTGTCACCATAAGTCAGAATTGGTAACTAGTGTATTGGCTTTTTTGAACTCTTTATAGATTAAGGCTAATAACTCTTTATATATTTATATTTGTACTAATATATACATTAATATTTATATATTATATATTAATATTTACATGTATTCTTTATATGTTAAGGCTAATAATTTTGTCATGTTTGCAGTAATTTTTCTTCTGTACCAAAATATTTAGTTTTAGGTGTTAGAGTGGACAATAAAGAATCATTCCAAAAGTGAAAAGAAGTCACAAAAGACAATGCAGAGTCCAGTGAGTATTTGTATGAGAAGTGACAGGGATTTTCCTGGCGGTTTAATTTGAAAATTGAATTCTTGGTTGTCTGTAAGCCTCCAGGTCTCCTTCAGCTGACTCAGCCTCTGTAGCCCCCTCTGCAAAGCCCTGTTCAGTCAGTCACTAGTTATTGGGTATAGAGGCCAGGCCTACTTTTGAAAGCAAGAATGTCCTACGGCTGAGAAACCTGGGTGTCCAGGGGTGCCTTTCCAGACTTGTGCTAGCCTCATCCTCCCAGAGGAAGATTGTTGCCCTTGTTAGTTGCTGACAAGTTGACTATGACCGGTCACGACCTTGTGTATAGCAGAATGAAACCTCCCATTCCTGACTCGTCTTTGGTATGTTTTAGCCGTTTGTTGAAGCTATTTTGTCAGTCCATCTCATTGACGATTTCCCTCACTTTTCCTGGCTTTACCGAACTTGATGTCCTTTCCTTACCGAACTTGGTCTTTCCTGATGAGGTGCTTAAACTAAGCAAAGTGAAGCCACGTCAGCCTCCCAGTGTACTCAGTATTCTTCACCAACACCACAGCTGCAAAGCACCCGTTCTGTGTTTCTTTTCCTTTGTCCAGCTTTCACATGCATATGAGACTGAAAAGACTCTGGCTTGGGTCAGATGCTGTCATCAAAGTGACAGCTTTGCTTTTTAGAACTTTCAAGTGGAATTTTGCAGTACATTTGCCTACTGCAATATGCCATTTGCTTTCTTGACTGCTGCTTCCACATGTATTGATTGTTGATCCAGGTAGAATGAAGTCTTTGACAACCTCAATGTTTTCTCCTTACGTTAACCTTATGGATAAGGTTTTATCCTCTCCTCCACCCATTCAAAGCTTTTATGTCAAGTTCTGGCACTTTCCTTCCTGCCAGCCCTCTGCAGCCCGCCCCTCAGGAGGCCCTGAGGGGGAATTATGGATTTACAGGTGCACAGGGTCTTTTGGAAGTGAGCTGTGCAGCACTCTTGAATATGCACCCATGCATAGAAGATGTGCCCATAGGTCCAATTTTTGAGACCGGCATGCTGAGGACAAAGTCTTTCTTTATGTCCTCTGGGGCTAGTGCTAGGAAACTGTAAATGACAACAGAGTAACAAAAGGTTTCATTGGGAATACACATGTGGTCTGGTGAACAGCAAAGATACTTAGCTGAACACCTTTCCCTTACTCTTTGTTTAAATAACTTCAGCACCTACCCTTCCCCACTGCCAGTAGAGGGTTTGGGTTATGGCGGCAGTTTGGAAAATGAAGAGCAAATACAACTGAACTGTTGGTCACTTTGTCAAGTGCACATACTGTTGAACTGTTGGGGCCCACTGTTCCCCCACTGAAAACAGTGACTGTTAAATCAGAGTTTTTAATAAGGCTTGGGGAAGAAGGGAGAACTCCATGCACCCCTAAAACTGTAGCCAAAAATTTTGCAGTAATATGCAAACATTCATCTTCTTGGGGAGAAAGCCCCTTTTCTGTCAAGTTCTCAAAGACATCCTTGACCTCAGAGAAGTTCAAAGAGTAGGTCACTGGTGGGGACAGCTTTCCCAAAGGCACAGCTGGCTCACTGTTCAAGATTCACAGCCTTAAGGCTGCTGGCTGGGCCCCACAAGTAGGTAGAGGTCCCCTGCCCCCTGCCTTCTCCCAGGATTCACTTCACCTTGTCTTGCAGTGCTGGTCAAGGGCCAGGTCACCACCAAGTACTACCGGCTGCTGTCCAAGCTGGGCGGCTGGGTATGGGTGCAGAGCTACGCCACCGTGGTGCACAACAGCCGCTCCTCCCGGCCCCACTGCATCGTGAGTGTCAATTATGTCCTCACGTAAGTCAGACGTATTTGTTCCTCTCCTTGCTCTCACTTTCTCCCCTGTCCCTCATCAGATCGTTGCAGTGAGCACCATCTCTCTCTCTTTCTCTCTCTTCTTTCTAAAACTGTTCATTTGTCTCATGTTTTGTTTGTATTTTAACAATCCAATAGCTTTGCGAGGCCCAGGAGATTTCTAGATTCATCAGTGGGACAAAGTGCTAGGCACTGGCAAGAACCTGAGAAGAGGTAGCTGGGTCCTAGGCGCACCATAGGGTTGGAACAGAGAGCCCAGATAGTGCGGGTGGGCAGGAGGTGAGGGGGAGGTGCCTTCCCACCTTGAATAGAATGCGAAGAGGGTGCACATACCAGATCAGGAATATTCCCCTGTGCTGATTATGCCTGCAAACAGTTGGGTATGCCATTTGGTGCTAGGGGGATCTTCTGTAACACTCTCCCCATCTTCCTATATAACCTGCTGCAAACAGTGATGAACATTTGTCCCTTAAGGTCAACTTTAATCACAAAAGCTTTTAAGACCATCAGAATCCACATTGCACACACAAGTCTGTTTGGGACCAACTATTGCCTTCTGCCCACCACATCTGGTCTGTATTAATGCTCACTACACGCAGCTCTGATCCTGAACTTGAGAGCACTCCCCCAGCCCCATTCTGAAAAGGGTCCACATTTGTGTTCTGAATGGGGTCGGGAGTTAGGCTCTAGGTTTTTCCACAGAAGGACTACCAGTCCCCAGTCTTCTAGAAGTAGAGTGGTTTTAGGCAAACCATAGAGGGAAAATGTTTTAGCCCTTCATTTTTCTTTATGGTGTGTAGAGTCAGCTCTGGACGGCACAGATGGGAACCCCACGTGAAAAAGGACATGCCTGAAACCTAGGCTCCTGGACCCTCTAAGGTTCCTCCACTCACGTCCCTTGAGGTGCCAACTAGAGAAGAGTTGAGCCCCAGACACTCACACTAGATGAGGGTGGACTTTGCCTTCATGCCCTTCCTAGTGGGGCCCATGGTGTCCCAGGAAGTGCCTGCGGTTTTATGAAATTACAGAGAGCTGCACTGATCCTTCTCTATTCCTGCCAAATACCCCTAACCAGACTCCTTGTTTTCTGGAGTCACTGAGCTCAGGGCTGGGGGCAGCTTGTATAATAAAAGTGAGATCCCCTTTCTCAAATGCCACCCACACCCAGCTGAGCTAGCTTCAGTGAATGAGACACTTTGAGAATGAACACGCTGGGGAGGTGGTGCCACAGATACTGCTCTTCCTCCACTGCCTGCTGAACATGACCTTGTCCTCATCTTGCTTCCCAGGGATATTGAATACAAGGAGCTTCAGTTGTCTCTGGACCAGGTGTCCACTTCCAAGTCCCAGGATTCCTGGAGGACCACCTTGTCTACCTCACAAGAAACTCGGAAATTAGCTAAACCCAAAAATACGAAGATGAAGACAAAGCTGAGAACAAACCCTTACCCTCCCCAGGTAACACTAACATCCTATAAGAGTGGGGTGTGGGCATCATCTGTTCCTGGGGGCTTGGGACACCTGGGCATGTTAAGGAACAATGACCTTAACTGTGTACCAGAGATTTCCCTACTGGAATGTTCATTGTAGAGTGAATGAAGCAAGGTCCCTCTGGGATGTCTTGCTTTAGGACACAGGCCAGAGAAGGCAGTGAAAAGCTGATGTCCACGTGGAACTGCTGGAGCAGTGAAGTCTAGGAAGTAGAGGAGAATGCAGGAGAATCAGGTTTGATTCCAGTCAGTGCACATTATACACAGCCACCACTTGTCTGTCAGTGGAGTCTTGTGTGTTGCTATGATGTCAAATGGGTTTCAGAGGAGCTTCCAGACTAACACTAGGAAGAAAGCCCTAGCAGTCTACTTCTGAAAATCAACCAAGGAAAATCCTACACATCACAGTTATCTGATTAACAGCCAATCATGGGGATGGGACAGCACCAGCATTTCACTCCCTTGTCATGGGGTCACCACAAGTCAGGACCAACTCCACAGCAGCTAAAGACACAACAAAATCTAGGAGAAAGAAGATTAAACAGTGACAGCTTATCAGCCTTTAAATTCTGTGTAAATGTGGGTTAGAACACCCATATTTTCATAGTGTTTTTTATTGGAAACCCTATTTCTTTGTTGTTTGTGAAAAGTAGTTTGCAAGCTCTTAGAAAGGGTCAGTGTGTCTGTAGGAGTCCCTGAGGCACACATGGGCTAAGTGCTGAACTACTAGCAGAAAGTTTTAGAGCTCACCCAGAGGTGCCTCAGAACACAGACCTGGTGACCTGCTTCCAAAATGTTCCAGCCTTGAAAACTGTATGGATCAATTCTCTGCACACATGGTCACCATAAGTTGAAATCAACTTTACAGCAGCTAACAACAAGAAGTGTGTCTATTGTGTTATCATTTCACGGTTGGGGTGTCTCTTTCCACCCAGGAGTAGGTCACTGGGTACTGTTGGCCACGCACCTGTCACCACTGGGCATTTCATGCTGGTGGCCTGGGGCAGGGTCTGGGCCCTCTCATGATATAGATTCTGTGGGACTGGAAGGCAGCTCATCACCCGCCCCTCACCTGGCCTTTCATCTGCTTCCTTTGCCACGCAGCAATACAGCTCGTTCCAAATGAACAAACCGGACTGCGGCCAGCTGGGGACCTGGAGAGCCGGCCCCACAGGGACCACCCCAGCGCCTCCAGAACAGCAGCTCCATTCAGAAAGCAGTGACCTTTTGTACGCTGCGCCCTACAGCCTGCCCTTCTCCTACCACTATGGACACTTCCCTTTAGACTCGCACGTCTTCGGCAGCAAAAAGCCAGTGTTGCCATCCAAGTTCGGGCAGCCCCAAGGGTCCCCGTGTGAGGTGGCACGCTTCTTCCTGAGCACACTGCCTGCTAGCAGTGAGTGCCAGTGGCATTACCCCAACCCCTTAGTGCCCAGCAGCCCGTCTCCAGCTAAGAACCTTCCTGAGCCGCCGGGGAACATTGCTCGCCACGGTCTCATGCCAAACTACGAAGGTGGGTCACGTTCACATGTCTGGGAGGCACTGTGAGCTGCAGGGCAGTAGTGATGGGTGGCAGCTGGAAAAAGCCTTCTCCCACTCCAGGCAAACATTTTCTTATTCAGCTTTTAAGTAGGAATTGCACTGCTTTCCAGTTCTCCACGTAAGTGCCACCTTCCATAAAAGATGGAGACAAAACGATTTTCCAGGTCGGCTCGCACGCACAGAGACTGCCCACTGTGTTTATTTTACAAGGCTACTTTCCTCTCCATCCAAAAATGAGTATGGGAGGCAAAAAGCCCGTTGGTTTCCTTTCCATGCCAGTTTCAAAGTATGGTAAACAGTGGCAGAAAACTCACACGTCTGGGGACAGAAATACCACTCACCAACCTAGGGCAAGTCACACAAAGTCACAAACAGGATCATAATCTGTGGGATGTGCCCTTAAGGCTTGGCATAGGTAGATGTCCATCCACTATGGCTAGTTCATCAACAGGCACAAGAATGGCCTTTCAGCCAATTCCTCTTGGTGATGGGAGGGCAGTGTCCTCAGTGAAGGTACCGCCCACTGTCCTGGGCCAGACAGACTCCTATTTGCTCACTGGACCACCCCTGGGTGAGGGTGGCAAGGGGTGGAGGTTGAGAGTAGCCACAAGGGGTGTATTCCTACTTAGCCCAGACCTAATTACTGGCCAGGGGCAGTGGTATTTTGGCAGTAGAAGTCTTACTTTCTAGGTAGGAGAGCTGGTTCACACCCCAGGACAGTGTACCTCAGGAGCAGATGGTGTTTCTATTATACTGAACATGTTGCAACAGTTTCCAGACTTGATCCAAGACCTGTCATGGGAATGGCAAAGGACTGGGCAGTCTTATGAGTTGTGGGCCCACTTGACAGCAGCTAACAACAACTACTGCCTGGAGTGTAGATCTAGACAGTGCAAATGTCCTGTGGGTGCCAGTAAGTGCTAGGTAAATGTTAAGTTAGGATGATGTGGCCCAGAGAATTACATCAGGCTCTGCATAAGGAAGAGTCTGTCTGGAGTCACACCTCCCTTCCCTCACTGCCCTTCCTCCGTATCCACTCTTCTCCAGGTACCCTCTTGGTCTGTGTTGAGACCCTGTCTTTACACGGCTGCCATGTATTTCCTCTCTAAAACTGAAAAGAGGGGCCAGATCAAGAATAGGAACGTAACAACCTTCTTGGAGACCACTACAGCATGCTTTTAAAAAATAACCGTCTTAGAAACGGCCATCCCAGCACAGGTCAGGGCAGCCTGGTTTCTTGGCAGGGACTTATCCCAGGCGCCCCAACTTCTCAGATTTGGACCCTCCATGCCCATCAGTGCATTGGGTCCTTTAAATACTAGAGGAGGGAGTTTCCCAACACCCAAGGAAAGACAGAGAAACAGGTTTTGACAATAACTGAAAACACTATCAACTTCAGGTTGACCTGAGTTATTTGTCTTTGTGTCTGAAAGTAGGCCATGATACAACACATAGTAGTACTTGGCGTTTCTAAATTGCTTTTGTAAAAACGAGAGAGGTGAATAACCACCGTATTTGTCACACACTTGGTAAAAAGGGCCAGCGGTGCTACTTTGAGACAATTTGTGATAGATTGCTTAGTCTTTTTGGTATTAAAGGAGGACAAAGGTTGTCTTAAGGTAACGACATAATAGATTGCAGACATCTAATTAAGTGGGGGTAGCTATTAATTTCATTACGGTAATACTAAACAGAGCAAGGTGATTACCAACCAGTGCAACCTTCCCACTGAGGATAAGCAAAAATCAAGGTAGAGTGGGGCCACCTAACGCTGAGACCAGTTCTGGCTGGAGACCTGCACTGTCCAATACTGTCACCACTTGCCACATAACGACCACGGAGCATTGAAACGTGGCTAACGCAACTGAGATGTGCTGTATAGGCAAAGCACACCTTGGATTTCAAAGGCAGTAAAGCAAACAAACGATCTCAATAGTTTTTCTATTGATTACACGTTGGAAAAGGAGCCCTGGTGGTGCAACGGTGAAGCACGCAGCTGTTAATGAAAAGGCTGAGGTTCTAATCCACCCAGCAGCTGGGAGGGAGAGGCAAGGGGCCATGTGCTCCAGGAAAGGCTACAGTCCTAGGAAACCCAACGAAGCAGTTCAGCTTGGCCATATAGGGTTGCCCATGAGTCAAATTAGATGCTATGGCACTTAGCAACAAAGCACTGAAATACATTTTGGATCTATCGGGTGAAATGAAATACATAAATCACATTCATTCCCCGTTTCTTTCTACTGTTTTATTGTGGCTACCAAAAAATTAAAGCTGTATCTTTCGCGTGTGCCAGCGCAGGCCTGGAACGCAGGAGATGTAAGGCGGCATGCGATCGGGGGTGGAGCGCACTGGTGGTGCGGGGGCACAGGTTGTGCCTTTCCAGTTCGGCTGGGCTAGTGGCCGCACCCTGGCCCCTGGTGTTGCTGCGGTATTCTTCCCTGATCCCCCAGTGCAGGCATCTAACGTTTCGCTTGTCTTCGCAGCGCCGACTGCCGCGCGCAGGTTTGGCGAGGATGCCGCTCCCCCGCCGCCTCCGCCACCGCCGCCGCCGCCGCCGCCACTCAGCTTCCCGAGCTGCGGCCACTACCGCGAGGAGACCGCGCTGGGCCCCGCTAAGACAGCCCGCCAGGCCGCCCGCGACGGCGCCCGCCTGGCGCTGGCCCGCGCCCCGGCGCCCGAGTGCTGCGCGCTGCCCCCCGAGCCCCCTGCGGCGCCCGCCGCGCAGCTGCCCTTCGTGCTGCTCAACTACCACCGCGTGCTGGCCCGGCGCGGGCCGCTGGGGGGCGCCGCACCCTCCGCGCCCGGCCTCGCCTGCGGCCCTGGCGCCCCCGACGCGGCGACCGGCGCTCTGCGGCCCCGGCCTTTGAGCCCCGCCGGCGGCTCGCCGCCGGGCGCGCCCCTGCCGCACTACCTGGGCGCTTCGGTCATCATCACCAATGGCAGGTGACTCGCTAGGCCACAGAGACGCATGGGACCGTGCAGGCTGCCTGCAAGGAGAAGCCATAGGCCAGGCCTTCTGGGGTTACTGTCTTACCAAGTCCAGCTGACTTAAGAGGGACGAGCTGTATATGCACGACATAAATTAATTTATACAGAGACAACTATTTTAATAGAACTCTGCAGCCGAGTTTTAGATTTTTACCGTCGATGCCATAAACGCTGTTGGACAATACTGAGTACTGAGATAACGGCCTGATGTTTGGGAGAAAAGATCAACCAACCTTGTTCCTCCAAGAATGGACCTTTCTGAAAGGGCCTACCTGGGGTTCTCTTACGCCCCACCTGTGACCTCAAACTACCCCGTCCTTGGGGGAACTTAGCTTCCTCACCTTGAAATCAGGCTCTTGTGCCTTGCTTTGCCCCCAAGGCTCAGAAAAGTCCCATAGCAGGGCTTCAGGAGTTTCAACTTTACAAATGTCCCCACTGTTAAAGAAGGAACGAAAACCTGTTCTGTTACAGTCGCATGTATCCAGGTGGATGGAACAGTCTGAGAGCGGGAATTCTCTGTATCCAGGGCCCTTAGGGTTCTCAAGCAAAACCAGAATGTGATTATTTTAAGTCCCGAGAGAAGACAATAACTCCCCTGCTTTTAAAAGTCATTCATGATTTTCATTAAAGCCTTGGGGAAAAAAAAAATTTAACCCTTGTTTCCTTACAAAAGTCAATAAACCAAGAGGAAGGGGTTAACATGCAATTTTATGTTCTATGTGTGTGAACATCGATGTACTTGGATATGTCATTGACAAGCTCTTATTTCCTCTGAACCTCAATGAACTCCAGATAACACCAATAGCACTTTCAGAGTATGTTGACTAGGCATAAATGCAATATATATAGCACCAGTGAGTTTATGAGAATGGCAGTGCCCAGTGCTATTGGTGACCCCTGTCAAATTTAATTTTATGACAAAATCCCTCTGGCCCACACAGGTCTGCAATTCACTAGGCCGGTGTTTGCTACAAGTAGTGCTGATAAAGTGAGTTGAATTGCATGTGCAATATAGAAAACTGTCAACGGAAGGCACCTTGTGGAAGAAAAATGTGTTAAAGGGATGTAATGAAAGTGATGTATACATTTTCTTAAGCATTTTCTGCATTTTATATATCGCACGAAAACTTTATAGAAACATGTAATGTGTGTAACAGGTAAGCTGAAATCCTTTTATAAAACACCGGCAGTGTTTTAAAAATAAACTTCCATTAATTTTTAAAAATTATTTTCCTTAGGGCATTTTTTAAAAAAATTCGAACACTTTATTGTGCTTCAGGTGAAAGTTTACCCAGCAGTTTCCCGTTCAGTATTCATACGCAGGTTGTTTCATGCCATTGGTTGCTCTCCCTGCAACATGTCAGCGCCCTCCTGGTGCCTGTTTCAGCCCTCGTTTCCCTGCCCCTTCTTGCCCTCTCATCTTTACTTCTGGGCAAACGTTGCCCTAGTTTGGTCTCAGAGTGTTGACTTTTGTTATTATCTGACTGAAAGATGACCTCTGGTAGTCGTTTCTGAACGATGACCTTCTGGATTTAGAAGGTATCTAGGGGCAGTAGTTTTGGGGTTCCATCAGTCTCCGTTGGTTCAGTAGGTCCCCCGAATTTGAGTTTTGTTCTACATTTTTCTCCCATTTTAAATGGGACCTTCTTTTGTGTCCCCAGTCAAAGCAGTCAGTAGTGGTAGCCAGGCACCATCTAGTTCTTTTGGTCTCAGGTTGGCTGTGGTTCATGGGGGTCATTAGTCCTGTGGACTGATTATTTTCTTAAGTCTTTGTTTTGCTTCACTCTCCTTGGTTCCAGACAGGAAGAGACCAATAGTTGTATCTTAGATAGCCAGTCCCGAGCTTTCAAGATTTCCGGCCCTAGTCACCAAACTAGGATGTAGAGCATTATTTTTATGAACTAGGTTATGCCAATTGATGCCTCTCAAGCCTATGATCCTTAACCTTCAAGCCCAGTGTCTCAGTCCCATGAGGTGTTTGAATGTCTAAGAAGTTTTGATAACCGTACCACCTCTGTGCTTTATTATATATGTATGGCTATGTATGCAGCATGTACAAATGTTTATGAAAATACCCAATACTAGACCTAAGTATGCATGTGCATGTACTCCCATATGCCTTCCAACACCTATACAGGAGACCTTTATAACCACTCAAACATTTCTGTTCTTACTATTGTTGCAGAATTGTCTGTTTGTAGCATTTACCGTCGTTGCCCTTTATTCTTTCGGACCTCTCGCTGTCTGGATTTATCTTGGTCATGTTGTGCTGACTTCCCCGTATTGTGTACTGCCTTTTCCTTCACCAGAATTAACATGTCTGTGGGCTCCCCAGAGGCTTAGTGGTTAAGGGCTCAGCTGCTAAACAAATAGCTGACAGTTTGAATCCACCAGCTGATTCTTGCAAACCCCATGGGTCAGTTCTCTGTCCTTTATGGTCGCTATGAATTGGAACCAACTCAACAGCACATACCACCATCACTGTCTAGTAATTAATTCTCCCTCTCATCCTTATAACTATCAAAAAAAAAGTTGCTTTCTGCACATAAACCTATTCTTGACTTTTTCTAAAAGCAGTCTCATACACTCATTTCACTCGGTATATGTCCTCCAGATTCATCCAGGTTGTTTTTCAAACTCGTTACTCTTCATCAGTTTGTAATATCCCATTGTATGTATGTACTATATTTTGTTTATCCATTCATCCACGGATAGACACTTAGGTTGTTCCCGTGATTTTCTTATTGTGAATAATGCTGCGATGAACTTGAAGTCTGTGTCACTTCTCTTACCTGCCTAGGAGATGTATCTACATAGGAGAGGGACTGCAGGATTGTATGGCATTTCTGTTCCTAGCTTTTTCAGCAGACACCATATTGTTTCCCATAGTGGTTCCCGCCAGCAGGGTATGAGAGCTTCACTTTCTTCACAGCACTGTCGGCAGATATATATATATCAAATCAGTGCCATGTCACAGAAGTGAGATGGTGTCTCATCGTAGTTTTGTGTCTCTAATGGCTCTCTTCATGTGTCTGTTAGCTGCCTGTATGTCTTGTGTCTTCCTTTGCCCATTTTTTGACTGGATCATGTCACTTGGTTGTTTAGGCATTGTAGTCTTCTGTATTTTAGAGAGAGGGCCCTTGTCAGATACATCATTGCCAAAAATCTGTTCCCAGTCAGTAGCTTCTCTTTACTCTTTGGGTCAAGATTGTAAAACTGTACTGTAGATGAAGGTTTATGGAACCAATCAGCTTGTCACTGAATAGTTAGTACACATACTGTTTTATGAAGTTAATAACAGGTCAACACTCTTCCTTCTCAGCCTCGACTTCCCATTCCCAGCTTTCTCTTGTCCCCTCCTGCCTTCTAGTCCTTGCCCCTGGGCTGGTGTGCCCCTTTCGTCTTGTTTTATTGGCTTGTCTAACCTTTGGCTGAGGGGTGAACCTCCAGAATGACTTCATTACTGGGCTAACTGGGTGTCTGGGGGCCACATTCTTGGGGTTTCTTCAGCCTCTGTCAGGCCAGTAAGTCTAGTCTTTTTCTGTCAGTTAAAATTCTGTTTTATATATTTTTCTCACCTCTGTCTGGGACCCTCTACCACCCTGTCCAGTCACTGGTGGTAGCTGGGCACCTTCCAGTTGAACTAGACTGTCTGGCGGAGGCCACGGTAGTGTCCACTGGTCCTCTGGAATAATCCTTCCTTTGTGTCTTTAGTTCTCTTTATTCTCCTCTGCTCCCCTCGGAGTGAGATCACCCTTTCAGGACCAGTGGAGTATCTCAGATGACTGCTAACAGGTTTTTAGATCTTTGTCTTTTGATGAACTTACTTCATTTTTAGGAGACCTCAGTTATCTAGTTTGTCTTCTACTGTCTGTGCATTTTTAGTTATATTTGGTGGTGTCCATTAATTTTTGCTTTATTTGTTGCTGCAAGATTTCACCACTGAACTGGTTCTATGCATCCAATACACTTTCAATTTCTCTGCCTCACACTATAAATGCATCATTTTGCTGTTTTTTCAGAAATGGTTTAAGAAACTATTCCCACTTTTCTAAGTGGAAACAGATTTTCACAAATGCCTTTATTCTTCTACAACCAAAGAGCATCCACATCAACTGCTCTCAAAATGTGAAAGGATCTTCTGTCTGTCACCTCAGTGTCACCTTCCAGGACCTGATTTGATCTCAAGCAGGGTATTTGTTTTGGGGAATTAAAATTTGTAAATAAGGGTACAAGTGTTGGCATCTGAAGAAGGGTCTGGTGACCTGCTCCCATAGAGATTACAACCAAGAAAACCCCATGAAGCACGATTTTACTCTGTGACATGAGTCAGAATCGACTCGGCCACAACAGGTCTGGCCAGGTTTTCTTTGTGCAGTGAGAGGGATCGTGTTTCTAAGAAGCAAGCGAACATCCCTCTACGGAGCGCTCAGCTATCCCTCCTTAGCTGTTCCCTGTCGGAATGTGTGCACACATCAAACAAACTTCGTGTATTCTTTCTTATGCCTGAGTCTCATCATTAAACTGCGATTCCTGAAGGGGCACGTTTGATTAGTAGAAGATAGCATCTAATATTTTTCAATAAAGTTCCTACAAAATGGTCTATCTCGTTTTTAAATTTTGGGGGTCATGTTTGGTGAATACGAATCATGAAGGCTTTCAGAGTAGTTTGATAACCTAAAGTTACTTTTAGAAAAGACAACTGTTACAGATTTGTGCATGATGTTAAGAGGTTTAACAAAGAGGGCATATATCCTTGCGAAATAAAACATTTACTACTGAAAACTTCCTTGACTCAACAAACATCTGTGTGGTTTTCAGTCTAGAACATTAAGGAAGAGTCCTACACAAGTGAGCTTCAAGAGGGCCAACATAATAAAACAGCTCAATGCAAGTTAACAGGGCAGTTACTATGGTGACCTAATATTGTTATTTCCATTTTTAGGAGTCTGCACAGTTAAGTTTCTTGACTTCTGTGGGGCTCTGAAGGGGAAAGAGGAAATATTTTAGTAACTATGCATCTCATTCACAAAAAGGGGGGAAAAAATTGGCATTGGCCCTAACATGTACCATGTTGACAAAAATGCCTGATCAAATGGATTTGAGAAGTAAGCCCAATTCAAGACCTACTGAGCCCTCCCAGGGAAAGGAATTCCTTTATGTTTATGGAAGCCCTTTTCTAGAAAAGCCTTCCATTCATAGCTTTGTGGCAAAGTGAACAGGGAGTGAAGAAGGGCCACCCTTAGGAAAACTGCAAGAGCCAGTATTTTCTGTTCCCTCACTCTCACTCCTTTTGTCTTTGCTCAAGTCCTGCCGTTAACGAGTGGGAGAGGCTTAACAAATTTAATAGATCCTGTATAAAGCTGACCCAAAGTTCTAATTTGTTAACTATAAGTCAGTTAAGGTAGACTGACTGTGATGGCTGCTGTGGATAGAATGGAATTAGACAGTACATTTGCAAGTAAGTACTGTAAAGTTGAAGTTGCTCTGTAGTGCATGGATGATCTAAAATGCATTCTTCAAACTGTTTCTAAACTGAAGCATGATAAACAAGGTTAAAGTCTCAAGGAAGAAACTGTTAAGACAAATGGGAAGTCATTTTCACCCACCCAAAAACATAAGAATACCCTGAAAGATAAAATGCAGCTGTTACTATAACAAATTTTATTTCTTGCCTTAATTTTTTGTTTGTTTTGCTTTGAATTTGTTAACTTTCACTCTTTGTAATATGAAGACCCTTTTGCAAAATGCACAATGCAGTTCGCAAAATGATACCTCACTCCAAAAAATTCACCCATCTTTTTAAAACCATCATATGCATTCCTTACTATGTAAAATTTTTAATTTTGTAAAAATGTTTAAATATTAATAAAAGTGCTATAACCCAAAGCAGTGGCTTTTTTAAAAAATAGAAGTTGTACAAATAAGAATGAGCATAAACCATATAGAAAGTCTTGAAGTTTATTTTGGTAGATTTGCTTTTTATAGGCATTGGCTGACAGTCATTACTTTTCAGAGAGAATTCTTTGAAAAGTGAAAAATGCAAAGGTTTATACTTTTTTATTTCAAATATGCATAGTAATTACACCAGAAAAAGGAATCTCCATTTTCTGCCTGTTGAGAGTGAACAGATTACAGGACGTAAGGCTAAACTGTCTCCCTTTTCCATTCTGAAACTGTTGGTTGAGGCCAGCTTCTCTTTTCAGTTCCCAGACTCCACAGTGGGGATGGTCATGTTAGCCTCTATGTATATGTTTGAGTGTATGCATGGGGAGGAGGACAGTCAGGGCTGGAGCTGCTCTTTAAGGCAGAAGGGGCTCCTCCCTATCACACTGGACCTGGTCACCCCCCTAGTTAGGCCCTCCATCGGGCCCCTCAAGAGCAACATCGGGTAGCATCATTGTGCCTGTGAAAAACCCACCTACTGTCTGACACTGAACACGAATCCTTCCCACATCGGCAGCTCCCTGTGCACTCTGCCATGAGTCATGAGTCCCTGTGCCAACCAGCAGTGCTCCTGCTGGGCCACAGGAAACTCAACTGATGCCACATCCTATTTTAGGGGGAATTTCCCAGGAATCACCCCAAATCTGCTACCAGTACCACAAGGAAGGATAGCCTTTCATATAGCTCTGCAAATACTCTGCACACATCCCCATCAGGGGCAACTTGATGTTCTGGAGGCACACACTGTTCCTGAGTTTATCTGCCATTGTTTTAGAGATTGTGGTGTAGATGCAAAGTTTCATTTAACCCTTCAAAACTTCTAGAGACAGCTCAATGCATGAATACCCCTAAAGCCTTACATGGGTATAGAGTGGCAGATAGGTCTAAGGCTTCCCTAACACAATAAGCAGAAGGCCTTCATTCGGTTGCTCTACATGAAGAGCCTCGATAGTGCAGCAGTCAAGAGCTGGACTGTAAACCAAAAGGTCTGCAGTTCAAATCCACCACTCACTCCTTGGAAACCCTATTGGAGAGTTCCACTCTGCTCTACAGAGTCACTATGAGTTGGAATCAGATTTGTGGTGATAGGTTTTTATTTTTTTTTTAATATGAAGCAGAATTTTAAAATAGCTTTTGGTTCATCTGAGGCAAAATGAGGTTTCTGAAAAGAGCAGCATCTGCTTCAAGTCTACTTTGCCTCCCTTAAGACAACTGGGTGTCTTGAATAATACAGAACTGCTTGCTAAAAAGCACAGAGGCCAAGTGGCATGCCCAGGACATCCCCATCTGCTTTGAGATGTCCACACTTCATTAGTTTTCATTTACATAACGGAAATTAAATGATAACATTTTTTTTCCAAAGCAGAAATTTCCAGAAGAGGACTCAGCTTACAACAAAACACAGCATGTTTTTCATTAAATAACCCCCCAAAGAAAGTCCAAAAGTAATGATGGCAGCTCCAAGAGATGACGTGCCTTAAATTACAAAGTTTGAGAAATGAAACTCTCCACATTAGCCTGGAGATTTTTCTCCATGATGATATTTTGCAGACTCCCTCTCAAGGGTAAGTCCATTTTGTAATTTTGGCGTGGTGTGAATTTTTGTTTAACCCTGCCACCGATTCCAACAGAAGACTTGGACATTTAGGAGACAGTGATCTTTTGGTGGGGGTAGAAGAGAAAAACAATTCCAATTGAAGCTTTTTTCCTTTTTTGAGTTGCATTTCCAAAAAACACATAGTGGGTTGGTGTACTTAACCCAGCATATTAATTTTTTTTCTTCCTTTGGGGCTGCCTGTGCCTGGCTAAAGGTAGATGGATTTTATATGGGAAACCGCAAATTTCTGGAGTTAACCTGGTTGGGTAGGACTTGGGTAAGGATGGGGCTGGTTTACAATGAGGGGATTTTTTTCAAAGCTGAGAGCTCCATCAAGATTTATTTCCACTAATTTCAGTTGGAACTGGCAGGAAGAGAAAAAAGTGGGTAAAAATTGGCCTTTTAAGGCTGCAAAGTAATGTACATGATTCATAAGTTCAACAGAGATAGAAGTTACATGGAAAACGCATGGAGTACATCTGGAAGGAGCAAATGTATATCAAAAGGCTTCCTTTCTTTTGTTCTTCCATGAGGACTGTTAGCACTTCAGATTTTTAACATCTTTTTAAGACACACACACACACACACACACACACACACACACACACACACACTCTTTCTGTCTCTTAACTGATGGTATTAACTATCAACATAATTCTCCTTGGAAATAGAGGGGAAAAAATGCCTGTGCTTGGGCAGTCTGTGCTGCTTTCCTGTACATGGTCTTGCAGAACACACCACATTTCAAAGCCAATCTGAAAATACCTTAAAAACTCTTAATCCCCCCTTGTGTGTGGTATGAGAGAGCGCGCCTCCACGTCCAGCTGCTGGAGCCGAGTCATCTACCTCTCACATCCAAGTGGTGCCTAATCAACGCTTTCAGGATCTTGAACTTGATCCCATCTCATCAGGCTGGGCAGTAAATCTAAACTTCATGAAAGGAGAGCTTGTGAAGTAACAACAGACTAATTAAGTGATTTCTTGTACAATCTCATTGCATCCTTACCAGCTAGATGCTACTCGACAGCCACTTAGATGGCACTGTTACTGGACCCACAAGGTACCAGGCACATAGTAAGTGAAAGGTTCACCTTCTTTTTATGTCATTAGCAAAAAAATAAATATTCCAGGTGAGTATTTGTATATGTTCTTGTAGAAGCATGTCTATCCCTACCTTGATTCTTAAAAAGTGTTACCATACCTCTGACTCACCAACTTACCACAACCTGGCCTACAGAGTGTTTTTTGCTTCGTTAATAATAGTACAAAGATCAAAGTCTCCAGTACTGTGAAAATACATGAATGATCTCAATGCTGTTTCCCATTAGGGTCTTTTTTTTTGCAGGTGGGTGGGCAAAAATGGTCCCTGGGTGGTGCAAATGGTCTGCTCTTGCCTACCAACACAAAGGCTGGCAGTTGAAACCCACCCAGTGGTGCTGTGGAAGAACAGTCTGGCAATCGGCTTCCAAAATGATTGTAGTGAAAAGAAAAGCCAATGATGGATGGGTTGTCATGAACTGGAATCCGCGCCATAGCAACAGGTAGCATAGGAGCCGGCCAATAAACACAACCTCAAGCCCAAGGGTGGGGGGGAGGCGCAATTTCACACCTACAGTAGAGGGCTTACCTAACCTAAATCTCCCACTTGTCAATTCTCCACTCCAGAATATCATCAAAAAACAAATAAAATGGCAACAAAATAAACCTTTAAAAGAAAACAAAGCAGGAAAAAAATTTCAAGAACTGACAAATTAGAGAGAAAAAAAATCACCTATAGCCCTAGTGTTTAAGACTCATAGGGTAGAAAAATCAACAAAAATCCAGCTGGAATGCTTGCAGAGGTCTTGGCTGCACTTTCACCCTGGCCACAGCTCCAGGCAGTGGGTGAGGACTGAAGGCCAAGGGCAGGCTGTGTGGCCCTGCTCTACTGTAACTACCGTTGTTTTGGGAGGATGAGATTTTTCAGCATGTCGAAGGAGTTGCCATCTGGATGCACAGTCAAAACTTCGTGGCCCTCCTGATGGACTTGAAGGAACCCAGAATCATCCAGGCCGACTATGGACACCTCTGGCCCCTCTGCACTCCCCAGACGGACTTGCTGACCACTGAAAATGAGGAAGAGATGGCTGTCACTGGGAAATGAAAGGCACTGGCTCAACACAATTAGTTAAGTGAGTCTTCATTATGTAAAGGGCTCTGGGGTCTAGGGAGAGGGCTGAGGCCAAATTTTGTTAAAACCCACTGAGTCTGAGCTCTCATTTGTGCTGGTCCAGATTCAATTTCTCTTGCTACACACACATACTTTTTTTTCTGAACCATATGAAAATAAGTTGCAGACATCTTGACACTCTATCCCTAAATACTTCAGCATGCAGCCCCTGAGAACAAGAACATTCTCTTACAAACCACAATACAATTATCACCCTCAACATACTCAATCTTGCTGCCATAGCATTATCTGTCTTCCATGTTCAAATTTCCCCAATTGTCTCATTAATATCTTATGGACCTAATTACGGCTCATGCATTGCATTTGGTTGTCATGCCTCTTTAGTCTTTAATCTTAAAGAAGTCTTCCACCTTTGTTTGGGTTGTTTGCTTTTCAAGACATTGACATTTTTGCAGGGTAGAGGCCTGGAGTCGTACTGAAGTGGTTCTCCAACTTGAGCGACATCAGAATCCCCTGCAGTGTCAGTTAAAAGACAAATGGTGGGGTCCCCCATTTCTGATTCAGTTGGTGGTTGTTAGTTGCCACCGAGTTGATTCTGACTTATGGCGACCCCACGTGTCTGCTCTGCAGGGTCTTCTTGTTGGAGACCTTTAAGGAAGCAGATCACCAGGCCTTTCTTCTGTGGCACTGCTGGCAGGGTCTGAATGGCCAACCTTTTGGTTACCAGCCCAGAGCAAAGCGTGCCACTCAGGGACCTTTCTCCATTAAAAAGGTCAAAGCTAATTATTTAGACCATTGCTTAGCTTCTTACTAGAAGATACTGAAATACTCATTCAGTCAAGGGATTGCAGAAGGGTGAAGAAGAGCTCTTGCACTAACCTGTGTACCCAATATTTATAATAAAGGGGAAGCACACCACTGGGCCCTTTGTTCTGAAATGTGTCAATCAGCTTCTCCAGCTGAGTCACTGTTCTAGCGATGAGAAAATCAGCTCTTAGAGGCTTCAGGTCTGCCCGGTGTTGCTTATTGTATTCTGTGATGAGGTCACTGACGCATATGGTGGGGTTACTGTTAGTCACATTCACTCCACAGCCTAGAAGAAAAGAAACAAACAACTGCAAGACCTGGGCGGCTCCCTGTGTTGGTGACACTGCACTTTCCTCCCTACTGCCCAGAGGAAGTCAGTTTTCATGTTGAATTCCTGGTTCCTCTTCCTCATTTCAGCCACCCCCACACTGGTCATCTCCAGACCCTTAGAGAGTGACATATCTTCGGCACCATTTTCCTGGTCATCCTTTCTTTATTATCCTTGTTCAGCTAGGGCCATCCCAGTCTCATGGCAAATAAGAATTTGGAAAAAAGCCACGTGTGAGTCATAATTAGACACTATTTAAATGGGTCGCCATGACTCAGAACTGACTTGATGGCAATTTTTTTATTAACGGGATGTGGGACATTGGCAGTTCAGTGGCAGAGTTCTTGCCTTTCGTGCAGGAGACCCAGGTTTGATTCTCTACCAGTTCACCTCATGTGCAGCCACTACTCATCTGTCAGTGGACGCTTCCATGTTGCTATGAAGCTGAACGGCTTCAGCAGAGCTGCCAGACTGAGGGGGACTAGACAGTATGGTCTGACAGTCTGCTTCTGAAGATCAGCCAGTGGCCTGATAGGCAACTGATCACGGGGATGCCACAGGACTGGGTGGAGCCAGGGGCCAACTCAGTGGCAGCTAACAGCAACAGCACTAACGGGACCAAATTTCTCAGACTTGCGTCTGAGACAACTATGCCTCGTGTGGTCTGCACTGAGTCCAATATAAAATATAACATGAAGCATAAAAAGAAATCTCTTGCTTCTTTTCCTACTTGAACTACAAAACATAATCTTGAAGACAGAGAATCTCACTCAGGACTGAAGGAATAAACCCGATTCCAGTAAGTTCACAAACTCTTCCTAGAACAAGGGCTACACACCCCACTGCTGAAAAGCACTATGGTCACCTTTGAAGTCCTCCCCCTGGGAAGCTAAGCACCCATGCCAGTATCTAGTCCACTCTTCACAGCAATTCTGGAACTCTGTTTCTGGAATGGCCATCAGAACTGTTGTATTACCCTTGATGTCCTGAATGTCATCAAAATGTCTTCTTTTCACTATTTCCTTTATTTTGAGTAAAGAAAAAAGTCACTGGGGGCCAGAACAGGTGAGTAGGGAGGGTGTTCTAATACAGTTATTTGTTTACTGGCTAAAAACTGCCTCTACTATATAATTTAGTTACCAACTTGCTACCATCATATGCTGCACAACGGCCACTCCAGAAACAGTTCCAAAATTGCTCTGAAGGGTAGACGAGGCACCCGTGTCAGCGCATGGCTTCCCAAGGGGAGCACTTTGCAGGTGACCGCAGTGGTATGCAGCAGTGAGGCACACAGCACTTACAATGAAGTCTGCGGACTTCACTGTCAGACCCCATAGTATCTTTACCACTTCGTTCCCGGAAATCTGCAGGGCTAATACTATGCTAGTGGCCAGAGGCCAAAACATGCTCATTGGCTCTTTTATAGACTCCTAACCCAAGACTGGAAATCCAGGTGGCGTAGTGGCTAAGTGCTACGTCTGCCAACCAAAAGGTCGCAGTTCAAATCCACCAGGCACTCATTGAAAACTCTATAGGATAGTTCTACTCTGTCTTTAGGGTCACTGTGAATTGGAATCAACTTGATGGCAGCAGGTTTGCTTTCTTCGTTTTAACCTAAGCCTTCGAAGGAACTCTGATGGCACGGTGGTTAAGTGTGTGGCTGCTAACAGAAAGGTCAGAGGTTTGACTTCCCCAGCCACTCCGAGGGAGGAAGATGCGGCAGTGTGCTTTCACAAAGATTATAGCTTTGGGGGCTGAATGGGGCAGCTCTGCTCTGCCCTACAGGTCACCATGAATTGGAATCAATTCAACAGCAACAATTTTGTTTTGGCTTTAACCCCAGGCCTCAGGAGCCTCATCTGTGCTGTCATTCAGCACCCTATCCTCTCTGGGAGAGTCCCAACTCTTTAGAGAAGCTCGGTTGTAGTTTTCTGTTGGGCCCTGAATCAACCTCAAGAAAATTTTCAACAAGAAATGAAATACTACAAGAAGTAGGCTCTAGGACTACCATGTTTTCCGAGCCTCTAAGAAAAAATTCCCAAATACTCATTTCTGATAGAAGGATGGCATTTCTGACAAAACTATTCTTCAGTAAGTGTTCTGAGTGATTTTCAGTGTGAAAGGAAGGACTGGCTTTATACTTTAAAAAAATAAAATAAAATAAAGAATTACATTGTAAAGATTAGCCATTAAGATACAAAGCAATGCAAATCACACCTGAAAAAAACAAGCAGCTGCAGTATGGGGTACAGTCTGCAGTTCATTTCTTCGTTCAATAAATAACTTGTGTGAGATCCACAGGGCCTGGTGAGTGTAAGGCATTAAATTAAGTGCCAGACAGCAATTTCCCTTGTATTCAGAAAATTAAAAGTCAAAGGGAAAATAGTAACACCGACTACTGTTACTGCCTCTGGTAAGAGAACTTAAGTTCTGTTCTTCCCAAGGACCAGACAGTATCACTGCTGAGGACTCTAAGTCTTTCTCAGATCAAAAGCTGCTCCCTATCTCCCCTCTCTGGTCCCTTAGGCATTTCCCCTACACTAAGGGAATTTTTTTTTTTTTTTAGCTTCCAGAGGCCCTTCCACAGAGCTCCTCGACATCTACGGGTCCTTACTTAGCAGTCTTTGCATCCCGTCCAATTCTTCATTTAAGGATGGGAAATAAAACTCTAAGGATATGAAGCTGCTTGCCCAGAATAATACTGCCAGTTGGTAGCAGAGTCAGAAACTCAAGCCCTGTATTCTTTGGCTGGTAGTTCCAACTCAAGGTCACATGCTTTCTGTCAATTACTGACTTCTAAACACCAATCAAGATCTCCTAGACACTAGGTAGGGGATGATGATGGGGTGGCCAAGGGCAGGAGAACTGGCCCAATTGATCCCCTTGCTTGATACTGATAGACTGAGCTGAAATGAGTGTTCTTTATGCCCCCCTAATATCCTGGAGCTTCTTCTAAGGTTAAAGGAAGGCAACTTTTTCATGGCCTCTAATTCCTGGGAAGATAAAGAATTCCAGACCACCAGGAGAATCACCTTTGAAAATTAACTTTCTTAACTACAAAATGGTACATTAATCTTTTTTTCTTATTACAAAATGGTACACTAAATTCTTATCTTCATCATTTCTAATTCAACTAAAAACAGAAGTGTAGAAAAATGTAAGAAAATTCAAGTTTGGTTATGACACCAATTTGGTGATTTCCATGGCCATATAGGAATCTTAAACCTCTGAAATCAGTCTCAACTGATCAGGCACTGCTTGTACACACATCTGGATCTGAAACTGTAAGGCTGAAATAAAAATAATCTCATCAATTATCTGTTCCCCACAACCTGCTGTTGTGCACTGTTGTGGAGTCAGCTCTGATTCATAACAAACCCACACACAATGGGACTGGGCCATCGTGATCTATAGGACTTCCACTGACTCATTTCCAGAAGTGAACTGTCAAGCCTTTCTTCCTCCTCTGTCACAGTCTGGAAGTGTCAATGACACCTGTTTAGCATCACAGCAACCTACAAGCTTTCACTGACAGAGCAGTGTTAGCTGCATCTGAGGCATGCTGGCCAAGAACGAAACCCAGGTTTGCCACATGGAGGGTGACCCACCGAGCCAGTACTGCCCCCACCCCTCAACATTGCCATGCATAAACCATTTTTATTTTTTTTATTTTGCTAATCTAAAATATTCTGGCAGAAAGGCTTTTAAAAAAAACTTACCCATCAAAAACTGTTGCCATCAAGTCAATTCCAACTCACAGCAACCCTGTAGGACACAGTAGAACTGCCCCATAAGGTTTCCAAGGCTGCAAATCTTTACAGAAATAGACTGCCACATCTTTCTCCGAGTGCCTGGTGACTGTGAACTGTCAACCTTTCGGCTAGCAGCTGAGCACTTAACCACTGTGCCACCAGGGCTCCTTAAACTTACCAATAAGTATATAAAACGTTTCTCCCATAAGTGTTGAGTTAACCAGAACTCCACCAAGCTTCATGAGGTCGCCGTAATAAATATCGTTGGGCCACTTTACTCGTAAGTTGATATCCTAAAGAAAGATCTGAACATTAATCAAAGAATTACAGGACACAAAAAGACCACAGGAGGCCATCTAGCTACAGAGCAGAATACCTCTGAGATTCATGAAATACAGGGCCTCATTCTTTCTTCTTTTCCAGAAAGCTAATTACTTCTCTGGGACATTCCACTGTCAAAGTAACAGCTAGGGCT
Organism: Heterohyrax brucei; assembly: GCA_028571685.1. Lineage (NCBI taxonomy): Eukaryota > Metazoa > Chordata > Mammalia > Hyracoidea > Procaviidae > Heterohyrax > Heterohyrax brucei. Next base: position 41,308,129 of record CM053157.1, on the reverse strand, counting down.
AGAAGCGGCGAGAACTATAGAACACATATGGCGTGCATCTCAGCACTCCCACTCCACACCCATCACTATTCAGTCGTCAGAAACACTCCCTGAAGGTGCCTATCCTGTGGATTAATTTCATTATCTCACTATCAACCACCACCACCACGGAGCACCCATTGTGCTAGGTGGTGGGGGCGGGGAGTGAATGATACTCTCAGGGTTCTTTTCCCTCAAGGAACTCATGCTCAAGAGTGAAAGATGGCCTTAAATGAACTAATACCCAGAAACACAGCTACCAATGCCTCTAGTGCACTGCAATGAGGATGCAGAAGAGAATTCATTCACTGAGTTATTAGAGAAAGACGTGTGCAACCACCAACAGCCAACTTAGGTGCTGGAAGTGGACCCATCATGTAGGCTACTGACTCTCCATCGTGAACGGTGTGGCCTGGGCAACTCTGCCTGTGCCAGTCACAGTGGAGTGGACCAACAGTGAACACTGCCTCAGATTGGACCAACCAGCTTCCCTCCTCTCTCTTCTGTGATTCTGAAGTTGGGACACAAAAACTGGGTTGGTTATACTTAAGTGGGCAGCTATCTATGGGTCTCCTAGACTTGGGGCTGGCAGCCTAGTGGGGCCATATGTAGGCAAAGCAAGTCTATCCAAAGACATGAGACTGCAAAAGAGACAAAGATTAGAGAGTAGCAGATGATGTCTGTCTTAGGCTGGGCTCTCTAGAGAAGCAAAATCCGTAAAGCATATATAAAGGGTCTTCCAATAAGGGTGTCTTATCTCTGAACTTGAATAAAACATGCTGTGTAAGTGATACAGTTTTGTTTTATTATTCTGAAGTCCATTTTGATGGCATGTGTGGAAATGAACTTCAGGCTGCTGCGGCACCTTCCAAATGGAGCCAAAACTAATCAGTTATCATAGCCTGGTATCTTTCACCATTGACTGTCACAGCCTCTACTTGTTTATCTTGGAAAAAATAAGGCCCAATAATTCTGCTGAACCAAAAGCCACACCAAACAGTAACTCTTTTGGGATGAAATGAACGTTCTTGAATCTCCTTTGGATTCTCATTGCTCCAAATGCCATAGTTTTGTTTGCTAAGAAAACCATTCATCCAAAACTGGGCCTTACCACTGAAGATGATTTTTTGGCCAAAAGCTGGTTCAACTTCGAATTGTTCCAGAGCCCAGTCATCAAATGTATGGCACAATCTATGGTTGTTGGACTTCAGTTCTTGAGTTAAAACAATTTTGGGTCAAGTCCAGATGCAAAATCTGCCAAATTGTGGTCAATAAAAGGCCTCAATCTTGTGCTTGGCAAGAAATTGATTGGGATGGATTCTTGCATGCACTTTGATGAACAGTGGTGATGTTTTCATTGGAATGTGCAGTTCGCTGATCCACACGTGTTGTCTGATTGGCAACGGACCCAGTTGTCTCAAAGTTTTTGATTAAATGTTGAACTGTTCTCTCACTGGGGCAATTATGAGCATTGTCAAGTTTCATGTAATGCATGGAATGTTAGGTGAATGGAACATCTGTTTTGATAATACATTTTAATAATTTCTATGTGTTGTGGAATTGTGACTCATGTACCTGGGACTGAAAAACCCAAGATGGCAGACTTCTGGCTCACAGACTGCAGAGGTTAATGAACCCCAACATCAGCAGCCAACATGGCAGGCCACTGGCTCAGGCCCCAAAATCTGAGATCAGACAATGATCAGCTGGATGCAGGATCCTGAGCAAGCAAGCAAGTGAGCGAGCTTTGTCAGAATGTCCATATATACATACATATACATATATATACGTATGTAGGTGCAGGTCTCACCTTTACAACCAACTGGCTGATCATATCAGGTCATATCAGAGGATGACAACATCATTACATAACTGTCAAACCACTGAGACTTATGGCCCAGTCAAGTCAATATATAACCTTAGCCATCCTAGCCTACCCCCTGTCAATTTGGCACCTTACACATCTCCTTAAATAATGCATGATTTCTAAATAAAGGCAATTTCAAAGTCATTTTTTTGCCTAACATAATACAACTAGCATGCATACAACTGAAAACACACTAGCTCCGTTTACATCTTACATTTTCTAAGAAACAAAAATATTTGATATATACATACAAGGAAGAAATGCTCCAACCAATTACAAACTTCATTTGTGCAACTGCTCATGTGACTAGTATTTAGAACTACCTTCTTCCACCACCCAGTCTGTATTCCTTTTGCCCTCAGCAAGTACCTCAACTATTTGTGGTTCTCTGCCTGGTGGGGTGGCCCATTTCTAAAGGATCCAAGCCATTGTAGTCATGTCAGAATTGCGTTGCTATAGTTTTCCAGTGATTTTAATCATAGTGTATGGTAGTACTAAGAGATGCCCTAAGAGACTGCCTGTATTCCAACATACTCTTCTTTACCTCTATTATGCAATAAAAGAATTATCCAATTTCTCCTTGGCAGTCAAGATCAATCACACTAGCCAGTGTGTAACCCTTGGCCTGTTAATCCAGATGCCTGAGGAGCACAGAGTAACTGCGTGGCAGTCTCCTAGTTTCAATGGAATCTGTGTTGTGTTTCCAGTTTGAAAGCATTCCTCCTTTTGGAACTAAGACCTCTAGACCCCCAGAGGATACGACTGCAGGGACAGGAAGCAAAAATTTTGCAAGTGGGTTACTAGGAGTGACAGCAAGTGGTGTCACTCCCGTTTCAGCCCCCTGTTTCCTGGAATTATAAATCCTGGCTATGGGAGAAACAGAATCATGTATTGGATGCTTGTTTATAGCATATACAGCTTCCTAGAGAACACTGCACCAACTCTGTAAAGTACTGCAACCTAGCTGGTGCCATAATCATGTCTTTAGGAGGGCATTCTTTCATTCAGTCAAGTTAGCTACATTAAGATGACAGGGAACACAGCAAAACCAGTGAGTTCCATGAACACGGGCCCACTGCTGCACTAACTGGCTGTGAAGTGAGTCTCTTGATCTGAGGCAATGCTGTGTAGGATACCATGACAGTGGGTAAGGCATTCTCTGAGGCCATGGACAGTGGCTAAGGCAAAGGCATTTCATGGAGGGCCACTTCTTCCTGCGACTTACTTGTGCTTTCAAGAGCAACTCAAGCCTGATCTCATACATACCACTTACATTTAATGATGGAGTATTGCCGCATACAACATAGTTTATGACTCTGTGGGTCAGACAACATCACGTTCATGGTGGGTACCTCAGGCTCATAGTGACTTCGTGGCCCATGGTTAAGTGTCCAGTCTCTACTAAGGCCCAGAAACAAGCCAAAAGCTGTTTCTCAAAAGGTGAGTAGTTATCTGGAGAGGATGGTAGGGCTTTACTCTAAAGTCCTAAGGGTTTATGCTGTGATTCACCAATAAGAGCTTGCCAAAATACTCCAAAGAGCATCTTTATCTGCCACTAGACCTGCCACATCATTTGGTCCAAGTGGCAGGGCATCCTGGACAGTAGCCTGAACCTGCTGCTGAGCCTTGTCTTGTTCTGGCCCCCACTTAAAACTAGAAGTTTTTTCAGCCATTTGATAAACAGGCTAGAGTAGTACACCCAAAAAGAGGAGTATGTTGCCTCCCAAATCCAAAGAGGCCTACCAGGCATTGTGCTGTTTCTTCTTCCTTTTTTTTTTTTTTAATTGTGATTGAGTGAAAGTTTACAATTCAAATTTGCATGCCCACCTCTGCTCTCCTTGCCTGGTGACAGCACACTCCTCCTTTCCATTCCAGACATGTCATATCCTCTTAACAATCTCCTATCCCCACCTCTCCACCCACTCCACTGCCCTCTAACACGAGGCCACTAGGGAAGCTGGAAATGGATACATCATTTGACCCAGTGGTCCCACTGCTTGGAATATATTTGGCAGAATTGAGGGCAGTCACATAAACAGATGCATGCACACAAATGTTTGTTGCAGCACAGTCCACAGTGGCGAAAAGATGGAATCAACCCAGATGCCCAACAGCAGATGAATGGAGGGGCAGGCTGGGGTATATGTACTCAATGGAGCACTGCACCATGATAAACAACAATGATGACTTTGAGAGGCATCTCATGACCCCATGAGATGCACAGAATCATCAAGTGCACACATTATATGGTCACTCTCTGTCCCCAAGTCCTTCCCATTTGTATCCAGAGACTTGAGCTCAATAATGATTTATGATCAGGAGCAGCATCAGGTCTAGAGGTCACACTCCCAGGGAAACCCCTGGGAGTGGTGTTCTTAGGGTGCACCCTGTTTTTTCCTGTGTTGCTACTGGGACTTAACACTGTGAGCCGCATCATGGCTCTCACTGGTGTCAGCCAGGCACCATCTGATTCTTCCAGTCACATGCTGATATAGTCACCCATTCACATGTGTCTGTCTTCTGGGCTCTTTTTCCCTCCTGTCATTGCTGTCCTTGGTAATCATCAGTTTCAGCTGAGGTGGGACCATTTGGTGTTCCTCAGATGGCAGGTTGCTAGCTTTTAAAACCCCAGATGCCACTCACCTATATTGGATGCAGAAGACTCTCTTAGCAATAGGCTAGTTATGCAGATTGGCCTCAGTACCCCATGAGAGCATAGTCCCCAGGCCCCAGGCCCCTGCCCCTGCTACTCTATTCTTGCAATATTGGGTTAAGATTGGAAGAGTTCTCAGGTTATGTTGAAGTTCAGTTGAATTGATCTTCTTTCTAATGTGTGCTGTCACTGATTTCACCCAACCAAATTTCTATCAACTATCAAACCTATAACCACCCCTCTCCATATTTCCCTCCCCTCCCTTGCAGCCGTCAAAGAGTCTTTTCTTCTGTACATGAGTCTGTTTTTAAGTCCTTATAATAAGGGCCTCATACAACACTTGTCCCTGTGCTGCTGACTGACTTCACTCAACACAACATTCTCCAGTTGAAACCAGGTCATGAGATGTCTCTCAGTGTCATCATTGTTCTTTATCATGGTGCAGTGCTCCATTGAGTACATATACCCCAGCCTGCCCCTCCATTCATCTGCTGTTGGGCATCTGGGTTGATTCCATCTTTTCGCCACTGTGGACTGTGCTGCAACAAACATTTGTGTGCATGCATCTGTTTATGTGACTGCCCTCAATTCTGCCAAATATATTCCAAGCAGTGGGACCACTGGGTCAAATGATGTATCCATTTCCAGCTTCCCAAGGAAGCCCCCGATTGCTTTCCAAAGAGGCTGCACCATTTTGCAGTCTCTCCAGCAGTGCAGGAGAGCTCCAGTCTCTCCACAGCCTCCCCAACACTTGCCGCCCTCTGTTTCTTGGATCACAGCCAACCTCGCTGGGGCAAGATGACATCCCATCGCACCCTTGACTTGAACTCCTTTAACAGCCAATGATCGTGAGCATTTCTGTATGTGTCCCCTGGCTGCCCGGACATCCTCCCAGAGAAGTATCTGTCCATTTCCTCTGCTGAACACTTAATTGGGTTATCTATCCTTTTCTTGTTGATATTTTGCAATACGCTATAGATCATGGAGACCCAAAACCGGTCTGACATACAGTTGCCAAACATTTCCTCCCGCTCTGCAGGTGATCTTCTAATTCCTTTGATAAAGTTTTCGGTTGAGCAAAAGTGCTTGATTCCCAGCAGCTTCCACTCATCCACTCTCTTCTGCTGATCATGTTCTGCCTGTCAGATCCTGAAGTCTGTCTAAGTTGTGTATTAAAACTTTTACTGTTGATCTTATCTTCTCCTGCATGAGGTCTATCACTCTAGGTTTGACAGTTAAGTCTTTTACCCAACTTGAGTTGGCCTTTGTAAGGTGTGAGACAGGGGTCCTGTTTCAGTCCTTTGCAGATGGATATCCAATCTTGCCATGTGCTTCTTTTTTAACAGTAGAAGTGGCTAGATGTAACAACTTATCCTTCACTTTAGAAGGAATATCCCAATATGCATCACACCACTGGATCCTAGAAATTTCACTGAGGTAGAAGACACCTGATTTTTTATGGAATTAATTTACCATCCTTTAGCATACAAATGTTTTACCAATAGGTCCACAGTGATTGACACTTCTTCCTTACTAGGTCTAACCAACATAATATCATCAATGTAATGGAATACTGTGATATCTTGTGGAAGGGAAAGGCGATCAACCAAAAAACCAAACCCAGCGCTGTTGAGTTGATTCTGACTCACAGCAACCCTCCGAGGTCCTTGTGAATTTTCCAGTCCTACATCATAATTTAGTTAATATTCCCTTGTGGTAGGATAGTAAAGGTGTATTGCTGGCCTTGCCAGCTGAAGGCAAATTGCTTCTGGTGTTCCTTCAAAACAGAACAGAGGAAAAGGCAATGGCCAAACAATAGTTCCATACCAGGCACCAGGAAGAAGTAATTTGCTCAAGCAATGAAATGACATCTGGAACAGCAGCACTGAAGTTACCACTTGGTTAAGCTTATGATCATTCACTGTCATTCTCTAAGATATGTTTTCTCCCACAAGCCAAACAGGTGAGTTGAATAGGGATGTGGTGGCAATTACCACCTCTGTATCCTTCAAGCCCTTGACAGTGGCACTAATCTCTATAATCCCTTTAGGAATTTGGTATTGCCTTTAGGTTTATTATTTTCCTAGGCAGTAGCAATTCTAAGGCTTCCACTTGACCTTTTCTACCATAATAGCCATTATTTCACATGTGGTCAAGGATCCAATGTTGGGCTTCTGTCAGGTATTGAGTTTTATTGGAATATTACACACTCTGGAACTGGAAAAAATCACTACAGGATAGGTTCAGGGCCCAGTGGACCCACTGTAAGATGAACTTGGGATAAGACTTGATTCTGTCTAATGGGCCACAGTGATGTTTAAGGTCTCTTGGGATTAGTGTCAGTTGAAAGCTTCCATCCAGTAATCCCTGAAAAAGTCTGATTATTTCCTTTTCCCCAATGAACAGTCGCTCTTGTAGAAGGTAGAGATTCCTCTGCGGAAGGATGGGATAAAGATTAACAGCATACATTTTTGACAGTGTAGTTGAGTCCTTCTTCAAGGGGATCTGTCTTCCCCTCTATTCAAATGGTTGTGAGTCTGGCTCAAGTCTAGGAGTTGACTGAGGGGCTATGACTCTTTATTCTGGTGATTTGAGTTATAAAGCCATGCACTTAAACTAGAAGTCTTCTGTTTGAACAGATCAAGTAAACATGTAGTAGATTTCCCTTGTGCTTCACTCCTAGGAACACCGTCACTAAGCAGCCAATACCATAAATCCACAGAAGTCAGACCATTCTGATTACTGCTTTGACTTCACTGTCCATTATGTTAACTATACTCACTTTGCCTTTGTTGACTGGAGCCACCACTTGCTGTACCATCTCAGAGTCCAATAAGCCCCACTGTGGTTAGGTGTCTTACTTCAGTTAGGACAGTTCCACTGTCAAATTTGACTTACATACGAAGCAATCACAGCAGCTTTCAAGGATGCGTGGGCTCTGTTCATGAATTTGTTGTGGTCTGTTGGTCTAACCTGATAAATTCATTCTAATATGCTAATTTCCCTAAGCCTTTGGATACCTTCTTCTACAGTATACTAAGGCAGGTCTGGTACTTCTCCTTGATTTTATGTAGGCCATTGCATAACCCATGCTTCAGCAAACCACTCAAATAAACAGATCCTTTCTTAAATTTTCAAACTGGAGCAATGAATGAAAAATCTTTACTTACTGGGCCTATATCAATACACTCAGATTGATCCAACTGTATGTTCCTTGTACCATTATCCCATTCCCTTAGCAGCTATTCCCACACATATTCTCCAAGTTTGTGTTTGTTAGAAAAGTCAAGCAGTTCTTTGGAATGCAGCTTATCACTTCTTGAATCACACTCTGTACTTCTTCACCTTTCAGAGCTTGCTGGGATTTAAGTCTAGTTATAGGTATAAAAGCAAAAAATGAGTGGTGGACGTGGATATTGTGAACACTGAACAACATCTTGTAAGGCATCATACCTACATATATGATCCAGGCCACATCTGCAAGGGAATTGTGCTTACAACTGATTGATTAATCACAGTAGATCACATCATGGAAGAGGACTGTATTATTACATAACTAGTCCAGCCATGACTGAGACATAACTGACACACAGCTTAATTATCACAACTTCTAACTGCCATAAGGCAAGTATGTATTCCTGCTCTCTCAGGGGTATCCCACATGTGCCAGGCATGGCACTGAGCCCTTTGTCAGCATTGCTGTTGTTGTTAGTTGCTGTGGATTAGAGTTGGCCCCCAACTCACAGTAATCCCATGCATAACAGGACTAAATGGTGACTACTGAATCACTGTGAGATCCACTGTTGTGATCCATAGAGTTTTCATTGGCTAATTTTTGGAAGGAAATCACCAGCCCTTTCTTCCTTATCTGTCTTAGTGTGGAAGCTGAAAGATTTCAGAAGGGAATGTTGCATGTTGCTATGATGTTGAACAGGTTTCAGAAGGGAATGTCTTGGAAGCAGTAGGCCCCAAACCAGTTGCAATTGAGTTGACTTCAACTCACAGTGACACCATGTGTATCAGAGAATTGTACTAGACAGCGTTTTCAATGGCTGATTTTTCAGAAGTAAATCATCAAGACTTTCTTCCAAGGCACCTCTGGGTTTATGCAAACCACCAACCTTTCATTGGCAGCCAAGTTCATTAACTCACGGACCACTGAAACCTGTTCAACATCACAGCAACACGCAAGCTTTCACTAACAGATACATGAGGGCTGCACATGAAGTGCCTTGGCTGGGAAATGAACCCAGATCTTGTGTATGGAATTCTACCACTGAACCACAACTACCCCATTCTCAGCATCAACCTATATATTACTTATCAGTATCATCGCTACTCAACAAGGGAAGAGACTGAAGATTCAAGACATCATATGGCTTGCCTGAGGTCTTAGCATTTGGAAGTGGCAAGGCTGAGATCTTACCCAAGGTGTTCTGACTTCAAGCTCATGTGCTTACTGCTATGCACTGGGGCTTCTTGGAGTCCATGGGTTAATGAACTCGGCTGCCAATGAAAGGTTGGTGGTTTGCATAAAATCAGAGGTGCCTCAGAAGAAACCCCTGGTGATTGACTTCTGAAAAATCAGCCACTGAAAATGCTATGGAATACAATTCTGATACACATGGGGTCAACATGAGTTGAAGTCGACTCAATTGCAACTGGTATGGGGCCTGTTGCTTCCATGACATTGTTTTCTCTCCTTTTTAATAGGCTTTCTTTTACCTTGGCTAGTTAGTGGAAATATCTGTTTTTTTTAGAACTTTACCCGCTTTAGCATAGTTTTCTGGCCTGAGAAGAAAAGAATTAGCAGAAGCACAGAAAACTGAATGTATAAATACAACATAGTGAGTTCACTGTGATCCTTAACTAACGAGGATCTTCATAGTACTTTTCTGTCTACATTAGGGGTTTTCAGTGTGGTAAGATTTTGCTCGTCAGAGGGCACTTGGCAATGTCTGGAGGCATTTTTGGTTAAAATGACTCAGTGGGGGATTGCTTGGTGCTGCCATCTAGTGGGTGGAGGCTAGTGATGCTGCTTAAAATCAATAATGCACAGCACAGGCCTTTAAAACAAAGAATGGTCTTCCCCCAAACATTAATAAAGTGCTGAGGTGAGAAACTCTGATCTAGGAAATCTGTAACTTGTAAACTTCAGTCTTGCTATTCTCTCACATTTGTTATTTCTCCTCTTTGCTTTCCTACGCACTCACCCATGCCCACTATCATGGCAAGGAGAACAGGTCCTGCCTAAGCAGGACAACAAAGCTCAGAAACTACTGCACAACGTGGGTACAACGTGGACTGGGTCCTGCCTCTGGCTCTTCTGGCTTCATGTTTTCTGATCCAGTTAGTTGATGCAGCTGATGGAACTTTGGGCTCTCATGCAGATACACATCTACTTCTAGATGAAGACCAGGTACTACTCTGTTTTTTTTCCAAACTGCTCCTGTGATCCTCCCATGTATACAACACCAAGCCAAGCATGCGCAGATCAAGTGCCTCTACAGAGCTTTGTTTCAGTCACCTAGTGCTTCTCTAACAGAAATCCCACCAATAGACAGCTTTAAAAAGAGACATTTTATTTTGTCACAGTCCAGTAGGTTAAATGTCCAAATTCTGGGTGTTAGCTCCAGGGCAAGGCTTTCTCTGCGGGCTCTGGAGGAAGCTCTTCATTGTCAATCTTCCCCTGGATTAGGAGCTTGAAAGCACAAGGACCCTGGTCCTTCGCAAAGGGTATGCTCAGCTTCTGACACAGCTTGTTGGTTGTATGAGCTCCTCAAATCTCTCTGCTAGCTTCTTTCTTTCATACCACAAGAGACTGCCTCAAGGCACAATCTTAAACTCAGAGTCTTGACCCACCAACTCACTGCCGCCCATCCACCCTCATTAACATCACAGAGGCAGGACCCACAACACGGAGGAGCTTCACACAGTACCAGGAATCACGGCCCAGCCAAATGGTCACACATATTTTGGGGGTAACACAATTCAATCCATGACAAGCTTATATCTTTGTAGATAGACAGAAGAGTGGCGCAAATAATCTGCTTCAAAGCAACACAGGATAAACACCACAAGAGAGGTTTGGACGTCTGAAACACTTGAAGATGCTAGAAGGTCGCTGGTGGTTTAGTGACCTGCTTTTCATGTGGGATGCCAAAATTTCATTCCTGACCAATGTACTACATGCACACCTACCACCCGTCGTCAGTGGAGGCTTGTGCGTTGCTATGACATTGAACGGGTTTCAGAGGAGTTTCCAGACTAAGAGGACTAGGAAGAAAGGCCTAGCCATCTGAATGCTAGCCAATGAAAACCCTATGGATTACAATGGTCCAATTCACAACCGATGGGTGGATGGTGTGGGACTGGGCAGCATGTGTTCCACTGTGTACAGGGCAGGCCCGAGGCAGGAGCCGACTCGACAGCAGCTGACAACAAGGTGCTAGAGGAAGGAGGGTTTCTAGCTGGCCCAGCTGGGGAATGGCACTGGGGCTGGGCCTCAAAGGATAAGCTGAACTGCAGGATGCAGAGAAGAGAGGCAAGGCAGTGTGGCGGCACAGTGGGATGCAGATGCCCCATGATGCTGCATCTGACCCAGGGAGGCTGGTTAGCATTAGGGTGCTGATGGTGCCATCTTTCTAGGGACCAGCTGGAGCCTTAGTAAAAGACATAACAGAAGCAAACTCTACCTAACTGGGGCCTGTTTCGGTCAGCTGGCAGCCCTATAGTGTAAGCAAACTGGACTGTGTTAGAAGTACATCCAATTCAAAACCAACATTACAGCGTGCAAGATGCAAACTCTTGATGGGTGCCTCTTCAGGAGAATGGGGGAGACCATGCCCTGGGTGCTGAGGACAGCAAGTTTCCCATGACTCAGCTGGCTGGCCCAGCTCCTGGCCCAGCTGCCTGCACACAGCAGGCATTCAAAGGACGCTTGATAAATTAACAAATGTGGCCACAAGGTCAAAATCAAAGCCAGGAAGGCTGAACAGATACATTTAATTTTCCAGGCTCAATTTTACTTAATTTTCTAAGACCAATTAACCTGGCAGTTTCACTGATGCCACGGCTAAAAACAACAAGCTCATCGGTTGTGAGGACACAGCATCACCAAACAGTGGTTTATTCTGTTGTACAAGGGGCGACTAGGAGTTGGAACTGACTCTACAGCAACTAACAGCAGGGAGAGAAATATTTTCTCCCATGACAGAACTTGATATTCTCAACTGCTTTCTAAGATATGGACTTTTACCAATCTGATGAGCCCAGAACTCACCAGAATCAGATGTAGCGAGGGTGTCACGAGTAATGAGGAACAATGAATGCCAAGTCTGAATGTGCACGTCAATGACAGGATATAATATGAGAAGAACATACATCAGAATTGAGTATCTCTGTGAAATACCAGATTTTAGACAATGAACATGAGGACACGGCCACATTAGAGAGGGCTGTAAGGGGCAGTAGAGAGGATTATTTCTTCACTCATAATGCTGATGATAAAAACTCAGATTTGTCCCAGAGTCATACTTTCAACATCTTGCTTCAGTAATTGATATTATACATAATATACACATATATGTATACACATTTATTTTTAAGCCAACACAGGAACTTTCAGAATTCCTTTTATATCCATGTAACATTCATCCAGGAAAATTTAGGAGAGGTATACAGAATGTGGAGCCTAGACATGGAAGAAAAGGCCAAAGTCATTTTTCTTTACCTTTTTAATAACTGACACCAAATCATCAGGAAGTAACAATGAAACAGCACATCTCAAAAGTGAAAACTGGATGATTTCAAATGAGCCTACACAATGAATTCAGTTAACTTCAAATAAAACATACCTCTTCTTGAGAAGCAAACCAAAAAGCCAGTTGCCATGAGTTGGTTTCGATCCACAGCACCCCCACGTGTGTTAGGGTAGAACTGTGCCTCACAGGGTTTTCAAGGCAGAGTCCCTGGGTGGCACCAATGGTTAAGCACTTGACCACTAGCTGAAAGGTTGGCGGTTGGAACCCACTCAGAGGTGCTGCAGAAGACAGGCCTGCCAATCTGCTTCTGAAAGGTTACCACCTTGAAAACCCTCTGGAGCAGTTCTGCACATGTGAAGTTATTGTGAGTCAGAAGGAACTTAACAGCAGCAAACAAGACAAACAATTTTACAGACATGGACTGCCAGGCCTTTCTTCCATGGTACTGCAGGGTGTGCTAGAAGCACCAACCTTTTGGTTAGCAGCCAGCACGCTGTTTGTGCCACACAGACACACTTGCTGAGTACAGATGGTAGCAAATACAGGTAGGAAACGAGCATGTTTTTTAAGTTCACACACTAAACTTACTACTTTTTTAAACCAGAAAACACAAACAGGTTACTCATTCAGCCAATGTGCTTTAGTTAAAAAAAGAAAACAAGAGACTAGCCCTTCCTACGATGCTTGAGAAATCTGACGAATGAGATAAAGGGGACTTCTGTGGAACAAGTGGATTCTAGCAAGCAAGCCTGAAGCAGCAATAAAACCTCTAATGGTGCTTTTAAAACTCCAGGAGCCCTCTGTGCCAGCTTTGCAAAGTAAGGCTCCACACTTACCAATTATGAAAATATATGACACACACAAAAAACAAACTAAACCTTGTACACACAATGAGAGTCTAAGAGTACACTGAGCAGTACATACCTGGTACCCGGGAAGGGACCTAACAGCCTCCACGATGGCCAAGGACATCAGATGCTGCACAAAAGGGATTCGCTGTCCCAGCTGGGATCTCAGTGGGATGGAGACAAGCAGAGTAGACAGAGCACATCCTTTAGGGCTCAGCCAGGTGTTCCTCCCGCGGCCTGCAAAACAAGCCCCACTGTCCACATGAACATACTCAGGAGGGCCATGAAATGTGCCCAGGGCTTTGGAACCGCATGCTCAGAGAGACAGCTCCCTGAAATAAACCCGACTTGGTGAGACGTCGGGACATTCTGGGGTTAGCTCACTGCAAAAGAGTAGTTTAAAAAAAGAATTCTGATAATCAGTGTAATTTTCTGCCTCTGTGAGCAAATTACTTATGTTTTGAAGATTCAAAATTTCAATGTTTGAACATCACTCTAAGTTTTAATTCTCAGCACATGGTGATACAAGTCAAAAAAAGACACTGGGTAAAGTGGATTGAGTCTGTACTGATCCAGGAGTAACATTCAGAAGTGATTGCTTGGGTGGTGACAGACGCACAACTCTGAGAACCAGAAACCACTACACTGTACACAGTAAATGGGTAAATTGTATGTTACGTAAATTATATTCAAAAAAAACTGTTACTCCCCGCTAAAAGCAACATTTAAAAAAAAAGTGGTTCCTGAGATTAACTCTCTGAGTTGTTATTTTTCATAAAAAAAAAAAAAAGTCAGGGGAAAAAAGAAATCAAAATTACAATGTGATTATTAATTTCAGGTCTTCTATCTGTAATGTTTGCTTTTCTTTTTAATCCAGCATGTGGACCTGCATGGCTTTCAATAAAATGACATCTTTGAGACTCGACGGCACTTGGCTGGCTTTTGGCTTGAGTTATATTCAGAAGACATATTCAAGAGGAAGAACTGGAAAATGGTAGATTCCTTATTTCTTTACTTCTTCTGAAAAAGTCACAAGAATCTCTAGAGTCAGAAGCATCTTTGGGTCAGCCTGATGCCAACTGCCCTGCAGAGCCCTGCTGAGTGGCCTTCCACTCACCCTACAGAGATCACTGACTGGGGAACCTGCCTTCTGCCAGACCCCAAGTGAATTCTGGGAGGATGCAGGTTTCATCTCTGAGGATGAGTAGGCGGTAGAAGCTCTGAGTACTCCTCTGCTTTTCTATGGTCACTTCATGAATGGGTCCTGATTGAGCGCCCAGCCTAAAACCTAAAGCACATTAGTTGCTGTCAAGTCAGTTCCAATTCATAGTGACCCCACACATGTCAGAGCAGAACTGCTTCCTGTGGTGTGTTCAATGGCTGATATTTCAGAAGTAGAGCATCAGGACTTTCTTATGAGCAGCCTCTATGTGAACTTCAACTACCAAGTGTGAAACCATCTGTGCCATGGGGGAGTCCCAGCTGAGTGCTCACATGTGCAAATCCCAGTGCCAGCTGGGGTGGGGCCGGGGAATGAAAGATTCTTTTGGTGTTTCTGAGCTGTCTACTCTTCCTCACTGTGAGATACTCAATGTAGACCCAGAAGGAGTGTATCTGTAACAAATAGGATTGTCATGATTTGGAATTAGCGAGACAACAATAGTTCATTTTTTAAAAATAACATAATTATGTTTTGCAAACTATATAGTCTAGGAAGTGTCAGAAAGAAGAATTTAACAGATGTAGGTAACCCAGTGTGAAGGCCATTACAAGCAAATGTCAAGTGATTAATAAACACTAATATTTGAGAAGAATATTTCAATTCTACCAAGGCTTAATCTTTTGATGACTCCCCATCTCACCCCTTCTCAATTTTAGGAGGAGTAAGAAAACAGAAACAATTTTTAACATGGAATCACCTCCATATCGGCACATACAGCTAATTCTCTCTCTGACTATGAGAGTCACAGTTTCAAACAGAAACCCACAGCAATGATAACAGAAGTCGACTGACCTTGGCCTTGTGTCTGCTGGACTGCAATCGCTATTAAGCCCATTTCCTGCGGCGTCTTAAACATCAACCTGCAAATGGTGGGAAAGACTGGTCAGCCAGAACAGGGCTCAGGGACACCGGAACCAGCAGTGTGCTCTGAGATGGTCACTATTTACTCATTTGTAAATGTGTGGTTAAAAAAGGCTCAATTCCTCTCTGTTTAAAAACTCCATTGAAAAGTAAAGCCAGAAGGGCAATCATCCCCTCTTCCTAGTCTCTGTAGTGAGAATGACTGGAAGAGCACCAAGAAAACACCATTTAATATAAAGACAGAATGTGCGTGAAGGGGGAGGGAGGGACATGAATATTTGCCTCTGCTTGTTAGTCAGTTTATTTAAGACTTTAGATTGTGTTTCCTCAGTGTTAAGGACCGAATTGTGTTCCTCAGAAACAAGTATTGCACATCCTAATCTTTATGCCCGTAGTGGTGCAGTGGCTAAGTGCCAGGACTGTTAACCAAAAAGGTCAGTGGTTCGAATTCACCAGCTGTACTTTGGAAACCCCGTGAGGCAGTTCTACTCTGTCCTATTAGGTCTCCATGAGTCAGAATTGACTCCATAGCAATGGTTTTTATGCCTGTGGTTATAAATCCCATTTGGGAACGGGTTGTCACTGTTACGTTAATGAGGCAGGGTTAGTGTCTGGCATATTCTAAATCAATCTCTTTTGAGATATAAGAGAATAACAAACTAGCAGACCACTGATGCAGTAAGACACATGCCAAGAAACAAGCAGACTGCCAAGGAATCAGGAAGCAGATACCAAAGAGACGAGGACCTTCCTCCAGAGCAACTCAGAGAGGGAAAAAGTCTTCCCCTAGAGCTAGCACCCTGAATTTAGACTTAAACTGTGAGAAAACAAATTGTCTCTTGTGGTATTTCTGTTATAGCAGCACTGGATGACTAAGTCACTCAAAATATTCTATCATATCCCCCCAACGGGTGTCCCTTCTTCAAGTGACAACTCCTAACTCCTGACATTTGTTTCTACTTATAGCGTATTTCTGTCTGAACATGAGACTATAATCATAACAGAAGTTTCTGATTATTTAGAAAACCAATATGGTGGCAATAAAGCAGTTTAAAAGATATACTATCCCCTGAGAACTAATTATGTTTTAACTATAGTAAATAAATCTACACCTTCTGAGAACTCAAGAGAACTGGATTATTTTAGGCTTGAGTTCTCCTTTTAAAATGATTTCATTTAAAAGAATACAAACTTCCCTTTTGGGGATATGCAGAAAAGCTCACTTTATCTCCATCAAATCAGTCAACATTAACTTTTTTTCAAAAAAGGAAAGAAAAAGGGGGGAACCCCAAAACTCTTGATTGGATAACTCCTTCCAAGCTATATGCAACATGCTCTCACACTGTGTTAGGACAGTTTCTTCTTCATTTCCAGTCATTCCTGCTCAGGTACTGAACAGATGTAGATCATGGTATATTTAAAAAAAAATAAGGCATAGTGTGCTGATCATACCCAAAACACCATTTATCAGCACTGCTGTGAGGGCTTCTTTGAAATACTATTTTTGTTGTTGGGGTGGTAATGGAGAGGGAGGGATGAGGAAAGGATGGCATTCTGCATGAACATAAAGTCGCCAACAATAGTCCTGTGCTGAGCAGATGTAGTGAGGAGAGAGCATGTGATCAAGCTCTGAGTCACTATTTATCCTTTCCCCCAGCCTGAAGGAAGTGGTGGAACTGTACAAATGGCTGGAACTTATAATAGAAGAAAAATCTTTAAAAGCAGGGAAAAACAACGCATCCTACCTCCCCTGCCCAAGTCCCCAGATGGTGTACCCATTGTCACAGAGCTCTCATGGCTGCCATTACTGGGCATGTTTGGAAGCGCCCACTGGATACCACGATGCGCTGAGAAGACCCCAGCCCCATGCAGCAGGAGGCTTAGCGGCCAACAGCTCTGTTCCCACACTACTGCTGGAACAGGCACAGGGCCTTCTCCGTGAGCAGTCCACCCTGCGCTCGCTGTGCCAACCCCACTTCCATCCCACATGAAATACAGCTCCAGAAGTATTTCTCTTGGACACCATGAATAACTCATTGAGATTGAGAGTGCCTATACACTGTTGGTCTCAGAGAATAAAGCGTCCTTTTCTTGTGTTGGGACCAGCAGAAAATCTTAAGAAGGGCACTTTGTTTATGCTGGGAGTTAACATTGTCTTCTAGGGAACTTTGCCTTCCAGAAGGTCCCAGCAACCCTTCAACTGGACTTCCAAGGCTGCAGGGTATCAGAGGGTGGCTAAAGATCGTTTAACTGGGACAGAGGGAATCAATTTGGCACACCATGAGCAGATTGCTGGGGGCTCTTTCTATTCCAGCCAATCTAGGATGTTCCTTAAATAAACATGTAGAGAGTAGACAGTGGTATGCTACAGCTAGTCATGGTGATGGTGGGACTGTGCAGGGTGGGGGTGGGTAAGAAAAAATTTGGTTCAGAAACCAAAAGCAGACTTCTAGAACAAAGAGAAAGGATTAAGGCAACACATGCACTAAACTGCTAGGGGTTTGGCAACAGTTAACAGGGCATATTAATGAAAAGACTGGAGTCTGTACCGTTGAAGGCCAAGAGGAAATTCTGCAAGGAGGGAGACAGTGTGGGGAAGGAGGTAATGCTTGCTTGGAGACAACTGCAGGCCAGCAGATTTATTTGTGCTATCTGAGATAACTCTGGGGGCCAAACCACACAGCTCCTGGTCAACAAAGAGGCATTTATGGACTTTGTAATATTTTGCATTTCTGAAAATGAAGCCCCTTGAGTTCGCTTTAGCAGCAAGGAGAAACCATAAATGCATTTCCACCCTTCGCTGATGATGTCCTCAAAAAAGAGGGGGGAAAAAAGAGGGGTTACAGCATGACTAACTTCCCCGACTGTATATTTTCTTTCCTTGTTGGCAAAAGTTGTGGAAGAAAAGGTTTCTGTGAGTGACAGCTGAGTACACTCAGCACAGCATTGAGAGATGTTCAAGAACAGTCCTCTGTTTCTGTGCTCTTCTCTTCTGAGTCTGAAAGAGCAGAAGTCCCCCAAGAGGCCACTCCGCGAATGAGACAGCACCCTGACCACTTTGGTTATTAGGCACATCACATGCCCAAACTGGATGTTTCATGAAAGAGAACATCTTCCATTTTACGTGGCTGTTAAATGAAAGCCTCCTTGTTTTTCGTTTATGCAATAGATATTTGTGATGATTGCTGATTGTAATTTGTTTTACTGAATTGTACACGGACAATGTTAAATTGGCAAATATGTTATGTGTATTTCTGCAACAAAAATAACACATCATCAAGACTAACTTAAACAGGCCAGCATAAATTAGTGAAAAGTCTAAATGAATATAAATTTAAATCCAGCCCCATTCAACTTATTTTTGGAAACTTGAACCAGAGGAAACAGCCCACATGTACCACAATGTTGAAAAATAGAAATTTGGAGATAACCTAAATGTTCAGTAGGGTAATGGTTAAGCAAATTATGGTATACGAAGCCAACAGAATAGTAATTATTAAAAACAACTGTTATGGAAATTTTTTTTTTTTTTTTATTATGGAGACTACACAGCAACATGAGTAAAATACTTGGAATAAAGGCTGAAGAAAAAGCAGGATAGAAAAGTTACATACACTTATATTCTTTCGAGATCTATACTGGGTGGCATATGATATGCATCTGAGATGTCTATATTCTCTTCATGATTTCTGGGAAGTTTTCTGTCAGCAGCTCAGCAATGATACTTTCTGTGTTCTCAGGTGTCTCATCCTGTTCAGGGACTCCAATTAATCGAAGGTTGTTCCTCTTAACAGAGTCCCACATGTTTCTTAATGCTTCTTCATTTTTCTTGTTTCTTTTTTCTGATTTCTGCTTATAGACGCCGGCATCAGTAACTCTGTCTTCCAAAAGTCAGAAATTCTTTTTTCCATTTGTTCCATTCTTTCTTCCTTGCTTTGCATTGAAGTTTCTATGTCTTTGATTTTCTTCTTGATCTGTTGGATTTCAGAGTACTGGTGTTCCATTAGATCGAATAGCTTGCTTAATTTTTCATTTTGTTCTGCTGCATTTTGTATAAGGTCTAGAAGGGCTCTGTATATAATCATTTTGTATTCACCTTCTGATGATTTCAGAAAAGTTTCTTCATCTGGAAAACTCCTTGGTTCTTTTGTCTGGGAGCCCTCTGAAGCCATGGGTGATTTCTTGTATGCCACAAGTGTCTGTTGCTTTTTGGGTCCCATGTGAGTAAGTAGAAGCTGGGAGAGATACTGTCAGGATGGACTGCAGATGTTTCTCTAGGCTGTCTTAAAATGTAAAGCAAAAGGTATCTGACCACTTCCCAAGTCAGTCAGGTTTTCAGGTGTAGAGGTCCCTCTTCCTAACTGGCAAAGTAAGCACCTCTATATCCAACCCCAGATGATACGAACTAGTTCAAAATACAGCAATGCTACTGCCCTGTTCACCTCTACTGACAGGGCTCAGCCTTATGCGACACCGTGTAAACTACTGCTTTTCTGGTAGAAAAGTGCTCTCCTGTGGGCAGGCTCTGGCTCCCAAGCTAAGAAATAGGTCCAGCTGTGGCCACTGTATCTAAGATGGCGCCCTCCACACAGTCAGCAGATAGAGGGGCTAAAGGTACTGAGAGGTAGTGATTCCTCTGCCTCTGTTGCTGGGCCCCCACCATAGGTGACACTGTAGTGAACTACTACTTTTCTGTCAGAGAAGCGCTGTCCTGTTTGCAGGCGTGGCTCCCAGGCTAAGAATTAGGTCCTACTAAAATCTCCGTATCCAACATGGCGTCCCACACACTGGCAGTGCGGTGCGGTTCTGTACAAACCACGCAGTGGCAGTGATAAAAAGACAAGCCCAAAGTGGCTAGATTAACAGAGTCCTAAGCCTTTCTCTCAAAATATGGGAATTTCGCCTGCCTATCCCCCCAGCAGTGTGTTTGAGTCTAGCCATTAGGCAAGACCCAGCTCCACCCACCAGCCAAGACAGAGAAAAAAAAGTCAAAATGTTGCGTTTACCTTCAGTCCGTGAGAGGCAGGGCTAGCCAGGAGTGGGAGTCAAAGAAAGAGAGGAGGTTTTTCGTTCCGTGGTATGAAGTCCAAATTAACAGCCCTGTGCTATATCCTGGGGGCTTACTAGGTGACCAGAAGGCTGCATTTGATTATCAATTCAGGTTTTGGTTTCCAGAGGGATATAAGGAGACGTGTGCTTAGTCCATCATCTTAACTCCGTCTCCACATACACTTATAATCTATCCAGGAAACCCTGGTGGTGTCATGGTTAAGAGCTCAGGCTGCTAACCAAAATTTCAGCAGTTTGAATCTACCAGACACTCCTTAGAAACCCTCAGTTCAGAATAGAACTGGCAGTTCTACTCTGTCCTACAGGGTTGCTATGAGTCGGAATCAGCTTTACAGCAATGAATTTGGCTTGGATTTCATTCATGTAGAGTTTTTCAACAGTGGAGAATGATTTGACAGGGTGATAATGGACAAAATGAAAATGGCAAAATGATAAAAGATTATATTAGGGAACTGCTTTTCCTTTGATTTTTTTTTTTAACTTTTTGGGGTGGGAGGGCACTGAGATTAGTTACCTTTTTACAATTATTTTGAATCTTCTGGAAAAAAATTTGGGGAATTAACTATTTACAAATGTTTCTACCATTCAAAAGATCTGCTTTAAAAATGAATCAACAGCACTATTAATTATTACACAGGAAGCCCCCAACTCATGATATATTTGAGTTACAATGAACATCACTTCAGTTTGTCCTTTTTAAATGATTTTTGTATTTCTTATGTATGTATGTATTAAAACATGTCTGTAGGAGGTGGAGCCAACATGCCACCAGAGACAAACACACCATGCTGACTCTTTGCAGCTCAGACTCTCAAAAAACTAAAGTAAACAGATACAAACATCAATTATGGAACCCTAAGCATTAAATAAATGGATAAAGAACTAAATAAACAATGAATAGAAGAAGAAACTAACAGAAAACAGAGAACGAGAACAGATACAGAGTGGTGGTCCCCAGCTAACTAACAACACATCATTATCATCTTGGAATGCAGCTGGCAGCAACCCCAGTCAAGGAGTACATGAAGGCAACTTCAAAGAGATTTCAATAGGAGACAGAGCATCCAGTAACCAGGGAAACATGCTTTCCCACTCCTCATCCTTTTGCTCTGCCTGCCACCTTGACCACTTTCTCATGGGTCATGCAGTGCTACTCAGCTAGACAACTACTGGCCTGCTGTCCTGTTAGGTCTGTTGTACCCCTACACAATGGCTCCAACTGTGCCATTTACCTCTCTCTTTCTTCCTTTTCTTTCTCTCTCCTACATAGCCTTGTATACCACCTCCAGCCCCTCCTGCCAAGCCATGTCACACTGCCTCAGCTAGACAGCCATCAGCTTACTGCTGCCGTAGCTGCGTTCACCACGGCCCCAACTATGCTTGCCACCGTGTTGGCAATTTTTTTCTTTACTTTCTTCTTACCCCTGTCTCTTCTTTATCCCACCTCCTCAACCATCTCACTGGCTCTTGAATCCACCCAATCACACTGACCGGCCTCTACTGTGCCACCTTTTTAAATTTTTCTTTTCTACTTCTTTCTTTTCTCTGTGCCTCCCACCTAACCTCATATGCCACAATCCTTCCCTTCCCACCAACTCCCAGTGTGACACCACAGCTAGAGAGCCACTGGCATGTCACCTTCCTGGGTCTGCCCTGCCCCTGTCCAGGGGTTCCCACAGTGCTAATATCAGTTTTCTTTTTTTCCTTTATTATCCCATCTCACATATCCCTGTAAGCAACCTCCTCACCCTTCTTATCACACTCTGTAACCATCTCACCCTTACTTGTGGGACCCAATCACATGGTCATTTTTTCTCCTTTTTCATTTCTTTCTCCCTCCCAGCTAGGCCCAATGGCCACAATCCCCTTCCCATTAGCTTGACACACTGCCACAGATAAGAGTATCACTAGTATACTAGCCTACCACTACCCCAGGCCCATCAAGCCCTAACAAACTGATTCCCACTTTGCCACCATTTATTTTTTCTTTCTTTCTGTCTCCCATCTAGTTCTGTACTCTACCTCTCTCCTTTTCCTGTCAGTCTTAAGGTCTGCCCTGTACCTACCTAATGGCTACCTCCTTTTCTCTTTTTTGTTTTTTTTCCCCACTCACACAGCCCCATTCACCATGTCCCTCTTGCTTCTAGTCCCTATTGTGTTTCTACAGCTAGAGTATATCCAGCACTCAGGCTGGCATGGCACCAGGCCCACACTGCCCTATTCTTTCACTACTTGATCAGCTGCTAAATAGTGAGGTGAGCATACACTACTCCCAGTCCAACACTCTCTGCTTTATAGTGAGATACTGTGAACATTCCTATACTGCTGGACCAACATAAAGAAGCAGGCAGCATATGTCCAGTTTTCCCTTAGCCACCACAGGGCATAGCAAAGTGGACTTGTCCTGCCTGCTGCTGCCACGCTTGCTCATCTGCACACAGTGATGAGGGCTACTATGCTCAGACATGAGCAACACAAAGTGTGTCTGTCCTGACATATCAAAATAAAACAAAAGTGGATGAAACAACTGAATACACAGTCAATCAATAATACCTTAATGCCTCAGAGACAACAGATTATACCATTATGTACAAAAAAATCAGGAAAGATGGCTCCAGCAAATGACCAAAATAAAGAATCAGATGACCTTCTGTTAGAAGAAAAGGCAATGGAATTATCTGAATTCAAAATACTAGTATTTGGGGCTCTATAACAAATTAGGAAAGAGATCAAGGAAAATTAGCCAGCATCATAAAAGACATAGAAAAAACTAAGAAAAAGAGTAAAAATCAAGGAGAACACAGACAAATAATCGAAAAATTCAGTAAAACAAAATAACAAAGCCTCAAAATAAATAATTAGAAATACACAAACAGCAAGCAGAAATCCAAAAGACTACAAAATTTCAGAAATGGACAACTCAAGAGAAGGTCTTAGGAACAAATATGAAACAATGTAAGATAGCATCAATGAGACTGAAAACAAATCCACGGATGTCATTTTGTTTGAAGAAAATCTGAGAAATGAATGAAGAAAATCTAAGGATTACGTGGGCCACAATCAAGAGCAAAATATGACTGGAGTTTCAGAGCAAGGAGAGAAGACAGAAAACACAGAGAAGATTGTTGAAGATCTGCTAGCAGAGAACTTCACAGATATCATGAAAGATGAAAATCTGACCATCTAAGGAGCTCAATGGATACATCCTAAAAGAAAGTCACCAAGACATATCATAATTACACTTGTCAATACCAAAGCAAGAATCCTGAGAGCAACTTAAAAAAAACAAGGTCACTTACAAAGGGCAAAGAGTAACACTAAGCCTGACTACCCAGCTGAAACTATACAGGTAAAAAGGCAATGGGTGACACATAAATTTGAAATAAAACAAACAAACAAACAAACTGCCAGCCAAGAATAACATGTCTTGCAAACTCTCTTTCAAATGAGATGGCAAAATTAGAACATTTCCATATAAACAGGTATTAAGAAGTTCATAAAAACCAAAGCAAATTTGTAAGAAATATTGAGGAGATTCTTTCAGTTAGAAAACCAGTGACATCAGACAACTAGTGGAGTCTGGGTCACAGAACAGTATCAGACAGATATCAGCTTAGGTAAAGAACTCTCAATTATAAAACAAAGAAAGATGATTTTCAAAAGGGAACCAGAAATTTCAGTCTGTAAATGACAGAAATGTCTAAAATAGAACTTTCAAATGGAAAGGAAGTCAAGGCAGTATCAAGTAATAAAAGACTGCTTCAAACTTAGTAAGATACATTTAACCTCAAGATAACCACAAAGAAAGTTAATCAATGGGGGGGGCGGGGTGGAGAAAAACCTAGATACTCAAGTAAACAAAAAATCTATAATAATGAAAGGAAAAAAAAATTCCACAAACAAAAGGAACTCGGTACAGGAAGGTAAGAGGCACAGAGAAAATGTTAGGAGCACAAAAAAATGATAGTAGCAAACCAATACCAACTGATAAGCACTAAAAAACAAAGCCAAAAAAAACAAAACAAAACCCACTGCCACAGAGTCAAGTCCGACTCCTGGCAACCCTAGAGGTCAGAGTAGAACTCCTCCATAGAGTTTCCAAGGAGTGCCTGGTGGATCTGAACTGCCAACCTTTCAGTCAGCAGGCGTAGCACTTAAACCACTACACCACCAGGGTTTCCACCAATAAGGTCAGTGAGTGTAAATAGCTTAATTGCACCCATAAACAGACAAAGTGTGGCAGAACAGATTAAAAACACAACTGATCAATGTGTTGTTTACAAGAAACACACCTTATTGAGAAAGACATACAAGATCTGACAATTAAGTTCATGAACTTTACACCGTGTGCTTACGTTGGCAGCACCATACAAAACAACTTAATTTAAGGTTTTATAACCTTGGTATATCAGTGTCTCACAGCTGTGTTTGTGTTGATGTGTGATGGCGTCTTGCTGAGTGGCAACTATTATTGTGTGTTTTTGTGTGCCACTTCAAGAACGTTGGAGGGTGAATTAGGACAACCAACAAACATTAAATTTCTTGTTAAACTTGGCAAGAGTAGAAGTGAAATCAGGGACATGTTAGTTCAAGTTCACGGGAATAACGTCATGAGGAAAACGGCAGTGTGCAAACAGATTAAATGTTTTTCTGAAGGGAGAGAAAGTATCATTGATGAAGAGAGGTTAGGACAGCCAATAATACGCAGAACTGATGAATACATTGCAAAACTTTGTTGAACTGTGCATTAAAATTGTCAGCTGACTGTGAGAAGCATAGCAAACCAAAGAAACATTAGTAGACAAACAGGAAGATCTTAACTGAAAATCTTCGCACGAGAAAGGTGTGTCTAAAAATGGTCCTGAAGGAGCTCACCAATGAACAAAAGGAAAAGAGGGTCAACGTTTGCCATGACCTTTTGGAGACGCAAGACAATGTTTTGGGCCATGTTATCACTGGTGATGAAACATGGGTGTACCAATATGACCCTTAAACAAAGTGCCAAAGTGCACAATGGAAGTCAGCCAGTTAAAGTATCATCAGTCCGAATCAAGAGTCAAAATGATGTTGCTAACCTTTTTTGATATCAGAGGAATTGCTCACTATGAATTTGTACCAGCTGGACAAGCAGTTAACCAAGTTTATTATTCAGAAGTGCTGAAAAGGCTGTGTGAAAATGTTAGACGAAAACAACCTGAACTTTTCACCAACAACTTGTGACTCTCACATCACGGCAATGCACCAGCACTGCCTGTGAGGGAGTTTTTAGCCAAAAACTGAATAACTGCATTGGCACACCCTCCCTACTCACTTGATCTACTCCCCCCACTCACCTGATTTATCCTCCAATGACTTTTTTCTTTATCACAAGATAAAAGAAACATTGAAAGAAAGACATTCTGATGACATTCAGGAATCAAGAGTAATATGACAGTTCCGATGGCCATCCCAGGAAAAGAGTCCCAAATTTGCTTTGAAGGGTGAACTAGGCACTGGAGTTAATGCACAGCTTCCCAAGAGCAGTACTTTGAAGGTGACCATAGTGATATTCAGCAATGAGATATGTAGCACTTTCTCTAGGATGAGTTTGCGAACTTAACTGGCAGACCTTGTAAATGAATTAAAAAATCAAAGCACAGAAAAAGTACATCAAGCAAATAGTAACCAAAAAAGGACTGATGTGACAATACTAATCTTGATAAAATGGACTTTCAGATAAAATCTACCACAAAAGATAAGGAAGGACATTATCTAATAATTAAAAGGACAATCATCCAAAAGACATAACCTTAATAAACATCTACATACCCAATGACCAAAACTTGTTGCTGTCATGTTGACTCTGACTCATAGTGACCCTAATAAGACAGAGTAGAACTGCATCACATGATTTCTTAGGGCCAGCTGGTGGATTCGAACTGCTAACCTTTTGGTTGGCACCTAAGCTCTTAACCACTGCACCACCACAGTTCCATTATATGATTAAAGGGACAATCCTCCAAGAAGATGTAATCTTCATAAACACGATCCCAATGAGAAGGCTTCAAAATATGCACATAAACTGTAACAGCACTGAGAAGAGAAACAGAGTTTCACAATAATAGAATCTAGAGGAAATGGATAAATTTCTAGAAACACACTACCTACTAAAACTAACATAAACTGAGATAGAAAATCTAAATAGACACATAACAAAAGAAGAGGCTGAAGAAGTAATAATGAAAAAAGCAAAAACAAAAGCACTGTCAACAAGAAAAAGAAAGCCCAAGCTTGGATGGCTTCACTGGAGAATTCTACCAAACATTCAGAGAACAGCTCACATCAGTACTACTCAAACTATTTTTGAGAGCATAGAAAAGGAAGGAATACTCTCAAATTCACTGTACAAAGCCAGAATAACCCTGATATCAAAGTCAGATGAAGGCTCCAGAAAAAAGAAAATTACAGACCGATGTCTCTCATGAATGTGTTGTTGTTAGGCGCTGCCAAGTTGGTTATGATTGATAGTCACCCTATGCATCCTATGTATGTTCTTTTGGCAGTCCGTTGTACATTCAATATTCTCCAACACCACAATTTAAAGGTGTCGATTCTTCTTCTGTCTTCATTACTCACTGTCCAGCTTTTACATGCACATGATGCAACTGAAAATTACCATGGCTTGGGTCAGGTGCACCTTAGTCTTCAAAGTACCATCTGTACTTTTCAATACTTTAAAGAGGTCCTTTGCAGTGGATTTTCCCAGTGTAATGTGTTTTTTGATTTCCTACCTGCTGCTTCCGTGAGCATTGATTGTGGATCCAAGCAAAACCAAATCCTTGAAAACCTCAATCCTTTCTCCATTTATCATGATGTTGCTTACTGATCCAGTTGTGAGAATTTCTGTTTTCTTGTTGTTGAGGCGCAATCCATACTGAAGACTGTGGTCTTTGATCCTCATCAGTACGTGTTTCAAATCCTCTTCACTTCCAGCAAGCAGGACTGTATCATCTGCGTAACACTGGTTGTTAATGAGTCTTCTTCCTATCTTGATGCCTAATGTTTCTTCATAGTTTCGCTTCTGGGATTATTTGCTTGGCATACAGGTTAAAAAGTTATGGTGAAAGGATACACCTTGATGCATACTTTTCCTGACTTTAAACCACGCAGCACCCCTTGTTCTATTTGCACGACTGCCTCTTGATCCATGTATAGATTCCTCCAGAGCACAGTTAAGTGTTCTTGAAATTCCCATTTTCAGCAACTTTACCCATAACTTGTTATGATCCACACAGTAGAAAGCCTCTGCACGGTCAGTAAAACACAGGTAAACATCTTTCTGGTATTCTCTGCTTTCAGCCAAGATCCATCTGACATCAGCAATGATAACCCTGGTTTCATGTCCTCTTCTGAATCCAGCTTGAATTTCTAGCAGTTCCCTATCTATACAGTGTTACTGTTGCTTTTGAATAATCTTTAGCAAAATTTTATTTTCATGTGATATTAATGATATTGTTTGGTAATTGTCACATCTGATTGGATCACCTTTTTTGGGAATAGGTATAAATATGGATCCCTTTCAGATGGTTGGCCAGGTAGCTATCTTCTAAATTTGTTGACACAGACCACTGAGCACTCTCAGTGCTACACCTATTTGTTGAAACAGTTTAACTGACATTCCATCAATTCCTGGAGTCTTGTTTTCTGCCAGCTCCTTCAACGCAGCTTTAACTTCTTCTTCCTTCAGTACTACTGGCTCCAGATCATATGCTACCTCCTGAAATGGTTGAACGTTGACTAGTTCTTTGGGGTATAATGACTCTGTATTCCTTCCATCATCTTTTGATGTTTTCTCAGTCATTTAACGTTTTCCCTGTGGAATCCTTCACTATTGTGATTTGAGGCTTGAATTTTTTCTTCAGTTCTTTCAGCTTGAGAAATGTATGTTCTTCCCTTTTGGTTTTCTATTTCTAGCTCTTCGCACACATCATTATAATACTTTACTCTGTCTTCTCACATTGCTTCTTTGAAATCTTCTGTTCAGTTCTTTTACTTTATCCTTCCCTCTTTTTGTTTTAGCTACTAAACATTCGAGATCAAGTTTCAGAGTTTCTTCTGACATTCATTTTGGTCTTTCTTTCTTGTCATTTTAATGACCTCTTGGCTCTCTTCATGGACGATGTCTTTGATGTCATTCCACAACTCATCTTGTCTTCAATCATTAGCGTTCAATGCATTAAATCTGTTCTGGAGATGGTCTCTAAACTCAGGTGGGATACACTCAAAGTTGTACTTTGGCTCTTGTGAACTTGTTCTAATTTTCTTCAGTTTCAGTTTGAACTTGTATATGAGGAATTGATGGTCTGTGCCACAGATGGCACTTGGCTTGGCTCTTGGTCACAGTCAGTAGCAGTTTTGTTCTGACTGCTGATACTGAGCTCTTCTATTGCCTCTTTCCACAGATACAGTCAATTTGATTCCTGTGTATTTCATCTGGTGATGTCCATGGGTATAGTTGCACTTTATGTTGGTGAAAAAAGGTATTTGCAACAAATATAGGTATCTGCTTCATGAATATAGAAGCAAAAATTCTCAACAAAATTCTAGCCAACAGAATTTAGTATCATATAAAAAAAAAATAATACACCATGACCAAGATGGATTCATACCAGGTTCATGCAAAGATGGTTCAACATTCGAAAAGTCAATCAATGTAATCCACCACATCAACAGAGTAAATAAAATGAATCACATGATCATTTCAGTTATCACAGGGAAAGCATTTGATAAAATCCAACACCTATTTCTGATAAAAACTCTTAACAAAATAGAAGGAAAATTCCTCAACATAATAAATGGCATATACACAAGACCCACAGCCAACATCATTCTCAATGGAGAGAGGCTGAAATGATTCCCCTTGAGAATGGGAACAAGACAGCATGCCATTTATCACCAGTCCACCATTGAGCTGGAAGTCTTAGCTAGAGCAATAAGAAAAGAAAAAGAAAGAAAAGGGCATCTAAGTTGGAAGCCAAGCCAGCCAAGTGCCGTCGAAAAGGAAAAGTAAAATTATCCCTATTTATAGATTATATGATCCTATATAAGTTCTACAAAGAAGCTACTTGTCTTAGGCTGGGTTTTCTAGGGAAGCAAAACCAGTAACACGTGTAGGTACAAGGAAAGATTTATAATAGATAGACAGATAGATAGATACAAATATAGGAAACAGCTCACATAATCACAGAAGCTGAATGTCCCAAGCTCTGGCACAAGCCTCACGTGGCCACGGAAGCTGAGGAACCCAAAGTCAGCAAGTCAGAGACCGGAGTTCTAGATCACCAGTTGTGTAGGTCAGTGGATCCCAAGCTGGTGGCGAGACGAAGTGACAGAGGCTGGCAATACCAGGATCAGCAGGTCAAGGAGCAGGAGCAGGCAGAGACTGGCGAACCCAGGATTGGCAGGTCAGGGAGCAGGAGCAGGCAGAGGTTGGTGAACCCAGGATCGGCAGATCAGGGAGCAGGACTCTCAAGTGCCGACTGTAAGGACTGATGAGTCCAACAGCTGCTAGCTCAAGTCCTGGAACGAGACGCTGGAAGAAGAGAGCAGGAGCTCCTGGCCACGTGAGCAACCAGCAGCCGTAGTGAAAGGTCGCGAGATGAGAGCAGAGGGGCAGGGAGCCACCACAAACCCCACCCTGCCACTTAATACAGCAGCCAAATATGTAGTAGCCAAGTTGACATAATCCTGACCGCCACACTACTGCAACTAATAGAAAGACTCAGCGGAGTAGCATGGTATAAGATAATCATACGAAAATCAGCTGGATTTCTAAATGCCAACAAAGAGAAGTTTGAAAAGGAAACCAGGAAAACAACACCCTTTATAATAGCCTCTATAGAGATAAAATACTTAGGAATAAATTTAAGTAGCAATGTAGAAGAAGTACACAAAGAAAACTATAAAACACTATTGTAAAAAACCAAGATATTACATAAATGCAATTTTGATCCAAATAACAATGGAAAATTCTTTAACAAGATGGAAAAACTAATCATAAACTTTACATGGAAAGGAAAGAGGACCCAGAAAAGAAAAGTATAATTCAGAAAAAGAAGTAGGAGGCTTTATGCTACCTAATCTCAGAATCTACTACAGAGCAACACTAGTCAGAACAGCCTGGTATTGGTACAATGACAGACACGCAGATCAATGGAGCAGAACTGAGAACAAAGATGTAAATCCACCTGATATTTGATAAAAGACCAAACTTCATTAAATGGGTGCAAAGACAGTCTTTTAAACAAATGATGCTCATATAACTGAATGTCCACCAGTAAAAATATGAAACAGGATTCATAATTCACATCATATACAAAAAACTAACTGGGAGAAAAATTGTGAGTATGATATATCCATCAGGGGTCTAATCTCTAAACTCCACTGAATGCTCCCATACCTCAATAAGAGACAAACAATCCAACTAAAAAGTGGGCAGAATATGAACAGACAGACCCCTCATCAAAGAAGACATTCAGGCCCTGAAGAAACACACGAGGACATGCTTGTGATAACTAGCCATTACAAAAATACCAAAACATCACTGCCACTGAGTCACTTCTGACTCATAGTGACCCTAAAGTCAGAACAGAACTGCTCCATAGAATTTCCAAGGAGCACCTGACAGACGTGAACTGTCGACCTTCTGGTTAGCAGCTGTAGCACTTAACCACTATACCACCAGGGTTTCCAACTAGCCATGAGCCAAGCCAAGTGCCACTGAGTTAGAGAAATGCAAATCAAAACAATGAGATAGCATCTCACTCCAAGCTTACTGGTGTGAATTAAAAAATAAAAAAAAAAAAATAGAGAAGATAATAAAAACTGAAGAGGTTGCATGGAGACCAGATCTCTGATGCACTGCTAACGGGAATGTAAAATGGCACAACCATCTTTGAAAATGAAATGGCACTTCCTTAAAAGCTAGAAATAGAAATATCATTACAATCCAGCAATGCCACTCCTAGGATATGAGGTCTGCCAATTAAGTTTGTGAACTCATACCTCATTGCTGAATATCACTATGGTCACTGCTGAAGTACTCCCCTTGGGATGCTATGCAATGATGCTAGCACCTAGTTCACCCTTCAAAGCAATTTTGAAACTTTCTGGAATGGCCATCAGAGCTGTTGTTATATTACCCTTGATGTCCTGAATGTCATCAAAATGTCTTCCTTTATCTTCGGGTAAAAAACTAAAAGTCATTGGGGGCCAGATCAGGTAAGCAGGGAGGGTGTTGCAACACAGTTATTTGCTTATTGGCTAAAAACTCACTCATAGATAGTGCCACGTGAGCCGGTGTATTGTTGTAATGCAAGAGCCATGAGCTGTTGGTGAAAAGTTTAGGTCCTTTTCATCTAAGTTTTTCACACAGCCTTTTCAGCTCTTCCAAATAGCAGACTTGGTTAACTGCTTGTCCAACTGGTACAAATTCATAAGGAACAGTCACTCTGATACCAAAAAAGGTTAGCAACATTGTTTTGACTCTTAATTCAGACTGACGAAAGTTTTTTGGTTGTGAAGAATTGGTTGACTTCCACTGTGTACTTTGATGCTTTGTTTCAGGGTCATACTGGTATACCCGTGTTTCATCACCAGTGATATCATGGCCCAAAACATCATCTTGCCTCTCTGAAACGTCTTGGCAAACTTCTACTCTCCTTTGCTTTTATTCAGTGGTGAGCTCCTTCAGGACCATTTTCAGACACACCTTTGTCATGCCAAGATTTTCAGTTAAGATCTTCCTAACTGTTTCTCTAACAATGTTTCCTTAGTCTGCTAAGCTTCTCACAGTCAGCTGACGATTTTGATACACAATTTCATTAATCTTTGCAATGTTTTCGTCAGTTCTGCTCACTACCGGTTGCTGTGACCTCTCTGTCAGTGACGCTTTCTCTCCCCTCAGAAAAAATGTTTAATCCATTTGCATACTGCCGTTTTCTTCATGGCATTATCTCCATAAACTCGAACTAACGTGTCCCTGATTTCACTTCCATTCTTTCCAATTTTAACAAGAAATTTAATGTTTGTTGCTCTAATTCAAGCTCTGACATTCTTGCGAGAGCACACAGAAACATATAATAGTGAATACCACTGAGCAAGACACTGCCACATGTTGACATGAACATAGCTGTGAGACACTGATATACCAAGGTTATGTAACCTCACTGAATTGTTTGTACAATGCTGCCAATGTAAGTGCATGCTGGCAAGTTTGCACATTTAATTGTCAGACCTTGTATATCCTACAGAAATGAAAGCCATCACACAAATAGACATGTGCATACACATGGTCACTGTAGCATTATTTGCAACAGCAAAAAGACGGAAACAACTTAAGTGTCCATTAACAGATGAATGGATAAATAAATTACAGTACATACACCCAATGGACTACTATGCCATGATAAAGAACAATGGTCAATCTGCAAAGTATCTCAGAACATGGATGAATTTGGAGGGCATTATGCTGAGTGAAATACGTCAAACACAGAAGGTCAAATGTTGCATGAGACCACTACTACAAAAATTCATGAAAAGGCTTACACACCTAAAAAAATCTCATTGATGGTTAGGATGGAGAGGAGACGTAGGGAGTGAAAATCATAACTAGATACTAGACAAGTGTTAACTTTGGTGAGGGAAAGAGAACGTATAATATAAGGGAAGACAGCACAACTTGACAGATGCAAAGCTATAGAGGCTTCCTAGGCAAATGGCCTGAGGGAATAAGTTACTGGACACAAGGTCTGGAGATCATGCTCTCGGTGGGCATCTAGGTCAATCAGCATAATACAGCCCATAAAACAAATGTTTTACATCTACTCTTTAGGAGTGTCTAGGGTCTTAAAAGCTTGTGAGCGGCCATCTAAAATATGTCTATTTGTTCCAGCACATTTGGAGCACAGGAAAACAAAACAAGCCAAAGATACAAGAAAATATTAGTTCAAAGGAGTAATCAGTGGACCACATGAACCAGACCTGCCACCATCTGGAGCCCAAAAGAACTGGATGGTGCCCCAGATACCACCACTGACCTCCCTGACAGGGATCACAACAGCGAGCTCTGGTCAGAGCTGAAGAAAAAAGTGGGAAAAAACCCTCAAATTCACACAAAAAGACCAGACTTACCAGTCTGACAGAGACTGGAGGGACCCCTGAGACTACGGCCCAAGAAGTGAATCCACTCCTGAAGCTCAAGGATTAGAGAGGACCATCAAACAGTTATGCATGTGAGGAAAGTGCTTTTTAGTGCAAAGAAGTGTAGGCGGCCAAGTAGGCAGCCACTGCCCCGAAGTACAGATGAGAGGGCAGGAAGAGACAGAAACCTGGACATGGGAAACAAGGGTGCAAAGGGAGAGGGTAAGAGTGCTGACAGCGTGGGGACTGCAAATAACGTCACAGAACAATTTGTGTTTAATTTTTGAATGAAAAACTATTTGTGCTGTAAACTCTCACCTAAAACACACATGCAAAAATGCATACATGTGAGGACTGCCAATTAAGTTTGCAAACTTATCTTAGAAAAAGTGCTGCATACCTCACTGCTGAATATCACTCCAGTCGCCTCTGAAGTACTCCCCTTGGGAAGCTGTGCACTGACGCCAGTGCCTAATGCACCCTTCGGAGCAATTCTGTAACTCTTCTTCTGGAATGACCATCACAGTTGTCATCGTATTGCCTTTGATGTTCTGAATGTTATCCAAACGTCTCCCTTTCAATATTTCCTTTATCTTCAGGCAAAGCAAACAGTCACTGGGGCCAGATCAGGTGGGTAGGGAGGGTGTTTCAATACAGTTATTTGTTTACTGGCTAAAAACTCCCTCACAGACAACTATACAATTAAGTTTGCGAACTTGCCACTGTGCCACTGTGTGTAATGGCCACTCTAGAAAGAGTTCCAAATAGCTTTGAAGGGTGGACTAGGTGCTGGCATTGGTGCATAGCTTCCCAAGGAGTATTTCAAAGGAGACCATAGTGATATTCAGAAATGATGTATGCACTAAGAACAAATAAGTTCGTGGACTTAACTGTAAGACCTCATACAACTTCATGTAAAGTTTATATACAATGCCTCTGATCCCTAAAGACAAATGAAGATCAGATTTATGAAGGTACTGGTAATTTAAGGTAATAATAATGAAAAAACACAAAAAATGGGCATTTGACTTACATTGAAACCAACTTGTGACAGAGTTTCTGGAAGGGAACCCATTCATAAGCTGAATAATGATCAGGAGCCTATTTGAGGCCACACATGCTTCTTTCCAGAGTTAGCAGGTCTCCTACATCAACAGTGCTTGAAAGGAATCCAGTGTTACCCAGCTCCCCGCAACCTGCTACTCCCAGCGAGCCTCCCACTACCTCCGCACTGCAGCGCCCTCAGACAACCCAAGGCCCTCACCACTACTGCAGGCCTGTGCGGCTGCTCCTCCTCTGCCACCGCTGTGATGACCACGTCCCCCTCGAAAGTGCACCACAACTACAGTCAGGACTCGGAGGCCACCATCAACTAACCACCAGGTCAACCCAGAGCTCCACTCCTCCTGTGTCTACCTGTCCACATCTCACTACTTTGACAGCAATGATGTGCCTTTGAAGTATTTTGCCAATTATTTTCTTCACCAGTCTCAAGAGGAGCAGGAACATGCTGAGAAACTCAGGAAGCTGCAGGAGCAGTGAGGTGGCCAAATCTTCCCTCAGGACCTCAAGAAACCAACCCATAATGACCAGGAGACTGGGGAGAAGGCAGTGCAGTATGTTCACCCTTGGAGAACACTATGAATCAGTTACTGCTGGAACTCCACAAACTAGCCACTGACTAGAATGACCCCCAATTTGTGTGACTTCGATGAGACTCATCACCAAAATGAGCAGGCGAAATCTATCAAAGAATTGGGTGACTGTGTAACTGACATTCACGAGATTGGGGGCTCCCCAGGAATCTGACCTGGCAGGGTTATCTCTTTGACACGCACACACTGGTAGGCAGTGATCGAGAGAGGTAAGCTTTAACCCAGCGGCCCCACAGCCACGGGGGTGACTCAACATGGGCACCAAGATAGCACATGGATTTGCCGCTATCTTTTCTATGAATTGTACCAAAACAAAAACTTAAGTTCTTTCATTTATTTTGTTCCTTCAAATAAAGTAATTTGGTACCTCATCCCCCCTAATATCCTATTTGATAGCAATTAGTCAGTGGAAATCTTTGAAACCAATCTGCTTACATTCAATGAGAGCTTTAATTTTTTTATTCTAACTCAGTGACTCTACTTCTAGGACTTAATCCTAAGGAACATTCTGACAGAGACACAAACTAATCCGGGAGTATACCTATCATCCCAGCATTACTGAAGCACTGTGACATACCAGAAACAACCCAAACGGAACCATGAGAGGAACGAAAAAACTTCTAGCATCCCCCTGTGCAAGTACATCAGACAGCCATGAGTTATCTGAACGAGGTCCACTGTACAAACACAGGAACCTCTACATAGCGTGACTGCAGAAGTCTTAAAATGCAGCTTTCAAAATAATTAAAAAACACACTAAAACAGTAGCTGCAGTTATCTGTGGAAGGTGAAATTGTTTGAAAAATGGAGAAAAGCACCCAGTAGAAAATAAGTCATTGGCTCTGAGAGTCTCTTCTTAAACTGCTGACACACTAGTGTAAATTCTTCTAGACTTCTTCTCTTTTTAAAAAAATATACAGACATATTTTATAAGATATGTTTTTGATGATCTGGAAAAACTTCCTTGTTTTGGCACTATTAAAATAAGGTTTATTTATGGAATTCATATTATACTTGTAAGTTACAAAACAAGGCATAAAATAGGAATTATAGTCTGATCCCATTTCCATAAGCGATGGATTGCTATGTGCATTTATAGAAGAATGTTGTTGTTAGCTGTGGCCCCAACTCATGGTGACCCTGTGCACAGCAGAATGAAACACTGCTGGCCCGGCACCACCCCCAGGATAGGTTACAGATGGTACTGTTCTATGATCCATAGGGTTTTCATAGCCTAAGTTTTGGAGGTAGGTTGTCAGGCCTTTTGTAGACGAATACAGGACACATACCAGCAATGGTTATCTCTAGAAGGTGAAGGTGGACTCACACAATCATTTCAATTTCTTGTTGGTGTCGTCTACGTGACTTCGATTTTAATTTTCTTCTTGATAATTTTCCAGTATTTTTACAGTTGGAAACACTGCTGTACATTTCTCATTAGGAAAAAATGCTACTAAAATATATTTTTAATTTCAATTTTTCTTTAAGTGGGTTAAAACTGCATTCTTCAGTTTACTAGCTGATGAACAACCTCTTTCTTTCTGCAGAGGTAGCTTCACAGTAGAAGAAAGGGCAGCCAGCTGCACAAAGCTTTACCAGATGGGATATGTGGAGCTCACAGACACACAACTGGGTGCCTCTCGCTTCCTTGCTGTGCAGTCTTTGGGCCGGTGGGCTCTTGGCTGTGGTCCTCCACAGGCTGTCTCTGAGGGACAGCTTTCCTCTGGAAGCCTTGTGTTAGGTGCTAAGCTGCTAACCAAAAGGTTAGAGGTTTGAGTCCACCCAGAGGTACTCTGGGAAAAAGGTGTGGTTATCTACTATCAAAAAATCAGCCACTGAAAACCCTAGAGTCAGAACTGACAGGATGGCAACTGTTTCTTGTTTCATTTTGTTTTTGTGATTTATTCTTTTAAAAAAAGTCTCAATGATTAGCAAGGGGACTTACACAGAGGTACCTGACAATTTTTGAAAGAAAAAGACCCTCATCCCAGCCTCCGTAAGTCTAGGGTAGCATAGTCTGAAGCATAGGAGCTGGGAGACAGGGTGTCAGCACCCTTAGTGTCTCCATTCCAGGCTCTGAGGTGCTTTATCCCCCTGTGGCTCTACTCTGCTCCACAGCCAGGGCTCGCCCAGTGCTCAGCTTTCTCTTTGTCTCTACCTCACTGCCGCCCTTGCCAAGTTCTGCTATTCTGACACCTCCCTTTGCTTAGCTTTCAGGAAGATATACATCCTTGACTTTCCCAAGTTTTCCATATGTGAAAAGAAACTAAGTATAGGAGGAGGGGGAGGAAAACGGGGCGTCCAGGCAGCAATGTGTTTCAGGTGAACTACTTGTACTTGATTTTTAAAAGCTTTACTGAAAGATGAATTCTTACTATTTCTAATTCTTGACTTCCGTGTGGTTCAAGAGAAACAGTGTCAGATTTTGTTATTTTAAAAAAAAATTATTACATTATATTATTATACACTTTTGCTTATCACAGTATCGTATTTGGGTAGCATTTTTTAGAAAGCTAAGAAGTGAAAATATCAAGATATTGATCATCCCATGATAAAAACATCTCACACTGTCAGCACTGTTCTGTATGCAGGAATGGTGCTTTGTTGTCCAAAAGAAAATGACTAGCAGTTTCTGCTAAAACAATGAAATGCACAACAAAGCCAGCAGCCTGAGAGGGCTGGGCAGTGCATAGCACACGGCTGGGCAGAATGCTCAGAACTCTGATGGCAATTTCTGAATTTAAGGCCAGGTGCCAGAAGACACGAGGCTGTGGCTGATGGTCCAAGAAAGCTCAGCCCCATCCAGGGACCCTGGGGCTATTGCTTCTGACAGCTAGGGGAAGATTCACAGGGGACTTGAGAAACATCCCAGCAGGCAGAGTGGAGACTGAGACAGACCTGGATTCAAATCCCAGTGTCCGGATGAGGCACCTGTGTGGCCTCCAGTAGGTGGCTCTATCTCCCTGAATCTACCCAGTCATCTGTCAAATGGAACATTCTGTGAGCCTCCCATAAGAATTAAACCTGATGGTGTACACAATGGTCTGCCATACAGTAAGTGCTTAAACACAGTACTTTCTCTTTGTCCTGTAGACTGTAGCCTCTTTGCTACCAGAAGATGGGAGCCCCACAATCTGTTCTTGGGGACAGGGAAGGTGGTCACAGTGAGGGAGGGAAGAAAAAGAATGGTCAGGGAGGGGCGTGTACACCTGTGTGTCTCAAGGAGAGAGTGGTGAAAATAGTTGACATGGTCAGCTGCTAACTAAAACGCTGGAGGTCTGAAGTACCCAGAGGTGCCTGGGAACAAAGACCTGGTGTTCTGCTTTTGAAAAATCAGCCACAGAAAACACTATGGAGCACACTTTGCTCTGACACACAGAGCTGCTAAGAGTTCAAACAGACTTGATGGCAACTGATTAACTAGATTTTTAAAACTCTAAATACCTCTCCTCACTATGCCCACCCTCCATACCCATTTCCCTTACACACATGCACACACACACGCACACAAGCATGAAGTGACCTGAACCTACTGCCTGAACCTACTGCTGTCAAGTCTATTCAGATAATGACCCTACAGGACAAAACAGAACAGCCCTATAGAGTTGCCTAGGCTCTTATCTTTATGGAATCAGACGGGTAATAGCCAAGTGCTTAACTACTGTGCCACCAGGGCTGAAGTGACCTGAGCTGGGGCTGCATAGCTCATAGGTGACACTGGTAGCTGGGGATGCATAACTTTCACTTCTAAGGTCTCTGAATCCACTTAGCAAAACCATCAGCAGTTGAACTCATTATTTGGCTGCTTTTCTTAAAAACAGTGCTTTCTTTTTCTTTTTTATTGTGATTGAGTGGCAGTGTACAATCCAGTTTAAATTTGCATGAACAGGGCTTCCTCCAGGTCCCAAGCATGAAACACCCTCTCCATTAGCATGTAAGTCCACCGTGCTCTGGATTTTCCCTTTACAGCCGCATCAGCCTGTCATCAATCCACTCTTCTGCGATGCTGCCAAACCACTCAGTTTTAGATCATACTCCTTTTTCCTGTTTTGGTGTACAACAGGATGAGTACTTCATTTACACACAAAAGAAGAATTCTGACTGTTTCAGGGCAGAGCTGTCACAACCCTCCCCTGCCCCACCCCACCCCCTGCCCCATGCAGAGGGCTCACTTGTACTTCTGTTGAAACAACGGCTGTGTATCACGTCCCATCAGAAATTCCTGTTTAATGCCCAAACCTTCTAGCACCAGCAATACATAGATTTGGGGCTCATCTTCCCCATCTGAACACTACTGTGAAACTATTTCCTTGCTTATAAGAAGGAGTCTTGTGGATTCAGCTTTCCAGTAAGTCAAGCATTTATTGATGCTGGTCTGAACTATTCAATCAAAACAAATACAAATCCACTATTTCGTGCCCCTGAGACTTCACCATAAATTCTGGATGTCTGGGCATCCACTGCCTTCTGCCTTAAAAGAGCACCGTTACTGAATTCACAAACAAGCAAGGAGCCTTATTACCAGAGCTCTTACTGAAACCAGTCACGGTGCCAAGGCTCCTTTGGCTGCTACTTCTAGACCATGGTCCTGATCCTGATCAGATCTCACCCACACGTCTATTAACTTCCACTGGGTGTGGAAGGGCTCCTGGTGGGGAGTGGCCACAAGCCGTCAGCACACATCATCTAGCCTAAAAGGGAGCCTTTTGCTATTTTGGAAGACAGACACTGACTCATCTCGACCACATAGCGAGCAGACATCTGGGAACAGTTTTCCTGCAAGTACCAGGTAAATGTTTCATCTGGTCACATGGAACAGGTTCTGTTTTTTTGCACTATGTGTCTATAGGCAGTATCTCATCTAAGCCTTGAACAGGCAAGAAGACAACATTACTTCACAGACAAGCATATGGCCTTAGAAGGGTCAATGTGCTCATGTAAGGTCACAGAGCCAGTATAACAGGAATTCAAGTCAAATTCTGGTTGGTTCTAAGGCCTGTGCTATTTGTGCGTGTGTGTGTGTGTACTGTGTTTTAACTTTTAGCTCTGAGATATGAGACTTACAGAAAAGCTACAAGAACAGTACAAAGAATTCCTGTGTGCCCTGCACCAAGCACCCAGATTTCCCAAATGTTAATTTTTTTTCCCACCACATATGCTTTGTCTGTCTATAACTTATTCTGAACACATCGCAAGTAACTGAAGACATGATGGCTCTTTACCCCTAAATTCTTCAGTGTATCTTTCCTAGAATTCGAGGATTTTATTTTACACACTCAAGTTACAGTATAACGATCAAAATCAGGAAAATTAACATCTATACAACTTATCCATCTAATCCAGGGGTCAGCAGATTTTTTCTATAAAAAGCAGGCAGTAAATACTTTACACTCGGTGGGCCACATGGTCTCTGTTGAAATTACTCAGCCCTGCTGTCCCCACGTAAAAGCAGCCATAGACATAAATGAATGACAGTAGTTGTGTTCCACTAAAACTTTATTTATGGACACAGAAAACTGAATTTCATACAAGTTTCATGTGTTACAAAATATTTTTAAATTTAAAAATGTAAAATACACACTTAGTCCCAGTGCCATACAAAACAGGCCAGATTTGGCCCAAAGGTTATGGTTTCTCAAACTCTTCATCTAGTACAGAATTTATTCAAATTGTTATAATAATGCCCTTTATAGCAAAGAACTATATTCTTTGATCTAGGATCATTTGTTGCTGTTTAGTTGGACAATGACTCATAGTGACCCTACAGGACAGAGCAAAACTAACCCTTAGGGTTTCTGAGGAGCAGCTGGAAACTATCAACCTTTTGGTAGCAGCTGAGCACTTAACCACTGTGCCATCATGTCTCCTGAGTCTCTGTTAATCTGGTTCTGTTTCTTAAGTCTTACTTCATCTTTTATGATCTAGACATTGAGGGGTAGAGGGCAGTTTTGCAAAATACTCCTCAGTTCAGATCTTCTAGCACCTCCTGGTGATTAGACTCTGGTTTGCACTTCGGGCAGGAACACACAGACACGATGTCGTAGGCTTCCCTGTGCATGACATCAGGAGGGATGTACCAGGATTTCTACTGTAAAGTCCTGTGTTAAGTATTAACTACTTATGGAGAGATGAATACTGTGTTTCTCATAAAATTTAACTTGCTAGTTTCTGCATCCACGGATGATTCTTGCTTGAATCAACTATTTCTCTCACAGCTGCCAGGCAGTGATTTTCTGAATCCATCATTTCTTCTCTATGATTTGTTAGAAGACTACCATAAAAAACAGCCTTTTCTTTTCATTCATTTCTTTCTTTCATTTCTATCACAATCAACTCATGGGTTTTTATTTTATGCAACAGGTTATATACTTCCCTATCAGATTTTGATGATCAAATTGTCCTGGGTTTGGCAAGCAGAAGTCCCTCTGAGCTGGCACCTGTACCCTACTCGCACGTCCCTGTCATCTTTCTACACGTCTTTACTTTCTGGCACTGGTTCCAGGCTCACAGTGAACATTCTCAGACCCTGGAACCATTTTTTTTCTCCAAGCTCTGGTACTTTTTAATAAAGAATGGCATTTATAAAACAAATTAGAGTGCTAGGCAAGAGTTAGACACACAGGCACGCGAGTGCGCGCGCGCAAACACATGTACATTACTATTTACAGAACTATGAACTCACTGGCAATTCCAACTCCAATCCAGCACCACAGGGCTTGGTCTAGCCTGCTCCCTTTTGTCATTAACGTCTCTCTCCAAAAGTGATAAACCTGGCTCCACTATCTACAGTAAAATTACTTATTTGCTCAGCACTATCATGCACAGAAGGAAACCCTGATGGAGTAGTGGTTTAAGTGCAACATTTGCTAACCAAAAAGGTCAACAGTTCAAATCTGCCAGGTGCTCCTTGGAAACTCTATGGGACAGTCCTACTCTGTCCTGTAGGCTTGCTGTCAGTCAGAATCAACTCTACAGCAATGGGTATTGGGTATTATAATACAAGGAAATTAGTTTCAGAATTGCTCACCCATACCATTATGAAAAACAAACTTACTAACTAGAGTGCAATATTTGTTTATAATTCTTTTGTCTTTAACCCTAGGGTATGCAGACAAAATATTGCACTAAAAGTTCCTGGGGTTTCTCTTATTCCCTCTTCATTTTTATGACTTAGGTTACTCATCTCAAATAAACTTTGGATTGTTACTTCTAAAATTTCATTTTAGATGCCCCTCCCACCCTTGTTTCTCTTTTTCTTTTCAAAGTTGGTTTCAAGAGTCAGAACTGTCTAGAAAAACATACTCTGAGAAGTGTCATTCTCCCTTCATCCATCCCTTCTATGTAGGTCTCCCCTTCCAAGTCTTTTCTGTAAATAACTAATCATCTAATCTCATTAGTTTCTGGTTTATCTTTCCTGTGTTTCTTTCTGCACAAATAAGTAGCTCTTATCTTCTTTCTTCCTCACAGAAAAGGTGGTACTTTGGAGATACTCTTCTGATCTTTTTTTTTTGTCCCACCACTTAATATAACCTGGAAATGCACTTTGTAAGTCCAAAGTTGCCTGGCTCTCCATTGTATGGGTGTGGTGTAGCTTATGCATACACATTTAGTAGTTTCCAATGATTTGCAATCACAAGCCATTAGATCCTGCTGTTATAGATTAAATTACAGTGTCTCCCCAAAATGTTTGTCAATTTAGCTAGGTCATGATTCCCAGTATCATGTGACTGTCCATGATTTTGTCATCTAATGTAATTTTCCTAGGTGCTATAACCTCTATGATGTCCATGAGGCACGATCAGATGCAGATAAGTTAATGTGCTGAACTCAGTCTACTAGATTATGTCTTGTCTACAGTCAGTCTCTTCCGAGATTAGAAACAGAGAAGCACGTAGAGAAACACAGGGACCTCACACCACGAAGAAATAAGAGCTCGGAGAACAGCATGTCCTTTGGACCTGGGGTTCCTGTACTGAGAAGCTCTTTGACCAGGTAAGCCTGATGACAAGGACCATCCTCCAGAGTTGAGAGGGACAGAAAACTTTTCCCTGGAGTTGGCATCCAGAATTGAGACTTCTAGCCTGCTAGACTGTGAGAGACTAAATTCCTGTTGTTCAAGTCATCCACTTGTGGTATTTCTGCTACAGCAGAGCTAGAAAACTAAGTCACTTGTCAAATTCCTGCCATACGTGTTGTCATGCTTTACAGTTTTTGCCAAGCTGACACGGAGATGGTACTTTAGTGTATCTGTAATGTGCATTTCTCTTATATGTGACGTTGGATATCTTTTCATAAAGTTACGGGCCACTGTGATATACAAGGTCAGATGTAAGTCTGTGAACTTAATTGTTCTAAGTGCTACATACCTCACTGCTGAATATTATTAATGTCACCTCTGAAGTACTCCCTTGGGAAGCTATGCAATGAGGCCAATGCCTAGTTCATCCTTCAAAGCAATTTTGGAACTCTTTCTGGAATGGCCATTGGTCAACCATGGCAAGTTCACAAACTTAATTGTATAGT
Organism: Heterohyrax brucei; assembly: GCA_028571685.1. NCBI lineage: Eukaryota > Metazoa > Chordata > Mammalia > Hyracoidea > Procaviidae > Heterohyrax > Heterohyrax brucei. The sequence goes on along the minus strand of CM053157.1, from coordinate 41,264,470 downwards.
TGCCTGTGAAGGAGTTTTTAGCCAGTAAACACATAATTGTATTGGAACACCCTCCCTACTCTCCTGATCTGGCCACCAATGACTTTTTTCTTTACCCAAAGATAAAGGGAACATTGAAAAGACATTTTGATTACATTCAGGACATCAAGGGTAATATGATGACAGCTCTGATGACCATTCCAGAAAAAGAGTTCCAAAATTGCTTTGAAGGGTAGACTAGGCACTGGCGTTGGTTCACAGCTTCCTGAGGGGAGTACTTCAAAGGTGACCATAGTGATATTCAGCAATGAGGCACGTAGCACTTTTTCTAGGGTGAGTTTGTGAACTTAACTGTCAGTTCTCATTTTTTAAATGAATTATCTGTATGTTCTTAGCTCATTAAAAAAAAAAAACCTCTTGTATATTAGGGATGTTAGTGCTTTACCTACAACATACATTCAAATATTCTCTTCTAGTTTGTCTTTTTACTTTGCTTACGGTGCTTCTGCAATGCAGCAAGTTTTAGAAAAATTTCTATGTAGTCTAATGTGTTTTTGTATAATGCCTAGAAAGCTTTTCTCCACTTCCAGGTTACATGAAAATTCATCAACTCATTTTTAGTACTTGTATGATTTCATTTTTAGAATTTACGTCCCTGATCCACTTGGAGTTAATTATTACATATGGCAGTTAACTATGGGTCTTTTTTTTTTTAATGGCTGCTTAATTGTTCAGGACAATTTGCTAAAAATTCTATCTTTGTCCTAGGGATTTCAGATGCCATTTTTATTATATTCTAAATTTTCATATGGACTTGGATCTATTTCTAGATTTTCAGTTCCTTCCTAACAGTCTTTCTGTTTAATCATGTGCCATTCTCACACTGTTTTCAACACTGCAGCTTTATAGCATGTTTTAAAATCAAGCAAGGCAAGCACCCCTCACCCCATGGCTTTTCTTTTTCATTGTCTTCTTAGCTGTTCTTGTGTATCTATTTTTTCATGCAAACTTTAGTGTCTACTTGTCTAGCTCCATTAAAAACAGGGAAACAACTTGACAGTATTTTTTACTAGGACTGCATTAAATTTATAAACCAACTTGGAGAGAAATGGCATCTCTGTGATGTTGACTTATCCTGCCTATGAACACAGAATGTCTTATATTTGTTTGAATATACTTTTGAGTCTTGTTAGAAATGCAAGTTCTAACAAAAAATGTTTTAAAGTTTTCTCACATATGTTTTGTACATTTCTTGTTAAGTCTATTGTTAGGTATTTTATCCTTTCTGTTGCCATTACACGTAGGGTTTTCTCTAACATAATAACCTTTAGCTGGTTATTGATTTCTGTACATTAATTTTATAACTAATTTGTTACTGAACTCCCTTACTGTTTGAGTTAGTTCTACAACTGATTTTCTAAGGTTTCCCAGGTATACAATCATCACTGCAAATAGAAAAGTTTTACTTATTTTTCCATTATTATCCCCCCAATTAACTCCTCGTCTATTTGGATTGGCTAATGCCTATCACATAATGTTACACAAAAGTGAAAACACAGGGCACCCTTGCCTTCTTCCTGATCTTAATGAACATGCTCTTGGGGTTTCCCCATTAAGTAATACACTAGCTTTAGGACTTAAACATATTTTACCACATTAAGAAGTATCTATTCATTCTTATTTTAAATGTTTTTATCAAGACAGAAATGTTGAATTTTATAAATGCTTTTTTAGTATCTATGAAGATAACCCTATGCTTTTTCTCATTTATTTATGTATTAGTGGATTAACATATCTATTGAAATATTAATTTATTATTGGATTCCCTATAATTGAATTAACTTGCAGTCCTGGGGAAAAAAATCACAATTGGTCATGGTAGGTGTGTTATTTGTTGAATGTGGTATCAGAAGTCTGTTGAATTTTTATTTAGCATTTCTTCATCAATGCTCAAGTGATACTGACCTGTCCTTTTTCTGTACTATCTCTGGGTTTAGGTATATTGGCTCCACAGTGAGAATTTTACAATTTTCCTTCAATTTCTATGTGCCCATGCTATTTCTAGAAACCCTGGCTGCACAGTGGTTAAGTGTTATGTCTGCTAACCAAAGGTTTGTAGTTTGAATCTGCCAAGCACTTCTTGGAAACTCTATGGGGCAGGTCTACTCTGACCTATAGGCTCTCTATGAGATAGAATCGACTCGATGGCTGTGGGGATGCTATTTCTATAGACGTAACTTCTACAGATGAGCTGTCCCTGATTCTGCAAGAAGACAAGCGAAACCTTTCAGATAGATTTCTCTTCTTGAAATGGCTCTAACTATGTCTGGTTTGCATCACAAAACCCTGGTGGTGTAGTGGTTAAGTGCTATGGCTTCTAACCAAAAGGTCGGCAATTCAAATCCACCAGGTGCTCCTTGGAAATTCTGTGGGGCAGTTCTACTTTGACCTGTAGGATCATCAGGCATTGGAACTGACTTGACCCCAGTGGGTTTGGGCTTTGGGTCTACATCAATCAGCTCTTTAGGCTTGCAGCTCTGTGTGAATAGTCTGCAATACATGGGCAGTAAGGCAATGAGTCTGCCTTAACCTTGGCTAGCACTGAAGAATGTAACATAAAAACCTTAAATGAGGCTTCACCTTCCTATCCCAAACACACTAATGAGAAGTCAGATCTTTTAAGAGAAGTGTGGCTCAGGTCTGGTAGACATCAGTCCAGCATGACCATGTCTCTCGATGCTCCACAGAGAATTTCCCATGTTTAACAAAAGAAAGATTACTGAATTGCAAAAGAAAACATTTTGAAACTCTACTCAACTATCTCTACTAAAACTTTGGAAACAGGTGAGAACACATTTAAATTATTTGTGCTGTGCTTTTCATTTAATTTTAACCAAAACTTTGAAAGGATTTGGCCCTTTCAAATCGCTGCTGAGAATTTGCATTTCTAACAAGTTTGCTATTGAGAATTTGCATTTCCACTCAGACATACAAATTGGAATCTACATTTTAACAAGATGCCCAGGTGATTCTTACGTATAACTTCCTGGGAATCTGTAAGAAATGCAAATTCTCAGCAGGACTTTGAAACAGAACGAACGTGGGTTCCTAAGCCCATTACATAATTAAGGTCACAGCAGCAAAGCTGCCTCTAGATGTAGGTTTTCAACCAATATGCACATCAGAATCTCCTGGGAAGTTAAAACACAAGTAAGAGATATTAAGGGTTCACCTTAGACTTACTAAACCCCAGTCTCCAAAATCAAAGCTGGATCTGTCCCAGTGATTTCAATGAAGCTGGCCCAAAGGCTGGCTTTTGGAAACCAGTGCACTGAGAGCTTTTTGTCACTGATTTTTTTCAAAAAATCACCAGAGACAGTACATCGAGGAGTTAACAATTCTCTGGCCACCACAACTACTAAAATCAAACATTGCATTATAGTCATGTATCACTTAATGTCCACAATGTGTTCTGTGAAATAGCATGTTATGTGATTTGGACATTGCATGAACCATAACCCAGGCACTCCCTGGGTCACGAATGGCCTACTTAATGAACAATTCATACTTAAGAACATACTGTCATCAAATCTATTATGTTAAAATTTTGAGTTAAACACAATGGTTCACAATAACAAACACACATATTACTTTGTGATACTCAAGAAAACTCTGTGTGGTCTGCAAGTATTTCCTAGTGTTTTATATGCACAGACAGGTAAAATATATACTATATACTAAGACAAACATTTGACTGACACTAAATAAGAACTACATTATGTGTCCAACTTACCGACGAATTTGACCTAAAGGCAGACTTTAGAATGATTTCACCTGTAACCTGGGAACTGCCTGCATATATGCAGCAAAGCCAAGCAGGATAGCACAGTGTACCTGTATTAACTGCACCATTACACACCTGGAAGTGCAATGCTTTGTACACAGGAGACATGAGATACGTGTTGCATGTGGGAAGCTGCTGTATTCACTATATTCAGCTATGGCCACTATATGCCATTCTCTGATCAGGATTTCTGAACTGTGTTATAACTTTATGGCACCAAGGATGTATATGCAGTTGGATATTGCCCAAACAGAAGTCATGCAGCTCATGACTTTATTTTTATATTCACTAGAACACAGAAACAGTCTCACAAATGAGACATCTTGTTTTCTAGAGCTAGAGTGATGGCTGCTAACTAAGGAAAAGGGGGAAAGAAATAGAGAATTGGCAGTCGTACAGAAAGTGTAGGCCAGAGAGTGCCACTGTTAGTGGTTTGTCTCCTTAAAGTGGCTACATTCTTGATTACCAGATGTCAGACCTGAGTAGCTTTTTAGCTTCATGAAGCCTGCACATGGCCAGGCTTCACACTCACACACACACGTGCAGGCACACACGCAAGCACATGTGAACACGCACACACAATACTCTCTCGTCTGCTACCTTAATAGGACAGGGCTTCTAAAAGCCAGCTCTGCACCACTTTCTCCCTCTAAGATTTCTCTAGAGTCTTGGGAAAGGATTTATGAGGAAGGAGGATGGAGAGATCTTCTGCTAGAGGTAAAGAATGGTCTCTTTGGGTCTTCAGAAAGTACTACAAAGTTCTAGACTGGATATAACCCAACGGTACCACTTATTGAATGGCCATCCATGTGCTATTTTCTCTTTTAAACCCTACAATGACTGCATTGTTGTTGTTGTTGAGTCTGTTCCAACTCATGGCAACTCTATGTGTAGGAGAACAAAACATTGCTTGTGCTGTTTTCATGATCGTTGGCATGTTTGAGCTCACTGTTGTGACCACTGTGTCAATCTATTTCACTGTGAGTTTTCCTCATTTTCATTGACCTTCTACTTTACTAAACATGATGTCCTTTCTAGCAATTTGGTTTTTCCTGATGATGTGTCCAAAGTAAGCTAGCTGAAGGCTGGCCATTCTTGCTTCTAAGGAACATTCTGGCTGCATTTCTTCTAAGACGGATTTGTTCATTCTTCTGGCAGTCTGGTGTATTTAATACCCTTCGCCAAAACCACGGTGCAAATGCATCAGCTCTTTATCTTCCTTTTTCCTTTCCAGCTTTTGTATGCATGTAAGGCAACTGAAAAGACCATGTCTTGGGTCAATTACACCTTAACTATCCAAGTGACATCTTCGCTTTTGAAAACTTTAAAGAGGGCTTTTGCAGCAGATTGTCTAACGCAGTATGTCATTGGATTTCTTGTCTGCTGCTTCCACGAGCAGTGACTGCTGATATACACAGAATGAAATCCATTTATCTAGTGATAGTTATTTCCACCTGGGTCCATTTTACTGACAAGGAAGTGGAGGTGGGACAGAGGCTAAGTCACTTGCCTGATGCTACAGAGCGGTTAACTAGGTTTGCCTGGTTCAGGGGCCCATTCTCTGATTCGTTACAAAAGAATCTCTTGCTTTTATAAACACAAAACTTGGGAGCTAAAAAGCCACCAGTCTCTTAAATGCATTTTTAGTTGTGCAAGTTTGACAGTCCCATGGGTTATATATTTCACTGGCAACTTATGGAAATTTACTCCCAAAGAGTACAGTCAAAATTGGGTTCCTGCATTTTTTGAGAATTGAAATTGAGTCATCAGACATTTACAAAACTTAAACACCATCAAGTTACTGCTGAAATTCATTAGCTGCTGCTTACCTGAATAGGTTATTTTCCATGCACTGGACACTTCCTGTTTTAAATATGCCAGTCTTTCTCATCAAATTTACATACAGTAATAAGAAATTTCTTTACCTACAGAGGCAAGGGGCCAAAACATCTGGATGGGCAAAGCAACCTAAAGGTAATGAATTTCTTCCTTTAGAAACGGAAGCTCCACCCTACCACTCAGTACCTCACTAGGCTCTTTTCTTCCAGCCCAATATGGTTGGCGACTCAGGGTAATTAGGAGGAAGAATTTCCGGCCCCTGCCTGCTGGCCCCAAACCATTGCTTCTTTCAGTGCAAGGCTGCCCTGAGTATCACCCTTCCCCCTTCTCTCTCAAGGCCCAGCCTTCTCTCCAGAGCCTTCCCTGCACCCCACCCAGCCAGAAATCAACCAACGCGCCAGAGCTTGCTCGACCAGGAAGCTTAGCACAGGCTTAACTCTTCAGTCCATGGGACAAGGGGCCTCTTTCTCTCAGGCAGGACTTTGCTCCATGATACCGCTGCATTTATGGCTCCCATGAACGCAAACTGGTTTGGAATCCAATTCTATAACGGATTTTCCTTCAAATGATTATTTTCCATTTCGCCACTCTGCCATTCCATTCTCTCTCAACTCTGTGTCTAGCGGCTGACCCTTGAGGCTCATTTCTGGTTGGATTCAGCACCGGACGGGGGGATCTTACCCACTCCCTCCCAACCCTGGCCTCATCTCTCCACTTCCACCAGCTCTCCCTGGGGTTCTGGGAAACCCTACTTCCTCCCATGCCTCTGAGCCCAGAGGTGGCTCGTCTCTGGAAACTGTCCAACCTCTGTCGGGTCCCCTGCCCTCACCGCTGTAAACTTCCCCTTTATCTGAGCTGGGTCCTGTTTCTGGCTGAGGCCTTGGTCAATGCAGACACTGACTGGGTGCCTGGCATTATGGGCGGTGTGGTATCCTACCCTAGCCCCCATTTCCACAGAGACGCCTTTGCACTGAGGAAGGTGAACACAGATGAAAAGCCATCTCTTTCTGATGTTTCAGGAGACATTTCCCTCCTGGCATCTTAGTCTTCATGCTGTCTTTGCCCATCCCTGAAAAGAAAGTGCTTTCCGTTTGTTAAGTTTTGAGCACTTTTACTGCTCTTTTACTTCTCCCTGACATTTTATAATCAACCTTCTGTATATGTTTATATATGCTTTTCTATTTAAGCTTTTTTTTCTTTCTTTTTTTAATCTAAAAAACAGTACCATACTGCCAAAGGTGTCAGGAAACACGCTCAAATAAGGAAGGACTCCAAAGACTGCTCTGCCAACAAAATGCCAGTAAAATCTGAAACCCAGGTTCAGACACACTGGGAGAGTTCCAACATTGAGAACTTAAAGAACTTCTTTATTCCAGTAAATCAGCTTCCCTGTGAATACCATCAAAATCCTACAGCTTTAATGAGGGAGGGAATATCAGAGGAAGGGGTGGAGAAGGAAAGGATTTGGACTAGTACAAAATTTAATTTAAAAACTATTATAAGAAGTTTAATTTCCCCCTCCCCCAATGAAATACATAAATCTTTCCCATACATTTTGTTTCATTTTTCTTCCAAAAAAAAAGAAAAGAAAAAACATCCCCAACCACCTGAAATAATGGCACAGCAAGTCACTGGGATGGGGTTTTTAATAACAAACATTTGTTTACTGGACTCCTTTCACTGAAATGTCATGTTAGGTATCTGGGAGAATGCAAAGAAATAGTTAGACAAAGGTGCATTCTCATCCAATGTATAAGCAAGCTGGGGAGAAAGATATTGGCAGAAGGGGCCAGTCAACAATACAAGGTCATACAAGCCACTGAAGACATATGGTCAATGAGAGGCCAAAGTTTAAAACTAGCTCCCTGCAAGTGGGGCACTGAAGGCATGGCAAACCTCGAATTAAATTTAGAGATGGGAGCATGCATGGGAAGCAAGTGTGTGCCTTCAGATTTGATAACTGCACCTACACACAGCACTGCATTCAGCCATGTTTCAAAATTAAAACTGATCTGGGCCAAGAAAGACTGAACAAATTCCGAGAATATGGATTTCTTGGATTTCCTACTGGCTGTGTGATGCAGTGGGTGGGTACATGCATAGGAAACCCTGGTGGTATAGCAGTTAAGTGCTATGGCTGCTAACCAGAAAGTTTAGGTCCACCAGGTGCTCCTTGGAAGCTACATAGGGGCAGTTCTACTCTGTCCTATAGGGTCACTGTAAGTTGGAATCGGTTTGATGGCAACAGTTTTTTTTTTGGTTTTGGTACGTGCATATTTGTGCACAAATGTGTTTGTGTGTGTCTGGGTACATGGCTGTGTATTTGTGTGCATGCATACCAGGATGTGTGCATGTGTACGTAAGGGGCATGTACGCATGCGTTTGTGTGTGCACACATGTATGCAAGTACACACATGTCTGTAGCTCCAGCACCGTCACTTCCACTCTAAGTCGTGGTATAACTCGCTTCTGGATGTTCTTTCAGTCCGCCAGGCCATAGAAGGATGGTGTCCTACTTTGTCCTTATCATGCCTCTTCAGGGAAATGGCAAGTAAGTGTAAGTCTTTTGGGGGAGTGACTCAAGCTCTGGCACAACCACCTCTCAGTAGGCTCTTGCTCTATCCAAATGGAGCACAGAGCTCCGGGTCAGCGACCTCTCCGCGTTGGAGAGGCAAGTGTCTGCTGGAATGTGAGCCCAGGCTCTGTGGGGTGCCTGGAAGGGAATCGCGTGCCCGTGTTATGCTACCTTCTTGTGCATCAGACAGAGCCCTCACCCAACCTCATGGGCTTTGAGAGGACAAATGCATCAGGTCTTGTGGGGGCCCTGAGGAGCATGCCTGCGGCACGTGAGGCATCTGCTCAGTGTCTGGTCCTCCTCACTGGTTTCTTTTCCATGCTCAAGCTGACAGGGTGCAGATTCCTTGACATTATCCATCTCCTTGTGGCTTCTAGAAACAACCCCAGACCCACCATCTCACAACCCTGCATACTTCACTTTTTCAAGGTGGTCCTGTGCAAGAATGTTCTGGAAAAAGGGAAATCATCACTCTCTTTCCTAACTTGCATGACTGTTAGAAAGATTCAGAGGGAAAGGCCCTGTGAGAGCTCCTGAAAAGGCTATTATCATCATCACTGTTATTTGCTCTCAAGGTGATTGCAACTCCAGGTGACTCTGTGGACACAGATTAGGATGGTGCTCCACAGGGTTTTCCAGACTTTGAGAAGCATATTGCAAAGCCTGTCTTCCAAGGCACCCTGGGTGGTTCCAGCCACCAACATTTCAGCTAGTAGCTGGGCACTCAACTGTATGCACTACTAATGAACCAAGGCTATTAAGCACCACGTAAATACTGGTGGTGGTTTCTGTCTCTGCACTGATAAACTGCTTTGTTCCCTGTGTCTCCACTGTCAGAAGTGCTGTTGTCAGGGTGCTGTGGAAAAACGCTGCCACCTCCTTATTTTCTTTGTTTTTCATCCCTCCTGTTGGCTCTTGTGTGATCACAGGTTCATTCTGTCTCATTTTGTACATTCACACTACTTCCTCTAGCCCACTACCCTGTCTCACTTCCTGTTGTTAACAGGGGCCATCAAGCTGGCCCAACTCGTGGTATCACGGTAACTCCTTGCACAGTGGAATGAAACGCTGCCTGCACCTGCATCAGCTTCACGGTTGGTTGCTGACGGATTGCTGTGATCCATAGGACTTCACTGGCCAATTCTGGGAAGCAGATCCCCAGTCCTTTTCTCCTGATCTTAGTCTAGAATCATTGCTGAAACCTGTTTAGCAACACATGAGCTTCCACTAACAGGAGGCAATGGCCATGACCGAGGTGCACTGGCCAGGAACTCAATCAGATTATCCTGCACGGATGATGAGAATTCAGCCACTGAAGCCCTGCTGTCCCCAGCGCTGTTCTGCTGTTATTGCTGTGTGGCACTGAGTGGATTCCAACTCAGGGTGACTGCTAGGACAGAGAAGAACTGTCCCAGAGAGTTTCCTAGGCAGCAGACTGCCACATTGTTCTCCCTTGGAACAGCTGTTGGGTTTAAACTGCTAATCTTTAGGATACCGGCTGAGTGCTTAATCACTGCACTACCAAGGTGCCTTGCTGTTCTGCTATTATTCTCCAAAAAAGATAAAACCACCATGCTTTCTAAAGATGGCACTTTGTCTTCCTGAGGTTTTACTGTGTTCTTGTCCTCTCTGTCTCCAGACTAGATCCTGCAAAACATCCTCAAGGAAAACACACAATCTACAACAGATGGGGTGCAACCAAGGATGCCCCTTGGAGTGTAGTGGTCAAGACACAGCCAAGTGGTCCTCTGTTAACAGAAGGGACATGACCCAGTTCTGCAGTGGGACTCAGGTACTGACACACCTCTGGACCTACTAGTCAGTGCTGCCCCCCTGAAAAACTCTCTCAAAGCCAACAACAGTACACGGACCTTAATGTTCCAGTGAAATCGAGATTGCTAGGTGTGCTTTCACAAAACGAAACTGCCTGGAACTTCTCATAACATGTTTTACGATGAGTATTAAAATGCAAAGAGGAAGATTAAAGTTCCTGCTACAGACCAACTCTGTAACGATGGAGGAGGAGGACTTGCGGGCAGGATCTGGGAGACCGTTTTATGCATTACAGTTGGATATTAGTATATAAAATGAGTATGTTATTAAAAGGATCCTGAAGTTATAAAAACTCAAAGGAATTTTCAGTGAGGATGAATAACTTCTTTAGTAAAGATGAATAACTCTTATTATAGTACTCCTGAGTTCAGAGGAGCTCTGAGAGCAGTCTACCCCATATCCTATAGACTGAATACAGTCACATACCATAAAAACAAAAATCCATTGCCACTGAGTTGATTCCAACTCATAGCAACCCTACAGGGCAGAGCAGAACTGCCCCAGAGGGCTTCCAAGGAGCAGTTGTTGGATTTGACTGCCAACTTTTTGTTTAGCAGATGAGCTGTTAATCACTGTGACACCAAGGCACCAATTTACATATAAACAACAACAACAACAAAAATAACCGGACTGCCATTGAGTCAATTTCGACTCATAGTAATCCTACAGCACAGGGTAGAACTGTTCCAAAGAGTTTCCAAGCAATACCTCATAGAGTTGAACTGCTGACCTTTTGGCTAGCAGCCACAGTCTTTAACCACTACGCCACTGTAGTAGCGGTTAAGAGCTCTTTAACTGTCACAGCTGGATTTTATTTTATTTTTGTAGGACACTTTGATTTTTTTCCTTTTTTTGGAGAGATCTGGAGCACATCCACTAAGAGAATTGCAGTGGGTATATGGAAAGTCTCTGGGTGGTGCAAATGGTTAACGCGCTCTACTGCTAACCAAAAGGTAAGAGTTTGAGTCCAGCCAGAGGTGCTCAGAAGAAAGGCCCAGTGACTGACTTCTGAAAGCTCAGCCACTGCCAACAGCGTGGAGCATGGTTCTACTCTGATACACATGAGGTCACCGCAAGTCAGAGCTGACTCCATGGTGAGTCCCTCCACCTAACACGGAAGAGCTTTGGTTACCCTATTAGAAAAAGGTAACCAAAAGATCTCTCTTGCAGCCCTCAAGCCACTGATACGATCTGCTTCACTTCTTCACCAGTCCAGGCCATCTCCTCCCCTGAGCCTAACATGGGGTACAATAGCCACTAAGGTGACACCTGGAGTCTGATGTGGTAAAAAGTTAATTTTAAAATTTAATTATATGTCTTTCAAAGCATTCAGTTAAATTACCATAAAGTATTACTGGGAGTTTGAACAAATAAAGTAACTGAAACATTTTCCCTATAAACTTTTTTTTTTTTTTTTTGGTCTAAAAACAAAGGAAATTACCTTTTAATCTGTGTCTGGGTAATCATAAATTTTAAATTAGTGGAGGAGAAATGTTTTACTTTACCAAGGTCAGAATTCTGTAGGCTATTTATTGATTTAAAAAATTAATCACTATAGAGAGTTTCGAAAACAGAAAGAAAAAAGTTAATCACTCTTCTTAACACAACTATTATGACTTTGTGTATTACTTTTTCAGATGCATGTTTTAAGATCTTAATCAAATTCTACTTCGGCTTGCTTTTTCCTTTAACTGATTCTTGCATGTCTTTATCTTATGCCTTTCTGTTGATGAATAACATTCCATCAAATGACTACATACAATGTATTTTACTATAAATCTTCATTAATATGGATTTTTCCCACATAGATGATTATTTCTTACGGGTCAGTTACCAGAAGTAGGGTTACCAGGTTAAAGGATACGAACTTCTTCTACTACCTTGCTTTTCAAAAGGTTATTCCAATTTATACTCTCACTACTCTTTAAACAAGGTTTAAGGGTACCCATTTCACGATATCTTTGCCGATCATGTATATTATCATTAAAAAACTAAAAAATTTATTAGTCTGTTGGCTGTTTTAATGGCTGAAAATATTGCTCCATGAATTGTACAGGATTATAAAGTAGGGTTCTATGACGTTGTCTTAACTCCTGTACTCAGGTTGTTATTAACTGCCACTGAGTCAGTTACAATGCATGGTGACCTCATGTATAACAGAATGAAATACTGCCTGGTATTGTGTCATCTTCACAACTGGCGGCATCCAGGAGCCCACTGTTGGGGCTACTGTGTCAATCTACTGCAATCTTCTCTCATCTTTGCTGATTCTCCACTCTACCACACATGTGATCTCTCCTAACGACATGTCCAAAGTAAGCAAGTCAAAGTCTCAGACAATATTTTATGATCCAACTATTCCGAGTATTTCACTGGCTAATTTTTACAAGGAAATCCTGGTGGCGTAGAACTTAAGGGCTACAGCTGCTAACCAAAAGGCGGTTAAGGGCTACAGCTACAGCTGCTAACCAAAAGGTTGGCGGTACAAATCCGCAGTTCTACTCTGTCCTGTTATAGGGTCACTATGAGTTGGAACTGACTTGATGGCAGTGGATTTGGATGGAATTTTTGCAAGTAGGTCACTACACCTTTCTCCCTGGCCTTAGCTGGGAAGCTCTGCTGAAAAGTTTCCACCAAGGATGACCCTGCTACTGTGTAAAATGCCAGTAGCATTGTTGCCAGCAAAAGCCACTCCAGTATAAGCAAATGGACAGATGAGTGGTGGATATTCAGATTAAAGTCTTATAAAAATAATCACTGACATATTCTGTTCTTGGCTGCCTTTGGAGGGGTGCAGTACTTATTCCACAAGGAAATATGGAGAAAGCAGTAGGCACGCTCTAATACTGTTCTGTCCAGACTCAGACAGCACGGAGGCTGTCTGCCTTGGAAGGCAGGGTGGGCAGAGTTCCACTAACTGCGCCGGCAGGGCGTCACTGCAGCTGGCCTGCAGAGGCTTCCCGTTTCCCAAAGAAGCAGGAGATGGCAGAATTTTGGTGTTCTCTCCACTTAAAAAATTATGAAGCTGGAAGAATTCTCTTAAGTCATTCCATTCACCATCACTGCCTCTGCGTGTTGATTTGGTGCTGGTGTGGCTTCTGAGTCTTTTTAAAGCAGGAATGAGGATGTTGGACAATGTGATTTGTAAACAGAATAAAATAAAATCAATTAAGGCATGCCTTACTTTGTGCTGGCTTGTATTTATATTGGGCTAAAGACGCCTTATCAAAGATGTTCTGAAACATGAATCATAATAGAAAAGATTTCATGTGAGGGAAAATTAACAAAGTATGGTCTTGTCTAAAACACTGCCTACACATCCCTAGCTGTGCTTCATGTAACTCTAAAAACTTATTATATAAAAATTTCAAACATACACCAAGTAGCAAAATCATCCAAGGAAGCCGCATATACACTACCAGTGCCAACAACTGCTAAGCCCTGATGCATGAGCGTTCCTGGGTGGTGTAAACGGTTAACGGTGTGGTTGCTCCCGGAAAAGCTGGCAGTGTGAACCCCCCAAGAGGCACTATGGAAGAAAAGGCTGGTCAGGCTATTGACCGTCAAAAGATAACCCCTAACACCCTAAATCACTGCCTTCCAGTCAATTCAGACTCACAGACACTATAGGATGGAGCAGAGCTACCCCATAGGGATTCCAAGGAGCAGCTGGTGGATTCAAACTGCTGACCTCTTGGTTAGCAGCCAAACATTTAACCAATGTGTCACCAGGGTTCCCCAAAAGATGACAGCTGTTGACAATCTTCCAGAGCTCACTCTGATAAGACACATAGGGTTGCTGTGTCTGGAAACTGCCTTAACATAATTGGCTTGATGAAGGGGCCCTCTAACTTGCCTAAGTGACCACATGCATTCTTACCCCTCTTTAGTCTTAGGAGGAGCCAGCTCCATCCACCGGGGCGGCCTTTACAACCTGAGAAAGGCAGCAGTCAACTGCCAAATTCCGGTTAGGTCGGCCAAGCGCTATGAACCCCAAACAAAAAAGCATGAAGGGTTTATTTTTTTAAAAGCAATGCATCAAACGTAAAAAAGAGCTCTTTTGTGCAACGGCTCAGTGTGGGAGCCAGCGCGGGGAGAATCATTCTCCCTCCCGGGAGGAAGGCGGCTTGACCTCACCTGTAACTTTTCTCTCCGAGTGTGGATTTTTCTCACCCCATTAAATGTAATCTACGCTAGGTGGGTTGGTACCATGTGAGAGAAATAGAGAGTGATGGAGAACGCAGCAGACAGGCGGGCTGGGTGCAGACACAGCCTTTAAGCACTCTGGGAGGCGGCCCTCTTGCCATGTAAGTGGGGGCCACGGGCCTTGTGAAATGCACTGTTCCAAAGGGCCTGCTGGCCAGACACCTAAGGATTATGTTCCCAATGCCTCAGAAACCTTGCAGGCCCCCAGAAGCACTCTTTGAAAAGGTGAAAAGCTGGGTAAGAACACTATGTCTTCTTGCTGTTGACACTGACTCGTGGAGACCCCAAAAGCAAAAGAGCGACACACTGTCCAGCCTCGCAGCATCTTCACCGTTACTGCCCTGTTGGAGCCCACTGCTGCAGGGGGCTCAACTTCCAGCACTATTGGCGATCAACGGGGTTCACCACAATTAGATGCCAGGCCTTTCTTCCTGGTCTGTCTGAATCTGGAAGCGCTGTTGAAACCTGTCCTCCATGGGTGGCCCTGCTGGTATCTGAAATATTGATGGCATAGCTTCATAGCAACACTCAGGTCACCATAGTAAGACAAACTGAGAGGTGGTGGGGTTTGTCCTATAACTACAGAGGAAAAAAAGGGCTGGCTGGCAGGGACAAAGCATGACTCCCATATGAAAAGCAAACAAAACAGAACAAACCCAAACCTGTTGCCACTGAGTGGGTTCTGATTTGTTGCGATCCTATAGTCCAGAGTAGAACTGCCCCAAAGGGTGTCCAAGAAGCAGCTGGTGGATTCAAATTGCTGACCTTCAGATTAGCAGCCAAACTCTTAACCACTGTAAATCAGGGCTCCACAGGAAAAGGAAAAACCACAACCTTTACAACTCAGAAGACAGACACTTCCTGTCACCAAGCTTCTCTTGACTTTTCCTTAAAGAACAGTAGAAGACGAGCTTGGTATCCATGCTCTAAATTCCTTCCCATTAACCAGCTGCCAACAGTAAAAGCGATAGAAGACCTTGGCTGAACCACCAGGAGTCTGCTCCATGAGGCTCACTGGCACTAACCACTGGGTCCACAACATTTTTTCCTGTCACACGGCAGCAGAACAAGCTTACTCTGGCATCTGTGTGGCCAGCCACAATGGACTTCTGCGTATCAATCATTCTTTACAGCAGTGGGTGGCAAAGAAGTATCGGTGGACCATACGAAACCATTGGTTTTCAGCTACTTGGGATCCCTCTAGATGGCCCTCTCATGGATGGTGATGATCACAACGGTTGGTTTTATTCTGTCAGTGTGCTGCCACCTGTGATTCTCCTGAATTCCAAGAAGAGCTCTAGGACAGAGACGATGACAACCTCTATCACAGCTGCGGCAACCCCACCGAGTTCCTACATTACGTGTCCAGAGTCACATGGCCAGTAAGAGGCACGCCTGGTACCCATGACTGCTACTGCCCTCAAATAACACAGCCAACAGTCTTGTCCTTGTGCTGCTCTCGGAACCAGATCTGTAAAGACATGAGGCACCTCTTGGACTGGTGGCCAAGACAGAAAAAGGGACATGAAAGGCAAGACTGGGGAGAGAAGGCTGTGTCCTGCCAAGTCCCTAGTCCTACCAAGGTGACATAAAAGTTGGAATGGAGCCCCTGGATGGTTCTGGTAAGCACTCAGTTACTAACCTTATGGCTAGGGGTGTGAATCTACCCAGAGGAACTTTGGAAGAAAGTGCTGCCCATCTGCTTCTGAAAAATCAGCCACTGAAAATCCTACAGAGCACAGCTCTACTGTGACAGACATGGGGTTGCCATGACTCAGAATCAACTCAGTGGCACCTGATCAGAGCTAAGGTAACAAAGATCCAGAAAATGCTGTTTATACCCTAGTTATGACTGCTATCCTACCCGTTTGGTCTCATTTCTAGTTACTTCTTTGGGCAGGCAAATGTTTTCTACAAGGACAGGAAAAGTGAATGCAGAGTTCGGACAGATGGAATTGAAAGGCAGTGCAACCTGTTTCCTCTAAGCCCAGTGCCGGTAGGGGGACCCCGGTTCTGGTTAATTCTTACTTGCAGCTACAACAAAGGTAGTTAAGCACTTGTCTGCCCACGGAAATCACTGGTGCATTTTTACTAGTGCCTCCATTTGTCTCTTAGAGCAAAACAGCTAAGGAAATAAGCTGGTTACTTAAAAACTTGTCTTTTATTAAAACATACTCACTCTACAGTACTGCAGAGCAGAGAGGCTAGCAGGGTGGTAGAGTTCTTGCCTTCCATATATGGGAGTCTCAGTTGGATTCCTGGTCAAGGCACCTCAAGCAAACCCAGGACCCATCTGTCAGTGGAGGCTTCTGTGTTGCTATGATGCTAAACAGGTTTCAGTGGAGCTTCCAGACTAAGACAGACTAGGAATGAGAGCCTGGCAATCCACTTTCAAAATTCAGCCAATGAAAACCCTATGGAGTACAACAGTCTGATCCCAGCTCATCATGTGGATGGCACAAGGCTGGACAACGTTTCATTCTATCGTGCACGGGGCTGCTGTGAGTCATGGCCAGTTTCATGACACAGAACACCACCACACCATCTATACTGCCAAACATGTAGAATTGGTAGGTTATTTGATGAGGAAACCCTGGTGACACAGTGGTTACGAGCTACAGCTGCTAGCCAAAAGGTCAGCACTTTGAATCTATCAGGGCTCCCTGGAAACTCTATGGGGCAGTTCTACTCTGTCCTATAGGGTCACTATGAGTTAGAATCGACGCCATGGCAATGTGTCTGTTGGTTTTTTGGTTTTGATTTGCTGAATAAACAATTACATATTTTTCTAAGTGACACAAGAAATTTGGTATCATGACTCTATTATTGTTCAAGAAACATGCAAAGCTACTATTCTGTTGGAAACAAATGCCTGAAGTTCCCAAGTGTTCAATGCTTTCCTGTCACAGACTAAGACACACAATCTTGCACAGTAATAACTTGTGCATCAGTTCTGTTCTCCCTTCTGGGAGCACAGGGAAGGCAGGGCTCATGCCATTCATGTTTGGAGCAACACATACCCTACTTCTCCCCCAGTGCCTGGGATAATGTCCTGTGCAGAGCAAATGTCCACAAAGTCTAAATGAATGAGTGAATAAATATTCATTAACAATTAACTGGAAGGTTAATTTAGGTCACTTACTGGGAAAAAGAAAAACACTGCAACTAGAGAAGTATCTTTTTGACTTAAAGATTAATTCAGGACAAGTTTTAAAAAAACATCTTTTGCTAGTTCAAATAATCAAAGCACAACTGAGGTTCAAAACAGTTGAAGTGTGGAAGTGTGAAAATAGACCATTATACTCCAAAAGTGAGAAAAAGGGAAAAAGCTGTCTACCTCATTTCATGATTCTAGAATAATCTCAATTCTAAAACCAGAGAGTAAGCAAGGAACGAAAACAGGCCTCCTTTCCTTATAAACACAGATGTGAAAACTGTAAATAAAATGCTAGTTGTCTTAGTTATCTAGTGCTGCTACAACAGAAATACTACAAATTTCTTTTCTCATAGTTTAGGAGGCTAGGAGTTCAAATTCAGGTTGCTGGCTTTAGGGGAAGACTTTTCTTCTCTGTTGGCCCACAAGGATGGTCCCAGTCTCTTCTGAGCTTCTGTCATGTGACTTGGCATCTCTCTCCATCTCTGTCTGCTAGCTTGTTTAATCTTTTTTTCTTTTTTTATCTCAAACTGACTCAAAACATAACCTACACTAATCTTGCCTCAAGCAAACCGTTCCCAAATGGGATTATAAGCCCAGGTATAAAACCAAAAAAATCAACCCCCTTGCCATCCATTTGATTCCAATTCATAGCAACTCTATAGCAGCTGCCCCCTTGGGTTTCCAAGAAGTGGCTGGTGGGTTCTAACTGCTGACCTTTTGGTTAGCAGCTGAGCTCTTAATGACTATGTTACCAGGGCTCCACCAGAAGCACAGATGTTAGAATTCACAACTAGTATTGTTGGGAGACATAATTCAATCTATAATACAAGGTAACTAAATTCAATGGACTATTTGAATTATAATACAGCATAATCAAGTAGTGTTTGTCCTAGAAATGCAAGGATGGCTTAATGTCAGAAGAAATTTATCAATGAAATTCATCATGTGAATGAACTAAATGAGGGTCTCAACAGATGCAGAAAAAGGATTTGATAAATTTCAGTGGCTGTAGGTTAGTTCTCTAAAGAACCTAACCATTTTCCTTAATTTACCAGATTTTCTGACTCCCCCCAAACTGCTTCTTTTTACTATTTAAAAAATTTATGGCCATTTGTATTGTATTGGATGTGTTGGCAGGACCTGAGCCCTGGTAACTCAGTAGTTAAGGGCTACAGAGAGCTTTGGCTGCTTAATCAACAGGTTGCCAAATTTAATCTATCAGCCACACGTTGGAAATCCTATGGGGGCAGTTCTACTCTGTCCTGTAGGGGCACTATGAGTCAGAATCGACTCGACAGCAACAGGTTTGGTAGTTTGGTAAGAAAGCTGTAGGGGCTTAACATTCAGACACCCTGGGGCGCTACACAATAAAAAGGCCGTGATTTCCCCAACACCACTTTATCCATTCAGTCTTCCCACAGAACTCACTGAACCTAACGGGGCCATTAACAAAGAAGAAAAACTACCTTAAGCAGAATCTCCGGCTTCCGCTCTATCTCTGGAGGATATGTGCGGATCTACGCTAACGAGCAGTAACTTCCAGAAGGAATAACTCAGGAGTAGGGGAAGGAAGTAATAAAGCATCAAGCCCTAAATCAACAAGCACAGTCTAAAAGGTGACTCTTTATCACAATCTCTCCTGACACTGTTGCTACATAACTTATGGCTATGCCACCCAAAAATAACATTTAGAGCTATGTCTTAAAAAACCTTCCAACCTGGAATTAAACAAATCCCTAGCAGCATAATAGAATGACAATGTCATAAAACAGTACTGGTTCCCATGTCCGTAGTTGTTTTAATAGTATTGATTAAAGAAAAAAAAAATACTGTTGATGCTAAGAGAGTCCTCTGCAGCCCATGGGGTAAGTGGCGTCTGGGGTCTCAAAAGCTAGCGAGCTGCCATCTGAGGTATATCAAGTGGTCCCAACTCACCAGGAACAGATGATCACCATGGAGAACAGAGATAGGAGGGAAAAAGAGCCCAGGAGACAGAAGGACCCATGTGAATGGGTGACTGTATCAACATGTGACCAGAAGAACCAGATGGTGCCCAGCCATCACCAAAGACAGCTGTGATGGGGCACTCAATGTTGAGTTCCTACGGCAACATGAGAAAAAGACGGGTGCACCTCAGGAACTCTACTAAAAGACCACAACTGATGGTCCAATGGCCTGGGGGATCCCCTGGGAGTATGGCCCCCCAGACCTGCTGCTGCCCCTGTTCAGAAAACACTACTGAGGTCAACTCTTCAGACAAAAATGGACTGGACTCAGGGACACAGTGTGTCCCTATGGTGTGTGTACTTTATGGCACTAAGCATTTATTTATAGGATGCTGTCCTACCGGTCTCTTTCTAGATAGGAAAGGAGATGGTGGAGAGGAGGGGACAGGAGATTGCTGGGAGGATGTGACACCTATAGAATAAAAAGGAGGAGTGTGCTGGGCAAGGAGAGCCGAGGGAGCTGCAGATGGGTGGGCATGCGAGTTTAGTTTGGATTGTACAGTTTCACTTAATCACAATTTTAAAAAATGCTGTTGAGTTGATTCACATATGAGTACGAATGCCCCCTATATTTTTTTGCTATAATCTTTTTTTAATATACACTTTTTTTTTATCATTTACTTTAAGTGAAGGTTTATAGGACAAACTAGCTTCTCACACAATTAGTACACACGCTGTTTTGTGACACTGGTTACCAGCTCCACAACATGTAAACACTTTCCTTTCTCAGCCTTGGTTTCCCTATTACCAGTTTTCCTGTCACTTCCCTGCCTTCCAGTCCTTGTCCCTTTAATCTCATTTTGTTTCATAGGCCTATCTAATCTCTGGCTGAAGAGTGAACCTTAGGAGTGACTTCATTACCGAGCTAAAAAGGTATCTGGGTGCTATCCTCTCAGGGGCTCTCCAGTCACTGTCAGGTCACTAGCTGTAATTTTTATGGAGGCAGATCAGCAGACCTTTCTTCCACTGCACCGCTGTGTGGGTTTGATTGACTTAGCTTTAGGTTAGCAATCCAGCTCAAACCGTTAACCATCTGTACCACCCAGAGACCTAACAGCATTTAAATCAACAGTTTTATAAATGTCGCTAGAATTGTCTCCCTACTTTGCTTTACTTATTCATAACGGGAAAGGGCACTAATGAATACTCAGTGTGCTATACATAATTTGAGAATTCTTCCAGTTTCCATCCAGTTGATTCTGACTCATGGTGATCCTATGTGTGTCAGAGTAGAACTGTGCTGCTGAGTTTTTGGAAGGAGATCACCAGGCCTTTCTTCCAAATTCCTCTGAATGGAGTTAAATCTCCAGCCTTGTGGTGTGCACTACACAGGAACTCTCCATCAGTTGAGAAACAGAGTGTGAAAGCTCTATTTTCATGACTTGGCCATAATGTTACTAAGAATTTTCCAGCTAATCCATTTGAACATTCTAAATGGGGTATTAAATACATGCATACATATTATTGACATAGATTTCATTAGTTCTTTCAAGCTAAACTGAGCCAGGGCCTGATGAGCACATGGATTAATGAGAAGGCTACCAGAAAGCTACTAACACAGAATGTAACGGTATATATCCTGATGGAGCATAAGCAATCTGAAGGCACATCTGATTCCATCTGTGTACATTCCTACTTTTGTGCACTCACATACTTCTTAAACAAGTATGTATTGAGTACCTACTATGTGAAACTATTTTGTTGTTGGCTGCTGTCAAGTTAGCCCACAACTTCTGGAGACTTCTATGCCCAGCTGAATGAAATGCTTGCCTGGTCACACGCCATACCCACGCTTAGCGGCAACTTAGGCCACTGTGATCCACAGGGTTTTCAATGGCTGATGTTCAAAAGTGAATTGTCAGGTCTTTCTTCCTAGTCCTTCTGAGTTTGGAAATTCTGTTGAAACCTGTTCAGCATCATTGCAACACACAAGCCTCCACTGACAGATGCCTGGTAGCTGCACGTGAAGTACATCGGCTGGGAATCGAATCTAAAACTCCTGCAGGAAAGGGGACAATTTCTAACACTGAACCATTACTGCTCCAATAACACCATTTTCACCAAACCATCTGCCAGAGAGTCAGCTCCCACTCATTGTGACACTCATGTGTTTCAGAGTAAAACTGTACTCTATCAGGTTTTCAATGGCTGTAATCTTTTGGAAGTAGACCACCCGGGCTTTCTTACAAGGTGCCTCTAGGTGGATTCAAATGACCAACCATTCCACCAGTAACTGAGTGTTTAACTATCTGCACCACCCAGGGTGTCCTAACACTATCTTCACCCATTGCCATCAAGTTGATTCTAGCTCATAGCAATCATATTTCAAGGAGCAGACGGTGGATTCAAACTGCTGACTTTTGAAGCTGAGCTCGTAACCACTGTACCACCAGGGCTCCAACACTATTCTAGGAACTGAGAAATACTGCGGAAAACAAAGCAGGCTTACGTTTGAGAAGGAGAACACAGACACTACGCAAACATTCAAATAGATGCATATATACCAGGCAAGGAAGGAGGAGAAGGACCACCAAAAACAAAAACCCACTGCCATCAGTTCTAACTACTGATGACCCTACAGACAAAGCCAAACTGCCCCACAGAGTTTCCAAGGGGCATCTGGTGGATCTAAACTGCCAACCTTCTGGTTAGCAGCCACAGTACTTAACCACAACGCCACCAGGGTTTCTGGAGAAGGACCAGTAGATACTAATTTATATTTTGTAAACGATGGTTTGGGATGGCTTCTCTGATAAGATGACACCTGAGCAGAGATCTGAAGGAAGTGGGAGAACAAGAAAGATGTGGTAGAGGGATGCTCCAGGCACGGTGAACAGCAAATGCAAAGGATCTGAGGTAGGGAGTGTGTGAGTGTACACTCGACACGTCTGAACCCAGCAAGTAGGCCTAGATGACTGGAGCTGTGTGTGTATTTAGATTTGTGAGGTGGGGAATGGAGGCAGACATCAGCAATCATGTAGGGTTTCCAGGCATGGTAAGGACACTGGATTTTGCCTTAGGATAATATTTTTGAGATCCAGTCACACCGTCACATGTATGAGACCATATAAATGTAAGTGTCTTTCTGGACTCTCCTCTGTCCCACCGACCTGTATATCTTCTCTTATTCCAGTACACACCATCTGGATTACTAGAGCAAGATGTCTCTTGGATACAAAGAAATTAGGTAACTACATCTAATTACAGTTTAATCAGATGTCCAGTCAGCAAATAAATATGAAGATCCAAAGGTATGGGAAGAGACTGAGACATAAATTTGGAAACTACGGGATCAGAGATGACAGTCAAAGCACAGGGGACTAGAAAACATACCACTGGGCAGGGATGCAGACAGACAAGGGAACGGAAGGGCTGGTGACCTGAGGTCTGGCCATGCCCATGTGGGTGCCTGTTACCATACTTTGTTTGGCCCGTGCCAGTAAAGCACAGGGCTATTCAAAATCTCAAACTCTCCCCAAACTCTATGACTTGTAAGCACCAGGTTCCCAGGAGAGACAGAAAGGTCCAATACAGCTCTGTTACAACTGGGTATGTCAGATTTACAAGGGACTGAAAATTGGACCCTATAGATTATTTCCCTCAAATTCAGAACCCAAAATTCAGTTGTCCCAATTTTCTAAACTCTCTGATTTGGATAAATGGAAATAAGCAGTCAATATCACAGTGTCATTTTTATGAGTAATAATGCTGACATCAGATCGATCTTGGCTAAAAAGCAGAGGATACCAGAAAAATGGCTCTTTGTGTTTTATCGATTCTGTACAGGCATTCAACTGAATGCATCATAATGAATTATGGAGAAGAATGTGGGAATTCCAGAACACACAACTGTGCTCATATGAAACCTGTATGCAGATCAAGAAGTAGTCACTGCAACAGAACAAGAGGATAGTGCATGGTTTAAAAACAGAAGATATGTGTATCAGAGTTAGATCCTTTTACCATACTTATTCAATATGTATGCTGAGCAAATAATTCAAGAAGCTGGACTATATGCAGAAGAATATGGCATCATGTAACAACCTGTGATATGCAGATCACACAATCTTCTTTGCTGAAAGTGAAAAGGACTTGAAGCACTTACTGATGAAAGTCAAAGCCCACAGCCTGCAGTATGGATTGCACCTCAACACAAATAAAACAAAAATCCACAGAATCAGACGAGTAAGCAACATCATGAAAAATGGAAAAAAAGACTGAAGTTGTCAAGCATTTCATTTTACATGGATGCACAATCAACACCCATGGAAGCAGCAGTCAAGAAATCAAATCAAATCAAATGATATACTGCATTGACCAAATCTGCTGCAAGACTTCATTTAAGTTTTAAAAAGAACAGATGGTCACTTTGAGGACTCCTAAAGTGTACCTGACTCAAGCCATGGTCTTTTCAACTGCCTCATGTGCATGTGAAAGCTGGGCACTGAATAGCAAGGGCTGAACTATGGCATTGGCAAAGAATACTGAATACACCACAGACTGCAAAAAGAATGAACAAATCTGTCTTGGAAAAAGTACAGCCAAAATGCTCCTTACTTTGGACACATTATCAGGAGGGACCCAGTTCCTGGACGAAAAAAACAGCATGCTTGGTAAAGTAGATGGTCAGTGAAAAAGAAGACCCTCGATGAAATGATTGACAGAGTGGCTGTAACAATGGGCTCAAACATAGCAACGATTGTGAGGATGATGTAAGACTGTGCAGCATTTTTTCTGCTGTGAGTCAGAGTGACTCAATGGCCCTAACAACAATGACAACAGTAAGGAGTCCCTAGGTGGTATAAACGATTAGCACTTGGCTACTACCTGAAAGGTTGGTGGTTCTAGTCCACCCAGAGGCATCTCAGAAGTCCTGGTCATCTACATCCAAAAAAATCCCCCACTGAAAACCTTTGGAACACAATTCTACTTTGACAGAGGGCTTCTATGAGTTGAACTGATTCAACAGTGGTTTCCTGGACCATGATAGCTTTCTTGATAAAAAAAAAAAAAAAAAAAGGTTCAAAACACAATTTCAGAGAGCCAAGTCCACACCTGTCAGCCAAGGGTAGGTGGTTGTCTGCACCTTCTTTTCCATGTTCTTCATCCAAAGCACCAGCAGTTTTAAGGCCAGCATGCCATAGGTTTACATAACACTGAAAGCAAATGATTTTCCCGTTTCCAGACAAGAAGCCATATGAAGTATTAAATCTGGACTGTGGAAACTCAACATAGGACAACCTTGTGTCTGCAAATTTACTGCCAATGTTCCAGTGCATGCCCACAAGGCACACGCTGAAGTTCCTGGACGCGCCAGCAGTTTTCGGCATTCCGTTAAGGAAGTTCTGGCTCTTTGAGAGGTTTTGGCTACAAGACCTACCTGGTGACTGATTTATTCCTTAACTTCAATTCTTTTTTCTCCAACAAAATAATTCTACATGAATCACTTCCATGGCTCCAAAGCAAAAGCAGGAATAAACAGAAACTCATCATATATATCATTTTGTGTGTGTATATATATATATATATGTATATATGTATGTATATTGTATAAAACACAACTTGCAGGTTTTCAAAAAAGGGTGGCAATCTAGGTATGGATTTGTTATCAAACATCCATTTCAGGAAACCATCAGGTAAAATTCGGCAATGTAATGGATAATTTGGTCTCAATATACCCATCAGGAACAATGTCTGTGCACACACACATATACACACACATTTGCTCCCCAGTGATTCACCTCACCAGACCATAAGCTTTTAGTGAGACTGAATTCCAGTCCAGAAGGTAGTTTTCTTTTTGCTATACCAACATAATGCTTCATTTCACCAAGACATAGCACTCTCCAATCTGCCAAGTAAATAAAGAATGAGGCTTAAAATTTACAGTAACCTTTCAAAAGCTAAGCAGGTCAACATTAAATAAATGCTTGCTCTACCAATCCCCTTCCCCAGCTGCCTTTCACTCTCCCTGTGGCTGAGGCTCAACTAGTCTACCAAGAGGCCCATTCGTTCCTCTTGGCTGGTCCCTAGGTTCTTCTCAATGCTCACCAACCCACTGCTGTCAAGTTAATTCCAACTTAGAGTGGCCTTATAAGACAGAGTAGAAATGCCCTACAGAGTTTCCAAGGAGAGCCTGGTGGATTCCACCTGCTGACCTCTTGGTTAACAACTGTAGCACACAACCACTATGCCACCAGGGTCAGGTGCTACACCTCCCACTCATTTAAAACTCCCCACTCACACTGCACTGCATGCAGAGCTGCCTCCAATTTTGTTTGTAGGCTATTTGATCACTAGAAAGAATTTCAAAGCACTTATGCTAAGTAAATGAAAGTGCTCATAGGCTGGGGGCCCGGAAAGAGACTAGGTTCATCCATAAGCCATCAAAAGCCATGCTAACCCAGAGCGTGACCAAGGGATCTAGTCAAGTTCTCTACAGAGAGCCATTCCAAGTAATTCACCATGGCCAGGTAATGGGAAGTGATACGGTCCACTTTTAGCCTCCCCAGTTACCTGGTGCCTGGAGTATCCATGACTAAGCCAGAGGTCACTAAGCCAGATGGCACTAAAAAATTCTCTTCCCTTCCTCCTCCTGCCATACTGGTTCCTATGTTCTCCACGGTCCACAAAGTACAGCAGAGTCACTTGGCCAGAATGTGGGGAAATGCTTACATCTATTTGGTATGTATTAAAACGCTCCAATGTTATACCCCATTTCTAATACATTTATCAAGAACACCAGGTTTTTACAATGTTCTGCATGACATTAAAATAAAAACCTACCTTGGCTATAGTGAATGAGTAAACTAAAAGCAACTCAATCCTGGTACCAGACAATTGTTTGCGGCCGCTGCCCCCAACTCATGGTAATCCCCTGCACAGCAAAAGGAAATAATGCCTGGTTCTGTGCAATCCCCACAATGAGACGCGGATGCACTACTGTGAGCCACAGGGTTTTCACTGGTTGATTTTCAGAAGTAGATCACCAGGCCTTTCCCTCTACTCTGTCTTAAGTCTGAACGCTCTGGTGAAAGCTGTTCCACATGACAGCAATGGACATATCTCCACCGACAGACGGTAACTGTGCATAAGGTACGTGGACTAGGAATTGAACCTGGGTCTCCTACCTGGAAGGTGAGAATTCTACCACTGAACCACCAATGCACCCAATAACACCATGTATAACATTTGATGGGTTACAAACTATTTTTACACTTGACTTTCACAACAGCCCCAAAATTTTGCAGAGCAGATACAATCATCCCTGTTTTGCAGCTGAACAAACTGCAATGTAGATAGCTTAGGCCACCTGTCAAAGGCGTCAAAGGTAGCGAGGTGCTCTGACTTTCCACTGCACCAAGCTGTCTCAACATATACCATCAGTCCTAAGCAATGCCAGAACCATGACATCAGGTTTATTTGATTTTTTCACTGACACTGGTTACATTTTTCACCACATGTCAACATTCTCATTCATTCCATTCTGGATGTTTTGTTTCCAGTAATCTTGTTTCCCTCACCCTTTTAACTTTGCTTTAGAGTAAGTGGTGACTGAATCACACATATAATTTTAAAGGACAAAGAAAGAAAGCTTCCTTGATGTGCAACTTGGGAAATAAAAAGCTGGCAAGCATAAAAGATATTCCAAAATTTAAAGAAGAGATGTCTGAGTTTACCGTCAGCATTCTGTCAAAAACACAAGATGAATTCAGGTGTCTGAGGAACCGTGCAGGTGGGGTCTGCACTCTGCCTCTGGGCACCTTCCTCCTCTCAGCCTTTGGCGGAGCTGGGTTCTGAGCTCTTTACAGGCAGGGCGGCAGGAAGGACATGACCTCCCCACTCTGTGGCAGGTTAAGCAGCTTGATTGAATGTGGCTGCTAATTAAGGGCCCCTCTTGTCTGGCAGGACCACCGGGGTACCTTCTGCACTTGTTCATGACCACAGCCCCTTGCTCAGAAATTAACTCTTGATGAGTGCAGACAGGGGCCCAGCTGGTCCTCCGGAGCCTTGCCAAGGAGACAAATGGAGTGTAATGAGGATGCCGCCGACCGCCAGAGAGGAGGGGCGCTCCGTGACCTCTCGGCAGGATCCAGAGTCTACTTTTACCATGACTTAATTTTCTACACTGGGACTCCTTAATATAGCCAGGAATGGTCTGAATAGGCCTGCAGCCACAGATGACACACTGAGGTCTCTGTCACAGAACGTTCACTTTATGAAGTATACGCTAAAAGTATAAAGAGCTAATTTAAGAGCTCATTTTCAATTGGCGAATGTGTTCATTAGGCAAACTATGTTTCCCTCCCAAAATGATTCTTGTATCCAGGGATGGTGGTGGCTTCCACTATAGTTACCGAATTGTACCATCATTCTGCTCAGGTTTAAAATGAAAAACACTCATCTTCTGTAACTAGAGAGGAACTCTTTCCCTAAAGCTCTATTTAAGAAAAGAGCGGTTTTGTCATCCAGCCTCCCAGATACATAAACGAGGTGGAAAGGCCAGCTTTGTGGTTCTCACAGTAAACCTTCAGCCAAGATGGAACTAGATCTGGTGGTCAGTTTGGCATGCTGTGGCCATGATTTGTGTAATTCACACTGGGGATATTTATGTAACACTGGGGTGTGTTATGGCTGTTGTTAGTTGCCACTGAGTCAGTCCCAACTCACAGTGACCCCCTGTGTTTCAGAGTAGAACTGTTCTGCAGGGGTTTCAAGGCTAGGACCCTTTGGAAGCTGATGAACAGACCTTTCTTTTGAGGTGGCTCTAAGTGGGTTCAAGTGGCTAGCGTTTCAGCTAGTGGTAAAGTGCCCCCAGCTGTCTTAGTTGAATGCACTCCAGATCAGAGAACTTCAATCATTTATCTTATTAAGTCAGTACACATTGGATGGTCACAAGGAGGGCTTCAGAGAGGAGAGGGAGTTACACGTAATTAGAGACTATCTTGCTGTACAAGCCCACAGTGAACAACCCAGAGGGCAGCTCCTAGCCTCAAGAGGTGAGAAAGGGACAAAATGTAAGCTGCAAAGCATGGTATCGGCCTCCAGACAGCTGGGCATCTTCCCATGACTTTTGAAAGCAGCAAGACAGCAATAGCCTATTTGTTACCTTTTGCTAGCATAAGCCAAAAAGACAGTTACTAGGTTAGAAGTAAGATGGTAAGGTAAAGAAAAGGGCATCAATTGGCCCTAACCCACCTAGAGCAGATGGCAACCAAGAACATCAATGACATGAGGAAAGATGAGCCCAAGAAACCAAGAGACAGAAGGATCCATATGATTGGAAAACTACATCAGCATGAGACCAGAAGAAACAGACTGTGCCAGGCCGCCAACCAAGACTTCCCTGAGAGGGGACACAATGTTGAATCTTGGACGCAGTATGAGAAAAAGAGATGTGCAGATGAAGAACTCTTGTTAAAAAACCAGACTTAATGGATGGTCTGATGACCTGAAGGGTACCCTAAGAAAATGGCCCCTAGACTTGCTGCTAGTCCAGAGCTGAAATCAGAACTGAAGCTACACGTCAAAGAATGGACTGGACTTGGCAACACAGAGTGATCCATGTGCTGTGTGTGCTTTATTGTTTAATACATATACATATATATATATGAGGCTGTCATACTGGTTTATTTTCAGAGGTGAGAGGAGAGGGTGGAGAGGAGGGGACAAGTGTTGGTTGTGCAGATACAGGAAGTAAGGCATGAAAAAGAAGTGTGCTGTCACAGGGTGAAGAGAGCAGAGAGTTGCAAAGAGGCAGGTAGGTGGGGTTTTATACGGAAAATTGACTTGGATTATAAACATTCATTTAGTCACAATAAAAAAATTTTAAAAAACAGAAGAAAATGAGTAGGGAAAGCACTTGGCCTTTGAGAAAAAAGTCTTTTTAGTCATCAACACACTTAATCCTCATGATGAACCTGCTCTATAGATGAAGCCAAGATGTATACAGGAGGTATGATTCCTACCATTCAGTGCTTCAATACTCCAGAGGACCTTCTGTTGCATTACGGCAGGTGATCAAGTATTAACCAATCTAAGGAATGAATGGTTACACTATATGTATATCACCAACCACGTGCTTAGAAAATCTAAAAGAATCAGCTAAAAACTATTTGAATAAAAATAAACTTAAAAAATAATTTAGTGTGCATAAGACCCAAAATACCAAACCCACTGCCAGCGAGTCAATTCTGACTCACAGTGACCCTGTAGGACACAGTAGAAATGCCCTACAGGATTTCCAAGAAGAGCCTGTGTTATTTGAACTGCTGACCTTTTGGTTAGCAGACATGGCCCATAGCTACTACACTATGAGGTTAGTACACACAGTCAGTGTTTATTAAACAAACAAGTGCCTTTCCATTAATCATGCTCTCCCTAGTACCCAAGAACACTTCAGATAACTGTGGGGCTTACAAGGATCTCCAATCTAGTTATGTACTGGTATATAACAGCCAGCCAAAAGCCAAGTGCTGTCGAGTCAAATCCATATAACAAGTCACCCTAAAACTGATATGTTAAAACATATTATTTCCTTTGTCCACAAGTCTACAATTTCATCAGATGTAGGTACCAACCATGACTCACTTCTGCTTCATGCTGGGGCAGTCCATTGGGCTAGAAGATTCATTTCCAAGACGGTACACTGTTAAGGCTAGCAAGTTGGTGCCAGTTGGGTGTTCAGCTGAAACTGAAACCGCAGACTCAGCTCTTCTCCATACAGCTGCTGGGGCTTCCTCACAGGGTAAAGAGCAAATGTTCCAAGACATAAGAAGCAGAAATCACTAATTTCTTAGGGCCTGGCCCTAGAAACTGACACAGTGATGCTTCCACTATATTCTATCACTCACACAGCCCACTGAGATTCAAGAAGAAGAGACACAGACTTCACCTACCCATGGGAGTGTCAAAGGATCCATGACAGGCAGATTCTCCTAATGTGAAATACACTGCTGAAGAACTGAAGAAGTATATCATGTGTGCACTTTATGGCTCTATGCATCTATAGGATGTCATCCTGCTGACCTCTTACTGGAGGAAGGGGAGTGGGTGGAGAGGAGGGGATAGGAGATTGTTGGAAGGATAAGACATGTATGCAGCAGAAAGTAAGAGTGTGCTTCCACCAGGCAGGGAGAGCAGTGGGGGCTGCATATAGGTGGGCATTCAAATTTATATGGGAATGTACATATTCATTCAATCATAACAAAACAAACAAAAAAGAATTGAAGAAGTACATTTACCTCAAACGATAGTGTATACATACATACACCACACACTGTCAATATCCACTATGTACACAGCACTTGCTGCCTGGAAGTTGGTAACATACCACAGGTCTACTTATCAAGTCAAAGAAGGCTTTGGAAAGGAATGTACATAGTATTGCCTTATAGCATAAGAACAAGTAAAAAAAATTCTTTGAGGGGGCAGAGTCAAGATGGTGAACTAAACACATATCTCCCTAAACCCCTCTGGAAACCAAGGCCTGAAGTGATAATTAAATGGAGGCTTCTGGACACCTAGTGAGCCCTAGGACACGGCATAGGGCTGTCTATTTGGTCTACATATCACTGAGAGGGAAACTTCTTCTCTTTCACCAACCCACACCTGTGGTGAGACCCGGCTCTCATGGACTGACGGTAAATCACCATTTTAACTGTTTTTTTCCCTCTGTCTTAGCCAGCAAGAGGGGCTGAGGAGACTGGCAGCAAGGCTTAGACACACTGCTGATGTGATCAGTAAGTGGAGTCGCCACATTTTGAGAGCTTGGCCTTGGAATCTGCGCAACTTGGCACCTCCAACTGCTTTCTTTTGGAATCTCCAAATCTCTGCCACTGAATTGCCTTTTCTGAGACAGGCAGGGAGCTTGTGCGGGACGCCATCTTGATTTACTGGGAGGTAGAGTTTCCTATAAGGAGGCCTCAGCTGGACTTAATTTCCAGGCTGGGAGGCAGTGCCTACCCAGAGAGTGCTTTCCTGGCAGTAATGCAGTCTTTAATATAGAGGTGCTTACTTTGCTGGCTGGGAAGAGTAATTTGCACACCAAAAGCCTGAATAATTTTGGAAACTGTCACATACCTTTTACCTTCCAACAGAGAAATAACTGTGCTGCATCCAGACAGCCTCTCTTCCAGCCTTTACTGTCTCATGTTATAGTGTCAGCTGATAGCTCCCCAGTTATCCTATAAGTGGGGCTGAGTCTTTGCCAATCAGAAGGTGTAGCCTGCAACCCCAGAGATTCCACTGAGCCAAGTTACTGGACATAGAGGTGTCTGGTGATCATCTTCCTTTTCAAACTGAGTTTTAGATCCCATAAAGGTACCACCAGAGAAACAAAACCACCTCCAGATGCCCCCAAAGCAACAAACTTTGGACTGGAACATTAGGAAGAATTCACCCATGGCTTCAGAAGGCCCACAAAAGAAAACACCGAAGAACTTCCCAGATGAAGAAGCCTTTCTGAAACTATCAGAGGGTGAGTACAAAAGGATTACATATAGAGCCCTCCTAGACCTTAGACAAAATGTGGCAGAGCAAAATGAAAAATTAAGTAAGCTGTTTGATCTGATGGGACAGTAGTACTCTGAAATCCAACAAATCAATACCAAAAATCAAACAGATATAAAATTCAGTTCAAAGCCAAGAAAACAGAATTGAACAAATGGAAAACAGACTTTCCAATTTGAAGACAGAGCTACTGACTCCAGCATCTATGAGGAGAAATCAGAAAAAAGAAACACGAAAAATTAAGAAGCATTAAGAAGCATGTGTGACTTTATTAAGAGAAACAATCTATGATTAATTGGAGCTCCTAAACAGGGTGGGACATCTGAGAACACAGAAAGTATTGCTGATGAGCTGCTGACAGAAAACTTCCCAGAAATTATGAAAGACGAGAATATAGACATCCAACATGCATATCAAATGCCACTCAATGTAGATCTCAAAAGAAAGACTCCAAGACATACTATAATCAAGT
Organism: Heterohyrax brucei; assembly: GCA_028571685.1. Classification (NCBI taxonomy): domain Eukaryota; kingdom Metazoa; phylum Chordata; class Mammalia; order Hyracoidea; family Procaviidae; genus Heterohyrax; species Heterohyrax brucei. Next base: position 41,232,049 of record CM053157.1, on the reverse strand, counting down.
TTAACAAAATGAAACACAAGCAGAAACTCTTAAAGGCAGCAAGACTCAAAACAAAGCTAATATTCAGAGGGAAATCCTGTAGGCTGTCATCTGATTTCTCAGCAGAAACAATGCTAGCATGAAGACAATACAATGACACATTCAAAGCCTTGAAGGAGAAAAACATCCAATCAAGAATTATATATCCTGCAAAACTGTCTTCCAAATATGAAAATGAAATTAAGACCTTCACAGATAAACAGAAGCTGAGAGACTTTGTAAAAACCAAACCAAAGCTACAAGAAATACTGAAAGAAGCTCTTGGCTTAGAAGAACAAAATCACTAACTTTATATTTTAGAAGCAAATATAGGACACACCACCCAGAAACCTACTCAGTTAGGGAAGGCTCCAAACTCAATCAAAGCTCTAACAGTGAAAGAAATGACCCAGTGATCATATCATGAAAACTGTGATGTCATCATATTAAAAACAGAGATGTACTATAGTCATTTTAGTCCTTCCAGATGGAGAGGAAGTTAATAAGACTGGTAATAAATAAAATTGGGTTCATACATAGTTTATTAAGAGGGATCATAGGAGCAGTCGTAAAGCACAATAAAGACGCAACATATCAAATCAAGAAAGGTAATATAGGAATCTCAACAACCACAAAACCAACACTAAAAAAGGTGAAAACTCAACTCATAAAGAATGTCTCAGAACAGATTAATACGAACAACAGAGAAAACATCAACACAAAAATAAACATATCACAACAACAGCACTAAACACAAACCTATCAATAATTACATTGAATGTGAATGGATTAAATGCTCCAGTAAAGAGAAGAGTGGCATCTTGGATCAAAAGACATGACCCGTCCATATGTTGCTTACAAGAAACTCACCTTAGACTTAAAAATATAACAAACTGAAAATTAAAGGATGGAAGAATATATATCAAACTAACAATACACAAAGAAGAGCAGGTGTGGTGTGGTGGTCAGGATTATGTCAACTTGGCTACTACATATTTGGCTGCTGTATTAAGTGGCAGGGCGGGGTGTGTGGTGGCTCCCTGCCCCTCGGCTCTCATCTCGCGACCTGTCACTATGGCTGCTGGTCGCTCACGTGGCCAGGAGCTCCTGCTCTCTTCTTCCAGCGTCTCGTTCCAGGACTTGAGCTAGCAGCTGTTGGACTCATCAGTCCTTACAGTCGGCACCTCAGAGTCCTGCTCCTGACCTGCCAATCCTGGGTTCGCCAGCCTCTGCCTGCTCCTGCTCCCTGACCTGCCGATCCTGGGTTCGCCAGCCTCTGCCCGCTCCTGCTCCCTGACCTGCTGATCCTGGTTTTGCCAGCCTCTGTCGCTTCATCTCGCCACCAGCTTGGGATCCACCGACCTACACAACCGGTGATCTAGAACTCTGGTCTCTGACTTGCTGACTTCGGGTTCCTCAGCTTCCGTGGCCACGTTAGGCTTGTGCCAGAGCTTGGGACATTCAGCTTCTGTGATTATGTGAGCTGTTTCCTATATTTGTATCTATCTATCTATCTATTATAAATCTTTCTTTGTACCTACATGTGTTACTGGTTTTGCTTCCCTAGAAAACCCAGCCTAAGACATGTGGCAATACTAATCTCAGATAAAACAGATTTTCACATAAAATCTACCATCATGGACAAGGACAGGTACTATTTACTGCTGAAAGGTTCAATACACAGGCAGGACTTAACAATATTAAATTTTTATACATCCAATACTAGAGCATCTAAATACACCAAAAAACACTGACTACATTCAAAAACAAAAGAGATCACTCCCCAATAATAGTGGGAGACTTCAACACTCCATTCTCAATATTAGACAGACTGTCTAGAAAAAAAGCTCAATAAAGACACAGAAGATCTTATTGCTACAATTAACCACCTGGACTTCACTGACATATACAGATGGTATATATACTCAATGGAACATTATGCAATGACAAAGAACAATGATGATTTTAGGAAGCATCTCATAACCTGATTTCAACTGGAAGACATTATGCTGAGCAAAAAGTAGTCACTGACAAAAGAACAAATATTGTATGAGAACCCTACTACAAGAACTTAAAAACAGACTCATGCATAGAATAAGACTCTCTGATGGCTGAAAGGGTGGGAAGGGAGGGAGGGAGATGGTGGGGTATTGATTAGATAGCGAACAGAAATTTGGTTGGGTGAAATCTGTGACAGCACACATTAGAGAGAAGATCAATTTTAACTGGACTTCAACGTAACATGATTACTCCTCCCATCTTAACCCAATATTGCAAGAACAGAGTAGCTGGGCTGGGGGTCTGGGGACCATGCTCTCAGGGGACATCAAGGTCAACTGGCAAGGTCTCCACTAAGAGAGTCTTCTGCACCCCGAATTGGTGAGTGGCATCTGGGGTCTTAAAAGCTGCCAAGCTGCCATCTGAGGTACACCAAATGGTCCCAACTCAGCAGGAAAGCATGATCTCCAAGGGCCAAAATGACATGGGGCAAAGAGAACTCAGAAGACAGAGAGAACCACATGAGTGGGTGACTACATCGACATACGACTGGAAGAACCGGATGGTGCCCAGCCACCACCTGTGATAGCCGTGATGGGGCTCACAACGTTGAGTCTCACTGGCAACACAAAAATAAAAAGGGATGCACCACTAAAAGACCACAACTGACGATCCAAGGGCCTCGGGACTCCCCTGGGAGCATGGTCCCTGCCCCTGATGCTACTCCTGTACATAAATCATAATGGAGGTCAACTCTTCAGACAGAAATGGACTGCACTTGGTGACACAGAGCGACCATATCATGTGTGCACTTTATGGCTCTATGCATCTATATGATGTCATCCGGCTGACTTCTTACTGGATGCAGGGGAGAGGATGGAGAGGAAGGGATAGGAGATTGTTCGGAGGATATGACATGTACAGAACAGAGAGGAGGAGTGTGTTGTCACCGGGCAGGGAGAGCAGTGAGAGCTGCTCATTGGTGGGTATGCAAATTTATATAGGTTTGTATGCTTTCACTCAATCAGAACAAAAAAAGTTAAAAAAATAATTCTTTGATTAAGCCCAGTCTTCACTGACTTACTCAACATTCACAGAACAACTACTATATGTTGTCCTAGGAGCTGCAAGGAATACAAATATTGGCCAAACATGGCCACAGTTTTCAAACCATTCATAATCTAACAGACAGTCAATGATACACACAACTAACTCTGAGGAAAAGAAATTCATGGACACCAATGACAAAAGGACAGGTGAGAGGAAAAGGAAGGAGATAATATTCCCTATATTCACCCCTACATCTGTATACTTACATCTGTATTTCTCTGTCACCACCAGCCTGGCTCTCAATCCTAAATTACATACTCTTAACTAAGACAGTCCAACTCCTTGTCTGTTAAAGATTGAATTATGTGCCCTCCAAACTTGTGCTGTAAATTCTAACTGCTATACCTATGACTACCATCCCGTTTGGGAATAATTATCATAACATTTATTTATTATGTTAATGAGGCAGCATCAACACAGGGTGTGTTTAAATAAATCTCTTTTGAGAAATAAAAGAGCAGATGAAGCAAGCAGCAAAAGAACACAAATGGGGGAAGACAGATGCTATACCACCTGAAGATTACCAAGGAACCAAGGTACAAAACCTGAAAAGAGACAAGGACTTCCCCCCATAGTCTTTCTTTAAAGCCAATATCCTGAATTTGGATGTTTAGTGTTCCCAACTGTGAGAAAATAAATTTGTTTGTTAAAGCCACACATTTACAGTATTTCTGTTATAGCAGCACTAAATAACTAAGATATCATTGGTCAGTTTTTCATACTGTGAAGACTTGCATGGTCTATGATGCTGGGAGTTGTGCCACCAGTGTTTCATACACCTGTGATAGACAGGTTTCAGCAGAACTTCCAGACTGAAAAAGACTAAGAAGAAAGGCCAAATAACCTACTCCCAAAAATTAACCAATGAAAACATTATGAATTACAAGAGAATACTACCCAATACAGACACATCATCTGGCAAAATCAATCAATAGAAAAGGACATCACAGTTGGCAATGTAGAGGGTCAGCAAAAACAAGAGAAACCCTCAAATGAGATGGGCTGACAAAACAGCTGTGACAATGGACTCAAACACACCAATGACTATGAAGATGGTGAAGGACATAACATCACCGTAAGTTGGACCTGACTTGACAGCAATTAGCAACAGCTAAGACAACACAATCTATAAATTGATAGTTAATTTTATACAACATTTTAAAGTTAAAAGTCAACTGGATAAAGTGAGGTCAACAAGTGTAAGATATAAACTCTGTGACCATGTCTACACATAGTAATGGTGGTCTTTCTTAACGCCTCACCCTGGTCTCGTCACCATTCAAGAACAGATCTGAACCCAGCTCAAAGTGGTAACATCAGATTGCCTGTCCCTAAACTAAACTGGGCTTAAATACTATTATGGATTGAAGTATTGCACCTAAATATGAGGTCTGACAATTAAGTTCGCAAACTCAGCCTAGAAAAAGTGCTACATACCTCATTGCTGAATATCATTATGGTCACCTTCAAAGTACTCCCCCTGGGAAGCTATCCATCACCTACTCCAGCCTTCAAACCAATTTTGGAACTCTTTTTCTGGAATGGCCATCAGAGCTGTCATCATATGACCTTGAATGCCATCACAACGTCTTCCTTTCAATATTTCCCTTATCTCTGAATAAAGAAAAAAGTCACTGGGAGCCAGACCAGGTGAGTAGGGAGGGTGTTCCAATACAGTTATTTGTTTACTGGATAAAGACTCCCTCACAGGCAACTAATTAAGTTCACTAACATGCCACTGTGCCACTGTGCGCAAGAGCCATTCCAGAAACAACTCCAAAATTGCTCTCAAAGGTGGACCAGGCACTGGTGTCAGTGCATAGCTTCCCAAGGGGAATACTTTGAAGGTGACTGTAGTGATACTCAGCAATGAGGTACGTAGCACTTGGGACAATTAAGTCTACGGACTTAACTGTTAGACTGCGCATTTATTCAGTCTTATCTCTTTATAAGATGTTCGTAAGTTCTTTTTGTCATTTAAAATGTTTTAAGGTTTTGTTGCAGATTAAAGATGGCCACAATTGCTTTGACACTCCATTTTCTTCCTCTAAAGGAGGGAGTCTGTTTCCTGCTCTTGAACTTGGGTAGGCTCTGTGCTAGCTCTGACCAACAGACTATTGCCAAGCCAGCCAAGTGTTGTCGAGTCAGATCCGACTCAACAGAATATTAGCAGTACAATTTTTGGGCCCAGGCTTTAACAGACTGGAAGCTTTCACTTCCTGTTTCTTGGAACATTCTTTGTCTGGCACCCCTGCTAAGCCAAGTGCCGTCGAGTTGGATCCAACTCACGGCATCCCTGAGACATCCATTAAAAGGTCTGAATGCCTTGATACTACCACATTCAGAGGCCGTGTGTGGGTGCATTGATCAATAGTTTCACCTACACAGCCTTTAGGAGCCCTTGGAGTGCAGTGATTAAGCAACTGAATGCTAACCAAAAGATAAGCAGTTTGAATCCACCAGATGATCCATGAGAGGAAGATGTGGCAGTCTGCTTTTGTAAAGCATTGAGAAGCCTATGGAGTAGTTCCACTCCGTCCTATAGGGTCACCATGAGTCAGAATTACACCTGACTGCAATAGGTAAGCACACCTTTCTAGCCATCCACACCCCAGGGGACAGATGTAAGGCCATCTTAGACCCTCCAGACAAGCCCAACCACCAGTGACAATCACTGGTGACTGAGTGACCTCAGTGACACATGAAACAAAATAACCAGCTGACTTGTGCTCAAATTCCTGTACCATGAAATCACAAGAGATAGTAAAACTACTGTTGATTTATGTCATTAAGTTTTAAGACAGATGGTATTACAGCAAGGGGTATGACATGGTATGGGTGGCACAAATGGTGCATTTGATACTTTTGGCTGCTAAGAAAAGATTGGTGGTTCACGTCCATCAACAGACACCTCGGAAGAAAGTGCTGGCAATCTACTTCCAAGAAAATCAGTCACTGAAAATCCTATGGTGCACAGATCAATTCTAACACATATGCGATTATGGCTTTATTACAATTTTTATAATGCCTAGAGTATGTTAACTAAAACTTTAAAGTTCCATACCCCTTATATCACTCATGCTATACTTTATCCTTTGATTTTTGATCCTCTGTTAGTTACACAGTGAACTAACATAACTCAATACTGTGATACGGCAATTTATGCCCTACAATTTTTATTTTTATTTTTGTTTTTAAATAGAATTTTATTTTTAAATAAGTTTAAAAGTAAGTGTTACATGAAGCTTCAAAAACCATACAAATTTACTTCTCATTATTTTATTTGACTACAGCTGTTTGTTTTAAAAGGTGCCACAAAAATTATTTCCTGGACTTACAGCGAACATGGCACCATATACAGAAGCACCATACCATTCCTTCACAGCAAAGACCCAAAAAACTAAGTGAAACAGAGACAAATGTTAATCCTGGAATGTAAAATGTCAAACGAAGAGATAAAGATCTCAGCAAAAAACCAAATGTTTTATGAAACTGACAGAAAACAGAGATATGAAAGAAAGTTTCCAATCAGCTAACTCAGCATGGACTCACTATCTTGGATGCCTGTTGGACAGTGGTAGACAGGGAGCATGGGAGGGCAGATTCACAGAGGTCTCAGCAGAGAACAAAGTACCTAGTGACAAGCAAGGCATGCTTCCCCACTCTCACCTTCTCTCTGCTGCTCTACCTACTACAACTCCTGGCTAGCTGCAGTGGCTCAGCTGGATGGGAAGCGCAGCAGCTATTTGATGTGGATTTTCTGTACTCACATTGGAGATCAGCAGATGGGGAGTACAGAAAGCACCTTCAGGAGTTCCTAGCAGGACACAGGGCATCTGCTGAACCTGCCCTGCTATATGACAGCTGAGCCACTGGGGCTTCCTCTTGGACAAGGTGAAAAATATTGTGACCACAGAGAAGCAAACAACAAAGAGGTACAGCTTTCCTGCTCTGACATAACCAAATAAAACAAAAAAAGCAGGATGAAACAAATAAATCTGCAATCAATAAACAAAACAACATTGAATGGGCCTAAAGGCAGCAGGTTAAAAAAAAAAGGAAGTTAGTGTCTAAAGTAAAACACGAGATGACTTTCCAGTAGAAACAACCAGAATTATCTGATGAAAACAAAAAAACAAAAAACCCACTGTTGTCAACTCAATTACAACTCATAGTGACCCTACAGACAGCATAGAACAGCCCCATAGAGTTTCCAAGGAGTGCCTGGAGGATTTGAACTGCCAACCTTCTGGTTAACAGCCATAGCACTTAACCTCTGAAGACACAAGGGTTTCCAAATCACCTTATAGGGAATTCAAATCTCTACTATTTAGAGCTATCTAAGAGTTGTAGTAAAAAGCAGACAAAAAATGAGGAGAAAACAGATAAATTCATAACAATGGCAGAAAAATGCATGGAACAGCTCATGAAAATAATACAGGAACAAAATACCAAAATAAACTCACAACTAGATATCATGCAAAAATAACAATTAGAAATTCAAAAGATAAACAGCAGGACTTCAGAAAAGGACAATATCACAAAAGGGCTGAGAAGCAGGTCTGAAGTGATGGAATATAAGAACAGCAAAACTGAAGATAAACACTTGGATACATTCCTGAGGAAAAAAAAAGAAGGAGGAAAAGCAAAAAAAAAAAAAAAAAACAAACATGAGAATGATGCAAGATACAATCAAAAGGAAAAATTTGCAAGTGATTGGAGTTCTAGAACAGGGGAAGAAAATGAAAGGTACAGAGAGGATTACTGAGGAATTGCTGACAGGAAATTTCTCTCATATTACGAAAGATGAAAAGCTGACCATTCAAGAAGCTTAACATACCCCATATAGGATAGATTCTAAAGGAAATCACCAAGACATATCATAATTACAGTCACTAAAACCAAAGACAGAGAAAAAATTCTGAGAGAAGCTCAAGAAAACCATAAAGCCACATACAGAGGAAAAAAAATAAGACTAAGCCCTGATTATCCAGCAGAAACCATGCAGGCAAGAAGGCAATAAGATGATACATGTCAAACTTTGAAAGAAAACAAAATTGCCAACCAAGATGGCTTTCCAGTAGAATTCATCATCATTTGAAACTCTCGTTCATATATGATGGTGAAATTAGGACATTTCCAGATGAATGGGCATTAAGAGAATATATAAAAACCAAAAGACTCGACTGCACTTGGCACTTGGCTAAGAATTATTAAAGAGAATCCTTTGGCCTAAGAACAAATAATATCAGACCACAGCCTAAATCTAGGACAGAAGATTGTACCAGCCAGATACCAACCTAGGAAATGAACTCTCAAAGACTATGCAAAACCAAAAGAATTACAACAGAGAACCAGAGAGGTTAATGTACAAGCAACAACAAAACAAGAACAACAGAAGAGGGAATAAACAGTGCAGAGATAGAACTTTCTAGTGAAGTTGAAGGCAAGGTGCTACAATAAATAGACTGGTTTAAAACTAGGAAGACAAGGGTAACTTTCAAGGCAACTATAAAGAAAGTTTATAAACCTACTCATCAAAATAAAGAAGGAAAATATAAAGTCTCAATGAAATCAAGATATACAAAAACAAAAAGAAATCCATAAACTATTCAGCACAGAATAAGAAAAAAGAAAACGTCAACACCACACATACACACACACTACAAAATTAAAGCAACCAACTCATACTTATCTGTAATTATACTGAATGCAAATGACTTAAGTGCACCCATAAAGAGAGGAAGAGTACCAGAATGTATTTAAAAAAAAAAATTTCAAAACACATGATTCATCAATATGCTGTTTACAGGAGATACATCTTAGAAATAAAGACTGGTACTAGTACCAGTACTAGTACTATGACAGATACATTGAGTCATGGAACAGAACTGAGATCCGAGATGTAAATTCATCCACCTGTAATTATGTGATCTTCAGTGAGGGCCCAAAGTCCATTTAATGGGAAAAGGACAGTCTTTCTAGCAGATGGTGGTGGCAAAACCTGATGTCACCTCATAACAAGGAGCAAACTGGAGGGCATTATGCTGAGTGAAATGAGTCAATCACAGAGGGATGGGTGTTGTGTGAGACAAGTGCTAGTGAAAACTCTTGAAAACGTTCACACAGAGAGAAACAATCCTTAATGGCTACTAGACAGTGGGAGCGTGTGAAGATGGAAAAAAAAATGCTTCTGCCAAACACACTCTGAGACTGATAGTGACAGGCTCATTACCTGTGCAAGGCTGCACAGGTGGAAAAAAAAAAAAACAGAAAAATGGATGGGAGGGTACATGGGAACCCTATGCTGTTTGCTGTTTTGCTGTGAATCTAAAACTGTTGTAAAATAAAAAAAAAGTTTATTAAAAAAAATAAGATTAACACCTTAAACTCATCAAAAGACTATCAAAAGAGTTAAAAGACCACCTACGGAATGGAAAAAATATTTGGCAACTACATGTTGGACTGATGTCTGATCTCCATAATCTACAAGGTACTGGAAAATATCAACAAGAAAAAGGTAAATAACCCAATTAAACAGTAGGCAAAGGAGATGGAAAGACACTTCAGTAAAGGAGTCATCCAGGCAGCCAAAAGACACATGAGGAAATGATCACGATCATTAGCTATTAGAGAAATCCAAATCAAAACTACAATGAGATACTATCTCACTACAACAAGGTTGGCCATAATCCCCAAAACACAAAACAACAAATGCTGGAGAGGCTGTAGAGAGATCAAAATTCTCCTACACTGCTGGTGGACTGCAAAATGGTACAACCTCTTTAAAAAGCAATTTGGTGCTTCCTTAAAAAGCCGGAAATCAGTATACCATTTGATCCAGTAATCCCACTGCATAGAATATATCCTACAGAGGATCATTGAGAATAATAAAAACGCAAGGAAAAAAGAGCTCAAGAGACAAGAAGACCGGTGTGAATGGGGGACTCTACCAACAGCTGACCAGAAGAACCAGATGGTGCCCAGCCATCACCAAAGACAGCTGTGATGGGGCACTCAATGTTGAGTCCCTGTGGTAACATGGGAAAAGAGGGGTGCAGCTCAAGAACTGTTACTTAAAGACCATAGTTGATGGTCCAGTGGCCAGAGAGATCCCCTGGGAGCATGACTCCTAGACATGCTGCTGCCCCTGACCACAAAGCAGTACTGTGGTCAACTCTTTGAACAAAAGTGGACTGGACTCAGGGACACAAGTGACCATATGGTGTGTGTACTCTGTGGTTCTACGCAGTCATAGGATGCTGCCTCTTTCTAGATGGGAGAGAAAAGGATAGAGAGGAGGAGACAGGAGCTTGTTAACAAGATACTAGAAGTATGGAACCCAAAGTAGTGTGCTGTCACAGGGCAAGGAGAGCAGAAGGAGGTGCAGACAGGTGGGTATGCAAAATTAATTTGGACTGTACTTTCACTTAATCACAATAATAAACCAAAGATTAAGACCTTAAAACTTTAATGTGTAACACTCAGGGTTATACAAACTTTTAAAAATGTAGTTAGGAGTCCCCAAATGTTAACACCTGATAAAAAAATAAAATAATTTACCAAGAAAATTTAGTGAACTTCACCAAATTTAGTGAACTTCAAACTGAAAATAAAAAATTATCCCTAAAAGAGCAAACCAAAGTCCAAATAACAGAAAAGATCACAAATATATGCATATGTAAATACTTTTTTCTTCTGGCTTTTCCTACTTTCAAAAAAAAATCAGATGTAACAGGAGTCTGAATTCTTGTTTTCCAGCAGTATTATGCTATACATATTTACAGAAAGGTAAACTACACGGCTAATTGTTCTGCAACTGGGAATGTCTTCTACCTAGATTACAAATTTAGTTATGCAATGTAAAGTACACTGTCAAGCAACCAATGCTATAATGTTTTAACTTCTCCTTCTTCCACTGCACCCTTTCCTGTAATCATCTTATTCATGCCTGAGATCCAAAGACATTCTTAGTCGATGCTTTTCCGGTTAGCATGCCAGTAGCCAAGAAGACCCTGTTCTTGAAAGGCTGAGTGTTTTGAATGAGTCCTGAAAGAATTCTCATAGCAGCAAATATTTGTGAATAAGAATCATGTAAGAGTGAATTTTTAAGAAAATGGTTCTAATGCCCTTCATTTTTAGTTAAAATCACTTAGAGATTTGCAACGATCAAGTAATATGCCAATTTCTTTCAAATATTGCCAACAGTTGATGCCAACACCATTACAGTTTGGAAAGATATGTACTGAATAAGGTAGCTCATAATTTCCCTTGAAATATGTATGTACAACTTATTAAGCAGCATAACAGCAAAGAGCCATGGCAAATGTTGAAACCTCAAGTATGAGTTTCATTGCTTTGGTAAATTTGAGTAAAACTCCATCATCTGGAACTACCTAACAATAAGAAATATTAGGTCACTAGCTGTTTTAGAAACACCTGCAATGCCTTCACCTAATGAGGAGGATAAAAGGAGAGCTTCAGGTTTCTCATCAAATATGAAAATTTAAATCTGACATACTAAGCCAAAACTTGAACCTCGTATAAATGAAACCACTTACACTCAGGGCATTTTCTTTTCTATAAATGTTGCCTCTCAACACTGCCAGCTCCCATACCTAAAACCCCCTGGCAGAAAATGAACCCCCAATTCTATGATGGCATGGGTTTCTCCAGAATGAGGCTTAATTTCTTATTTTTTGGAGGCCCAGAAAGAATAATGTATGGTTTTCTCTTGATGTCCTTGTTCCCATACGCAGCCCAATGCATGTACATGTGCGCCCACACACACGCACGCACACACACAATCACAATCTTGCTGTTGTTAAGTGTCATGAGTTAGTTCACAGGAAACACAGGAAATCACTTTTCTGGCATTCTCTACTTTCAGCCAGTAACTGTACAACAGCGTGAAACACTGCCCTGTGCCATGCTCACAATCACTGTTATGCTTGAGCTCATTACTGCAGCCCCAGTGTGAATTCATCTCATTGAAGGCCTTCCTCTTTTTCAATGACTCTCTATCTTACCAAGCACACTGTTGTTCTTCAGGGACTGGTTCCCCATGATAACATATCCAAAGTATGTGACAAGAAGTCTTGCTATCCTTACTTCCAAGGAGTGCTCTGGCTGTATTTCTTCCAAGGTGGATTTGTTCATTCTTTGGACTGTTAATGGTATTTTCTTCTCCAACACCGTAATTCAGAGGCATCAATTCTTTGGTCTTCTTTATTCATTGTACAACTTTTTCATGCATCTGAGGTGATTCAAAATATCATGGCTTGGGTCAGGTGTACCTTAGTCCTGAGAGTGACATTTTTGCTTTTCAACACTTTCCAGGGGTCTTTTGCAGCAGATTTGCCAATACAGTATGTCTTTTGATTTCCTGACTGCTTCTTCCACGAGCATTGATTGTGGATTCTAGTAAACTGAAACCTTTATCAACCTCAGTCTTTTCTTTGTTCATCATGATGTTCCTTACCAATCCAGCTGTAAGGATTTTTGTTTTCTTTATGCTGGAGTGTAACTGATCCTGAAGGCTGTAGTCTTTGATCTTCTACTTTGTTTTCCTGATGCCCCATTCTTTTTCATATAGGCCAGCTTCTTGGATTATTCACTCAGCATACAGACTGAATAAGCATGGTAACAGGATACAACCCTGGTGCACGTATTTCCTGATTTTAGGCCACAGAGTATCTCCTTGTTCTGTTTGCACCACTACCTCTTAGGTTTATGAACATTTTCTGCATGATTACAATAAAGAGTTATGGATTTCCCATTCTCTGCAGTGTTATCCATAATTTGTTATGATTCACAAAGTAAAATGTCTTTGCATAGTCAGTGAAACATAAGAAATCACCTTTCTGGTATTCTCTACTTTCAGCTAAGACTGACCTAACATCAGCAATGATATCCCTCCTTCTACATCCTCTTCTGAATCCCACTTGAATTTTTGGAAGTTCCCTCTCAATGTACTGCTGCAACTATTTTTAAATTGTCTTCAGTAAAATTTTATTTGTGACATGAGGACTGACAATTAAGTTTGTGAACTTACCCTAGAAACAGTGCTACACACCTCATTGCTGAATATCACTACCATCACCTTCAAAGTACTCCCCTGGAGAGGCAATGATGTCCCTGGTTCCACATCCTCTTCTGAAACTGGTTCAGATTTCTGACAATTTCTTGTCAATATACTGTTGCAGCTGCTTTTGAATGGTCTTGAACAAAATTTTACTTGCATGTCATATTAATGATATTGTTCGGTAATTTCCACATTCGGTTGGCTAACCTTTCTTTGGAATGGGTATAAATATGGATCTCTTCCAGTCAGTTGGCCAGGTAGCTGTCCTCCAAATTTCTTGGCATAGACGAGTGAGCACTTCTAGTGCAGATATGTTTGTTGACATATCAATCGAAATTCCATCCATTCCTGGAGCCTTGTAAGACTTGTTCTAATTTTCTTCAGCTTCAATTTGAATTTGCACATGAGCAATCAATGGTCTGTGCTGCAGACAGCATGTAGTCTTGTTCTTACCACTGATATGGAGCTTTTCCATCGTCCCCTTTCACAGATGTAGTTGATTTGATTCCTGTGTATTCTGCATGGTGAGGTCCATGTGTACAGTCCCTGTGTTGTTACAGAAGGCGTTTACAATGAGAAAGTCCTTAGAGAACAATGAACGCAACACTGTTCTTCAAGTTTTTGTTCCCAGCATAGCAGACCATATTATTATCTGATTCAAAATGGCCAATACCCATCCATTACAGCCCACTAATACTTTCAGGATCCTCACTTGCTGGTGTAGTACGACTCAAAACGAAAAGAAACAGCTGCAAGCATACATTAATAATCGGAACATGGCATGTACGAAGCATGAACCTAGGAAAATTGGAAATCATCAGATATGAAATCAAATGCATAAACATTCATATCCTAAGCAAATATAACAATCATATGTTATAACACACATTTTAATTAAAAAGAATGAAGACAAATAAAAAGTAAAAGCATGAAAATTTTGTGTGCACCAAAATCAAACCAAATCCATCTCTGTCAAATCAATTCTGACTCACAGTAACCCTACGGCACAGAGTAGAATTTCTCCACAGGGTTTCCAAAGCTGTAAATCTTTACAGAAACAGCCAACCAGGTATTTCTCCAATGGTGTTGCTGTTAGAAGAACTGCTGAACTTTTGGTTGGCAGCCAAGTTCTTAACCATTGTGCAACCGATGCTCATTCTTCCACCCATTAAGATGGCTACTATCAGAAAAATACAACCAATGTTGATGAGGATCTGTAGAAACAGGAACCCTCATGCACTGACATAAATCTAAAATGAAAATGTAAAAATGAATAATATGATGCAGCCGCTATGAAAAAGAGTATGGTGTTTTCTCTAAAACTTAAACACAGAATTACCATGTGACTCAGCAACTCCACTCCTACATGTGGAACCAAAAGAAGTGAGAGCAGGGACTGAGATTCTTGTATACCAGTGTTCACTGCAGCACTATTCTCAACTAGTCAGAAGGTGGAAGTAATGCAAGTGTTCGTCAACAGATGAATGGACACACAACATGTGGTACATTCATACAAATACAACATGGATGAACCTTGAAAACATAAGCTGAGTGAAATGAATCAGTCTCAAAGGATAAATACTGTATGATCTCACTTAAAAAAATGTGTGACAAGTTAAATGGAGACAGATCAAAGCCTATTACTGGCTACCAGGGGCTGGAATGATGGAGGAATTGGGAATTACTGCCTAAGGGGTTTCTGTTTGGGGTCATAAAAACTACTGGAAATAGCCATAACAGTAGTAGTACGATGAACTGAATGTAATAATGTCACTGAATTTTACACTTAGAAATAGTTAAAATGGCACATTTATTGCTATATGTATTTTTACAATAAAGTAAAAACAGGTTTTTTACACATGTATATTTCTGTTGTCTTGAGAAAGCAAGCTGCACATTTAAGAACCCAGCACAAAAGCTTCACCGCATCTGCACAACCCAGGAACAACAGGGTGTAAGTTACGGAATTCATCAAAGCAGTACTTCTAAAACTCTTCTCAGTCTTTAGGTACTCTTGAAAACCTACTCAGATTACAAATAATATAAGAAACCAGACTCTATGAAGAAGACTTACCAACAACCAGCAATACACAGATGACACACCCTTGCTGGCCAAAACAAAGACAACTTAAAGTACTCACTGAAGGTCCTACATTACAGGTTTCAGTATGGATTTCATACGAACATGAAGAAAACAAAAATCCTCAAATAAACAACATCATTACAAATGAAGAAACAAAGGTGTCACGGATTTCACTTTACTTGGATCAACAATTAACATTCATGGTAGCAGCAGTCAAGAAATCAAATGATGTATTGCACTGGGAAACTCTGCTGCAAAAGATCTCTTTAAAGTTTTCAAAAGCAAAGGCATCAGTTGGTTGTAAACAAGACATTCGTATAAGACTAGGGGACAACAAAATCCTTGGACAATTTCCAAAAAAAAAAAGCAAAGACGTCATTTGACCCAAGCCATGTTCTTTTCAATCACCTAATATGCATGTGAAAGTTTGACAGTGAAAAAGAAAAAACAACGATGCATTTGAACTCTGATGTTGACAAAGAATACTGAATGTACTTTGGAATGTCAAGAGAACAAACAAATCAGTCTTAGAGAAAATACAACCAGAAGATTCCTTGGAAGTAAGTAAGACACACTTACTCTGCACATATCATCAGGAAAGGGCAATTGCAAGAAAAGGGCATTCTGCTTGGTCAAGTGGAGGGTCGGTGAAAACGAGGGAAACGCTCCACGCGATGGACCGGCACAACAGCTAAGACAATGGACTCAACAATGGACTCAGACACACCAAGGATGTGAAAGTGTTGCAGAACGGACAGCATTTCATTCTGTTACACATATAGTTGCCATGAGTTGGAGCTGACTTACTAGGAAATTGCCAACAAGAGCCCCTTGAGGCCCTGGGTTTCTGGCCATGTTTGAGTTGTTAGGAAAAGATTTTGCCAAGTCTCAGGAAAGAGAAGCAAGTCCCTCCTTGCATGCACTTGTTACCAACATATCACCCACCCTCTTCGGCTTCCGGGATGGTAGGTAACCCTTCCTCTGGGACGGCTTTCGCTCCCACAGTGATGCATCTGCTTTAGGTTCCTGTATGTTAGACTACCCGATGCAATTCTGAGCTCTCCACGCACTGAGCTCTGGTTACATATAAACACATGCGTACAAGGGACCAGAGAAGAGCCCAACGTTCTCTAAGTTCTCCTTGTGCCTTACTGAGGGAAAAATGCGCCAATGTGTGAACTCCTTGTGGCACAACTGGGTAAAGGTGAGTGTTTTTCCACATTAGAACTTTTCGTGTACTTGAGCATTGTTTAAAACTCTATTTATTTGGTTTCTTAGGTGTGAGGCGGGTGGTGTTACTGTTATCTTCAAACAGATACACGTAACATGCTGGGAGTGTACACAAAATAAACAAGAATTAAAATATACCCAGAGACAAGAAGATATAACACCAGCACAAACACATAAATCTACTTCCCAGGAATCTTTTGGAGAAAAGTCACTCTTTTAATTCCGTGGCTTGTTATGCAGGTATGGTTTGGACCACTAAGGCTCCAGAGACATACACCAGAAAGTCTCACAGGTTCCTTAATGCCTTACAGTCAAGACAGGAATCTGAGGGAACGTCAGGAATTATTCTTGTCATCAACAGAAGCCACAATTCTCTCAGTCAAAATTACACAATACATCCTCACCATCATTATCAGGAATGTGATACCTCGTCAGGGAAGAACAATCACTAGAGAAGGACATCATGGCTGGGAAAGTAGAGGGGGGTCAGTGAAAGTGAGGGAAGCTCCATGAGAGCGACAGCCCGACAGCCACAACAGTGGGCCACAAAGACGCTATCACAAAGACGGTGCAGGACCGGGTAGCATTTCATCCGGTCATGCATAAGGTCGCCAAGAGTTGGAGCGGACTTGATGGCAACTGACAATAACAACAATGAATAAGATTGTTGCTATCATAAAGTAAATATGTATTTTTGCATTTAGGACTTGTTGGATTTTTTTGGACTAGGTTTACTGCATGTACCAACCTCCATTAGTCATCCATTCTAACTGAGATACTTGTCTGGGGTTTAAGCATATTGCAACTGTTTTTCCTTAATTCAGGAGGCTCTATAGAATGATGGTTAGAAGCGGCAGTGTCAAATGGCTTGAACTAAATCCTGGCTTCAACATTTGCCCCCTGTAACTGTGGGTTTGGTAATCGCCTTAGCCTCAGTTTCCACATCTGTGAAACACGGTCAGTAAAAGCATGTCTCACTGAACTGGAAAAGAATATATTTATTGTAAGCAACTCACTAGAATTTAGTGTTCCAGAAGGAACTGATGACCCACTTAATTTCTGAAGACACACAAATATCTCACTAGCACACAAAGATTATGTTCCAAGAGGAAAAGAAGGCTAGAGTCAGCAAGTAAATCCATTTAACCATCAGCCACACCCACAAATAAGAGTCACAAGAAATAGCCCCAAGAGTATCCTTCCCTACAGACTAGATTTATGCAAACTGTAAGAGATGGCCTTGCATTAGATGGTACCCTCAGGACCTTAGCTGACCCCTGATGAGGACTGAAAACACTTTGCTCTGATGTAGCAGTGCCTCAGCTGCTACTGAACCTCAGCAAAGGATCGGAGAAATCAGCCCTCACCTCTGCCCAGATACAAGTTACAACTTTCATTAGCAAAAATTAAGACTAGCTTTCTTCCTTACTGGTGATTGTTCAACTTTTTTCAAAAAATCTGCAACACATCATGACTGCTGTACAAACTTTTCAGAGGAACGTGTAAGCATTAGATGAAAACTAAGATTAGTTATAAAAGAGTAAGCATTAGATAACTGTATGCATTACATCCCATTTTATTTTGAAAATGAAAAAAAAAAGACAAGTAACATGAAACTGTTCAGTGCTACAAAGGCAGATAATAAACACTGATGCCGTCGTCTTCTCTGGAATCTGGGATTACTTTCATCTCACCATTTCTGTCGTTACCCCTCTGAACTTAAGTGGTCTTTCTGCCCTTCCCTATGAAATGAAATCTGTTCGCCAAAGGACCGTGCATTCACCTTAATTTGATTTTCGGGGAAGAAAGTGTTTTCATCTCCTAAAAATCTTCAGTTATCTTGTGCCACAGTTGTGATCAGTTCTTAGACATTTGTTTGACTGTAGAACCAGATAAATAAGAAAAATTTACATCTCTTAATGCTCAAGCACTCTCCCTCTATAACCCACTGGGTGTATCTCTCCCTCCCTCTCACTCCTCGACCTCCTTCTCCACCCACCATGCTAGGTCTTCTTGTATTCGGTATCATGCAATGCCTTGAATAAAAGAGGCTCAAGTTTAGTTACCAGCGAAACACACTTTACATTCGAGACATCCAAGTTGTGTGAGTTTGGTATAAGCTTCTTTCAAAAAAGTATGACTCCATTATTGGGGATGTTTATGCCTAAAAAGAAGACTCTGTGTTCCATTGTGTCAGAAGCTTTCAAAGTGCGATTGTTCAATTTGCAAACTGCAATTGGTTAACCAAGCTAAACTTAATTAGTCCAATGATCCTGCAGACCACATCAAACCCCACCGTTTGATGTATTCTGCGAGATGGCCAAGCCGCCTACAGCTGGCTAAGTGTCACAATGAAAAGGCAGCTCGGCTTAGGTCTGGGAACTGAAATGAGCTGTTCTAAGTGGAGCTTTTCTTCCATTTTCTGAGCCTGCACTGCTCTGACCTTCCCCAAATCAATCCTTTGCGGATTAACATGTAAAGCAGTGTCGAATTAATTTCAGAAAGGGAATATGAGATCAGCCTAGGATCATACAAAACATCTAACTCCTAAATACACGAATGCTTCGAGCCGTTCAATGAGAAGCTGTCAATAAAGGGAGAGAAGCCTGGACGGGGGTGGCCAGAAGGATTTGAAGGTTGGAGCAATCTATCAGACTAGTGAGCACACTGCCTACTTCTGTAGCATGGCTAATGCATTCCTCTAGAAGATAATCCTATTTCTAAAGACCCTCCCGTGAGGAGCACATAGGCCGTGATGAATGAGAACTAAAATGCATTAAAATTCTCAACAACTTCACCAAAAGGCACACTATTAGATCCTGAGTGTCTACAAGAAGACGGTTCATTAAAAGTGCAGGTCTGAAAGGGCCCGCCTTAAGTCCCCACACAGTGGAGAGAGTGGGCCCGGCACATCACTTGTGACACCTGCAGCCAAAATATTTTTTACATTAGGCTGCCCATGTAAGCACACAAGAGACGCCCCATGAAACAGCAGGGAAAGGGCCTTTTCCACCAGGCTGCTGGAACACCACCGCGATGCGCCTGCACTCCAGGAGAGGGGATGTGTTTCCTGGCATTAGCCACACAACGGTGTCAGTAAACCCACTTCTAAAACTCAGACATGAAAGAGCACTCACTCAATTTCCCCCTGGAGAAGCTGCAGTGTTTGAACACTTGTTTCTCGCATTGTATTTTGCTTGTACTCAATTAAGGAGATAAATTAGCCATTTTTTGAGATGTAGTCGGGTTGAACATTGATAGAGTCATTTAATACTGCTATTCTTACAGGGTGAAATAAGTACCCATGTCTTTAAAAAAAAAAAAAAAAAACCACAGCTGCCATCAAGTTGCTTCTGACTCAGTAGTCGAGTGCTTAACTCTGGACGATAACTGACACTGCGGGAGCCGGTATCAGGAGCCCTGGCAGTGTGGCAGTTAAGCTTCAGGCTGCTAACCAAAAGGTTGGCAGTTCTAATCCACCAGGCACTCCTTGGAAACCCCACGGGGCAGTTCTACTCTTCCACCCCATGGGGGAGGTTATGAGTTGGAACTGATGCACCAGCAACAAGTATTGTTTTTAAATCCTGACCGAAAATCTTGCTGGGGAAGTTGTTTAGTCCTAGTAAATGGCACAAGGGAAAGTACAGAACCATCAAGAATGAGTGAGATATTAGAAAGCAATGCCAATAATATCAGAAACCACAAGAACACTGAGCTAGTGGTGAGCAGCAACAGAGGCTCTGAAAGCCAGAACTACTGAGGTAGCACACGTGGAGAGGCGAGGGCCTCTGTATGCACGGGTTAAACCCAGGAATGAATGGAAGAAAGAGTGGAGCCACCAGGGGCAGGGTCAGGACATTTTATAACAACTCAGCTGTTCACATTCTGCAGAAGTTTGTCCTCCATGCTAGAATACCAGGTTTAGCAGAATGGTTCTCTCTGGGAAGGTCGGGGAGCAGGGCTCCTAGAGGACGGGAGGGAAGCTTATACGGAGATGAGGCCATTTAGCGGCTCTGCTTCATAAGTTACATGCGTTGCATTTAGTCGTCTGTACAAAGCAAACATTGCACTGCAAATAATAGTCTCCCTGACTCATCTTTCATTTCCACATCAGCACCTATTACTTCTTCATGATTCAATAAGAAATCAAACCCCTCTGTTACAGAGCAGAACTTCCCCCCGCATTTCCTGGCTGTGAGGAGACTGAGGAGCAGATTTCCACACCGTTCTCCAATACAGCTGCTGAGTGGATGCAAACTGCAAGCCTTTCAGTTGGCAGCCAAGTGCTTCACCACTGCTGCTCCACGGCTTCCTTCTCCTGCAGACCTGCCTTCATTTCCAGGCCCTTGCCATCCGCCCTTTGTGTGCAGTACAAGCCAGCATGCGTTAGTGACAACAGAGAAGACAGCTGCATTTTAATGGTTTTGAGCACTACCAACAGGATTTATGAAAGACAGTTTACTTAAATTATAACCATTCATTCATTCAAATAGCTGGATTCATTCACTCATTCACTCATTCCAGTAGTTAGCTGGCATTTCCAGAAGATCACCTCCACCACAAAACAGTCACTGGGAAAGCAGTCCTTTGCCACCTCTGAGGAAGGCCCCTCCCTAAATGCAGGTTTTGCTGCTTGCTGTACAGGCGATTTCAATGTTACAATGTTAAAATACGGTTTCAGTATTCCTCTGATCCAAATAGTCACACTATCACCTTCTGGGCAGCTCATCGATGTCTTACACGCAGTGCCTGTTTAAGAAAACAAAATCTTTCCAGTATTTAATCTCAACAGACTAAACACTTGTTAATGAGTCTTCAATACAAAAAAAACACATCAGTGATTATCTTATTACCAACTTAGTTTTAAGATACAAATTCTAGGCTACAGAAAGCAGAAGCAATGAAAATTAAAATGTATTTCTTTAAAAACAGAATTATGGCCAAAACGAAGAAAGAGAAGGAAGGGCAGAGGAAAAGAGCAGGGCAGCACAACCACTCAGGTTTGCTTGATCCATATAAGCCTGGACATCAAAAAAAAAAATCTTAAGTATTTCCAGATACATCATTATGAATAGTTTTTTCTTTCCTTGCATATCCCAATTTTGAATGTGTCATAAAACTGATAAAATACAATAATCAAATTAAGCTCAAGCCCACCAAAACTACATTTGCTATTTAAGTGGATAATGACACACAGTACTTGATGGTGCATAAAAACTGGGTAAATATTTACTGAATCAATGGCAGGCTAGGAGGTGACAACCAGTTCTGTGGAGCTGACTCCGACTCATGGTGGCCCTGTGTGCTGTCAGAGTAGAACAGTGCTCCACAGAGTTTTCAAATGATGACTTTTCAGAAGATCACTAGGCCTTTCTTCCAAGCACCCGTGGGTAGATTTGGACCTCCCATGTTCTGACAGCAGGAGAGTGTGTCAGCCATCTGCACCCCTCAGGGTCTCATGAATTCATCAGTTTTCACTAAGTTTCTTAGTTCCCAACATACCACACTCTCTCCCCTCTGCACATGCCTTTACCTGGGACTGCCTTTTTCCACCTCTCTTTTCAAATCAGTATAATCACCATGAATCTCACTATACGTAAAGTGATCATTTCCATGTAAACTAGGAATACTAACTTATTAACCTCCTTCCAGGATTCCAGAAGTCTCATCAAATTTTTCCTTGGAAATGCATACATGTATGAACTTGATCCATGACAAGACTATAGGGTCCATTCACCAGCTTCAAATGCTCAGGACATGTATGTGACTTTTGCCTCTGCCTTTCTCCATTCTGCAAGGGGCAGGGAATACACACACATACAAGGATGTGTGTTTGTGGTTCAGCACAAGGCCTGTGCTATCTAACTTTATAGATTTGTCACCACCAGATTTATAGGCAGGATCACCTGTATAAATTCAACCCATTGGGTTTTGTTTTTACATTATCTAAACAAGTATTTCCCTGCATTTTAGCTATGCAGACCTAGCCTATTAGCTAGTTCCCCTCCTACGCATGGAAGGCAAAACTCAGACTGGTAGTCCTCAGAGATCTCTTTCTAACACTATGGCTTCAAAAGAAATACACTAGTGTGCTGACCTCATGCTTGCTGGAACATTAACATGGACAACGGATGACAGAAGAGGAGTGAGACTGTTCTTTGTTTTATGAACAGAATTATTATAAAAACGTCTATTCTCAACAAAAAAAAAAAAAAGAGAAAAAATACCAGGGCATCAGAAATCCAAAAAGACCAAGACTTGACCTCAATTGGTGGTCCAGCGGTTTTGAGGTTCCTCTGAGAGCATGGCCCCCAGCCCTGATGCTGCCCGCTCCCATAAATTATAACAAAGGTCCACTCTTTGGACAGGAATGGAATGGACTTGGCAATGCAGAGTAACCATATATTGGAAGCACTTTATGGTTCTATACATCTATAGGGTATCATCTTGCTGACCTCTGGCTGGAGGAAGGGGAGTGGACAGAGAGGAGGGGAAAGGAGACTGTTGGGAGGATGAGACATGTATGGAGCAGAGAGGAATAGTGTGCAGTCACTGGACAGGGAGAGCAGTGGAAGCTGCATATAGGGGGGCATGTAAATTTACATGTGAATGTACATTTTCACTCAGTTATGTTAAATAAAAACAAAACAAAAAAAAAAAGACCAAGACTTTCTGGGTACACAAGTAGACAGAGAAATATTCTTTTTTGCATCACCCTAGGAAGCAAAAGGTATTAACCCAAAGGTATTGATAATCCATCAAAGAAGCATCCTTAGGAAATTACCCATGTGTCTTACTTAGGCTGGGTTCTCTAGATGAGCAAAACCAATAAAGTATATATATGCATATAATATAAACAAACCAAAAACCCACTGTCATCAAGTTGATTCCAACTCATGGTGACTCTATAGCAGACAGTAGAACTGCTCCATAGCGTTTGCAAGCAGTGCCTGGCAGATTTGAACTGCTGACCTTTTGGTTAGCCAACACAGCACTTAACCACTACGCCACCAGGGTTTCCATATATACACATATACAGAGAAATTTATTTTAAGGGAACAGCTTATACCATTGAACAGGCTGAAATTTCCCAAGTCCTGAATCAGGCTAGAAGCCTCTCTCAATTCACACGGCCGTGAAGGTTAGTGAACCCAAGGTCACAGTTCAGAGAGCAAGGTTCCCATTCACAGGCTGTGAAGGTCAAGGAAGCCCAAGACGGTGGGCAAGACAGCAAAGTTTCTGCTGATTTATGCAGCTGCAGGGGCTCGTGAACCTAAGATTAGCAGGTAAGCGGCTAGTTCAAGTCCAGAAGACAAGAGAGAGGCAGCTGCTGGGTCCACAACAAGCCACAAACCTGGGTAAAGTGAGCAGGAAGAAAGCAGGCGGAAGGTGGTGGCAAAATGAAGGCTATGGGGGCAGTGAGCCACCACAGGCCCCACCCCTGCGGGTACCATTCAGCAGATTCCATCACGGGATCACATCACACCCACTGCTGTGGGGTCAATTCTGACTTTTAGTGACCCGACACAACTGCCAAAAGAGAGAAGCATGGCCCAGCCCAACTGACACATAATCTTAACCATCACACCATGGATTGCTTAAATTCTGCCCTTTCTTAACATTCTGTCCCATCACTCATCACAATACCATTTGGAAAAAAAAAAAAACAAAGGCAAAATCTGTTGCAGTTGAATTGATTTCCACTCATAGCGACACTACAGAAGAGAACTGCCCCATAGAGTTTCCAAGGAGCATCTGGTGGATCCAAACTGCTGACCCTTTTGTTTGGCCATAGCACTTAACCACTCCCCCATCAGGATACCACTTAGGATACCGTAATTTTATGTTTCAACTTGGTTAGCCTATGGTTTCCAGTAGTTTGGCCAAACACTTGTCATGAGGTAGTTACATGTGATTAAATTAATTGGCCTTGGGTAGAGTAGATTACCTTTCATAATATAAGCTAATATAATCACTACATATCAAATGTATATATCACATATCAAATGTACATATCAAATGTAATATAATCACTACATATCAAATCACCTTCCATAATGTAATATGATCACCTTCCACAATGTAATCTAAAAGTAATATGAATTAAGGTCATACCAGTATACAGTTAATCCTAAACCCAATCACTTGTGAGTTATAAAAAAGACCAAAATGGATACAGAGACTCACATGCAGAGGAAGATAGACTACACATGAAGATTATCTGTAAGCAAAAGAATCCCTGGTAGACACCAGCAGCCACTGACACAGCTGAGACCCTGATATGGACTTTTAGCTTTTAAAACTGTGAGAAAACAAATTTCTGTTCTTTAAAATCACCCACTTGTGCTATAAGCAGAGAATACCAAAAAGATGTTTATCTGTGTTTCGTTGACCATGCAAAGGTATTCAACTGTATGGATCATAACAAATTATGGCTAATATTATATAAAATGAAAATTCCAGAACACTTAATTGTGCTCTTAAGGAATCTGTACACAGATCAAGAGGCAGTCACGTGAACAGAACAAGGGGGCACTGCATGGTTTAAAGTCAGCAAAAGTGTGCTTCAGGGTTGTGTTCTTTCACCACACTGTGTGCCAAGCAAACAATCTGAGAAGCTGGATTATATGAAGAAGAGGAAAGCATGAAGAATGGAGGATGACTCATTAACAACCTGAGTTATGCAGATGACACCACCTTACCTTCCAGAAGTGAACAAGATTTGTAACACTGATGAAGATCAAGGACCACAGCCTTCAGTATGGATTGCACCTCAATATCAAAAAAACAAAATCCTCACAACTGGACCAGTAAGCAACATCGTCATGAATGGAGAAAGGACTGAGGTTGTCACGGATTTCATGTTACTTGGGTCCACAACCAACAACCACAGAAGCTGCAGTCAAGAAATCAAAAGATGCACTGCACAGGGAAAATCTGCTGTCAAGGACCTCTTTAAAGTACTGCAAAGCAAAGATGTCACCTTGAAGACTAAAGTGTGCCTGACCCAAGCCATGGTATTTTCAATCACATTATATGCATGCAAAAGCTGGACCATGAACAAAGAAGACAGTGGAAGACTTAATGCCTTTGAATTGTGGTGTTAGAGAAGAATGTTGAATGTACCATAGCCTGCCAGAAGAACAAACAGATTTGTTCTGGAAGAAGTGCAACCAGGGTGCTTGTTGAAAGCAAAGATGTCAAAACTGTGTCTTACATACTTTGGACATGTTGTCAGGATGGATCAGTCCCTGGAAAATGCCATGGTAACTTGGGAGAGTGGAGAGTCCGTGAAAAAGAGGAAGACCTCGATAAGATGGATTGATACAGTGGCCACAACAACGGGCTCATGTATAAAAACAATTGTGGACACGGCACAAGAGGGGTAGTGTTTCATTCTGTTGTGCACAGCGCCGTCATGAGTCAGAACTGGCTAGACGACACATAACAACTACTTGTGCTGTGCTGTGTTACAACCTAAGACATGAAGTACCATCTGGCAAGGTAGAGGCCAATTATACCATCCATGATATTTCATGCAGAATTTCTGCTTCGTCAAGGTTTTCTCTTACACATACTGTCATGGATTGAATTGTGTCCCCCCCAAAATATGGTAGCCATGTGGCTGGGCCATGATTCCCAGTATCTTGTGACTGTCCTCCATTTTGTGGTTTTCCTAAACTGCGTGTTAAAGGATTAGGGTAGGGCTGCAAATCCCCTCATAGGATTACCTCCCTGCTCCACTGTAAAGGGAGTTTCCTGATAAAAGGACAGCGAAGCAGGCAGAGAATTGGGAACCTTGCACCATCAAGAAAGCAGCACTGGGAGAAGAGCACTTCCTGCAGACGTGAGGTTCCCGTGCCAAGATTCTCCCTGGACAAAGACTGATGCACAAGGCAAAAGCCTTCCCCTGGAGCAGATACCCTGAATATGGACTTGTAGCCTACTGGACTGTGTAAGAATAAATCTTCCTCTGCTAAAGGTATCCACTCTGTGGTATTTCTGTTAGAGAAGACCTAGCTGACTAAAACAGAATTTGGTACTGTGAGAGTGGGGTACTGCTCTAGCAAATACCTAAAATGTGGGAGCCATTTTGAAACTGCGAATGGAAAGAAGATTCAGAAGGAATGAAGAAGGCACAGATGGTGAGAAACAACAGAGGACTGGTGGCGGCAGCAGTAGCAGTGGAAGCAGCAGCAGCACCAGCAGAACCAGAGAGAGCCCTGGAGCCGACCCACAGAACGAGAGAGCTGAGTGCCCACACACAAGAGTTGCTCTCGGAACAGGGTGTCTCTGGGCACTTAAACTGGTGGAGCTGGCCTTGCTGACCCACAGAGTGAGAGAGCTGAGTGCCTTTGGGCAGGATGCTTTCGAGCAAGATGGGGTGCCTCCGGGCACTTAAATCCATGGAGCTACAGAGCTTTGGAACACTTTGCCTGGCAGGGCAGACATGGGCCTGTGGCCAGGGCCATGCGGCTACAGGAAGCTGACAATGAAGAGGCTTACAGCTTGAGAAGCTGAGCTGCCTCAGTCTCAAAAGGTATGGCCATGACCTCAGGGGTTTGAAAGGGTGGAACTAAGGCGTCCTGTGTTCATAAGGGTGGAATTGCCACTCAGTTGGGCTTATGATGCTCCTAAAGCTGATGGGGCAGAATTTCTGTACAAGTGGGCCTTGAAGGCAGAGTTGTAGCAAAGGGCTGGGGTCTCCACTCAGAATCCAGAGTGTGGCCAATCTCTGAGTCTGGAGGGCAGGGTCATTTTGTAGAATGTCTCAGAAAATGTAAGAGTATTTCTGAAGCTTTGAGGGCTAATGTAATGAGTTCTGCTGACCTGCCTGTTGCCTGTTAATGCCTTCTCTCCCTGAAATTTCTCCCATTTGTAATGGAATGTCTAACCTGTGCCTGTTCTGACATTGTACCTTTAGAAGCAGATAGCTTACCTTCTAGGTTTCACAGATGTGTAAGAGTTTTGTATTTTACACTCAAAACTGATTTACGACTTATGTCATGTGGGATGGACACAATTTTGCTATGATGAGATAAATGTGTTACATGTTTCTACGATGTGATTTTTGGGGTGCCAAAGGGTGGGATGTCATGGATTGAATTTTGTCCCCCCAAAAATATGGTAGGCATGTGGCTGGACCATGATTCCCAGTGTCTTGTGACTGTCCTCCACTTTGTGGTTTTCCTATGCTGTATGTTAAAAGATTAGGGTGGGGCTGTAAATCCCTTTATAAGATTACCTCCTTACTGCACTGTAAAGGGAATTTCCCTGGAGTATGGCTTGCCCCACCCTTAATCTTTTCATCTTATGAGAGATAAAAGGGCAGAGAAGCAGGCAGAGAACTGAGAACCTTGCACCATCAAGAAAGCAGCACTGGGAGAAAAGTACATCCTTCAGATCTGAGGTTCCTGTGCCAAGATGCTCCCTGGACAAAGATTTATGCGATACCGGACTTACCTCCAGAGCCAACAAGGCAAAAGCTTTCCCCTGGAGCTGACACCCTGGATATGGACTTGTAGCCTACCGGACTGGGTAAGAATAAGCCTTCCTCTGTTAAAGCCATCCACTCTGTGGTATTTCTGTTAGAGCAGCCCTAGCTGACTAAAACACATCCTATGTAGGGACTTTACCAGAATCAAAGGCAAACCTGAGTGAGAAGTACAAACAGAACAAACAAGATGAAGAAACATGCTCAATCTTCCTAACCATAAAACTGCTCCCCCCGCCCCAAATTAAAATAAGGGAATTCACATTTTGCTGTAATTTAAGAGGCCAAATTTAAATCTCAGAAGAGATAATGGCATTTCAAATGGTTAACATTTTACATATGGTAGTGCGACCAATTCCTACAACACTCTGGGAAAGTGAATTGGCATGAATTATCCACAGCTAATCATTAACATGCTTAGGGTCTTTAACGTGGTGATCTTGCTCCTTCAGTTTACCTAAAACTTCAAAAATTTCTTTTTTCGGTACAAAAACATTCAATGTAGCATCTGAATTTCAGAAATTTAAAATCATCTAAGTACCTAATAGCAGGAGACCACTATAGAAATAACAGTGCAGACAACTCAGCAGGTCACTCTACCAACCGGCTTAACCTCAGTCCTGCCCCTGCCCTGCCTCCTTCCTCCCACCCCCAGGATGGAGCCTGAGGGAAGGGCTTCCAGTGTAGGTGGTCTATTCTGGGAAGTGATCTCAGGAAGGACGAGTGGGAACTGGGAGAGTGAAATAGGCAAGGAGAAAAATGCAAGCCAAGGGAGAACCTGTGAGCCAGTCACCTCTGTGGGCTAAGAGTGCCATCGCGCCAAGGCCTTCCGAGGAGCTGGCTAGAATATGCCTCAGGATCGACTGCCCAACAGCTGGATGTACCTGCTGGCTCTCACGCCTCACTGGTCAAAGCTTGTCCCCTGGGAACACTGGTATTCTTCCCAGCTTGTACCAGCGCCAGGTGGGCTCCTGCAGGGTTCCACGTTACACAAGTCAGGGAAGTAGCAGAAAACAAACCAAGACACGGGAGGAGTGCTGGGGCTGCACCTGTGCAAAACTGGTGAGCACACGAGGACTCTAACACACCGGGGTTGTAATTTTTAACTAGGAAGGTGATGTGTCAAAACGGAGACACGTTTCTAGTGTATAACTAAGTAAAAAGTGGACAATATAAAATTCTACCTACACTGTAAACTGATGTTTGCATTTAGTCTTGGGCTGAAAGGGCTTTTAGAAAAACAAAATGATTTATTACCTTAGTGATAATGGATTTTTAAATGCTATCTTCATTACAATATGGCTTATGTAATAAATATGAACAAAAATGTGACTGGCTATTCTAGAGCTCTGAAAATTGTACTGCCTAGATTTTAAATTCCTTTAGTTTTATCATTAAAAAATAAGTAAAGTCTTCTGACAACTAACTTTTGAGATTGGTTTGGCTCTGATGTGTATGTGCATGTCTGCGAAGTGGTTTTAGAAAGATCTACTTCATTTTGTTTTCCAAATCAGTAAGCTTTTTTGACTTTCGGGAAAACACAGAATGTGGTCTGGTTCTATTACAGAGTGCCCAGCTCCCTCCCAGCCCAGGATTTTATCATTCCATGAGAAGAAGGAGCATCCACTGGAGTCCAGGTCCCAGATGAGTGATCCTGACCTCACCAACAGACCGCAAGGCTGCTAGCCCCTGTAATTCTGCAGTGCAACTCTGCAGATGTGCCTACGGGGAGAGCAAGTGACCAGTCAGAAATCAGAGTTACTTTAAGGATAAAAGTGGCCCACCTACTGATGAAATACTACTTTAATCAATGAAGATAGAACTAGAAATCTAGAATTCTGCCAAATGACAGCTTGCTGGGTGTCATGGATTGAATTATGTCTCCCAAAGATATGTGTAGCAATGTCGTTGGGCCGTGGTTCCCAATATTTTATGATTGTCCTCCATTTTGTGATTTTCCTATGCTGTATGTTAAAGGATTAGGGTGGGATTGTAAATCCTTTCATAGGATTACCTCTGTGCTCCACTGTAAAGGGAATTTCCCTGGAGTATGGTTCGCACCACCCTTTATCCTTTCATCCTACAAGAGATACAAGGAAAGGGAACCAAGCAGAGAATTGGGAGCTTCACGTCATCAAGAAAGCAGCACAAAGTGAAGAGCACATCCTTCAGGCCTGAGGTGCCTGCACCAAGATGCTCCCTGAACAAAGACTGATGCAACACAAGGACTCTCCTCCAGGGCCGACACAAGGAAAGCCTTCCCCTGGAGCGGACATCCTGAATTTGGACTGCTAACTTACCAGATTGTGTAAGATAAACTTTTCCCTGTTAAAGCCATCTACTCACGGTATTCCTGTTAGAGCAGCACTAGGTGACTAAAATGCTGGGCTCGGGGAGTACAGAGCAGAGATGGTAAAATGAGGGACACTCTCTCTAGGTAACCAAGGAACATACAAATTCTACAGGACAGGGTACTTTTTAATCTGGTACAAGGAGTTAGACTAAAAATATAAAAATATTATATAAAATATTATATAAATATTATATAAAAATATTAGGGAAAAATGAAAGAATTCACCAGTTACCACTCTGTGGGTTATGATTCTAACGGAAGATGGACAATGATTGCAAACATATCAAAAACCATGATTCTGCATTACCCTGCATGCCTCATTAATTGACTTGACAAGCCTAGATGAACTTTGGAACCATGGTGGTCAGTGGTTAAGCATTTGGCTGCTTACTAGACGGTCAGTTGTTCAAATCCACCAGCTGCTCCTTGGAAACCCTATAGGGCAGTACTACTCTGCCCTATAGGGTAGCTATGAGTTAGAATCAACTTGATGGCAACAGGCTTGGACAAGCCTAGATGGGTTTTAGTTTTTTTTTTAAGGCAACATCTGAAATACATATCACCTTTTACTACTACTGGTTTAACTATTTGCTTCCATGAATGAACATTTTCTTTTTTTTATTATGACTGAGTGACAATGTCCATTCCCATATAAATTTGCATGCCCACCTATATGCAGCTTCCACTGCTCTCTCTACCCAGTGACAGCACACTATTCCTCTCTGCTCCATACATGACTCATTCTCCCAACTTTCTCCTTTCCCCTCCTCTCCACCCACTCACCTTCCTCCAGCCAGCGGGTCAGCAGGATGACACCCTATAGATGTACAGAACCATAAAGTGCATCCAATATATGGTCACTCTGCGTAGCCAAGTCCAATCCATTCCTGTCCGAAGAGTGAACCTTCATTATGATTTATGGGCAAGGGCAACATCAGGGCCAGGCGCAATGCTCCCAGGGGAACCCCGAAGCTGCTGGACCATCAATTGTGGTCTTTTAGCGAAGATCTCAGGGTGCACCCCTTTGTATTCTTGTGTTACCAGTGAGACTCAACTTAGTGAGCTCCACCGCGACTATCACTGGTGGTGGCTGGGCACCATCTGGTTCTTCCGGTCCCAAGTCGATGTAGGCACCCACTCATGTGGGTCTCCTTATCTTCTGGGTTGTCTTTCTCCCATGTCATTTTGGTCCTCGGTGAATATCCGTTCCTGCTGAGTTGGGACCATTTGCTGTGCCCTCGGATGGCAGCTTGGCAGATTTTAAGACCCCAGATGCCACTCACCAATGTGGGGTTCAGAGAGCCCTCTTAGCAAAATGCTAGTTGTGCCAATTGGCCTTGATTTCACCTAAGAGCATGGTGCATGGACGAACAATTTAACCTCACTTTTCCGCTTTCTCCCCAGCCTGTTTTTATTTCCGTCATGAGCCTGGAGTTCTGGTAGGTAAGGTTTCATAAGAGGGCTGGTCATGTGATGGACAGAGCTTCTCTGATGAGTACATAGTGGTTTTTCTACTTCTCAATCTCTAGGATTTGATGTCTGTTTTTAATGTTGCTATTTTCAGTTCTAATATATTGCTAGGGGTGAGGGGCACTGGTGGTTGGTTCTGTGGTACAATTCTCATCTTCCATGCAGGAGACCTAGGTTCCAATCCCGGCCAATGCACTTCACGCTCAGCCACCACTTGTCTGTCAGTGGAGGCTTGGATGGTGCTATAACTTGAAATAGATTTAAGTGGAAGTTCCAGAATAAGACAGACTAAGAAGAAAGTTCTGGTAATCTACTTCTAAAAGTCAGCCAATGAAAACCATGGAGTCACCATGGCAGTTAACATCAATAACATGTTGCTGGTGGGTTGTCTTTTCCAAATATATTGAGGTATGTTCTCAAACACCAATATAATTTTGTGTCATACAAGTGTATCTGTAACTTAGCATTAAAATACTGATTAAAATGTAACTGAATTACAACTAATGTCACCAAATTGTACATGTTAAGAAAGTTGAAATGTCAAATGTTTCATTACATATATATTTACTACAATTAAAAAATAAAAAATAAAACCTGAAAAAAATATGCAACTGAGTGGAAGGTTGTTCCTGGGAGAGGGGCCCAGGGCCTATGAAGGTCAGCTTGGTGGGCTGACAAGGAAGAGCATTCCAGACACATTATGATTCTGCTTCAGTGAGGGTGCAGAGGGAAAAGCAAGCAGGCACATGAAAGAGTCATTAAGGGTTGAGCCTGAGATGAAAGGAAGAGCAAGACTCAGTTTGTAAAGGAAAAAAGGCAGGAAGTGATAGATCTCCGGTGCTTACGCACGAAGGGTCTTTAAACACAGAAAGCGAAGCTTGGATCTGTTCCAGAACCTGAAAGAAAGTCTCTACATAAGTTTGCAGAGAAATTAGTACAGGGGAAGGGCTGAGAACAACACTAAGGGTTCCAAAAGCAGAGAGAGAGACAAGAAGGACTTTTTCAGAAGGTGAACTTTGGGGCTAGAGACGAAAAGGAGCTACAAGAGAAGACGGGCTCAGGCATACTGGTTAAGTGCTATCACGGCTAACCAAAAGATCAGCAGTTCAAATCCCCCAGCACTCCTTGGAAACTGTGGGGCAGTTCTCCTCTGTCCTACAGGGTGGCTATAAGCTGGCATCAACTTGACAGCAGTAGGTTTGGATTTGGTTTGTAGAGAAATGAGAATGGACTGAGTACAGCCAACCTATACGATATCTCAACTGTCTAAACCCCATTTATTCTTGAAGGCAAAGACAAAGCCCTCCTCCAAAAAGCTTTTACTGACCACCTGGGAGAAACAGGAGAACCGTCACCCTAAATTCTCTCAACTTCCTTCTAGGTGCCTTCTTACACTACAGAGACTGTAAAAAAAATTAAAGTTAAAAACAAGAATCTGCTGTAAAAAACCTGTTTATTTTTTACATTTTATTGTGTCTTTTGGTGAAAGCTTACAGTTCCCGTTTCACAATTCCTATACATACTGTTCAGTGACACTGGATACATTAAAAGACTTAACACTTCTAAAAGCAAAGATACCACTTTGATGAGTAAGGTGTGCCTAACCCAAGTTCAAGTCTTTTTAGTCACTTCATATATATGTGAAAGCTGAAAAACTAAAAAGGAAGACAAGAATTGATGTATCCAAATTGTGACTGACAGAATATTGAATATACTATGGACGGACAGAAGAATGAACAAGTCAGTCGGGGAAGAAACTGAACCAGAATGCTCCTTAGAAGCTAGGATGGCAAGACTTCACCTCGCTTACTTTGGACTCATCATCAGGAAAGACCAATCATTAGAAACAGATAACATGTCTGGAAAGGTACTGGGTCAGCAAAAATGAGGGAAACCCTTAACAAGATGGAATGATGCAGTAACTGCAACAAAGTACTTCAACACACCATGAAGATGGTGCAAAACTGGGCAACATTTCGTTCTGTTATGCATAATGTCAGCTGCAACCAACAGTAACAATGTTCCCCATGGGTGGGCAACGGATGTAGGGTTGCCAGGTAGATACACTCAGGTGAGATTTGGAAGGAGGAAGACAGGCAGAGACCCTTGCTTGTCACTTCAGCCCTTCAATATTCAGCCCCAGCTTGGTGAAATAGCCTAGACTGAGTACCCCAAGGCTTGGCCATCAGCTTCCTAAGTGTCGACAGCAGAAACAGAGGCAGTAAGAACCTAATTCCTGGCCTTAGTTAAAGGTATGTTCCTCAAACAGTTCCAATAGTGCTCCCATTTCTGCCCCTTCTACAGCCATGTTTTAGGAGTCCTTACCGGGGCTAGCCTGCAGTAAATACCTCTAGTCCTCTCGTGGATGTTCCATGCACCCAATTTCCTACAATAAATCCCTTTCTGCTCAAAAGACCTGGAACTGAGCCCTGATGACCATGCTACCTCAGCCGATGATGTGTCCTCCTTCATCCCCAACTTGCACTGTGCTAACAATAATGTTCTATTGCACGGCATCTCCCAGAATGGCTACATTAAGTTATAATTCACGCTATATATCATTAGTAAGCTTTCTGCAACAATGTAAATGATGTACATATTACCATTACTTCCATTTTACAAATGGGAAAACCTACCCAAGCTTACACAGTTGGCATTGTGGAAGCTGAACAATGGAAAAGGAAGATAGAATTGATGACTTCAGACTGTGGTACCGACAGAGAATACTGAAAATTCTGGAAGCTAGAACCCCATTCTGCTTACTGTCTCCCGGTGAAAGGTTACATAGCAAACACAGAATATTCAGAAGACAGGAAAAGAGGGAAGTGAAAGTGCCAGAGGATCCAGTACCAACTTTAAGATTATTCAAGGTCACTTAGAGTCCTTTAATGAATGCATGAAACTGAGAAGCTAGAAGTACTGTCTAGTTAAAAGAGATGAGCATGTAGCTCCCATGGCAGAGAGAAACCTAGCTGTACTTTCCTACAGTTGTTCTATAGTTGTTCTAACTGGAGAGAAGATGATAAATTTTCTTCTCTATAATCAGGCTGATTTAGTAGGTTGAGGAGGAAGTGAAGAAAGTAAAGAAAATTAGGTACCAGGATAAAGTGTATCATCAGGAGAGCTTAGTGTTTCAATACTATTCAAAGAATAAAAAATAAAACCCATTGCTTATGAATTAATTTCAACTCTCAGCAATCCTGAAGGACAGAACTGCTCTATAGTTTCTCAGGGGAACCTAGTGGATTCGAACTGCTGCCCTTTTAGTTAACAGCTGTAACGCTTAACCACTATACCATCAGGGTTTCCCTTTAAAGAACAATCATATTTTATCTCCAAAAAGTTCAGTACTAACTATATAGAAGGTGCTCGATAGAAGTTTTGGGGACGAATGAATGGTCATGCTTTATTGTGCCAGACAGAATCCACCCCTAAGAAGTACAAGAGATGTGCTGAACAAACTTTGTTCAAGCGAAAGGCTTTTTTTGCCCTCCATTCTTCCCTTCTTATAAAACGATAATGGCCTATTCGGAAACCTTTCCCCTCCTTCACACTAACAGCAAAAACAATTCACATTAGAAAGGGATTCTTCCAACCAAGAGAGTTAATTTTTTAAGTGGATAAGCAATTAAAGATGCCAAGACGATTAAAATTGATCCCTAGCATAAATGTTGTGATCAATAAAAAACCATCTGCAAATCTGATTGCATAAATCCTTTTTGTGTTAAGTCCTACCATAAGCATATTTTTCAAGATCACCACTTAGCTCTCACTTATTGGAAAAGAAAATGTAATAAAAGTGTTGTTGCTGAATTCAGTATCCCCCAAACGACAAAAGAGCTATTTCAAAATTGAGAATCACCCACGAAATGTGAATGCATGATTATCAGTCTATACTGTTTATCAAGGAAAATGTGTGATTAAAAAGTCCCCTGAGATCTAGCCAGGTTCCTAACTTGGTATGGAAGTTGCTCTCAACAGTGCAGCTTGTTTTATTTAACTGGTTCCAATAGCCCCATACTGGTTTTCATGGTGTGACAACTTTATACACGCCTCTCTGGCTTCTGGGTATGAGAATTTAGCTCACCCAACATCCATCTTTCCTTCCCCTCACATAGTTACACATCTGTTGCTGGTTCTTCTACTGAGCTCTTGTGAAATTTCAAATGACGTATTAACAAATACCATTTCTCATTTTATCTACCAGACGGTATGTCTTGCTATTCAGTTTCTGAGAGAAGATACTACATCAGTGTTCTACTTTTCCTTCCACCTTTCCTCATCTGCTTCCTCTCTTTTTACATTGCCATTTTTTTATTATGATTGAATGAAAATGTACATTCCCATATAAATTTGCATGCTCACCTATATGCAGCTCCACTGCTCTCTCTGCCCAGTGACAGCACACTCCTCCTCTCTGCTCCCTAAATATTCTATCCTCCCAGCAGTCTCCTATCCCCTCCTCTCCACCCACTCCCCTTCGTCCAGTAAGAGGTCAGCAGGATGATATCCTATAGATGCATAGAACCATAAGATACGGTCACTCTGTGTTGCCAAGTCCAATCCATTACTGTCTGAAGTGTTAACCTTCATTATGATTCATGGACAGGGGCAGCATCAGGGCCGGGCCATGTTCCCAGAGGAACCCTGAAGCCTCTGGACCATCAATTGCAGTCTTTTAGTGGAGATATTCTTGTCTTGCCAGTGAGACTCAATTTTGTGAGCTCCATCGCAAACACTGCCAAATTTAATAGCAGCTATACTACACGGCTGCTACGAGTGGGGACAGCCTCTATGGAACCGAACAACAATGCTCAGTTCAAGGAGTTCTACATGCAACGCTTAAGCACTTACCTGCTCATGAAAAGGTTGGCAGTTCAAACTCTCTAGCTACTCCACTGGAGAAAACACCCACCGATCTCCTCTCATCAAGATTACAACCCAGGAAGCCTTATGAGGCAGTTCCACTCAGTACTGCAGGGGCACTATGAGTCCACAGACAACACTATTTAGTAGTGACTGCTTTACCTTTTGCGGTTTGTCTATTCTGTTGTTGTTTCTAGGCACCATAGAGTTGGCCTCCAAATCATGGTGACTCCTAATGGGATAAGGCTGTTGTGATTTTATTTTTTGGAAGTAGACAACTAGGCCTTTCTTCCTGGTACATCTTAGTCTAGGAGCTCTGGTGAAACCTATTCCACATCACAGTAACACACAAGCATCCACCAATGAATAGGTGGTGGATGTGCATCAGGGTCGCTGGCCAGTAACTGGAACTAAGTTTTCCACATGAAAAGCAGGAATTCAGCCAAACGCCTAGAGTTAGAAAACTAAAAGGAAGAACACACTTGGCATTTCTGAAGCTGAAAGAACTGAATTAAAAATCCATGCCTTGAGTTGCAATACTGAAAGATTTTACGGGCAAAATACTAAATGAGGCAGGAATCATGAAAAGAAGATGGAAGGAATGCACAGAGCCACTATGGCAAAAAGAAGTGGTCAACGTTCAGTCATTTCAGGAGGTAGCATATGATCAAGAAACAATGGCACTGACTGAAGAAGTCCAAGCTTTAGTCCAGCTGAAGGTACTGGAAAAAAACAAGGCTCCAGGAATTGACAGAATACTAAGATATTTCAACAAACGGATGCAATGTCAGAAGTGCTTGTCTGTGGTAAGACATTTGGAAGAGAGCTATTAACTGGAATAAATCCTTATTTGTGCCCATTCCAAAAAATGGTGATTCGACGGGATTTGGAAATTATCCAACAATATCATTAAAATCACACTGAAGTAAAATTCTGCTAAGATAGTTCAAAAGGAGTTGAAGCAATACACTGACAGAGAACTGGAGAAATTCATGCCAGATTCAGACGCGGACATGGGACAAAGGATATCATAGCTGCTGTCAGGTGGATCTTGGCTAAAAACAGAATACTAGCAAGATGTGTACCTATTTTATTAACTATGCAAAGGCATTTGACTGTGCAGATAATAATAAATTATGAGTAACAGTGCTAAGAATGAGAACTCCAGAACACTTAATTTGTGCTCCTGAGTTACCTACACATAGAACAAGAAGCAGCTGTTTGACCAGAACAAGGGGATGCTGCATGGTTTAAAGTCAGGAAAGGTAAGTGTCAGGGTGATATTCTTTCACAGTACTTATTTAATGGGTAGACTGAGCAAATAATCCAAGTTGAACTTGGATTGGAATGCAAGCATTAAGACTAGAGGAAGACCAACGAACAACCTACAATATGCAGGCCACACCACCCTGCCTGCTGAAAGCAAAGAGGACTTGAAGTACTCACTGATACAGATCAAAGATTGTAAGTCTTCAGTATGGATTACATCTCAACATAAAGAAAATAAAAATCCTCATAACTGGACAAATAAGCAACATCAAAATAACTAGAGAAAAGATTGCGACAGTCAAGGATTTCATTTTACTTGCATCCATCATTAACACCCGTGGAAACAGCAGTTACGAAATCAAACAACGTACTTACTGCACTGGGCAAATCTGTTGCAAAAGACCCCTTTGAAGTGTTTAAAAGCAAAGATGCCACCTTGAGGACTAAGGTGCACTTGATTCAAACCAGAGTGTTTTCAATTGCTTCATATTCAAGCAACAGCTGGACAATGAATGAAGAGACCAAAGAACAGATGCTTTTGAATTACAGTGCTGATGAAGAATACTGAGTATACCATGGACTGCAAGAAACAAATCTGTCATGGAATAAGTAGAGCCAGAATAAGACTTAACAGTGAGGATGGTGAGACTTCATTTCAAACATTTTGGACATGTTATCAGAAGGGACCAATCCCTAGAGGACACCATGCTTGCTGAAACAGAAGATGAGTGAAAATGAGGCAGACCTTCAATGAGATGGACTGCCACGACGGGATGAAACATGACAATCACGAGGATGGTGCAGGGCCGGACAGTGTTCTGTTCTGTTACACACAAGGTTACTGAGTCAGAACCGCCTCAACGGCAACTAGCAACAACAACGAGCTCAAGTGACTTTCTAGAAAGGATACCTGAGTCTTCGAGAGTCCCCAAATATCTTTACCTGTCTTCAAATTTAACTGATTGGTAAGAAATTCAAACCAAGAGTAAAATCTTTTTCTCTCAGAACTTCCACAATGTCAATGAGAAATGCTAAGCCAGCCCAGTTTTCATTTCATAACTGTACTCATCTGTCTCTGGAAACTTTTATAATACTCTCTTTGTCTTTGGTTCCTTGAAATTTCAAAGTGATATGTTCAGGTATGTCATTTCAAAATCCACCTGACTTGGCTGGGTGATTCCTTTAAACATAAAGACTCATGTTTTCATGTATTATTTCTCCAATCCTTTCCATTCAATCTTTTTCTCCAGTGTCTGTCTAACCCCTATCGGCTGTCAAAGCTATCTAATAAAACTTACTGCACTGATGAAAATGTGGCAGGAAGCTGTACTACCCAATACGGTGGCCACCAATCAAACGTCGCTAGCTACTGAGTACATGAACTGACGCTAGGGTGACTGAGGAACCAACTTACCTATAAATTTAATTTGCATTAATTTAATTTAAAATCAAGAAGATTTTCTTGACTTTATTCTAAGCTCTTTATTGTTCTTAAAATTTTGATAATTAAACAATTCTAACACTGTTACTCTTTACAGAATCTTATTTTGTCTTGGGATGAAATATTCTTAACTGCAGGTTAATACTCTAATTAGAGGCTTTTACATGCCATTCTTTTTATCACATTATGTCTATTTCCTCTGTAGTACATTTTTCTGTTTATCTTGGCCTCCTCCAAAATATAAGTTTTTGTAACATGCTTAGTAATCTTGGCTTTCCACTCATATTCAAAATTGTGGTAATAAAAAGACTGACAGTGTATTTTCACTTTTCTGCACAGTCTGAATACTGATGACAAAGACTACCAGCAAATCCAGTTACAGGCTATCAAAGAGAAAACAAGACCTGGAGCCAGAGGTAGAACACTGCTCTGGAGATACCTAGATGTGTCTTTCCTGAAGCCATTGACTTACATTCCAGGGTAGTAAAAACCTAGCAACCTTTGCTGCCTCTCTCCTCCCCAAACTGGGTTTGCTTACATTGCAGAATAAAGTTTTTTGTTCTCTCTAGGAAAAAGAGTAGCTATGCCAGCTGTTCTCTATAGCCTCCAAATCCTGTAACTCTGGTGTTCTTCTTTTGTGGTACAACTTTGTTGCACATGCTTCTTAATTTGCTGCACACATATCAGCCTCTTGGTGCTTTGTCCATGGAGACTGGAGCCTGAGAACCTATCACTAAAACATTTTGTAACAATTGCTCAGTTCTTTGACCTGAGATCTTGCATTTCTTCTCACAGTATCTACACATCCATACTTAACAAAGTGCTCTATGTGATACCCTGGGCTTATCACTGGACAAGTTTCTCTTTAGCAAATGTGGACACTGGACCCCTAAATTCTGGAATACTGAGGGTTTACTCTTAGGTTCCAATGCAGCATCAACAGCTAGTTTTCACTGGTAAGTCATTCAATTTTGAAAGATAAAAATCATATCATTTTTTTTGCTTGGGGTAAATTACCTGCCATTCTACCATAAAGGAAGGGTAGTAATAAAACAGTTCAGTATACAACTGGTCCCTTCCTCCATGGATATATCCCCAAGTCCAGAGTCTCCCAGGATTCTGCTGGGCAGATCAGCCCCTCATTTGCTCATTTGCAGAGCCCCATGGAAACCCTGGTGGAGTAATGGTTAAGTGCTATGGTGAATAACCAAAAGGTTGGCAGTTCAAATTTCCCAGGTGCTTCTTGGAAACTCTTTGGGTCAGTTCTACTCTGTCCTATAGGGTTGCTATGAGTCAGAATCAAGTTGATGGTACTGTGTTTTTCTGGGTTTATGTATCACCATATTATCATCTGCTTTCCATTTTCTAGAAACTGGTTTAAATCTCATGCTCATAACCATCTCTGATTTTCTTTGCTACTGTCGACGTGTAACTCTTACACAGTAATTTTAATAGGGTCTCCAGAAGAAAAGAAAATAAACACATGTACTTAGACATTTACTGATATTAAACCAAATAGGAGATTCTGTTAACTTAGCTACAATTAACATTGTCAAATGCCAAGCCAAGTGCCGTCGAGTCGGATCTGACTCATGGTGACTCTAGGGGCCAGGGTAGAAATGACCCCCAGAGTATTCAAGGAGCACCTGGTGGATTTGATAGCTAAGTGAATATGGGAAAAGTTGCACAAAACAATTCCTTCAAGATCTTTCTCTTCATCCAAAGATTTCAAATTCTACTAAAAGTTTTTAAGGGAAGTGGAAGAAAGAGAAATCCTTGAATGTGGCCCAAGGGAAGGAAAAAAGTATAAAGCTTCAGAATATAGAAATAATTTTCTTATATCAATACAACCATTTTATATCAAAATAATAAAAAGCATTCTCTCTGATCACAGCACCACAAAAGTAGAAATCAACAGCAAGAAGAGCACAGGAAAACAAAACCAGATACATGGAAAAGTGAACAAGTGGGAGAGTGCCTAAGTGCTCTGGGGGCTTCAAAGGTTTGGGGCTACGTACACAGAAACTCTTCCGGAAAATACTTCTAAGGCTTCAAATTGCAAGTTCAAAAATAAGTTTTCAAGTTGAGAAACAAGAATATGTTCTTTAAACAAAGAGCAATTGTTGATCAGAAGTTAATGTGGTTCACGAATCAGGCTGAGTGCTGTCTTGCCCTTGAGACATAAACCAAAACTAAACTGTTGCAGTTAGTTGATTTTGACTCAGAGCAACCCTAGAGGAAAGAACAGAATTGCCCTACAGGCTTCTGAGAATTGGCTGGTGATTCGAAGGGCCGACCTTGTAGTTAGCAGCTGAACTGTTCTAACCACTGCTTCACCAGGGCTCCAGACATCTCAAGGAGCCATCACTCCTCAGGCATCCTCGCTGCTCAAATTCATCGCCCTTGCCTTCAACCCAGACTCACTCATTCCCCAGGTTCCCTGGTCATGTGGCTGGGGAAGAAACATTTCCAGCACAGCAAGCAACTGCTTCCAAGGTTTACAAACAACAGGGATTCCAAGGCATCTTACCCAGATTATCAGTAAAGCAACTTGTGGTTTTGTCTTTCCTACACATTGTGACAGAGAATTTAATTTTATATTATGTCAAGTGTTCTATGGAAGCCAAGAACTTTTCTAGTACTGAATATTTCTATACAAATCCCACAGAAATCAGACATTAAAAGCAGTAATCATAACTGGTCAAAAATTTGATTAAAACCAAATGACAACAAAAATGCTTTCTATTAGCAGTAAGACTAAATGCAGAGTATGTGTCAAAGCCTGCATATGAAGTCACAGTGTTTCTAGATTACACTTGGAAGTACTGAATTTCATAGCCCAGCCCCTCCCTGGTACACAAATCCAAACACACAAATTTCAGACGGTCACTCTGGACCAAAGGCAGTATCCCACTCACAGCAAGACGTCGGGAGGTGTTTCTGTCTCCTACACTTCCTCCCATGATTATGGACCTGGGATCCAGTATCATCTGAACACAGCTACTCCTGCACACCCTGGATCAGCTGTTCTAGCCATCATGTCACCAGAGTTGTCTAATTAGCCACTGTAAAGATGCCCCATCTTGGGAGCAAAAATCAGCACCAGGATGTTTTTTAGACATGAAGAGTCTTGTTGGGCACACTGGCGGTGACTCCTTCTTTCTTTGGCTTCCCTTGGGTCTCCCTGTGCCTCAGTCACAGCAGCCAAGAACTAATGCCCATCATTTCATCCCAGCAGGACTC
The DNA here is from genome assembly GCA_028571685.1 of Heterohyrax brucei. Taxonomy (NCBI): domain Eukaryota; kingdom Metazoa; phylum Chordata; class Mammalia; order Hyracoidea; family Procaviidae; genus Heterohyrax; species Heterohyrax brucei. The sequence goes on along the minus strand of CM053157.1, from coordinate 41,189,390 downwards.
ACTCTTAATCTCATCTTCTCTTTCCACTGCCACCCCATCTACATCTAACCCGTCATCTTACTCAGTCACATCGTGCAAGTCCTCCCCTGGTCCCTCCCCAACTCCTGTCTGCACTACCACCGTGCAAGTCCTCATCTTCTTCATCTTCTGTTTGGACTAGTGAAAGATTCTCCAAAAAGTCCACCCTGACTGGAGCCGCCACCCATCCTAGCCACAACTAAACCGCCTTGCTTATGTAGCTCCCACTAGGAAAATGTCAACGGTGCACACTCTCAACCCTTTCATCTGGTCAAATGAATCTGTTCTCCCAATGTAAAATGGGAACAAGAGCTATGCTATCCCAGGACTATTTTTCCTTCTAGTACAATAAAAATTCTGACAGCAAAGTGTTCAGGCATGATCTAAGGCTGTTCCTCTTAAAGCAGGTCCTGTTTTGGGAAATGCACACTGATGATAGTGTTTCTGGTTGCCTTTGCTGGCTGTCCACACTGACTCACAGTGACCTTACATAAAAGAGAATGAAATGCTGCCTTGTCTTGTGCCATCCTTGCAGCTGTTGGTATATGTGAGCTTACTGTGTCCATCTACCTCACGGCGTTTCCCTCCTTTTTGTTGACCTTCTACTTTACAGAGCATGAGGTCGTTTTTACAAGGTTGGTCTCTCCTGACGAAGTGTCCAAAGCAAGCAAGATGAAGCCTACACATCCTCACTGCTAAGAATGATGAATGTACCCAAATTAGATGATCCTCGATGTTCTTAATGCTGAGAAACTAGATGTCATCGAGTCAACTCTGACTCAGAGAGACCCTATGTGTGTGAGAGTATAGAATTGTGTTCCATGGGGTTTTCAGTATCCGACTCCTCATAAGTACACAGCCAGCTCTTTCTTCCAGGAAGTATCTGGTTGGACTCCAACCTTTCAGTCAGCAGATGAGTACATTAATTATTTGCATCTTCCAAGGATTCCTAATGTTAGGATCGGATCTACTCATGGTGTAAAAAGCCCTCTAGAAAGTTCTGTAACACTTATAAAAACTATGTATTATGTTATGTATCATATAGCATGTATTATGTTACAGAGTCTTTAAAATTTGAAGATCCTTTTAAGCAGAAACCTCTAGAAACAGGCAACTTGAAATCCCTCAAATACACCCTGTCACATGTTTTAGACATTTCAACATGCAACATAAAAGAAAGTATCTTGGCAATGTTCAAGCCAATGAAAACTCTGAGCAGAATGAAAGTGGCTAAATGATAAATCCCAGTGGAAAAATGTGATGAAATTAAGAGGGAACTGATGGTTAACTTATCTAGTGGGTGCTATTTTAACAACTCTGTCCATTAAGCTCACAAAATTACTCACAGGAATGTAATAATACTTGTTGGACTATATACGAGTAAGCATCAATAAGATCCACAGCGGTCAAATGCACAGAAATGAGTAGTAATTTTTCCACGTTGGAAGAGGTTATTTTTTTTTACAAGAGTATAATTTTAGAGAAATGTGCAAGTCAGCTGCAATCATGAGCAACGAACCCCTGACATGCTGTAACACTCACTCACCTCTTACCACCCCCTGCCTCAGACAAGCGGCAGCTCTCTGTGCCCTTTTGTGGGGGGTGTGCTGTGTGGGAGGGGAATATACATACACATATAAACATATACATACGGAGAGAGAGAAAAATAAATAAATAAACGTGTTTCCTGAAATAAAGCCAAAAAGCATGAGGACTGTTAGCTAATAACCACTGTGAAGTACACAGCTGCCCAAACACTTCTTTCCCCCTGTGTAAGTAACGTGGGAATCTGGGGTATCTAAAAGACACCCCCAACTTGCTGTCAATTCTGCCTGGTAGCAATGCCTATGTGTGTCACAGTAGAACTGTGCTCCACAGGGCTTTTAATGGCTAATTTTTTTGAAATACACAGCCAGGTCTTGCTTCCAAGATGCCTCCGGGTGGACTACAACCTCCAGTCTTTCGATTAGTAGCTCAGTGTGTTAACTGCATCACCAAGGGACTCCAGAGAACCCTTAGAAGTGATTTTTTGGCCATTTCTATCCTAGTTTTGATGGACGAACATAACCTAGGGGGCAGCTTGACCTCACAGCAGCAGCATGCACACCTCCAGTTCCCATGACACCAACTGACAGGGCCTTATTACCCCTCCTGCTGCCACTTAGTCTTTTCTCTCCCTTCTGTAGTGGGCAGAATGGAGGCCTCCCAAAATATATGCCAACCCATGTCATAACACTCGGGAACTGTGAATGTTTCCCTGTTGGGAACAAGGACCGTTGCAGATGTAATTATGTCAGGGATTTCAACATGCGATCATCCTAGATTACTTGGCTGGACCCTATATACAATGACAAGTGTCCCTATGAGAGATGGAACAGAATACACACAGAACACCACATGACGATGGCGGTGAGCATGGAGTCACGCAGCCGCAAGGAATGCCAGGAGTCCCAAAAGCAGAGTGGGTGAGGAAGAATCCTCTCTAGGGCCTATCCTCCCCTAGGGCCTACGGAGGGAGCACAACCTGCCAAAACCTAGATTTTGGGCTTCTGGCCTCCAGAACTGTGACAGAATCTATTTATGCTGTTGTAACCCATCCAGTGGCAGCCACTTGTCACAGCAGCCACTGGAAACTAACACATTCCAGATACACAGATCTAAGTATCTGGTTTTTAGAAGAAGACTGAATGGAACTAACACAGGCAGAGTTTCACATATTCAACTGAACATCCATGGCCAAAAAGGCATCAGTGAGCAGCATCAGCCTGTGCACTCCAGGGAAACACTGCTCAAAGCTGTTTCAGGTAAACGCTAGATTAAAACCCCCAAGGCTTGCTTCAGTCAAACATAGAGGTACAATGGGGTTATCTCTCAGCAATGGACCTGAAATTGTTGACTGTCTTCTTTAGACACGTATGTGAGAAGGTGGGCTGGGAAGACTGCTAATTATAAAATCCTCTCAAGCATATGTTAACAAGTCGGTATTAAGTGAGGATTTGCTTCTCTTTCTTTATATGAACCCAATATCCCTTTGGCTGCATTGTGGAAAGCATTTCTTGAAAGGAGGCAGATGAGAGAGAAAGCAGCTGAGGGAAGACAGGACTGCGTAAGAAGCAGAGCAGCATGTGACTTGCATGCATGCTTGGGAGGACAACTACATCTTCTTCTCCAATGATAAAGAACAACAACACAACAGAAATAGGAAATCTACAATTAGATCTTGCTCATTAATATCAGATGTTCACAACAAACACCACCGGTCCAAGACAGAAATGGACAATTTGTGACACAGTGTTTGGTGTCAGCTGAGAGTCATGAAATCAGTCTACCACATCAAGCCATGTAAATCTTTTGTTTTTTTTCTGAGTCCTCTTTTCTTTTTTCTCTTTCTTTATTTTATTATGATCAAGTGAAAATGTACATTCCCACAACATAAATTTGCATGCCCACCTATATGCAGCTCCCACTGCTCTCCCTGCCTGGTGACAGCACACTCTTCCCCTGTGCTCCATACATGTCTTATCCTCCCAACAATCTCCTAGACCCTCCTCTCCACCCAGTGCCCTACCTCCAGTAAGAGGTCAGCAGGATGACATCCTATAGAGGTACAGAACCATTAAGTGCACACATGATATGGTCACTCTGTGTCATCAAGTCCAATCCATTCCTGTCCGAAGAGTTGATCTCCATTATGATTTATGGAAAGGGGGCAGCATCAGGACCAGGGGCCATGCTCTCAGGGGAACCCCAAAACATCCGGACCATCAACTGTGGTCTTTTATTGGAGATCTCAGCATGCACCCCTATTTCTTCTCTTGCTGCCAGTGAGACTCAACTTTGTAGCTCCATAGTGGCTATCACTGGTGGTAGCCGGGCACCATCCAGTTCTTCTGGTCATAAGTCAATGTGGAGACCCACTCATGTGGGTCTCTCTGTCTTATGGGTTCTCTTCTGCCCATGTCATTTTGGTCCTTGGTGATCATCTGTTCCTGCTGAGTTGGGACCATAATGCTCTCTTATCAAAATACTAGTTGTGGCAACTGGCCTCGATTTCCCCTGAGAGCATGGTCCCCAGCCCCCTGCCACAGCTACTCTGCCCTTGCAATATTAGGTTAAGATGGGAGGAGTAATCATGTTATGTTGAAGTCCAGTTAAAACTGATCTTCTTTCTAATGTGTGCTGTCACAGATTCCACCCAACCAAATTTCTATAAACTAACCTCAACCCTCGCCCCCCTCACCCTCTCTCCTCCCGACCCTTGCAGCCATCAGAGAGTCTTTTCTATGACTGAGTCTGTTTTTAAGTTCTGATCGTAGGGGTCTCATACAAAGTTTATGCTTTCATTGCCGACCACTTTCACTCAGCATAATGTCCTCCAATTGAAACCAGGCTATGAGATGTTTCCTGAAACCATCATTGTTCTTTATCATTGGAGAAGATGATGCAGTTGCCCGCTGATGGATAGAACGTTCTGTATATGTCAATGAGTCTAGCTGGTTAACTGTGGCAATAAGGTTTTCTGTGTGTTTAGCAAGCTTTTTTCTACACGATCTGTCCAATATTGCAAATGGAGTGTTGAAGTCTCCACTATTATTGTGGAGTGATCTATCTTTTTTGAGTGTAGTCAGTGTTTCTTCGATGTATTTACGTGTTCTAATATTAGGTGCATATTGTTAACTCCTGCTTGTGTATTGAACCTTTCAGCAGTCATGTCCATCCTTGTCCACGATGGTAGATTTTACATTAAAATATATTTTATCTAAGATTAGAATTGACACATCTTCTCTTCTTTGTGTCTTGTTAGCTTGACACATAGTCTTCCATCCTTTAATTTTCAGTTTGTTCATATCTTTAAGTTTGAAGTGAGTTTCTTGTAGGCAACATATGGATGGGTCGTGTATTTTGATCCAAGATGTCATTCAATGTCTCTTTACTGGGATGTTGAGTCCATTCACATCCAATGTGATTATTGATAGGTGTTTAGGGCTGTCATTGTGATATGTTTATTTTTGTGTTGATGTTTTCTCTGTTGTTCTTATTAATCTGTTCTGGGACATTTTTCTTTGTGAGTTGACTTTTCACCTTTTTCAGGGTTGGTTTTGTGGTTGTTGAGACTCTTGTATTATGTTTCTTGATTTGATATGCTGCATGTCTATTGTGCTTTACGTCTGCCCCATGATACCTCTTAATAAACTATGCATATACGTGATTTTAATTACTACCAGTCTTACTAACTTCCTCTCCACCTGGAAGGACTACAATGACTGCAGTACATCTCTCTTTTTAATATGACGACATCACAGTTTTCATGATATGATCATTGGGTCATTTCTTTCACTATTATAACTTTGATTGAGTTTAGAGCCTTCCCTAGCTGAGTAGGTTTCTAGGTGATGTGTCTTATATTAGTTTCTAAAACATAAAGTTAGTGGTTTTGTTCTTCTAAGCCAAGAGATTCTTTCAATATTTCTTGTAATTTTGGTTTGGTTTTTACAAAGTCTCTGAGTTTCTGTTTATCTGCAAATGTCTTAATTTCATTTTCATATTTGAAAGATAGTTTTGCAGGATATATAATTGTTGGTTGGAAGTTCTTCTCCTTCAAGGCTTTGAATGTATCATGTCACTGTCTCCATGCCAGCATTGTTTCTGCTGAGAAATCTGACAAAAGCGTACAGGGTTTCCCTCTGAATGTCAGCTTTGCTTTGAGTGTTGCTGCCTTTAAGCATTTCTGCTTATGTTTCATTTTGTTAAGCTTGGTTATGATATGTCTTGGAGTCTTTCTTTTGAGATCTATATTGAGTGGCCTTTGATATGCATCTTGGATATCTATGTTCTCTTCTTTCATAATTTCTGGGAAGTTTTCTCTCAGGAGCCCGCAACAATACTCTCTGTGTTCTCAGGTGTCCCACCCTATTCAGGAACTCCAATTAATCATAGATTGTTCCTCTTAATAGAGTCCCACATGCTTCTTAATGCTTCTTCATTTTTCTTGTTTCTTTTTTCTGATTTCTCCTCATAAATTTTGGAGTCAGTAGCTCTGTCTTCCAAGTGAGAAAGTCTGTTTTCTATTTGTTGCATTCTGCTTTCTTGGCTTTGAACTGAAGTTTCTATCTCTTTGATTTTGTTTTTGATCTGTTGGATTTCAGAGTACTGCTGTCCCATCAGATTAAACAGCTTGCTTAATTTTTCATTTTCCTCTGCTGCATTTGTATAAAGTCTAGAAGTGCCCGATATGTAACCTTTTTGTTAGTCATCTTCTGATAGTTTCAGAAAGATTTCTATATCTGGGAAGTTCTTTGGTACATTCTTTTGGGGGCCTTCTGAAGCCATGGGTGATTTCTTCATTATGCGTTTACCCAGAGTTTGTTGCTTTCTGGGCATCATGTGAGTCAATAAAGGCTGGGAGAGATGCTGTGAGTATGGACCACAGTTGTTTCTCTAGATCATCTTAAAAGTAAAGGTAAAAGTATCTGACAACTTCCTAAGTCAGTCAAGTTTTCAGATGTACAGGTCCTTTTTCCCAGCTGGCAAAGTAAGCACCTCTATATCTAACCCCAGATGTTATAAACTAGTTCAAAATACAGAAAGGCTACTGCCCTGCTGGCCTCTGCTGCCAGGTCCCAGCCATTGGCGACACTGAATAGGATACTGCTTTTCTGCTGCAGAAGAGCTCTCCTCTGGGCAGGCGCTGCCTCCCAGCCTAGGAATTAGGTCCTGCTGAGTGGAACAAGATGGCATCCCACACAAGCTCTTCGTCTGCCATGGCACAGGCCACTTAATGGCAGAGGTGGAAAGAGAGGCCTAAGGTGTCAAGATGCACAGAGTCCAAAGCCTGGCTCTCAAAGTGTGGCAACTTCACCTGTTGATCTCACCAGCAGTGTGCCAGAGACAAGCTGCCAGTCAAGTCCCAGCTCCTCCCACTGGCCAAGACAGAGAAAAAAAAGTCAAAATGACAAGTTACTTCCAATTTGTAAAAGCCAGCACTCACTGAGAGCAGGGGTCAGCAAAAGAGAGGAAGTTTTCCGTTCAGTGGTACAAAGTCCAAATTAACAGCCCTGTGCTGTGTCCTAGGGCTCACTAGGTATCCAGAAGGTTCCGTTTAGTTATCAGTTCAGGTCTTGGTTTCCAGAGGAATATCAGGAGATGTGTGTTTAGTCTGCCTTCTTGACTCCACCTCTCTGGGTCCTCTTTTCTGATGTCAATTCTTTCTCTAACAGTCGACTTGTTCCTTTTCCCCAACTGTCTTACCTAGCTTAAAATACTTCTGAGACCTACTCATTCCCATTTATGACACTCAAGGTAAAAAAGAGCTGCCAGGAGAAAAACTATGGCCATTTTAGCAGATGGAGAAAACAGCATGGAATAAAATTCAGCACCCATTCACAGCAAAACTGTCAGAAAACTAGCAACAGGAGCAGAGGGTAACTTTTTTGGTCATCTGATTTGATAAAGGAGGTGGGAAAATGACACTGAACATCATGTTTGATGATGAAACTAAATTTAGAGAAAGGCAAGGAGCCCTACTGTACCCCTAGCATTTGATACAACTCTGAAAGTCCTAGTGAAGAAAAATGATGAGAGCTATAAGGATCAGAACAGGTAAGACATTCATGTACCACCCCATCATCAGCTGCAGGTCAAACCACTGTGATTCATAGAGTTGTCATTGGTTGATTGTCAGACGCTGATCGTCAGGTCTTTCTGGAAAATGTGCTGAAAACTGTTCAGCATCATAGCAACATGTAGGCCTCCACTGACAGGTCATAGCTGTCTGTCACACGTGTTGGTTGGGGAGGGTCTCTGATTAAGGGGGCCAGAAACAACTCCTTCTCCCATGGATGACTCCTTTACTCATTTCTAAGCCTGACAAAAGACATACCACAGGTCACAGAGCTGAAAGGAGCCCACTGATGGCCACACACCGTAAATTCAACACATTTTGACCTGGGGAACTCATTTAAAATAAATAGCTATTAGTTCATTAAGGATATACGTTTTAAAAAGCTAATTCTGAAGGGAATCATTTATTCATAGGCCACTGAAATAAATGCTTCAGTAAAACTCTTATGGAATGTGTGCAAAATTATTTTAAACTACAAAACAAGCAAACAAACAAAACCTCCACAAATCTAAACCCACTGTACTGAGTCGATTCTGACTCACAGCAACCCTATATAACAAAGCAGAACTGTCTCATAGGGTTTTCAAGGAGCACCTGGTAGATTCAAACTGTTGACCCTTGTGTTAGCAGCTATAGCTCTTAACCACCACACAACTAGGGTTTAAAGCACCAGAAAAAAATAAAGCTCTCTGATGTTCTAAGATACCAAAACAACTATTTCACTGGGCCACCATGCATAAGACATAATTTTTTCTAAAGTAAACATACCTTCATACAAGAGTATTTCAATTAATAACACTCCTTCCCAGCTTCTTAGATTTTGCCATTTCACTTTTTTCCCTCCATCTCTTTTAAAATTTTGCAAAAAACACCTCCTATTTGAGAACACAGAGTAGCAAGAGAGAACAAAACTTTCCCACATTTTCAAGCATCTGCACTCATCCACTGAAACAGTTTTTCATCCAGTGTTAGGTGAACATTCAGGCATGGTTTTAAAAATTCATTACAGAGAATGACTATCATGATTTTCTGAACTGGGCTTGCACACTGTTCTCCCATGGAACACAATACAACACCAAATGTATTCAAATAAAAGCAAGAATGAGGGTCGACTTTAATACCTAAGGGAGAAATCCGATCAATCGTGCCCAGAAGGAAAGATGTATGCATTAGGCGCTCCCTAATTATGACTGCTTTGGTGGGCATTGGCGCTGGTGAAACAGATGTTGGAGACCTATTAAAGAAGGGGTTTCAAACATCTGCTTACAATTTGAAGGCAATTGTAAATACAGCAGAGAAGGTCAATTGTGCCAATTAAGGCCTATGTGAAAATTCACCACAGCAGGTTTCTTTTCAAGCTTACATGGGCTTCATTTTTTATGCTTCTATTTTCCTCAACCACAAATTTATTTTTGAAATATAGGAAATAGGTTTAACATGAACTTTTGCCCATTAGACTGTGATTTTTTTAAACACAGTAAGAAATAACTACCAACCTTTTGCTTCAAGATGACCCCTTTTTCTCCCTCCTTCTACTCTGACAGTGTCTGCTCAGCATCCACCCTCCCAACACACCTCCCGCATCCCTCCCCCGCCCCCCGGGCTGTCAGAGAAGATCCTCTGTGACCACTAGTTCACAGGAAGGTGAGGAATAAACAGTGAATCGGAATGAGACAGGCCAAGAGCACCTTCAGAAAATTTGGGACCATCATACAAGCTGACAGTGCTACAGTTTCACTGACATTAATTACATTAGGAGCACTTGCTATTTCTACCAGCAGCATCTTCACTAACCTTGATTAAAAAATCATTAAGTTTTCTAATTAGTGGCAAATTTTACTGTTCCTACAGTGGTGGTTCAGAGGTAGAATTTTCACCTTCCATGCAGGAGACCGAGGCTTGATTCCCAGACAATACACCTCATGCACAGTTACCTCCTGCCTATTAGTTGAGGTTTGCCAAGTTACCACGATGCCCAAATGGGTTCAGTGGAGCTTTCACACTCAGACAGACTAGGAAGAAAGGGCTGGAGATCTGCTTCTGAAAACCAGCCAACGGAAATCCTGTGGATCACAACTGTTTGATCCAATGCTTATCACAGAGATAGGGCAGGACTGGGCAGCATCTTGTTCCATTGTGCAAGGTTCCCTGTGACCTACCTGATGGGAGGAAATAATAACAACAGAACTCTAAAAGTTGGTACACAGTACCAAACAAACCCAAACCCAAACCCAGCCAGCCAAGCACCGTCAATTCGGACCAAACCCAGTGCTGTCAATTCTGACTCACAGTGAACCTACAGCACAGCGTAAATCTGCTCCATAGAGTTTCCAAGGAGCACCTGGCAGACTCAGACTGTCAACCTTTTGATTAGCAGACGTAGCACTTATACAATACACCACCAGGGTTTCCTGGTACACAGTAGGCCCTCAGTAAATGTTGAGCTTCTCTAACTGTTTCTGCTACATTTAGTACCCTCCACCATGGTGCTTCCAAAGGGCCAGGCCTCACCTTCTGAACTAGGGGACAGTTCTCTTGAAAGTTTCTACTAGTTTATCAGGAAATCCAAACGAAACCAATTGCTGTTGCATCGATTCTGACTCACAGCAAAGCTGAAGGACAGGGCAGAGCCGCCTTGTAGGGGTTTCTAAGGCTGTAATCTTTATGGAAGCAGACCTGCATCCCTCTCTCCCACAGAGCAGCTGTTAGGTTCTAAGTGTTGACCACCGGGTTAACAGCAGAGCACTTAACCACCGCGCCACCAGGGCTCTTCTGCTTATTGAGAAGGGGGCTGTATTCGGTTTTTGTGTCATTATTCATGTTTTCTGTTATTACTGTAGTTATTTGCTTTGTGACTCGTGAGACACAAAAGGAAGTCGATATGAACAGTAAGAAGTAAACTCTAAAAAAGAACCCTGCAGTGGCAGGGCGAGAAGAAATTAACAGTATTAAAAACAAAGAAAATTCTGAAGGAGAGTCAATGTATCACTGAGAAATTTAAGACCTTTTTTTTTCCCTTATGTTCCTTTTTTAAATTTTCAACCTTGAAGCCTAACAAATTCAGGTCTGAGCACGAATAAAGAGTCCCGCTTGTCTAAACAACCGCTAAAGCTGAAAGCAAACAGCTCAGCTCCATGTGGTTCTTTAGCAACACTGTCAATAAGCCTGTCTTTGCTTGACTGGTCCAACAATGTCAGGCTGAGAGCCATCAGCTCCTCCACCTTCCAGCATATGCAAGAGGATTTTCAAAAGGCCATTCCAGGAACGGTTCCTGCAAATTCTGCGGCCTTTTCAAAACACAATAATCTACCTAATTCATCTGGCTCGGTGTTTCAGCTTAACCGAATTTTTAAATCCTCCTTTATATAAATAGTGATGTCTGGGATGCCATCATTGCCCTATACAAAACGATTTTACTTTTGCAATCAAATTACTATCATTGTATCACTGCAAAGTTTCAGGCAGAAACTTAGGAGTGGGCAAAACTAGCTGAGGTTCAGGAATACAAATGGTACCAGTAAATGCGATTTAGAAAAAAAATCAAAATAAAAGTTTGGAGGGAGGGCATCATTTCCTCTTTAAACATCAAGTGTTTAGCCTAGAACCCAGTACAAAAAGTGATCAATACATACTGGTAGTTGCAGAGCACACTAGAATCCAGGTCAGCTGAGTTCTAGTACAGGCTCATTTCTATGAATCATTTAAAAGGAATTTCATAGCACTCACACCATCACAAAGAAAGTTACAGGAAATATTAACAGTAGACATATTTATATGCTACTACTTGGCCTCAAATTTGTTACAACTGTATAAGTCAAGTATCTGATATTCAAGGAACCTGTGACCAAAAAGAAAAATGAAATAAAAATTTCATAAGAAATTTTTTCTTATGAAAAATGAAAATTTTTCTTATGAAATTTTTAATTAAAATATTGCATATGACACGCTAGAAAACCAAAATAATGTTTGAATCAAAACTCCAAAGAGTTGAGATTTCACTGAGCTGGAAAGAAAAAAAAAAAACACACATAAAGAGGTTTTGCTTCCTCATATTTCATATCCTCAAAACAAACCTTCTTTAGAAAACCTTTTTATTTCAATAGAGCTTATTATTTTCCTCCTATTCTTCAGAAGTAATATATACTCACAAAAGAAATTTTAGAATTCAGAAAATCACCAAGAAAGAACAAAACAGTCTCTTACAATTCTATTACCCACTGAAAACTACCATTAATATTTTGGTAAATTTCTTTTCTCTTCTTTCAGTGCATGCACAGACCTTCATACTCACTTCTTTAAAATGGAAACTGGATTACACTGTAGGTAATCTTTTTACATCTGTTTTTAAGGTTGTTTTGTGTTTTTTTTTTTCCAGCTATTTACTATTTAGGACCCTCAGTAACACAATGATTAAGTGTTTGACTGTGAACTGAAAAGCGCGCAGTTTAAACCCACCCAGTGGCTCTTGGGAAGAAAGACCTGGTGGTCTCCTCTGATAAACATCACAGCCCAGGAAGCCCTATGGGGCAGCTCTACTTTGTCCAGTGGGGTTGCTGGGAGTTTAAATCAACTCAATGACACTAACAATAACAATATATAATCAAATGGATATGTAATTTAATCCCTTATTATCGGACACTGAGATTACTTACATTTTTTTGTATGGTAAACAGTGAAGCAATAAGCATCCAGACATACAAATATCTTTCCGCCTCTTTTATTTTCGTGGGCTAAGTTCCAGCAAGCTGAATACCAAAGAAACCAAAACCAAACTCTGTGCCATCAAGTTGACTCTGGCAACCCGATAGGACAGAGCAAAACTGCTCCTCAGAATTTCCAAGGAGCGCCTGGTGGATTCAAATCGCTGACCTTATGGTCAGCAGATGTAGCACTTAACCACTATGGCACCAGGGTTTCCAACAAGCTGAATAGTGGGGTCAAAATATACCCATGCTTTTAAAGCATGAGAGACTAAGACATGCCAGAAAGGGTATGTCAACTTGGCTGCTAACAGCATCCATGAGTGCCCTTTTCTCCACATCCTTGCCAAAATAATTTTTTAAACTTCATTAATTTAGCATGCAAAAATTAATGTGATCCTATCCATTTTGATTAAAAATTGCACTGATTTTTTTCCTACATTTTACTGTCACCTGATTTCTTCCTTTGTGAATGACTTTTCACTTCCTTTGCACATTTTCTAATTGTAAAGCTTTCTTTGTATATTGAAATATTAACACTATGATTACTAGTTATGTTCCAAATATTTTCTTTCCACTGGTCACGTGATTATTTTATAACATTGTTTGGTACACGGAATGCTGCTGTTGTTGACAAACCAAGTAACACTTTCTTTTATCATTTTTTAGCTTAGAAAGGACTTTTAAGCTTAGAAAGGCCTTCCTTACCCTAAGAGCAAATAAATGATCTGTTTTAAATATTGAACAAATATAGGGAGGGCATTGATTCTGATTGCAGTGATTGAGAGGGAAAAACAAAGTTAAGGAAAAAAGAAGTCCCAGAGGAGCAGAAAGAGGTGAGAAGGCTTCTAAAAATAACATTTGGCAGACATCAGTTAAATACAAGTCTAATTTACTTCTTAGTTAATGAAGGAGAAAATGGAGATTGGGAAGGAATAAAAGGTCCATTTTAGAATGGTAATAATAAAATTTCACTGAAGACAATAACAACATTCTTGCTATACATGGAAATTTAATCCTAAAATAATAAAGGATATATTGATATAACAGCAGTGTGAATAAATTCCATTTAAACTATGTTATTTTAACAATGACCCAGAAAACACTGAACTAAAGTAGTCTGGTACATGCCCATTGTGGGGGAGACAAAACCCACTTAAATAAAGAACCACAGGTTCTTGGGACCATACGTGGAAAAGACTTTTGCATCTGCAATTAATCAGTAATTGTGTGCCAGCAGGCTAACTTACACAGTATTTGTAAAGAAATCTGGCGCAACTGGAAGCTCTGGTGGTGAAATGGTTAACAGTTACGACTGCTAACCAAAAGGTCTGCAGTTAGAATCCACCAGCAGCTCCCTGGAAACACTGTGGTTTTACTCTGTCTTATAGGGTTGCTAGAGTCAGAACTGGCTTGACTGCAATGGGTTTGGTTTTCTGTTTTAAGCACAAATACCTATGCACACATGTTTATTTCAAAAGGTTAAAAAATATCTATTTCAAGAAGGAAAAAAAGAAAAACTCTACTCAATGTATTTATTTTGTCCAGTCATTAAACATAATCATAATCCCATTTAGTGTTCAAATGAAAGACAGCTTTTTATGTCTCCTTGCTGGGGTGGAAAAAGGGCTCTGGGAGGGTCTAGGGGGGAGAGGGCTGTGCCTCCATCTGGAGACTTGCTCCTCTAGACCCCTGGCTTCAAGAGCACAGACTCAGGATGTTATCACCAGAGATGCAGGCAAAAGTCTAGATTTCCTGCTGAGGCCAGCAGCAGGGCAGGGACAGCCAGGGGCAGAGCCAAGTGGCTGGCAGCATCCTACCCAGACACTTCCTGAACTAGAATTCTGGCTCTCCCTGACTTTGGTTCTTACTTCTTTCCAAGCCTGGTACCCCAACCCTCCTCTCTCTATATATATCGAATAAAGCAAGCTATTTCAACAATTAGGTTAAGGGTTTTCTAAAATTCAGAAACACACTTTGAAAACTAAAAAAAAATACCAGAAAAAGTAGTACTACATTGACTATACTTATTGCATCATGATTTATTAAGTAACTTCCAAACTGTCTTCGGGCTAACAGACTATACACCATAGATCCAGCCTGTGAAACCTACTGTTGCTTCTTCTGTAAAGAGAGTTGAAGAGTCAACCTGGTCCCTCACTGCATTCTTTTATGAAGAACATCAAGGAATAATTCCATTTTTTCTGACTGTTTTTAACCTGTGCCTTGTTTAACAGACCAGATTTCACCCTTCCCATGGGCTGTTGGTAAAGTTGAAGAAAAATGTAAAACCATGGAGAGAGAAACAGGACGGTGTGGAAATTATCCAGTGAGTTCCCTCGGAGGTACGCGACAACAAGCCAACGGGACTGTGGGTTGATCTTTTCTTTCAGTAGGTGAGAGGGGCTGTATGCCCCCTGAGACCAGAGGTGAATTCTTTTTGGCAGAGAGGGCTGAATCCAGTTTCTCATACACACCCAAGTGTCTATGGGGAAGGCAGCTGGATTTCCCAGACAACCAGTAAATGTCTAGCACCTCAGGAGATGCATTTCCAGTGCCAGGGAATTTGCCCTCCCAGTTCCCATTTGTCCCTGGAGAATAGAGTCCTTTCTCAGGATGCATAACTACTTCATGCCCAGCACAGAGAGATCCCACAAGGACTAGGGAGCCCACTCCTTGGCTTCTAAGCTTCCCTCTAAAGCTTATTCCTAACCCAAACTTTGTGACTTTAAGGACATTAGTCCAAACTCAGGCATACTACAGATCCTTTCTACAAAGTATCCAACCTGCCTGACAATGACCCTTTGATTGCCATTGTTATTAGTTGTTGAGCTGATTGCAACTTACGTTGACAACAGAACAAAATGCTGCCCAATCCTGTACCATCTTTATGACCATTGAGATGTTTGAGCCCCCGGGTAGTACAAATGGTTAGTGTGCTTGGCTGCTAACAGCAAGGTTGATAGTTCAAATCCATCCAGAGGCACCTTGGAAGAAAGGCCTGGTGATCTACTTCTGAAAAATCAGCCACTGAAAACTCTATGGGGCACAGTTCACCTCTGACACTCATGGGGTCACCACATGTCAAAAGCTGAATCCACCACAACTCATTTTCTTTTGGTAGAGTAATGTGCAGAGTGAAGACAGCTTCCATTTAACAAGTCCACCTCCTCTAAGACCTAAAAAAAAGCCAGATCCACTGCTGTTGAGTAGATTCCAGCTCACAGCTATCTTACAGGACAGAGCAGAAAACAGGTTTGCGAAAGAGGACTGCCTTTGAAAATTAAGTTGCACAGTAGGTTATCGGTATGACTGAATCCAACTTGGTCGTGATGAATTATTTTTTTGATAAGTTGTTGAATTCTATTGACTAGCATTTTGTTGAAGATTTTTGGCATCTAGGTTCATGAGTGATATCGGTCTGTAGCTCTCCTTTTTTGTTGGGTCTCTCCCTGGCTTTGGTATCAGGGTTATGCTCGCTTCAAAGAATGAATTTGGGAATCTTCCATCTGTTTCTACGCTGTGAAAGTCTCAGTAGTACTGGAGATAACTCTTCTCTAAAAGCTTGGTAGAATTCTGCAGTGATGCCCTCTGGGCCCAGACTTTTTTTGGTTGGCAGTGTTTAGATGACCTTTTCAATCTCTCCCTTTGTGATGGGTTTATTAAGTTGTTCTGCTTCACCTTGTGATAATTTTGGTAGGTAATATGAATCTAGGAATTTGTCCATTTCCTCTAGGTTTTCAAATGTGGTAGTCTTTTGTAGTATTCTGTTATGGTATTTTTGATTTCTGTGGGATCTGTTGTGACATCTTCCCTCTCACTTCTTATTTGGGTCATTTGTTTCCTTTCCTATTTTTCTTCAGTTAGCCAATGGTTTGTCAATTCTGTTGATCTTTTCAAAAAACCAGCTTTTGGCCTTATCGATTTTTTTCAATTGTTCTTTTATTCTCTAATTTGTTTAGTTCTGCTCTAATCTTTGCGATCTGTTTTCTTCTGGTGTCTGAAGGGTTCCTTTGTTGCTTCCTTTCTACTTATTCAAGCTGCAGAGTTAATTCTTTGGTTTAGGTTCTTTCTTCCTTCCGGATGTGTGCATTTATAGAGATAAACTGACCTCTGAGCACTGCTTTGGCTGTCTCCAACAGGTTCTGATAGGAAGAGTTTTCATTCTCATTGGAATCCATAAATTTCTTTATTGCACCCTTGATTTCTTCTATAACTCATGACTTTTTGCACAAGATGATGTTCAATTTCCATGAGTTCTGATTTCTATCTATGTTTCTTCTGCTACTGATTTTGACTTTTATGGCTTTATGGTCTGAGAAGATGCTCTGCAATAATTCAGTGGTTTGGATTTTGCTGAGATTTGCTTTATGTGCTAACACATGGTCTATTCTGGAAAAATGTTCCATGTGCACTGGAGAAGAAGGTGTAATTATCTGCGGATGGATTTAAAGTTCTGTATATGTCAATGAGGTCTAGTTAACTGTCACAATAAGATCTTCTGCATCTTTACTGAGCTTTTTTCTAGAAGACTTGTTCAGTACTGAAAGTGGAGTGTTGAAGTCTCCCACTATTACTGTGGAGTGATCTATCTAATTTTTTAATATAGTCAGTGTTTCTTTGATGTACTTAGATTCTCTAGTACTGGGTGCATAAATATTTAACATTGTTAAGTTCTGCTTGTGTATTGAGCCTCTGAGCAATAAATAGTGACCATCCTTGTCCATGATGGTGGATTCGTAGTAGGTTATTGGATGTCGTCACTTACAAACAATGGAAGAGCTAAATCTGTAGCTCTAAGGGGTTAATGAAAATACATTTCATTTTCATATTTGGGATAACAGCATTTTATTTAAAAGGACATTTTCTCACTCATTTTTAAATATAGCCGAATAAACTAGGTATCTCTAAATAAAACATTGTCAGGTGTAATTATGCCAAGCAGTTTGGTATTTCATAGTAAAGTCTCTCAGGCAT
This sequence comes from Heterohyrax brucei, assembly GCA_028571685.1. Classification (NCBI taxonomy): domain Eukaryota; kingdom Metazoa; phylum Chordata; class Mammalia; order Hyracoidea; family Procaviidae; genus Heterohyrax; species Heterohyrax brucei. Next base: position 41,172,074 of record CM053157.1, on the reverse strand, counting down.
GCTTCAGATACTGATAGAGAAAATAACTTTAATGATTAGTAACAAATCATTTCATAAATAAGGTAGTTTCTAATGTTTTGTTTTCAACAAAACTGAAAGAGGACCTGAGTTATTAACTGAGAATGTGGTAAAAATAACTACTGACATCAATGTAATTGTGAGCATCCTAGACAGGTACAAGACTGTCTCCTACGGGTCACATAATCTGAAAACATCTCAAGACACTAAGAACCAAAACAAAACCTACTGCTGTCCAGTCAATTATGACTCACAGTGACTCAGTTTCCAAGAAGTGCTTGGTGGATTTGAATTGCTGATCTTTTGGTCAGCAGCCATAGCACTTAACCGCTACTCCACCAGGGTTTCCACAACACTGAGAGATCTTATAAAAAAACAACAGCTTTCATTCCCATCTACTATTTACATAACCCAAGTTTCTCAAAGTTTACATGTATGACAAGGAGGAAAAGAATTAATGCCCAAGTATTTCAGTCTACAGCATGACACATTCACTCGCATATAAGCGAAAAAACTAAATCAAGTAACCCACTCACCTTAGGCACAGGCATATTTCCAATGAAATGTTTGTAAGGTTTAATAATCATTTTAGGAACGCAGGAGGCACAAGTGGGTTATGATAGGCTGACAACCTAACGGTTTGGTGGTTTGAACCCACCCATTAGCTCCTGCAAAGAAAGATCTAGTGAGCTGCTTCTGTCAAGATTATAGCCAAGACAACTCTACAGAACCGTTCTACTCTGTAACATGAGGGGTTACAGTGACTGAAGGGCAAACAACAACAATAATCATTTACCAAAAAATGTAATGTATCTGTTTCTGATACAATGTATACTAAAGACAATTATAAGAAAATATGTATGTGAATGATAATAATAAGAACTCAACCCAGAAGAATTTTTCATCCTTAGAGGCTAATGCTCACAAAAAAGTAACATGGTTTTGTGTCAAAGACGTACACTAGGGTGATTTAAAAGACTTTCAAGCATAAATACATATTTAGGAAAAAAACTTGCCATCAGATTCATTCTAACTCCTGGTGACCCCATGTGGGTCACCATGGCATTGTACTCTATAGGTTTCAGCAGCTGACTTTTTAAAAAGAAGGTCATTTGGCCTTTCTTCCAAGGCACCTCTAGGTGACTCGAACCATAAATCTTATAGTTAGTACCTAGGCGCACCAATCACTTGCATGCTCAGGGACTCAAAAACCATATTCCGTTATTATAATACTCTATGGGAGACATCAAATGGATATATAAGTTCAAGGAGATAAAAGAACACTGCAAAATGCTCACTGCTGAAGAACAGCTTGACATAATGTTTAATGAATGATGGTAGGCATCAAACAGCTGTGGCATTTAGATTCAGCAGATAAATTTTAGTAAGAGATCTTACTGTTTTTGAATGTCAATATTCATAATGTTAAAAACTGTATCCTTTACATTTAACTTTTGATGAAAACTGTCACATACTAACTTAAACAGGTGTTAAGGGGATTTATAGACTTTCAAAATTACTTAAGGGGTGCCCAAGTTTAAAAACCACTGTTCTAACAGCATGCCATCACTGACCATGGGGCAAGCCCACCCAAGAAAGGCTCTCTGGACTGCCATTTGAGGCAGGCACATCCGAGATGCCGTGGGGACACTTAGGCTGATGTTAACATGAAAAGATGACGTCTACAATAGAAAAGTACATGGCAAACACCAAAGAAGATGCAGAAAGGAGTCAGAAGAACTGACTCCTGAAGATTGGTCTGCTAACAAGACACATCAGAGCGGAAGCGCCATCTTGGAGGGAAACCAAGGCAGAAAGCATCCCCTTTTCAGCATTCCTGAAGAGGTCACCTGTTTTCCTCCTATCTATGAGAGTATGGCCAACAATCTGAAGAATCCAAGGGTGGAGGTGGCAGGGACACTTAAGCAGTAAGAGGATAATACATTGACATGAATGCTACCAAGTAGATCTCAGAGCAAATGTCATGAATGGGAACAGGACTGACTCCTGGGGTCATTTCACATTCTATTTTCTTGTCAGAATGACTAAACTTTAAAAGTCAAGAGGACCCAGGGACTCCAGTTGTCTTATAATAGTGAAAGCCAGCCCTGGTCAAGCCGACTGTTCTCCTTACAGACACAATATTTTTTAGCAGTCCTCCAGACATGCATGTAAATGAAAATCCTGTTTATAATTCATCTGAATTGGGAAGCTGATTTTATTTCTACATCTAAACAAAAATATTTTCTAAACAATTTTATTACACACTAACATTTCCAAGGATCTCACTACCACATAAATCAGAGGGAAACAGTAAAGTCCAAACAAAAGCCCAAGAGATGCTTCCCATTTTGTAAAATCAGTTCATCTTTGGCAACACTATTCGGAGTTGCCCCATGCAATACACCTTATTGGTCTCAGTGACTGATGGGCAGCCTTCATACTCATGACAACTTTACAAACAGACAGGGCATCTGACAGCTTCAGTACATCTTGTACCATTCAGTATGAACAGATTAAAAATATTATTTTAACTACTTTAAAGCTGTTCAAAAAAAAAGTATGAATCTAATTTGGTTGAAAACCACTACTCTAACCTCTGGACTCAAAACACCAACAACCACGAACATGGCACAAGGCCAAGCAATGTTTCCTTTTGTTACACATGAGGTCGCTGTGTGCCAGAGGTGGCTCCACAGCTGCTAACCACCACAACAGAGCCATCAGATGGAAGAGAACCATGAGGGAAAAGGTAGGCCAAGACAATGGAGTGAGGTTCCCACAGTGTGAAAACGGCACCCTGAGGTGACAGAGCCCTTCTGGTAGTCCGTTATGAAAGGGCTTTGATTTAAAGCAATACAAATGATAATAAACTCAGGTGAGACTTTCTAAAACAGAAACCATCTCAAGTTACAAGTAAATACCCAAGACTCTGTGGGTCAGAAAGACATAAATAACACATACCACACCAAAAGGAGTCATTTGAAGCCCTCCAGGCCCAATTAACACACTAAAAAGGCAATAAAATATAACATATTCTAGGAAGTATATCATCAGGCAATGCAATATGGTCCCGACAGCAACAACAAGAAAAATACAAGTAGTGGAAAAACACATGAATGTCCAAATAGCACCCACCACCAATAATCACCTAGTTAAGAGAAAACCACATCTAGGGATCACGTTCTCTCACCTCTAGTTATGAGGTGGGTAGGAGCTGGCCCATGAAATGGCTGATGTATTTTGAAGTCAGAAGTGAGATTTACTGGCACATGAAACCACAGACACAGACACAGACAGACAGACACATACACCCCATGTTATTTTTCCTGGTAGTTTCAAATCTGGGTTATCTTAACTAATTTATTAATTCCAGGGGTTGTCATTTGCATAGTGCCATTGTAACCCAAATTCACCCCTATCACAACCCTGTCCTCACAAACCTGTCATGTGAGGACTATGGGTGCTGACAGTGGCCAAAGGATACTCTTTAAAAGTGTGGTAAAATGTATTAAACTAAGTATTGGCCATTATAACCATTTTTTAACTGTATGATTTAGTAACATCGATTACATCCACTATGTTGTAAACCATTACTACTACCCATTACTAGATATTCCTCATCACCCTAAAGGAATCTATTAACAACAGATTAACTCACAGCACAGCAAAATCACAAAACGGAGAACAATCACAAAATACCGGGAATCATGGCCTAGCCAAATTGTTAGATGCGTTTTCTGGGGGACACAATTCAATCCATGACAGTGACTCCATGAGTGTCAGAGAGTAGAACCACGCTCCATGGAGTTTTCAGCGGCTGATTCTTTGGTAGTGGATGGCCAGGCCTTTCTTCCAAGGTGCCTCAGGATGGACCTGAACCTCTAACCTTTACAGTTACCAGCTGAGCACATTCATTATCTGTGCCACAGAGGAGACTCCCCAGTCTAGGCAATGTCTTGATAAACATATCCCAGTGCCCTAGCACTGACACTCCTTTGCTTGCCCACTCTAAACCTTCAGGACCCTCTCTGGGAGTCCTCACTTCTCGGGGCTTCTACTTCCATGCTGGTATCTCAGTGGCCTGAGTTCTGGTTATTTCATGTGAATTCCCCCAAGTCAGAGCACAGTGGTCCTCTTTTTTCTGTAAGAACCTAGTTCTAAGCTGGCTGTCATTTACTTTGGAATACTGTCTTCTTTTTTAATTCAGCATGCTACTTCAAAGAGTGCACAAAATCATTAAAAGTCTACATAAAATTCTTTCATTACCGTTAAACATAAGAAGTTGTATTTCCAGGATGGAGTCAACATGGTACCCTAGACAGTGTACCACACAGCTCTGCTACAGCAAAACCTTGACAAAGTAAAACAGATACAAACGATAATTCTAGAACCCTGAGTCTCAAACGAAGGAATAAACAACTAGATCAAACACCAAACGAAAGAGCAAACTGATGGAAAACAGAGAACAAGGAAAGATAAGGACTGACAGTTCCCTGCCAACTAACACAGTGCAGTGCGGTCATCTCGAAACACAACCAGCAATGACCCTGAACAGGGAGTACAGGATGGCAACTGTCTCAAGAGGACTTGGTGGTCAATGTCTGCTTGCTGATATGGGTTCAGTGGTGTGGGAGTTTTCATAACCCCTTGCCAGATGAGCAGAGACATCAGGTGGGGAACAGTATAGGCAAGCTTCCCACCATTCAGCAGCTGGATTAAGTGTTACGAGGGACAGGGTGGTGTGGACCTGGTATGATGGTGGGCATTAGAATATGCTTTTCCACCCCTCACCCTAATGGTGAGTGGAAACCAGTATCTGGGCTGACCCTATTGCCAGCATCCACAATATGAGTCCCTCCCTACGTCCTGGAGTCCCACACCCATTCTAGCCAAGTGAATTTTTAGAAAATTTGCTTTCCTTGCTTCTGTTTCTTTCTCTAACCACCTAGCCCCATACACAACTTCCCTCTGTCCTGCTGCCCTGGCTCCTCCTGCTGCAGCTAGTCACTGGTCTGCCACGGCTCCAGTCTGCTCCTCCTCCACCACGGCACTGTATTTTTCTTTTTCTTTCTTTCTGCTCTTTTTCTAATCTAGCCCTATAAGACATTCCTCCTTCCCAAAGGCTCCCACCATGCCAACTCAGGCCCACCACATCAGGTCCGCACTGCCCCACCTCTCTTAACACTTGATCAGCTTGCGAATGGTAGCAAGCTAGCCCATGCTATTCCCCATCTGACATCTCTGCCCATCTGGAAAGAGGCTGTGAAAGCCCCCACATCGCTGGAACAGTATCAGCAAGCAGACATTGACCACTGAGTCTGCCAACAGACACTTCACAGAGCAAGTGCAGGGTGAAGCAGGCTCACCCTGCCTGCTGCTTCCCTGACCACCCAGATAAGTTGTGATAGCTGTGATGGCCATGTATAAGCAAGCAACAAAGTGCATCCAACCTGCCCACCATGACATATTTAAACAAAACAAAAAAGCAGGACAAAACAAACATACAATCAGTAAGTATGCAAAACAATACCTTAATATTTCAGAGACAAAAGACAGTATCACATTTTTAAAAGAGCAGAACTGAATGGCTCCAACAAGTGACCAAAGTAAAGAATCAGATGACCTTCCAAAGAAGACAAAACACTAGAAATACCTGACAGACACTTCTAAAGACTAATATTTAGGGCTCTCCAAGAGATTAGGAAAAAGATAAGGAAAACACAAATAAAAACAAGAACAAAATAACTAAAATCATGAAAACACAGACAATGCAATACAAGGATTCAGGAAACTAACAAAAGAACAAAACATTAAGATGATACAAAAACAGCAAATAGAGCCCTGTCATGGAATGAATTCTGTCCCAGCCAAAAATGTGTCTATCAATTTGGCTGGGCCATGATTCCTACTATGAAGTGGCTGTTCTCCATTCTGTGTATTTTCCTACATTGTAAATCTTAATCTCTGCCTGTAATCAACAGGGCAAGACTGGATTATGTTAGAGGATTACAATGGGGCTCTAACATTCTTACCTATGGAGTTTTCCTGAAATGTGTCTTGCACCATCACTTATCCTACAAGACATAAAAGGAAAGAGAGGCAGAGTTGCGGAACTCATACCATCAAGAAAATAGTCCTATAAGCAGAGCACATCTTTCAGACCTGAGGTTCCTGCACGAAGATGCACCCAGAATGAAGGAAGACTGACGTGAAACAGGAAAATTTCTCTAGAGCGAAGAGAGACAGAGGGCTTCATCTGGAGCTAAAGCCCTGAATCTGAAATTGTAACCTGCCAGACTGTAAGAAAATAAACTTCTCCTTGTTCGAGTCACTCACTTGTGTTATTTCTGCTGCATCAGCTCCATATAAACAACAAAATTTCACAAATGGACAATTCAACATAAGGTTTTTGAAGCAAATTTGAAACAAAAGAATCACTGAGAATGAAAACAAACCCACAGACATCACTTTCTCTGAGGACATCAGAGAAAACAATGAAGAAAATAAAAGAATTATGTGGGAACAATCAACAGCAAAAATTTGCATGTGATTAGAATTCTAGAATAAGGGGAGACAGTGGAACACACAAAGAAGACTGCTCAAGATCTACTGGCAGAAAACATGCCAAATGTCATGAAATATGAAAAGCTGATCATCCAAGAAGCTCAACATATCCAATACAGGACAAAGCCAAGCCAAGTGCCATCAAGTCGGATCCAGATACATCCCAAAATAAAGTCACCAAGACATATTAAAATGACACTTGTAGGGTGGACACAAGGTGGTGGACTAGACACACATCTCCTCTACTCCCTCTGAGAACTAAGCCCTAGAATAATAATTGAACCAAGCAGTGTGGACATTCTGGGAGACCCAGGGTCTGACACTGGGTTCTGTGATTGGATTCAGTGACAGGAAAGGGTAAACTATCTATGTGGGAGGCGAGGCAGTGGCACACTGAGTCCTGCTTCTGCTGATGCATCATTTGAGGGAACTGCAAGTACAGATGCCTTCTTTGTTATCCAGGAAGCAGGGACAAGGTCTGCTGAGCCTGTAGGTCTGGCATGCTAATGCACTAAGCAACAGCACTTAAGTAAACAGCATATATTGTAGCAGAGGCAATGCTGAGAGACCAGCTGCAAACTAATGGCATCAGTGCCCCACCAGCTCTCTTCTCTGAGCTGCACCATAGATTCTGCTGCCTCATTGCAGGAAAGGTGGCTCAGGTGGGACGCCATCATTGTCAGCGGAAAGGTGGAGTCAACAAAGCCTGAGACATCAAACAGGGGCTAATTCTCATGCTGAGCAACAATGCCTATATGGAAAGTGCTTCTCTAGAAGACTAGCTGTTTTTGAGAAGACCCTATCTAGAGATTGTGGTGGGGCATGGTGATCAAGGGCGGCAGTTCCCTAACCCCTCACTTCTTTGAGCCACATCATGGTGTCTGGGGATGGCCTAGGTGGCATCGTTGTTGTCAGCTAGGAGGCAGGCTCTGTCACCCCAGAGGGCACAGGTGCTCTCGGCAGATGCTGGACAGTGCTCTCTCACCAATACGGCAGGTTTGAAAATAAGACCAGGAGGAGAACACAGCCAGGAGAGCCAGCTGAGTGGGCTGGCAGCATTTCCACCACCCTTCACTAAGCCACAGTACTGTATCAGCTGATGGCTCCCTAGAAACAGCATAAGTAGGGTGCAGTCTCTGCCAGCCAGGAAGCAGGGCCTGCCAGTCCTCAGGATCCAGCTGCTTCTCAGCATCTTCTGGACTGTGCCTCTTTTAGGAAAAAGCAGTTTTTAAGTTAAACGCATCTGAAGAGCACAACAGGGCCAGGCAGCCAAGTGTGGTGGAATCCTTCTCTCCTCCCTTCCCCAAGCTACACCATTTGCTTGACTGACATAATGATGGAGAGTTGCCACAGGAAACTCGGTCACCTTCAGCAGCCAGCAAGTGGGCCTGAAACCCTGGAGAGCCCATCTTGGGCCAGTCACTAGAGAATGCAAAGATGGCTGTAGACCAAACCTAGCAATGCACATATTCCCCTCTTAGAACTATACCACAACTCCTGTTGGTGTAACACTAGAGAAATGGAATAGCTTCTTGATGGCATGAAGGCAATTATCAATAATTTAACCATTTAAAGAAGACATAATGCTTCCAGAAAACTATCAAAATACACAATCAAAAACCTTCCTAAATGAAGAAGCTTTTCTGAAATTATTATAGCTAGAATACAAAAGAAATATGAATAGAGCCCAAACAGAGATTAAACAAAATGCAACAGAACAAAATGAATAATTAAATAAGCTATATGAACTTCAGAAACATCAATGATCTGAAATCCAGCAGATCAATAATAAAATTACAGATTTAGATAATTCAATGCAAAGCCAAAAGACCAGGATTGAAGAGTTGGAAGGCAGAGTTACTGAGCATGAAGATAAAGCAATGACACCAACATTTATGAGGAGAATTCAGAGAAAAGAAACTGGACAAATGAAAGAGAATTGAGAAACATGTGGGACTCTATCAAGAGGAATATTCTACGAATAACTGGAGTTCCTGAAAAAGGAGAAAACACGGACAGAACTTCTGGAGAGTTTCTGACGGAAAACTTCTGTAACATTATGAAAGAAGAGAACATAGATATACAAGATGCTTATCGAACTCCACAAAAACAAGACCCCAAAAGAAAGACACCAACATACATTATAACAAAGCTTAACAAAATGAAACATAAAGAGATGCTCTTAAAGGCAGCAAGACTTAAAACTAACAGGCAAAGGGAAACTCTGTAGGCTTCAGTCTGACTTCTTGGCAGAAATGAGGTTGACAAGAAGGTAGTGGCATGACACATTCAAAGATATGAAAGAGACAAACTGCCAACAATGAATTACATATCCTGCAAAAGTCTCTCTCAAACATACAGGTAAAATTCAGATATTCACAAATAAACAGAAGCTTAGAGACTTTGTAAAAACTAAACCCTAACTACAAAAACTCCTAAAAGAAGGTCTTCATTTAAAAAAACAAAACCAACAAATGTATACTTAAGGGGGCAGTGTAGGAGAAAGCACCCAGAATCCTATTCAGCTAGGGAAGTCAAAGAGCTCAATCAAAGCTAAAACATTAAAAGAAGTGAACCAGTGATCTTAACATAAAGGTATGACATTATCACAATATGAAGAGGGCTATATTAGAGTATCTAGAATGCTTTCAGATGGGGAGGAAATTAAGAAGACACTGAGAAGTTAAACATTGGTTAAAACTAAGAACACCAAGGGCTATCACAGGAGTCACCACAAAGCAAACTAACAATGCAACATATCAAAACAAGAAACATAATACAGGAGTCTCAGCAAACACTGAACCAACACAGAAAAAGACGAAAAGTACACCCATAAAGACAAATGATCCAGAACAGAATATTAAGAGAAGCAAAGAAAACATCAACAACACAAAACTAAAAGTATCAAAACGACAGCATTGGACACATACTTATCAATAATTACAGTGAATGTAAAGGGACTAAATGCTCCAATAAGGAGGCACAGAGAGCCTGAATCAAACACAAAATCCATCTCTATGATGCTTACAAGAAACACATTTTATACTAAAACATATGAACAAACTGAAAAACAAAGGATGGAAGAATACATACCAAGCTAAGAACACACAAAGTAGAGCAAAAGTGGTAATACTAACATCAGATAAAATAGACTTTAACGTAAACTCCACTATCATGGACAAGCACGGTCACTATTACTGAAAGGCTCAGTACATAAGTAGGATATAATGATATTAAATATTTATGCACACAATACTAGAGCATCTAAATATATTGAACAAATGCTGACAAACACTAAAAAATGAGATAGATGACTCCACAATAATAGCAGATTTCAACACTTCTCTTTCAGTAATGGTCAGATGACCCAGAAAAAGAAAAAAAAAAGCTAATATACAGATCTCGCTGAGACAATTAACCAACTAGAACTCACTGACATACACACAATTTTTTACCCAACAGCAGATGAGTGAGCCTTCTTTTCCAATGCACATGGAATACTCTACAGAATAGACCAGGTATTAGGACATAAAGCCAGTCTCAACAAAATCCAAAATACTGAATTACTGGAAAACATCTTCTCAGACCATAAAGCCATAAAAATTGAAATCCATACCAGAAAAAAAGTAAATAGAAATTCGAGCTCATGGAAACCAAACAATATCTTGCTAAAAAATTCATCAAGGATGCAATAAAGAAATTTATGGAATCAAATCAGAATGAAAATACACCTACTAGAATCTATGGGATACAGCAAAAGCAGTGCTCAGAGGTCAGTTTATCTCTATTAGTGTACACATCTGGAATGAAGAAAGGGCCCAAACCAAAGAATTAACCTTACAATTTGAACAAGTAGAAACAGAACAACAAAAGAACCCCTCAGGGACCAGAAGAAAACAGATAATAAAACTTACAGCAGAACTAAATGAATTAGAGAAGAGAAAAACAATTGAAAGAATTAACAAAACAAAAAGCTATTTTTTTTAAAGATCAACAAAATTGGTAAACCACTGGCTCAATTTACAAAAGAAAAACAGGTGAGGAAACAAATAACTCAAATAAGAAATGAGATGGGAGATGTCAAAAGAGACCTAAAGAAGTTAAAAGTATCATAACCAGATGGTATGAAACACTATATGCTAAGAGATTTGAAAACCTAGAAGAAATGGACACATTTCTAGATTTCACATCACCGACCATAATTATTACAAGGAAAAATAGAACAATTTAATAAGCTCATGACAAAAGAAGAGATTGAAAGAGTAATTTAAAAAAATCAACCAAAAATAGTCCTGGCCCAGATTACTACACTGGAGAATTCTACCAAATTTTTAGAGAAGAGTTAATTCCAATACTAACAAAGCTATTTCACAACATAGAAAAGGACAGAATATTCCCAAATTCATTCTATTAAGCCAGCATAACCATGATAACAAAGCCAGGGAAAGATCCTACTGAAGAAGAAAAAAAAATTACAGGCCAATATCACTCATGAACCTACATGTAAAAATCTTCAACAAAATCTTAGTCAACAGACTTCAACAACATATCCAAAAAATAATTCATCACGACCAAGTGGGATTCATACCAGGGATGCAGGGCTGGTTCAGAATCAGAAAAACAGTTAATGTGGTCAACCACATAAATAACACAAAGCATAAACAAGAATCACCTGATTTTGTCAACTGATACAGAAAAGGCACTTGACAAAGTCCAACACTCATTCATGTTAAAAATTCTCAGGAAAACAGGAATAGAAGGGAAATTCCCCAATGTAATAAGGTGCATCTATGCAAAGTCAACCACCTACATCATCCTGAATGGACAGAGACTGAAAGAATCCCCTGGGAATGGGAATTAGACAAGCATGCCCACTGTGACCACTTCTATCCAACATTGTGCTAGAGCTTCTGGACACGGCAATCAGACAAGACAAAGAAATAAAATGGCATCTGTATCTGTAAAGAAGTAAAAATATTTCTATTTGAAGTTGACATGATCATATACACATAGAACCCTAAAGAATCCATAAGTAAACCACCAGAACTAATAGAAGAGTTCAGCAATGTATCAGAATATAAGACAAACATAAGTAAATTGGTAAGATTTCTTTACACTGACAAAGGATTATCAAAGAGTAAATCACCAAATCAATAACATTTATTATAGCTCCCAAGATAAAATACCTAGGAATAAATCTAGCCAGAGAAGTAAGAGACACAGACACAGAAAATTACAAGACCTTACTGCAAGAAACCAAGAGAGACTTACATAAGTGGAGAAATCTACTTGTTCAGGGATAGGAAGACTTAACATTGTGAAAATGTCTATTTTACCCACAGCAATTTTCATATACAATGCACTCGAGACAAATTCCAGTGTCACTTTTTAATGAGATGGAGAAACAAATCACCAACTTTGTTTGGAAAGAGGTAAGCAAAGCATTACTGAAGAAGAAGAACACAGTGGGAGGGCTAACACTACCTGACTGTAGAACCTATTACACTGCCACAGTAGTGAAAACAGCCTGGTACTGGCACAAAGACAGACATATAGACCAATGAAACAGAATAGAGAGCCCAGAAGTAACACCACCCTCCTATGAACAGCTGATATTCAACAAAGCCCCAAAGGTCATAAACTGCAGTCAAAACAGTCTTTTTAACAAATGATGTTGTCAAAATTGGATACCCATCTGCAAAAAACTGAAACAAGATCCATATCTCACACAAAAGTTAACTCAAAATGGATCAAAGACATACACATCAAACCTAAAATGATAGCGGATGCGAGGAAAAACACAGGAACATCAATGGAAGTTCTAATACATGGTTTAGACAGACTACAAAATGTGACCAATAAGGTAGAAACAACAGAAAAAACAACAGATAAATGGGAACCACTACAAATCAAACACTTAAGCTCATCCAAAGACTTTATCAAGAGAGTTAAAAGACTATCTACCGAATGGGAAAAAATATCTGACAACTACATGTTGGATCAACATCTGATTTCCATAATCTACAAAGTAATGCAAAATATCAACAATGAAAAGGTAAATCACCCAACCTAGCAATGGGCAAAGGAGATGAACAGACACTTCAACAAAGACAACATCCAGGTAGCCAAAATAGACATGAGGAAATGATCTACTATTAGAAAAATGCAGATCAAAACTACAATGAGATACCATTTTACCGAGACAAGGTTGGGAATAATTAAAAAAACACAAAACAACAACGTGGGGAGAGGACGCGGAGAGACTGGCACTCTCCTACACTCCTGGTGGGAATACAAAATGATACAAGCTCTTTGGAAAGCAATTTGGCACTTTCATAAAAGCTAGGAACAGATATACCATATGATGTAGCAATCCCACTGCTTGGAATTTATTCTACAAAAATAAAGGCAGTCACATGAACAGATATATACACATGAATGTTTATCGCAGTACTCTCCACAAGAGCAAAAAGATGGAATCAATCTAGGTGCCTGCCAACAGATGAATGGATATACAAACTATGGTACATATACACAAAGGAACACTATGCAATGATAAAGAACAATGATGATTTTAGGGAGCATCAATATAATTCGCCATATGAACAGAAAAGATAAGAATCACATAATCACCTCAATTTATACACAAAAGGTACTTCATGAAGTACAACAGCCACTACTGACACGAATAACTTTCAGTAAAATACAAATATTAGGGAAATCCTCCACATATGAAGAGCATCTATACAAAACCAACAGCCAATACCATTCTTGAAGGAGAGACGCTGACAAGCACTGCCTCTGAGAAAGGATCAAAATAAAGATGTCCTTTATCATCACTCTTATTTAGTATTGCGATGGAAGTCCATGCTAGGGCAATAAGGTAAGAAAAAGAAATAAAGTACATCCAAATTGGAAAGGAATACACTGTATCTATTCATAGAGCCATGGTAGTACAGTGGTCAAGCACTTGGCTGCTAATTCAAAGGCTGGCAGTTCAAATCCACCAGCAGCTTGTTGGAAACCCTATGTGGCAGTTCTGCTCTATCCTAGAGGGTTGCTATGAGTCAGAATTGACTTGACAGAATGGAATTGGTTTTGGTTTTAAGCCCTATTTGTAGATGATATGATACTGTATATACAGAATCCAAAAAATTTCCATAAGAAAACTATTATAACAGAAAGATTTCAAAAATAACAGGATACGAGATCAACATACATAAGTCAGTAGATTTCTCTACACCAACAAAGAGAACCTCAAAAAGGAATTCAGAAGAACCATGCCATTTGTCTTAGTCATGTAGTGCTACAATAATAAAAATACCATCAGTGGACAGTTTTTAAAAGAGAAATTTTACTCTGTCACAGTCCAGTTGGCCAAAAGTACAAATTCAGGGCATTAGCTCCATAGGAAGTCTGTCTCATCGGCTCTGGAGGATCTTTGTCACTAAACCTTTACTGGACCGGGAGCTTCTGAAGCACAGGGACCCTAAGTCCTTTTCAAAAGATGCACTATGCTCCTGGTACCGCTTTTTAGTAGTACGAGGCCCCTAACTCTCTCTACGAGTTTCTTTTTTTAATATATCTCAAGACATTGCCTCAAGGCACAATACAATCCTACACACTGAGTTCTGTCCCACCAACACAACTGTCACCCATTTTCCCTCATTAATATCATAGAGGCAGGGTTTACAGCATGCAGAAACATCATACAAAATACTGGGAATCACAGCCTAGCAAAAAAAGCATTACTGAAGGAAGAAAACAAAAGAGGAGAAATCATACTGCCAGATCTCAGAACGTACTATATAACCACAGTAGGCAAAACAGCATGGTTCTGGTACAATAAAAGACACACAAACCAATGGTGCAGAATTGAGAATACACACTCTTGCGGGGGACACAACTGACATATTAATAATAGCCCCTGAGACAACAAAATACTTAGGAATAAACTTAACCAAGGACATAAAACACCTACAAAGAAAATCACTAAACACTACTACAAGAAACCAAAAGACGTCTATATAAGGGGAAAAAATACCATGCTAGTGGAAAGGAAGAGCCAACAGTGTGAAAATGTCAGTTCTACCCAAAGCAATCTACAGATATAAAACAGTCTTGATCCAAACACCAACAGCATTCTTTAATGAGATGGAAAAACTAATCACCAACCTCATACAGGAGGAGATCTCAGGGTGCATCCCTATTTATTCTCTTGTTGCCAGTGAGACTCAACTTCGTTAGCTCCATAGTGGCTATCACTGGTGGTGGTTGGGCACCATCTGGTTCTTCTGGTCACGAGTTGATAGAGAGACCCACTCATGAGGGTCTCCCTGAAAGACAAGTATTTTTAACTAATGGGGCTGCAAAACTGGTGGCTTTCTGTTAAAAAAAAAAAAAAAAGAAACAGACCCCAACCCTTGCACAAAAGCTTACCCTCTACCCACCAGACATATCCACGTGATCCGCACAAGGCAGCGATGGGGTGGTAACAATGGCAGTTTTGTTCTTTGGTTAAGTGGTATCAACTTTGCAGAAGCAAAAAGAGTTTCATTTTTTAATTTCAAAACTTTATGCCAATGCGGTAAAGACAACTGAGAAGACAGAGAGACCCACAAGAGTGGGTGTCTACATCGACCTGGGACCGGAAGAACCGGATGGTGCCCGGCCACCACCAGTGATAGCCATGACGGAGCTCACAGAGAGGAGCCTCACTGGCAACACAAGAATAAAAAGAGGTGCATCATGAGATCTCCACTAAAAGACCTCAATTGATGGTAAAGCGGTTTTGGGGTTCCTCTGAGAGCATGGCCCCTGGCCCTGATGCTGCCCGTTCCCATAAATTATAACAAAGGTCCACTCTTTGGACAGGAACGGATTGGACTTGGCAATGCAGAGTAACCATATGTTGGAAGCACTTTATGGTTCTATACATCTATAGGATATCATCTTGCTGACCTCTGGCTGGAGGAAGGGGAGTGGACGGAGAGGAGGGGAAAGGAGGCTGTTGGGAGGATGAGACAGGTATGGAGCAGAGAGGAATAGTGTGCAGTCACTGGACAGGGAGAGCAGTGGAAGCTGCATATAGGGGGGCATGTAAATTTACATGTGAATGTACATTTTCACTCAGTTATGTTAAATAAAAAAAAAAAAAAACTTTATGCCAAACCTGCAGCTGCAGAGGCAGACAGTCTGGTGCTGCCACTTTCCTGTGTAAGTGCCTAACAACTTCAACAGTTGACCAACTGCCTCGAATACAGGTTGTCTTGTGTTTGCAGAATATATAGCTACAGATCCATGGTTATCCTTCATTCTTTTAAATATAGTTTAAAACGAAACTGCAAAGATTTTGAACAAAGAATGAACCATCCTTTCCCACATGTGTTTGTGTGGAAGGTTCCAGCAGCACACCATTCTAATCCCAGTGCTCAGGCACAGCAAGGTAGGGAAGAAGATGTTCCTGAAATTCTCCACCACACCAGGGAGGCACAGGTGTCTGAGCACTGAGCACTAGGCTGTGCCTACCTCCAATCCTAGAATTGTTCTTTGCACATTTACTCTACCAATGTTCACTACACGGTGGTGGCAATGCTGTTGTATATTGCCACAAGGATACCAGCTCCCAGTCACCCCATATGACAAACAGAACTATCCACAGGGTTTACTAGGCTACAGTCTTTCCAAGAGCAGATCATAAGGTCTTTTCTCCCAAGGAGTGGCTGGTGGGTTTGTACTGCTGACCTTTAGGTTAACAGCCAAGCACTTAACCACTGAGCTACCAGGGCTCCAAATCTGCAGGGTAAGAATGCTCTGGCATCCTTGTATACATATACACAAACATTCATTAAGTACATACTTGGGAATGCTAAATACTCTGAGTACCTACTCTGTCTCTGAGTAGTGCACATGGTCAACATGTTAACCACAAGGTTGGAGGTCTGAGTCACCCAAGGACACCTCAGAAGAAAGGCCTGGCAACTTACTTCTGAAAATCAGCCACTGAAAATGCTGCTCTGCTACATGTGGGATCACCATGAGCTGGAGTCTACTTGACAGCAACTGGCTGTCCCTGGTGCTATTAAAGACAATGTTTGATTTCATCCTTCTTTCCTCTGCATAGGCATTACATTCTTGTTTTTTCAAATGAGGAAATGAAATGGAGCAAGGTTAGATATCCTACCCAAGGTTGCCTAGCCAGTAAGTGGTTGAGCAGGAGGGCTCAAGCCAGGTTGTTCACGTTCTGAGGCCACACCCTTTGGAGAAGCCACACCCTCCCAGGAAGCCTTGCCCTTTGAGGAAGCCATACTCAACCAAGAAGTCACACCGTCCCCAAACTGTTTGCCTTAACATAAAAAGTTTGAATTAATGAAGTGGGGGAAGGACCCATCAGATGGATGTGCCAGGAGAGAGAGCTGCTGATGTTTCCTTATTAATAAGATGCAACCCCAAATTTTATTTTGAGACATTCAAATTTTAAACTACTTTAATTGACAGTAATACACTATAAATGCTCCTATCACTAGTTTTTGCATAAGTCAAATTAAGGCAAATTCCAGCTTTAGCTTTATTTAGAAAGGAAATGAGCTTGAAGAAGTAGGCACTAAAGAAACACGCAATTGTTCCTCTTAAACTCACCTGCCGCCAGTTCTGCTGCCTTTTCTAAGCCCCGCCTCATTTAGATGAGGCACATCTGGCGGAATAGATGCTGGGTATGGACAGAAACAAGTTTGGAGTAATAAGTGTTTCCCAGTGTTAAAATAAACACCTCAGCAGTTCAGATTCTGGCCAGGCAATTTCCCCACAGTAGGAGGTACTTATCTACTTTACCACTTTGCTACTTAGAAATTATCACTCAATCAATTACAGTCCACCTGGGTTTATTTTTACAGAGAGCTTCAACAAAATGAGTGTGAAAATAAGTGAAACACACTCTATTCATTTTCTCAGTTTTTCACCTCTCCCAATGGTGAATATGCTGACAGAAAAATTACTTCATTTTATTTCAACAGACATTCATAGAATGCTGACTAGGTTCTGTGCTAGAGGCTGGGAGACTGGATACAAGCAAGGAAAATGAAATGTCCTGTCATTATGGAGCATGTACAACCCACCTGGTAATACAGGCCATGTCTGTACAGCCCAAATGAAAGTGACTAAAAGGCAATCCTGGGCTGGGAAATTGCCATCCTGTTCCCTTCCTTCCTCTGCCCAAAGACTGTGCCCAGAGTTATTACTCTGTGGTTTGTCAAGTTACCCTTGAATGGTTCTAGATATGGAAATGCTGTCTCAAGAGATATTCATTAAATATTTTTAAAGAGTACCAACCTGTTCTTATACCAGAAGTGTTATGTCACTGCCTCTGCATTCCTTTCTACATCGTCTATCCTTTCTTAACAAGTTTGAGATGTAATTCACATTCCACAAAATCCACCTTTTTGAAGTTACACAATTCAATGATTTTCATATATTCACTAAGTTGTGCAACCATCCCCATGATCTAATGCTGGGACACAATCACCTTAAAAAAAAAATCCAAGTTTAGGTAGTTACTAGAAATCTAGTTGGGAGAAAGTGGTGACAGCACACATTAGGAACAAGAACAACATTAAGTGGACTTCAGCATAACTTGAGTACTCCTTCCATCTTAACTCAATACTGCAAGGATAGAGTAGGTGGGGCGGGGGGCGGGGGGCGGGGGAGCATGCTCTTAGGCGAATTCCAGGCCAATTGGCATAACTAGCGTTTTGCTAAGAGAGCTCTCTGCACCCCACATTGGTGAGTGGCGTCTGGGTTCTTAAAAGCTGCCAAGCTGCCATCCGAGGACACAGCAAATGGTCCCAACTCAGGAAGAACGGATGCTCACCAAGGGCCAAAATGGCATGCGGTAAAGACAACCGAGAAGACAGACAGACCCACAAGAGTGGCTGCCTACATCGACTTGGGACCGGAAGAACCGGATGGTGCCCGGCCACCACCAGTGATAGCCATGACGGAGCTCACAGAGAGAAGCCTCACTGGCAACACAAGAATAAAAAGAGGTGCATCATGAGATCTCCACTAAAAGACCTCAATTGATGGCCCAGCGGTTTTGGGGTTCCTCTGAGAGCACGGCCCCCGGCCCTGATGCTGCCCTTTCCCATAAATTATAACAAAGGTCCACTCTTTGGACAGGAATGGATTGGACTGGCAATGCAGAGTAACCATATATTGGAAGCAATTTATGGTTCTATACATCTATAGGATATCATCTTGCTGACCTCTGGCTGGAGGAAGGGGAGTGGACGGAGAGGAGGGGAAAGGAGACTGTTGGGAGGATGAGACATGCATGGAGCAGAGAGGAATAGTGTGCAGTCACTGGACAGGGAGAGCAGTGGAAGCTGCATATTGGGGGGCATGTAAATTTACATGTGAATGTACATTTTCACTCAGTTATGTTAAATAAAAATAAAAAATAAAAAATAAAATAAATAAATAAAAAAGTTGTGGAAAAAAAAAAAATCCAGGCCTATTAGCAGTCTTTCTCCATGCCTCTATGTCCCCATCCCCTGGCAACTAATCTACTTTCTGCTTCTGTGTTGTCGGCAACCCCATGTGCGCATAATAGAACTGTGCTCCACAGTGTTTCAAGATTGTTGTCTTCTGGAAACAGATCATCAAGCCTGTCTTTCAAGGCTCCTCTGAGTGGATCTGAACTGCAAACCTTTTGGCAAGTAGTTTAGAGTGCTTATAGATTTGCCTATTCTGGACATTTCACAGAAACAGAATAATGTTAATATGTGACTTTTTGTACCTGGGTTCTTTCATGTAACAATATTTTAAAAGTTCATCCATGTTATAGCATGTATCACTACTTCACTTTTATGACTGAATAATATTCCCTTTGATAGACATGACATAGTTTATCCATTCATCAGCTGACGGACTTTGGGTTTTTTCCACTTTGGGGCTGTTATAAATAATGCTGTTATGAACATCTGCCAACAAGTTTTTTAGGAGAACATGTGTTCTTCCCTTCTCCTGGGTAAATGCTAGGCACAGAACTGCTAGGTAATATGGTAACTCTATGTTTCACCTTTTGAGGAACTGCCAGACTGTTTTCCAAAGTGGTTGCATCATTTTATATTCCTGTCAGCAATGGATATGGTTCCAGTTTCTCCACATCCTTGTCCACATTTGTCATATTCCACCTTTTTTATTTTACCCATCCTACTGGTGGAGATGTGCTATCTTCCTGTGCTTACCACTTGTCTTCAAGGCAGTTGATATTATTATGTCCTTGCTACAGTACAGAAAGGTAGGCTTATTGTGTGGGACGGTGAGATGGCCAAAACAGGACCTCTTCCTCTAAGGACACAAAGGTCACTTCCTACTCTGATCAGTTTCTTTCCACCAAAGAAACACTATCTCTGCTTCTATGAGGGAATGAAGACGTATATACGTATAGTTAGGTACTTAAAACGATCTTGAACTACTGGTTGTAATCTTACCATTAGGTAAAGACTGAATTTCTTTTCCACAATGTTCTGTACATAACAAACTGAGCATCAACAGTGGGCCAGCCACTGCCCTAGGAGATTCACACAGCTCATTTAACCTGCATAACAACAGTAAATCTGGACCTATAACTTTCTCTAATTGACAGTTGAGAAAATTCAAGCATAGATAAGTAACCCTGCTTGAAGGCAAGCATCAGTTAGGGACAGTCCAGCTCCAGAGCCCACATCCTTCAATATTTGTCCAAGGAATGAGTGAGCCATTAACACCTACTGGTAATTCCAGAAGAGCAGATATTAAGGAGCTGGCACCAAGAATACGCAAGCAGAAATTTAAGGATGACAGGAGTGAAATCAGTCTCCAACCACTTCCTGGAACCTAAAAAGTTCATCTTGCTTGGGACTTGCTTGAAAATACTGTAAGATGGAAATTGGAAAGACACTGAGAGTACTGATAAAGTAAGATTAGCCATGCACAGGTAACTGTTGCTGTTAAGTGGTAACTATATGAGGGCTGGTTACAATATTCTGTCTATATTTTATATATATTTGAGGTTTATCATTCTCAAAAGTCAGTTACAGTCTCAAAATATGTCCCCTCCCCCATATATTTAGTAGCTACAAAGGGGAAACCAGAAATTTTATAGTGGAGCATCCTGGCAGACATCACCTTAGCTTAGCAACCAAAGCCAACATCATCAACATCACCAAGAGTAAGATAGGCAGAAGTCACACGATGAACTGAAAAGGGCCTATCATCTCATGGTGTCCATCCCCCAGATGTATAACCTCAACCTAATCATGAGGAAACATCAAAAAACCTCAAACAAGGGGCACTCTACAAAATATATGATCAGTACCCTTTAAAAGTATCAAGTTACAAGGAAAGACTGAGGAACTACCACAGATTGGAAGAGACTATGGAAAGAAGACAAATGCAATGTGATATTCAGGGCTGGATCTAGAACTAAAAAGAACATCAGTGGTAAAACTCGTAAAAATCAAGTAAGTTCTGCACTTTGGTTAATAGTGGTGTAGAAAAGAATTAACAGAGGATGCCTTATGTTTTCTTACAAATGCTTGCTTACCAGGTTGGCCCCTGGGCTTCTGGGAACTCGGTATTTGGGAGTATTCTTACCATTCTCTAACTCATAAAGGTGGTTTACTGACAATCAACCAATGGATTGTCAGTGGGATTGACAATCAATCCTATGGATCACAAAGGCTCAATACCCTTGTACATGGGGTTGCATTAAATTATGACAGCAACTAACAAGAAGGCGACTACCTGTACATACAATGCAGTCTGTACTCAACACCTGTTTTCCTTCTGGGACCCTGGAATTGTAATATATGCCAAGTAGAGGCTGGAGCAGCCCCCACTTGTCTGTCAGTAGAGGTTTGCTTCTTGCTGTGATGAGGGAAGCTATGCCACTGGTATTTAGGTACCAGCAGGGTCAACCACAGTAGACAAGTTTCAGCTGAGCTTCCAGACTAAGACAGACTAGAAAGAAGGACCCAGCAGCCTACTTCTGAAAGGAATTAGCCAGGGAAACCTCATGAACACCCGTGAAACACTATCAGATATGGTGCTGGAAAGCGAGCTCCCAAGTTGGAAGGCACTCAGAAGATGACTGGGGAACAGCTGCCTCCTCAAAGTAGAGTCAACCTTAACAACATCGACGGAGTAAGGTCTCCAAGATCTTTGTTTGCTGATGTGGCAACAAATATCCATTAATAATTGGGACATGGAATGTATGAAGTATGAATCTAGGAAAATAGGAAATTGTCAAAAAAGAAATGGAATGCATAAACATTGATTTCCCAAGCATTAGTGGCCTTAAGTGGACCGGTTTTTGCCATTTTGAATCCAACAATCATATGGTCAGCTATACTGGGAACAAAACTTGATGAGGAATGGTGTTACATTCATCATCAAAAACAACATTTCAAGATCTGTCCTGAACTACAATGCTGTCAGTGGTAAGATGATACACAACTACAAGGAAGGCCAGTTAATATGACTATTATTCAAATTTATGCACCAACCACTAAGACCAAAGATGAAGAGACTGAAGACTTTTACCAGCTTCTGTAGTCTGAAATTGGTCGAACATGCAATCAGGAAGCATTGATAATTAATGGTGACTGGAACACAAAAGCTGGAAACAAAGAAGAAGGATTGGTAGTTGGAAAATACAGCCTCAGTGACAGAAATAATGCCAACGATCGCATGATAGAATTTTGTAAGACTAATGACCTTTTCATTGAAAATACTTTTTTTAACCAACACAAACGGTGACTGCACACATGGACCTCACCAGATAGAATACACAGGAACCAAATGGACTACATCTGTGGAAAAAGAAGACGGAAAAGCTCCGTATCAGCAGTCAGAACAAGATCAGGTGCTGACTGAGGGACAGATCAATCGCTCATATGCAGATTCAAATTGAAACTGAAGAAAATTAGAACAAGCCCATGAGAGCCAAAGTATTAACTTGGGTATACCCCTCCTGAGTTTAAAGACCATCTCAAGATTAGATTTGATGTGTTGATCACTAATGACCGAAGACCAAATGAACTGCAGAATGACATCAAAGACATAATCCATGGAGAGAGCAAGAGGTCATTAAAAAGACAGGAAAGAATGAAGACCAAATTGGCCATCAGAAGAAACTCTGAAACTTGCTCTTGAACACTGAGCCGCTAAAACAAAAGAAAGGAATGGCGAAGTAAATGACCCCAGTAGAAGATTTCAAAGAGCAGCTCAAGAAGACAAAAGCCAAAAAAAAAAAAAAGAAAGTATTATAATGATATGTGCAAAGTGCTGGAAATAGAAAATCTGAAGAGAAGAACATGTTTTGCATATCTCAAGCTGAAAGAACTGAAGAAAAAATTCAAGCCTCGACTTGCAATAGTGAAGGATTTATTAAACGACACAGGGAGCATCAAAAGAAGATGGAAGGAATACACAGAGTCACTATACCAAAAAGAACTGGTCGATGCTCAGCCATTTGAAGAGGCAGCCTACAGTCAGCAACCAACGGTACTGAAGGACGAAGTCAAAGCTGCACTGAAGGCACTGGCAAAAACCAAGGCCTCAGGAATTGACAGAATTATTAATGGGGATAGTTCAACAAACAGATGCAGCGCTGGAAATGCTCACTCACCTATGCCAAAAAATCTGGAGGACAGCTACCTCACCAGCTGACTGGAAGAGATCCATATCTGCGCCCATCCCAAAGAAAGGTGATCCAACCAAATGTGGAAATCACTGAATAACATCGTTGATATTACACGCAAGTAAAATTTTGCTCAAGATCATTCAAAAGTGACTGCAATAGTATTTTGACAATAAACTTCCGGAAATTCAAGCCGGATTCAGAAGAGGACATGGAACCAGGGAGATCACTGCTGATGTCAGATGGATCTTGGCTGAAAGCAAGAATACCAGAAAGATGTTTACCTGTGTTTCTCTGACTGTGCAAAAGCATTCAACTATGTGGATCGTACTAAATTATGGCTAACGCTGCGGAGAATAGAAATTCCAGAACAACTAATTGTGCTCCTAAGGAATTTGTATATGGATCAAGAGGCAGCCATGCAAACAGAACAAGGGGATACTGCATAGTTTAAAGTCAAGGATTTCATTTTACTGGGGTTCACAATCAATGTGCATGAAAGCAGCAGTCAAGAAATCAAAAGATGCATTGTATTGGGAAAATCTGCTGCCAATGACCTCTTTAAAGTATTCAAAAGTAAAGATGTCACCTTGAAGACTAAAGTGTGCCTGACCCAAGCCATGGTATTTTCAATCACGTCATATGCATGTGAAAGCTGGACAATGAACAAGGAAGACAAAAGAATTGACGCCTTTGAATGGTGGTGTTGGAGAACCCTGAATGTACCGTGGACCACCAAAAGAACAAACAGATCTGTTCTGGAAAAAGTACAACCAGAAGGATCCTTGGAAGCAAAGATGGCAAGGCTGCATCTTACATACTTGGACATGTTTGTCAGGAAGGATCAGACCCTCCAGAAGGACACCATGCTTGGTAGAGTGGAGGGTCAGTGAAAAAGAGGAAGACCCTCGACAAGATGGATTGACACAGTAGGCTTAAGCATAAAAACGATTGTGGACATGGTGCAAGACCAGGCAGTGTTTTGTTTGTTGTTCATAGGATCTTTATGAGTCAGAACTGACTCGACAGCAACTAACAACAACAAGCAGAAGGTGCCTACATGACTAATTCCCCCCCAATCCTTGAATGCTGTGTCCCTAATGAGCTTCCCTGACAGACAATACACACGTACACTCTGGTGGCGTAACCATCAAGTGCTATGACTGCTAACCAAATGATCAGCAATTAGAATCTGGTACTCCTTGAAAACTCTATGGGGAAGTTCTACTCTGCCCTATGGGGTTGCTATGAGTCGGAATTGACTCAACGACAGTGGGTTTGGTTTGTTCTTAACTCTGATGGAAGAATTAAGCATGGGAAAGGACTTTTGGAAGCTTGCGCCTGGTTTACTTCAGTTTTTGCCCCACGCTGATTTGGCTTTGCATCCCTTCCCCGCAATAATTTAAAGCAGTGCGTACAAATATATGCTGAGCCCTGAAAGTCCTCCCAGAAAATCACTGGATTTGGTGGTGGTCTTGGTGGTATTCTCTTTACTATTTCTACAATTCTCCTGTAGTTCCATATTATAAAAAAAAAAATTATTAGTTTAAAAAGAGGTTTATTGTACTTTTGTTATTACATAAGTGACTTGTGTCTATTGTACAACATTTGGAAAACAAAAGGAAACACAGAGAATAAAAGGAAAATTTCTAGAAACACTCCCTTCTCAAGACAAACAAGTTATTAAAAAAAAACAGAAAACTCACCTGCCTAGTGTATTCCTTAACCAACCAATCCTTTTTCCTCTTAAAGCCATGGAGAAACCACATTTTGGGTAATACTGCAGCAATGGTTGTGGTGATTAGAAAAGTTCTGTTGCCCTTGATGGGTCTCCCAGCTCAGTCCTCACACTTTAGCTGTAGATAATAAGGCCACCCCTTCACCAATATGCATTTGGGTAGCATATTAATGGTCAGACAGTGAAATATAAACCAACAGAGCATATAAAAGTGCTAAAGTATACGGGGAAAGTGAAGACGTGATGCAAGGCACCTTTCTTTCTAAACAGGAGTTTTTACAATTCTCTCTTCCATGAAAGGGGCTCAAGAGAATCTAACGATTTACCATAGGCTACCCCGACTGCTAGGGGTATGGTGGTTTGGTGGTCAACTTCTCACCATCCATATGTGATTCCTGGGCAATGTACCTTGCACCTCAGGCCCAGCCACCACCTATCTGTCAGTGGATGCTTGAGTGTTACTATGATGCTGAACAGGTTTCAGTGGTGCTTCCAGACTTAGATAGACTAGGAAGACAGTCCTGGAGACCTCCTGCTGAAAATCAGCCATGAAAATCCTCTGGAGTACAATGGTCCAACCTGCAACTGATCATGGGAATACTGTACGGTGCAGCAGTGTTTCATCTGTGAGTAGAGTCATCATGAGACAGGCCAACTCCACGATGGCAAACAACAACAACTCTGGATGCTAATACAATCCCACCACTTCAATCAGCATCAGAGGAACAGTTGACACTGTTCTAGAAGTCCTTTTCTATACATCTGTATCTGTGATTCTCATAAGAACCCTTTGTGAAGGTGGAGCTGGTAGGATGGGTTACCAAGAACAAGGCCACCAGCCCCCATGTCTCTACATTCAATGGCTGTTTATTGGAATTCATACTATTTGATCTACCTGAAGCATCTGAGTCAATTAATGACTCCTCCCAGCTCCCCTTGGACTCTGTGACTCTACCTTCCAGTCCCCATTACTGGTTCCCCTTCCTTTGCCCACTTCTTACATTCTGGCAGTGAGACAAGATCCTGTTTCCAGGGCACTGACAAACACAGTCCTGCTGGTACAGAGATGGCCCAGGATTGTGTGTCTAATGTTAGGGACACTGGCGAATGTCAGTCAGATGGGATGACTGGAGATATGACACTGGGAGGTGTTTCTCCTATTTTCTTCTTGCGCTGAAAATCTAGCCAGAGTCCTTGAGAATGAGGTACTGGAAAAACATAAGAGGAAAGACAATTCCAAAAATTATCACACTGGGAAAACAGTAAAAAATTGGAAAAACATGGTGTCTGTCTTTGGGGTTTAATAAAAGCCAACTGCCAATGTTCACTCAAAATGAGAAATATCAGTATAAACTCATGATATATCTATAAGGTTAAACCCTACTGAATTGCCATTTGCCTCCTTGGCCTTGTCTGTAGAAAGGCTGAGAAGCAATGACAGCCCCAGCAGCAAGGAGTACACCCGTCACCAGATCTTGGTTTCTGAATCCCACTGTACACTAAATGGAACCAGAACTCCTTTGAAGATTGAGTTCCTTTAGGGATTGGAGCTGCCAAAAAAAAAAGAGGACGATTCTTGCTAAGCAGGAAGCAAGAAAGGGTTCAGAAAAGGACATAGTTATGTCAAAAGGGCCTACAAATTACCTTCAAAAGCTTGTCATGGGAAAACTTGGCATACCTAGAACATCAAAATAAGTACAGTGAATAAAGTAAGAATGTATTACTTACACAAGTAAATAAATGGATGGAAGATGAGAAGTTACTTCTTTCATAAAATGCCAATAAATAAATGTAGTGGTAATAAACTAAGAGTTACAAGATCACCATTTTGGAGCCTTTATAATAACAATCAATTCAGGTAAGAATTATCACAAAACTATTGTGTGAAAGCCTGACACTAATCTCACGGTGGTGAGAAAGGTTAACGCACTTGGCTGCAAATCAAAAGGTTGGAGGTCTGAGTCTACTCAGAGTTGCCTCAGGATAAACATCTGATGATCTACTTCGGAAGAAACAGCCAACGAAAACCCCAGAAAGCATAGCTCTACTTTGACTCACATGGGGTCACCATTAATCAGAACCGACTCTATGGCAACTACTGTTTTAGTAAAGGACAAGTGACAAACATGAGACTCTTGACATGTCACACAGAGAAAACCACAACATCACAGTGCAGCTACAGCCTAAAATGACCCAAACTGAATCACAAGGAAACAACACACAAGTCTAAACTATGAATGTTCTACAAAACAACTGGCCTATCCTCTTCAAAATGATAATGCCGTGGAAGATAAGGCAAAGCTGGGGAGGAACTCCAGATAAATGGACACTACAAAGATACGCACAAGAAAAAAAATCACATGTGGTAAACTAGGTGGTCAACAAAAAAGAAGAAAACCTCCCATGAGATGGATTAAATTAAAAATACCAGTGATCATGAAGACAGCGCTGGACCAGTCACGGTTTCATTCTGTTGCACATACGGCAGCCATGAGTTGGAGCTGACTTGGTGGCAACTAGTGACAACAACAATAACAACACACAGACACGGCGACTCGGTGTAACGAGTGACCCTGGATGAGGGCGAGAGGGGGAGGGCTACCATACAGGACTTATGGGGGAGAACTGGCACCATCTGAATATAAACAGCATATGAGATCACAGCATTGCCTCAAGGCTAAATTTGCTGAATTTTATAACTGCACTGTAATTATGTAACAAAAGGTCCTTGGTCTCAAGGAAAAGTGACATGTAAGTGACATGATAGCCCAAACTAAGTCTCAAATGGTTCAGGAAATACACACACATATATGTGTATTTGTGTATATTTATTCATTGAGTCAAAGAGAGACAAATACAGCAAACACGGCAAAAAGTTAACAATTTGTAAATCTTTACCCTATTCTTTATTTCAAAATAAAGAGTTTAAAGGACTGCCATGCTGTTGTTGCATGTTGTTGAGTTGATTCTGACTCCTATGGTCCCAGTGTGATAGAGCAGTTCTCTGTTCCACAGGGTTTTCTAGGCTGTAATCTTTACGGAAGCAGACTGCTTGCTCTTTCTGCCATGCAGATGCTGGCTGACCAAGAAGCCAATCACTGAGCTGCACCACCAGTCCTCCTTAAAGGACTGCGGTAGCTGTTGCAAAATTCAAATGGAAAGTGGAAGGCAGTGAGATCCACAAGATCCCTGTGTTATCGGTGAGCTCCTCAAACTCTGGAGTCATACTAACAGCAGTTCCCTGTACAGGAGCAAAAGCAGGGAGAAGACTGGTGAAGGGATGGTGTGCCAAAGACCAAATGGGCTTGTCTCAGTCATCTAGTGCTGCTGTAACAGAAATATCACAAGTAGATGGCTTTAACAAAGGAAATTTATTTTCTCGCAGTCTAGTAGGCTGCAAGCCTATATTCAGGGTGCCAGCTCTGGAAGAAAGCTTTCTTTCTCTCTTAGCTCTAGGGAAAGATCCGTGTCATCAATGATCTCATGGTCTAGGGGCTTCTCAACACAAGGACCCTAGGTCTGAAGGACATGCTCTACTCCTAGCACTACTTTCTTGGTGGCATAAGATTCCAATGTCTCTGTGCACCTCCCTCTCTTATATCTCAAAAGAGACTGATTTAAGACAAAACCTATTCTTGTAGACTTTATCCTGCCTCATTACGATAACTTCCTCTAATCTTGCTTCATTAACATCACAGTGGTTGGATTTACACACATAGGAACATCACATCAGATGACGAAACAGCCAACAATCACACAGTATTAGGAATCACGACCTAGTCAGGTTGACATACATTTTTAGAGGGCACAATTCAAATCAACAAAAGCAGGATCTCCTGGCTTATAATTGCAAATAATCAGAATGGCAGAGATGATGCTCCATCAGAGTAGAGGTGAGGTGCAGAGCTTGAGACCTCTGTTACTGGGACCCACTCCCTGGACTCTGCCTTCAGGTGCCAAAAGGACAGAAATTAAGGAGGCCTAGGTTTTAATTACAGGAGATTAAAGCAAACTACATATTTTCTGTCTTTGTTTTTCTTCACTTACACAGTGAAAGGGAGAGATCTCCATGAGTCAGCACTGGAAAGACCCCGACAGCATCAAAGCTGCTGGACAAGTCTCTGTTAATTCGCTCCTGAAAAACCAGGGAGTGAACCAAAACCAAGAGAGCCATGGTATCTACAAAGCAGTGAATAGAAGAAACAAGAAGAGCAAAGTACTGTCACAGGGTGGGGCAAGGGCTTCTCCAGGGACAACAGTGCAGCAGGCCTTGTGTACTAAGGCTCCACAAACAGAAAAATGGAACCCACGAACACATCTGAGCATCTGGAAAAGAACCCTGATGAACCTGTTTTCACGTGTACAATTCAGTGTTGTTTGGTACATTCACAATGCTGTACAACCATCACCATAATCTAATTCCAGAACATTTTCATCACCCAAAAAGAATCTCTGGGCCCATTAGCAGTCACTCTCATGTTTGCCTTGCCCCTAACTCTGGCACCAATAAGTACTTTGTGTACGTTAGACAGATTTGCCTATTCTACATAGCTCACAGGAATGGAATCATAAAATATACGCCATTTTGTATCTCTCTTTTTAATATGATTGAAAGAAAATGTGCATTTCCATATAAATTTGCATGCTCCCCCATATACAGCTCCCACTGCTCTCCCTGCCTGGTCACAGCACACTCTTCCTCTCTGCTCCATACATGTCTTATCCTCCCAACAATCTCCCATCCCCTCCTCTCCACCCACTTCCCCGTCTCCAGTAACAGGTCAGCAGTACAACAGCCTATAGATGTATAGAACTATAAAGAGCACACATAATATGGTCACTCTGAGTCGCCAAGCCCAATCCATTCCTGTCTGAAGAATTGATCTCCATTATGACTTATGGACAAGGGCAGCATCAGGGCCAGAAGCCATGCTCCCAGGGGAACTCCGAGGCCCCTGGACCATTAACTGTGGTCTTTTAAAGGAGATCTCAGGGTGCACCCCTTTTTATTCCTGTGTTGTCATTAACACTCAACTTTGTAAGCTCCATCACAGCTATCACTGGTGGTGGCTGGGTACTATCTGGTTCTTCCAGTCACAGGTAGATGTAGTCACCCACTCACGTGGGTCTCTCTTCTGGGTTCTCTTTCCCCCATGTTGTTTTGGTTCTTGGTGATCATCCATTCCTGCTGAGTTGGGACCATTTGCTGTACCCTCAGATAGCAGCTTGGAAGCTTTTAAGACTCCAGATGCCACTTACCAATGCGGGGTGCAGGAGGCTCTCTTAGTAAAATGCTAGTTGTGCCAATTGGCCCTAATTTCCCTTAAGAGCATAGTCCCTGGTCCCCTGTCTCAGCTACTCTGTCCTTGCAATATTCGGTTAAGATCA
This sequence comes from Heterohyrax brucei, assembly GCA_028571685.1. Lineage (NCBI taxonomy): Eukaryota > Metazoa > Chordata > Mammalia > Hyracoidea > Procaviidae > Heterohyrax > Heterohyrax brucei. Next base: position 41,141,682 of record CM053157.1, on the reverse strand, counting down.
GAGGAGTAATCATGTTATGTTGAAGTCCAGTTAATATTGATCTTCTTTCTAATATGTGCTGTCACAGATTTCACCCAACCAAATTTCTATTAACTATCTAATCTAAACCCCCACCTTCCCTCCCTCCCCACCCCTGCATCCTTCAAAGAGTCTTTTCTTCTACACATGAGTCTGTTTTTAAGTTATCGTAGGGGTGTCATACAATATTTGTCCTTTTGTTGCAGACTACTTTCACTCAGCAAATTGTCCTCCAATTGAAACCAGGTTATGAGGTGTTTCCTAAAATCACTGCTGTTTTTTATCATTGCATAGTGTTCCACTGAGTATATACCATAGTTTACCTACCATTCCTCTGCTGTTTAGCATCTGGGTTGATTCCATCTTTTTGCTACTGTTGACTGTGCTGCAATAAACATTCGTGTGCATGTATCAGTTAGTGTGAATGGCCTGGATTCTGTAGGATATATTCCGAGTAGTGCAATTACTGCATCAAATGGTATATCTAAATCCAGCTTTTTAAGGAAATGCCAGATTGCTTTCCAAAGAGGTTGCACCATTTTGCAATCCTGCCAACAGTGTAGGAAGAGTTGCAATTTCTCCACAGCCTCTCCAGCATTTATTGTTTTGTGTTTTTCGGATCACGGCCAACCTTGTTGGCGTGAGATGGTATCTCATTGTAGTTTTCATTTGAATTTCTTTAACAGCTAATGATCGTGAGCATGTCAGCATGTGTTTTTTGGCTGCCTGGATCTCCTCTTTAGAGAAGTGTCTGTCCATCTCCTTTGCTCATTGCTAAACTGGATGATTTGTCTTTCTCTTATTGATATTTTGTAGTACCTTACAGATTATGGAGGTCAGACATCACTGACATAGAGTTGCCAAATATTTTCTTCCATTCTCTAGCTGACCTTTTAATTCTATTAATAAAGTCTGTGGATGAACAAAAGTGTTTGATTCTTAATAGTTCCCACTTATTTTATTTTCTGTTGTTTGTGGCTTGTTGGACACATTTTGATGTCTGCCTACATTGTGTATTAAAATTTCCAGTGTTGTTTTTACTTTTCCTTGGATAAGCTTTATCCTATTAGACTTGATATTTAGGTTTTATTTATCCAGTTTGAGTTGGTTTTTCTATATGGTGTAAGATACAGGTCTTGTTTCAATTTACTACAGATGGATATCCAATTCTGCCAGCACCATTTGTTGAAGAGATTGTTTTTACCCTATCTTAATGTCTTAGGGCTTTTTTTGAATATCAACTGTTGACAGGAAGATGGTGCCTGTCACCTCTGGGGTCTCAATTCTGTTCCATTGATCCATCTGTCTCTTTTTGTACCAGTAGCAGGCTGTTTTGACTACTGTGGCAACATAATAGACCTTAAAGTAGGGTAGTGAGAGGCCTCCAAGGGTGTTCTTCTTCAGTAGTGCTTGAGTTACCTGGGACTTCTTCCCTTTCCAAAGACAGTTGGTGATTTGTTTCTCCATCTCATTAAAAAAAGTCACTGGAATTTGTATTGGGATTGCATTATATAAGTACATTGCTTTGCATAAAATTGACATTTTCACAATGGTAAGTCTTCCTATCCATGAGCAGGGTAGGTTTCACCATTTATGTAAGTCTTTCTTAGTTTCTTGTAGTAAGGACTTATGGTTCTCTTTTCAAAGGTCTGTTATTTCTCTGGTTAGATTGATTCCTAGGTACTTTATCTCCTCAGGGGCTATAGTAAATGGTATTGATTTGTTTATTTCTTCATTAATAATCTCATTGTTGGTATAACGGAATCCTACTGATTTACTCACGTTTATCTAGTATCCTGAGACTTTGCTGAACCCTTCTATCAGTTTGAGTTGTTTACTTACGGATTCTTTAGGATTCTCTGCATATACAATCATATCATTTGCAAATACAGAAATTTTTACTTCTTTGCTGATGCAGATGCCCTTTACTTCTTAGTCTTGCATAATTGCTCTGGCTAGAACTTCTAGTACAATGCTGAATAGGAGCAGTAAGAGGGGGCATCCTTGTCTAGTTCCCATTTTCAAGGGAAATTCTTTCAGTCTCTCTCCATTCAGGATGATGTACACAGTTGGCTTTGCATAAATGGCCCTTATTGCATTGAGGAATTGGCTGTCTATTTCCATTTTGCAAAGAGTTTTTAGCATGAATGGGTGTTGGACTTTATCAAATACCTTTTCTGCATCAATAAACAAAATCAAGTGATTCCCGTCTTTTGTGGTATTTGTGTGGTTGATCACATTAATTATTTTTCTGATGTTGAACCTACCTTGCATCCGTGGCATGAATCCAAAAAACCAGCTTTAGGTCTTTTCAATTTTTTCAATTGTTCTTCTATTCTCTATTTCATTTAGTTTTGCTCTAATCGTTACAATCTGTTTTCTTCTGGTGGCTGAGGGGTTCCTCTTATGTTCTCCTTCTACTTGTTCAAGCTGTTTGGCTAGGGTTCTTTCTTTCTTCCAGATGTGTGCATTTATAGAGATAAACAGACCTCTGAGCACTGCTTTGGCTGTACCCCATAGGTTCTGGTATGAAGTGTTTTCATTCTCATTGGAATCCATAAATTCCTTTATTTCAAGATATTGTTCAGTTTCCATGAGTTCCACTTTCTCTGTTTTTTCTGCTATTGATTTCAATTTCTATGGCTTTATGATCTGAGAAGACTCTTTGCATTAATTCAGTAGTATGGATTTTGCTGAGAATTGCTTTATGTCCTAACATATGATCTATTCTAGAGAATGTTCCATGTGCACTGGAAAAGGCGGCAGAAAGTTCTGTATATGTCGATGAGGTCTAGTTGGTTAATTGTGGCAACACGGTCTTCTGTGTCTTTATTGTGCTTTCTTCTAGACAATCTGTCCAATATTGAGAGTGGAGTGTTGATGTATTCCACTATCACTGCAAAGTAATCTATCTCATTTTTGAGCATAGTCAATGTTTCTTCAATGTATTTAGGTGCTCTAATATTAGGTGCATAAATATTTAATATTGTTAAGTCTCGTTTGTGAATTGAACCTTTCAGCAATAGTGTCCATTTTTGTCCACAATGGTGGATCTTACATTAAAATTGATTTTATCTGAGATTACAATTGCCACACCTGCTCTTTTTTATTCATTGTTAGCTTGATATATATTATTCCATTCGTTAATTTTCAGTTTCTTCATATCTGTAAATCTAAGGTGAGTTTCTTGTAGGCAACATATGGATGGGCCATGTCTTTTGATACAAGATGTCACTCAATGTCTCTTTACTACGCATTCAGTCCATTCACACTCAGTGTAATTATTGATAGGTATGTGTTTAGTGCTGTCATTGTGATATGTCTGTTTTTGTCTTGGTGTTTTCCCTGTTGTTCTTATAAATCTATTCTGGGACATTATTCTTTGTGAGCTGATTTTTCACCTTTCTCAGAGTTGGTTTTGTGGTTGTTGAGACTCCTGTATTACGTTTCTTGATTTGATACGTTGCATCTTTATTGTGCTTTACAGCTGCTCCTATGATCCCTCTTAATAAACTATGTATATACCTGATTTTAATAACTACCAGTCTTATTTAACTTCCTCTCCACCTGGAATGACTATAACGACTGTAGTACATCCCTCTTTTTAATACAATGACATCATAGTTTTCATGATATGATCACTGAGTCATTTCTTTCACTATTATAGCTTTGATTGATTTTGGAGCCTTCCCTAACTGAGTAGGTTTCTCAGTGATGTGTCCCGTATTTGCTTCTAAAATATAAGTTAGTGGCTTTGTCCTTCTAAGCCAAAGCCAAGAGATTCTTTCAGTATTTCTTATAGCTTTGGTTTGGTTTCTACAAAGTCTCTGAGTTTGTTTATCTGAGAATGTCTTAATTTCACTTTCATATTTGAAAGATAGCCTTGCAGTAGATATAATTTTTGGTTGGACGTTTTTTCCTTCAGGGCTTTGAATGTGTGATGCCACTGTCTCTGTGCCAGTATTGTTTCTGCTGAGAAATCTGACAAAAGCCTACAGGGATTCCCCCTGAATATTAGCTTTGCTTTGAGTCTTGCTGCCTTTAAGAGTTTCTGCTTATGTTCCATTTTGTTAAGCTTCATTATATTATGTCTTGGAGTCTTTCTTTTGAGATCTATATTCAATGGCGTTCACTATGCATTTTAGATATCTATATTCTCTTCTTTCATAATTTCTGGGAAATTTTCTGTGAGCAGCTCAGCAACAATACTCTGTGTTCTCAGGTGTCTCACCCTGTTCAGGAACTCCAATGAATTGTAGCTTGTTCCTCTTCATAGAGTCTCACATGCTTCTTAATGCTTCTTCATTTTTCTCATTTCTTTTTTCTGGTTTTTCCTCATAGATGCTAGAATCAGCAGCTCTGTCTTCCCAGTTGGAAAGTCTCTGTTCTATTTGTTCCATTCTGTTTTCTTGGCTTTGAATTGAAGTTTCTACCTCTGATTTTGTTCTTGATCCGTTGGATTTCAGAGTACTAGTGTTCCATCAGACTGAAGAGCTTGCTTAATTTTTCATTTTCCTCTGTTCCATTTTGTATAAGGTCTAGGAGGGTTCTTTATATAATCCTTTTGTAGTCACCTTCTGATAGTTTCAGAGAGGTTTCTTCATGTGGGAAGTTCTTTGGTGCTTTCTTTTGGGGGCCTTCTAAAGTCATGGGTGATTTCTTCGTTACACTTTTATCCAGAGTCTATTGCTTTTGGGACACCATGGGAGTCAATAGAGGCTGGGAGAGATACTGAGAGGATGGGCTGCCGTTATTTCTCTAGCCTGCCAGCCAATTCTTTCTCTAGGCCATCTTAAAATGAAAGGTAAAAGGTACCTGACAACTTCCAAAGTTAGTCAGGTTTTCAGGTGCATAGGTCCTTCTTCCTAGCTGGCAAAGTAAGCACCTCCATCTCCAACCCCAGATATTATAAACTCGTCCAAAATACAGAAAGGCTACTGTCCTGCTGGCCTCTGCATCCAGGCCACAGCTCTAAGTAACACTGTGTAGAATACTGCTTTCTGCCTGAAAAGCACTCTCCTCTGGGCAGGTGCTGCCTCCCAGCATAGGAATTAGGTCCAGCTTAGGCCTCCATATGGGGATTTCCACCTCCTAGTGTAACAAAGTGGTGTCCCACACAAGGTCCCCGCCTGCCTCCGTACAGGCTACTCAATGGCAGAGGCAGAAAGAGAGGCCAAAGGTGCCAAGACGCACAGAGTCCGAAGCCGAGCTCCCAAAATATGGCAATTCTGCCTGTCAATCCCATCAGCAATGTGTCTGAGATTAGCTGCTAGTCAAGGCTCAGTTCTACCCACCAGTTAAGACAGAAGAGAAAAAGTTAAAATGGTGAGTTACTTTCAGTCCATGAAAGGCAGCACTCACCAAGAGCGGGAGTCAGCAAAAGAGAGGAAGTTTTCCGTTCAGTAGCATGAAGTCTAAATTAACAGCCCTATGCTGTGTTCTAGGGCTCACTAGGTGTCCAGAAGGCTCTGTTTAATTATCAGTTCGGGTATTGGTTTCCAGAGGGTTTTAGCAAGACGCATGTTTAGTCTGTCATTTTCACTCCACCCCCCAGCTTCTTAATATGTTTTCAAAGGTCATCTATGTTGCCATACACATCAGAACTTTTTTAAGACAGAAAACTATTCCACCTTACAGATATGCCACATTTTTTTTATCCACTCATCAGCTAACAGACATTTAAATCTGTTACGAATAATGCATCTACGGGCATTGACCAACAAGTTTTCTTGTGGACACATGCTTTTACTTGTTGCAGGTATATACCTAGGAATAGAAGTGCTGGATTGCATCATAACTCTATGTGTAATTTTTTCAGGAACTGCCACACTATTTTCCAAAGCAGCTATACCACTTTATATCCTCACCAGCAATGTATGAGAGTTCCAGTGTCTCCATAATCCTTGTGAACATATGTAATGATCTAACCTTTTGATTCTAGGCATCCTAGTGGGTATGAAGTGGTATCTCATTGTGGATTTGACTGGCATTTCCCTGACTGCTAATGAAGCTGAGCATCTTTTCATGTGTTAATTGGCCATTATGATAGGATTTTAACAGACATGTTTTCCCTCATAAAGTTTTACATATTCTAAGATTTTACATATTCTTTCCAATTTGGGCCCTACTAGCTCAGAAGCCCATGGTCTCCTCTCTTCTTCCCTCCTGCTCTCTGTGGTCTCCTTGCCTCTCTCACAGTCTTCTGCCAGCCAGGGTGACCATTCCAGCTCAGACTATGGTGGTGAGATCTACAGAGCCTATAACCTAAGCTTTTAGACCTGAAAAGACCCGGAAAACCTCTACTCAAGCACTTGTGTGTTTGATGGGTGAAAGGAAAGAGCAAAAAGGCCCAGTGGCTTGCCAGCCAAAGGGAAAGAGGTCCAGCGACAGCTGAAGCAGAACCGACGTCTCTGGACTATTCTTTCCACTACACCGTAGTGCACTCCAAATCCCATAAGCTGAAAAGTATGTCCAATCATAAATGTTAGTGTTTATGATTCTACTGCAACTGACGTAGAACAACAAAGAAGATACCAATCCTATCTTCTCAGTGCTTGGTCATTCGGGAAGGCATCCACAAACAACACAGTGGGGTGCACAAAAACAACCAGCTGCCACTCAGTCAATTCCAACACACGGTGACCCCCACATGTGTCAGAGCAGAACTCTACTTCATAGGGTTTTCAATGGCTGTTTTTTCATTAGTACGTCACCAGGGCTTTCTTCTGAAGCAACTCTGGGTGGACTGGAACCTCCAACCTACCAGTTAGCAGCAATTCGATTGTGTGATACAAAATGTGTAAACAGCAACATAAATGCTCTAAGGGTGCTACTGATTCTATCTGGAAGTATTAACAAGACTTCCAAAGTTGGGAGAACTGACCCATGGTTGTCTAATGTGATTGAAACAGAGCAAAAAGAAAAACAATTATGGGTCAATATTCAAGCAATGGAAACCGCACATTCAAAGATCCAGTTTCAGGAAACAACAAGTGTTTAATGAAACAAAAAATACCTGAGTGACCGGCAGATCCACATCTGGGAAGAGAGCTTACAGTCAAGGCAGTGAAGAGCATGCCCTGGAAGTCTAAAAAGCTGGGATTTAGTAGATTAGGAAATGCAAAGTTACGATGCTTTCAAGAAAAGGAGACACATGATGAAAAGTGTGGTTAAAGAGGATACTCAAGCAACAGTGGCCCTGAACATCATACAGTAGACTCTTTTCAACAGTTATGAGAATGGAAAATTATCATAAAACATCACCTACACTTGTTCGGGAAACCCTGGTGGTGTAGCGGTTCAAATCCACCAGGCACTCCCTGGAAACTCCACAGGGAAGTCCTACTCTGTCCTGCTAGGTTGCTATGAATCAGAATCAACTCAAAGATGGGTGGGTATAACATTCATTCACGAGTTTCTTTGTATTATTTCTCCTTGAAGAGTTCTGTTGCTTAAGAATCAGGAGTCTATTTTAACCTCATACCACAGGGTTAAGAAATGCTATAATGTTCTCCGCTATGTGCCCCAAAGCACTGGTCTTCAAACTTCAAATTGGCATGCATACTCAATAAAAGAATTGGCAGGGAAAAAAAAACTATGAAAGCCTTACCAATTTTTAAGTTGACATACAAAAAATTTCAATATAAGTTTAGACAGTGGCAAAGGACAAAATTTCTGACTTACAGCAGATACTGACACTTTCAACAAAAGTATTACATCATTTTTTTTAAGAAATATACTTAAGGAATCTACCATAAAATGTGTTATACACCATCAGCTATTTTAAAAAGTACATGAGGTTGTTCTTTTTTTATAAGAAATTTTTATTCCTTTTTGTCCTTGAATGATGTCCATTTCATTGCACCCACAAAGTTTCATCCTAATAAAATCTTTTGAGGCTTAAAAGTTATAACCTCTCTGTTTTCTCTACAATAAAATATATATAAATATAAAACTATATTTTAAATGGTTTTATTTTCTTTGACCATAAAGGTCTAAGTGTAAAAATCTTTACCATAGATCAATTTATGGTTATAATTACTAGCAGAACAGAACTGATCAAGACGTTTCAAATTTTGACAAAAATATTACACATAAAAAATTAACATCTATTATGAATTATCCCCTAAGGAGATAAAAGGAAAGCTTGGTGCCACAGTGGTTAAATACTATGGCTGCTAACCAAAAGGTCGGCAGCTTGAATCCATCAGGCACTCCTTGGAAACTCTCTCCATAGGGCAGTTCTACTTTGTCCTATAGGATTGCTGTGATTTAGAATTAACTCAATGGCAACTGTTGTGTTTTTCTAAATGAGATAAGCCGGTTTTTTAAAAAGAATCATATCCATGGATAAATATTACTTATTGCTCAAATGAGACAGGGTTCAACATCCATTGTATTCCTTCTTTTCATTTTTATACAAATACAGCCTTGTTCATACATATGCCAGTTGTTGATTCTGACTCATGTAAACTCCACGTGTATCCCCACACACATATCAGAGCAGAAGTATGCTTTTCAAAAGTAGACTGCCAGGCCTTTCTTCTTAAATGGATTGGGTAGACTCAAACAGTCAAGCACATTAACTGTTTGTACCACCCACGGACCCTGTTTATACATGTATGTACAGAGTTGTTTGTCTAGCAATGCATGTCACTCACCTCTTTAAACATCTTCCAACTCATCTGCCCAAAATCATACCCTTATCTATCACCACAAAGGTCTTCACCAATAATTTATCAGCTGACAGATTGGAAAGGTCCTCCAACTTCATACAAATCAAAAAACTAGAAACTACCTGGCATGCAAAAGAATTGTCACCCAGTGTTATTCACTTTTTCATGACAGCATTTTAAACTGTTCTTTTATTTGTCCCTCTAGAGGTTTCTCCATGTCAGACAAGGCTCTGTCTATAGCAAGACCATAAATGGATAAAAAGGTTAGTTAGTTAGTTAGTTGTTGGCTTGGTCAAAGGAGAAAACAGGCCTGATACGCCTGCCACAGTTGGACCCAGCAGAGTCCATGTGGAGTTTGAGGTTTGGAGATTAAACCAGTCCCCATTCATGCACCCACACAATGCCTCCCCAGTTCAAAGACTCTAATTTGCAGACTCCTGGGTCTACCACTCCAGTTAAACACTTGAAATGGAGGCTCTGTTTTCACTGGCAGTTGTCACTGAGTCAGCTCTGGCTGGTAGCACCCTTACACAGCCGCCCAGTGCTGCACTATCTTCATGAGCATTGGTATGCTTGAATCCATTCTGTCAATCCATCTGACTGATGGTTTCCTCACTGTCACTGACCCTCTACTTTACTAAACATTATATTCTTTTTTAGCAAGAAATGTTTCTTGATGATGTGTTCAAAGAAAGGGAACCACTTAGAAGGACCACTCTGGTTGCATTTTTTTTCTCAGACTAATTTGTTCAGTCTTCTGACAGTTCATGATACAGTCATTATTCTTCACCACCACCACAATTCAAATGTGTCAATTTGCCTTCTGTTTCCTTTCTCATGGTTAGATTTTGCATGCCTATGAGGCAACTGAAAAGATCATGACTTGGGTCAAATGTACCTTAGTCATCAAAGTGACATCTTTGATTGTTAAGAGTTTAAAGAGGTCTTCTGCAGAAGATTTTTCCAATTCAACATACCATTTCACTTCTTGACTAGACATTGTGGATTCAAGCATAATGACATTATTGGCAAATAAATAGAGGCTTATTTCCCTTATTTTGGGAAACAAGAATCAAGCAATCTAGTTAAAAGATGCACAAAATTAGAAACAAGAGATAAAAATAATAAATTTTTAAAAAACATAGAAAACCACTGCAAATTACAACTCTGCTGCTTGCTCCCCTGCATGAAGTCCACCAAATTAAAGATTCTGTATATTCTCCAGCTATCTCCTTCCCAGCTTCTATCTCTCCCCACATTCATGAATAGAGTGTCTTTCAGTCTCGGCACTGTTTTTTTTTTTTTTAATAAAGCAAAAGTCATCATTTCAAGCTTTATTTTTTCAAATAAAGGTCAAATGTGATAGAAAATTCTGAACATTCCAACACCACTTATCCTTGATATTCTGATATGGTCTAATAACTCAAAATTATTCCCTATCATATGCACTTTATATAACATCAGCTACCACACAAGTTTTTAATACACGGTAAGCAGGTGGCCCCAGCAATTTCTCTTATATCTCACATCTGGTATTGTACTCCATATAAGGTGCTGAGTCCGATTTTTTAATAAAAACATGGCCTGAGCTTGTAAAAGTTCAAGTAAAATATACCTTTAAAACTGGTGTATTTAATTTCCAGTCATGAAAGTCTAAAATTATTGTAAAATAATACTCAACCTTTTTCATAGATCCGTTCAATGAAGCTTAGAAATACTTTCCTTTCAGAAAGGAAAAGAGCTTCATAACTAACAGCTTCTTGAATTCACATGTGCTGTCTTATTTTTGTGAGCCTGAATTGTATAAATTTTATAACCTTTCAATCTGGACAAAATTAGTTTGGTTAGTCATGCAAAGTAATAATACATTGAAGTTTCTGGACAGAGAGGGGGGAAGGGAATGGTAAATGTAGAGACTAAAATGTTGAAGCTTAAATCAGTAACCTGAAACTTGGAGAAATTAATTTTTTTCAAAAGTGAAATTTAAGAATTAAAAGCAAGATACTCATCTAGGAAGACACATATCAACCAATGCACAGATAATTATAAATGTTATTTTATAATCTGAAAAATAACCATTGTGACTGTAGTACTGCACCATATAGGATGAGGTTCATGCAAAAGTGTGTCTACAAAGACAGGACAGGTTTCAGCACATGAAACTCTTAAGCATGTATCTGACTCCAAAGAAGTTGTTACATCAGCACTACGTCTCCCCTCTGCTCTAGGAAAGGGGGAGTCTCCCTAATCGAGATGATTGTTTTCATGATTTGAGCAGCAAGTCCACAGTGGAAATACAGGGATCACGTTCCTTCCATCATAAATTCCTCAAAAGCAATCTGGCTCTAAGGCAGCTGGTTCTAAATCAAAAGGTAACTTTCATTTCCTTTAAATAATTTGGTTTCATCTTTAACTATCATCTGCAACTACAGATTTTAAATTGTAACTAAACTGGGTAACTAAGTGGAAATAAATTAGTAGATGCTGACTATAAAACAAAGCCAAGAACTTGAGTAAGTAGCAAAAAAAAAAGGGGGGGTTCTGCTCTAATGAATCTACTCAACAATAAGTATTTATACTAATATTTATACTAATATTATATACTAATATTATTTATATTAATTTATACTAATATTCATTTTTATTTTCTTTTTTTGTGGGGGTGGGGGTGGGTA